>FR989875.1:3811666-5140833 GCA_905404145.2 Biston betularia
ATGTCATTAAATGGGTTTTAAAACACTGATTACATGTCAAAACAAGGTACATATGTCAATATCCAAACATGTCAATATAAAAAAATATTGTCAATATAAAAGTGCTTCATATTTGACTACGTCGTCGCTTAACAACAGGTGAGTTGGTAGTCAAATTTGGACTAAGAAACAAAAACGAGGATATTAATAAAATTTCTTTTTCCTAACATCGTTACCGTTGTCCAGTTCATTTTATTTATGCAAACTGTGTGTAAAAGTGACGGCATCATTCACAATTGTCAACAATTCGTGATGATTCAGAACATTCTTAAATGCAAAAACAATAAAAAGATTGTTTTGAAAATCTTGTTAACTAGGACAATAATTTCTGCGAGAGTAGGAACCAGTATGAGGACAGAGTGTCAAGCAAGTTTCCACGCATTGTTTATAGTTAAGGCCAACCATATACGTACATAGAACAACGTGATTTGTTGCTCTATGCAACAACGGTAGTGGATATTATATGCCACATAATTGAATTTAACAGGGTTGAATTAAGGTCATAACCGATAACCGCTGGGGTAGACAACTACACGTGTTCTAGAGTGGACAAAACGAATGTTTTTGATAATTTTTCACAGTAAATAAGTAAATTATTAAGTAACTTAAGTAAGTTATTAAGTAATTTAAGTAAGTTATTGCGTAATTTAAGTAAATTATTAAGTAATTTAAGTAAGTTATTAAGTAATTCAATCATAATTCAAATACATACTTTTAGTTGTATTTACGTTCATGTTTTACATAGTTATCCCTATATATTTGGGCTACAGTTATACTCCATTTCTAGTGGTTGTTATGTTTGTTTTCTATTTTTTTAAGTTCTTAAACGATTTTACTATACCTATGTAAGTAGCTAAAATGCCCACTACAAATATGTACCTATTTTTCCAAATGTATAAATAATAATTAAGTTGCCACATAAATGAGACGACAATGTTTCTTGTGATATAAATAAAGATCTTTGAACCCAATTCCACAAACATATATATTTATTTCATACTAAAATATTGAGCAACTGTGAAAAATAGAATTTTTTCCTTTATCTACGATGGTAGTTGAAAAGGGTTTCAATGGCCTAGATCCCACTCCGGTCCTGGATTACGAACATATTGAAAGATTTACCGCCTCTCCAAAAAGATATGTTAACTGGCTTCCTTCGAGATAGCTGGTTAAGGTCAGGCGGTTCGATTGTGGCCTTTATATGTTGTGCATAAATTCAATACCTATCTTTATGATTTGTATGTAAAGTATGAAAAAAGTCTATACGTTGATGTGGTCCGCCAATGATCATAATCGTGTGAACATTTGTCCCTTTCCCTTCATTTCACACGCCCGTTATAGTAATACCCTCGTTGACAGCCCTAGTGACCGATAGGGCTGCCTCTAAAATAACTTCGTTTGAAATATTGTTACTGTCACCAGTCGCGTTTTTAAGTTTTTTCAATTAAATGTCAGTAGAAAATGTTGGTTACATACTAACTACTTGATTTTCTTGTTAGCTCTGATTGTAGTGGCTAGGCTCCATGAGCTGGTGGGTATGGATTCGATTCCCAACGAGAACAAAATTATTTATGTGACAAACGTTGACGTGTGTTCTGGGTATTCTAAATACATGTGTTATATTTACAAAAAAAATAAATTACTTATTATATTTATTACTTAATGATAGAAACCGCACTAAAATCCATTGCGTAGTTTAAAAGATCTAAGCTTAGAGACGGCGGGAAGCGATTTTATTTTAAACTATGTAGAGATGAATTTTGAACATCCAGATGCAGTAAAAACATCTATGTTTGTCACATAGCTTGGTAAAAAGTTGAAAGCGTAGCCCTAAGCGAGTTTAAGTTTAACCGTTTAGTGAGGTCACGACAGGGCTGTCACGGCAATTTGTTGCCGTCCCTACGTCCGGTGCCACCAATTGACGCATTTCTCTCTGGTGATGGACTGCCATGGATGACGGACCTATTCATAAGGGATATTGCGATATTACTTGATTTTAGATTGGCCACACAGGCGTTTGCAATAGCTAATCCGTGCGTGTTTTGGTATCTTATTTAATTGTTTAAGTGTTTGGCGAAAAAAAATATGACAGTTACGCGTCAATGTTATGATTCGTAAGATTCAATAAATAATTATTGAAAAATTGATATTTTTTGCTTTAAAACTATTGCGTCATTTAATAAAATAATACAACAGTCCCATCAAATAAATATTGTACATGACCATTACTAATCCCACTAATATTATAAATATGAAAGTTTGGATGGATGAATGGATGGACGTTTGTTACTCTTTCACGCAAAAACTACTGAACTAAAACTTTTATATTAAGAAATATAAAATAAACAAGCTGCGCCCCGCGATAAAAAGTAGCCTATATCTGAATCTAGGGTCTCAGCTACCTCTATACCAAATTTCATCCAAATCCGTTCAGTAGTTTTTGCGTGAAAGAGTAACAAACATCCATTCATTCATCCATCCATCCATCCAAAGTTTCACATTTATAATATTAGTGGGATTGTTTTTTCTTTAAAATCACGGCATAGTTTTGATGTAATAAATTATTTTGCAATAGATAAATCGTTCGAATAACCTCTTTAAAACTGTCACATTTTTTTCTACCCTAAATGGGACATTAAATTATTAATTATGTATTGCTGAATAAATTAAAAAATCATTTGAAAAACAATGCTCGCATTCTCAACTGGAAGGGCCTTAATCGAATTAACATAGTCACACATGAGTAATATCAATTCAAATAAACCTCACTTATTCGTGAAAGCGAGAAGCCTAGATGTTGGATAAATGTGTACGGTCAAAATCACATCTTCTGGAATTCGCAGCTGCTTTCTTACATTCCAAAATTGCCTTCAATATTCACGAGCACTCGATGACATCGTATCCCGCGCTTTGATGCCCGCCCTCACTCTAAACTGTACTTCAACGATACCAATTGAGAATCGAGAGCGCATATCGAATAAATCCAGTACAGTTGGTATATAGACTTGCGTATCGAATTGACATAAATCGCACCAACCAACGAAAATTGATTGTGTTTGTAGCGTACAGTAAGTTTTTTTTTTATTTAAACATTTTTTTAGGTGTTGGTAGACATTTCTTTTTGCTCTACAAATCAGTTTGTTTTTTGTTGAAATCGGTTTGCATTTGACCAAATTCTGCCTGATATGAAGCAGTGATGCGGTTTATGATGGAGCACGCTTGTTTAGAAGAAACCAACTTGCGATTTGAAGGCACCCAGATTGTATCTATCAGAGATCACCACCCACTCTGGCAGCAAATTCCATTCCAATTCCATTTCTATAGCGTCCGATAGAAGAATGGACAGGTTATAATTAGGTCCTGCAGAATGCATCTATTCAGAATTATTGTGAAACTACACAATGTCCAGCTGGCACAATGTCAGATTCTTGCTCCCATTTTCTGGCGTAAAATTATGTAAATACAAACAGTATTATAAGCCAAACGCGAATCCTCGCTAACAGAGCTAATATTCCCCGAAATACAAAATAGACTTTAATATTAGTTTGGCGTCCAACACAGGATGTGGCTTGTACGTGACAAAACCGAACTGCAGTGCTGATTTCTAAACATCCATGACACGGGTTTTTGCTAATAATCTTCGTTGAAATAAGTTTAGACCAGGAGCCTTCAGTTGCAAGAGAAAATAACTGTGTCGTATCGTTTTGTAGCGATGATAACCCTGTGGTTAGGGCGATCACTTCACACGCCGAAGGGCGCAGGTTCAAAAACCGTAACTATGAGCTTGAGCTGCCGGTGAAGGAAAACATTGTGAGGAAACCATAGCATATTATATATGGGTATTGTTAGTACTCTACTGGCTACCTTTAAGTTGAATCTGCCGCCAAGCACCTAACGGTGGGTTCCAGCAGCGGAACCCGTTCCATCCTAGGCTAGGTGTGCTTTACCATCTTCGACCACACCGTCACTTAATATCAGATGAGCTGTGGTCTAACACTTAGCTAATCAACCATAAAAAAAAATATAGAATTAATCACGACTGGTCCGGAGTACGAAGTATTCGACCCGTCTTATAGTTTGTACCATATCCGGTGACGGTTTTCAAAGAAAAACTTCGAAGAGTACAAAAAAAGAAATCTGAAATATGATAAGTCTCAGTCACCAGTCAACACATATCAAGAAATCTTGATCTCTAGAAAGGTTTACATTTTATTTTTTCGCATTGCAAGTTCAAGTAACAGTATATAAATTCCTAAAGATTAGTCCTAAGCTCTCGATCTATGTCTATTTATTACTTCTCAGAATTTCAATCGATTTTGAGACGCAGCATAAAAAACTGCTAGTTTGACAACCTCGGTTATGGTCCAGTAACTGGCATGAAAGGCCTTACCTACTGGTAAATGGTAGATTTCCTTTTTGCAGTTTTTCGTAACTTCCAAAATGCTCACCTGAAACAAAAAGTGCATTGTTAGCGCTGACTTGTGAAATCTATGATAAGGAAATCGTTTTGTTCGTGATATCTTTACAGAAGTAAAATATAGAAATAGTTTTTTTTTTTTACTGTGACCTAAACTATTATTAGCTATTACACATTTTTTAGTTACTAGACTTCGATGCTTGTGTGGTCCCAGGTCCCTTGTGAAAACTAATAGGAAAGGTGAGGATACCAATTTAAATTTTATCCCCTGGAATAAAGAACTTTATATTGAGTCATAATTTTTACTAAATCTAAAAAACAAATGCACGGTGTTTTCGTCAATTTCAGTATTGAATATTTGTACTTAAGAAAGAACATAATACATCTACTTCCATCGCTGCAATATGTACCTATAACAATAACATAGTCATCCTAACTTACTGAAATTATAAATTAATGTGAAAGTTTGTATGTTTGGATATTTGTTACTCAATCACACAAAAACAGCTGAACGGATTTGGATGAAATTTGGCACACACATAGTTTTTTACCTAGATTTTTACAGAACATTTTTACATCAGATTTTATTTATTTGATTTAAGAGCTTATTTATTCATTGCTTGACATAGACATATTATTAACAGATTGAAATATTGACAGTTTGATATGTTGATAGATTGATTTTAAGGTGATGTTAAGCTTAGCATGGGTATTTCGTTGTGAGGAATACATAATTATTAACTTTTTGTAAATTTTACGAACTTAACAAGCTTTTTGTTAAATTCCACGCGAACGATGTCGAGGACAACAGCTAGAAACTACATCCAAGAAAGACAGTCTGATGTAAGCACTAGTGTAAACGGGACTTAAACAGATAATCTATAAAATATACCTTCTTTCTTTCTGATTAAAATTTAATTTATAACACGGCATAAAATATCCATAATGTGACAAGTTTAGGTCATTACCATCTCGTTTAACATATACAAGTAGATGTCAGATGTGTAAAAAGTTTTATGTCGATCATCGGAATGGGGTATCAATTTTCAATGATATTATAAATACGTAATCAAAAATAAATATCGTTCTATAACCTCAACAGAAACCGCATCTCCGTGTAATTCGAGAGAGGAATTATAATGTTACATTGGCCGGAGACCACTATAAATATTGAAAATAAGTTTTAAGGACGATGACCACTTTGACAGCACCGTTGGCTCATTGGTAGTATATCTTGTGAGCTGTAGGGCGTGGGTTCGATTCCCACTCAGGGCAAACATTTTGTGAATAAACAAATGTTTGTTCTGTGTCTGGGTGTTTTGTATGTATTATAAGTATGTATTTCCAAAAAAAAAGTATTTATGTATTCTATCAGTTGTCTGACTTCCATCACACAAGCTCTGCTTAGTTTGGGGCCAGATGGCGCTGTGTGTATAGTCCTACGATATTTATTTATTTATTTAATTAACACCTATGTTACAATTCATTCTCAAATAAGTATACCTATTATTAAAAGAGTTTTAAAGCACTGATTATACATGTCAATGAATAAAAATAATAATAATGACAACAATACCTAAAAGTACTAATTACCTACATGTTCGAGTACGGGAACGTGATACTATTATAATATTGTAAATATTGACTTTTCGTGTTGCTTCCAAACCCCATGGAAGCTTGTAGTACAGTCACCAGTACTTTACTAGGGCATGACCGGACTCGACAAAAACTTATTTCGTGTGACTTTGTTTGGAACCTATACGTATTTAAAATTGATTTTCATAAAATACTAGAAGACATCGAAATATCATGGCAAATGCACAAAGTGCAACACCAAAAACAAAGAAAAAAAAAGACTAAAAAGTAGCGCAAAGAAAATTTTTAATTTTACAGTAAAAGTAATGAGCCGAACGATACGCTCTTCTGATGGTATGAGATAATGCAAACCCCATTGCAGCGATACACAGAATTTTGAATAGCAAAACAAGGTACAAGTCATCGCTGCTTTGGCACTAGTTACTTTAAGACTTTAAATGATTAGTCTCAACAGCCCTGTAATTTCGCTAGCTGCAGTGTCTACCCTTCAAACCGGAAGGCACTACGGTTTTTATTTGTGATATTTATCATCTGTGGTATAGTATATCTGGCACTGGACATTCAGCTTCAAATAATCTCTACGTGGGTGCATATCGCTGTCATCACGATCGATTTCAAAGTTACTGCTGATTGCCTAGTGAATTACGACTATGGAAGACTAATAATTTTACAAAAATAGTTAAATTTTGTAATACTAACCTAGCAATATGTTATAGGTACCTACATGTTACTCGTATACAATACAGCTTATTCTGATTCGGGTACATCACACTTAATAATATAAAGGCGAAAGTTTGTCAGAGACTGACTGTGGCTGTTCTTCTTCTTTGATTTTGGCGTCGCATATTTGTGCATTTGCCAGTGTCAAGTGTTTTGACATTTACAAGTTTCATAAGTTAAAAAAGTAGTGGGAGTTGAGAGTTTTTTTACAAAATATTTGATACTTTGACTGTCCACATAAAATATTTTGTGAGATTCAATTTGAAATAGGATGATACGTGATATTGTTGCGACAGCGAAATTCAATGTTGTCCTGACTAAAATGATATTTTTAAATGAATGCACTACGCAAATACATTTTCAAAATTGAAAAACATTGGTTGCGACCGAATGCCAATTTAGTTATTTGTTAAAGTAATAAGAGGAACAAAACGCTTTTTTCATGGTAAGAGAAAACGCCTGTCCATGAACATTGCAGCGGTACACAGAACTTTAAGTAAAATCCAGGGCAGCGCTGTTTTGGCGCTCATAACTTTTGAGACATTCGATGGTTAGTCTCAGCAGCTCAATAATTTCGCTAGCTGCAGTACCCTTCAAACCGGAACACAATAATGTTTACATCATAACCGCTCAGTGGTAGAATATCTGTTACTGCAGTGGTACTATCTAGACGACGCGACGCGACGTCCTGCTAAGGAGAGCGCATAAAATTTGTTACTCCAATCAACCAAGTATCATAACATGACAGTCGAGGCTCATATCAAGGATTACATAGTCTGGTCGATAGAGTAATGTCATCTGTTCCAGCTCATTTTTGCCCACCGCTGGGTATTGACCTCCTCCTTCATCATTAATTCCAATCCTGTGTGAGCAACCGCATTCCGTCCATTGCATTCTGAAATGCTTAACATTGTCGTCTGACATGATCGAGCTGGTTTACATCAGAGCTATTAGCATCAATTTATCTAGCGATAAAAGCCTGTTACACCACCCCATAACAAAGTAACCGTACCCTGAATCAAGGAAGCGCTATAATTGACTATGGGAATAATTGATCACGGTCACCCTGACTATCAACCCCTGTAATAGTGTAATAACAGGTATTTAAGAAATGCAGTCGATATAGAACAACCGATTGTCATATACGAGTAATTGATTAATTTAGGCGTCACTTTGCGGAAGTTCATTTTGAGTTTTTTTGAGTGTTATTAAACACTAAAGTAGAGTGTATTTCACACTTTTCTCAGTCTCGGCCAAGCGATGGAAGAGTCAACACGTCTTGGGGATGCCTCGGAAGACGTGTCGGCGACTGGTTACTGCAGCGAGAAGAGGATATAAAGACTTGTGGTAATTTTAATTAGTTTTAGTTTTTAGGGTTTCGGATAAGTTTTTAATTATTAAATTGTTGTTGTTGTTGTTTGTTGTTAAATCTGCCGCCAAGCATCTAACGGTGTGTTCCGGCAGCCTCACTTGAGAGCCAGTTCCATTCCAGGCTAGGTGTGCTTTGCCATCTTCGACCACACCTTCACTTAACATCAGGTGAGCTGTGGTCAAACAACTAGCCTGTCAACCATAAAAAAAAAAAAAAAGTTGGCTAAATTTAAATCCTCATCACTGTTGTAACCGAAACGACTGTTACCTAAACGTTAACAAATTATTTAATAATTATTTATTTATTACACATTCATCACATAAAACATAACACAGAGAACATAAAAACATTTAAATTGACTTTGTAATAAATCTAATAAATCTGCAACTGGAGGTAGTTTAGAATTAAGTGAATGGCTGCTGCCGAGCTAGGATTAACTCCTGTATTACGGCAGACAGCATATTTACCAAACAAATGCTTCGTCAGGCAAGGACGTCGTGTGTAACAATTATTTAAATGGAAACAAACTAAATATATACACCTTAAACACTCAAATACGAATATTGACTCCATTCCAGGCTAGGTGTGCTTTACCATCTTCGACCACACCTTCACTTAACATCAGGTGAGCTGTGGTCAAACAACTAGCCTGTCAACCAAAAAAAAAAAAAAAAAAATTGACAAAAAAGATTTAATTAAAATAACAAATCAGTGTTAGATCGACAAGTATCACTGCAGTCAAGTGACAGTGCATTTAGACCACCAAGAGAGACACGTGCGTGAACAAATCGATCATGCCGATTCAATCGCAGATACAATATCGACGTTCAATAAATGGCGGGAACGTCAATACTAGTGAGATACAAAACATTACTAAAAGAATTTAATAATAATCATAGGATGGAGGTGAATGGCTCCAGATTCGCCCGCGTATTTTTTTATTTTATCAACTTAACGATGATTTAAAAAAAAATATCTACTCGTTATATACGCAGTTCTCAGAATAAATGAGACGTTGAAAAGTAATAAACACATGATATTAAGCCAATATTTTCGACGCAATTGGCCGGAGAGTAATTTAAAAATTTACTGTTATTTTACCCTTGTACCGTAAAATGAGGTTTACGAGAATCTCTATAAGTGCTTTAAATTAAAAAAAAAAAGTGCAATGATAACATCAATTTTAATGATCGAACTGATTTTCGTTTTCATTTGAATGTTTATGCTATAACGTTATCACAAAAATCAACATAAAAATCTGTCACAAAATAATTAGGGATCCAACATATAATTTTATATTACTTGACATGCTCATAATAATAATTGAATATGTTCTAGGAACTCAAGTTAAATTTATTCTAAATTATACTCTATAGATTGATTGATTTTTTTTATATACCTACTTACTGTTTTATTTTTATTTATTTTTCTTATTAGTGTTACATCTCCCGTCTGTTCGTGTTTTTCTTTTCTTGGTTGCCTGGAAGAGATCGCTGTTAGCGATAAGGCCGCCACTAGTGGCACTAGTTCATAAGGTTCTGTTGTTCTCTGTATTTTTCCTGTGTATGGCGTGCACAATAAAGAGTTTTATCTTATCTATTAAAATTGCGCTTCTTGATTGGACTCCATCAAAAGCTGGAACTCTACATTTCAAGTCCCTCAATGACTCCAGTAAAAATTGACATCCATCTACACCAATAATTCTCTTTTGTGTTGGAAGCCCACAGGGGGGCCAGAAAAGTAAAAAATAAAAATGGGTGCGCTGAAAAGTAAGATTTTCAAAGTTAAGATTTTCGAAGTCGGTAGCTGAAATAAGTTTCAGAACCTATGATCTATGCAACACAAACGCATTCGGTATCTCACTCGTAGGCCGCATTTTATTAAATGTTAATTGATGAATACGGGCCGTGGAAATTGAAGAGAGATGAAGCTGATGATAATTAGAACAATGAGACGGTATGTAAACAAAGCGTTGGAATCAGTCATAGATGTTTCTAGTTTTAGTCTAGTTTCTGCTTGACCGACATTTCCAGACACCGCTGAGAAGCTATTGTAGATATGTAAAACAATTATTCACAATAGCTTTATTGTTTCTTGAAATTTCCACGATAATAAAGTTAGTGTCGTCTTAAAAGTTTGAGGCTATGAGGTCACCAACGTAGTAGGAACATAATTCCTATAATTCTGACATTCATAAACATTTTCTTTTCATATACATAGGTATACATAATATGCTCACCAATAACATACTTACGAAAAGTTGGGGATTGTGCTTTGAAATAAAAAGTTCATGATACACTTTACTAGGTGGTAGAATCTCTTTAGCAAGGCCTATCGAATAACCTAAAAAAAGCTATAGCAGCTTTGTTTTGTTACGCATAGTTCTATGTACCCGTGTACCGCTATGTACAATGGTTATGGTCAGGCATTATCTTTTACCCTAAGAATAGTTTCATTCGTCTCATTGGAACGACTATGGAAGCAAAGTGAGTTTGATAATACAGGATTATAGGTATTTTAATTTTGATTAAATAATTCTGCGCTCCATAGCTACAGGCATCATTAAGATTGATGAGTCACTTAAACAGAAGCAATTGCATTTGTTCTAGAACAGCCTTGCGGTCTTTCAATGAAGTCACTGTTTCTCTCGCTTTTCGCTGTTATTCCGCTGAAGACGAAAACGCGGCCTTAGTTTCTATCATTGATATTGAGGTGGGCTTTATTTTTGTTTCGTTAATGCATTTAAGGTTAATTCATGATGCAATTTACATACTTAAATATCTTACAGTCCAAACATTACACGGTACTTCGACGCTAAACAGGTTGATCTACCTAATTATACTCATTGTTAACCTAGCGTCGTACATACTGGTCTCTCACGGCATGAGGTAACCAACAAAAGAACCAATATGTTTAATTCAAAGCGCATCATAGGCGCTGCTTGGTACAGACGTGGTAGAGAGAGAATAACTGGTAGGTAATAATACAGACAGCGTTAGTTAGTTGACAATTTTTGTAATGACGCCATTACAATTGTTTAATCAATATCAATAAAACTGGCTGATAGTTATCAACGATATGATATCCAAAATTTTAAGTTTACTAATTTAACCTGACTAGAATGTACGGTTCGTTTCAGTGGTGCAAAGTCCAAACAACCGGACAGCATTTTGAAGAACGAGATTAAATGATTATGAACGTACTCAATACCAACATTTAAACAAAAATATATTATCCTACCAAATTGAACAGCGTTATGCACCATGTGAGTTTAGTTTAGGTTATTTTTTTCGTCAGGTGGACGAAAGAATGTATTTAGTTACAAACAGGGATTGTTAAGAAGTGCTATCACTTAATATGTAGTATTGTCATTAAGCACAAAGTCTCAGCGTTTTACCGGCTTTTAGCAAAATTAAATGCATTATCATGCGTTTACATGTTTTGTTCATAAGTTATTTTTATAGGTACATATATAAACCAAGATTTGGTGGAACATTATGTCGAAAGTAAACTCAAGACAATAATTACGTGACTTTATTTATTTATCGTTACGATAATGTCTTGTCAATATTTGACTGATGGCGTACAGACCACAGATAAACTCCCTATTGCAGACCAATTTACCAGATCTTATAAAGGACTGGTATTTTCCATAGTCAAGCTGACAATAAAGCAGAGCATATTGCTATTTGTAATGCTCGTTCATTGTCATATTAATATAGGGAACGTAGTGTCACAATATGTTACGGTAGCTTATTGAAATTAATTGTCTTCAATATGGGCTCCATAAATCTTTTTGATTTTTATATAATGCAAACTATTACAGAATTACCTTACTTAGGTACATACTTTAATTTACAGTCAGCTTGATCGAAGTTTTAATACCTATCATGCTTGATACAGGAACCCGACTCTCAAATAAAGTGGCTTGTTTAATTATTTTTTTTTTTACTTTAAATAGATCTACGTTTGGCCACCAACTCGTTTATGCAAAGCGACGGTGTGGCCGAGGATGGAGCACGCTGATCCAGAAGAAATCCATTCACTCTAGCCTTAAAAACGTCCAAATTGTAATTTATGGGAAACAGGTAAGCCGGCAATAAGTTCCATTCGTGGGCCGTGCGCATCAAAAAAGTAGAGCGAAATCGCTGCGTACGAATACTGGGAACGCCCACGAGGAACGGATGGCAATGTGCCGTTTATCTGCTCGTCCTGTGGTGGAACGGAGACGGTGGGATAAGGTCATGGAGCTCCTGCGAAAATTCATTGAGTCAAAGCAGAACACGTCGCAAGCGCTGCCTCATCTTCCTTCGCACTATCGCTGCGCGCCATCCACGTGAAGACAGCGGTTAGTCCTCGGTCGCGGGGGTCGGAGCGGGGAAAGGGAAACTCGATGGGGGTGTGGCTAAAACTATAGTCGAAGTATTCACCTTAATCAAACGAGAATAGATAAGTAAAACAAAAGGTGTCAAAACTATGTTAGCTTTTCATAGTAGAGCCAGTCTTATACGATACATTTTTTTATTTGCGGGTAGTATTTATGCAGCCGCTACGCTAGATTTCATTAGAAGACATTAGGTTTATTGCAAAAAGAATGGCAGAAGCAGGTTTGCTTCCAAAAAAGGAGATCCCGTACGTTTGAGTTTTCAGGCTTTTCTCACATTACTGCTAAAAAAATTAAACTAAACCCAATTTTAACTTACGTAGTTCCAAAAAATAACAAATATAATTATATTCTCATGTTTTTACAATGAAATCTTTTGGAAGTTCGATAAACTCAAAATTTTCATTAATTTCTGTCAAATTAAAGTTATTTTTCTAATATGACAAAGTTCTACAATTCACTCATTAACACAAAAACAAACAAAACATCGTTAGAAAACCATAGCGTGGTGGTAGGGTACTTTCTAGAACTGGACGGGCTAACTACCACCCTCAAGTTGAAAATCTGTCGCCAAGCACCTAACAATTCCGGACCTAACAAACCTGTATTCCGGCAGCCTGACTTGAGAGCCAGTTCCATTCCCGGCAAAGTATTTTTTCCATCTTCAACAACACCGTCACTTAACATCAGTGGGTTGTGGTCAAACATCAAGGTTGTCAACGATAAAAAAAATCATAATATATTATTTACCGAACTATTAATTTTGGGCATAAAATACTGCTGAAAGTCGTATAATACGAGTACTTATCGCTTTAACCGCAAGAGCGGAAACGCCAGAGTTCAAGAGCTAATTAAAGCTTAGTGGGGCTTAAGTGCAAGATTCTTAGATGAGTACAACACAGTAGTAAATGTATGTCTAAGCTTGACATCAGGCGGGGTGTGGTTAAACGAAAATCTATAAAGAAACAATCAACATTCCATTATGCGGTCACTCAGAGTTTTACGCTAAATAGAAGAAAAAACTAAGCGTGGCGGAAAACCAAAATCAGTTTAAATTAAAACATTTAGAAAGAATTTAAAAAGAATAGAACTGATTCCGGTTTATGTGGATATTATTCTTAACGGCAAAACATGTCTGAAAGTATTACATAAAGTATACTAGTCTATTTACGTTGATTCGAGTGATGGTTACCATTCAAATCACGCCTATCAAGATCCTTAACAATATAATTTGTGATGATATAGGTAATGTACCCAAGGCAATATTGTTTTTTTTTTGTTTAATTTGCCCAATCGGGCAGGCTAAAGCTATAAAGCCATACTGCCTCGTCTTCAGTTATTGCGATAATTCATGTCTTACATCTAAAGTTATAAAAGTCATGTTTCACCACATTATATCATTTTCCCACACTGACGCTTGTAATTCGGCACTTTATGAATAAACCACCACCATTTTTATGCATAAACACTCGACAAAACACTAGTTTTGGATAAAAATACAACGGAGCGACACGACTCTTTCCGCGTTCCCGCCAAAACTCATTTGGACAAGCTATATAGAAGCGCACAGATAGTGATGTTCCTTGGGTCGTTTTGCCACAGACAATTAAATATCTACATGGGTTTTTATTATCCCCAAGTGTTCACGTCACTGCAAATTAATCGAAAATATGATTATAAAATATTTGTAATCACTAAGTATTGCAGTATTTATTTGTTTTTATCTTTATCCATATCAGTAATTTCTACTTTATGGTTATTCCATCCATTTTCTATATGACTAAAAGAAGCTCATTCATCTTGACGCAAGTATTTCATACTACCTCAATGAATCTATATTATTCAACTTTTATTATTGATTGCGTATATTGATGCTTGTTGCTTGTTTCATGTCTATTAATAAAACGGTACATTGCTCTACGCCTCTTTTAATTAAGAATTGACTTATTTATGGTGGAACTACGTACCAAAAAATAAAGTGGTTAAATAAATTAACGAGTCTGATCGAAACTTTTATACTCACAAAATAAATACACTAAAGTTCATTCCCTTATCATGTTTATTTATACAAGATAAGATAAGATAACTAATTATTGTTCACACCATAAAACATAAAATATTGATAATAGAAATTGCTTAGTAATAGTACAACTGGCAGCCTTATCGCATAAAGCAATCTCTTCAACCTTAGTATGGAAAGGATTTGTGCTAACAGGGGTGTGCTACAGTCAGAAGTTATTTGAAACAAGATATGATTTTTTTTTATTACGTATAGGCGTTTGACCGTTAACTCGCCAGATGTTAAGCGAAGATGCGGTATAGGGTGGAGCACGCTCGACTAGAAGAATCCGATTCACTTGGGACTTGAAGGCACACATATTGTATCTATCATAGAACACCCATTCGGGCTATAAATTCCATTGTTTTGCGTTTCGTACAATGTAGGTAGATTCGAACCTTTTAGTTCAAATTATTGGAATATTGACGATTAAAATGAATCATTAAGTAGAGTACCCAAATTTGAGCATAGGCTTCTTTCAAGTTTTACCATACTTTATAGATCCAGGTTATACCTAAAATGTCTCGATGTCGTCCCTCCATCTTCTTCAGGGTCGTCTTTTATCTCATTTCTTCGATATCAGTCGCTCCGCTCGCTGTATCTGCTGTCTGTGTCACGGGACAAGTGCTCAGCCCATTTCTACTTAAGCTTGCACATCACCGGTGTTGCATTTGGTTTTCTGTCTTAGATTGTCGTGTCTGACCCAGAAACTCAGGATTAACCCAACAACAAAACTAACCTTAATCCAGAAATGGAGTGGTCGAATTTTTTTTATTCATCATAGAATAAATCCTACTGTAAAAGCTTGGACCATTTTGCGCGCACATGGTAAATTGAAACTGTTACATACTTGTATCATTAAGTACTTACCTACTAAGGCAAAATCAATTTCATTTCATTTTACTATTATAAACTTTTTTCTACTGTACCTACTACGTAAAATGCAGGGTAATAAATTTAGCGGGTTATGTACTATCTTCCCGCGTTTTTAAGTGCTACAGCTCCTAAACTAATTCTCGTACTTTGACAAAGGAGTTCTCTATCGTTGTGTCATATCAGTATATTCTTTCAGTTATCTGGTTCTTATAGTATAGCGCTATTTCACCCTATTTATATAAGCATAAATAGAGTGAAATAGCGCTATCTGAATCATGCCCCAATATTTATTATTACTATTTAATTAAACTTGCAAGGCGTAAGGAAGCATGCGTTATTTTCCATGTCTACATCTCGCTAACCTAACACAGAGAGCACTGCTCATGAACCTACGTATGTACAAACGCGTTATCATACGAAATTGCTTCCACCAAAACGTGTGAGGTGGTCGTAAATTTTTATACAAGCGTGTAACATGTCGCTGTGTCATCGCGCACGTGCGTCAAAATGGCGGGAAAGCGCGGCGGAGAGGTTATTTTTGGCGGTAACCACTGCGTGACATACCTGACAACTACATTGAGGTGTTTGCAAGCGCGATTTGGGAACGTATGTTTCCAAACATGCGTGATAAGCTGACACGGACGGGATTATGTGGCGTGTTTTTTATTTGCGGGTGACTTTTACCCTCATCCTGACGTAAGCTTGATGTGGTATTATTTATGTGCTTAGAAGATATAAGTTTATGTGATAGCTCACGCAGTCGTGAATAACGGCCGGTAGAGTAAAACTAGAAATGTTTTTGTTTTTAAGAATGTTTACTTACATTTGTTGTTTTTATGGTCGTTGAATAAAAATAAAACAAAATTTTCAATTTAAAAAAAACCTACTCCATGACCCTTAGGCCAACTAAACGTGCTGCTCCAATGAAACAGCGAGGTTTCGGAGAAAACTATCAAAAATATCATCGATGTATGTATACAACTTTTTAGATTTTTTTCGATTCGATCGACGTCGACAACATTTATATGGGACCACCTCTGAAGTATGATCTATCTCTATATACATGTATAATTGTTTGTGGTTCAAGGTTTCACCGTTGCTCGATCCAAAGTCTAGTCGCTCACTCCTTTTTCGGAAGCGGTCGGGAGACTGCGGTCTGCCAGCGTTCTTTGATTCTCCGAAGAAATGCAATAGAATCAGGATGGAAACGATACTCTACCTATTTGCTTTTATTCCTTTAACTTATTTTAGTTTGTTATATTTTTAAAGCGTTACTAATATCGGAGATTTGTTTGGAGCGAAGTATTTAAGTATTGGATTTGAAAGCCAGGTAGGTATATATATTTTTTTAATTCAAATAGATAAATAAGTATTATAACATTAATTATTATATTTTTTTTGTATGGTCGACGGGCTAGATATTTGACCACAGCTCACCTGATGTTAAGTGAAGGTGTGGTCGAAGATGGTAAAGCACACCTAGCCTGGAATGGAAATGGAATTTTACTATTCTTTGTTTCAGGTAAGTCCTGCGCGGCCGCAATCTACATAATAATGTGTAAAAGCAAGTCCTACAATAACGCGAAAACTAGTTGCGATGTTTCCTTTGTTTTTTTTTTCAAGGTAACCCACTTCGCCTGGAGCGCCAGTATGTGTGTAGGTACAGTTAAGTGCATTTACAGGTTTTTGAGACAAGTATAAGCTCATAGGTTTAAACGCGTAAGAGAATTTAAATATGAATTACTATGAAATATGAGAAGAAATGTTGAAAAACAATGGCTCATTTAAAAAGAACTGGGGCTGAGTTTATTGCTTTTTTTTTGTAATGGTTGACAGGCTATTTGTTTGACCACAGCTCACCTGATGTTAAGTGACGGTGGACGATGATGGTAAAGCACACCTAGCCTGGAATGGAACTGGCTCTCAAGTGAGGCTGCCGGAACACACCGTTAGATGCTTGGCGGCAGATTTTCAAGTTGAGGGTGGTAGCTAGCCAGCTGAGTACTAGAAAGTAGGTACCATACCACCATAATATGGTTTCCTCACGATGTTTTCCTTCACAGGCAGCTCAAGCTTATTGTTTGAACCCACGCCCTTCGGCATGCGAACCTACCGCGCTAACCACTGAGCTATCATCGCTACGAAACATACTAGGAACCCTCGGCTTAACTTTTTCTTTACACGTTAATACTCCGAACGTCAAAGATGATGAGACAAACAAACTGTGAATACTTTTATTTTGGAGCGTCCTGATAAAACAAGGGAATTAGCGGGGCTTAGTACAACATGCTTATATTATACCACAATACACAGAATCATGGGTAGTATACACACGCTAATCCAACAATACACTTTCAACAAACAGTCAAAGCTTTGGCCAACCATTGTTCGTAATACGAAAGTGAACGCGTGCGGATTTTTACTTTTTAATCCTTTTTTATTCATCGAAGTTGCCAGACACGAAAAATAAAAATGTAGCGATTGTTAGCCCTAATGCATGATACAAAATTACGTTTTGTTTTGTTTTTATGATTTATTATCATGGGAAGGCGATTGTTCTAAAAACTAAAATTAAAAGAAAACAAAAAATGAACAGTTGTTTCAAATTGATTAAATGAAAAGATAGGTTTGTGAGTTTCATAATTAATTAGTATGCTAAGTATTAAAATAGAAGCATTACTTTAAAGTTTTCCTTTAACAAAATACAACAAACCTGTGGTAGAAAAAACTGGTAGACAAACCGCTTTGGCAAACAATGCAGACTAGTTATCATTTCCGAAATCTTGCATCCTTTTACAATTAATTACCAAGAAGTGTGTACCGAACTGTAGATTTAAATTTCTTTCAAACAATTTTTTATTTACCTTCAACATTATATTTTAAAATAAATAACGTGTCATAAAATGTTAGTTTACAAACTGCTTACTGCTATATTCATTTGTGTTTCTAGCCAAATAAAGTTTAATTTACTAACCAGTTACAAACGAATCAAACGAGTCTTCACCTACAAGAATCGATAAATCAGATAGTAAAACAATAAAATCATCGATAACGAGTAACTGTTATACAACACTAATTTAATTAGGGGCCACACACGCGCTGAAAGTGTCTCAGGTTCCGTACCGACGACCTACGCTGTCGGTGTGTGGCCTACTTAAATATCTTAACACCGTTGTGATTGTGGTAAAGTGAAAAGGGTTTTAGGGATTACAGTACTAGTGCTAGTAAAATTATGAGAATAGGTTTTATGGAAAAGTAAGTTGGTAACACTAATGTCGTATGTATCCATTGGCGGCGGTTATAAACAAGCGAACCGTCTGTTTACTGTTTACTATGTAGAGATAAAAAAGACTAATAAGAAAAATTGTAAGTACATATACTTAGTTTTTTTTTTTTTAATGACTAGTGCTGGCCGCAGATGGCCTCTACAGCGTCACCGGACTGTGGTGAGCGCAAAGGGCGCTGAGCCTAACTTAGATTTTTTCTACGTTACCCAAACATAGTTGGATAAAAAGGAGGATTGCTTAATTAATTCTATATGAACATCTAACAGAACAGAGTTTTTCTTGAAAAGTTATTCAACGTTTGAACGCTATTTAAATACTATCGATGGTTTAAAAAAATCTCTGTGATATTTTTGCTTCATTCTTTGTGTGTGACAGCCCTGTTGGTTCATTGGTAGTATGTCTGCTCCAAGAGCTGAAGGGCATGGGTTCGATTCCCACCCAGGACAAGCATTTTGTGATATAAACAAATGTTTATTCTGTGCCTGGGTGTACTGTATGTATTTACAAAAAAATAATTAAGTATTCTATCAGTTATCTGTATTCCATAGTACAAGCTTTGTTTAGTTTGGGGTCAGATGGCACTATAATGTCCTATATTTCTTTTTTGTTAATTGATTGATTCAGACGTTACTTTGCTGAAGTTCATTTTGAGTGTTCAAGGTATATATTTAGTTGTTTTTTTTTGGGTTCTTATACTCTACTTTAATGAAATAGTCTCTTCGCAAAACCACGATCGTTTATAACTGAAATTAAAATGGGTACTAACATATAGGTATGACACGTTAAAATTTGTTTCGTTTTGTTCGTTCGCCTGTCCCAGTGTTATTGCCTTAGATATACTTACAAAATAACAAAGATGAATAGAGTTTGTACAAGTGTTCAAAGCGAAGAATGCATGGCCGCGTCTTCGGCGAGGTAAGCCAACAAATTGTCTTATTTTGCTGTTCACAAGAGATAATATTTTCTCATGTTCTCAAATAAAGCAGCGCAGGCAATCGAACAATACAGGAATGGAACGTGGTCATTAGTGACATTGCGTAGGTATTTAAATGCGAGAGTACTAAACAAAAGAGCAATGGAGTGAAATCGACTCAAATTTCTAAATCAGACAAGTTTTTTTCTTATCTATGCTCCTTATAAAAGTCCACTTCAAGTTCAGTTTTTCCTGTTTACGGGTCTTATAGTTGTACAAAAAAAAAATTAATAATGAATATGAACGTTTTGAAATAGGAATCTTTTTGGAATTGAACAATAAACATTGAAACTGGCAAAATGCAGATAAGAGTGCGATGCCAATGCAAAAAAAGTGTAATTTTAACCTCGTTCTGAAAGTTTAATTTTCATTACGTAGACGAGAACGTGGTAAGTCATACAGTACTATACAGTACTATGTGAAAGTCTATCATATTATCGTGAGTAATTTATGAAAAAATCTATACAAATTCATGAGGGCATCTCCCAAAATCAATATGCGAATAGCCCATCACTAGACGGTTGGGCGTCTGTAATTCAATCCAAAGGGTGTCCGCTCATTACCCGGCGCTTACATACATTACGTCTCTCGCTTTTTGAACCTCGTAACTCAGGCCCACCACACACAAAACAAAATTTATTCGGCGAATAAATACGATTCAATCGCATGATTTTGTTGCCTTATGGAAGTATACTAAAAAAAAACTGCTCGAGTTAGAATGAGACAAGGAGTCTGTCGGCTGGGGGCACCATACGAGTGTCGAGTATGCGGAAGTCTACGACATTTGTCCCAATCCCCTGTAAATTCCCTACATACATTTCATTAGTTCTAGGAAACAATTAACCATGGTTTTCTGGCGGGAATGTGGAAAAATCACGTCACTGCAATGTATTATGGGGTGGTACATCTCAGCAGGAGGTCGTCTAGGTAGGTACCACCGCAGTACCAGTTATTCTACCGCTAAGCAGTAGTGTGTAAACATTACTGTGTTCCGGTTTGAAGGGCAGCTAGCGAAATTACTGGGATGTTGAGACTAACCATCGAAAGTCTCCAAAGTAATGAGCGCCAAAGCAGTGATGCCCTGGACGTTGTTTTGTTACTCAGAGTTCTGTGTTTCGCTGCAAAGGTCATGGGCAGGCGTTGTCTCTTACCATCAGGAGAGCGTCTCGTTCGTCTCATTATTTTTTACATTAAAATATATATATATAATATATATCTTCAAGTGTAACGTATAAAAGTATGGTGACTACATACAAGACTGCCTTTATTTGGCGAATGCGACTTGTCTGACGACGCGTTGTGCTAGAAGGTATAAAGAGTAACAAGGGATTAATTAAATATAGCGGATTTTATAACTTAACATTTGCACCTCAGAAAGAGTACCTGTGCGACGCCGGGGTGGGTCGCTAGTTTTATATTAAAAAAGTCGCGACAGCTCACTTGAACAAAGAGTTCATCTTACCTAGCCCTCTTCAGACTAAGTTAACAACAGGGTTGTTGGCAACAGACGACTAAATCAAGAAAAATGCGTGCTCTCCGCCGTTCCATCAAGCGCTCTCGCGTTCGTCGCCCGTTCACATTAGGGAACCCTTGCCGCAGTGTCAAGTAAACCAGTGAGACACTGCCAGTCTCTGACTCATATTCTCTCAATGAAACTTGCGTGCGCGCTTAGACCGTCTTAGATTCAAAATAAGTAATTGTTCTGAAAACATGACTACGAAAGATACATTTTAACAAACACAAATACAAATCTTTTATTAATAACACCAAAGTTACAGGTCATTTTTCCATTCATATTTAAAAATATCAAAATCATAACATAATTATGTCAATGTCATACAATGAAAATGTCAATGAAATAATATGTCACACATGCATGACACTGCACAACTAATTAACTAACTGCATACTCCATGTTACAACTAATAAATGATTTTATTTTTTCACTTTACTTTAATACGCTCCACAGACACCGGGGTCCGTGACGTTTGTCAACTTGAATTTCTTTTTTTTTTTACACTTATTATCCTATATATATAGGAAGAGGAAAGTTAGGTAAATTAATTTAATCTTATACTAAGGTTACCTACTTTAACTTTTTAGTTTAAGATTTACCTACTTTTAATATTCAACAACTGTAGCTTCTTGGGACGCTACTAAAAATAATGCAAGGATTTTGCATTATTTTTTGGCGACTCGTGCAAATCTCTGGCTTAATTGCGAAGCAGGTGCTTTTCTGTTATTTCCTCCGTCGATCTTGTTAATGAAACATAGCGTTATGTAAAGATTTCCTACTGATCCCCAGCATACTACAACATTAAAGGACCCTTGTGATACGTAGACCCGCACGTAAAAGCCTTCAACAGCTGCTCCCCTGTGCAATATTAAAAGATCTCCGAAGTGGGTGAGAGTTTATAAAAAACGGGCGAATATTCCCTGCAGAAAGCACTCGATAGGGTTATTAGGCGTTAGCGCGCGTTCTGTCACGTGAGTTATTGCTCTCATGTCGATCTCTTATTAAATTGTTCGTCTCTTGCAGCCTCCTTTCTGAAACTCAAATTATACCTGTGTCATGACGTGACTGGATAATTTTTACCGCGGAGTTTCGGCGGGAACGCGGAAAGAGTCGTGTCGCCCCGTTGTTTTTTTTCCAAAACTAGTGGTTTTTCGAGTGTTTATGCATAAAATGGTGGTGTTTTATTCATAAAGAGCCGAATCACAAGCGCGAGTGTGAGAAAATGATATAGTGTGGTGAAACATGACAGGCTACTTTTTATCCCTGTATTCCCAAGAGAGCGGGAACTATGCGGGTGAAACCGCGAGGCGTCTGCTAGTCGAGTAATAAAAGAAACTTCCCTATCTTGCGTCCACGTCGCATAGAGTTTCCACACAAAATGATGTCGTCATTTGTTTTATCGTTTCGCATTCACACTACATCATCATCATCATCAGCCTATACTAGTCCACTGCTGGACATAGGCCTCTCCCAAGACACGCCACTCAGCCCGATCTTCGGCTTTTCGCTTCCATCCACCGCCAGCTGTCCTACGTATATCGTCACTCCATCGAGTCTCAGGGCGTCCTACAATAACAAACATTTTTAATTTATTGTCTATCTGTAGTATATAGGTAAGGTAAGCAAATTTCTGAGCGTTAAATTTCGTCGTGAGAAATGTACACTCATGTTATAGTGCTGTCACGATTTTTGAAATTCCACATTAATTCTTACAGCAAATAGTTTGCCGCAAACCAAATTACATAGAGCTCTTTGTTAGTGTAATGAGAATAACGCGCATGGATCTAATAACTTGGCTGGCTTAAGGTTGTTTTTGTAACCGCACTAGAAATGAAAGCTCCAGGGCCAGAACAGTGAAAACCTGGAATTAAAGACCTATAATCATGCCTTAGGACTGTAGGAAATTCGTATCCTATTACGTCCAAGATGAATAATTCATCGATGCGTAAAGAGTTATCCGATATATTTACTATCCAAAAGTACTTGTAGGTACCACCGCAGTACCAGATATTCTGCCGCCAAGCAGTAGTGTGTATACAATATACATTACTGTGTTCCGGTTTGAAGGGTACTGCAGCAAGCGAAATTACAGGGCTGTTGAGACTAACCATCGAAAATCTCAAAGTAATGAGCGCCAAAGCAGTGATGCCCTGGACTTTGTTTTGTTACTCAAAGTTCTGTGTATCGCTGCATGTCATGGATAGTCGTTATCTCTTATCATCAGGAGAGCGTTTCGTTCGGCTCATTACAATTACATAAAAAAATGGTATGCTTTGGTATCTACGTAAGTATACGAATACATACCTACCTACATGTACGTTTTTTGTTTTCAAATAATGCACAGAGCAATACCTAACGTTTAATTTCGAGATAGAATCGAAATGTAACTTGTGGCTGTTATAATAGAATACATTAATCTGAGTTCAAAACATAATGCATTGCAATAATAACAAACTCGGCGTGGATTTAAATTAATTGCAGTAACCTTTATTTAATACTTTGTTTGTATCGATATTAAGGTAGGTACTCAATGAATGCACAATGTGCAATAAATTGTTTATTGCATTAACTGCGGTGGGCATGTCCTAAACGGCCTTGTCAAGTCCCTATCCGATAAAGCCAATATTGATTTGAAATCTCCGTGGGTAAATACGTGATTAAAATACAATTCTCCGATTGATTCGCAAGCAAGCTGTGGTTAAGCCCGTTGAAAAATTCACCCCCGAAGAGGCGATGCGACCAACTTCCACCAATCCAATTACTGAAGCGGAACTCTGGAAATTCTAAACCGATTATACAGAATTGAAAACATTAAGTACTTTACGGATTTCCCAATCCTGACGTCCGAAAACGAACCTTACTTTTACACAGATTAGAATCAGTTCTGCTTATCGATTCCCATGATTACGAAGTCAAAGATAGAATTCGAATGAAAATTATTTACGGAAAAGCGGAAAAGTCTTATTTCGCACGCTGGGCGAAGATGGCACTGATTAGGAAAGTTATATGACTTGCCGTTTTAGGTGACAAACATCGCTCCCACAAAACGTGACCGAAATTGCTCGTTACCAAAGTTTTTATAACGCGCATAATAAATCATTTCTGCTTATATACGTGCTATGTATGCTCATATTGCCATAACGTTGATGACTATTTTATACTACGTGCGAAATATCTAGGTTACAAGAACGGACAGTCGACCTGAATAGATAATTATCTAAACTTGGCCAGGTTTGGTAGATTTGCGAACCAGCATTTTCCGTTCTTGCAAAATAACCACAGTACCAATTTCCTCTTAAATACTCAATATAACATTTTTCGAGTTGTTTGTGAAATTACCGTTCATAATAATATAATAGAATCTTTTTACGACTTACGCCTATGATTACCGCTAATAACTTCCATCAGATATGCAAGCTGTAATTTGCAAATTCGAGTATAATTAAATAAAACAATAAAAAATTTAAACCATGTTTATTTTCACGTTATCTTTCTACAAAATATTAGTTTTCTAACCGAATGGCACAATTAGTTCACTATCATTACCGTAAGCGTTGTTTTCTAAAACAATTTGTGCCTGATGTTGGTGTAGGTAATAAACGCTAAACATTCACTATTTATGACGGTAGAGTGTACCATAGAGTTTGGAATGACCCGCGTGGAGGCAACGAAAGCTTGTCTTCGTGAGTCACGACTCGAAAGTGACATCCGCGGTACAATCGACGCCACTGGTGGTTAATTTGACGTTTTTGATCCTTCATCTTTAATTTGAAACCAAAACGTACGTAACTAGGCAGGGCATGTGGTTAAAGCCAAGTGGCAAAGATGGAGATGCATAGATGCAACATCGTACTACACAGGAGCAGTCAACATAAACGTTCGGTGTTATATATACATACATATTATATACATGTATTTGTAGTACGTACAAAATTACGTGTCCAAGTACTAGTTTTTAGTTCTCTAAAAAAATGAATAAATTAAAATGTTTGCAACATAACACAATACTAAATTGACTTTATTTTGTAGCGATAGCCCAGTGGTTAGCGCGGTCGGTTCAGTCACCGAAGAGTGTGGATTCAAACCCCAACAACGAGCTTAAACTGCCGGTGAAAGAAAACATCGTGGCGAAACCTTAGCGCGGTGTTAGGGTTCTTTATAGTAGGTACTCGACTGGCTAGCTACCAAATGAAAATCTATCACCAAGCACCTAACGTTGTGTTCCGGCCACCTCACTTGAAAGCCGTTTTATTTCAGTCTAGTGGTTTTACCATTTTCGACAACACCATCCGTACACACTTTAACTGTGGTCAAACACTTCACCTGAAACCATTTAAAAAAAAATACTTTTTTCGGGGTTTAATAAAAGTGACGAATGTCAAAATCATTTACAGAACAAGCGCGCAGATTGGTTGAACGTTTTTTACATGGCACTTCTTTGACTTGAAGTTCTCTAGGAGATGTATATAGAATTCGTTATTTGCAACAAACAGCTGAAACAGAGAGTGGCATGTCAAAGATCACATATAATTTACAAAACAATAAGTAAATAGTAACACGGTGGATAACATAACATGGTGGACATCAAATTATTCTATACTTATTCAGGGACTGACGTAAATATCGAGTGAGCCAATTACGTAATGGAAAAGAGGATGCGGAACATCATAAGAGTGGATCACTCTTATAAAGCAGATATAAGCGGATACAAACTATTACGTCTTATAAATTCATGAGCGTCGTAACTTTTTTGATCTTATTTAGTTGCCATAAGGACCTCATTCGTATTATTAAATAAACACAATCGTCTATCTCTTGCTCTTCTTTTTTTTATTTGGCGTCGCATTTTGTGCATTTTTATAATCATGCCTAATAATGGCGACTTTTTTTTTCTTTGGTTTTGGCGTCGCGTTTTAGCATTTGCCAGTGTCAAGTATTTATATATTTTCAAGTTACAAAAGTTAAATAAGTGTCCTCATAGCTAGTTATAGTCAAAAGTTCAGTCTTAGTCAAGTCCAGTCTGTGTCAGTCAAGTCCAGTCATGCTTTAGTAAAGTAGTGGCGACTTTACTATAAAGCTTCGATGGAGTTTTGGAAGCACCACGAAAAGTCATGTTTCACCTTCACATTATCTCATTTTCCCACACTCACGCATGTAATTCGGCACTTTATGAATAAAACACCACCATTTTTATGCATAAACACTCGACAAAACACAAGTTTTGGAAAAAAAATACAACGGAGCGACACGACTCTTCCCGCGTTCCCGCCAAAACTCAATGGCGACTTTACTACAAGCATCGATGGAGTTTTGTGAGCAACACGAAACGTCATGTTTTACCACATTATATCACTTACTCATGCGCGCAATTCGGCACGTTATGATTAAAACTTCACTAATTATACAGGGTGTCGCGTAAAGATAACTTTCGAACTCTGTTTTTTTAATACTAAACCTAAATACATATGCTATTAAATGCGACTACCAATAGTAGGCATTTATTTAGAAAATAATTTTAACTCAAAATTTTTGCTGTCTTATTTTGTACGTCCAAGTTCAATCTTATGGTGTAAAAAATGTGTGTCATAAATGGCTTATTTCATTCAATCTTACACGTGGCCTATATCTTCTGATTAGAGATCGTTTGATTTTCCGTACATATCTGCAGGTTTTCTTACAATGTTTGCCTTCGTCGTTCGAAGCTAGCGACAATACGCACATAGAAGACAGAGTTGCGTGTCTTGGGATTTGAACGCAGGACCTTGAAATTAGCATTCAAAGGGTCAACTAAGCTGCAGAAGTTATTCTTATGAAACAGAATAAACAACATAATATCATTATAATATTTACAGCTCTTTACTTCGGCACACGCACACAGTTTACTTTTTATTTTATTATTTCTATCCATCCAAAGGTTGTCTGGAATAAATCGCTCTAGGCGATAAGACCGCCGTTATACACCATATATTTATTTTTTTGTTTTGTTATATTCTTCTTGTGGTGTCTTCAAATCTAGAGTAAATAGGTTTCTTCTAGGTAAGCGTGCTCCATCTTAGACCACACTACTGTTTAACATCAGGCAGAGTGTGGTCAAACGCGAACCTATTTTGAATTTAAAAAAAAACATATAATATTTAGTGTGTAATAAAGTTGTATTCTATTCTATTATACACAAGTTCATTTGGTCGTACATTATATTATGAATTTACTCAAAATCGCTTTATCAAGAACTGTACTTACTCGAAAAGAAACATTGTTACAATTGCATAATCCCATATTTAACGTCACTTTTGTAGCTTGCAGTTAGTACCGATAGCGTGGTTAGAGATACCTACTGCTAACTAAGTAGACCGGTGATTGTTATTTAACACTCCAAACAATAGTCAATACAATTTATCTCAATATCAACTTAGTACCTACCTATTGTTTCTGAGGAAGCGTGTCGATTTAATCTCGGCCACTTTCGATTTCTTTTGTTTAAACTTTTAAAAGTAACAGCCGTGTTTTGCTTCTCACTTTTGACCTTATCAGGGGCGTTGAAAATTGCAGTGACGCAAGTAAAATATTGTATTGACACCTTATTACATTACATGGTGTCCGTGGATCCGTCTTGTAAAAAATAAATAAATAAATATCGCAGGGGCATTACACACAGCGCCATCTGACTCCAAACTAAGCAGAGCTTATGTGATGGAAGTCAGATAACTGATAGAATACATGTACACATATAGGTATACTTTTTTTTTGTAAATACATACAGAACACCCAAACACAGAACAAACAATGCCGAATTGTGAACACAAATCAAGGAATAAGTAAACGATTTAAAGGTTTTTTTTAGATAAATTGTCATCAATTTAATTAACAGCAAACGTGGTACTTGAACTAGCTGTTAATAGCTTAGCATAGGCATTTACGATTGATTGCCATACTTGATACATAGTTAACTTAAGACACAAACTTGATAATCTATCACAGTCCCTTATACTAAGATAAAAAGAGGTCATCGCACATCATTATAAACAATCATTAAGTATTATTATAATACGCACAACTCAGAAATCATGAAAAAAAATTTGAAAATTCATTGACCTCAATTCAAATACATGTATGAAACGGCCGATTTCTTTTTCGCAATTTAAGAATTGCGCTCATACGAAAAGTTGATTGTAATAATGAGTACAATGAACTCCGACACTCCGAGTTTATAACCCTGTACCTAGAAGAATTCTGACAAGTATCGTAGGTAATCATTCTCACAAGTTTGTAGCTATGATAAGTCGGTAGTTAGCGGCAGTTATCAGTCTAGTTACAAGATAACCCTATAACATTGCATAACACGACATAGGTCAGGCTCTTAATCTGTTAACTAATGCTATTTTCAGACCGAGGCTCGCGAAAAATTTTCAAGAATTGTGTTCATAAAAATGTTAGAATATTGGGTAAAAATGTCCAAAAATTTTGTAAAATAAAAATTTGGTTGATTGAAAAAAGTCCACCCCAATTCTTTTTGAAAACAGGAGTGCCGAGTGCATGTTATATAAAAACACGTTTCATTACTTGCAAGACAAAATATATAGGAAAATAGACGGGAACAGTAACTTTCACTGGTAAATTTACCGTCTACGCCGAAATGAAGAGAAAATGGTTCTTCTGAATTGGCTACAAATTAACTCAGTAATTGATACGTTGGAGAGCTGTACTACCTTCCCTAATTGTAAATCAGGACGAATTGGACGGCTTCAATTTCATTAACGATCGATCGCTATGGCACTTTTGAGGGCCAATCAAATAGCGAAGTTATTGAAACGTGGTTTCGTGTAGGTGAGTATTTAATCAATAGTAATAGTATCACATTTATTGAGCGATCATTATATAAATAGAATCGGTACTAGTGAGTACCCACTCACTAGTACCCACGGTAATCGATAATGAAAACAAACAAAAGATAAGTTATAACAGATAAACAGGCACGTTATATATAGCATTCGATAAATACTTCAGAATGTATTTAGAGAAATACGTTGTAAACAAAATACTGTATAGGTACCTAAGTTTATTGTTCATGTATGAGGCCAATATTAAAATTTATCGAAGCACATCCCAACCCATAACCCACACAAAGGCAAGGGTCATAGGCACAGATTGCGATAGCTAAACAATGGGAACAGAAACTTAATAACCGCAGGATAGGCATTGGGCCCACAAATACGGCGGTTTCCATCCAGAGCCCACGTGGGATGTCGTTTGAAATAAACATGATGGGCAAGCTCTCCCTCATTACCATTGAAAACCTAGCAGACTCGCCTAACCCGCATAAGCAATATTTAGACGTGTATGTTCTTTAGGATCTCGTTCTATTTTGTACAAATAAACATTCTACAATGTTCGCTACATGTTTAGTCTATGGTTGTTTGTCAATGGATTTCCTGTCTGAATGTACATGAGCTATGAGCTATTTTATGGCACATAGTAATGTTAATGGTGTCTGGCGTGTCCAATTTCCCAAGCCAAAATAATTTTATTTTTAAGTATTGCTCTCATATCAAAGTTTGTGAGTACCAATTTGAAGTAGCAGCCAATATCTTAAAGCTTAGCAGAAATTTCATGAGCTTTTAACGATTAAAATGTATTAAGAAAATTCACTTAGGTACCTGAACCTGAAAACTTTACAGCTTTCGAGATTTACGAGCGAGTAATCGTGTGAAAAAGCTAAAGAGGTTCATTTTGTTGTGAATTCAATCGCTAAAGGAACCGTGCCGAGGATAGTAGGGATTTAGGAACAGGAAAAGGAAACGAAACTGCGGAAATGGATATTTACTTTGTTAGAGTAAAACCGTGTCTGTCTAAAAACGGCAAAGCACTTGTAACTTTGATGAGTTTTATATTTATTTAGAACATTTTTAAGATAATTATTCTAGGTAACATGTCTGGCATGGGTATGGTTATTAAAATTGATGTCTATGTTATACCTAATAGACAAAAGACAAAATTTTATTTGTGCAGTTAAAGACAATATAGAAATTACATAAAAAACAGCAGACATAGACAAAAATAAAAATCTTAAATAAAAAATTATTCATGTCACTAACCGTTAGTTACATATGATTATATAATTTCAGGAACGCGCTGGATGCGAGCCGCTTCCAACCGGTCTTTATGGAAGTCAATCGGGGAGGCCTATGTCCAGCAGTGGACGTCCTACGGTTAAAATAATGATGATGAAGATGATGATGATATAATTTCTTATATTTCCTCGTTATCGATACTGCTTGAAATGTATTTTTCTACTATATTCATTTTTATGTTTCGTACTGTTTGTTTGTTCAAAGAAAAAGGTTCCCATAGTATCTACAAGTTTTGCTTAGTTTAGGGCAAAATAGCGTTGTGTGAAATGTCCCTCGATATTTATTTATACATACATAATCTTTGCTGTGGGCAATAATAAACCCTGGTGGGCATGCTGTGTAGCTGTAGTATCTACTGTATATTAATAAATAATAAATATCACAGGACATTACACACAGCGCCATCTGACCCCAAACTAAGCAAAGCTTGTGCTATGGAAGACAGATAACTGATAGAATACTTAAATACATACAGTACACCCAGACACAGAACAAACATCGATGTTAGTCACACAAATGTTAGTCCTGAGTGGGAATCGAACCCACGCCCTTCAGCTCTCGAAGCAGACATGCTACCAATGGACTAACAGGGCTGTTGAATATTGTAGAAAAAAACACTACAGATCATAAGTTTAAGTTAATATCGAATAAGTATGTGGGTATATTATTATACATATAGGACGAAGGTACGAGTACAAAGTTCAAAACTAATACATATCAATTTGTTTACTGCATAATTTAATAGCCATTGTTACTGCAATAGCGCGTCACTCAATGAGATCTGTATCAAAACATCATGTAAATTGTCCAAAGAGTTCTAGCTAAGACAAAACATACATTGTTAGGCAGACATCGCATTGTGAGGGACAACGGAACGGTAGCTTTCGACATTCTCGTGACTCACGACCCTCGGTTAATCAGTGAAGAAAGTCATACAAAATGCTTATTTATTTGTTGAACATGACCCCAGGGTCGGGAGCTGGCCAGGGCATTGTTCTGTGACATTGATATTTGCCATCACCTCGGGGCTTTGAAGATCAAGGATATTGACTGTGGGCGTTGAACGTGAAAGTTTGAATGCTCAAGATGCTTAGTGGAAATGGAAACGTGTCGAGGGTTCCCACTCATTTTTGTGACAATAATGAAATTGAGGAAAACTCGAAGCCAGATGGCAAAATGTTTTGGTTTTGCGATTTCGTGAGAAGACAAACTTTTTCAATATTTTTTTCTGTAAAAAAAATATTCAAAAAGTTTGTCTGCCCATTTTAAATTTAATGATGCCTAGATAAATAACTAGGTATCATTAAATTTAAAATGCTGGCTGTGTCTCTCGGTTTCACCCAGGTCTTTCGGGATATAAAAACAGGGAATATGTGTTAATCTAGACCAGGGATACCCAAAGTGGTCGAAATCGGTTTCCCGGGGGTAGACATAAACGAAAACTGATTTTGAAGGTCGACGAGGTCTAAAAATCGACCCTTATTAATTAACACAAGTTCTTATTTGAAACTTTCGCTAGATTGGTAGAAAGTCACTAGGTTCGTCTATCTACTAAAATACTTGAGTATTTTTACGTAATTTAAATTAAAATAAAATAAATATCGTAAATAAATAAAATGTCGCAATAAGTATCGTAATTTGTATTAATTGTTAAATTTTGCTAACAAATTTAATGATGTCGAGTTTTCTCACTTAACCAACAGCAAATTTTTTAAATTGGTAGGATTATGTTTAACAGGAAAAAATAGATTTTTAAAGTAATTTGGCTATGGCGGGGGTCAGATGTGTCAGTTCATTTTGGAAAAGGGATCTCTTGCCAAATATTTTTAGATTTTTCAAATAATGCCTTTAGGTTATTAGAATATTAACCTTAACGTCGACAATAGTGGTTTTGAAAACGGGATTAGGATTTTCATATTAATTTGTAGACCACAAAACTTGATGTAATTTTTAAACATTCGCGACTTGAACATTATAATTTTATTTACAGGTATAAATAAGTAAAGTAACTAAGACAAATGTAAACAAGTAAAATAATAACTAACCTAAAAGGCCACTGTCAATGGGAATAGTTCCCAAAACGCTGTCCCCATTGCCGCGTTGTATGGCAATACTCAAATGCTGAGCAAAATAAAGGCCAGCGTTTTGTTCACGTGATTATATCACACATAATTATATTAATCGCCGGGTCTTAATCGCGCACAAAATACTATGAAATTAATTTTGCTTATTTAAAGTATTTCGACGGCTGTCGCAACGAGGCCGAAACGTTCATATGGTTTCCGAGGTTCATAGTATTTTGTGCCCGACATGACAAAAATTTATGTTATTTTAGCTAAAAAATATTGTATTAATTTGACAAAGGTCACGGATCCCGGGGAAAGTGGAGCGGAAATAGCAATACCACAAACAATACACAAAATAACACTAACAATAAAAAAATACCCATTTCACCAAATCTATCATAGAACAAGACAGAGAAAAACGCAACAAAGAAACTTTTAGGTGAAGGTCGTTAAGACGTAAAGGAAGTATTATTTGTGAGGCCTCAACCTGACGTCACATCCTGGGCCGATGAACGAGTTACATTATGCTAAGCTATTCGACCCGATAACTAGCACTGGAAACTGGCATTAAAGAACGCTTTAAAAAAGATTATGGCCCACTAATTTTAACACCATTGTCGATTGATGAGATTCTTTGAGGCTTAGCAGTTTGGTTAACTAATCAACTTGTGTTACTTCTCAATGTTTGTACGGAACTGATCTACGAGTTTCAATGATCCGGTTACTTTAGTATTGTGCAGCAAGTTGGCTAAGGGAGCCACCCTCGTATTTTCTTATCAAAGCGATTCGTCTGCTGTCGAATACTTTAGTTCCCTCGTTTGGTCAAACTATACACATAAGTTGGCAAGTCTGTCACGTTCTAAATAAAGCAGCACAGAACACAACCGTGATCCTACGAGTGGTTGGGCTTACAATTTGTTGCATTAGAAAACATTATTTTAAAATTAGATTTTGCTTTTATAATTTCCATTTGATCTTGATAATATTTAAAAGAATTTTAATTCTTAATTTTTTTGTAAGGAGTTTTTTTTTTCAATTTCATAATTGAATGTTGACGATGCCTGACGATGTTGACGTTGTTGACGTTGACGATGAAACTGACGATGCCTGAAACTGACGATGCCTGACGATGTTGACGTTGACGATGAACTACATACTAACTGTCTAATACTGTACTATGTATTACAAGTACAATGGAGTTATCTACGAGATCGAATCAGAAATGCTGACATCCGTAGACGAACTAAAGCTGCCGACATAACCCAACGAATTAGCAAGTTGAAGTGGCAGTGGGCAGTACACATAGCACACAGAACTGATAGCCTATGGGGCTGGAAAGTTCTGGAATGGAGACCACGGAGCGGCAAGCACAGCGTAGGACGTCCACCCACAAAAAGGACAGACGACCTAATAAGACCGAAAGGAACGTCTACGACTGCGGCAAAGATGATGATCTACAAAACGCTGTAATCCATTCCTATATATATAAACACAATAAGGGTTGTTTTTTCTAAACTTTGTTAGTTAGTATTGGTAGGTACATAATTCGTTATGATCTTTTTTTCGATAATCAGTTGTACTTGGCCCCCAGTTCTCGGCTAGCAGTTCAACGCTCGAGTTTATCGGCATTCATAAACACGTAAATAGATCGAATGCAGTAAAACACTGCACCGGGCTCTCGTTTTCGACTTTTCGACAGCATCGGAATCGATATGGCAACGAATTCGATTGTTTTCTTAAATCGATTCTTTTGAAAAAAGACGATGATGAAAGACTTGTGTTCTATCAAATTTGAAGATGGTTTTACTGATAGTAGAGCAGTTTCAAAAATATAGTCGGATATCTATTGAAAAAGAAAGTTAAGTAGGATCTATTACTTCATCACAATTTTTTTTCTATCGAACCCAGTACAAGAACAATGATGGCAACTTCAGCATGAAATAAACTATACAGATAAACTGTTCGTTCTATTCTACAGGTATATCTGAGTAAATTAAAACTCTTCTTTAGTATTCTTGATCTTTATTTATTCTTTCTCTTGAGTTATTTCGAAAAATAATACTTTTTATTTCTAATCTACCTACTTATATATATATCTTGTATCTTTCCTACTCCTAAAATTGTAATTCCACAAACAATGTTGTAAATATAACATCATTCAATTCATTATTTTCGTTACTGAGCTGTAGCGACAATATGTTAATGAACTGGATATGAGAAAAAAAATCTTAACGGACGCCCGCCGTTTAGACAGAAGCAAAAAAACAACACATGCAAACCTTGAATAAAACTGGTCCCATTTTCAATGTCAATAAAATACAGGTGGCCGCTTAGAAATTCTGTACCGGATAATAAGTAATTACAGCAAGAACTAAAGGAAACGTCTCAATACCACATCCATTAATGGTTGCGGATTATATAAACTTTGTTTTAATAAACTTTGCTCTAGATAGTTCATTAATAGATAAATATAATACCTACTTGGCAACAGATAGTGAAAATGAAAATATATCTGTAAAATTTGCTTTCTAGGAATTAATTTACTTATTAACAGCACAAACATTAAAATACTTACCATATCATAAACTGTTTGTGCTAAAATAATTATTGCATAATATCGGCTTTTGGTTATTCAATCTAAGACCCCAAATGAGACTACAATATTCCAAAGTTCACTGGCACCATATCAAGAGCGCTCCAGATAAATGGTTCACGTTACTTGATTAACCGACGCACATCCCTTCCCCTTATCACCCCTGGGAATATTTAAATGGGCCCTGAATTTATCACACCACCCCCGATGTAAACGAGCCAAATAGACGAGTTTACCTGTGTTCTAGATCGAGAGTTCGATGCTGCCTTCATTACCTTTAAACTTTGAGCATCTATCCATCCACTCATCCATCAGTCTCTTATATGATAGAAGTGAATTATTGACATTACACTGTTAGGTCTACCCTCGAAAGGTTATTATTTCACCATGCTGCCCAACGCGAGTTGGCGGGTACAAATACGTCATCGTATCACTTCTCAGAACATTTGAAAGTTTCCTCGCAATGTTTTCCTTTACCAAAAAGCAAGTTGAATTATTTTTTATGTCTTCTCTTAACTGGGGCATCTATTCAACATTATTTATACAATACAGTTCTCCGAATATGATCTGCGCTTTCTTTATGCGGCTTAAATCAGTTCAATAATACTTAAATTCCCGTCACATGAGAATTGGAGCGACAATTTGCAACATACGTGCGATCTCAATCAAAATGGCAATCACGCGCGGCGCCACCGCAACTACTTCTAATGTGACGGTACATATTGAAAATCAGCATTCAAACCGCTGGCGGCACGGTACACGCCTAGTTACACAGATTGATAACTAGCTTTGACAGATTTATCACGCCATCATCCAGGGATTTTATCGTAAACGCGGACGCATCAACGCATTTATTTCCGCTAAGTAGGCTAACAATGTCCGAACACGTATACCGTTTTTGCGGCTATAAATCCTGCGAAGATCCTTGTCTCGGCGCCAAGGTCTGCGCACTCATTCACAAGATCGAGTGGCAAAAAACTGGAGCAATGAACTGGGAGTCACGTCGGATGCTCATCAGTTGGCAAAGCACGTAACACCGTCTAAACTACCGCTCATTGTCAATATTGGGAAGTTCCGAGCCAGTGGTAAAATCAATAGGGCATTATCGGATATTAGACGAATGATTGCTTAAAATTGTTTTGCTTCCACTTATCTAATGAACAACAGGTATCATGAAAAGTCCCAGAAAAATAAACGGACAGAAAGGGAAAAATTTACACGATTCAATGGAAATTCTTCACTTTTGTTGCATGGTACAGAAATATAAAGATATGCTGTCGACGAATTATTACTGTTTGGTATGGTTAATTTCAGAGCTTTATATCCAAAAAATTGAAAAAGTTGACCAACACGATATCGTCTTTGTATAGAATTTGATGAGCCATTAAATTTGCGTAACATGTATTTTGGCTTTTGATTTAATTCAGCTCTCCCCTAGAGGTCACAATAATAGAACAGAGCATACGTCTTTAAGCCTCACTTTACTGGAATGCAAATTTAACAACGCAAAGATTGTTATTAAGTCGGTGACTTCGAATGTCTGAGCAATAGCTGCGGTGAACAGTCGACAAAGTGCAAGGTTGGCTGCGAAGTGCATCGCCGATTAAACCGGAGATGAAAGCGACTGTTTATTTGATTTTCTGCATGCGTACGTAGTTTAAGTAAGCCTCGGGCATCGACCTCAGTGGCACTACCTTTCCTTACTCGTAAACCTCCCGCAAGTTTATGCTCGAACATTACTGTACCATAATTATCAGATTTTTATGTCTGTTGTTTAGATGAATTTGGCTGATGGACGTCATCATTCCATATTATCGCAGACGATTGAAACGGCTCGTCTTTCAAACGTTTCATTCATTTTATTAAAACAAATAGATGTTCGTCAGCAGCGTCGGTCGCGCAATTATTAAACAATGCATCTTCCCAGACTGTCTTGACGTTAATATGTAAATCATGAAGCAAAATGTGAGCATTAAAGCTTAATTCTGCGTCGAATACAAATCAGTTATAGTATAGCTATTATAAAACTGCTTTGTCGCCAAGCTTGTTGCATCATCAGCGATCAACCTTCGATGGACTGCTTTATACCTATTTATTTTTGCGATTTGAATGTCGTTCTCATAACACGACGTGTAAATCTGGGTGTGTACATGTAATACCATGTCCAAAATCTCATTTTATATTTTGACATACATGTTAACTTATTTTGCTTATTTCAAAAAGTAATCACAATTGTAAATAAAAAAACAAAAACGTAACAGTTTGGCAACAGAGTGCTAGGTTTCTCTAAGTATACACAAATTCCAGAAGAGGCTGGGTGGGTAAATGTTTGATTTATTGATCGATTAATAAGGATACCATTGGCTCATGAACCTTTGTCTAGGAGGACCTAGACAGTGGATTTCGCAACCCGGCGCGCCGGCCGGCCCAGCAGCCCATCAAACATTGTCGGATTACGTTTATGGACCATTTGTATGGGATCTGCTACGGTTAATGATTTTCGGTCGTTCCTCCATCGCTTGAGCAATTCTATTCCGAGCGGTTACTTAATAACTTTTTATGAGGCTTCTTTTGTCAGCTTCCATTGCAGTCACGTCTGTTGTGAAAGCTTCGGAAAAAGGTGCAATCGAGATTGTAGAATGTCAATGATCTCGCGGACCGGGCCAGTCAGCCCCACGTTATTATTACCAAACGCTTTACGCTCCCCTACCGAATTACGAGCGCCCCGTGTTCTTGACATAAAAGCGAACACCTTGGCGAAAAGGTTATCTTATAAGTTTTCAGTTCGTAATGCTATCGACATTCCGCTTCGTCTAAGTTCAATCTTTGCATGTTTTCCCGACATTATCGGATGACCCGGCGACTTGGACGCTTATCTGCAAGAAGCGGTTAAACATTATGCAAGCAACATGCGTAAAAGAAGCGTCATTAAAAACTGCACCGTATGCATCCTCACCGTTTATTTTCCTCATGCCGGCCCTAGACCTTCCCTGCACGGCTAAAATCCTGTCCTCGATGTCGGTAACAACAAAACACACACACGTTTGCACTATAATTTACTTCACAATTCACGTAAACAATAACTTTGTTTGTGTCGTAATGCAGTGTAGTTGACAGCTGCTCCAATGCACTATTTTGTGTAGTTGATAAGGGCAAACACAAATTGTTTATCACGGTGCGATCTACACCCACGCAAACATGTTGCGACGCGCGTCAACGCCGCGTGACTGCAGGCGTGTCGCCGGCTGACACTTCGGCGCTTAACTGCGACAGGAGCATGAACTAAACGATATTGACAGGATATCAACATAGATGGCGCTGTATTCAATCAACAATTTCAGTGTTTATTATTGCAAAATAAATGTAACATTAACAATGTTTTGCTTTCAAAATGTGCTGTTGATTTTTATAACGAACTCTTCTACAATTAGTACATATAATTTATTTATAATAAATAAAAATAGGTCTACCTAGTTGTATTTATTTTTAGCAAATATTATTTAAAATTTTCCCAGAGATGATCTACCTGTAAAACTTATTTAAAACTTACCTTATCTATTTTAGCAGGTGGAGATGTGCAGACTTTTAGTTTTAAATACACGGATTAATACACTCACACTTAGAAAATAATATTAAATACATGGGTATAACTGTACACAAAAATAAATCTACATTGCGAGATGTTTTCCCTGTAAAAATGCAGCTTAAATGGGACACCGGCGACACACAACCTAGAAAAATGCTAAAAGGACACTGCTCTCTATAACATGGGTATTTTATGGGGATTTCCACGGTACACGGTGTAATAAATGCACGATTTCAACGCGGTTCACCATGAATAGCGACCGATAACACTATCCATCACCCCATTATCCTGCGACGCGAAGTTAGCAGCGAGCGAGCACGTCAAAATATACCATAAATAACGCGGTTCGTATCCGGGGTGCGCCGCCACCCCATCCCCGGTCCTTCGATCGGCCGGTGTAAACACAGCTTTATTTCGAACCCGGGATTTTGAATTTAGGACAATAAAAGTTGAGAAAAGGCTCGTTTAGCTAGCCAAATAAAAAAAATTAAATACCGGTTTAAGTTATGAGAATTCTATAGAGTTTCGAGTCGACTGCAAGAAGGGCACTCCCGTCGTCACAGAGAGGGGAGGCACGGGTAAAGAGGCGCGCTATAAGCTCCCATTACAATACGTTAAATCGCCTCCAGCCCTCGTCGGCCGCGGTCGTTCCTCTTCACAGAGAACACTTCCCCAAGTAGCCTCTCTACATGCACAGCCAATTAACTTCTTTAATTACACTCCACCATTAAAAAGGGGGACGCTTTTCCCGCATCACCCTTTGTCACCTGAGCGACAAAGACATTTCTCATTATTCCTTTTTCCCATTTCTTTCCAACTTATGTAAATTCAATGTTATCCTCCGGATAAAGACAAAGGCGAAATATAAATTTGAAGAATTTTAAACAGTTCGCGAAACAATAAAATGTCGTCTTGCATATAAACATCCATTCGTTACCCGGGTAAAGTGCGCTGAAAGGAAACCCCGTCAAAGGAAGCCTTTTTAGGGATAAGGCGAGACGCGAAGAAAAAGGAGAGCGACAATTTTTCCGGTTCATATCTTTCTGTACATTTCATTACTTCCGCTATGTATGGACGTGGCTCGGGGTAGTTCGGGAAGGTTCGGCAGACTTCGGCCAGTTCCCAGAGACTAATCGATAGCCGGCAGCCGTAGCGACATGCTACGCTACTACTCTAGCCACTACGCGGGTCTACAACTTCGTAGATTACTACGCGCCACGGTTGAATTAAAAGTCTGTGAACTTACTCAACGGTAGGGTTGTAAGAATAAAGTCTATGTAGATATAGCATAATGTACGCTATACGCTCAGGTTTCAGGGGTGCAGCGTGTATGTAGTTATGTATCTGGGAGTTTCATACAACAAACGAGCTTTTAGGTAATAGCGTTCTGTTTCTTCCAGAAGGTTCGAACTAATAAGCGGAAAGGGAGTCATTGTACTCTTAATTATGAATAAGTTTTACTATTGGCATAACTCTGTTTTATGTAGAAAAAGTATGACGAGCATAGACCAAACGTATGAAACAGCTGATTTTAATAGACTTAAGCCCACAGTTAAAGTTGCTCGTAACGATGAGTACAAGTATGATGAGTATCTCCTTTGACCTTAGTAGGTACGACCCAAACTTGTATCCCTGTATAGTTGGATTACGCATTGCATTTAAGATATTGTACTTATTTTTAAATTTCAATCCAAATCTGTGTGATTAAAATAATAAGCACCGATAACCATTATAATATGTACCAACTGATTTATCGTAGCTATACGTTTTAATTTTACGATACTAAAAGTACAGCTAGAGGTGTTTTGGGCACATCTTCAGACTTTTTTTAGACATAGTACGGATTATTGTTGAATGGTTATCATCAACATATCGTAGACCACAGCTGCAGTTGATGCATCTTTTCATATGAAATGAATTCTATGAGATAAACGAGGCACTCTCGTACCTACCAGATATTGTCAATGTTTCAAAGTAATGAGCGCCAAATCAGCGATGGACTTTGTTTTATTACTCAAAGTTTTGTGTATCGCTGCAATATGTTTATAGGCGTTATCTTACCATCAGGAGAGCGTCTAGTTCGTCTCATTACTATTACGTATAAAGTTTATTTAGTGAAACTTTATTCGGCTACTTACGACGGTTTGTATAATACTGGTCATTTAAATATCTCCTTCGTGAACTGTTTCTAGCGTATTGATCTGAGATAATTACGCATTATGGTATAATAAGTAAATTTCATTTACTTGCCCCAGGGGGTGCTGCCCTCCTTTCCATACATTTATCGAGTAATTAAATCTCACTAAATGCTAGACCCACTGATCAGACGGACGGACAGACAGACAAACAGACGACGATAAATAAGATTCACAACCCTGAAACCAATAAACCATATTATATAGTGGCATTTTATTTACATTTACATTACATGTAATCAGTGTTTGACAATAAAATTAACAATAATGGTGATATAAAATAAACTTCAAGAGGATTCTGGATTAGATTCTGTTTACTCTTTGGGTAGTAAATCTGCTTCATGAGCTGTTGGATGCGAGATTGATTCCTACCCAGGACAAACACCCTTGTGAGGAAGATATGAATATTTCTTATGGCAAGGCAGCTGAGATTAAATAGAATTTAAAAATAAACTATTCCCTCTATTATTATAATTGTAATACATAGTAGGAAGTATTTACGATATTATGCTTTTCTATTTTTTTTTTGTGTCTGATGGTGTAGGTACTTTGTTTAATTTAACTACTTTAATTTATTAAATTAAATAATTAGACCAAATTTAGCTCGTTCAGAAGCTAAATAAGCAGCTAAACGATCGTAGTTTGTAAATAAATATCATAAATTAACAAGATTGTATTAAAAATGTCTATACACTCAAAACGTGCCTTTGGAAAGAAATAGAGTAGTACACGTTCGCAAAGTACGTTGCTAGTAATGTTTAGTCAGGAAAACAGCAAATTTTGAATTTACTACTATCAGCCACTGCCTGATGAACTAAACTAACCCATTACGTTTCCATGTTCGTACCTATATGAAATGCAGATCTAAAATTTACAATTTAGACGTCTATTACAAGATTGGCATTTAAATTATCCCACCACACTACTTATTTATATATTCATGTATCTATCTCGGCACTATGTGCCAAGAGAAAATAAGTTTGTGGATAAATATACCAAGAAAATTTACTGTTATTTACATTGGACCTTTCATACCAGAAAGTTTCTAGTTCGAAATAAAAGCTATGTATGAGTAGATTACTGCGTATTTCCAGATGTGCAAAGCCAAAAGTTGTGAAAAAATTGTGACGTGTTTGTCAGTGTCATTATTTTTGGAAAAATTTGTCAAATTTCTAATAAACGTTTGCGACCCAAGCTTTCGCCGATCTTGAATTTAGATTGATATTGGTATTTATAAAATTTACTTAATAGTTACATCGAATTTGTACGATATGATTTACTCCATAACTCCGTACCTAATATTAAAAGGTCTATTTTTACTCACTAATAAGGTGATTAAAAATAAGTACTTGTTTTTCAGCTCGCCGCCCTCAGCTGACGCCACTTTGCGGTTTGTGCAGTTTGTCCCACTTCAAGCATTTTAGTAAACAAAAAAATGAAGGATCGTGTAAAAATCTGTATAAAATCTGCTCAGTCTAACTAGAAATTAAGTCCTTGTCTTTAAGATCCTGGATGTCAAGAAATCTGAAATGGATGGGCGTAAAATACTATCGTAAGTTTTCATCTTGTAACTTGTCATAGTCATAATAAAAAGAATAATGTCTTGGGAAACAATTTTGGGCATTCTGCATTCTGTTTCAGGGGCAGCCAACTGGTTGCTAAAGGAGCCACGAAAAAAGTTGATGGGCTACCAGAAGTAGGCTTGAAAGATGTAGCATCAAATGGATCATGGCTTGAACAGAAGCAGATACAGTCAGCATTGGAAGCCCGAAAACATTTGATTGCAGTGGAAAGAATTGAAAAAAGGTATGTTTTAACATAATCTGTAGCATGAGTAACAATCAATTTTAAACTAAGTATCTATATGGCTAATAATTTTGGTGTTACATATGTGGTGTATAAGTATGCCTAGTTTGTTTCCTGTACAAAATAATAAACAAGATATTGTCCTAAGAAAACATTCAAGCCAAAAGTCAATAGATTTCTTTGAGGAAAACATTATCTATTTTCAGTGTTAAATGTCCTCCAATATTTATTTATTTATAGTTAAACGGTTGCTATTTGTCAGATAAGTTGGTGATGCTGGTAGACTTATTTTAAAATTACCTAGGATCTGGTGTATTGTTGCCACAAAAAAAATATTGGTTCACTATTTGAAGGCTGTGTATTCAAACCCAAATAATGGGCTTGAAATGCAGGTAATATGGTTGTACTCAGCTGGCTAGCTACCACCCTCTAATAGTAAAAAACGATTGTATGGATTTGCTGACTATTCTTCTCACAATTTCAGAGTTTTGCTCATAGTAAAAGTGTTTTATAATGATGGGCACAATGATCCTTTTCTGTTGAACAGATCATAATGTCTAATGGTTTCTTTGTTCTACCTTTTAATCCTGGCAAAATTGAGCAAAATGGAATAGTTTCCAACAAATCATAATAAGCAACTAGCAGGTAATAATACTGCAGAACTAGCACTTATCATGAGGGAAATTATAATTTTCTGGACAATGACATGAACATGATAAAACTAAACCCTGGAAAATGGTAAACATTGTGATGCATTAGGCAACTGGTATAAGCTTGAACTGATTGATAGATCAACTGATACATCTGTCAGTTCTTGCAAAGCCAAATAATGTTTTAAATTTCATGATTTCCAGTGGTTCTCTAAGCCATGCAGAATGGAGGGATGACCTAAAACTCGCTGAAGTCACCAAACAGACAGGAAGCCATTGGCAATTCATGGGTCATAAACAAGGCAAATATTTATATTTGCTACCTGAAGAAACATTATTTCTAATCGAAACTGTAAGTATTAACTAGCTCTTCATCTCATTAACAAATGAGCAGAAAAAACACAAATTTTTGTAGCAAGCTACAAAATCGACAGCCCTGTTGGCTCATTGGTAGTATGTTTGCTTCCAGAGCTGTAGAGTGTGGGATCGATTCCCAACCAGGACAAACATTTTGTTGTATAAAATAATGTTTGTTTGGTGTCTGGGTGTACTGTAGGACTGTATGTATTATAAGTTTGTATTTACAAAAAAAAACTATTTAAGTATTCTAACTTCCATAGTACAAGCTATGCTTGGATTAGGGTCAAATGGCACTGTATGTAATGTCCTATGATATTTATTTAAAGTTAATTCTGCTACAAAGCTAATGCAACAAATGCAAAGGAGTGTTTGGATGAATATGATGACTTTACATGTATGATTGTATATGATAAGGACTCACTATGTAAATATAGTTACGGTAATAAAAAAATGTTGTCAAATGTTCACTAAAGACAATTTTACTCAAAATTGCTATGTCTGCTACACTATCCTACTAATATTATGAATGGGATAGTTTGAGTGTATGGATATATGTTTGTTACTCTTTCACACTAAACATACTGAACGGATTTGGATGAAATTTGGTATGGAGGTAGTTGAGATCTGGATAAAAAGTAGCCTATGTGTTAATCTAGTAACACATCAGCTACTTTTTATTCTGAAAACATGTAGCGGGTAACACCTCATGGCGCAACTAGTAGATGATATATTATTATGAAGTGTGCTTAAATCAATATAATTAATCAATACAAATCAATTAGATTGTAATTATTAAAGAATCTAACTATTTACAAGATGAAGCCAGAATTATTTATAATTAGTTAATAAGATTTAAATTAAGTATATGTCTAATTACATGAATTATATTAACCAAAGAAAGATATTTTCTGTGGTGAAAACACTTTAAATTTGGTTAGTATAAAAATATATATATATTGTAAAAATTTGCATGATAAATAATATTCAGTAAATGTTGCCCTATAAGTATGGAAAATTTGTTGTGTTAATGATTACCTTATTATTATGGAACCTAAAGATATACCAAGCATTATTGTACCTTAATTTATGTGTGTATTGTTTTCTTGAAAACTGGTTGTAAAACTATTTCCATCTCATTTTCAGAATAGTCTTTTACTCAAGCACAATGATGTCACGGTATCATTACAGAAAGCGTATTCTCTCTGCCTCAGTGAAATGTCTATTACACAGTACAAAGTGTATGCCTCTCTCAGCAGGCTTGGATATAAAGTATTCAGGCACAAAGAACCAACATCTGACAAAAGGAATGGGCAAAAACAAAATGAAGACAAAACCACAGCAGAAAAACATGCGGAAATAAATGCAAAAAAATTAGACGCAGACGCGAACAATATTATAAATAATGCTGATGATAGTTCGACTTCTAAAACTACTGAAAATGAGACACCTCTAGGCAACATTTCTGTAAATATTGAAGATTTAACTGAAGCTGTTGACGATACTGAAAAGGAGAATGATAATGTAATACTACACAATACAAACAGTATTGTAGATAATAAAACATCGCAACATAATGAGGAGAAAAGTTTGCCAACATTAGATGTAACTGACAATGTAAATGAAGGCAACAATGATATATCTGTTACTACATCAAGTATGGAGGTTGATGATAACGCAAATGAAACAATACCAACTAATGTAAATGTAACAGTCATAAGCAGTCAGGAGAATGAAACAAATTCAACTGAGTCTAGTCAAATGACTAATGACAAAATAGGTAAGAAAATGTATACCAACAGTATTGTAGATTATAAAACATCACAACAAAATAAGGAGAATAGTTTGCCAACATTAGATGTAACTGACACTATAAATAAAGGCAACAATGATAATTATATCTGTGACTGCATGTACACTGCACCCCTTGAACCCCCGGGTAAAGACGGCCCTCATTGAAGTATTAAACCCAAAGTTTCACTCATCATTCGACCCATGATTATGCTCAGTTTTAAGACCACTAGCGGACCGTACTAAAAGCGTATGAAATCTTATATTACTTATTATTTTATTTGAATTGTGATGTATTTTGTTTCTAGCGGATGTATATTCAATAGACGAGTTTGGTGTGATTCGAGTGTTCGAGAAAAATGTTCCTATGGAAACAGACGATGTTGATTCTATTGTTGAAAGAACTGACATCAATGTCACTGATTGTAATTCTCCTACAACAGGTAAATATGCCCTATTTTTCTTTTGCGTTACAGCAATAAGAAAAATAAATTGTAGTTACTATATTTTTATGAAATTTGACTTGCAGAAGCATAACCATTTTTAAGTAAGGTTTTAATTGTAACAAAAAACGATGTGTGTGTGTGTGTTGTTTGTTTTTATTGTTTTTTGTTGTTGTTCATTGTTTGTTTGTTGGTTTATTGTTTTATTGGTTGGTTTTTTTGGTTTTATTGTGGTGTTGGTTGTTTGGTAATTGTTTAGTATCGAAACATTATTACAGTGATGTAGCGCCTGCTACTCGAATTACAACAAAAAAAAAACAATGTTTCTAGTGATATATCGCACGCTTGATCAAATAGTGGCTTAACTCAAAAAAGTCAGTTTTTGGATAATCACGAAAAACCTCCGTGCAATCACGACCTCGTCGGTTTTTTTTTTAAATAGAATAAAAATGCACATATTATGTGCAAAACATATCTCACAATGCAATGAATCACCAAACCTTGTATTATACGAGATTATTAAGTATGTATCTAGTACTTAGATGAAAGAAGTTTATTGTATAATAATCAATATGAAAAACTTTCACTGTAGGTATAACTCTAAAATCGTAAAATAAATAACTTGTTACCGTTGTAAATAACCATTTTTGACATTTGGCATGGAACAGCTGAATTGTTTTCGCTATTTCAGACTTGTGTACGTAGTAATCGTTGTTGATAAAGTTTTTAGCAATATATGTATATTGTATCAATCGAAACGGCTCATCCAATTTTTATGTATGAAGTGTCAATCGATTAATTTATTATTTTCCAGGTGTTATATTAGTTATTTTCTCTGTAGTCGGGTATAAATTTTTAAACTTTCAATTGAGCTTTACTTTTAAATGACTTCGACCACATCTTCGACCACATCTTCACTTAACATCAGGTGAGCTGTGGTCAAACACCTAGCCTGTCAATCATTAAAAAAAAAAAAAAAAAAATGCTTTGAAATATCGTTCACAGATTCCAGCAACAATGATTCATTCAACAACTACCAGTTAGATTTAAAGTACTACGACGACAAAATCAAAACCCTAACGGAGAGAAAATCTGAAAATCAGAACAACAATCAAGGATTAGACACAATACAAGACTTTTATAATCAACAAATAGTAAAAGTTAATGTGCCCGATGAAACATATCTGCCTCGGAATATATTTCTACACAAAACTGAATATACATTGAATATGGAAACGATACGCAATCAAAACGCATCCAATGCAAACGACGAGAGAGAGTCAGCAACCTCCACTCCCGCCTCTAGCACAGCCTCACTAAGACCGAGCGAAATACCACGATACCAAAGTTTGAACTCCAATACACAGGATAGACAATCTGGATACCCGGCCTACTTCCTCCAAAGGCCACCACAATACAATGAACATTTAAATTTCAATAACTGCATGTTCAGAATGCCGAACTTCTACGGTCCAAGATACCATTCGAACTCTTTCGTCAGACAACAATTTATGGTCTTCAATGTGAATACTACGAATAATTTTCCTGATCAAGATAGGCGGGACTCGTTGAAGAGTTGGCATTACGACATGATAGTGCATATAACGATGAGATTGAAACACGGGCTTGCAACACCAGCACAGATACGGGCACTACGAAGTCTACTCAATACGTACAATGCAAGATACAATACAAATATTAGATTGATGCCAGACTTTAATATTGTGAACACTCTGGATACGGTACCTGTGCAAAAAGTGATCGACGTCGACGATGAAAGTGCGATCCCAATAGACGATGAGCCGGAACGCAAAAAGCCACGTTTGAATGACGACAACATGAAATATAAGATCAATTTGGAAAAGCTAAAACAGTTAGCCGTGAAACTTAAAGAGCTACAATTGAAAAAGCTTGCGGTATCCCGACATCGACGTGTTTTTTCGAATGCCATAAAGACTTTCAACAAATCGTTTAACGCTGATATCTATTTAGATTCCAACTTCGACATAGCAGATAGAAAAACCGTCGTGGTCGATACCAGTTCAGATTCCGATGCTGTTGTTGTTAAAGTAATGCCAAAAAGGAGGAAAAAACTAAGAAATCCGTACAGCATTCTGATGCGAATTGCTAAAGACGTTAATGTAGGCGCGAGCACTAGTCTGGAAGTGCCCGTGCTACGAACTCTGACCTTGAATATAATAAACAAGAACACCAGTAAAAATACCACAAAAGACAATGCAAATAGAGCTCCCAATGTAGTAAATGCTAACGATGAAAATCTGTTGAAACAATTCTATAAGTCTCGATTTTCTGGGAATGATGATTTTGGTGGAGCTAAATTGTGTTCGCGAATCAATGCTCAATTGGATGCAATTATATTCCAAGCGGAACATATGAATGATATTTTGAAAACATCTCTAGAGTATAGAAGTTGGATTGAGATAAAACTGGCATTTTTGAAAGGAATTCGAAGAAGTCTCAATTTACAAAAGCAGCAGGTTGAAGCACTGAGCAGTGATTTATTTACGACTGAATCGCGGATACAGCCAATTCTAGGACCGGACTGCACGGATTTAAAATCCGCACTCAAAAAATTGGCAATTATTCCGACGAATAAAGAAATACCTGCAGAGACGAGTCTTAAGATCCACTTTGACGTTTGCAATAGACACGTCCATTTTAAGAAATCTAACCCGCCTAAACCAAATTTTAGAGTTATTTGCTACGAGTAAGTAATTTTTATTTAGTGTTTTTTTAAAGTTTCACGTTTTACCACAATATTTACAATATTGTTTAAAATGTTTTAATCTGTCAACTCAAAACCTCCAAAATAGGATTAATTTATTTCTTTACGTATAAGTCTTTATACAAACGAGACGCTTTCCTTATGGTAAAAGATAACACATGACTTTGACTATTGCAGTGATACAGATAACTTTAATTATTAAAACTAAAGTCCAGTCATCGCTGCTTTCGCGCTCATTACTTTATGACACTCGATGGTTAGTGTCAATAGCCCTGTAATTAGTATATAAATAAATATCGTATACTGAAGACGTACATACACATATAATTATGAAATCTTTGTCACAGTCAAAAGTCACGTAAAGTAAGTCATGGTCAAGTCTAGCCTTTGCCATGATAACGTAGTGTTGGCTTTAGTGGATGTGTCTATGGAGTTTTGCAAACAATACAAAAGGCATTTCATCGTATTGTATTACCTGTATTTCACTCTTTATATGATCAAATCACTAACACTAAAAAAAAACAACTTTTTTTTTAAATATTATGCAGCAACATGATTTTTCCATGTTGCCACCAAAAATTTAATATGACATTTTCTCATTTTCAGTGAATTAGCTCTATTCCCGTCGCCTGAAGATGTGGTTGCTCTCCACGCGAAATATCCCGATGGAGTGCCGACGGTGTTCGCTTTTGTTGGGATTTCTGCCTCTATCTCATATCTACAGATCAACCCCATAGACTTACCCGTGTTCATTCCAGATAAGGATCTTGCGTGAACTGTGTGAGTTAAAACCCTGTTATTGACAAAATAAATTAATAACCTATTTATACCTTCATTTAAATAACTGATTGATTCCTGTTCGCTCATTGGTAGCATGTCTGCTTCAAGAGCTGTGTGGCGTGGGTTCGATTCCCACCCAGGACAAGCATTTTGTGATATAAAACCAAATGTTTGTTCTGTGTCTGGGTGTACTGTATGTATTATAAGTATGTATTTACAAAAAAAAAGTATTTAAGTATTCTATCAGTTATCTGACTCCCATAGTACAAGCTATGCTTAGTTTGGGGCCAGATGGCACTGTGTGTAATGTCCTACGATATTTATTTATTTATTCAGCCGTTACTTTGCGGAAGTTCATTTTGAATATTCAAGGTATATATTTAGTTTATTTCCGCTTAACAGTCGTTTCAGTTACAACAGTGATGAGGACTTAAATTTAACAACAATTTATTAATTATAAACTTAATCGTAATTTTACTTAATATCATTCGGTATTTTTTTTTTTATGGTTGACAGGCTAGTTGTTTGACCACAGCTCACCTGATGTTAAGTGAAGGTGTGGTCGAAGATGGTAAAGCACACCTAGCCTGGAATGGAACTGGCTCTCAAGTGAGGCTGCCGGAACACACCGTTAGATGCTTGGCGGCAGATTTTCAACTTGAGGGGGGTAGCTAGCCAGCCGAGTAGTAGAAAGTACACTACCACCATGCTATGGTTTCCTCACGATGTTTTACCTTCACCGGCAGCTCAAGCTCATTGTTGGGGTTTGAACCCACGCCCTTCGGCATGTGAACCTACCGCGCTAACCACTGAGCTATAATCGCTACGGTATAGTATTGATTCGCTCGTTCATGTCATTCGAGCACTGCAATGCAGTTAAAATATTAGGTAAGCTAAATTTTAATAGTTTGTGATTGCGTAAGTGTGTTTGTTACTTCCTCACGCCCAAACGGCTGGATCAATATTGATGAAATTTCGTATAGACGTAGCTGACACACTGGATTAAAAAAAGGCCACTTTTATCCCGTTTTTTTTCCAGCGGGTATCATCGGGGCGCAGCTAGTCAAAAATAAGCAAAGGAAACAATTTTGGTGCTTACGCAAATCTCCACAGATCTCATAATGTGGAATACTTTTCCTCCTAAGGTAATTTTATAGTTACAGTATGGAACCTAACCCAGTTGTGACTGCAGTAATTGCAATCGCTAACTGGTCCTGTACGCCAATGATGGTGATAAATAATTGAAAAAAAAATGCATGTTCTTTGTTTTTGACATCGCCCTTTGTGCCTTGTCAAGTGTTTCTATATTTTTAAGTATTTAAGTTTAATAAGTCTATTAAGTGAGTCATTGCCGGCTGATTTTGTTTCGCGACTCTAGGTTTATGTCCTACGTAGAGGCGTCTCTAGCCCATGCAACAATTGCCCTAGCGCCCTCTAGTAAGCGCGTGGAAAAGGTGAAAATGTTAACATGACTATGTAAATGTTAAAAACTGAAAATTGTAAAAATCGACTCTCATACTAACTCGATCAGCTGAACGGTAAATTTTTATGGTTCCGTACCCAAAGGGTAAAACGGGACCCTGTTACTAAGACTCCGCTGTCCGTCTGTATCGCATGAACCGTGACAGTTAGACAGTTGAAATTTTCACAGACGATGTATTTCTGTTGCCGCTATAACAACAAATACAAAAAAACAATAAAATAAATATTTAAAGGAGCTCCTATGCATTAAACGTGTTAAACTATAAAAACAGCAAAATTTTTTTTTTGCTGTTTTTGTAGTAATGGTACGGAACCTTTCGTGCGCGGGTCCAACTCGCACTTGGCCAATTTTTTTACAATTTCCATTTTTTACATTGACAAACCGGAGCCCTTTTATGTGGGGATGAGTTTTAACGCCCGGCGTCATAACACGGGCGCAGGTTCATAGAAAGTGACAAGGCCGGCGCCCCCTAACACCGCTGCGCCATGTGCAACTCTGCTACCAGAGGCGGCTTTTTTACCTATATAAAGCTGCCTCTGGTCATAATAATGAGTACAATGACGCCCTTATGTCTCAGTATACCCCAAGCTTATAACCCTGTTTAATGTCGGTTACGTTGTCGGTTAGTTATTACTGTAATTTTATTTCCAAGCGAAAACTAAATTACTGATCAGCATTTCATAGTGTTTGTTTTATGTGGTTAGTAGATAAGTACAAGTCAAAATATAAAAAAAGCATTTAAGTTAAAAATTTTCTTTATTACATAATTTTTTTCATTTATTATCTAATAAGTGTATAGCACTATTAAACGGAGGGCATTCGTGATTTATTCATACTACTAGCTAAAGCTAAATTACTATAGATTGTTTATTTTTAAGGGAGTTTGAATCTTTGTGCAAAATATTGGCCAGCATCTTATCACGTTTGGCGTCGTCCTGGCGAGATATCAGCTCCAATTTTTTTCTACAAAAGGCGGACGTACTCATTTCGGGTTTTTTTATGTCTGTTACATTACTTCGTCATTTATAAATGTTTATACATATAATTATATCATAATATAAGTTTTATTTTTAAGAAGTAAAATTATAGTTTAATTTAAGTATATGGCGTGTTACGTGCCATAAAGATGAAGTTACACCAATGCAACATAACGCGATGTGGCATGCTACACAAATAAAACGTAAACGAATAAGATCATGTGTTTGTAATAAAGTCATCATCTGACCACTTTAGTCTCTTTAGACATAGGCCTCTCATAATGCATGCCACTTATCCCGATTTTTATGTAGCTTAGGACGCCCTGAGACTCTGTAGTGGCGATATATGTATGTAACTAGAAATGAAAAGATTGAAGATTATTAAGTATAGTAATGGTAATTAGTAAAAATGTAGCAATTCATTTGCCATTACTGGTCAAAGTTAGACCAGTATGGTACGAGTGAGAGAGATGGCATAGCAAGAAGAGGCCTATACTTGACGGTGCTTGGGTAAACAAGGCTGTAGATGATAACTAAGCAATTAAATCTCATTCTACAGATCTGGTATGCTCTTCCTAGTATAATATTGAGCTAGTTAGATGTTGTATGATGTCATTTGTGTGAGTGAAATTACTGGGCTGTTGAGACTAACCATCGAAAGTCTCAAAGTAATGATCGCCAAGGCAGCGATGCCCCGGACTTAGTTTTGTTACTCAAAGTTCTGTGGATCGCTCTGTTCTGTGTGTAAAGGTCATGGACAGGCGTTATCTCTTGCCATCAGGAGAGCGTCTCGTTCGTCTCATTACTTTTACATTAAAAAAAATTAGTAAAAATAAGATACAATATCGCACGAAATTTTGTTTTATTTTAAGTGAAAATTTGCGTGAGAAGCCTCGCCTTACTTCACAGAACATTATCCTTTGCTTCGCTTCAGTGCGAAGCAAGATGAGTCATCATGTTATCTTATTCTTATTCGAAGTGGGGGCGATAGGTCCTGCACTGACGTCCCGCTTGGGGTGTATTGTGCATTTCCCCCTGCCAGCGTCTACCCGAGCCAACCCAGCTCCTTGAAATATCGGAGCGAGGTTCTAGGCCGCTGGCATAGTAGCTCCAGTGAGTTGGGTGGAAAGTCCAACGACGATGACATGAATGATGGCGAAACAGCTTCATGCAGCTTAGTAGCAATTCTAGTGCCTTCTGTGGCTTTGCAATGCAAAAGCACATGATCTACAGTTTCATTCTCTTGCAGCTTGCAGCCACGACATAGCGGACTATCCGTGGCTCCTAGTTTAAAGAGGTGACTATTCAAGTTGCAATGACCGGTTATGAGGCCTACTATGAGACGAAGGTCCTGTCGTTGCAGCTTCAATAGATTGTTAGTGATCTTCCTGTTAAGAATTTGAAAGGCGGTCTTGCGAAGCAAGATGAGTCATCATGTTGCATGCCTCTATTTGCACTCCTTGAAAAGGATTCCGTTAAGGATACAGTTGAAGTTGAAGTAAGGATATAAATGTTCCCGTACTGTTAAAAAAAATGACAATACGATATCAGTTTAGATTATTAGATAGATTTTGACATCGTACGATGTTGCCTTGGTGTAACTTTGCCTCAGTTTGCTTTTTTTTGTTATGTTTCAAGTATATTTTTTTGTTTATCTATGTTGAACTTACTCTACGTACTTGTTTGACAACGTGAGCATTATTATGTTACTTATAGGTACTACCTACTTATTATAAGATTTATTTTAAGTTGGTTCGATTTCCATACAAATATTTTTTGCCATTTATGGACAAATGGAGCATCATTTTACAGTGAAATCACAGCTACTGGTCTTTATTTGCGGTTAATTAAAATTGCTTGAATAAAACAGTAGATTATTATCATAAAATCAAATTTATGAATGATTTATGATTTACCGCAAATAAAGACCAAAATAAATGCCAGTAGCTGTGATTTCACTGTAAAACTATGTCCATAAATGGAAAAATTTATTTGTATGGAAATCGAACGACCTTAAGAGTTACATTTTGCTTATTTTCGTTAATCGTTTACATTACACAACCTTTGATTTTTTTTTTTAATGCTAGTGGAAGTTAAGCCATAGGTATACTTAGTATATGACATGTCTTACAAATTAATAGGATACTTAATAAAAGTTAATTATTTTCTACTTAACAATGTGTTTTTTTATACATAACTAGCGGACGACTCGCGGTTTCACCCTCGTAGTTCCCGTTCCCGTGTTCCCACGGGCCTCTCGATTGATTTTAGGCTCAGAAAATTCTGCGAGAATAGGATATTTACTATTGTAAAATAAGCAATATTTTTGAAAAATTTTGCGCTCGCAATGCTCACAAACAAGTGCTTTCAAAAAATATTTTGCATTGGACAAAACAAGTATTTGGCAACATTTTAGATCCGAGCTGCTGTTTTTTTTTTTTTGTTATATACAAAATAGGTTCGCGATTGACCACACTCTGCCTGATGATGTAAATTGACACAGCGTTTCCAGTTAAACTACTTACTTTAATAAGGTCCTTTATACGAATAATTAATACTTTTTCGTGTATACAAAATCACAACACATTCAAGGCCAACCGAAGTTGATACTAGAAAGCTGGTAGAACTGTTCATTAAAGGGTCTGTAGAAGTTCCTCAACCGTTGTATAGTTTTAGGGTCGATGTAAGGGTGGTTTCTACCCTTGGTTTTGCCTAGGCAGTGGGGTGTGGAACTACCCTCAGATTTGAGCAGGCAGGGAAATCCTTTGGATGAGTTGAAGTAGAAATGCTTGTCAGTTATGACGCGCTTGAGTCCGAGAAATTCCTGAAAATAAATATGGCAAATTAAAAAAGAGGAAATTAAAACAAATTAAGATCTAGAAAAAAATGTTGGCGCCAAAGAGAAAAATTAAAAATAGTTCTTTCTTTTCTAAGTGAAAATCATGCCGTTGTATTTATTTAATTTTTTTTTGGCATAGATATACTTTGTACGATCTCAATATGTTAATTTCTTTTTTTTACTTAATTATTATCTACTTATTATATTATTTTATTGTCATTAACCAAAAACAAAAAAAATAGATATGGCTATATATAAGTAAATCTATTCTCAAAGTAGGCTGTCACGTTTCCATAAAACAAATAATGTTTAGCGACAACTAGAAAATATTAAGCGGTAACTTTAAGCAATTTTTATAACCTATTACAGTAAGAGTACAAAAGTTACACCACAAGGATACATGCGAATAGAAAACGTCTGAGGAAAATACACTATTGACCGATGCCTTAAACTTGTCAAGAGGAAAAAAATATTTTACCTGCACTCTGGCCATTTCCGCTGCGGGATCAGCCACCAGCCTCTCTCCACTGACTACCATCAACCTGGACCTTGGAAATTTCCGCAGCCACCGTTTGAAAGGTCTTATGTATACTCCTAGTCGGATAGGCGGCCAGGACGCGTCTACTATAGACAGGGGAGCGTCCAAGCGAACTGTGCTGTTGATTAGGGCGAGGCCTTCGAAACGGGGGAGAGCAGGTCTTTTGCTGGAATTGAAAACATTTTTGCTAACCTAAACTTATTTGTAATTGTACATACGTAACAGAGAGACAAACTAGCAAGTAAAGTAGATGATGATGAAGGTAAGAGTTTTAGCAGCCTAGTTACGAGACCGTCTGACTTCCTGTCTCGCATCTCCGTCATTTCAAAGTTATATGCATAATGCCAATGACTTCAGTGAAGGAAAACGTAGTGTGGAAAACTACGTATATCCAAGACTTTTTTTTTACTTGCCCAGCGTGGTGGCCACAACGAGAAAAAAAGTCCCGCGCCTAGCAATGGGACAGTTCATAAAAACGGCTGATCAGGTTGATGAAGAATTTTTATTTAGCGGTAATTTTCTGCACTGACGTTCATAACTTTTTGTCACTATACATTACTAGCACTGCTCCGCGGTTTAAGCCACGTTATCCAGGATAAAAATGTGTAATGGTAGGTATAAGATATTTTCATTCCAAAATTTTGCCAAATCTATTGAGCAATAGCAGTATGGAGCAACGGTCGTACCAACTTAGACGACCTCCTGCCAAGAAACTACAGTAGGTACCAGATATTCTGCCGCCAAACAGTACCTACCTAGTGTTTTAACATTACTGTGTTCCTGTTTAAAGGATACTGCAGCTAGCGAAATTACAGGGCTGTAGGTAGAGGCTAACCATCTAATGTCTCAAAGTACCTAATGAGCTCCAAATCAGCGATGCCCTGGGCTTTGTTTTGTTACTCAAAGTTCTGTGTAACGATGCAACACACGGTCATGGACAGGCGTTATCTTTTACCAACGGAAGAGCGTCCCGTATGTCTCATCACTTATACATCTAACTGACTCCTGCTAGCTGGAAAGCTAAATGTAATTCTTAAACGAATATTACCTCGCAGATTGGGTATAGTCGCTGATAGCCCTGGTGACAGGGTCTCGCACGACGGCCAGCAGTTTCACAGAGGGATTCATCGCGTATACTCGCCGAGGCGCGGATCGAGTTACCCAGTACGATGGGGTTTTCTCCATCGTGATCTGGCTTTCCAAAGTCGGGGGCATCTTGTCCCTAGAAGTGAAAATACAAGGAACGCATCACGATTTCATTTCATACGTTAACAATTATTATTTATGTATTAGGTATATTTAGGACGCCCCATAGTTTCGTTTAGGTACCTACTATCTTATGGGATATCCTATATATCTTATCGTTGTTATGGCTCAATAAGTTTTAGTAGATTGTTCAAGGTATATAGGTACGTATAGTTAAATTCCGCTTAACAGTCGTTTCAGTTACAACAGTGATGAGGATTTAAATTTAACTAACTTGATAACAATTTTAAAAAACTTAACTGAAGCTTTACTATCCCTACGCGTGTAAAATTAATCTCTTTTGTTTTGTTTTTTCCACCTTGAATACTAAATATTGTTGTATTCGCTTGGTAAAATATCCAACGGTATTCATTTATTAAAATAATTATAAAAAATGATCAATGTGAGTAGATATACAACGCACCTATACCATTCGAATCCCTTGTGATAGAATTTATCGAAGAAATGCACCTCGGATCTTGCGGCTCTGACATCTGGATGCAATCTAGAATATAAAAATCCAAAATTAACATGAGGAAGCTGATAACTTACTTTGTGATATGCCGAATAAGATGCTCTCGTGATTATATAAACTAGCACCTGATCATGTCCATTTCAAATATAGGTACCTACCCAGAACTTAAAGAAGTCCAGATCAGGCTGTCACTGTACCTACTAAATAGAGAATTTGTAGCGATGATAGCTCAGTGGTTAGCGCGGTAGGTTCGCATGCCGAAGGGCGTGGGTTCAAACCCCAAACAATGAGCTTGAGCTGCTGGTGAAGGAAAACATGGTGAGGAAACCATAGCATGGTGGTAGGGTACTTTCTAGTACTCGGCTGGCTAGCTACCACCATCAAGTTGAAAATCTGCCGCCAAGCACCTAACGGTGTGTTCCGGCAGCCTTACTTGAGAGCCAGTTCCATTCCAGGCTAGGTGTGATTTACCATCTTCGACCACACCTTCACTTAACATCAGGTGAGCTGAGGTCAAACACCTAGCCTGTCATCAATAAAAAAAAAAAAGAAATATCGTAGATATTTATTTTCCAACGATCTCAATATAGATACCTATATGTAATTTTTTTTTCAAAATTCCAGGCACCCATGGAGCAGTAATGTTATGGATTGATGCGCACCATCAGTTTTCTTTCAACGTATATAGGTAATTGAAACACGGACAGAGTGGCGCTATCTGTACTATATCTCCCCCCAAAAATTGTCCGAAGAATAGTTCTATTTAACTGTACTAATATTTTTATAGTATTATGTATCTGTATTAGTATAATATTAACTGTTGTATGGATTACCTTAAAAATTCCAAGAGCGCTCTTGTGCCACATTTTTTGACGCCAATGATTAGCGCATCTGGAAGTCTCTTTACCGGGACAGTATTTTGCTTCAGCCTCATATATTTGTAGGTTTTGTTAAGATTTAATCCGAAGAAAGATGCAAGACGGAATGTTACGCTTTTGTATTTCGTTATGTGCTTACGCAGAAATACGTATTTCAACGTTATCTGAAATTATTGTAATTTTTGATATACCTACGTATATACAATAAATTTGTTTACTGCGTAGGTACTGCAACACTATTAAACTACACTACACACTTAGACGGAAGTCTAAGACTTTCTTGTCTAATTTATATCAGTAACATTTTCATTGGCCACAAATGTTATAAATTAAAATGTTCAAGAAAAGTCACGTAGCAGTAGCCAAAAATAATAAAATTAAATTTTACGTATGTAGCTAATAAATAATTTTATTAGAAGACATTATCTAACATAGTTATATTTACAAAAAATAGGTACTTCGTTTATGCTTTACACAAAAATACTTTTTAATTTTTAGGTACCTAGTTGATTCAATTTTGTGGGAATTGTGTCTTCATTTATTCTTTCTTAGTAATAAATTGAACTTAATTGTTAGTACCGTTACCTTATTATATAGGTATATAGTTATAGTATACGTAATAACTTTTTAAAGTTTTATTTTTACTAAGTATATACGTATAAAATAGATTATATACCTACGTATAATCTTAAGGTTAAAATATTTGCTTTAACTAAGTAACTTACCTGTCTTTCGTCAACTAAACAGATATTCAAAGCATAAAATAAATAAAATAGAAATAATAATATGAAACAAATAAACGTAGTTCGTCTCGTTAGCACCGGAACCCATCTCATCGCTGTTTTTAGGATGCATTTGTAGATTTATATGTACTTTTCGTCAATAAACGAATTTACAGCACATTTTTAGGAACTTTAAAAACGGAACAACACGTGAAATTATTTTTATGCGGTCGTATTACACTGCCTCATGCTCCGCGATGCAAAGCAGTGCAATGCAGTGTCTCAGTTTGAAACTGACATTTCTGGTGTTCACGATCGATTAAGCCTCAGGCAATGTGGGTTAGGTTTCTACAAAACGCGCAATCGCGATGTGATTCGAAAAATAAATTGAGCGCATACAATTTTAGCGCGCCTTTTATGCTCTGTGGATCCGTTTCCGGTAGTCAGTCTTGGCGTTTAGGTAGTGGCACTTCTAAAATTGAATACTCTTTGACTGAGCGTAAACGTAAACTGGAACAGTGTAAACGTAAGCGTAAACTGAAACAATTGCTAGAAAGAAATAGAGCATAAAACATTTGTGTTAAATAAAGACAATATATTCTATTCAGCCTACGAGTAAAAATTTAGAACACACTTGTCATAGTTCACATGTGCCAACATTAACAAAATTCTCAAAACAAATGTGACAGTTAGCGTCACCCGTAATCGAAAAAGAAATTCGATCGTCTCGAACTTTGAAGCCGTGAAATAAATTAAAATGACAGTCCAGCAGCTAAACTCGAATATTTCTGACGACTCAGATGATATGGTTAGCTTACCGCCCGTGGAGAACGTTTATAGACGAAAATATCAATTACTACTGGAACGATGTGAAGTCTTACAGCAGGATAACGAAAGAATTGTAAATAGGTTTGTGTTTTGTGTAGTTATTCAAGCCCGTTTACGTTTTACTGGCGTGTACTAAGGTGACTTAACATTGCAGGATAAATGAGGTGAAAAAAATAACTAAGAGATACCGCAAAGATATCAAACTCTTGGTTGGAAGGTTGGATAGACATGGAGATCCATTCAGGACAATTTCTTTGGAACTCGAGACCAAACCAGAGTTGGTTACAAAGACTCGTCCTACACCAAAATCCCAACTGAGTGCAAAACAAGCAGAGAAACAGAATGCTACTGGTGGAAAGAAACCGGGACCCAAAAGAAAAAGTAAAGCAGATAAGGTAAAACCTCTCAATGCCATAGTTAGTCCTTTGGTGTGTGATCAAAATATATTATTTTCCTAGGTAAATTGGTATAGTATTTCCTGATTTCCAAATTTATGTAATTAAATTTTACAGCCTGAAAGAGACCCAAATGCTCCCAAAAAGCCATGCAATGCTTTTTTCCAATTCTGTCAAGAGCAAAGGCCTCTAATTATGGTAGAAGCTAACACAGAAATGGGCATGGAACCTTCAAAACAGGAGGTAACAAGACAACTTGCATCAAGGTGGCGGTCACTTACAAATGAGGAAAAAAGTGTAAGTATTAACTAAATCACAAAATAGTATAAGACAAGGTGTTCCATGAAGTGAAACCTATTTAGCAAATTTCATTGGTGTGGTTGATATTTCAATATGTATGTGAAGAAAATAATGAATGTGTATGTGGCTTCAGCTACTATGGAAAGGTTTCTTTTGTGTCTATAATAAAGCAATAGCTCTCTTGAGAGTAGTTTAGTACCAAATTTTATTCAAATCTATCATGAAGTAAGATTACATGATTGTGAACAAACCTTCATGATTGTATATCTAGAAATATCTGCATGTCCTCAAGTCACTAGTGAATCATGTATTTTTTAAGCTTTATTTATTTATTTTTAGGTGTTATCTCTTACAATCAGGAGAGTGTCTCATTCGTCTTATTACTTTTTGCATTAAAAAAAAAGAACTAACTGACTCCTGCTAGCTGTTTTAGACTGTTTTTTAGGTAAATATTTCTTGCATCCTTAAACAATAATTGAGTATTGATCTTTTCCAGATCTATGTGGCAATGTTTGAGAGGTCAAAAGAGAAGTATGCAGAACAAATGTCTCAATACATAAAGAAAGAACAATGACAAAGGACAAAGCAACCTCTTCTGTTATGTTTTGTGATAGTCAGCTTTAAGTTTATTAATAATAAATAAAAGTAATTGTAAGTATAAAACCTTTTAATCAAAACGAAATATAATTTAAAACTCTACTAAACAATGTCAAAATAAACAACAAAATTTTTGTACATAGTCAAAATCCTTCGTAAAAGATTAGAGGTAGATAAACTATATAATTATTGTTTTGTTAATACATAATTATAATGAGCAATTTGAACAATACAGCTCTGGTTTTGAGGCATTTTTGTTGTAGGAATTCAAAGTATCACAAATAATGTATGCTCACCATTCAATATTGCCACTTATACACACTTGGGTCTGCAGAAGTGAAGCCTTCCCAACTTCTTTTCTTTTCTAATAAGACTTCACTTTCTCGAGATTGTGTTAGTATGATGCTTAGAATATAATGTATTCATATGACTTTAATCCATATAGGAGGAAATCAAACTTTAATTTAACTTTTTTTTAAATATTTTATTATAATTTATAATAAATTGTGCACCAAAGATGTGAAAACAAATATAACAAATTTAACAGCAAACATATATGAATACATACTTATGTATTGTATAATAAAATACCAGTTACCCTATATAATAGTAATGGAATCTTTAAGCCTTGAAATTATCTTTCTCCAACCTGATGGCCTTCATGGTTTCAACAGGGTTGTTTTTATTGGCATGCATCATTACACTTGGTTCATTCACTCTCATGAAGGGATTGTACAGTTTTTCTTCTGCAATCGTAGATGGCACCTGAAAGGCACAGCATTCTAGAATTAAGCAACATTATATAGTTATAGTCTGACCGCCCAAAGAAAGCGTTCCTGAAGTTCATGTTAATATACTTTTCAACTGACATAAGAACAAAGTAACATAAGTTTCAATACTTGTTTGTTTGGATACTAATTTCAGAATGTAACTAATATGATGAAAAAGATGTGATAATCATTTTCAGAAATGTTTATTTATAAAACATCAATATCATGGAGAAAAGTTGTGACAAGCAAATAAATATATGATAGTATCAATTCTCATTCACTGTCAGCTTTCGAAGATAAGATGTTTTGTTTTTTGGACAACCTTTGCCAATAAACAGTGTTGTAAGGTTTTGAAATAAATATTATTTTCTTATTTTTTAACCATTTTTTTGTTATAAATAATAAATATCGTGGGACTATACACACAGCGCCATCTGACCCCAAACTAAGCAAAGCATGTGTGATGGAAGTCTGATAACTGATAGAATACATATTTTTTTTATTTGTAATGTATTTACAAATAAAAAAAATATGTTATGAATTTAGCACAAAATTGCTAAATTTATTTTAAGTTGACAATGGTTTCTTTTTCAATTTTAATAAAAAGGAATGATTAATGATTAATAATTAGGAATGCATTGCCTCTGTGACCAGACTATAATCATCTATTGTCCTCTGCATTCAATGAAAATGGCTGCGCATAATATTATACACATATATTTAGTTAATACTACAGCTAAAATCATATTAAACATCTGTTATAAATCTGTGTATGTTTTTGGTGGTAGTTTCAGCCACAGAAGGGTGCTAAAATTGAAGCATAATGAAAAACTAATCACACTTTTAAGTTATAAGCTTGGGGAGTACTGAGTCGAAAGGAGGTTTATGTACTCATCATTATGGACAATTTTTACTGTGGCTATAACTCTGAAATCACAAAAAAAAAAGTGAAAATGTATAGTAGCAGTTCTATACTATACATTACACTACATACTATACTTTGTATTACTATACATTTGGTCACAAGTCAACATTTTGTTACAAACATTGTTTCACGTTTTTAGAATTATACCTAGTTCTAGTTGTTCATAATGATGATCACAATTACCTACTTTTCTACCAATATCCTAAGCTTATCCTGTGTAAAAGGAAATCACCAACAAAATTCCAAAAAGCTCATCTTTGAAATTGTCTAATAATGTGAAAAATATAAAGTGTGGTATGAATTTGATAGATGTCTAGATAGCTGCTGCTAACAAATTACAAAACTCACAGTAGGGTGTCCTTCCTGTCTCTTCTGTATAGTCCATTCAATTTTTTTAAGCACTTCCTCATTCTTTGGTTCAACATGTGCTGCAAACTTTAAGTTCTGAATGGAATATTCATGGCCACAGAACACTTTAGTATGGCCAGGGAGTTTGCTTAGTATGGTGATTAAAGCTTGGTACATCTGTTCAGCTGTGCCTTCAAAGAACCGCCCACAGCCTCCAATGAACAAAGTATCACCTGGAAATGCCAAGACATTTTTTGTTAATCATATACCTACTACTGATTTTATTGGGGTAGTTATATCTTGATGATTGATTTGCTTTGTATTACTATACTACAGTAGAACTCCAGTTATCCGAATTAATGGGGACCGGGACCCATTCGGATAATCAAATATTCGGATAATCGGACTTTTTAAAAAAAAATTGCCATTGGAGAGAATAAAAGCTACGTTTTGATATTGCACTATTTTTTTTTTAATTAAATGTACTTATGTACAAGTTTAGAAATAAAAATCATTGTTTTTTAAACATCTCCGTTAATGTAAGCTGTTTTGTGGTCTTCAACCGTTTTCGGGCAGCCAGGTCACGCATTCGCTTGACGGTGAGCAGTTGCAAGTGGTCACACTCGGGCTGACGCTCCATCCACTTCAAAGCAGTCTCGAGGCCGGCAAATGCTTCACTAGCTGATGGTCCAGCGTCTACTTCAACACCAGCAGAAAGTTCTTCTTCCACTTCCAAAATAGCGCACTTAGACTTTTTTTGGACAATTTTTTGTGATTCGGATAATCGGCGATTCGGATAGTCGGAGTTCGGATAATTGGAGTTCTACTGTACTTCATAATAGTGCACTAAATTTTATATCAGCACTTAATGAACAAAAGTTTTTAGCTTTATGTTTTGGGATTAAATCATCTCTATCTCTACATAGTATAAAACAAAGTCACTGCTGGCTGTATGTTTAGATCTTTTAAACTACGCAAAAAAATGCAGTTTCCATTAATAGACCGAGTGATTCAAGAGGAAGGTTTATATGTATAATACATGCATATGCACCACATTAGTATCTACATTGTACCAATGTGAAACCGGGTTGGGTCGCTAGCGTATTAATATCACAATTCTAAATTCCCCACTAAATTCTTTCAAGATTTTTTTTTATTCAAATTAGGTTCGCGTTTGACCACACTGCATAAAGATAGGTTGATACTTGTTCATTAATAAAAAAATAACAAAATACAGTTCTATATATTCACTTATAAATATTAGTAGAACATTTTATCATGTTTTATTAATTTACATTGATAAGAAGTGATAACATGGAAAGTAAAGTGTCATGCGCTACTATACCTCTTGTATTTCAAATAAGAATGAGAACTGCTATTTTGGATGGGAAATCAAATTACCAGTGAAAACAGCCAATTCTGTCTCATCCTGAGGTGTTACAAAGTAGCAGATGTGTCCAGAAGTGTGGCATGGAGTATAAAGGCACAATACATTGAGCTTGCCAATCTTTAATTGTTCATTGTGTTGGACTTTCTTAGACAAGGCTCCAATCCGATCATCTCCACCATAAACTGTTAAAGAAGGGACCTGCTTTACCAGGTCTTCATTACCACCTGCATGGTCCCTGTAATGGAATAAATGAAAATAATAGATTTGACAGCCACAGAAGTGTAGAAATTAAAATGTCTGATTGCCAATCTAGAGGTGCTGAGTTCATATTCCACAGCATGCTACTAGTTGTGCAAATGATGAAAGATAACAGTGAATAAATCTGGAGCCTACTGCCAATACTTCAAAATTGATTACAGCAGCCACACTAGCTAGCCAAACCAAATTCAGACTAGTTGTCTTTACCATCTTTGATCACATCATCATTTAATCAGAACTGTGAAGCCTTTCAATTATAAAAATAAATTAACAGGTATAAAACAAACAATATACCTAGTAGCAAATATTGTAGGGATAGCCATGATGTCATTAGTTATAATTAATCTGAATTTCAATGGAGAAACTTCTATTGACATAATAATAATAAAGAAGAAAAATAGTCTGTTGAATTAAAAGTTGGCTTCTTTGTAATTCCATCAAAATTAAATAACTTGTTTCTTTCTTTGCACAAATTCTAAGAAAAATACAAGAATGTTACCAGTGATGATGTGTAGTCAGCACACTAGTAAGTTTCACACCTTGCTCTTCCACAGCTTTAATAACAGTCATTGGATCAACAGGATCAACAATAGCTGCCTCCTTGGTCTCTTTATCTACTATCAGGTACATATAGTTGTCCTGAAGTGCTGGTAGAATCTTGACTTCCATGTTTTTGTATTGGTGCTGGACTATAATACTGTGCGCTCTTTTCTGGTTACGAGTTAGAGCTGAAATTTAACAATAATTACTTTTACAGAAAATAAATATACCTATACTGTTAAAATATTAGTAATGTGATTACCTTGAAAATAAAGCTTTGTAATTCGCTCAGATAGGCCAAAAGGCAAGGAATTAACAAACCTAGCGAGCATTGAATTAAAATTTAAACTGTTCCCTAAAAAAACATTAAAAATTGCGACTTACAAGAGTTACAAGAAAAAGTCGGAATATAACTTCACTACTCACTTTTTTTTTTTTTTTTTTCGTTAATTTGCCCTTTCGGGCAGGCTAAAGCTATAAAGCCATACTGCCTCGTCTTCAGTGTTATTTCTGCTGTATCTTAACTATGGTTATCGTCAAAGTCGTCTTAGTCAAGTCCAGTTCGTGTCAGTTCGTGCCAGTCATGCTTTAGTAAAGTAGTGGCAACTTTACTATAAAGCTTCGATGGAGTTTTGGAAGCAACACGAAAACTCATGTTTCACCACATTATATCATTTTCCCACACTCGCGCTTGTAATTCGGCACTTTATGAATAAAACACCACCATTTTTATGCATAAACACTCGACAAAACACTAGTTTTGGAAAAAAATAAAACGAAGCGACACGACTCTTCCCGCGTTCCCGCCAAACCTCTCACTACTCACTTCACTCACTCAAGTTCACTCCTTTTTTATTTCATACTTTTGACGTTGACATTTTCTCCCTTTTTGGCCTAACCCTTTATGCATTTTACTTTAAAGAATACATAAAATAACATGTAGTCACAGAGATAAAGTTGAATAAAAATACTAAACGTTAAATCACATTTTAGTCCATCAACACTAGTAAAGTGGCGGTAATTTTACTATAAGCTTTTACGATTTTTAATATAATTAAAATACTTTCAAATCGAAATACTTGACCAAGACAACCTTGAGCTTTATTTTATATATGCCCTAATTTTGACTAGAACCTGATTAAATTTATTTTAACCACATTTCAACTCAATAAAAGCTTAAGTTTATTGACTATTTACCAATAGCAGAATGTATGAAGTGTGGTATACAAAAAAATAAGAAAAGATGTATATTCTTATTGTATCTACTAGCAAATATTTTGTACTCAAGATAACTTTTTGAATTTGTAAACTTGTCTGATTCTTTTTAGTCCTTCACATAATTTTCGTTTGGGGTTAACATTGAGTTTTCTTGTTTTGAGTATTGGCATAATGCATGCATGTGCCACGACTGTAGAAAAAAAAAGATGTCACTGTCAAATGGTTTATCATTGTCAAATTTGTCCAAATCAAATCAAAGATACTTTTTGTTGTGTAGTGAAAAGGTACATGTGAAATTGTTTATGTTTCTAAAGTAAAAAATTGTTTTTCTGTATGTATAGATGCTACATTAATCAAGTTGAAACAAAATGAAGAGTAAACCCGTTAAACATAAGACTACAAACACTTTTCGGGTAAGCTTTTCTGTAATATCACTATTTATAGGTTATATGCATGCCTTAACACATATCGCTTTTAATATCGTTAATATCCTAAATTCAACGTTAGACACGGTAACCTAACATGTATTCAGAAGATTTAAAACTATGTTAGGGTAAAGGTTAAACTTAGTTATTAAATAAACATAACTTTGTAATCTCTTCATTTGTTCTGGCGCCCTAGTACTTCAGCCGACTATTGCGTGGGAGAGTGTCATTTCTTGTGATTTTCGCATTTCTACAAGAAAATTAAATAGCGTTAATATACAATTTCCACAGTTTGTACCGTTTGCGGAACGAATAAACTCTATTGATATAAGACATGCAGCACTATATCATATTGAACATGAGTACACAAAGCGTCCAGAAGAAAGCGAGACTCACTTCTTCTTAGCCATACAGAAATGGCATGCCCTCAACTTGACACAGAATTTTAAAAAGTTTAGAAGAGAAGTACATGGTACAGTGACTGTACCACAATTAGTTCACAAGAAAGATGAAGTCATTGAGATCCTGGCAAAGTATTTGAATTTGGAGGATCAATTATGTCTGCAGCCTCTATTAGAGTAAGTGTTAAACTATAATTATCTACTTCTATAAAAGTTTTACAGATAAACTTTTTACTAGATCTTTTATTATTATCTGTACTTATATAAATTTCTTATAGTTTGCCAACAGACTAGTAAAACAAATCCTTACGAAAATAATAGTTGATGTGTGATACATTATATTGTGTAAGAACTGAAAATATTATTACCACACAGAACTTGATAATAAATTTAGTTTTTAGGTTTGTTACTGTATTTACATAATTTTTTAATGGAATTTCTTGTTTGTGTAAAAAGAATGTCATGATTTTGGCAGCCCATTTAACTGTAGGGCTGTTATTTAAAAATGTATGTTGGTTTAAAAAATCTCCAATGTGCTTTTTTCAGGATTCTAGTTTCCCTTGCAAAAGACCTAAGAGAAGACTTCTACCCACACTTTCCAAGATTTCTAGATATACTCATAAAGTTGCTAGACACCAAAGATGCTGAACGGTTAGAATGGACACTAATTTGTCTTGCATTTCTATTCAAAGTCCTCAAACCATACTTGAAGAAAGATATTGCAGTGGTATTGAAGAGAATAATACCACTATTAAGTGAAACTAAGCCACAGTATATCAATAATTTTGCAGCAGAAAGTTTTGCATTTGTGGCAAGAGATATAAGGGATAAGAAGAAGTTTATTACACTTGTGCTGAACTATTTACAGAGTAATGGTAATGTAAGTATTCAAAATAATCTACAAAACTTATTTGTTTGTGATATGAGTTGATGTTCATAAAATGACTAGCAATAAAACCATGAAATTGGGAAAATCAAAAAGTGTGTGAAAGTTTGTAAGTGTGTTTGTATAGTTGTTACTTCTTCATGCCAAACGGTTGGACCAATTTTGATTAAATTTGGTATAAAGGTACCTGGCACCCTGGATTAACACATGGGCAACTTTTTATCCTGAAAAAATATAACAGGTAACACTGCGGGGCGCAGCTAGTTTCTATTCCAAATGTCAAGATGAAAAATAATGATGATTCTTCTAATTTTACATTAGGGTGATGCAAACTGCACTGAATTTTTACTTGCCGTGTATTGTACATTCTTTCCTTACCCTACCCAAGAAACCTTGAAGCCTTGCATTGCCTTGAAGTAACGGAGCCCAGCGTTAGGTCACTGGTGTAATTGTTCCACTCCTATGTCTGATTTTCTTTTCAGGCTATCATAGGATGTGGTCATCTTCTATTCGAAATCTTAAGAGGAGTAGCAGGCAAATTCCACAGCTGTACAGAGACATTCTTACCTGTATTACTTCAGCACTTGAAGGAAGTGAAAGAACATCAAGACATACTGTTCCAAGTACTTACACAAACTATCGAAGACAGCTTACAAACTATATTGCCAAAAGAATACTCTATATTTTGGTCAAGCATCTTGACATATACTGAAGCGATCTTAAAAGAGGACAACGAAGAAAGCAAAGGGTTGGAATATATATTAAGGCTTGCAGGTCAAGTTATAGAACACCTCAATGGAAAATACTTGACAAACCCTCCACAGTTTGTACTGTTACTGATTAAAGTAATATGTGAACAGTCATCTGAAAGTATTCTAGAAGTTTGTGCTCAAATAGGAGCTGTTTTACTGTTGTCACCTAATGTGTTGTTATCTCAAGAACATGCAGGGATCATAGTTAAAGTTTTGCTACCTATACCTTTTCCTAACATCTTGATAAATTTTGTGCAAAATGTCATTGAATACTCTCAGTTTGATATGCATATACTCCCGCCATTTCTCAACTTTATCATTCATTCAGGGTTCGAAAATGAAGCCATGTGTGCATTGACAAAGATTTGCTTAAGAAAATCTCCATTGTCCAAGAATGGTATAAAGTTATTTGAATGGGTGAAGTATCCTATTGAGTTTGGAGCATATTTGCCACAGTTTATGGAACATTTCAATGGACTGATTAATGACAGCATAGAAAATATTGTAGAAAATCCATTAAAATTGTTGAATGTACTGTATTGTCTGCCACATATTGAAAAAATCGATGTGAATTATTGTCTTCAAGCTTTGAGCTCTTTGATTGTAAAACTGCTGGGTGTGTTAACTAGTTACAACATAGAGAGTCAGCCCGATTTGAACAAGTTTCATTGTGACAACACAGCACTTTCGAGATGCACAAGACAAGTTTTGTTTATAATAGCTAATGCAATGGAAAGTTGTATTCATATATCCAGTTGCAAGAATCTGAAGCAAATCTGTAACATCGAACAGTTTCTACTCACATTATTGCCGTGCGCGGCAGATCCAAACTATCTATGCGCCTTGAACTTAGTTGATCTCTATTTGACTGCTTACGAACACGAAAATGGCTTGACATACCCACAATTAGCATTAGTCGACTCTTATTTAAAAAGTAACATTTCATCACCATTTCATATAGTCAGATTATTGACAACACATATCTACAAACTTTTTGAGAATGTAGAAGAACTTAATAAATCTGTTGAAATCGGCGCGAGCATTGAAAAGTTTTCGATATTTAGTCAATGTTACAATGTGGAGTCTATCTCACCATCCATTCAAGAGTACAGAGTGCAAATAAACATGTTGCAGAAAATGACTTTCAATACCACACAGTACACTTTAGCTAAAGATACAGACTACCATCTGTTTGCTCTTAAATATATGCTTGGAGTTCTGTACATAAACTTCAAATTGTTATGGGAGCCGGTGTCTGAATTTATAGCTGGATATGGGAACGCATTGCCATCAGAGGACTTTTGGCCGCCATTTTATAATGCACTACAGTCATCATTCTTAAATGCAAAGCAAAATCTGAAGCTGTTCCAATTTGATGATGAAATTGAAATCAGCAATGAGATAATTAAAAATCTATACGCAGATTACAACAGCATAGCAGAGAGACCAGATTTGTACAATTACAGAAATCTAATATTAAAGGTAATGACAAATTGCATTCACGTTTGTGAAGCTAAAAATCGTGATGTTGTTGTTCTCTTCCTTAATTTTATTGACGAAGAGTACAAAAGAAACGACGGCAACGTATTAAAAATCGACATGGAAATTCGTGACGTCAACAAAATGGAAGTAGATGAACCAACAGATAAAAATGAATTAAGCATTGAACAGATGATGGATGAAGTTGAAGTCTCGAAAGAAACTCCTTCAGGAAAAGTAATATTTAAAACGCTTATCAATGTAATGCAAGTACTGGCACAATTTAAAAACCCAAGAGCATTACATAAAGAGCCAGTATTTTGGGATTTATACATGGAGTTTCTAAAGAATAAAAACCCGGGTCTTCAAAAATATGCACTAGATTGTGTTTTAAATTACAAAAATAAAAATGTAATGGCATACAAAAACAACTTGCACAACTTGGTAGATGAGAAAAAGTTTAAAGATGAAATGACACAGTTTAAAATAACTGAAGATGCAAATAATATTCACCCTGAAGACAGAGAACATGTAGTGCCTTTGATATTGAGAATTCTTTATGGAAAAATGACTTCAAAACTTGCAGCAGATAAGAAAGGTGGAGGCCAAGTTAGAAGGTCACTAGTCATGCGATACTTGGCTGGATGTAATGAAACCGAGCTACAAATGTTCATAGAAATGGCATTTTCACAATTCAAAGAATGCATGATACTTAACGCAAGAGAAATACAAAACAATGTACTTTCTTCATTAGACTTGAAGTCAGTAACAGCACCAGGAAAGTTACATAGTGCATTGAATTTGTTTGATGTTGTCAGAGAGTATTTTGGCGGGTATATGAAAGATCAAGTATTGACGCGTTTCTTCAATGTATTCTATGGAATATGTTCCACGATTGGAGGTGTCTTGGCTCAAGGAGATAAAGTGCACATTGGATATGTTAAAATATTAAAAAATCTTAGAGTAATCGCGTTAACCATGTTGAGAAAACTGTTCGAACAATATGACAAATACCCGTGGAGTCAAGACGAGTTGTACGTCATTTTTGAGACGCTGCTCTGGCCTTTGATAAACAAACTTCACATAGAAGGTGTCAATAATCCAACACCACTGTTGAAATTGTTCAATACATGGTGTCTAAACCCTAGATATTACACACTATTAGTGACACAATCGGAGCAAAAAGATTTAAATCCTTTATCAGCATTATTCAAGCTTCTTTCTGCTCCAAAATTGTCACCAGTTGTAGTCAATATGACACTAGACATGATAGAAAAGCTTTTGACTTTGACTGAAGATGAAGAAGATAGGGAAATCCAGCCGATCCAATCATTCAACTTGTTATCTGTGGAGTATGACAAAATGGTTAACGTAACACAATTAACAAGCATCAACTTTGGAAGTAAAATTTTAGTTCCACACATACAAACTATCTTAGAAGTAATGAAAAGACGATTCGCTAATACAGCTAAATCCAACACAGTGAATAAAAGAGATCTCTTAATTTTATCAAGAGTAACTGAACTGGTTGCTTCGCCGGAGATTTGCGACGAACTATTGGCTCTGTTATTGCCAATATTAGTAAAAAAAATTTGCCTCAATATGGCAGAAGAAAATATGGAGTATGCTGTGAACACAATAATCAATCTGCTTGGACATAGTACAAATCCTCAAGTTTACATAAAGAATATTGCAGTTCTTTTCAATAGAATTGGTGCTATTGATGTAAGAAAACTTCTCATCAAACTGCTATCTTCTATAGCGGAGAATGCTCAAGACAGTAAACATATTCTCACAAGAATGGCTCACATAGTTGGTGAAATGAATGCTTATCATAAGAGATGGATTGAACAACCAGATTTTGAGAGAAGACTTGATGCTTACAAAGAGATATACAAACTAGCGGAAAGTAACGAAATAGATGTCGATCTAGCTATTCTTATAGTTAATAACAGCTTCTATTCCATTCGCACTGAGAAAGATATTGGACTTAGAGATGGTGCAGGCTTATGTCTAAAACGAATACTACCTACATTACTATTAAAGTACAGATCTACTACTGATGGACAATTCTTAGTAAGAGATACAGTCTTGTCTCTTATATCAAACAGTATTAGAGATACGAAAAATGATATCATGAGAAACGAAAGTATAGCACTGCTTGGTACATTAGCTAAAGAATGCCCAGAAGCCGACGTGGTATTATCAGATTTAGCTCCTTTGGCTAACAAAGAAGACATCGAAGTTGATTTCTTTGAAAATATGTGCCATTTGCAAATGCACAGACGCGTTAGAGCTTTAATGAGATTCTGTAAAGTCACGAAGAAAACGAACAAATGCCCAACACCAAGAACGTTGACTAACTTCATTTTGCCCCTTGCTTCCACTTATCTATTGGATGACAAATACACAGATAAGAATTCTTTGATAGACGCCGGTATAGAAGTCGTGGCCACTTGCTGTCGACTTCTACCGTGGTACCATTATGAAGTAATTTTAAAATTATATTTAAACAAAATGCGTAATACAACTGAGCATCAAAAACAGCTCACCCGGATACTGATTGGTATACTCGACGCGTTCCATTTTGATTTCTCTAAGGTCAAAGATATTCAGTTACCCAAAGCTCTGATCAATAGTATACCTAAGGGCAAGATCAAAATCCAAATCAAACCAGACGAAGACGAAAAACAGAAAAAAGTCGACGAAACAACTTCACAAACTAAAAAAACGTCAAACGTTAAGAAAACTGGTAAAGAAAATCCAGATATCGAAATGGAAAGAGTAGAAAAGGGAGCAAAAGACGAGCAAAGTGACAAAACGGAAAACCAGCATGAAACAAAAGAGGACGGTAATGACACGGAAGACTTACAAGAAACTAAAGATGATCAAAATGATGAGACGGAAAATCAAAAAGCAACAAATGACGATCAAGTTGATGTGGATGAAGAGTTGAAGATGGCCGATGAACAAGCAGCAATAGAAGATGATGACGCGAAAGAGGTGTCGAATGTGCCGGCTTTTGAAAGGATAACCAATGTGTCTCCTTCAGTCGCCAAGAGAATTATTAAATCTTTAGCTGCTGGGTTGTTGCCGCAATTGAATCGGTAAGTTATTATAACATCTGCATAATTATTTTGTTATTATTGATTTGATTGACAGTAAATATTACTTTTAATATTCTCATTTATAGTATTAGATCTGTATGCGCTCAGTGTCTAGTATCTACTGGGTAGTATCTCTCTTTCTATTGATTATCTTTTCACGACTAAACAATTGCATGGGTCTTGATTAAATTGTGATTGTGATAGGATGTTTTATGAGGACATAAGGACTATTTTTAATTTGCACGGCCAACCTAAGGTTACGTACCGCAGTACTAGATATTCTGCCGCCAAACAGTAGTGTGTAACATTACTGTATTCCAGTTTGAAGGGTGCTGCATCTAGCGATATTACAAGGCAGTCGAGACTAACCATCGAAAATCTCAAAATAATGAGCGCCAAAGCAGAGATTCCCGGACTTTGTTTTGCTACTCAAAGTGCTGTGTATTGCTGCAATGGTCATGAACATGCGTTATCTCTTACCATCAGTAGAGCGCATCGTTCGTTTATTACTTTTACATTTAAAAAAAACGTAGTAAAAAATTTTAACGTTTTTTTCTGAATTGACACGGGTGAAGTACAACCACTTACCTCAACATTGTAACACGTATTTCAGTGCAATCGGTAGGATGACTGAGCATGAAGAGTCTCACAAAGTTAACCGGCGTCGCACTGGTATAGAGCGACAAGAAGAAGACATGCAGCGAGTACCAATAGCTTTAGCCCTCGTCAAGTTACTGCAGAGACTGCCCGGAGACTTGCTGCGATACCAACTGCCGGGGTAAGTCAATCTAAAAGCATAGAACCATGTAGCCACACGTAATTCGGCGCTAGACGTGTCACGTCAACCATTCTCTAATCAGGTGTGAATAAGTATTTACAATTATTGAATAAGTATTTATTTTGTCTAATCAGCTTATACAAAGCCCAAGTGAGATATAATAGATATAATATGCTTCTCGCTGATGGGAAATGTTCCGTGCGAAAACGAGACAGACTACTTTAAATTAATATATATTTATTGATTTAATAAATCAGATCCGCGTCATTTACTTGTGTTCTGTACATACAACTTTTAATACTTCCTATATTTTAAAGTGTTGGTAAAACAATTAATTGTTTCGTTTCAGAATCTTCATTAAGCTCTGCTCCTTTTTAAAATCACCTCTAAAACAAGTGCGAATCATGGCCCGAGATATTGTTAAGAAAATCATGTTGACTGTCGGCACTGGTTATCTAGGCATCTTACTAGAACACTTAACAATATTACTAACCAGGGGCTTCCAAGTACACGTTCTAGTAGCGACTATACATACCGTATTAGACGCATTAAAAACAGAATTCAAACCAGGTGACATAAGCGAAAACATGAAATATATACTCGACGTTTGCACCAACGATCTATTCGGTGCGTTATCCGAAGAAAAGGAAGTAGAAAAACTCCATTACAAGACGCCAGAAGCGAAACCCAGCAAAAAAAGCTATGTTACCCTAATGATTGTCGCTCAAAACGTGTCAAAAGACTCCTTAATTGACTTATTGCTACCATTCAAAGAGACTTTACAAAAGCATCACTCGAAAAAAATCGTTTTAAAAGTACAAGAATCTCTAATGCATATCAGTAGCGGTCTAGTCACGAACAAGTTTGTAGAGATAGAATCTCTATTCTTATTTCTGCATGGAATTGCGTCGGAAACTATTCCAGAGTTCGTTATGGGGGCACCTAAGAGGATTATAACTGAAGCGCAGAAAGAAAAAATGCTCCGAGCGAAACCTGACTGTTTTATTATTCCAGAGATACCGAAAAGAAGTAAAGATTCGCAAGCGAAAAACGTTAAAGTGTCTGGTAAAGCGAACGCTCACGTTTTAGTCGAATTCAGCTTGAATGTGTTATATATCATTCTTAAAAGGGAAAAAGTGCCGAGAATGGAATGTAAAGCTTTCGTTGATCCTATAATACCTTTATTAGTGGATGCATTGAAAAGTGATCATATAAAAGTGACAACAGTTGCTGTTAAGTGTATTGCGACGTTGTGGACGATTAGAATTAGTACACCAAGTTTGGAGGAAATGATAAAAGATGTAGTGAAGATACTATTTACTGTTTTACATAAATATGCGACGTTTGAGATCAGCAAGCAGAATGATAACTATCATCTTGTTAAAAATGCATTCAAGGTAAGTTAAGAGAAGTCTCCCTTTAAAACATCCCACGTTCGCTTTGTCCATACGCTAATCTTCCTAATCATAAAAGAATAAGGATGAAAATAAAATCTACCGCTTGACTTTATTTGTTGCTCGGAAGTACTCAAAAGTAACTCGCAAATCTATCTCAAAAATAAACTTTATAAACGGATAATAATAGTATGCATAATACATGACTATTTTTTATTTATTTATGTAACTTTTGTTATTTTTAAGAAAAAAACTGAAATATCTAAAAAATACTGTTTTTGTACAATAGTAAAAGTATCTTATCAGATGAATTTTTATCAATGGACAAAAAAGGGTTATATATTTTTTTTTTTTAATGTAATAAGTAATGAGACGAACGAGACGCTCTCCTGATGGTAAGAGATAACGCCTGTCCATGACCATTGCAGCGATACACAGAACTTTGAGTAACAAAATAAAGTCCAGGGCATCACTGCTTTGACGCTCATTACGTTGAGACTTTAGATGGTTAGTCTCAACAGCCCAGTAATTTCGCTAGCTGCAGTACCCTTCGAACCAGAACACAGTAATGTTTACACACTACTGCTTAGCGGCAGAATAACTGGTACTGCGGTGGTACCTACCTAGACGACCTCCTGCTAAGGAGATCTACCACCAAGTTAAAAAATAACATGCTTTAGTTTTACATCGATCATGATTTGTTTACAATGTCATGGCAAAATCATTTTTAATAGTGCAGTCTTCTATTAAGTTTCATTTCCTTCCCAACTTCTCTCTTGTCATGATCTTCAATATATCAGAATTCTCATCTACATACATATATCCAAATCTATGCGGAAGTTCCGCTATCGCAGATGTGGATGCACATCCAAGATATCCCTAATCTTGTTCTATCGATATATGAGGTTCGTTAGTAAGCGCATAACTTGAGAACGGCTGAACCGATTTAGCTGGCTCTGTTTTTTTAACGTTCGTGACATTTCCTGTGAGGATTTCCTTTCCAATGAGGTTCCTATAGTTACGAGTGCAAAGGTCGAATGCTAACGCACCGGGAATTCAGCTAGTTGGAAATAAAACAATGTTAAATTTAGCCATTAAAACATTTATGAACGAGAGTTACTTTTCAGGCAGTAACAGTCCTAATTCGGAACGTCAAATACTTCAAACTGGAATCGGACCAGCTGAAAACTCTCCTGCTATACGCCGAGGAAGACTGCCAGAACGACGAGCGCCAAACAAATTCATTCGCCCTGCTCAAAGCTATACTGGAAGCTAGATTGGTGTCGAATGAACTTCACGAGGTTATGGAGAAGGTGTCTAAAATGTGCATATTGAGTGAGTCGGCAAAATCTAGGTGAGTTGGCTTTGAATATAATTACTATAAACATCAGTCCTATGTCGGGGAAGCATCTAGAAGCCAAGGAACATACAACAAGGGGCAATCATCATTTAACTTCTTTTCCATTTATCAGCAGTGACTAGCGGCGCCTGGGGGTTTTACCAGCGTTTTTTGGAAGAATAATGTTTTTTAATGATATGCTTGCGTTTGATCGCCATCTCACGTGATGTTAAGTGAAGATGCGATCTACGATGAAGCACGCTTGCCTCGAAGATACCGATTCACTCTCGACTTGAAGACACCTAGATTGTACGTATATTGTTAATCCAGAGTAAAGCTGTAAGCATTTCAAGCTTTATCGAAATCTACTGAGCCGTTACAGCGGAAAGAATTTTTTTTCCAGGCGACCTAAGTGTTGCGAAGATTCAAGAACAATGAGAAAACGAGGTGTGCCAATCACAAGGAAAATAAACAATGTATTTATTAGACATTGCTGACGTTATCGTCATTCAGATCCTCCCATCAATCTTTGCAAAGATCCCCCCACCCCTTCCGGTGCTTACGTAATACTTGTATGGCCCCACATCAACAGACCAAGTCTATCCAGTCAGTAATACGAAAAACAAAAAATAGTAATTTTGTGCTCTCCTTAACGATAAAATCTTACCTCCTTTTGATTAAAATCCTGTTTCTTGCAGAGAGGAATCGCGTGTGATATTCTTAAGCTACTTGACCAATTACTCGCCTGGTAAACGACTCGAGAAATACATACAATTCTTTGTGACCCAACTGAATTACGAAATGCAGCACGGGAGAGAATCTTCCTTGAAGTTTTTGGAAATGATCATCAATAAGTTGCAAGTGGTAAGTAGATAAAATAACCTTTGGATACGACATCTAGCTTAATTCCTGAATAATCTCAACTTATTAGCTTAAACTCGAAACTGGCGAGCCATTTATAACAATTTCGACTCCAATTGACGCCGAAATTGTATTTCTTGTAGTATTTTATTTTTGTTTTACTCGTACTTTACTCAGGTTTAATTAATTATATCCGATATTCTGACATTTCTAACGTCAGATTTTTCTAACTATACATAGTTTCTACGTGGGTAATCCCACATAAGTAAAACAAAAATGTGTCAAAGCCACATCAGTTTCTATAAAAAAAATATGTAATTCTTATATTTTCTTTATTTTTGGCATAAAACTTTCTACATTTTGCCTATGTCAAGTATGTATTATGTGTATTAGTTCATGTTATTAAGTGTCTTAGAATAAAATTAATGTCATAAAGTGTGTTGCGGTCAAGTTTTATCCATGCCCTAGTCAAGTGGTGACAAGTATTTTTTAGTTTCTGAAGAAAACTTAACGTGTAGTACTTGTAAAACATAATTCCCTAAAAACCTTTCTAAAACTAGATAGATATAATGACCTTCCTCATTATTTTGCCATAAATGGTTTCGTGGTCATTTACTTCATAGTAAAGGTCCCACATCTAGACTGAGTATTTTTGCGTATTTCGCTACAAAAGTATTTCTCTTTCTGTCTCCAGACTCAGCTAACCCGACACGGAGCGCATCTCCTAATATCTTTAGGAGCATGTATGGTGAACGACAGCGACCCGTCGTGTCGCGCCGCCGCCGCCGGATGTATCGAAGCAATGCTGAAGAGATTCCCCGCTGATGACCGCAATAAGCTATTCGAACTGGTCCTCAAGTTCTTTAACGACACTAAGGTGTGTTACTTCTTGGATGTTGTAGAACTAAGGTCAAACACATATCTCATAGAATTATTTAGCTAATGTGTCCGGCTTCATTTCCCGAAGACCCCATAACCGTGGCGTTGACGAGTTCTAGAGTTGACAAGTGTTGTGTGACAAGGACATCCTACGTGGAGTGACGCCCTGGCTGCTCAGTAATTTAGGAGAGGGCTACATCCGTCAGTGGACAGTTGATGATAGTCTGATCTCTTAAATTATGGAGCGCCGATATGGAGGGACTTGTACCCATTTTTACTACTTAAATTTTGTATGATTGACGGGTGACTAGGTGTTTGACCACAGCTCACATGACGTTAAGTGACGGTGTGGTCGAAGTTGGTAAACACACCTAGACTGGTTTTGTTTTTTGCTTAGTTTGGGGCTAGATTAGCGGTGTGAGATTATCGTACGATATTTATTTTAGTTTTATTTAGGATTAAAACTGGCATTTGGCGATATACAACTGTTATCCCACTAATATTATAAATGTGAAATTTTGGATGGATGGATGGATGGATGTGTGGATGTTTGTTACTCTTTCACGCAAAGACTACTGAACGGATTTAGATGAAATTGGTATGGAGGTAGCTGAGACCCTGGATTAATACATAGGCTACTTTTTATCCCGAAAACATGTAGCGGGTAACACCGCGGGGCGCAGCTCGTCAGGCCTATATGTATAAAACTTCTAACCCTAAGTTTGTGTTGCTCCACAGCCAGTGCACTTCGAACTGGCCGCTCAACTCTGCACACGCTTCGTAAACGTAGAAACCGACGACTTCAAATCCCGCCTGAACACGATCTTAACCCTAGTCAACAGCAAAATACTTCTCCTTAGCAACGACATAACCGAAGGAAGATTCGTCAAGATCAAACTAGAACAATCCGACGAGCACACCGATGAAGAAAAGCAACACGAAAAAGATCACAGTTTAATACAGATTCTCAATCTAATCGATAGGATAACGATACATTGCGCGTCAAGTATGACGAGTGAAAAGTATTTGAGTGATTATGATGATATAGCGCAGCAATGTCAAGCGTTGTTGGGGTATCCTCACGCTTGGGTTAGACTTAGAGCGGCGAAGATTATAGGCCAGATGTTATCTGTGGTGGATAGTGAAGAACTGGATTCGGTAGTGATAAGTAAAAACAGTGAAAGGGGGTTTATTTACTGTGATACGGAGGATGCGTTAAGGAGCTTGGTCTTGGATCTGTGTGCTCAATACTCACCGAATGTCACGAAAGATATGGCAGAACAGGTTAGTGTATTATTTGCTACTTATGTTTCAAAGCTGATTTATTGTGCTCATTCAACATAACCTGTGGGATAAGAAAGACGACTGTTAACAATGTAGATAAAGTTTGAGTTAAACTGTTGTAATTCTAATAGTAGGGGTCCGCGCGATTTTACTTGATTTTATCATAAATAATTTAAAAAAAGACGTGTGGCACTCGGGGACTGCCGCGGTAAAGCTATTGCATAGCATTTTTACGCCGATACAACCAATGCCACCTAGAGGTGAGTTGCTGAACTAAAGAGACAAGCGTGATATTTCAAAAAAGTCATTAAAAGTTCTGCTATTCATCGATAGATGGCAAAACTAAAATGTATCACCGCTGTGCCGGTGGGAGTGGGGGGTGTTAGGTTATTTTCGTTACGGAATTTCTGGATTCGGTCTCCACGCTCAAGGCCCGCGATAGAAGCTATGCAATAGCTTAAAAATTACTTATATTAGTGACAAGTCAAATGAAACAATCTTCTTTTGGTGAAACGTAAATCCTGTCCATGGGCATTGCAACGAAACTCAGAATTTTGAGTAGCAAATAAGCGACATGCGGTTAGTTTTGATTGCTCTGTAATTTTGCTAGCTGCAGTAATCATTCAAATCGGAATTTTTAATTAATATTTGTATAATTCATTATATATTAATAATTAATTATTCCAGTTATTTATTTCTTTTCTTAATTTTTAAATTTTTTTACATTACATATATATAAAAAAAACATAAATAATATAAAAAAACTTAAAAACTAGGGTGCCGCCGGCAGCGGGGCAGGGCTCAAGCTGCCGGTGGTTAGGGCTGCAGAGTGAGGAACCTCCTCACAATGCGCGCCGTGTCAAGGATCACTGCCTTTTGAAGCTGACCCTTGACCCAACCGTCTAGCGAGAGTCTCTTAAGATGTTGGTCGAGACTCTTCGCTATAAGACCGTTTACCGTGACGACTATCGGGACAATGATCGTCGAATCAACATCCCACATGGCGGTTATCTCGTGAGCCAAGTCAAGGTACTTGCTGAGCTTGTTCTTCTCGGCCTTCACGAGATTCTCGTCATGTGGGATGGTGATGTCGACGAGCACTGCCCGGCGTTGGGCTCGGTCGACCACCACGATATCAGGCTTATTGGCGACAATAGTCCTGTCCGTGATGATAGACCGGTCCCAATAGAGCAAAGCACGACCATTTTCGAGAACTGGCGCTGGTGCGTACTTATAGTACGGCACCTCAGACTCGACAAGGCCGTATTGAAGAGCAAGCTGCTGATGGATGATCCTGGCTACTTGGTTGTGCCTGTGCAAATACTCGCCGTTAGCAAGATGCGAACAACCGGAAATAATATGTCGGAGCGATTCTCCGGGACGGTGGCATGCCCGACAGATGTCGACCGTACCGTCCTTCATGATATATTTCCGATAATTGTTCGTCTTGATAACTTCGTCCGCAATCGCACAGGCAAAACCCTCAGTTTCCCCGAAGAGGTCTCCGAAACGTAGCCAGTTCACCGACGCGAGCATGTCCACATCGGGGCCCGTTAGGACCCGATAGAACCGCCCGTGCAGCTGCTTGCTCTTCCATACTTCCTTGCGGTCTTCGGTGCTTAGCACCGATGGTTTGCGCCAGTTCTCGTTCGCTAAGGAGAGCGGCGTGAGGCCCTTGTCAACTGCCACAACATCTCGATGCATCCCGCACTCGTTGTCGCGGAAATAATCCCTGAGACTGCACACTTCACGATTATGGAGGTTCTTGGCGCTTAAAAAGCCACGACCCCCCAATTTTCGTGGAATGTACAGTCTCATAACAGACGAGCGTGGGTGTAGCATGCGATGAGTTGTGAGCTGTTGACGGACTCTTCTATCCAGGGCGTCCAGCTCAGTCTGAGTCCACCTCAGTATGCCAAAGGAGTATATCAGTAGAGGCATCACCCAACCGTTGAAGGCACGCACCTTATTGCCACCCGACAAAAGACTATTAAGTACTTTTGTCAGGCGACAAAAGAAGCGTTCCTTCACCGATCGCTTGATGTCCACTACCGCTATACCCAACGACTCTGACATACCGAGGTACTTGTAAGTCTCGGCCTCGGAGAGAGATCTGAAAGTCATTGTCTCTGAAAGCTGTAAATCTGGACAATTTACAACTTCCCCTCGCTGTACGTGCATGACCGCACACTTGTCTACCCCAAACTCCATCTTGATGGCATTGCTAAAAACCTGTGTAGTTTTTAACAATTCCATCAAGTCTAAGCGTTTTGGTGCAAACAGCTTGAGGTCATCCATATACAGCAGATGAGAAATGACTTCACCTCCTCTCCGAAGCCGATGGCCTAGCCCTGATTCCTTCAGCAAAGTGCTGAGAGGATTCAGTGCTAGACAAAACCACAATGGACTCAGACTGTCACCCTGGAAAATGCCACGCTCGATCCTAATCAAGTCCTGCGGCTCAGAAGAGCCCTCTCCACTACCTGGTTGACGAAGGACTGTGGTCCATTGCCTCATACATGCGCCTAAGAAAGATTTTAGAGTTGTATCAATTTTATATAACTCTAAAACTCTCTCTAGCCATGAATGAGGCACTGAGTCATAGGCCTTCTTATAGTCAATCCAGGCAGTGGAAAGGGCTCCCTTGTTCCGCCGAACTTGCTGGCTAATGGTCATGTCGATGAGGAGAAGCTCCTTAGTACCACGGGACCCTACCCTACATCCATTTTGAGCAGGAGCCAAAACGTTGTTAGCGACAACATGCGCGTTAATTTTTGTTCTCAAAATGGATGTAAGGAGCTTGTAGATGGTAGGCAAGCACGTGATGGGTCTATAATTTTTTGCTTCTGTGGTACTACCGGTCTTATGGAGCAGGAAGGTGACACCAGTGGTCATTAAACAGGGAAGGGAACCAAGCTCGAGGGCTTCTTGGAATTGTGTCGCTAAGCGGTCATGTGAGCAGCGAATCCACTTAATCCAAAAGTTGTGCAATCCGTCCGGCCCAGGACTTTTCCAGTTCTGTGCCGTACGAATCGCACAACTAACGTCTACGGGGTCTATTAAAACAGACCCCATGGATTCGATAGACTCACATTCCCGCTCGACAACACGCATCCAATCACCCTCGGTGTGCTCGACAGGCAGCGACCAGATACCACGCCAGAATTCAGTCATGACGCTAGTATCCGGTAGCTGCCTGTCACTCACACGTTGGCCGGTTCCTTCCCAATCTCGATACACCTTCCTTTGGTCACTTTGAAAGACGCGATTTTGCCAATATCTATCCGCACGCTCTCTATAGCGACGAATACGGTTTGCCCACGCATAGACTTTCTGCTTCAGATAGTCAATGCGTTCCGTGACACTGGCCAGATAGTGCTGGGGTCTAATACCAGTTCCAGCAAAAGCCTGTGTCACAAAACGCATGACTCGGGGGCGATTATTCCCCCGGCTGAAACAGATTAGCTTTGCAATGAGAGTCCTGAACGTACCGATACGCCGCTCGATCCGTAATTGCCATGCGGGCACACCCCCGGCGGGTCGCGGTGCACGGTTAGTGTCCGGAAACTTAACACGTGCAACGCGACACGCCGCGATGGCACCGCAGTATAATATCGAGTGGGTATCAGTCAAATCTTCGCTAGCCCGTAAATACGGGGCTAGCAAAGCGTTCAAGGCTCCCATCAACGCCAAATTTCGTCTATGGGTGGGCAAACGTGGTAGTCGCGGCCTAGAATCGGGTGCGAATCTATATTGACAAATCGCGTCTTCCAAAGTCCTCCTCAAATGCTCACTCACCTGGCTACATACACCCATGCTCGCGCATTCGCCTACATCAACTACGGGATCAATAGGTGTCGCTAGTGTCGCCATCGACGTCGGCACTGACACCAGTGTCGGGGCTGACGACGCGACAGGCGAATCCCGTGTCGAAACAGGCGTTGGACGAGCAGGAAGTGCCTTCAGGCGGAGCCGATCAAGCACGGACTGATCCAACAGCTGAAGTCGCTGGATAGCCCGCACTTGATCCGATAGTCGTTGGGCAGACACGGTGACGGTCGGTTCAAGGGCCTGAAACAAAGGCAGCATCCTGACACGGTACGCCGAAAGGTTAATTCCCCCCTCTGTAGCCCCATAATAGGCGCGCATGCAGTTCTCATTATTGGTCTGTGACCATCGCATGCGTCGCACTACACCACCGACAGCGAGAGCTGAACGCGAGGCAGATTGCCCCGCAGGCTCCAGGCGTGCCGGCAGCGGCGGCCGTCCCCGACGCGCAGGTGGTGGTGGCGCCGGTGTCCGCGGCCCGCTCACGTCGCTGCTGCTCGACGAGGCGCTTGTCGCCAGGGGTGTTGCGAACTCTTCATCCCCCGACGAAGCGCTCGGAGTTGACGGAGCGGGCGGTGGTGGTATTTGTGCGTCATGAGATCCCGAAGCCGCAGCTGTTCTTGAGCGCGTCCACATTATTTGTTTTCATTTCTTTATATTTTGCTGTTTCTAAAATATTTTGATTTGATTGACACATAAATGTCATACGGTAAAAATTTTTAATGGTTGTAGGTACTCGAAAAATAGGTAACAAGGAATAAAAATTAAAAGTGGTGGTTGTTTATAAGGCTATTGCTGTTATTTTGCGGTAAAATGTAGGTGTAAAAGTAGTTTAAATTAAATTAAAATATCACTCATAAGAAAACCACACGACTGCTTTGACGGGAGACAGATGTCATTAATTATTTATTATTATTTTCAATTTATTAGTAATTATTATTAATTTTTTTTTGGTTCTTTGTTCTCTGTACTCTTTTCTATTTATGGTGTGCACAATAAAAATATTATATCTATCTATCTAATTAATTTTTACACAGTTTTTTTTAATGTGAAAGTTAATAATACGAACGAGGCGATCTCCTGATGGTAAGAGATAACGCCTGTCCATTAACATTGCCGCGATGTTCAGAACTTTGAGTAACAAAACATAGTCGCTGCTTTGGCGCTCATTACTTTGAGACTAGACACATAGTTTGTGGATTGTTACTTAAAATAATTGATAACTTGCAGGTGACAGCGGTGCTGTTCCAAATATTCAAGCTCGTCCATAGCATGCCCAGTTTCAAGTTGTCTGCCAAGTCGGGTGAAACTGAAGACACTGAAGGCGGCGGGAAGGTCAACATACGCTGGATATTGTACAAACTGCGCAAGGCAATCAACGCTGAGGTCGCCAAGGCACCAACTTCTATGAACATTGTAAGTATCGCTTTAGTGATATAAATGTACCATACTAGATGAAATAATCCAAGCAGGCGAGAAGGCGGTCTAACGCAAGCATATTTATCCCACTTTTTTTTTATGTTTGACAGGCTAGGTGTTTGACCACAGCTCACCTGATGTTAAGTGAAGGCGTGGTCGAAGATGGTAAAGCACACCTAGCCTGGAATGGAACTGGCTCTCAAGTGAGGCTGCCGGAACACACCGTTAGATGCTTGGCGGCAGATTTTTAACTTGAGGGTGGTAGCTAGCCAGCCGAGTACTAGACTAGACTAGACTGGTTTCCTCACGATGTTTTCCTTCACCGGCAGCTCAAGCTCATTGTTGGGGTTGGAACCCACGCCCTTCGGCATGCGAACCTACCGCGCTACCCCCTGAGCTATCATCGCTACAAAAATGACTAACTAATACTATAAATGTGAAACGAAATGTGTGTGCCCACTAATATTATAAATGTGAAAGTTTTGTTACTCTTTCACGCAAAAACTACTGAACTTTTAGATTTGGAAGAAAGGATTGGTTGAAATTTGGTATTAGACCCTGGATTAAGACAGGTAACTTTTTAATAAACTTAATTCAGGCTGTATACAGGGTTATAAGTTGACAAAAAAGCCGAAAAGGTCTCACTGCACTCATTATTATGAATGTGCACCAAAGCAGCGGTGTTTTTTGTTTTGCTCAAATTTCTGTGAATCGCTGCAATAGTCTTGGGCAGACGTTATCTCTTATCATCAAGAGAGCGTCTAGCTCGTCTCATTACATTACAAAAATTGTTTTAGTGAAAGTCAATGAAATTTTTCTATGAAACAACTTTTCTGTTTTTTTTTTGTTTTTTTTTATGTAAACGTAATGAGACGAACGAGACGCTCTCCTGATTGTAAGAGATAACGCCTGTCCATGACCATTGCAGCGATACACAGAACTTTGAGTAGCAAAACAAAGTCCGGGGCATCGCTGCTTTGGCGCTCATTACTTTGAGACTTTTGATAGAGTTAGTCTCAACAGCCCAGTAATTTCGCTAGCTGCAGTACCCTTTAAACCGGAACACTGTAATGTTTACACACTACTGCTTAGCGGCAGAATAACTGGTACTGCGGTGGTACCTACCTAGACGACCCCCTGGTAAGGAGATCTACCACCAAGTGAAAGCTGATATATAAAATTCGGAAACCTTCTTTTTGCTCGATATATTTCATTTTTGTTCTATTTTCTAGAGGGCATCAATATTCACAATGTGGACTCACTTGATAAGTTCGCTCGAAGCCGATGACGTCACAGCTATCGTCGACGTCATCCTACCGCCGATAGTTCGCGAGCTGTCCACCGGCGACGCGATGGCGCCAGCGTCGCTCGCCAAACAACTCGCGGGTAGATTGGGAAAGAAACTCAGAAGGAAGATCGGGGAAATCGAGTACGCGAAACTAGTGGCTGAGGTTCAGATGAGGTTAAACGTGAGACGAGCAGAAAGGAAGAAGGTTAGTATTTATGTTTACTAACTTACTTAAATGTCGTAGGCCAATAATATGTCTATACTCTATATATCTTAGCCTCCTATACTAAAAGCCCTAATTCGTGCGAAGTATCGACTTTTAAGCTCCTGGTGATTCTTACTTACCTTGCCTTTCCATCTATTTTACTTAATATTAAGTTAATTTTTGCTATAATTAATGTCAACTCTATTGTAATTCTTTTAACTAAAATAAGTTAACGGTTCTATAAGTGTCGAAGTTGTCTACTTTAATCACCCTTTGTATAGCAGGAGGTCGCCGCAGTACCAGATATTCTGCCGACAAGCAGTAGTGTGCAAACATTACTGTGTTCCGGTTTGAAGGGTACTGTAGCTAGCGAAATTACAGGACTGTTGAAACTGACCATCACAAGTTTCAAAGTAATGAGCCCCAAAGCAACTATGCCCTGGACTATGTTTTGCTACTCAAAGTTATGCGTATCGCTGAAATAGTCATGGATATGTATATCTCTTACCATCAGGAAAGTGTCTCGTTCGTTTTATTACTTTCACGTAAAAAAAACACTAAAATTATACTTAAATGTACGTTTTTTATTTCTTCACGTTGTAAGGAATTGCAGAAAATTTTTAATACAGATAGCTTATATCCTAGCTTAATATATAGGTATTGTATAAAAACACATTTTGCTGCAAAATTTGCTTATGACAATTTGTATAAAACTACATACTAATGAAACTTGAAATAATCGAAAACACTTGACACTGGCAAATGCATAAAATGCGACGCCAAAATAAAATAAAAAGAACTACTGACATATTAAAAACTTAACTGTCAACTTGCTGCAGAGGTCATATTAAAACAGGCCAACATTCTTCTAAAACTCCATCGAAGCTTTATAGTAAAGTCACCACTACTTTACTAAAGCATGACTGGACTTGACTGACATGAACTGTACTTTGACTATAACTATAACTACGAGGACACTTATTTAACTTTTGAAACTTGAAACTATAAAATACTTGACATTGGCAAATGCTTAACGCGACGCCAAAACCAAAGAAAAAAAAAACAGGCCAACATATAAATAGATTGCAGAATTGATGTAATTTGTAACTAACGTTGAACTTTTTTATTCCACAGTTACTTTTACAAGAAAAGGTCAACAATCCAGAAAAGGCAGCCAAACGAAAACTCCAATTGAAAGAAAAGAAAAAACAAGCCAAAAAGATTAAACTGGAAATGGTGCACGGAAAGAGGCCGCGGCCTAGGAAACGGAAGGCGGAAGATATTGATATGGAGGACACTTTATTGAATGAAGATTGATTGATCTCATTTTGATCAAATTAAGAGCAATTTTGGATCGGAAAATGTCCAAAGGATGCAACCTAACTTTTACGGTCGGTCTATTGTCGTTTGGGAAACGTTAAAAATGTTGAAGCCGCCTTATGGTTCCGTTCTAGTAGCTCAGAGACTTTGTTAATATTGTACAAATTATTACGTTAAGATACGTTATAATAAAAATATTGTTTTATTATTGTGGTTTTATTTTACAAAGGATAAGGAAGAATAAAACTAGTTTTGTATACAAAATTATATTACTTGATGCATAAATTTTATTTTTTTGTAACAGATATATCGGTACACAAAATAAACTTAATACGTAAAGTACACAGTACACAGTAAAAACTTAAAGATAATCCTGTAATATTTAATTCACAAAACAATAAAGCCTAGCCAATAAAGCAATACAATTATAATAGGAAATCTTGTGACCGTCAAATTTGACATAATACGACAAACTACGTAGTTATCTATTTATTTTATTGCAAGGTTAACGAAGAAACAAAACATATTTATTTTATTGCATGAATCCCTAAGACTGGTTATGGTTACACATGTAGGGGAAGCCCGGGCAAGCGTGGGTAAGACGAATACTCGATTTTATTAAAAACCTACAATAGATGGCGCTACTGGATGGAGCTAGGGTCGGTCAAACAGCAATTCAGCCGCGCCATGACGGTACTAAAACAAACAAATGCGTGTACTTGTAAAAATAATAACTTTTTGCCGTTTTTAGGGTTCCGTACCCAAAGGGTAAAAACGGGACCCTATTACTGAGACTTCGCTGTCTGTCCGTCCGTCCGTCTGTCACCAGGCTGTATCTCAAGAACGGTGATAGCTAGACAGTTGAAATTTTCACAGATGATGTAATTCTATTGCCGCTATAACAACAGATACTAAAAATAAAATAAATATTGAAGGTTTCCCATACAACAACGTGATTTTATTTTGCCGTTTTTATAGATACGGAACCCTTCGTGCGCGAGTCCGACTCGCACTTGGCCGGTTTTTTCAACTATTATTGATTTATTGTACTATGAAATGTTATCGAATAGATCCTGTTTAATCGATTGCGTGTTTTGTGAAGTTTAATTTATTTTAATACAACTTTTAAATATTAGTGCTTTGGACAAGCTGTGCGTACGCATATTTCTGTTTTATTTTTCTAGTATTGTATTTAACTATATTCTATAATAAACAAGTCTTATTTAAATTCATTAATCTCCGTGTTGACTTTGTGATTTTGTTAGAGAATGCAATATCAGTGGAGGCACTCAACTAAAAAAAAGTTGGTCTTATCATGTCATAGGTGATATAGTTAATTTATGTGCCTTTGACATTACGGTTACGGCAGCCTTCAAATGGCAAAGTTCGGATTGCCATAAAGATGATAGTTGTGCCACAGCCTTTATGAGGACAATCACATCGTTTTATGCTGTCGAGGCGAGGCAATATTTTTTTATGTATTTTTATTATGGATCTCATATCAGCAAAGTTTTTCCAATTACAGTGAAAACTACACAGGATTATAAGCTTCGCGTATAGTTAGCCGAAAGGGGTTAATGTACCTACTAATATTACATAAGAAATTATATTCATCTTACATACTTAGGTAGGTACTTATAATTATAAAGGGGATCCAAGCACAGTTTTCTAACTTTAATAAAAAATATAGGTAGATTACAATTTTTATTTTTACTGAAGTCATAACAGTTTTACAATATTATACTATTTAGTGCTTTACTTATAAACATTACTTATTTCCTTACATGAGACATTTCACGTCGGCGAGAAGATAACAGAACATTGTAATTATTGGGTAACTTTGAGCAACTTTTATAAGTAAGACACATGCACTTAACTAAGAGTTTATTTTCCAGAAATGTGAACTTTGATCAATGACGTAAAGAATCATAAACGAATGCAAAATATTCAATTTTATACATACATATATCATAAAAGTTATAAAATTGGAATTGGATCACTATATTTTTTTCTTATCTGCTATACTTATGCTAAAATTTATCTGAAACTAATTTAATTTAAAAATATTACTTATATTAATTTATTCGATCTATCCGTAGAACAGAGTAACATTAGCAACAACTTACTTTACAGAATAGCAGTTTAAAATGGAATTTTATCTACATTTTTTTGTTAAATCCACTAAGTAGATCTATATTCTAGTGCAATCCCACTAATATCATAAATGTAAAAGCTTGGATGGATGGATGTTTGTTACTCTTTCACGCAAAAACTACTGAACGTATTTGGATGAAATTTGGTATGGACGTAGCTGAGACTCTGGATTAGAACATAGGCTACTTTTTATCCCGAAAATATGTAGCGGGTAACACCGCGGGGCGCAACTAGTGAAGACATAAGGTAGAGTAATTATTTTTCTAAAAAACCTCAATTTTTTTCTTAAAGCGTTTAAGCTGCAACTCTCCTGTAAAGTTGAGTTTTTGCAGATGTATCTTAGTTCTACGGATAGGTCGAATTATCTATGTTTTAGAAGCAATAAAATTAAAGTAAGTATGCAAAACGATGTGCGCTATGCTTTACATAAATGTTATCCATTGGTAGACTAATCTCATAAAGATTTTACCATGTACCTAATAGCTACTTAAGTATAAAGTTGAAAATAATATGATTAAATGTTAGGTAGGTATAGGCCTTAGAAAAACTTAAAGTAAACGTCTTGGTAAAAGTGTTTCGTATAAAGGGTAGCGAAAGATAAATTCAAGGCTTACTCAAAAACTTTTAGCGAAAATCTTTACCGCTTTCATTATAAAAACTTGTTTTAAGTATAAAGGTTTTATAGCGATGATAGCTCAGTGGTTAGCGCGGTCGATACGCAGGCCGAAGGGCGTGGGTTCAAAAACAACAATGAACTTGAGCCGCCGGTAAAGGAAAACATCGTAAAGAAGACTACAGCGTGGTGGTATCTTGAGTACCCTCGACTGCCTAACTACCACCCGCCCTCAAGTTGAAAACCTGTCACCAAGCATCTAATCACCAGTCTCACATGAGAACCAGTTTAATTCCAGGGTACACTTCGACCACATCGTCAGTTAACATCAGATGAGCTGTGGTCAAAACACCTAGCCTGTCAGCCATAAAAAAAGTAATGACACGAACGATACGCTCTCCCGATGGTAAGAGATAACGTCTGTCCTTGACCATAGTACCATGTGATTTACATGTTTTTGTGTACAAGTAAATATTTTATTAAAATCTTTATCAAACTAGCCTAACATTTTTTTTTCAACTTGTTTCATAAAATACGCTTATATACCTGAATTATCTAACTTTCTAAGCCTACTCCATCTATGAAACGTTCTATTATTTTCACAGCACCATGATAAACATACAAAACATTGTCTGCTTTTTTAATTAAAATTTAACTTCGTATTTATCTATTTTCGTTTTTGTAATTGTGGGTTCTACTTTATGGTCGACACACAATAACATAATTATCCTGCTTTGCACTATGGTGAAATCAACATTGCTGCGGGTTCATAATTATTTCATGTACAGGATGATAGCATAGTGGTTAGCGCGATTTTATCACTTGCCAGTATTGGGTTCAAGTCTCAACAATGAGCTAGTTTTACTTGGTGATAGATCTCCTTAGCAGGAGATCGTCTAGGTAGGTAAAAAACAAAAGAATAATCTTATACATACATACAAAAAGTATTACGTTTAAAAAAAGAATTGAAGTGTGCTATCAGTTATCTGACTTCCATAGTACAAGCTTTGCTTAGTTTGGGGTCAGATGGCGCTGCGTGTAATGTCCTACGATATTTATTTATTTTATTATATAAACTAGGTGATAGTATGAGGGAGTCGTCTCAACAGGCACCACCGCAGTACCAGATATTCTGCCGCCAAACAGTAGTGTGTAAACATTACTGTGTTCCGGTTTGAAGAGTACTGCAGCTAGCCAAATGATACAAAATTTACAATTAAAAAAAACGACTCCATTGCCCCTAGGCCAACTAAACGTACTGCTCCAATGAAACAGCGAGGTTTCGGAGTAAACGAAAATATCATAAGAATTATTGCGTAACAAACACAGTCGAATTGAGAACCTCCTCCTTTTATGAGTCGGTTAATTACAGGCTGTTTAGATTAACCATCGAAACTCTCAAAGTAATGAGCGCTCAAAGTAAAGCAGTGATGCTTTGACCTGCATTTTGTTACTCAAAGTTCTGTATTTCGTTGCAGTGGTCATGGACAATTAGACATGCGTTATCTCGAAAAGCGTCGCGCTCGTCTCATTACTTTTACATAAAAAAACAACTTTTTATCTAGAAACAACTTAGAAGAAAGACCCAGTAGATCACAGGCAGAAGAAAGTGTGTGGTGTGTCAGGAATATGCAGACGTAAAACTTAATGCATACCTGCCTACTACTTTGCATAAATGCCAAAAAGATTTAAAGCACAAAATTTATTTTAAGCGTTTAAAACATTTATAATGTAGGAAAATTTGATCTTATTTTTGTGTGTCGACCAGACATGAATTGCGAAGAGAACATTTACTTTAACTCACAATAGTTAGAAAAAAGATTTTCAAACTACTACTTCTATTGATATAATAAAATGTAAGTATTTAGGTAGATACGTAAGTACAGTAGGTAATTAAGACGACGTGTCGCATTGGAATTTATGATTAGATTTATTTATCTGCATTTCCTATTTCTAAGCAATCTCAAAATAATTTCAAATTATGGTATCGGAGTAAGAGGTAAAAATACAAAAGGTGTTAAAATTTACGAACATTAATTTTGTTCAGGACAAAAAAAATGCATGATCAAATACCTACTTTAAATAGGTAAATAAATTAAACAGTGACAATAATTAAAAAGTTACAATTTGTAGTAAAATTCGTATAACGTTGTTTAATATTTAGAGCAATGGACGGTAGCAAGCTCGTGTTTACATAAAGCTTATAATAAAAGTTTTAAGTAAATATCTCAATTATAGATAAAAATAGGCACGCAAATACCTATATACAATTTTGTTAATATATCACAAAATATTACAGCGTATCAGCGGGGAAGCGGTGCGTAGTGCCAACAGCCGACTAAGCTAGCCAGAGTTGTGATAAATATTACCCAAGTTTACCCTATAATTGCCATTGTACGAATAACAATTGTAATAAAAGCCCTCTTTGACTTCTTAATGAGTATAATTGTACTCTACAAAATGTAAGGTTTGAATATTTGGGTTATTAGTACTGATTAAATAATAATGATTAACAATTTTTTTTATTGACATGTTTTAATGACTTAGAATAGTTTATTTTAGACTGCAGTATTATTATTAAAGTATAAAAATAATGAATTTAAATATTTTTTAAAGTACTACATAAATGTGCTTGATTCGTAATTTAGTGACAGCAAATTCTAATATTTTTTAAAACACGGCTTCGAAAGCTAAACAAGATCAAAATACGATTAATTGACTAGGTTTTGTAATAAATTTAATTTTGACAATTTACAAAAGCATAGTCGAAATAGGGTTGTACCTCATGATTTTGGACAGCAATATCCAGAGTAGTGACGTGGTAGTAGCTAGTGCTACTCCGCCCCAACCAAGTTCCAGAGACCACGATGTAGAGAACTCTCTAGCTGAAAGTAAGGGGATTGCCGGTGTTCTAGGTCCTATAACTCCGTCTCCTGTATCGTCACCATGGGAACTGCCTCGCGATGACACTCGTTGGATACGCTTGCAGTGAATAATCATCAGCGTAAACATCGCAAACAAACCTGTCACAGAAAAAATAATAAAGTTTTTACACTTCGTCCAAAATTCAAAGCGCCTTTATCGAAATGACGCTCAAGGGGATCCTCGTTAAGGTTAATGGGCTTTACTATCGTACACTGAGTTGTGTTTTTGCATGGCTAAGGAAACGGAACCTTTATAATTACAATAGTTTTGTTAAATTAAATAAATTCACATTATGCATAAATTGCTCCAAAAGAAGAACAAATGTTTCTACAGACACATGACAGACACACATTTTTGTTTTGTTTTGTTTTGTTGTGAGTTCTTAAAAAAATCCAATATATTTCTTAGAACAGAATTAAGTAAGTGTATTAGATAAGTGAGGACATTTTCGAATAGAGCTGTTGAGCTTCTTTAAGGAGTGAAAAAAGTTATCGTCACTGGTTGCTAGTAATACATTTTGTATCAACAAAAGTTAAATGTTTAAAAAAATTATAGAAAACACTCAGTTTCTTTTTTATTACATTTAGTTTTTCAATATGAAAATAATGAGACCAGCGAAACATTCTCATTATGGTTAGGTACTTTTAGGTACCTAACTAAAAAATCCAAGGTAGCTCTATTTTGACTCGTTGTTGACGTAGTTAGTCTCATTAGCCCTGTAATTTTGCTAGCAGCGATGTCCTTTTAAATCGAGACACTGTAATTTACGAACTATGGCGGTAGAATATCTGTTACTGTGGTGTTATTTACCAACTGAACACTGAACCCACTTCGGTGGCTTGTTTCTATGCCGGACGAAGGGCACTAGGTTCTCCATAGTAACGGATAAAACTAAGGAGTTCTATCATTCAATGAAATCAGTTCATGAGTTTGAAAATTAAGCTACGATTCCAGAATTAAATATAATGCCAAGGTTTTTAAGGAAGAATGTGATAGTATTATTACCTGCTAACAAGTACATAACTCCCGTGATGAGCACGGCGCTGATCTGATGCTTGCATACGCCGAAAGCACCGACCAGCGCCGCGCTGCCCAAAACTATCAGGCAGACCAGCGCACATGATATTGACAAGTTCTGCATTCCTGGGGATCGATTGTGACATCATTATACAAAACTAGAGCTAGGAAATCATAGAAAATATCATTAATGTAACAAAAGAAAAAGATGCACAAGAAAGCTGTTCCAAATTTTTTTGGTGAAATCAAAATGTACAATATGTACTTAATTATCAAAAATTTTATATGATGGTCAAGCTGCCCAATTAAGTAGTTAACTCTATTAGAATTTTTTCTGACAACTTTTAAGCGACTATGTAGTATGTTTTATCTTACAAAAGATGCCCTCACAGTTGTGATTAGTAGGCCTTTCATCATTTGACGAAAAATAGTTAAAAATTTTCTGATATTAACCATTATAAATATTTCGTATCTAAGGGGGAATACGGGAAAAAACAGTAAAAGTAAAAAGCACTATCGTAAAAAAGCAAATCAACGATGTGTACTTAACAGGGCTGAAGTCAAGACCTTCTCTGACGTCAGTCTAGCTAGGTCAGAAGTTAATAGCTGTAGCTAAGCAAGCTCATTATTTCCCCTTTCATTGTATACCAGCTCATTAATATACAGATTGAAAGACCTAAAAATACTCCATCAAAGTGCCTTTCAGTTTCATGAAAAACATTCATTACGATTCAGAAAGTGTCAGCCCTTCAAAGGCGAAACCGCTTTCATGAAATCTGCGATGCGAGTTGACATAACATCAACTTCCAATTTCAGCATTTTTTGGACCATTTTTGTCGTTTCGTATCGAAAATGTGTATCGCATGACTTGCAAAATTAAATACTCAGCGACGGCCTTTGCGTTTATCATCATAATTGTATATTTTTCGTGAAACTTGCAAAGGCAGTGAAGCCAAGGTTAAATTGGCAAGGCAGGAAAGGGCGTTGTTTAGTCATCACATCTAGAGTTACGTTGACTGAATATTTCACGTCTAGTTTTCATAATAAATGCACAGTATACTTATATATAGGGCCTGTTTTATTTAAGCCATATGGATATTTTTAACGACAACTCTACCATTTAAATATCTAATGACACTGTTGGCTAAGTTTTATAAGGGTTCCTAAATAAAATACAAGTTATCAATATAATGATTTTACTTTACCAACTAATAGCAATATTAATAAGTTTGGCTACGATAATATCACAATATCATTGTATTAAATATTCTTTCATTGCTTAAGTACTAGCAGAATAGACGTACAATCTTATTACGACGTATTTTCGTTACGGAATTTCTGGATTCGGTCTCCACGCTCAAGGCCTTATATGAGCAATCAAAAGTTTAAGAATTATAATCTGACTAACCAAATACAAATTAATATACATTGGTTGCATACAAGTATAATAATATACGTATATAGCTTTGCCGTTGTCGTAGATTACAAATAAGTACGTGTTAAGTTAGCAACTAAAGATCGTTTGTTTTCTGTTTGGTTGTCTTCTTTCTTTTCAAATAATAAAAACTCTTTTGTTTAAAAATAAAATAGATTGAAGTCGGATGGGTAGGTACTTACGGTGTTGCCAGTCTGCTCTAGGTTCGTCGTATTCACTGCTAGCTAAATAATTTGTGCACGTTGGTTCCTTAGGGAATCCGGCCCTATATAATATTTTTATTTCCTCTTCTGCAAAAAAACAAACTACATTAATAATTTAATCTATCTATTTAGACTGTTTAAATAGATATTTGATTATCATTGTTACTAATACGAATGTTAAATAATCATATCTACAAACAGATGCAGGACAGTCATGTAAATGTTTTCAGTGCTGACATTTTTAAGTACCTAAGTTTGAACAACGCTTGAAGTAGATCTAATAATAGTAAAACAGATATAGTTAATTAACATTATATACATTTTGACTCACAATTTGCTTATTTTAGTCATAAAAAAAAATATTGCAGCATTTATTCTTACTCAGAATCTAATTAAACATCATACACACTCGAAGAAACCTCATGATCAAGGTAGCCAGGTAAAAAAAAACACATAATTTTTAGCTTTTTTTATGGTTGCCAGGCTTGGCGACAGATTTTCAACTTGAGGGTGGCTAGCTAGTTGAGTACTATAAAGTACTCTACCGCCACACTATGGTTTTCTCACGATGTTTTTCTTTCACCGGTAGCTCAAGCTCATTGTTGGGGCTTAAACACTACGCTATCATCGGTAAAACTTGTTTAAGTGCCTTCTTATTACAAATAAAATATACATAAAATGAAAAGGCAGATTTAATGATTTTGAAGCAATCGTTTCTGCCAAAACTTTTTTATGTGGCTTTTTTATTCATAGACTAACTTCTGTAATTTTATGAAGTTGAAAATACCTTTCAAAGACACGCACATAGTCCAAATGCCGCCGTTCATCGGCACTAGAAACGTCCCTCCGCCTTTTCTACTAGTCGTGTCTTCAATCTGAAACAACAACAAAAATCATTTTATTAGGTGTCTATGACAGTTTGCTAATAGTTTTTATGTGTTTCATTACTGTAACAAAAGTTGTGATACTACAAATTAATTGATGAGTAGATAAGTCATTTTAAAATAAAATAAAATGTGTTAGGGAAGTATTAGCACACAAACAAGAAAATCTGAATCTCGGTAACTAACTCCTTCCTGCGGTTGGTACTTTATACATGTACAATGGGTAACAATAATTTATGAGTATAGACAACTGATAAGTGAAACATTTTAGGTATTTCCTCAAACAGAGACCTGTTTCAAATAAATATACATTGCAGGTACTACCCATGGAAAACACTATTATCTATTTAATAAAAATATAACTACATATATACTTACATATAATTTACACTAAATATTTATTTATTTACAAAAAAAATATGTAACAAAACTTATTTTACAATTTAAACACCAGCTCCCCGACTTTCATGAAAGACGCTGTCTATAAGATCTAGGTAAGTCGTTATCTAGGTAAGTTGGTAGTTTTAATTTTATGATTATTCAATGCGGTTTCAGTTTATGATTTTAATCTAGATAATAAGATCAATAAACTCCTCCATCTACTTTTATGTAAGTAATATGTATCTATCTACGTGATTTCCATATGTTTTCTTCCTATTGCATTTCTTGTAACACACTGATAATGAGATTGTAGAATCAGTATGAGTTGATCCGCTTCTACTTGTACAGCTGTACCCAGTGGCGGCCTTAGGCAAGCAGGGCAACAGCCCGGGGCCTCACTCTTGCAGGGGCCTCGCGTCCTCGTAGAAAAAAGACTTTACCATATATGTATGTACACGTATATCTAGCGCTTCTCACTCCACAAACCCCCACCTGAACGTACGGCTCCAATTATTATTAGTGCAAGCATGTTACGGCCATTCGAGCTCTTGAACAAATATTTTATTAAAACGGACACAAAGAAAAAGGGCCTCGCAATGAGCTGTTACCCCAGGCCTCGCAACAGTTAAGGCCGCCGCTGGCTGTACCTATTCTTTTAAAAGATACACTAGGTAACTACATACGAGCATGATAATGTAGCGATGATAGCTCAGTGGTTAGCGCGGTAGGTTCGCATGCCGAGGGGCGTGGGTTCAAACCCCAACAATGAGCTTAAGCTGCCGGTGAAGGAAAACATCGTGAGGAAACCATAGCATGGTGGTAGGGTACTTTCTAGTACTCGGCTGGCTAGCTACCACCCTCAAGTTGAAAATCTGCCGCCAAGCATCTAACGGTGTGTTCCGGCAGCCTCACTTGAGAGCCAGTTCCATTCCAGGCTAGGTGTGCTTTACCATCTTCGACCACACCTTCACTTAACATCAGGTGAGCTGTGGTCAAACAACTACCTTGACAACCACAAAAAAAAAAAACGTATTTCAAAAACATAATAATAATATGTACGTATAATATTACTATAATAACAAAAATAAAGCTAAAGTAACATAACTTATAACCGTCCAAATTAACCCAGCGCGATTTATCTTTATTCATTTCCAGTGAACATAAGTTACCTTATCAATCACGATGAAAGGAAATCACGTACCGTAGGTATTTTATCGCGTTGCTAACGAACAGGTACCTAATGAATACTAGCCTTCGGTTTCACCGCGCCGTGTATTTACCTATTTAGGTGCTCTGAACAATAAACGTGTACGTGGAATAATCCAAAAAAAAAATGTGCTTTTTGCAATGTTATTTTGAATTTTGTCTCATTTTATGACCTGCCGAGAGTCTATTCAATTGAAATAAAATGTAGCCCATAAAAATTTTGACTTTACACATTCGAGCTGTCTACAAACAGCCTAGGAATCACAAAAATACCTTTTATCACGATTATTAAAATACTAACTTGCGCCCGCGACTTCGTCCGCGTTGAGTTATGGAGGGAAATTAAATATGTGTGAGTATCAACATCATCATGAAACTTGCGCTACTTGCTTACACAGACTAATATAAAGGATACTTTTTATCCGGCCTAATGTTCTGTAAGACACATCTATACCAAATTAGAGGTGGATACGTCCTGTAGTTAGTTTTTTGACAGTTTCACAGGAACCTAAAATTCTTCCGATATTCTAAAGTAATCTAATGCAGGTAATATAACCTATATGTGTGTTGCGTGATTGAGTAACAACCATTTAAACATTAAAACATACAAACTTTCACATTTATAAAATTAGTAGGATTATAGGTACGCCTGAAAAAGTTAATGCTCGTTCAGGCACTAAATGAAAATGTAGCTTAAGGCTTTAGCCTACGTGTTTCTTTAGGACTTTGGTTACATAAATTGTACTTTTTGGAAATACTTACTACAAAAATCTCATTTCTTTCATTTAATTTGAAAGTTTTCTAATATTACAAAACAAAAGTCTATTTTTTATATTAGTAGAAAAAGAAAATAGAACCTACCTACCTAAGTTTTTATTAAAATCGTTCTGATTTGAATAAAAACTTAGGTAGGTACCTAATACGCCCAAACGTGTCTTAGTACATTATTTTATTGATTTTGTAAATAGTTCTTGTAATGTTTAGTGCTTTAACTAAAAAAAACAATGGTCCCAAACATTTTCGTTGACTAAAATATTGGCAAAATAAATTCCTAAACCAAATTGCTCAAAGCTTCTGAAAGCAATATATTCCAAGCATAATGTCCTCCCAACGTTGTCACGACGTTTCGTGATAACACAGCAGACGTAGAATTACCATAAACTGAAGACGGAAACTAAATATATTGCAAGGAAATAATTTCGTAACTTTTAAAACGATATTTTCCAACTCTTAGCAATTTCAGTTTGCATTTTTTATACTTCTGGCTGAGTGCTCTTCTACTTCGTACGCGGTGTATGATTGTAGTGCCACGTACTGGGCTTAATTGTAAATCATCCAGGACCGTGTGGGTCTTGGATGATTTACAGTTTTTTGCTGTTCAGAAGGAGTTCAGTGACAAACATACGTACAGAAGAATTGTATATCTACACTAATATAAAGAAGCGGAAGAGTTCGTTTTTTCGGATGTTTTTGCATGGTAGCTTATTTTTTGAAGAAGGTTATAAACATCACGATACAACCCTTACCAGCCAATGGCGGGAAAAACCGTCGGCCACAGCTGTAACATAGGACGGTTTAAATAGTCGAACCTTAAACATGAGTTAACATATAACTATATTTTCACTTGGTGGTAGATCTCCTTAGCAGGAGGTCATCTAGGTAGGTCCCACCGCGGTACCAGTTATTCTGCCGATAAGTAGTAGTGTGTAAACATTACTGTGTTTGAAGGGTACTGCAGCTAGCGAAATTACTGGGCTGTTGAGACTAACCATCGAAAGTCTCAAAGTAATGAGCGCCAAAGCAGTGATGCCCTGGACTTTGTTTTGTTACTCAAAAGTTCTGTGTATCGCTGCAATGGGCATGGACAGACGTTATCTCTTACCATCAGGAGAGCGTCCCGTTTGTCTCAATACTTTTTACATTAAAAAAAATAAAAAAAATATTTAACATTTATCGAGTACTATAAACTACTTTTTGACAAATATGTTTGAGAAAAATCAAAAAGTTAATGTACGTCCCATATAGGTACGTAACCACCTTATTTTTGATTGAGACTAGCGCTCTAGTATGACCATACAAACAGTTTTAGAATAATGGGCACATTCAATATTGTAGTCATTTCACGTCAGAATTTCCAGGTCATGCAGTCACAGAAAAAATAACAGTATAAGTAATATTACGAGAAATTTGGTTCGAAACTGAAGTTAACGATGCCGCTAGATTGATGATGCTGGGATTCAGCAATCCCTAAGTGATTTTTTCACCCATTCTTGGGTTTCCATCCATGAATTTCCTTCATCCCTGCCAAATGACAAGAAGTCCGTAAATCTACGCGGGTGACAATAAATCAACCCGTAAGCAAATCCAGTAATTTACGATCGAGCGATTGCCAAAATTGCGTGACGATGCATACGTGAAGGTCACGGTTCCGTAACCTTAGAAATACGAACTTAAACAAATAAATAATAAATATCGTGGAACATTAATTACACTGGCGCCATCTGACCCCAAACTTAGCAAAGCTTGTACTATGGAAAAGTATAGTTTTTTTTGTAAATACATACTTATAATACATACAGTACACCCAGACACAGAACAAACATTTGTTTATACCACACTATGTTTGTCCTGGATGAGAATCGAACCCACAACCTACAGCTCTTGAAGCAGACATACTAGAAATTAACCAACATGGCTGTCATATATAAATAAATAATTAATCCACTTTATGAATTCAAATTAAGTATTAATTTTCTCAGATTTAGATTTGAAGACATTGCTCTCCGACTTTAGACATAGTTTAAAAAAAAAGAAAAAAAATAACAAACAAAAAAAAAACTTAAACATATTTAACAGTAGGTACAGTAAGCATATAATCTATAATTATGCAAGTAAACGCATATAATAAACACACAAGAATTGACCTAAAATAAAATAACTTAAAATAATAACTACTCTAAAAGACCGCTATCAATGGGAATAGTTCCCAAAACGCTGGCCCCATTGCTGCGTTGTATGGCAAACTACTTTTGTACAATAAAATAAAAAAAATGCAATTTCAATTTGCTTCTATTATCTACTTTTGAATAACAAAATCTCATCTATAAAAAGTGATCTTTACGATTCCTTTTCATGAATTTCGTAAAAGTAGAAATGTAATTTAGTATAAATGTATTTATTTTCAACCTCTAGTGTCCTCCTGTTGAGCAAATGCCTATGTTATTTTCTTACAGACTGCTAGGTCTTCGGCTTTGGTGGTCCAGTGACTGTAGTGATTTGACGAACGATTTGATTAAATTTTAAATCAACGGTGACACTATAATCTGTGTTTTTCTAGACCTGATAAATGATTTTGTTGTAAAAAAATGTGAATTTTATAGCAATAAATAATAACAAAACAAACAAACAACAACAAACACAAAAAACAACAAATAACATTACACAAACATACGTATTACGTTCACATTTAATAATAACATTTTGAGATTTCGTGATTGAGTTTAGATTATTTATTTTAAGATAAGAAAATTTGAAGGCAGTTCCATCACTAGGAAACCTCACGAAAAAATACCTAAATAAAATTGTTCTCGCTTTGTCGGAAAATTCACCAAATATTTCACACGAAAAAGAACTTTTGCCTCAAATGGATTAGAAGGGAATACTCTTAATACCGCCATAACTCTTAGTTATGGGTCCGTTAATGGAAAGAGAAATATTTTAGTAGGATGTGATCGTTGACCGTTACTTATTTATTTAATATCGGGATAGGGTCTTACGAGGTCGGAATTTCCGTGATCCGGATCCTATGAAACAAATATTATAAATTTATAAGTGCGTACCAATACGGTAAGCAAGCAAGCGCAGCGTAGGACGTCCACCCACAAGGTGGACAGACGACCTAGTAAAGACCGCAGGAACGCGCTGGATGCGAGCCGCTTCCAACCCGTCTTTATGGAAGTCAATGGGGGAGGCCTATGTCCAGCAGTGGACGTCCTACGGCTGAAATGATGATGATGATGAATACGGTAAGGTTTATACGATTACATGGAAGAGATCACTTTAAGCGATAAGATCGCCGCTTATATTGTTAAGCTGTTTCTTTTATTGAGCTATCTTATTGATATTAAACCCCACAAGACGGTGTGGTCAACGTTCACCCACAAGGTGGACGGACGACCTAATAAAGACTGCAGGAACGCGCTGAACGCAAGCCGTTTCCAACCGGTCTTTATGGAAGTCAATGGGGTGGCTTATGTCTAGCAGTGGACGTCCTACGGCTAAAATGATGATGATGATTGATTTTTTTTGCACCTATAAGTGTATTGTTGGAATGGTCCATAAATTTAGCCACTAAGTGAGCTATGCCCCACTCCATAACTCACTGTTCTCGGTGTTTCTCTAAAGAATCGTATATAACGAAGTAATTCGCTCGATGGAGTGACGATATACCTACGTAAAGTAGCTGACGGTAAGAGTAGATTGGCGGAGGATTTCCAACAGTGAACTATGATAAGCTGATTATGATTTTAGGGCTATAAGTCGTTGTCGTTTAGTCAAATTTACGTCTAAACATAGTGATCCATTGCTTTCTCTAAAACACTATCAGTGTACATTAAGTAAAATTTATAACAGCAAATCGCCAAAGTGAACCGAGGAACCTTAGGTTCTGTGCGGTAAGGCATATTGCCAAAAAAAATTGGCATCATTTTCATTTCTTCTTAAATCTAACGCTACCTAGGTATGTACAACATAAAACTAAACAATATTTGTGCCAAAGCTCCAATAGTAAAAAATATAAATTACTAGCTGACGCCTAGCGGTTTCGCCCGCGTAGTTCCCGTTCCCGTGGGAATACAGGGATAAAAAGTAGCCTATGTCACCCGGGGATAGTGTAGCTTCCCAACGGCGAAAGAATTTTTGAAATCGGTTCCGTAGTTTCGGAGCCTACCCAATACAAACAAACAATCAAATCTTTCCTCTTTATAATAGTACAGATTTATTGTACATAATTATTCATGGGAGCTTTTTACCTATACCTATACTTTGAATAATGACTGAACACCATGTAAAGTTTGCGTGATAAATGGTGGTGCAGTCTGAAGGTCTTCGGTTCACCTGCCTCGCCGCAGTTAAATTTGCAAGTTGAGCCCTTGACCTGATAGCTGATAGAATCGCCGAGTTTCAATAGGTATTAGGGTGTCCATCAGGTACAAGGACAGTAAAAAAGAAAGCCAAGAAATCCATAATAATTTTTATTTGACTCTTGTCGAACAAAGCAAGACGCGCGCCACGATAGCTATAACCCTTGATAATGTAATAAACTATCTGTGTGCCATATTTAATTAAAATCCGTCAAGCCGTTTGTGCGTGATTGAATAACAAACATCCAAATATACAAGCTTACATATTTGAAACATTAGTAAGATATTTATAAAATTACGCTTATTTTTCATTTAATTAGTGGTCCAGCTTGGTATAGGTTTCACTGACTTTAGCACGTTCGATCCACCTTTTTACTGCTGTATTTATCATGTCGTCATTGCATCGTTTCATAGGTCATTCTTAACGTCTTTTCCCGCTAGTTCTTTTCCATCTCGTCGCTTCTACTGTCCAGCGCTTATTGCTTTATTTTGCTACATGGCCTGCCTATCGCCATTTTAATCTTAGACATCGATTATTTTGTTCTCATTCTTATATTTTCACTTCCTACTTTGTATAATATTACCTACTTTTTTTATTTTGAAAGCCATAGTTTTTTGGCAGCTGACCAGTTTTGGTTTCAATTTTGTGTTGTATGTCCACGACTGACAACCGTCGATATAATACGTGAGATCAGATAGAATTCATGCATCCATCACTGTTTTCTTTAGGTAGGGCGGATAATCTATAATAGATAATCTCTTTCAGACACTAATATTTTTTCCAGCTCATATTTATCTCTTCTTCTTTGCTTTCTTTAAATGATAGTTCCCTTAAATAAATGTATTTATTTACATATTCAGCCTCTTCTTTAGCTACATAACCTAAAAATATTAGGTAAACTTGAGAAATGCACAGGAATATGTGTGTACACCACCCACATATTCCTATACCAAAGAGTTTTTAAACATTTTACAAGTGTCCTGTTATGTTTTGTTCCGTGCTGTGCGCTGATCCTTTTCTGTTAGAAGCGTCGTTAAAATAAATGGTGATTGATGAGAAATGCAATTCTCTGAGCTATTTTAACTAATATACACATTAAAATTAGATACCTACATTTAATTAATCGAAGGTTAGTTGGCGCGTTCTGAGGCATAAAAACCTCGTTAGGTTAACTTTCATTACCGAAATGTAAACATATGATATGTACAATTATCTGCATAATATATACAAGTCAAATTTAAGTCAAAAACAATATTAAAACACATATTATGTCAATACAAGTAAAAAAAAAAAACAAATTAAATAATTAAAAACTCGGTCCACCGGTCGAGCCCGCCGCAAACGTACCCATAAAACTGGCGGCATTTCCTCGCTGGATCGCTAGAGAAATGCGCTGGACTATGTAGTCTCTCGACCTCGGATCCCGACCCCTCTCCCTAAGGCGACGCCCTAACTCTGCCACAAACCTTGCAGCGTCGTACGTACACATTAATATAATAATACATAGGTATTATTGCTTAACGATACTTATTTAAAGTAAAATGCATGATTTGGTATAAATATCTTTTACAAATCTACTTTTGCTAGATTTACCGTCCCATTTTTGCATTAGGTAACGTTGCGACCCTACTCACAAGCGACAGTCGAATTGCACGATTAGATTCATCCACGATTGGTATTGAAATGGAAGAACGTTGAAAGTTTCGGATGGAATCGTTTGGGTTGGGGAGATATAACTTTAATTTAACTTTTTTGTGAATGCCGCTTTCAAGTCTGGATCATTTATTGTTGGTTATGAATAAAAGTAGGCATATTTGGCAAGGATCCAAAACAGCCTCACTACAAACCGCCTGAAAAGCTTGGCACCGGACTCGGATGTAAATTGTACTGTATTGTATTGTATTGTACTGTATGTATTATAAGTATGTATTTACAAAAAAAAAAGTATTTAAGTATTCTATCAGTTATCTGTCTTCCATAGCACAAGCTCTGCTTAGTTTGGGGTCAGATGGCGCTGTGTGTAATGTCCTGTGATATTTATTTTATTTATTTATTTTATTGCCGAGACAGTTTACCTACATTAAATTTAAAACAGCTCAGATGGGTCAACACAGCGCCATCTGACCCCAAACTAAGCAAAGCTTGTACGATGAAAGTCTGATAACTGATAGATTGCAAATACTTTTTTTTCCAAATAGATACAGAGCACCTTGACACATAACAAACATTTGTTTATACCACAAAATGTTTGTTTTGGGAATCAAACTCACGCAGTTCTTAAAGCAGATATACCTTCTACCAATGAGCCGACATGGCTGCCATCACGAAGAATAAGACTCAATCGGGACACTCATTCAGTGTTTCAAAATGGAATAAAACCGTTAAGTGAAATATAGACAAGCCACAACAAACAGCGTGATATTTTGTGTCTATATAATTTTCTTACCGGCAATTATTATCGCTTCAACCGGCTTACGTACGAACCACGAGCCTCCAATTCTAATTCCACTAATGCTCGTTAACAAATGACTATTCCATAATTAGATTAACTTTTATCGTAAGCCAAATTTTAGGTATTAGCTACCTAACTTATCTATACCGTTGAGTGAGGGAGTCACCATCGCGTTTTAGAACAAAACATCTGTGAAAAAAATTAATTTGATAATTTAGCCAAATGTATAAATGTGATTCAGTTATCTGTATAATTTAGTCTGGCGCGTGTTGTTATGAAATAATTTTTAATTTTGGAGGAGTTATGAAGGTTGTTAAATAAATATGCCGCGCGAATTGTGTGGTGCCTAATTACCATTTCACACTGTATACATATAAATACCTAATACCCACCTAATTAAAAAAATTGTCGTCAAGTTAAATACATTTTAAATGAAATCCTCATTACTGTTATATCAAAACGACTTTTGAGCAGAAATACACTAAATAAATAAAACTACTTAGGTGGTAGATCTCCTTAGCAGGAGGTCGTCTAGGTAGGTAGCACCGCAGTAGGTACTAGATATTCTGCCACCAAGCAGTAGTGTGCAAACATTACTGTGTTCCGGTTTGAAGGGTACTGCAGCTAGCGAAATTACAGGGCTGTTGAGACTTACCATAATTATAGTCTTAAAGTAATGAGTGCCAAAGCAGCGATGCACTGGATTTTAATTTGTTACTCAAAGTTCCGTGTATCGCTGCAATGGTTATGGACAGGCGATATCTCTTACCATCAGGAGAGCGCCTCGATCGTCTCATTATCTTTACATAAAAAAATAAAACCTCGGAACACTGAATTTTAATTCCTGTCGTGTCATTCATTCTAAGTTACGGTTGTACTTTAACAAAGGTCTTGAATATAATATGACGAAATTTAATAAAATGCGATATGTTTATTGAAAAATTTTAGTAGATAAAAACGCATAGTAACATAGCTAACAATCAAACAATACCGCCCATACTAAGTGAGATTCATAAGTTTTTTTTAATGTAAAAGTAATGAGACCAACGAGACGCTTTCCTGATGGTAAGAGATAACGTCCATTACCATTGCAGCGATATATATGCATGATAATATTTGATATATATACGGATATTTTCATGCTGGTTCTGGTCAGTGACCACCTTAGTAATAATACTCGTTAAGCACAATTTTTAAAGGTATATATGCATGTAAAATTACTGCCCATATGGCGTGCCAGTCACTAATCTATGTATTTCATCATTCACAATCTACATCTAATAATTGGTTTTGTTTCACTAAATTGCTATCTAAAGGGCTGCTATTAGACTAATGTCCACCCTGAGGGGAATAACTAATAACTATAACATGACATGACGTAGGTATAGGTCAAGGTAACCTTGAGCTTTGAAGGTTTTTTTTCAACTACTGTCTCGGAAACTCTTTATATGATCATTGTAACCTATATTATACGTACTTGCTTTCGCCAAAATGTAAGTTTTTTAAAATATTTTAATCTCCATTAAACTGAGGGGACATACTTGAAAATATTATGTAAAGTAATTAATTTTTTTTGTGATGTACGAATATATTATTATTAAATAGCACGAAAACAACTTTTTATTTAGCGGGAAGCTCCAAAAATCTTATACCATTTTTTTTGTTAAATGTCCTTTAGAAAATAACGTAAATCTTAAATTTAAATTTTAATGAAAAGTGGAAGCGCCAACGTGAAGACTGACCACCTGATCTGACCTGACCTGATCCTGACCTATCCACGTTAGAGATGTTGTCGATGCATTGCGAATCCAAGACGTCCTGTTTAAACTTTCCATCTTGTAACTCAGCGGAAAGATCTTTACAGGAAAAACATTTTGTATTTTGGAAGTGTGCAGAAGAAATGAGCAGCACAACCGAACGGTAAGGGATTTCTGAATTCCTTGAAAAAAATTGTAGCCAAACTATATTTAATACAACTTAGTGTCGAGGTAAACGAGACACTTGCCCGATGGTCAGCACTCTTGGCTCACACTCACGATAGACATATTTATGTGATAAAGTTGTTCCTTTTTCAAAATAGGAGAATAAAAGGCTATCATCCTCATTAAAAGGTCACCACCTATTGCAGACTGCGATATACACGCAATCGGTAATAGATCTCCGTAGCAGAAAAAAGTCTAAGGCACCACCGTAGTATCATTTATATTCTGCCATCAACGGGTACAATGTTAACATTACTGTGTTTAAGATTGAAGGGTTACAGGGCTATTTTTTTTTTTTTTATCGTTGACAGGCTAGTTTTTTGACCACAGCTCACCTGATGTTAAGTGAAGGTGTGGTCGAAGATGGTAAAGCACACCTAGCCTGGAATGGAACTGGCTCTCAAGTGAGACTGCCGGAACACACTGTTAGATGCTTGGCGGCAGATTTTCAACTTGAGGGTGGTAGCTAGCCAGCCGAGTACTAGAAAGTACCCTACCACCATGCTATGGTTTCCTCACGATGTTTTCCTTCACCGGCAGCTCAAGCTCATTGTTGGGGTTTGAACCCACGCCCTTCGGCATGCGAACCTACCGCGCTAACCACTGAGCTATCATCGCTACAATTGCGACTAACCACCGAATATTAGCGCCAAAACAGCGATACCCTTACCGTTCTTTATAGGATTTATTTCTCTATCGGACGGCCAGAAGTTCGAAAAAGCGACATAAGTCTCATGGTAGACGTTTCAAAAAACGATACGTACGAAACGATTAGAATCTACTTTCATTGTTCGGATGGCTAAAGGATGGAATACGTTACCCGAGTGGGTGATTGGGTGGGCGTTCCCTGATAGATACAATCTGGGTGTCTTCAAGTCGAGAGTAAATCGGCATATTCTAAGCAAGCGTGCTCCATTGTAGATCACATCTCCACTTAACATCAGGTGAGATGGTGCTTAAACGCAAGTCTATTCATCATAAAAATACGCTGAACTTTTTTTGTTCTTCAAAGTTCTAAGTAGGTACTGTTGCAATGGTCATAGATAGACTGTTGGTTTTTTTAATTTTTACGTTCCTAGCAATTACATCGTTACGCACGCACCCTCTGGTTTCCGTGTATATGTGTATGGATGACTTGTAGCCGCCTGTCTAGTTCTCCAAACCACATTAGGATCTGATCAACTTGACTCTGAATTACGAAGCGGCGTGATTAAAGTCTAGGAATAGCGTGCATACATTTCCTTAATCACTACTGCGAGTAGAAGGTTGTATTGTCAACTATGTATCTAATCAGTGGTAACAGTACGGACGTCCCTCGAGGTTCAAGGTAAGAGCAGAGGTCGGGGTCGTGACTTGTTCTACCTATGATACGAAACCATTAACTTGAAGGTCGATAAATTGATAAGTATGCAGAATGGTATTTTATTTATTTATTTTATTGTCATACCAACAAGGCAGCTACTGCAGTTAACTACAGTTGATACACATTAAAGAAAAAGATGGCAAAAATTAAGTACTGCCTCAATTATTTATAGGTATAAGCTTCAGTCAATAGTATATTAACATAGCAAAGTTTGATCATTTTTTTTATTTAACTGAAATACAAGTAGGATTTAGTAAAGAAGACAATTACCTACACTAATATCATAAAGAGGAAAGTGTATTTTTGGATATTTGTATGTTTGTAACGAATAAACTAAAAACTACTGGACCGATTTCAAAAATTCTTTCACCGTTGGGAAGGTTCACTATCCCCTGGTGACATAGGCTACTTTTTATCTATGTATTCCTACGGGAACGGGAACTACGCGGGTGAAACCGCGAGGCGTCTGCGAGTTTTAAATAAATACACAGTAAAATTAACTACATGGTCTAAAAGGCCGCTCAATAGCAATAGCTCCCTAAAAGAGCAAAACCGTTGTGCAAAATTGGCGCCAGTGTATTGATCACGAGTGGCGTCGACCAGACAAGATAGATAGATAGATAAAACCCTTTATTGTTCACACCGAAGACTGGTATATATATATATATATATATATATATATAATACACTAGAAAAACAAATATATATAATTATATACTAGCTGTGCCCTGCGGTATTACCCGCTACATGTTTTCAGGATAAAAAGTAGCCTATGTGTTAATCCAGGTTATAAACTATCTGTGTGTCAAATTTCGTCCAAATCCGTTCAGTAGTTTTTGCGTGAAACATTCATCCGTACTCACAAACTTTCGCATTTATAATATTAGAATAATAATAATAATAAATAATAAATAAATATCGTAGGACTATACACACAGCGCCATCTGACCCCAAACTAAGCAGAGCTTGTGTGATGGAAGTCAGATAACTGATAGAATACTTAAATACTTTTTTTTTTTTTTTGTAAATACATACTTATAATACATACAGTACACCCAGACACAAAGGAGGATAGGATTTGTGGATTTGTGCGTACAAATCCACAAATCTGCGTAGCGTATCTGTGTAGCTGCGTAGCTAGTGAAATTATTAGGCTGTTGAGACTAACCATTTAATGTCTCAAAGTAATAAGCGCCAAATCAGCAACGTTCTGGATTTCGTTTTGCTACGCAAAGTTCCGTGTATCGCTGGAATGGCCATGGGCAGGCGTTATCTCTTACTAACAGGAAAGCGTCTCGTTTGTCTCATTACTTTTTACATAAAAAAACGTAAACTTAAATACCTATCTATGTGTAGTAATTAGTGGCGTTATCACGAGACGACAGCTCTTTGAATATCTCTTTTGCTCCCGGTCCCCAGGGGGGCCTGTTTGAGATGTAGGTACCTTCACGATTCAACTATTTAATCTTTACAATTGATTGATTCAGGCGTTATTCTGCGAAAGTTCATTTTGAGTAACTGAAACGATTGTTAAGCGGAAATAAACTAAATATATACCTTGAACACTCTATCTATTTAATCTTTGTTATGTACCTACTCATTTATTGGATTACCTAAATTCCGATCAAAGTGTTCTAGCCCGTGAGTATGATGACACTTTTGTCTTGTCAAACAATTATCTTTTATTTTAGGTCAATTCTTGTGTGTTCATTATATGCGTTTACTTACATAATTATAGAATATTTAGAATTATCTACAATGTTTTTAAATGCATCTGTTTCTGAACTACTGAGAAATTTGTGTAAGTAAGTATTTGTTACAGCAGAGTTTGCGTGCTCAGATTAAAGTTCCCACTTTGCACAGGATCATTAGTCTTACACAGATGCAAACGTCAATTTAAGTTATGCTCAGCCATCTGTTTCTAACTCAGAGGAAAACCGATTAAAAATCAATCCATCAAAGCTTAAATTTATTTCAGCAAAAAAGTACAACATACAATGGGGTAAAGTTCATAATTAAAGAAGGATTGACGTAGTTATCGACTATAAGCTCATTTATGCAAGTAGGTACATCTGACAGTACTCATTGAACAGTATGAAAAATGTGTTGCCCTTAATTAAATCTGTCTGAATTCTGAAATATTCAAGATATGACGAGACAACTAATATTTTTTAAACGACAGCACTAATAGGAGTGTCATGTGTTCATAGTTGATTTATTATATATTTAGTTTATTAATCAAAACGGCTAAAAGCAAGTCGTATCAAAACTTGTTTTGGAAAAGATAGGAACACGAGGTATGAAGGTAAGGGTTGATGCGTATCTATAAACGGTCATTATACCTACACCTGAGTCCCAAGTCTTAGACACTGTTCGAGGTATATGCAACGCGATGGACCCGGCATCCGAAGATTCATCTAGTTTGGTCATTTGTACGATTTTAACCATAATCATATTCCTGATAAGTACTTTAATACGTATATCCAGTCCAATTTGTAGTATCCTTAATAACATAGAAAAAGAATATGATCGTAACAGAGGAAAACCTTTTGTATTTGTACGCTTTGGTATTTTTTCTAACATAAAAGCCTCAAAGTTTTCTTTTAGCGAAATAGTTTTTGCCATATTGTGGTTCAGTGTTATTCACGTTTCTGCTTGTACGGTAATAATTTCTGTAGAAATTTTTACATTATGACGTAAGTTTATATGAAAACTAGCTGCGCCCCGCGGTACCCGCTGTTCCCACGTAAACACTAGGTACATTTTCGGGATAAAAAGTAAGCTTTGTGTCCGCTTCATATCAAATTTGGTCCAGCCGTTTGTAAGAAGTAACAAACATACAAACAACATAAAAAAATATAGGTTTTTAATTATTTCCGTTTTAAGAAAGATTATAACCTTTTCAAATATTTTGAATTAAAATTCCTTAAATAATATTAATGTATTTTATATCAGTAAATAGTATACCACTGTGCACTATGGCAATATTTTTGGTAACCTAATTTTTCTATTACAATCTATCTATCTATCTAATACAAGAGATTTTGAGGGCGAAAAATCGCTTTTACCCTTGGCAACCAAAGTTTTACCAAATTTGTAATTTTTCATACACCTAACAAAGCTCGGTCACCCAATTATTATTAGTAATGTTAGTAGTAATCGAGTTACTCGATAAAATCGAACAATCGAATTACATTTCTAACTCTACGAGTTCGTCGACCTGTTGCTGATTGTACCTTCCTAATACATTATCCAAAGCCATCAACGCCAACGTACGAGTAGGTAAGCTCACAAAGCGCTTAATTCGGCTTAAATTGATTACTTCGATTGGAAACCCAGACGTCTCTTAATCAAGCTGGGTAATCAAACGCAGACTCCAATCAAGCTTAGTTAATGTTTCGATATACTGAAGCAGAATTTTAATATGTTGCGAATTACCTACACATAACTTTCAGGTGACAAAATTATGTAACATTTGAGAGAAAATATAGCAGCGAATCTTTGCAATAAATCATGGAAATAAAAAACGGTATATTTTAGTTAGCAGTAGTTTACAACAGCCTACAAAAAAGGCTTGGTTTCATTTTGAAATGTCCTCAATACTGATAACATGTTTTATATCAGGTACAATGAAACCATATTATGTGAGATCCAAAATGGAAACTTAATTTTTTATTCTTTACTCTGGCTTATGACGTCACGTAGAATCCGTGGGCGTTAAATGTTGAGAAGAACACATAAAACAATGATAAGCAAGTTTTATATAGTATCTTAGAATTAATTATATTAATTTGTGTGTAACATATTATAAATGTAAAATTATGTGTGTATTTGTAGCTGTGATAGCTTAGTGGTTAGCGTTATCGTAACACACGATGAAGGACGTGAGCTTAAACCCCAATTATGACCTTGAGTTGCTGATAAAGGAAAAAATTGTGTGGAAATCATATTGAGGTATGGTGGTAAGGTATTTTATAGTATTTGGCTGCCTACCACTGCTGCACCTGATGTGTGTTTCGGCAGCCTTACTTGAAAGCCAGTTTCGTTCCAGGCTAAGTGTTACATAAAAAAGGAACGGTGTAGTCAGGCAGGGTGTGGTCAAATGCGAACTTATTCAGAGTAAAAAAATTTGCTATTAAATTTGGCTTTGGCATAAATGTAGAAATTTCTAGAAACTTCTAACTTCTAGCGTTCTACTGAAATGTCAGATAAATTTCATGTTGCTCCCATTATAGTTTCGGACAAGACGTCTCGAGTTTGATAAATACGTCATTCGTCATCCGAGAAACGGGGGCAAACTTTCTTGTTGTCGTTACATTATGATAAATACCTCTTATTACGTAGGTATTTGGAAAACTTTTCCATCTTCTCTGTGCGAAGATTTTATGGACTTCTGTTTCTTCAAATGTGATTGTATTTTAAGTCTTAAATTTATTTACAAGTTACAAGTTACTTACAGTTTTAATTACAAGTATGTGGGGAATAAATGGGTGGCAAGACGGGTCGACGATATTGTCACCGTCGCGGGTCGAACCTGGACCAGATTGGCACAGGACCGAGGCAGATGGAATGGCAAGAGAGAGGCCTATATCCAGCAGTGGGATAAAGAAGGCTGTGGATAATGATGATGATGGGGAATAAATGAAATTTTAGAAGCGTTTGTCTGGCCGTCAGATACTAAAAAGGGGCAGGTGGGATTAAATTACGTAGTAACGATAAAAAATCGATATGCTAGCAAGCTCTACATCGATGCTCAAGGCTTTGTAGCCGAGATTCTAACTAGGACACAATTCTTGAATTTTAATTCCGACAGGTTAACACTATCGTTGATGTTACTGCAACCTAGTTGGGAGACGGTCTAACTTCCAATCTGGAAGTCCTGAGTTCAAATCCCACGGCACGCACTTCTGTTTTTTATAAGTTATGTGCGTATTGCCGTTACCTTTAAACGGTGTCGAATAACATTATGAGGAAACCTGTTTCTTTTTTTTAATGATTGACAGGCTAGGTTTTACCACAGCTCTCCTGATTTTAAGTGACGGCGTGGTCGAAGGCACACCTAGCCTGGGATGGAACTGGTTCTCAAGATTTGTGATAGATCTAAAGTACTTGAAAGCGTATGAAACCTGCCAACCCGCACTTATCTAGCGTATTGGACTTTACCCTTCTCACAATGATATGTGGCTCCCGTCCAGGAGTGGGTCAGTTTATATAATCAGGACTGATCCGGAACTATTGTTACCGACAGCATAGAGGGAAAACATTTTTTACTATACCTATTACAAGTATTAAATGTCTTGCTTTTACACACCTAGATAATACATAGACGTAGATCAAGTGGGAAGAAAATCTATACTATTATAAAGAGGAAAGATTTGATTGTTGGTTTGTTTGAAAAAAAAAATGATCTTTTATTTTGTAACACAGAGCACACAAAAATAACAACCAACAGAGACAAACAGAAAAACCGAAACTACTGGACCGATTTCAAAAATTCTTTCACTGTTGGGAAGCTAAACTATCTCCGGGTGACATAGGCTACTTTTTATCCCTGCATTGCCACAGGAACGGAAACAACGCGGGTGAAACCGCGAGGCGTCCGTCCGTCCGAGCCTACCCATGACCATTGCATCAATACACAGAACTTTAAGTTGTAAAACAAAGTCCGTGACATCGCTGCTTTGGCGCTCACTACTTCCGAGACTTTCGATGGTTGGTCTCAACAGCCCAGTAATTAAGCCCAGATGATGTAAAAATTTCAACTCCTACGTACTCGCACATACATACACTCTGAAAACACGACACTACTTTTTTGGGCAGTCGTCTCTAAAGAAACGCAGACAATTTCAGTGCTATTGTATTCGTTATTTGGAGTTATCGCAGCCGTGAGCGCATAAAACTCCGAAGATACTTTTTGTTTTAAACCAAACCAGCCAAGGTTTGTACCGCATATACTCCAGCAAGTATTTTCAATTTAAACGCAATGAAAATTATTTCCTACATCACGTGGCGCGGGAACTATTTCAATTCGCACCGTAAAATTCACGCCTCAAGGGAAATAACTTGGAATAACGCTATACAAAGTTATCCGTCTTTTATTGTTGTGACGATATGGAAAATACGGTCCAACGGAAGTAGGTATACTTTACTTTGATATTGTAAATATCGTTGTGAGCTTATCGATGTAATGCTGTCAATTTACCAATATCAGAATACAAATACTTTTGGATGAACGTAAAATAAATTGTCATGGGCTATGTGCGAACCTTAGCCTGTAGCACTGGTAGCTCGACACACGCCGAAGGGCGTGGGTTCCAATCCCAATAATGAGTTTGAGCTGCCGCTAAAGGAAAACATCGTGAGGAAACCATAGCATGGTGGTAGGGTACTTTCTAGTAAGTACTTGATTGTATATATTAATTTTTTGCATGCCGAAAGGCGGCATATGGCGTGCTATGTTTTTTATTTTCACCATTCTACCCATATACGCAAACAAATAAATGATTATGATTATGATTATGATTATGATTACTCAGCTAGCTACCACTTAAATACACTACCTTACTACAAAAAAACAAAACAAAAATCTTTATTTATTTTTAAAAGAGTAAATGTTGTGTAGGCAAACACCACCTTAACATGCATAAAGTATAATGTATGGTATAAAGTATTGTAGTACTACGCATAGACAATCGATATCTCTTACCATCAGGAAAGAGTCTCACCACTTTTAGATTTAAAAAAACCTAAATATTAAATGGACATATAAATAGTAATGCATGCCATTCATTATCACCATCGAAGGCTCCTTCTTGCGGCGACATCGTGTGTCGGGTCGCTCTCTTCTCTCAGATATGGTCGAGCAGAGCAATGGCTGGTACACGCGTCATACCCGTGATCGGCTGCTGCTTGCGGGTCGCTAGTATGTATGTACACAAACTAGTAACAGATTACTTTACCTCTTTTGCGCACAGTTTAAGTTTATTTAAGGTTAATCTGACAAAGATCACGGACACCGGTGTCTGTGGAGTTGAAATTAAACAAAAATAATACGAGCTGACCTTGGCCACTTTTTCGTCGAGCAGCCACTGCAGCGCTGTATTCGAGGTGTTGGCGAGAGCTGCAAGCGCCGCGTGCTCCCAGCCCACGTGCTCCCAGTGCTCTGTCATGATGGCAGCACAGAGCATCGCCGTCGAACAGCTGGAAATAAAAAGAGGAGTCGGATTTTTGTTCACTGATATGGGATTTCTCACGTTTGATATAAATGTATAAAAAGTAAAAAAAAAAAAAAATGTTTAAAGAATTGTCATCTCGTTTGGTCGACGCCACACGTGAACAAAACGCTGGCCTTTATTTTGCTCAGCGTTTGAGTATTGCCATACAACGCGGCAATGGGGCCAGCGTTTTGGGAACTATTCCCATTGATAGCGGTCTTTTAGAGTAGTTATTATTTTAAGTTATTTTATTTTAGATCAATTCTTGTGTGTTTATTATATGCGTTTTATTGTAAGTATTAAATTAATTGAGTGTGTAAGTTTTTATAGAACAACCTAATAAAAAAGGAACTTAGAATTACCCAACAGAAAATTAAATTGAAGATGACAATGTATAATGTATATTAGCCCGAATGCTCCTGTAAAGTGTTTAACTTGGAAGGGACCGGAACAACATAAATATATAAAATAAATATCACAGGACATTACACACAGTGCCATTTGACTCCAAACTAAGTAAAGCTTGTACTACTATGAAAGTTCATTAACTGATAGAATACTTTTTTTGTAAATACCTACATAGATACTTATAATAAAAACGCAGAACAAACATTTGCTTATACCACAAAATGTTTTGTTTTCAAGTTAGGCAGTTTTGAATAGAACACACCCCGACCTGACATTCCTCGCCTATTCTGCTAGTAAAAACTTTAACCTTATTTTAATAATCAGGCATCGGAGGGGCGTCAAAAGCACATCGTATAAATCCATTCACCAACTTTTCCACTAACCTCCGAAGTTTACTCACTAAGGAACTCACATATTTTCCTCAACTCTTATTTGCAACGTACGTAAATTAAAATTCAGTAGTAATCTGCCTAAGTGCTCCAACCATGTTACATCTCTAATCATGTACTAAAAGCTGTCAAACAAAATGTTACCACCAGGCTATAAAAAGAGACGCGTTTACTGAAAAGCATGTTATTCATAAAAATCAGTGTTGTATTGACCAAAAAAAAAAGAGAGATTGGTCAGAAAAAAATACACGTTTCTAGCTTTGACAATAATAAATTTATCCCCATGAACGCGACTTCTGTATGATTTACAACTCAACCTTTGGTTCGCATTTGTTTCATTTGAGCTTTGGAATCAGACACGTTGGGTAAATGAGATCTCATGTATTACCAGTAACCAGCGGTGTCCTCCGGGTGACGCTTCACAAATTTCACGCCCCAAATGGGGCTAACGTAATTTATATTCATGCCCTCGAATATTGTTCACTGAACTTTACCTAGTACAAAAATATTAATAAAGTAAAACATAGCAATTTGTTTGTGGGAAGGAAATGTGTAGAGGGAAAGTTCTGAGGGAACATTTTGGATTTACTGTTTGTTGTTCATAAAAACGGCTAATTTTTCCTCTTGCCACAACGTTGGAAGGAGCGGTTACTTTCTTTTTATTGGTGTGTAACTTTGAATACAGAAGCTCTTTGTAATAACCGAGGATAATGTTAATCCGACCGTGCGGAATTACTTGGTTTATGACATTCATAAACTGCCGCTATGGGTTGTGAGATAGGTCAATTTAGTAAGCATTTTTGATGTATTTTCAAATCACGTTTAGGAATAGTAGATTGACTTGAAGGTTTTAAGTAATATAGGTTATGAAAATGCAAGAATTTTGTTTTTATAAACACAAACCATACTGCAAGAATTGTTTAGTTTAGGGCTAGATGCCACCGTGTTAACGAGACCACAGATTTTGGTTTGTGCAATAAAAGTTTTAGATGTAGTAATTACTTATGACAGTATATAGGTATTTATCTGAATTAAAAACAGATTGAAAACAGGCTCTACTTACAGACAGAAAATGCAATATACTTAAGCTGATGTGTTTGAGAACAACATTTTGCATAGTATGACATTCAGCAAAGGAATTTTTCGTTTCAGCTCAGTTTCAAGCTAAACTGAGATCATTAGCAAGTTTAAAAAAAAAATGTATGTATTTTACTCTTAATTGAATCAATGAAAATATTCATTAAAAATCGCTGGACACTACAACGAACAAAACAACAAATCACAAATAAGTAAAATACTTAATACTATAATTATATGAAAATGAGACGTAGACTGGCTTAGATTAGAATACTTTATTGGACTCATATATGTTACACTAGGCATATCAAAAATATAAAATGTTAATCAGATAATAAGTGGCAATAATGTCAATTAAATTTTAGAAATGTCAATCAAATTATAAATAATGTCATGTGTATAATACGTTTGATATCAAACAAATAATCCAAACAAGTTACCTAAATAAAATTAATATAGACATTAAAAACACTTATGACATTTTCTATCTCTCGCTATGATAGTTATCATTATGAAATAATTTATTGGTAAAAATAGTTTCATGCAAGATTCAGTTAGTTTCACGTTCATGCATAGAACAATTTATTACAGGTTTTACAGTGTAGATCACTATAGGTAGATAAGAGAGTTATGAGCTGTAGTTTCCAGTGCATCAAAAAAAGGTCAATTGTCAATTACTGTGCCCCAGATTTTTCCGCAGCTTCCGCAGCGCATGGACTAAAGTTGCTCTACTCAACAACTTACTAAAACACTTTTGAAACAATAGTTGTTTTGGAAATAGACGTAAAACTTTCTCCTGTACAAACGTTATTCGGTGCGGCGTAAGATTTATTCAGGTGAGCTGTCGTTAAATAAAATGGAACGTCTACCTTTTTCTTTGGAATTGCTTTCGCAGTCCGTACCGACGACGACACACAATCCAACGCGTAAACAGAAATCAACTGCGCAGTAAGGTTTCGTTTTAGATTAGGACTTTATCTTGTCCTTTGCCTTTTTAGATTTAGAAAATCAAAATATGTCAGACATAAAAAAACGCTCTTACGTAAATAAATAAATATCGTAGGATACACACAACGTCATCTGATCACAAACTAAGCAAAGCTTGTACGATGAAAGTCGATAACTAATAAGTATATCTATTATCAGTTATCTAACTTTCTTTTTACTTTATATTTTTTGTAAATACATACTTATTATTTATACAAAACATACAGCCACAGAACAAACATATGTTTATATGTACCACAAAATGTTTATCCTGGGTGGGATTCGAACCACGCCCTACAGCTGTTAAAGCAGATAATTTACATACTATCAATGAACCATAAAATCATTAACGAAGTTGTCATTCCTTCGGGCAGATCGCATTTTTTTTTAAATTTCTATTCCTCAAACTATTATCTAACTACAGATAAAGACAAAACAAATTTAACTTTTTTCACCTAAAATAAGAACAAGATAATAAGTGATAGATTTCCTTAGCAAGAGGTCGTCTAGGTAGGTACCACCGTGGTATACGAGCACACAGCAGTCGTGTAGACATTAAGTACTCTGCAGCGAAATTACAGAAGGTACAATTGTAGCGAACAACAAAATGTCTCAAAGTAATAAGCGTCAAAGCAGCGATGGCGGACTTTGTTTTGCTACTCAAAGTTCTGCGGACCGTTGCAATGGTTGCTAACTTTGGACGGCGTTCAATTCGTCGTATTACTTTTACATAAAAAAGAATTATAATTAAATTAAAATTGGAAACTCTGAAAAAAAAACTTCGCCGAACTATTTAATTCTATTCGCCTAGGTAAATATATACACGATGCAGTTCATTCCACACAGCTATATTGCATTTCATTCAAGGCTCTTAGAGAGACTGTGTCAGATAGATTACCTACCCTTTCGAAATAAGAATAAATAATATATATTTTTTTAACTTATTCGTGTCCATGGATAGTCTTTCAGCCGAATACATAGTAATGTATTCAAAATTAATCTAAAATTATTGCCAGCAACGGTGGTTACCGAGTTTTTGTCTAATGCATTAGGTAAGTTTTATTGCGATAAAGTATACCAGTATACATTAAAATTTACCCAACACCTTTTGTCTTACAGTACCTACTTTTTTTAAAATTGCATACTTAAAACTGTGTATAATATATACAATAGCAAGACTTACAGCATTTTCTTCCAGTCATCCCCACGGTAAATCAGATGAAGTAAACAATAAATATTGTAGGACATTTCACACAGCGCCATCTAGCCCTAAACTAAGCAAAACTGTACTATGGGAGCCAGATAACTGCTAGAATACTTATATACTTGACAGTATTTATTTTATTTCATTTATTTACTACAGTGCACATCTACACAAGATAACATATAAATAATAAATTTGTGTGAACGTGTGTGTAAGTAATTCATTCATGAGAAAACTCTAGAAATAAGGTTATTGGGCTATTTGAGACTACCACAGATAAAATAAGTGTAGTCTATGTTGACCGACCTTCACCCGGACCAGAAAATGACCTTTACCAAAGATGAGTCTTGGCTAAATCGATTTTTGTCACCGAAAAGTCTGGTAATGTTTTTTATAGAAATTTTTATTTTCAAAAACGCGATCATACATTTTTTTTTTTCATATTGGCTCACGCCATTTCGCTTTCGTTTTACGATGAAGCACATTTGCCTAAAAAACGGTTCAATTGCGATTCGAAGGTACGTAGATTGTAGTTATTAGTTCGTACAATGAACACAAAGTGTTTCTTGGAATGTCGATTTTAAACTGAAGATAAAATTATATTAGTGTAATTTTTTTGTTGTTGTGACGGATGTGAAATATTGTCATCCCTACATAACCTAAATGTTTCTCAGACGGAAATGGCTAGATGACATCAAGGAGTGACCTGGACTGAGCTACCAGCGTCTAAAATCCGCAGCATGGGATCGCAAAATGTTTTGCCTCCTGACCGTCAAACTTCAGTATGATGATGATGATGAGGGATGGGAACACGGACAGCGACGGTGATCGTTGATATGTATTGAACCGTGTGCAGAGAGTATAAGCGGAGAACACGAATCGGCAAAAGTTGCGTAGGACGCCCTGAGATTCGCTAGAATGGTTTCACACGCCGAAGGGCGTGAATTCTAACCCTCGACAATAAGCTTGAGCTGCCGGTGAAAGAAAACAGCGTGAGAAAATCATTGCGTGGTAGAGTATTTTCTAGAACTCGGCTGGCTAGCTACCACCCTCAATTTGAAAATCGGCCGCCAAGCACCTAATAATGTATTCCGGCTGCCTCACTTGACAGCCAGTTCCATTTCAGACCAAGTGTGTACCATTTTCCACCACACTTTCACTTAACATCAGGTGAGCTGTGGTCAAACAATAAGCTTGTCAACCGTAAAAATAAAATAAAATAAAATGATATCTATATGTACTTCAGAAGTGATATACATTTGGAGAAGTACATGAATGTACATCTCTGAACTAAAAAAGGCTGATGATAATTATTATTATGACCGATAAACATAAAATTAATGTAACATTGTTTATTCCTACATAGTGCACGTTTGTACAAAGTTATACAAAAATAGAGCATGTTGTGGCCATAATGCATGTCTCAGCACATCTTCACGATATACAAATGGGGAGGGTGGGGTAAGTAGTTGCCAGGATCAATGGCGCTACGAGTAAGGCGCCTAAGCGTCGGGGAGTGAGGAGGCGTGCTGTAGATCTCAATTACTGCGATAATAATATTCAGACGTTTCACATTTGTTAAGTTATGACCATGAAAGAAGCCTATCAATTTGTACTATAAATAAGCACATAAAATGTTTGTTTGAAACAAAAAAATTAGGACAGTATAGTATACAAAGTAAACCTCTAATTATTATTATTATTTTTTTACATCGGACTAGGCATGCGTTTGGCCACGATCTCACCTTGGTGGAAAGCGACGATGTGGCCGAAGATGGAGCACGTTTGCCTAGAAAATACCTATTCACCTTCCTCTTGAACAACCCCGGATTGTATTTTATTGGAAACACAGACGCTGGCAACGAGTTCCACACATCAGCAGCTCTTACAAGGAACGTTAATTAATTAATAAATAATTATTAATGAATTAAAATAATTTCAAGCCCCAACGAAACTCTACGCAATAATATAATTAGAGGTTCAAAAGAAACTGCAACGTTTATCGGCATAATTTCGTGAAAGAGCCACATTATTTGGGTCAAATTTTATTAAAGGATAAAAATATGATTTTGCAGGTTAAACTTTTCCTCGTAAAAGTAAAAGCTTCTATAAAATTTAAACCTCCTTCAGTCGAGATAATCCAGGTCAAAGACTAAAATTCCCGCCTAGAGTTTCTCACCAATATTGGATAGCTGAAACGTGCCACTGTTCTGCAATGCAGGCTTAATACGGTACAATGAAATCGATCGAGGCCGTACAACTAGAAGCTAAGTATACAGTACTAGATAAAAGGAGCAACATGGCTCGATCGCATCAGTTGCAAGTATGTTAGACTTGTCTTTGCATCTAGACAGCTCTGTTGGTTCATTGGTGGTATGTCTGCTTCGAGAGCTGAAGGGCGTGGGTTCGATTCCCACTCAGGACTAACATTTGTGTGACTAAGATCGATGTTTGTTCTGTGATAATGTAACAAAAAAAAAAATTTAAGTATTCTGTTAGCTGTCAGTTATTAACTATTAAATTCAGAACAATTTCATTAACATTATAAGAGAACAACATCCCTAGTTTATACCAACATAAGTAAACAACTAAACAACATAATCCTAACTTCACACAAGACAACTTAATATATTTTGGCCAAATCGTAGCTTTGATGGACGCAGCCATTACTGTGTACCCCGCTAATAAAACTTGGTCAAATCTCCGGGTTACGTGATCCGAGTAACAACCTTACATGTAGGGTTGCCACATTTTTATAGTAAATACCTTTATGGAATTTTCAACGTTAATATCTCCCTGCAAAAATTCGTAAAGTATTTTACCCAAGTGTATCAGTTTACGTGCTACGTTGTGCTTTTGTTTGCATATTTTGCTTGTTATTCTTAAAAAGCACATATATTTATATGGCTAACTTTTTAAACTTAATAAAACCACTTTTGGTGGATTTAATTGTCCTTTTCATAATAGTGTATTAGACCAGAAATACAACCTACGTATCATACAGTTGACTGAAATTCATTTAATTAATAATGATCTGGAACTGTAAAATATCAACTATAGCTTTAAAAATTGACGTTTTTTAATAAATATAAATAGATGTTGTAGAAGATTTTACACAGTGCCATCTACCCCCAAACTAAGCAAAGCTTGTATTAAGGGAACCTGATATCTGATAGAACATATACTTTTTTGTTTTAAAACATACTTATGGTACATATAGAACACCCAGACACAGAATCAACTATAATACCTCTGACATGCCTAGACAGCTAATCATGTGACAAATATCCTTAGCTAGCAATTAAACATGTATTTCGATTCACGATAAGGCTTAGTTGTAAATGCCACTCGCAATCACCTATCAACTGTTCAAATTATCTGTTGTTTAATTTTTTGTTTTCTTTTAGGAACACTTGTCGTGTTACACCAAGTTGTTTTTTTAATGCTTAATTTAAAAAAAAACAATACTTCTTTTTTTTATCCAAGTAGGTATGACTATATATACAATTTCGTCTAAAATATTTTTTAAAACAGTGTCGGGGTTGCTAATTTCGTATGATAATATTAACAAAAAAACCATTAATTTTTTTTTGGAAAGCAATCCTTTTTACAAATTAAGTGATTATAATATATGTCAATCAGGTTTTCGGAATCCTCGTTTATGTGTAGCACATAAACGGAGCCTCCGCTGTAGTATGTTCGTTGTTGTTGTTGTTAGATTGGGTTAATTAGCTTCATTCATTAAAGTGTAATCGTAAGGTTTTTTTTTTGTACAAGTGACTTGCCTTTAACATTATTGTTATTTGTGGCCAATAAATATTACTGATTTACAAGTAGAGTTGACAACCCTGCTTATCAGGTATACAATTATACATACAGTAAGACGTGAATCTACACAGACTTATATTTATTGTATAGCACTGAGATCTGATGTAGTTTCATGCGAAAATGTAGGTATTTACCAAATCAGTTCCAGGTTATAACAGAATAATGATATTACATAATATTTTAAAAACTTTGTGCATGCCAACCACATTTAATTTTATGTCCGATAGTTACCAGTTACATACTTTGTAATTATATTTATTGTAGTACTTTATTGCGCACTTAAAAAAAAATGGTTGACAAACAAGTTTGTTAAAGGACGGTGTGGTCGAAGATGGTAAAGCACACCTAGCCTGGATTAGAACTGGCTCTCAAGTGAGGCAGCTGGAATACACCGTTAGGAGCTAGGCGGCAGATTAGCTAGCTAGCCGAGTATTAGAAAATACCCTACCACCATGCTATGGTTTCCTTACGATGTTTTCCTTCACGCTCTTTGTGCGAACCGACCGTGCATAATACGATGCCTGCGCAAAATAATATGAATTACTTTGAAAGGAATATGAAGTAGTTAAAATAAAAGCGAGAAGTGTGTTTTTTTTTTCAATAATTTGCCCCTTCGGGCAGGCTAAAGTTATAAAGCCATACTGCCTTGTCTTAAGTGTTATTTCTGCTGTATCTTAGCTATAGTTATCGTCAAAGTCGTCTTTGTCAAGTCAGGTTCCTGTCAGTTAATTCCAGTCATGCTTTAGTAAAGTAGTGGCAACTTTACTACAAAGCTTCGATGGAGTTTTGGAAGCAACACGAAAACTCATGTTTCACCACATTATATCATTTTCCCACACTCGCGCTTGTAATTCGGCTCTTTATGAATAAAACACCACCATTTTTATGCATAAACACTCGATAAAACACTAGTTTTGGAAAAAAATACAACGGAGCGACACGACTCTTCCCGCGTTCCCGCCAAAACTCCCATTTAGTACTTTGTATGGTAGTAGTTCTTTCCGAACTGAGACCTCGCGTCATATCGCGCATCTATGAGGTAAATTAGTTTTGAGCTTAACTCTTCTGTCGTAGTTTTCTCCAGCCATTGTACGATATAATAAGTTTTAGTAAATATCATTAGGTAGATATAACTTATTATAACCTTACCTCAATTACCGAATTACCTCAGTACCTCAAGTCGAAAGTCTTCGACCAGTGTGTGTTACCAGTGATGACTTATGGCGCTGAAACGTGGTCTCTAACTATGTGCCTTCTTGGTAAGCTTAAAGTAGCACAACGAGCTATGGAGAGGGCTATGCTTGGAGTTTCCCTACGAAATCGAAACAGAAATGAGGAGATCTGTAGACGAACTAAAGTAACCGACAGAGCCCAGACAATCAGCAAGCTTAAGTGGCAATGGGCAGGGCACATAGCACGCAGAACTGATGGCCGACGGGGCTGCAAAGTTCTAGAGTGGAGCACGAACCACGAACCACGAACCGGCAAGCGCAGCGTAGGACGTCCACCCACAAGGTGACGACCTCATAAAGACCACAGGAACGCGCTAGATGCGAGCCGCTTCCAACCGGTCTTTGTGGAAGTCAATGTGTCCAGCAGTGGACGTCCTACGGCTGAAATGATGATGATTATGAAGGTAAATATAACTTCACGTACAGTAATGACGTACTAGCTAATTTCACAAAAGCTTATACTGTCATGGCATCTGTCTTTATAAAACCCAAACCAAGTTAATTTGTTTAGTTTTGTGCCTTACACACTGTTATTGTACCTCCCTTCAATAAAACATGGAATTTAAATCCTAACCCAACCGTGAAACCTCCATAAACCCTACGCTACACATAAAACAGTGTGCTCTAAGGCTATAATTTTCTCTGGGGACTATAATATTCTCTAGCCGCTAGCAGGCGTAAATGTTTCAATAATGTATCGAATCTAGAACACGTGAAAGCACTCAAGTATCAAGCTGCGAAGTAAGTGATCGATCTAATGTTTCTATGCTAAGTCATTTCCAGCTAGGAATTAAAACGATTTTTTTGTAAAGCACACAATGAATATATAGTTTCTTTTTATTGTGCACACAAAACAAAAAAATAAATATCATAGGATATTACACACAGCGCCATCTGACTCCAAACTAAGCAAAGCTTGTGCTATGAAAGATTGATAACTGATACTTAATAGTTTTTTTTGAAAATACATACTTATAATGCATACAGTACACCCAGACACAGAACAAACATTTGTTTATATCACAAAATGTTTGTCCTGGGTGGGAATCGTACCCACGCCCTTCATTGCTTTATAACGACTTTAATTCCACACACGTGTAGGGCTCGTATTCCATGATTACAAAACAAATATAGTTTTAAAAATAATCCCCGACACATTTTAATAAAATAGCTTGGGAATTGTTTCAAGTATAAAAACCTTTTTAGGTATAAGAAACTTTTTTACTGAGACAGCCGGCAAAACATGTTGCTTACGCTAGATAAAATACTCATAAACTCGTCCCAGCTTAGCTACTATATTGCTACGGCGTAGCAGCCTACGAATTGTTTTTTAATGGATTACCTTTTTTAACTTGTGTAAAAATCTCCTTAGGCTGCGTGCTTCATCGTCGCTTACTAACACACGAGTTGGTGGTCACACGAGGATTTATACGCCAATCGCTCACCAAAAAAATTTATTAAGAATGATATAAAGTGCCAATAATACTACATTTTGAGATTCTATCTCATTATTGTTTTGTTTTTATGTAAAATAAATCAGACGAAATACTGCTCTTCTGATGGTAAGAGATAACGCCTATAGTATACGTACAAAAACTAAAACAAAACAACATTATTAATAGAAAAAAATGGCATATTACGCTTGGACATTTTTTTACAATAGGTGATTCTGCTGGTCATAAAGATAAGCCCTTATATTTACTAAAAAGGTTGTGTTTACCTTTGGATATGAAAGCGACGACATTCCACAACGGTATCGCTTCGGCCTCTGGTGTAGCAGGTGGGTGAATAGAATTAAATTTCACTAAAAAGGTCAAAAGTCAATGTTTTTGCTAATAATTGTTTAAAACCCCGTATTTTATTAAGGGCTAACTTTTACTTGCAAATAAATCCTAGCCCTTACTAGGTGGTAGATATCAGCAGATAGCAGAAAGTTGTCGGTATTGGTTTGTCAAACGCATTATCTACACTAATATTATAAAGAGGAAAGATTTGTATTTTTGGATTTTTGTATGTTTGTAACGAATAAACTCAAAAACTATTGGACTGAATTATTTCACCATATAATGCTAGGTTATCCCTGAGTAACCATAGGCTATATTTATTACTAGAATTAAATTAAAAAATAAATGTCTACCCGTGCGAAGCCGTGACGGATCGCTAGTCAGATATAATGTTGTGAAGTAGTAGTTTGTAAACATGACCATTTTTGCCTAGATACATACTTCTACAAAATGATAAATAGCTTAATTTTTTTCACTAAAAGTACTAAACTAAACGAGACATTTCTCTGATGGTAACGCCCGTTCATGGTCATCTAAGCGGTACCCAAAAATTTGAGTAACAAACAAAGTCCAAGCCGCTGCTCTGGTTTGTATAAAAAACAATTTATATGTACACACAAAGCAAAGTAACAGTTCATTTGTTTTCTCGAAAACATGAGATTTATTTACAAACCATCCTTCGTGCTCGAATTAAATTCCATTATTACTCGGTTTTACATTGCTTTCGAGCAGGGTTTATAACGACCGTATAGAATATGAATACAGTATGGTCAACTTTAAGTACTTAATAGATTAAAACATTAAACTGAATGAGTGTGGTTGTACGTATATCTGTCTCGCTATTATAAAAAAAAAACAGCGATCCCACTCGGTTTCCTACTTCATTTGGTACGTTATAATGGTGAAAAAAAAAAAAAAAATTTATGTATTCTATCAGTTATCTGACTTCCATCACACAAGCTCTGTTTAGTTTGGGGCCAGATGGCGCTGTGTGTATAGTCCTACGATATTTATTTATTTTATTTTTTAAAGTATTCATAAATAAACCTTTCAAATGAAATTTCCTAAGAGATAATGATATTCGTGTGAAATCCCATTGTCTATTTTATAAGAATTAAGCAAACAACCATGCACAAGCGAAATGCGAACTAATTTCATATTGTTTAGCGATGCGACAGTTTGTGTGTTTGTTACTTCCTCACATTATAACGATCGCAGGGATTTGAATCGAATTAATGCAAATAGCCTTTTCACCTTTACTCACATTTTTTACAAAGAAAGTGCGGGTGAAATCGTGAGGTTTAGCTAGTTATATACTTTAAAATCTATGAGTTAAGTAGGTAGAGAAGATATTTCATTAGTGTAACTAGTGATAAAAAGAATACACGGTTCCATTAGTATTGCACGAAGTGACTTGATACACGTGTCAAATTCGTAGTATAATCCACATGTTACCCTACGGTATACGCATAATTTTCGAAACAATGAAGAAATGACAGTAGGTTTTAAGCTACCTTCATTCCATACTCAAATTTATTGAGCTGTTACACCGTGCAGATAGAAGAACCAACACATAAACTTCCAATGAAACAAAATTACACACACTCGCATTTATTAATTTTCGTTATTATAGTAGCGTGATTTTAAAAGTGGCCGAGTAATTTTGTCTTAAGCTTACATTGGTTTCTTTACTTTTGAGCCAGCATAGTAGACTGCATTACCCACAACATATGAGGCGCTAGCATATTAATTTGCGAGAATTATTTAGTTGTATGTAACGTCAATTTATGAGAAAAAGTAAATTCCGTAATTCTCGCCAAGGGTGCTGTCCATACTCCATACATTACTCTATCGTGTATTAGAGCGTATATCTCAAAAATTAATATGCTTGCCCCTCTGATTGAATACCAATTAAATAAACTTATTTAAAAAAATATAGCACTTAAACATTTATGTAGACTGCAACTTAAATTAAAGAACAAAAAACAATGATTTATTTTTCCGGTTTAACCCTTACTGTTTGTATATAAACACGCTTAGCTAATGGACTTTGGCCCTCAAGCCGCGGAGGCTGTTGACATACGGTATACAAAACCCATTTAGGCAGTAATTGATACCAGTTGGTACTATAGGTGTGTCGAGTACTTAGCAAACACTAGTGTAAGCTTTCTGAATCTTGTTATCCCTTTTGTGTAGTATCCAGTCTATTTACAAATTTGTTCAATTTATCTGCAAAGCGTTTGATAAAACTTGTGAGCTTTTATAAACGTATACATACGTGTTGATTTAGTAAGATAAAGATACGGCGTGCTTAATTAAACCTACCCATACTGAAGCAGCCTACCGTGACAATTGTGGCGGGGATCGCGAATTCAGCCGCGAACGTCTTGTGGCATTATTTACGCAATATAGGCTGTCGCGTAAATAATATACATACTAAGATATTACAGAACAGTCCATAGATTTCACCAGCGATTTTGCTCATGTGTCTGATTCTGAAGGGTAATTTTAGGAAAAATCGTCATATGGTATTCTATCTAGAGTTGTATCGCTCATTCTTTTTTTCCTTTTTAAGTAACAGTAATCAAATGAACGAGACGTTATGCTGATGGTAAGAGATAAAAACTAAGTCCATGGTATCGCTGCTGTGGCGGTCATTACTTTGAGACATTCGATGGTTCGTCGCGATAGCCTGGTAATTTCGCGAGCTGCAGAACCCTTCAACCGCAACACAGTAATGATTACTGCTTGGCGGCAGAATATCTGATATCGCGGTGGCACCTACTTTTTTTTTTTTTTAGGTGGCACCTACCTACACGAATTCCTGTTACGGAGATCTAAGATTAAGGAGATCTCTGTATTTTATACTACATTACATACTACTATTTTTGGTATTATTCCTCACACTTATTTATAGTTAGTAAAGTTAATAACTTGAAAATTTATCAGCTCTTTTCTATTTGATAAATGGATATAAACAAACCAAATATTTTTTTTAAATTTAAATCATTGTTGGATAAACAAATAGCTATACGTGAATAGATTACGTATACTCGTAGATAATGTGTAAAATCCAATTATTTTTCAAACACACATTTCTGGAATATATTACACTGTAGAAATAATATTAACTTATTTCCCACACACACAAAGCTATTTTCTACTTGAAAAACTTTTTATCTTAAGAAGTAGCTTATAGGCAACATCCCAATTTCTTTGTATCGACTTTACTTGTATTTGACTTTACGTTCGATTTCTATACGCTTGCTCTAGATCACTCATGTCAAATATACGGCCTGCGGGCTGCATGCAGCCCTTGGACCATAATGTTGCGGCCTGCATCTTATAATTTTTACATGATAGATGATGCCACTCACTATACATACGTGAGTTGTGCGCGCTCTTATTATGATCAAGACAAGTCTTTGGATCCTAAACTAGATAATTTATTTTTCTTTTTTACTATAGATGATTTTAAAGTTATCGATCTTAGTGTAAGGATTGAAAATTAATTAAATAAAGATAAATTTATTCAGTGTGTGCTTAGTTAGATTCAGTCTGTCCCGTAACACACCATAAATTTTGTAAATGGCACTTTAGAAAATCCAGTTTGACACCCTCTGTTCGAGCTAGTCTGGATTCACGACAGGCGTAAATAATTAATTTTAAATCGCGCATCAAAGTGCTAAATTTCGAGTTAGGTACTATATGTTTAACTCGCATAATACATTATAACAAGGTACCTAAACTAAAGAATTAAAAACCTTTTAACATAAAACAGAGTTACGTATATAAACTAATGGAAAAAATATTAGCTACTCCAACATTTACCAAAAGGTTATTTTTCTATGAAACAATAGATTTATTTTTGTTCACGATTATACAGTGTTGTGCCCTTGATGTGAACCTGTACCTACATATTTCGTCAGTACCTACGCTTAAATCTTTTAAACTACGCAACAGATTTTAATGCGGTTCCCATCAATAGACAAAGTGATTCAAGAGGAAGGTTTATATAATACCTAGCTGCTCCCCGCGGTGTTACCCGTTACATGTTTTCGGGATATAAAGTAGCCTATGTGTTATTCCAGGGTCTCAGCTACGTCCATATCAAATTTCATCCAAACCCGTTCAGTAGTTTTTGCGTGAAAGAGTAACAAACATCCATCCATCCATCCAAACTTTCACATTTATAATGTTAGTGGGATACATTCCTATGTATCACATAAGTATCTGCATTGCTTCCGAGCGAAACCGGGGCAGGTCGCTCGTTGAAATATATTTTAATAAAGGTAATGTATTTCATTTCTATACTTTGTACTCACTTTTCACATTTACATAGAAAATGTGCTGTTGTTACGAAACATCCCTCATATAAACTACTTTTTGTATCTCGCCTCTCTGCGCAGAGTTATCACACTAATATTTTAAAGGCGAATGTTTATGAGTGTGTAATTGTGTTTGTTGTTCAGTTACAACAGTGATGAGGACTTAAATTTAACAACAATTTATTAATTAAAAGCTCAATCGTATCTTTACTTAATATCTAGAAATAATTTTGACATAAACTTACAAAACTAATAAAATAAACAATAATTTAATTAAAATAACCACAAGTCTTAACATCCTTTTCTTGATGCAGTAACCACTTCCCGACATGTGTTACGTGTGTGATTTATCAATTATCTAGTGTATTTGTTATTTCTTCACGCTCAAACGGCTGGACTAATTTTGATAAAATTTGGTAAGAAGGTAGCAGACACTCTGGACTAACACGTAACACTTTTTATCCCGAAAAATGTAGTGTTTGTGTGGGAACAGAGGTTCGCGGAAAATAGTGTCCAATAAAACTAAAATAAAAGTCATCAAATCAAACTAGTGTTACGAATATATAGGTAAAATAACTTTATTCTGACATAATATAAGCAATAATGGACTAAATTCTGAAGACGCCATCAGAAGGCAATTCACGCTGAAGCCTGTGAAGCCATTCAAAGGAGTGCCGGAACAAGTGTTCCGGAATTTATGAAAATTGCGCTTCGTGAGATTTCTGCAGCATAATAAAGCTGTGAGAGTTGAGGAGTATACATAGACGGTAGACTAGGCAGCCATATAGTGCAATTTGGAACATGCGATAATGCACGTGTTGGTAGTAGGTACGTTTGATAGGTGTTTTGAGATATTATTCAAAGTATCTTTACACACGAAACAGAACCAAAACTGACGTCAACACATTTAACATGTAACATTTTCTACAGTCTGAAATTGTGTACCGTTTTACTGATGCTAAACTGTTACTATATTACTTTTTTTAAATTTTTTTAATGTAAAAAAGTGGCAAACAAGCGACAACAATACGGGGCATTGTCAGGGCGTTGCCTACCTTTACGGACCCTACTCACCCTATTACTATGATGTTACTAGGTATATATTTAGTAAATTTTGTATAGTTTAAATTTTTAGAACCCGTCTGTTCTTAATCTGTTAACATGTTTTCCATTCTTGATTGTCTTTTGTATTCAGAGAGTTTCTATCTATCTAAACTTCCAGTTAAGGGCCTATCGAGTGCATTTCTCTAGTCGATTTTAGGTATTCTGTGCGCTCCGTGTGTGAGTGCGCAAGGCACACGAGCGAACAGCTAGTGCCGCGCGCCGCCGTCGGCGCCACGCGCGACAGGCATTGTCGATACACATACGGCGGCGAAATGAAAATCGGTTTGAGCTAAATACTTAAACGGCTAAGTAGACGAACTGGATCAACTATTTTGCCGCTTATTTTAGTAGACTGGTGGCCGAGTGGTAACAAGCTGTATGAGTACGGCCACATAGTCACGGGATCGAAATCAACACCATATTAATACGGAATATTATTTTTGCACACAAATTTTGTTGATAGGTATTTTAAATAAATATAATACATAAATATTTCGTTTTTTTTTAAATACATTATAATACGATTATTTTTGTATACTTATTATTTTTATAATACGTTTTATTTTTATTTTATTTTTTTCTTATTAGTGTTACATCTCCCGTCTGTTTTTTATGTTCTCTATTGTATTTTTTCTTTTCTTGGTTGCTTGGAAGAGATCGCTGTTAGCGATAAGGCCGCCACTTGTGGCACTAGTTCATAAGGTTCTTTATTCTCTGTACTCTTTTCTATTTATGATGTGCACAATAAAGAGTTATATCTATCTATCTTATTTTTTTTAACCGACTCGATTTTAAATGGAGGAGGTTCTCAATTCGACAATTTTTTTTTATGTAAAAGTAATAAATCGATCGAGTCACTCTCCTGATGTTAAGAGATAACGCTTGTCCATGACCATTGCAGCGATACACAGAACATTGAGTAACAAAACAAAGTCCAGGGCATCGCTGCTTTGGCACTCATTACTTTGAGACTAGATGGTTAGTCTCAACAGCCCAGTAATTGCGCTAGCTGCAATACCCTTCAAACCGGAACACAGTAATGTTTACACACTACTGCTTGGCGGCAGAATATCTAGTACTGCGGTGGTACCTACCTAGACGACCTCCTGCTAATTCCGCCAATTATGAATCGATTTTGATGATTCTTTTTTTTGGTTTGTTGATCCATACTTCAGAGATGGTCCCATATATTTTTTATCGAAATCGGTCGAGCAAGTAAAAAAAAAATCAACAAAAGTATTAAAAACCCTAGCTGTTTCATTGAAGCAGTGCGTTTAGTTGGCCTAAGGGCCATGGAGTAGGTTTTTTTGTTTGTAAATTTGTGTATTTCTTATTATATGTAACTGAACATTTTTAATACCCTATTTTATCTATTGAAAATAATTAATTTATTATAACACTATGGAACCTAAGAATATGACATACCGTAAGCAACTCCTACGATACACCTCACTTTTTTCCTTTCCACTGACGAATAATAAACGACGAAAAAGTATTATTATTTTGACTACCCAGTCAGCACGTTTGCGTCATGAGTTGTATGGCATGGGTTCGATTCCCACCGAGGGCAAATTTTGATGAGAAGAACATAGATGTTTGTTTTGTTTGGGTGTTTATGTATACTTTAGTATGTTCATAATTGATTGATTCAAAATAATGACGTGCATAATTATTAAAAAAAAATAGTTTATTACTTTACCCATGGCTTTACTCGCATATCCATTTTGGAGAAGTCATTTAAAAAATACTAAATTAAAATAAAATAATAATAAATATTTCTTTTTTAGTAGAATATAGCTTTATGGCATGGGTTCAATTCCCGAATTTTTTTGTGAAAAACATAGATGTGTGTTTTAATTTTTGTTGGCGGCCATATTGGATCAACTTTAAAGTATTCTCCATTCTACTAGTCAATCCCATTCATTTCATTTTGATACCTATATTGAGGTTGTAGTGAAAAAATATGTAATCTGCCATTTTGTTGGCGGCCATATTGGATTTGCTTTTTTTTATTATAATCTATTCTACTAATCAAGCCCTTTCATTTGATACCCATATTGATGGCATTGTGAAAAAATATGCAATCCGCCATTTTGTTAGCGGCCATATTGGATTTGCTTTTTTTAAAGTTTACTCTATTCTACTAGTCAAGCCCTTTTATTTGATACCCATATTATAGGAGTGGTGGAAAAATATGTAATCCTCTAGTTTGATGGCGGCCATATTGGATTTGCTTTTTTTTATTATAATGTATTCTACTAGTCAAGCTCTTCCATTTGATACCCATATTGATGGTATTGTGAAAAAATATGTAATCCGCCATTTTGTTAGCGGCCATATTGGATTTGCTTTTTTTAAAGTTTACTCTATTCTACTTGTCAAGCCCTTTTATTTGATACCCATATTATAGGAGTTGTGAAAAAATATGTAAGCATCTATTTTGATGGCGGCCATATTGGATTTGCTTTTTCATTTATTTTATTTATTTATGCTCTAATGAAACAGCGAGGTTTCGGAGTAAACGAAAATGTCATCGACGTATACAATTTTTATATTTATGTTGATTTTTAAAAATTGCTCGACCGATTTCGATAAAGTTTATATGAGACCACCTCAGAAGTATGGATCTATCAAGCAAAAAAAAATTATCAAAATCGATTCATAATTAGCGGAATTATCGCGTAACAGACAGCCCCGTTGGCTCATTGGTAGTATATCTGCCTTGAGAGCTGTAAGGCGTGGGTTCGATTTCCATTCAGGGCAAACATTTTGTGAATAAACAAATGTTTGTTCTGTGTCTAGCTGTTCTGTATGTATTATAAGTATGTATTTACATAAAAAAGTATTTATGTATTCTATCAGTAATCTGACTTCCATCACACAAGCTCTGCTTAGTTTGGGGCCAGATGGCGCTGTGTGTAATGTCCTACGATATTTATTTATTTATATTTATTTAACATACATATACATTTTTGTAGCGATGATAGCTCAGTGGTTGACGCGGTCGGTTCGCATGCCGAAGGGCGTGGGTTCAAACCTAACAATGAGCTCGAGCTGCCGGTGAAGGAAAACATCGTGAGGAAACCATAGCGTGGTGGTAGCGTACTCTCTAGTACTCGGCTGGCTAGCTACCACACGAGAGTTGAAAATATTATGTCCCCAAGCATCTAACCATGAGTTCTGGCAGCCTCACTTGAGAGCCAGTTCCATTCCAGGCTAGGTGTGCTTTACCATCTTCGACCACGCCTTCTCTTAACATCAGGTGAGCTGTGGTCAAACATAGCCTAGCACAGTGGTTCTCAAACTTTTTTGGTGTCGGAACCCTTTTGGGAAGCAAAATACTTGATGGAACCCTATAATAAAACAATACTTTTTAAAAGTGTGTTCTTTAATAAAGAATCTTTATTAATAAGCATAATAAAAGTACAATGTAACAGTTACTAATTATTACTTACTTTACCATATGGCAAGTACAATAATAGAAGATATTAAAAAAAAGTAACTAATGGGATTTGATAAACAAAAAGCAAAAATAAAATGAGAAATTTAAAAATTGCGTTGTAAACAATCTCGACTTTATTTTTTAAAGTTAGAGTCGAAAGTCGCTTGTTGACAACTATAGCGTCTAATTCAGAGGCGGCTTTTATCAAAGGGACAGCGCGCTTACAAGTATACAAGTATACATGTTGATTTGTAGCGATGATAGCTCAGTGGTTAGCACGGTAGGTTCGCATGACGAAGGGCGTGGGTTCAAACCCCAACAATGAGCTTGAGCTGCCGGTGAAGGAAAAACATCGTGAGGAAACCATAGCATGGTGGTAGGGTACTTTAGTACTCGGCTGGCTAGCTACCACCCTCAAGTTGAAAATCTGCCGCCAAGCATCTAACGGTGTGTTCCGGCAGCCTCACTTGAGAGCCAGTTCCATTCCAGGCTAGGTGTGATTTACCATCTTTGGCCACACCTTCACTTGAGATCAGGTGAGCTGTGGTCAAACAACTAGCCTGTCAACCATTAAAAAAAAAAAAATACCAAACTTATGAGATATTGTACCAGCTATTGTAACACATGTTTATACAAATAAATAAATAAATAAACCTATGCGCGGCCGCGGAGTCAAAACGTTCGACCAGAGACAGGTGTTTTGATTTTTTTTTCTAAATTCTTGCGGAACCCCTACAGAGGTATCGCGGAACCCTAGGGTTCCGCGGAACACACTTACAGTATAGCAGACCTAGCATAACAAACCATTACAAAAAAAAATTGTCGAATTGAAAACCTCCTCCTTTTAAAATTGACAGCCCTGTATGTCTGCTCCAAGGCGTGGGTTCGATTCCCACCCAGGACAAGCATAAACAAATGTTTGTTCTGTATCTGGATGTACTGTATGTATTTACAAAAAAAGTATTGAAGTATTACCTATCAGTTATCTGACTTCCATAGTACAAGCTTTGCTTAGTTAGGGGTCAGATGGCGCTGTGTGTAATGTCCTATGATAATTATATATTATTTAATTTTATTATAATTTATAAAATCGAGTCTGTTAAAAAAACAAAATAAAATACAACAAAATTTGTGTGCAAAAATAATCTTCGAGTGTTGGTTGGTTTCGATCCCGTGACTGCGGATTAGAATCGGGTACCGATACCACTCGGCCACCTGTCTATGTCTACAAGTGGCAAATTTGTTGATCCGGTTCGTTTACTTTGTGATCGTACGTAAAAGCAACCTCAACAGCGACACAACCTCCCCGTCCGACAGTCGAAGCGGTACTAAAGCGGATAGGGGAACAGCGTGGTAGCTCTGCTTAGAATGGACGAAACGCGCAAAAATTTAGGTATTTCCTTCGTTTGTTCAAGCAAAATCATATTTTGGTAATTTTTATGTGATAACTATTTAGAGAAAATGTAATTTTATTGTTATACAAAGCCTGATGACTTTCCGTGCAGTATTTACGCCGTATCGAGGTTTTCTATAGATTGTTCGGGGTTACTTTGGATTTTTTTTCTATCGAGGAAACTAAAAGTAATCGTGTTTCTAAATTAGATTACATATAGATTGGATCCTTAAATATCTTAAACATTAACCTCATAAATGATGTTTTAGTAATAACGAAAATACAACGAAACAAACAGTTCCAAATCCACTCGATACCGGCTTAATAATCGCTTAACGTCGTAACTATAAGACAACGCTATCGCTGAGAAGAAAAAGAAGAGGTATTGAGTTGTCCTCGAGTCTTTTCGGAATCGAGTCAGTGAAGATCGACAATTTGATTCCAAACTCTACTGAGACGCTGCTCTGTGAGCGCAATGTACAGATATCTTGTACGTCAAACGCAATTCAAGACTTCGCAAAGTATAAGTTGATAACTACATACCTATAAGATATTAAACTCATGTACTTAAAATAAGTACCAACTGCAATGTTAAAACTTTCGCAATATTTCGCAATTTTATTTCATGTATTTGTTGGTTTTTTTAATTATTTAAAAAGATCAGACAAGGGGTTAGAAGGCGCGAGAGACGTGCCCGCTTCTACACGTATCGACTGAGCACGTCAGCACCTCGAACGCACACGCATCGTTCCCGTTTTCTTTATTGTGTGTTTTCCCGTATATTTACAATCCAGTAAACCAGTGTTTACAGTCTACTCCATCTTTCATTCAAATAGTCTACTAGGCAAGCTAGGTCCCAAACAATAACATTTTTATTTCGAATAACTTTCTGACAATTTGATTTCAATTATCATTACTGGTTTATCTAGATATACAGCATGTTTCTCTAGACGACGGACATATTTCATGACGTTATAATTTAGGTTTATATAGTAGGGAAAAAAATAAAATAAAAAAAATTTACGCCAGCATTAAAAAGATATTGGTGTTCAAATTTTGTCCCGGGACTACAAGACTCACGGTCACCAAAAACAGCTGATCAGCTGGCGGCGCGACGCGCCTATCGTTCGAGTAGGCAAGTACAGCGGTCGTCGCCCGCCCGCCCCGCGCCGCGCGCTCGCTCGAGCAGACGCGATGTTTGTATGTACTTATCGGTTAGTTAAGTACAAGTGTAATACGTACCTTTCTCCTAAATTTTCCCATTTTCCCTAATACTTCTAAGTATAACGTCAAAAAAGGAAAACTCAACGTCAAGTAGAGTTCATTGAACTTGTTGAGTTAGTCCCAACGTAGCTTAGAACAGGCAAAAACATCTAATATCAGCTGTAGCTGTAGGTATTTCTCGAGACAGTCCAATAGTTCGACTAAACGAAGTACACGTATTCGTAATATGACCCGATAATAAAAATAATATCTCGTCCTGAGTAGGTACTTAGGTATTCGCGCGGGATGGAATTTTGTCAAAGTACTCTTGTACATACACACACAACTTAATTATCTCAATACTCTTCGTTGGTGTATTGATAAGGAATCGTCACGATGAGCGATAAATAATAATAATAATCATCACTCGACGCGAGAGCGGTATGCGGCGCGGCGGCGACCCGGCGGGACGGTGCGGCGTTGTAATCGCGCTGAACGCAGGTGGCGAACTGACTGCGTGACCTGTTGACCCGAGAATCGCACGCACCCCCGCGCCACCCCCTCAGACGCCGCCGCAGCTTTGCGCCCGCGCCGCGCGACGTGTAGGCACAGATAGCTTACGCCCGGATTTGTTTATGCCTACTTGGATTTGTTATGTGTCTGATTACATTAGTTTGTGGGACAATTAGGTCAAATTGTAAGGTATTGTTTTTATGACGTATTTGAGTCCAGTATCGCTTTCTGAACACCCCCTTGAAATATGTCCGTCGTCTAGAGAAACACCCTATATATGTTTCGTTGACGATGGGAACATCTCTCATTATCATTACAATTCAAAGCTTTATTCTACAGCTGGGTGCATCCTCTTTTGCGACGCCATCAGCCTCACCTAGGTCGATCTGCATCGACCCGGGATGGTGACAATATCACAGATTCAATTCACAATTGGAAATCAGACGCTCCGTTTTCGGGGGTTTTTCAGACCTTATATTTAGTTTATAAAAATACCTCTACAACACCCAGATACAAAATGAATACCTAACTATATTTATCAGACCTCGTAATTTTTTTTTATGGTTGACAGGCTAGGTGTTTGACCACAGCTCACCTGTTGTTAAGTGAAGGTGTGGTCGAAGATGGTATAGCACACCTAGTCTGAAATGGTGAGGTCTCTCAAGTGAGGCTGCCGGAACACATAGTTAGATGTTTGTCCTAGGTGTGTTACAATTACTAATAAATAACCTGGCAGGGCAGCGAAAACTTTTAGATATCTATCGTTTAGAACTACTTAGGTCTCATCCACTTAGGAGTCTTCCGCTTCAGGTCTCATCCGCTTAGAACTCTTCCGTTTAGCACTTACCTAGTGAGCAGCAGCGTGGCCAGTAAGTAGAAGATGGAGGGATGCACGCCACACTCGCAGTCAGCCGGCGTGGCTGTCTGCGGCTCCATGCCCGCAAGCTTGTGGTAGGCGATATAGGCGCGCGCTGGACTGCCGTGGGGAGCAATTTTCGTGGCCTTGACTTGTACCGGGTCACACTAAAACTGCTCATCTGGTCACCGAGGAGATAGCACTCCTCACCTGGTACAAAACATCAAGCTTCACTTCGTCAAACAGGTAGGTAAGTATCTGATGTATATTCTCAACACATCCAGCAACACGTGTGGTGCGCTGTCATCTTTTTTTTATGTTTGACAGGCCTAAGTGTCTGACCTTAGCTCATCTGATGTTAAGTGACTGTGTCGTCGACGATGGTAAACACACCAAGCGTGTAATGGCTCTAAAGAGACGCTATCAGAACACATTGTGAGATGCTTGGCGACAGGTTTTAAACTAGAGGGTGGTAGCTAGCCAGTCGACTACTAGAAGATATGCTACGATTTTCTTACGATGTTTTTCACCGGCAGCTCAAGTTCTTTGTTGGAGTTTGAACCTACGCCTTTCGGCGTGTGAACTGACCTCGCAACCACTAAGCTACTAAAATCCCACAAACATATAAAGTTTTCGTACAACATAATAAAATATAATCCCTATTTACATTAGAACAGGACGTAGAAAAAAAATGCATGAAATAAATGAGCTTTTTAAAATCACGATTAAACCGAAAAAAATATAAGCAGCTAAAGTTCTAACGTTCAAAATTTCGATTACTAAACATTATTACAAGCAATTTTGGGCATGATTTTCCCCAAGTTATATCATTTACTTAACTTAAGCGTTGTTTAAGCTACAAGCTTAACCGTAATTCGTCTGTAATTAACACAATGAAACATGCTATTTAATTCCTAACATCTTGTAAACACTAAAATTATTACTTACTGTAGCATTGACACCCTTTCTGGACAGGTTGACTCTGCAACAATCCCTTACATTTTACTATTATTATTTTCTTTCAAGTTATTGTGTTATCGCGTGATAGGTACGAAATGAAGGGTGTTCTTATCGCGGTTGTCGCAAAATCGCGTGCGATCTCTACAGCGGTCGCAAACGTACTGGGGAAAGTACTAAAGTAGGAAAGGAAAATGGGCAATAGGGATGCGAAAGGACAAAAACTATTGGAGTACCGATGTCGATAGTAAACTATATAGATACCCAAGTCACGACAATATGCCATTGTTGGTTCAGAACTTCGGAATGCTTTTATTGAAAATGCTTTATCGCTGTACGTATAATATAAACATAGGTAACTAATCTATTGGGAGTTGCTATTTTGTTTCAAACTAAATATTTTCGTTGCGCTAGGTCGGCATCTATATACTCGAGGTCCGAGTTGTATATTTTTATTAATATGCCTGATACTCCGACTATAGTTTCGGTCACATACAGTGGCCTTGTTCAAGTACCTAGTCAAAGCAGAGCGAGCGCGATATTGCCTTATTTCGCACTCACGCATTATACTCTGCTTTGAATAGGTGCTTGAAGAACACCGACTGAAACTATAGTCGGAAAATCCGACAGAATTGAATGTTAGTAATCCCGCATAGGTAAAACGAAAATGTCATAGATAGGTACCTTGTTTGCAAACTAAATATAGGTACAGCCCTAATTGTGTCAACACTTAAAAACAAAATGTAAGTGAGTGACCATTGTAGTTCGTAATACATCTTGTTGACTATTTAAATTCAGTCCATATTGTATCTACTTCTACTAGATCTGGAGCAACCGCCCATCACTAGCGGTGATTGGGGGAGACCGTCAGGCGAGTTAGGAAATGTCGATACCACCCTTGTCATTACACGATGCAACTGCATAATCATTAAAATGTCGGCTAAGTATAAGCCGTACTCATGCAATGAGGTTCCGTGCTACCAAAAATAATTAGTAAAGTACCTACCTTATCCTTTAATAGATATAATATTTTCTTACATTTTGTGCGGAATTCTTAATGCGAGAGTAATTGACACTTGACCAGTTGTTTTTTTTTTTTTTTTTAGTCATATTAAGTTTCGCTTTGCTACGTTCAGTACTGGGTAGGTACCTACATATTAAAAAAAAAAAAAAAAAAAAAACCTGTGAGTGGGTAAGTTTTTTTTGTCAGACGGGCTGGCAGATAAACTATTCACGCTAAATAGTAATGTCCCGTTGGATATAGTTAAGGCACGGGACCCTAACTAGCAGTTTAGATTTTATCAGAAATGGGTTCCCATTGGACACACAAAACGTAGAAATGGTCTAAACTTTAGACCTTTTCTTTAAACTCTAAAGTCTAGGATGAAGAAGGGGATTTTTTATTGAAGTCTTAAAGTTTACTCAAAACTACATTTTTTCTTTGTTTGAATACCTACCTAGGGGTAGGTATACTTAGTTGCTGGTAGTTCCTAATAAATATCTACAAGCAAAGAACGTTGACTCCAAAAAGTTGTAGTTTATGATGGAACCTAATTTTTACATCCTAAAGCAGGAAAGAGAGAACTGCAGTTATTAGGTTATAGCACCCCTTCTAATGTTTGCTAATATATATAATTATATAATATGTATATTGTATTGGAGTTAGCATGAAGTTATACATATACCTTCACTTGACATCAGGTGAGCTGTGGTCAAACACCTAGCCTGTCAACAATTAAAAAAAAAAAAAAAAAAAATACATCCTCAGTTAACTACGTTGTGCTATCTCCATAGCTTTTTATTTTTATTTTATTGTTTATAATACGAAAACGATTACAATATAATTGATAATGTAGTGAAAAAGAATAATTAATTTTTTGAAACTTTGTAGTTAAACTTATAAAGTAACTACCATAGGTAACCACTTTTTTTTCCTTGAGCACTATGTACTTGGACTTAATTATCGTTTGATGGATTTTGGTTTTTTTTTTTTTTTCTTTGGTTTTGGCGTCGCGTTTTAGCATTTGCCAGTGTCAAGTAATTATATATTTTCAAGTTAAATAAGTGCCATCGTAGCTAGTTTTAGTCAAAGTCGTCTTTGTCAAGTCGAGTTCGTGTCAGTTAATTCCAGTCATGCTTTAGTAAAGTAGTGGCAACTTTACTATAAAGCTTCGATGGAGTTTTGGAAGCAACACGAAAACTCATGTTTCACCACATTATATCATTTTCCCACACTCGCGCTTGTAATTCGGCACTTTATGAATAAAACACCACCATTTTTATGCATAAACACTCGACAAAACACTAGTTTTGGAAAAAATACAACGGAGCGACACGACTCTTCCCGCGTTCCCGCCAAAACTCCTGGATTTTGGTTAGATATTGGTTAACAGATAACAGCAAAAACATTAACTTTTCAGACATACCCCATTAATGTCAAAGAACGTGGTACTATATCTTTTTATTTCAATACATTACATTCGCTGGCGTTAGTTGGCCCCGTCTATACCCAAATTAATTTAATTAACAGTAGAAAACTTGAGAATTGGCATAATGCACAAAAGTGTTCTGGCCGAAGAGAAAAGAAACTTGTAAGTGAAATGTCAAATTTATTAATTATCTATGAAGAATTTAAAACAGTCAAAAAAATATGGCGGGGTATGATATGATGTTACCAGGTGTGTAAATATTTATCTTTTAAAGTTAATTCTCTTTGAGTTATAATCTACAACTTCACAATTGAAACACTATTTGAAATATAACGTAATAGATTCTCCATCTACTCCATGCAGCTGTAGTTAAAATTTCGTTATAATTTATTATGTTACTACTACTTACTACTCATCTAATCAAGCTAAATATTAATACTTTTGAAGAGTACGTGTATTTTTATTGCCTCTTCAAGCTTATTTAATGGTATATCAGATTTGAACCTGTAGAAGTTAAGAATAGAGATAGATTCAACACATCACAGTCCTTGTCTAATATTAAGTTTAGATATATTATAATTATGTATCAACAAAAACTTCTGACCTTGTATTGCAGTATTAGTAAAACCCACATAAAAATTTACAATTTGATCTTTTGGTTATATCAATAAATTACACTACACTTTAGAACTTTAGATGGTAATACGCACACTAGCGAGAAAGTCGTTACTCATTACCGGATTTAGATACAATTTTGTAAATCTATCTGGCAACATCGTTATTTTAGAGCCAAAATTCCAAAAAAGCGTATTGTAGAGACACGAGTGCAAGGCGTTATTATTTTACGTTAATTTGTTCATATTTTCTAGCTTTCCATCAATTCCTAAGGATACACACAACTAAAGTAAGTTACCGTTTGTACTACACGAATAATTTACAGTAAGCTGTAGTGTATCAGCAGAATTCGTCATGCCGAAGCGAATGTCGGTAGTTCTATGTACCTATAACTACTAGAAATTATATATTTTCCAACTTACCTACGCTAATATTTCATGTCACATTATTAACACAAAGCTTTGAACGTTCTGTGATTACCGGAGTATGATATAAGCTACACGTGGTAAAAAGAATTCTTTTGTTTGGAGGTATGTATTGTTCACGTATTTTGGGTCGGACCCTGATGTGGAGACCGTTATGAAGTTTTCAATATAAGAAATTCGGTTGGAAAATTTTGTTTCATTTAGGTATTTTTAGAGTGAACAATGGATTTCGGCGTAGCATTGCATTTGGCACTAACATTAGCCTCATTACAAAATGTGCTTTGTAATCATACGCTCCTACTGCATGCACTTTTCATTTTATTTATAGCATTTTGAATAGATTACATTTCGATCTAGATTTTGTCTACATATTGTATAATTTGCAAGTGGGCTAGGGCTAGCCCACTCACATACAAACTTGGTTTTAAGTATCACTGTAGTAATCCTTACACTGAAATTCCCACTAAAGTTTTAACCTCTTCTGAGCAGCACCTTCATTCAATGTTTTTTTTATCTATCTTTCTTCCACTAGTATTAAGTTTAATCAATGAAACTAGTCTGCCTTTCCATCACTCTGTTAAACTTCTGAAATAATTTGATATGGAGAAATCTGAAAAAAAAGAATGTTGATTTATCACAAAGTGTGTTAAAGTGTGATGCATGGTACAAAAACCTTTAGAACCCTGAATTTTTATAACACAGTAAAGACAAACAATAAAAAAAATACAACACTAATGCCGAACCTGCCTTTGCTTATGCTAATGTAAATAATATTAATCTCAGATGACAGAAGTAGCTGATGCATCCACCTGGTCCCCATCAGAGCTCTTGGCAGCAGGTCGTCGTCACCTTGCCGTGAAGGATTTCACATCAGCTGTGGAGACACTTGCCAATGCATGTGAGCTTCTTGCTAAGGAACATGGAGATACCGCTGACCAGTGTGCTGAAGCTTATTTGTGGTGAGTATTGAGGTTTTCTAGGCAACCTATTTTCAGCAATATAGTGGTGTAACAGTCTATAGATAGATTTACCTACAGACAGAGTACTTATCTGTATCCTGCTGAACAAAATTCAAAATTTCTTATCACTCTTCATGATGATTTTTGTATTTCAGATATTTCTTGTGCAATGTGTGCTGGTTTCTTGTATAACATATCTGTAACAACAGTTATCAGCATCGTCCTACTGCCACTGTACTTAAGGTTAAATGATGTTTACAGGTATGGCAAAGCACTCTTAGGTCTATCGAGAGAAGAAAGTGGTGTCTTGGGCGATGGCATGCCAGGAACTGGAAATGCTGACGTAGATGAGGATGATAATGACGGTAATTTATGTCGTGTTTGATATTAAAAAAATATGTTTTATAAAGTTAGCTCTAAAAAGTTGTAGATTGAGGTATGCCAGGTAAAGCAGTGATTAGACCTGCTTTAAATGCTGTGGTTTGTAGTATAGTGTTTAAAATATGTACTTCTATGTACTAAATTTTCTTAGAAAAGTTTCTATTGAATTACTACACTCCTATTTGTTATTATAAATATAGAAGTTCATTAAAGTGAAATTAGTATTAAAATCTGAAACTACTACAAGTAAAAAATCTGAGAAAATTATGTGAGCAATTATACCATCAATAGATCAAGAAGAAAATGACGAAGATCAGAATGGGGAAGCTGAAGCAGCACCAGAGAATGGAGAAGTAAGCACCACTGCAGAGAAGACTGAAGCGGAGTCCACAACTGAAGAACCGGCCAGTAGTACTGCTAACGAGGAACCAGGCAGCAGCACAGCTAATGATGCTGAACTGGTAACTTTTTTTTTTAAAATTGGTACTAAGTATGTTTTGAAACCTTATTCTTAGTAGGTAGGTATAACTATTATGATTTTTCATAGGTTTATTTGATGGTTATAGCAAAAGTATTGAAATGTGCAAGCAAGATAAAATATGCTATGTTCTTAACTACTCAGGATAAAGTCCAGACAAACACTCTTGCAATGCCTGTCATTCGGCTGAGTAAAACTGCCGTTAGATTTGCTGGAATTGTCACAGATCAAAATCAATAGTGTAAAAAAAAACTTACACTTACCAGTGGACGATAATGATGATTTAATTCAAATGGTTGTTTTCAGGGAACAACTAATGGTGACGGTGATGAATCCATGATGAATGTTGATGAAACGGGCGAAGAGGATGTCGACAACTTGCAATTGGCGTGGGAGATGCTTGGTAAATACTTACCTATCCTTTGTTTCAAAACAAATCAGTGTCCATTTATTTTCTAAAAAAAGTAATCTAGTTTCTGATGCCAACAGCAAAAGTCATAAATAAACAAAAAGGGTAGAAGCTAAAAAAAAAAAAAGGTAGGGGGAAATGCTCAACACAACCACTAAACATTGGAATTTGCTACCTGTGTGTTCCCCGATAGATATAGTCTTCTAATAGCAAGTGAATCAGTTTCTTCTAGGCAATTGTGCTCCATCGTAGACCACATCTTTGCTTAACATCAGGAGAAATGGCTGGTATACACTAGCCTATATGTTATGAAAAAAAAACACCTCACTCTGGATGACAGTAATTGATTGACCTGAGTTTTGGCGGGAACGCGGGAAGAGTCGTGTCGCTCCGTTGTATTTTTTTCCAAAACTAGTGTTTTGTCGAGTGTTTATGCATAAAAATGGTGGTGTTTTATTCATAAAGTGCCGAATTACAAGCGCGAGTGTGGGAAAATGATATAATGTGGTGAAACATGAGTTTTCGTGTTGCTTCCAAAACTCCATCGAAGCTTTGTAGTAAAGTTGCCACTACTTTACTAAAGCATGACTGGAATTAACTGACACGAACTGGACTTGACAAAGACGACTTTGACTAAAAGTAGCTACGATGGCACTTATTTAACTTGAAAATATATAATTACTTGACACTGGCAAATGCTAAAACGCGACGCCAAAACCAAAGAAAAAAAAAAATTGATTGACTCTTTTTTTTCTTTGGTTTTGGCGTCGCATTCTGAGCATTTGCCAGTGTCAAGAGTTTTATATTTTCAAGTTTCATTAGTTAAATAACTTTCTTCGTAGCTATAGTTATAGTCAAAGTTTAGTCTTGGTCAAGTCCAGTCCGTGTCAGTCAAGTCCAGTCATGCTTTAGTAAAGTAGTGACGACTTTACTATAATCTTCGATGGAGTTTTGGAAGCGACACGAAATCATTTTCCCACATTCGCGCTTCTAATTCGGTACTTGAATAAAACACCACCATTTTTACGGATAAATACTAGTTTTGGAAAAAAATACAACGAAGCGACATGACACTATCCGCGTTCCCGCCAAATTAAAAAACTGATTGCCTCATTATTATCTACACCAAAGGTCACATACAGGAGAAAAAAGTTAAATGCAGAAAGGGCAGTGCAGAGGTTATCGCCCCCCGGCTTGATTAATAATAACAACACTATGGCTATTTTTTATCCCAGAACCCGCAGTTAGTTTATAGTACTTTGTGTTCGATTAATCGATAAACATAATTTAAGGTGCTTCAATTTTCATACAAATAAATTTTTGCCATTTATGGACTAATGGAGCATAATTTTGCAGTGTAATCATAGTTACTGGCATTTATTTTGATCTTTCATCATCATCATCAGCCTATATTAATCCACTGCTGGACATAGGCCTCTCCCAAGACACGCCGCTCAGCCCGATCTTCGGCTTTTCTCTTCTATCCACCGCCAGCTGTCCTACGTATATCGTCACTCCATCGAGTCTCAGGGCGTCCTACGGGCTATTTTATTCAAGCAATTGTGATTTACCGCAAATAAAGCCCAAAATAAATGCCAGTAGCTCTGATTTCACTGCAAAATTATGCTCCATTTGTCCGCAAATGGCAAAAAAATATTTGTATGGAAATCGAATCACAAACAAAAAGTTACATTTTTTTTTTCTAATGATGTATCTGTTTGTTGTTTGATACCTCACTGTTATTACAATCTAACCTAGTTGAGACTAATAAGTAATTTTAATATAATTTAAATTACTAAGTAGAGTCCGTTATGAGAAGTGAACCGTTTTTTACAGATCTAGCGCGCAGCATTTTGGTGCGTCGTGCGCAGTCCTCCGCGGGCGGCGACGCAGCGCGCGCTCTGCTGGCCGACGTGCATCTCGCACTCGGCGAGGTCGCGCTCGAGAGCGAAACATACGACAAGGCTGTCGTTGACATGCGTAAGTTAATAATAATAATAGCCTTTTTTTTTTTTTTTTTTTTTTTTTTTTTTTTTTTTTATCGCAGGACATTACACACAGCGCCATCTGACCCCAAACTAAGCATAGCTTGTGCTATGGAAGACAGATAACTGATAGAATACTTAAATACTTTTTTTTTTGTAAATACATACTTATAATACATACAGTACACCCAGACACAGAACAAACATCGATGTTAGTCACACAAATGTTAGTCCTGAGTGGGAATCGAACCCACGCCCTTCAGCTCTCGAAGCAGACACACTACCAATGAACCAACAGGGCTGTCAATTGAACAATCCTGTACATTTATGGAGAATAATTTAAATTTAATTATGTGTTACCGGTATTGTCTTGCGTCTTCGCATAGGCCTCCCCAAGAGCTTGCCATTCTTTCCGATTTTGAGTCAACCTTCTCCACGTAACACCTGCCTTTTTCTGAATATCGTCTTCCCATCTAGAACGTTGTCTTCCTTTCTTTCTTTTATTTTGTCTTGGACACCATTCCGTTACGTCTTCGTAAGTTAATATTGTTTTATTAACAAAACAAACAGGGCAAGCTAAATAGAACAGTTAAAAAAAAAACTGTTCTTGCCTGCTCTTAGAGTGTAATTGGTGTAGTGTCTCTGCTTCAAGGACTGTAGGGCGTGAATTCGTTTCCTATCTACAACAAACAATTATGTTTTTTTTTCCTTCTGATGATGTATCTGTTTGTTGTTAGATACCTCATTGTTATTACAATCTAGCCTAGTTGAGACTAATAAGTAATTTTAATATAACTTAAATTGCTAAGTAGAGTATAAACAAAAAATGCGTCCATCAACACTTTTCTTACTGTCTCTATTAAGGGGAAGACACTTTGTTCATGTGTTCTATAATATGCACACTCACTCACTGCACTGACGTTACTAACTTAATACACTAACTCAAAAGGTTTTGTCCTTTTTAGTCTTCTTACTATATCCGTGTTGTCGAAAGCTGAAACAATTATGTGACGAACATGGATAAATACAAAAAAAAAGTATATATTAGGTATAAGCCGGCCTTTTTGTCACTTGCTTTTTTTTTGTAAAGGTTACTAAAATTGAATATTTTTCAAATTCTTTAATTTTTTTCGTTTTTATAGAAATGTTTTTTTTTTTTTTTCTTTAGTTTTGGCGTCGCGTTTTAGCATTTGCCAGTGTCAAGTATTTATATATTTTCAAGTTTCAAAAATTAAACAAGCGTCCTCGTAGCTAGTTATAGTCAAAGTCCAGTCTTAGTCAAGTCCAGTCATGCTTTAGTAAAGTAGTGGCGACTTTATTATAAAGCTTCGATGGAGTTTTGGAAGCAACACGAAAAGTCATGTTTCACCCCATTATATCATTTTCCCACACTCGCGCTTGTAATTCGGCACTTTATGAATAAAACACCACCATTTTTATGCATAAACACTCGACAAAACACAAGTTTTGGAAAAAAATACAACGGAGCGACACGACTCTTCCCGCGTTCCCGCCAAAACTCCCCATAGAAATGTTTCAATATAACATATGACATAATTATGACAGTGACATATTAGAAAATATGTCACTGTCATATGACATATTTTCTTTTTTTTTCTACTTTAATGATATGAATAAGACCATAGACCAATACCATACCATACCATAGACCATTATTTATTTATTTTATAGCAAATATCTAAATAGACAAGAACTTAAAATAACATTGTCCAGTCGCTCAGTAGCTGATAGCTTTGATATATGTACAGCTAAAAATGTATGGCACCCAAATTACTTCATTTGCATACAAGCTCCATAAATCAATGCAATAAGATTAGTCAGTGAATAGTATGCAGGCATAAAATAAGCTAAAAATACTATAGTATTAGAGATGTTAAGGTAACAAATACAAACACAGCCCTGTTGGTTCATTGGTAGTGTGTCTGCTTCGAGAGCTGAAGGGCGTGGGTTCGATTCCCACTCAGGACTAACATTTGTGTGACTAACATCGATGTTTGTTCTGTGTCTGGGTGTACTGTATGTATTTACAAAAAAAAAAGTATTTAAGTATTCTATCAGTTATCTGTCTTCCATAGCACAAGCTCTGCTTAGTTTGGGGTCAGATGGCGCTGTGTGTAATATCCTACGATTTATAAACAGAAATTCTCTGTATAATAAAATATGTTTAACATAATTTTTATCATTTTCAGAGAGTTGTCTCGAATTGCAAAAAGATCTTTATGGGAGCGATGACAGGCGCATCGCAGAAACACATTATCAGATTGGTGAGCATATTATCTTATAACTTACAAGAAACGCTGAATGTTCTGGATATTTTTTTCTTGTCTTCACTAAACAATTCCTTCTTAATCTTAGACATTGAAGTAAATCTTAAGGATTATAGGTGGATTTCGCATATTGTTATCGTTAGCACTAAGCCAAAATGAGATAAATCATAATTATAAATGACTTTTATTTTGAGACTTAACTGTTTTCACATTAATTAGTGTTATGAACTGGCTTACAATTAGTTTTTTGAGAAATTTGTCGTAAGAATTCGTCAATTTCGTTCAGTATAGTCAGACATATTCCAAAAAATAATTTTTCGTGAGTATAAGCATTCGCTTACCGTTATGAAATTGTATCCACTTTATCCCAAACTGTATTTTTTTTTCTTCCTCTTGTTGGCACACCCTATCCTTATTAGAATCCTCTCTATATTAAGGTTGCGTAGTAATAAATTGGCGGCATTATCGCTCTTAGCTATCTGTTCTACGCAATCTTAGTATAGAAAGGTATTTATTATCACACGAAAAGAAGGTTCTGTAGCGATGATAGCTCAGTGGTTAGCGCGGTAGGTTCGCATGCCGAAGGGCGTGTGAACCCAACAATGAGCTTGAGCTGCCGGTGAAGGAAAACATCGTGAGGAAACCATAGCATGGTGGTAGGGTATTTTCTAGTACTCGGCTGGCTAGCTACCACCCTCAAGTTGAAAATCTGCCGCCAAGCATCTAACGGTGTGTTCCGGCAGCCTCACTTGAGAGCCAGTTCCATTCCAGGCTAGGTGTGCTTTACCATCTTCGATCACGCCTTCACTTAACATCAGGTGAGCTGTGGTCAAACATCAACCATAAAAAAAAAAAAAGGTAGACACGTACATACACCATCTTTGTTTTACTCGTACTACGGTAAACGAAACTACTAACTATCAGATTGAAAATAAATAAATAAATTTCTTTCCAGGCTTGGCGAATTCACTCGCATCTAGCTTTGAGGACGCCATAACACATTTCAAAAATGCCGCCAACATACTAGAATCTCGTATCAAAACTCTCGAAAACCCCTCCTCTTCAGACGACTCTACTGCAAAGAAACACACATCTGGCGACCACCACACGGTCGAAGGGGAAATAAAAGAGCTAAAAGAACTTCTCCCAGAAATACAGGAGAAAATTCAAGATATGATGGATTATAAAGCGGAGGTAAGACCTTGCGACTGTGTTGAGGAAACTAGAAAAATGTTGCGTGGAATGATGGTAAAGGAACAGAGTCAGTGCCAAGTTCCATGCCAGGGCTAGGGCGTTACAGTCTGTTGCACAAAATGTACTGACTTGCGCAAGTCGAGCTAGCTAACATTGAAACAATTTATAAATACGTTTAAAAATAACGCTATGACTTTTTATCATGTAAAATAAGATATAGGAACTCTTAAGTATGCTTTTAAAAAAAAAGAAACTGCATTTTTTATCGTGCTTTGGTTGTTGTGTAAAATCGACCGGGCAACACTAATCGATTCAAAGTTGTGTTAGCGGGTTACTCGCGCAAGTTAACGCACATGTGCAACAAGCTTAAATTCAACATTCCTGTTATTTTAATCAATAAAAAACCTTATCAACGATATAAGTATTAAAACTATGAAACGCACATTCGATGACTATAACTTAAAATTAGTATTTAAGTTAAAGTTTCTTGATTAATTTTAAAATGTTTAAGTGCCAAACATTGCCTTGGAATTGTGATAAATTGTATTATTATTTGACTGATTCGTTATATTATTGTGCTTGAAAGTTGGGGGCTTTTTCTAGTGAATAAGAGCTTAGGATGCCATGGCATGGTATGTGAATTTTCATTTCTTGGTCGCTTACACGTGTTAAAAGATATTATGCTTTTGAACATTAGAAACTAATTAAAACTGTTTTTTAAGACTGATAAACGATCTGCTAATTGTGGAAGAAAAAACAACTTCTACAAAAAAAAGTTAAGTTGTGAATCTATAGTCCATACATTGTTGTTAAAAGGGCATGGAAAAGACTGCTTACTTTAATACGTACATATTATTTGATAAATATTTCAAAGTCTGATATTTTTTTAAATAAGCATAAGTAATTGAAACCGGCTGCTAATAATGGCGATTTTGAAAGTTTTGAATGATAGGTACACTAGAACTTGAGTATTGACGTCCTTGTCATCTTTATAACATGTGGTAATTTTTAGGGTCTTACCCGTTGTTTGAGTTATCTATGCTTGAAACTTTTCTGACAGTTGAAATAGTCACTCGCTAAATCATGACAGCAAATTTTACTCAATACACGATTAAGAATAATTATATCCTAGTTTTCTTTTATCTATCAAAACGTTCAAAATAGTGTTTAATTTTTAGTTTTATACAACTACCCTCATATGCATACCCTCGATAAATAATTATGTATTTTGTTTCTTTCTCGTCAGCGAATAGTATGTGATATCATTCAAGCTAATCGGTTGTTTTGCATAATAGGGCTAGTAAGTAAGTCATAGATTGTAAGTTGCATTTACCACACGGCCATTTTTGTACTGAGTTTTACAAATAAAATGTGATGCTTAAAATAAATGTTGTATAATTTCAGAAAACCTAATTAATTACATTAGTGGCCATGTGGTAGGTGTTAGTTATATTTTAGACCATGGCCATTGATGTTTCTTATATATGATTTTGACAACCTCTATGGCTTAGTGGTGGCGTGTTTGCCTTAGGAACCGTTAGAAATCTTACAAGGTTGGACAGTATATTTACTCAAGTGTTGTCTGTATTTTTGTGTGTTTCATGAAACTAATTAATAGTTCTGGGGGAAAAAAACGTTTCTCTATTATCATTTTTTTATGGGATGAATTTACGAAACCGAACGAAATGCACTCATGATGGTAAGGGCATTGGTGCCCATTGACTTTAGACATTCAATGGTAACTTTTTTTTTTTCGCTAGATACTACTTTTCAGAAACTACTACATACCATTATTACAAGGATTACTATCACCTAATAAAATGCATGCCAAGGGGATTTTTTTTTGTTTATTTACGTTTCGGTCATGTTGCCATTGTCACAAGCTGACAGGATAGTCGAAGATGGTGAACATACCTGGCCTAGAACGATGCTTGCTTAAGTGAAGCGAACTAAGAATGAAAAAGGGTTTTAGTTGGGAAACTTGATTTTGATCCTAGCTGGCAGACCGTCTGGCTTCCAATCTAGTAATTCTGGGTTCACTTCCCACGGCACGCGTTATCTTTTCTAAGTTATTTGCGTATGACTTTGAACGGTGAAGGAAAATATCGTGATGAAAAGTACAAGCCAGAGTTCTTAAAAATAAAATTTCTCGATAATTTGTGTGAAGTCTACCACCAACCTTTGGCTAGCGTGGTGGACTACGGCCTTTCTCTTCTTACAATGAGAAGAGGCCTGCACCCAGTAGTGGGTCAGCTTACAAAAGCATCAACTGATTTGGGATAAAAAAAACGTAAGTCTTTGCATTCGATTCCAGGAAATCTAGATGAGATCGTTTAGTCAAGGCCTGGATATAGATGTGTTTTTATAAAATAAGCATATTTCTTTTAAGCAGTTCTATCAAGAAAGCTTATGAATTTTAGCCAATTACCGAGATCTATATGCCTTTCCAGACAATCAAACGCGTTCGCGAAAGCCTGTGCCCTTCAAACGGCGAGGGGTCCTCCAACGGAGCGACCTCCTCACAAGCCTTCTCATCATCATCAACGTCATCCAGTTCCAAGCCAGCAGCCTCAGATATATCACACCTCATCAAGAGAAAACGAAAGGCGAGCGACGAACCTGATTCTTCGGCTAAGAGGCCAACGCGCGACACGTGAATGTCAAATACGTTAAAATTAAAAATATCGTCACGCGATTGCAAACTCAATTTGGAGTAGTTTTATAATCGGAATATTTACCTACTGCTTATTCATAATTTGTTTCATGCACCTGATTGTTCGAGTTTAAGAGTAAATTGAAATTTAAGTTGTAATATTAATTGGAAATTGATTAAACAATTTAAAGTGCAGGTAACTTTGCTGCAAACTCACGCTAACTGCCACAGTATGTTCAAAAATCTCGATTTTGTGTCGTTTCTAGACCATCTAAGGAAAAGTTTAAAGATGTACCTTTATTAATAAACATGCAGTAGTTTCCTAAAACATTTACTCGATATTTTGTTAGATTCGAATCACTTTGTTTTAAACGGATACCGGGGTAATTATTTCAAAGTTTTTAGGTTTCTGCTACGAAGATTGATATGTACTGTCTAGGCTAGAAGTAGAAAATATTTGGCCTGTTGCGAGTAAAATACAGAGATCTGATATTTGCTGTTTTCGTCGTTCTGTAGCAATTTATAAATGTAGTTGTAACTAACCGTAAAATCACAATCGTTACTAGTTCATATAAAATCTCGCCATTTTATAAACGCTCGATTTTTTACAAACTGAGAATTACTTCATAATATAACGATGTCGTTTCCGCTTGTTTACCAAAATATCGTTTTAATAAACGCGTGCAATGCTTTACTTTTGTAGAGTGAATAATTTTTAACTTGTTTCTCGCCGCTTTTCTTAATCGTAAGAAGAAGGCGTGGCATTATACGGCCGATGGATCACGTCAAATTTTTAAAATTGATGTGATTACAATTTTGCAGAAACGACTTTAGGAAAAACTTAAAAAAAATCGTGCATACATAAATGAAACTAGCGGCGATTGAGATTTCACGCGGACCGTAAATGGATAAAATTAAAAAGAAGAACTGACATGATAAAGACTGTGTATAATGTACGTTCTTTTCGCTTCGGTTAATCATTATTAAAAATTAGATTCACGAATACACCAGAGAAAGTTAACAACAACTTCTTTCGAGTTTTCAATATGTACCGAAATGTATGAAAAACGCTTCGTTTGTTTCAGATTGAGTTTACGCCCGCTTTTTTTTCATACATTTTCAGCCCGCCGCTGTTTTATTTTTCGTACATTTTGGTATTGAAAACTTTTTGAAAGTTAGACCATTTACATCGCGACTGCCGTATCTGTAACGCACTGCCAAAATATCGCTTTAAAGTAGCATATAAAAGTCTAAAATTAATAATGGTTTATGATACATTTCATGCGCGTCGTGCATTTTTGTGACTGTTTTATGTTGCTGGCGTTGTGGTCGGCAGTTTTAGGACACCCGCAAATAAAAAAAGTATTTAATTTTGTTCGACTATTATATTGGACTGAAATAAAAAAAATCAGCATTTTCAAAATTTGTACTTAGTTTTAAGTATAGCAGCCCAGTTAGAGTATTAAAGTAGTTATAGTTCTTTGATGGACGATTTAAAATAACTCTTATATCATTATCCAAAAAGCAATGAATACATTTTTGCCTTGTTAATTATTCTAGCTTTAGTTATGTTTGACGTTAAATGAGTCTCCACCTAGTTCTTTGCGAGTTATAACCATCAATTTTCCAACGGGCTTTATTTAAATCCGCTATGGAAATAGTTTAGATATAATCAAATTAATTATCGCATAATTGAAGACTAACATAATTATTGTAATAGTATTTAGGTATATATTAAAAGAATAAGTGATTAAGATAGAAGTACCTACTAGGTATTAACGGAGCACAGCTGAAATATTCATAAATACATACTTAATTAATTATTAATTTGTTGTTATTAAATATACTGAAAATTATCGTTAACATGATCCCTATGTAAAAGAGTAAAATAATCTAGATTTAGTGTTTTTGTTATTCAGTATCTCAGAATTAGTAATAAAAGGGTAATTTTGTATGATTTTTTGTCTTCCCTGGCTCGCAACAGTTACTTTACCTCGTGACAAAAATCAAGTAAGTAAAAAGTTAGTAAAAAAACCAAAAAACCGACTGCATTGAGAACATCACTAATAATGTACTAGAGAAGAATTCACGTTTTTATGTTTCTAACTATCATTTATAAAGTTAATTATTGAAATTCATTATGATATAATTTATGATCAAACAAAACTCACCGGTAGGTACGAAATGTTCGACCATAATGGGGGGAAAAAAAAATTACAGCTAATCATATTTTACAAAATGATGATAAACCTACATTAAACACTACGTAAAACTACACTACTACATATGCCCATGGTTATTATTAAAATATATATTAAGTTGGTGGGTGGTACTTCCAGATAACAGAAATCAGTGCTGTCAAACAAACGTTTTCACACAACCTACTAATACACGAATTTATAGTCTTTATTATAGCTATGAAATATCTTTCGATGATCTGGTGATTACGTAAAAGTAGATACATATTTTTCTCGAATTATATTATCGATCTTGGTTAGGAATAAGATTACGAAATTATGAATTAAAACATTTTTTTGTTACCCAGTTTCGTTTGTTTATCGTGTCTATGTAGCTTTCAATTGTGATGTTTGTACTTTTACTTTCGTTCTGATTGTGTGAGCGTGCAAATAGTTTTTGAAGTGATATTATGCAAAATAAAAGGGCTAGCGTAATGTACCTGCACCAAGAGAATAGTGTTTAGTGTTTCGTAAATAAATGTTTTTTACATTTTCATTTTTACAAAAATAGTTTGACTCCCATCTCGTTTAATGTTATGCAAAGATGCTGCCTATCTATCGAGGAACGAGGTATTCGGGAAGTAAATCCCACTATTGAGTGGTTTGTATTTATCTATACACCTTTTCATCGCTACTAATTGTGTGGTGACTGCAAAGCAGTCTTCACCAGCCAAACGAGTCTCCATACATTTCTCTGATAGTAGGACAGTATCGTTTTGATAGTTTGTCGTACGGTGAGCCTGGTTTGACGAGCAAATTTCGCGTCATTTTGTTCCACAAGTGATGAGTGAATGCTTGTTTCGTCTCTACAGGTAGCTCGCCGAACTTGAAGTAGATTTCGGCGTTTATCCAGTGTATGGGGTACAGCAGTGATGGACTATATACTTTAACACCTGAAAGTAATATTCGTGAAGTAAGTAGGTATATACAATTTATAATAATATAGGAATTTCATCGCTGTTTTACAATTTTACATGCAAGACAATATTTTTTTGTTTTGTTTTTGGCATCGCAATTGGTGCATTTTGCCAGTGTCAAGTGAAATAAGTCTGTCACCGACCAAAGTCCATTAAAATGAGTCTGAATCAATTTTAAATTACTTTACGTTCACAAAATACCTCCACAAATAAAGTCAGTGGTGTTGGCTATCAGGATGTAGTTTGCGTGGCAGAGTTTTCCTAGCGCTCGGTGCATGGCACCTATTCCTGTATCGTCCCAAATCCGAGGGCGGTACTTTGACGTGATGTCTCTGGAACATACAAGATATTTTTTCTTTTTTCGACCATATCATGTTCGTGCATTGTGTCAATTTTCACAAAGGAATACGCTATATGATGACGCATGCGAATACAAATACCGCTAGGTACATTATTGGACTGCCCTGTTAGCACATTTACTAGAATTTCTGCTTCAAGAGTTGTAGGGCGTGGATTCGATTCCCACTAGGACAAACATTTATGTGACTATAAATATTTGTTTTGAATCTGGGTGTTCTGTATGTAAAATAAGTATGTATTTACAAAAAAATGGTCAGGTGGCGCTGTGTGTAATGTCCTGCGATATTTATTTTATTTATTATTTATTTTAAATAAACAATACATAATTATAAGCTTATGTTTCTTTGCTAATCTTTTCTTCTTAATTTTTTTTTGCTATCAAAGTCTTGGTCATATAATTTTTTGTTGATTTTATTGTGTACCTACGTATGTTGACTTTTTTTATAATTACTGGCCACTTTACTCGTGTGGTTGATAAGTATCTCCATTATATATTTGGCGATTTGCTGTAGTGTAAATTGATTAAGCCAGACGTCATAGCATTATCTACCTATGTGTGATAATATTTATAATAGGTACCTTTGTATAATACTGCGTGAATAATAAAACAATCTTACTAATAATATTATAAATGCGAAAGTTTGTGAGTATGTTTGTTAATCTTTCACGCAAAACCTACTGAACGGCTTTGGATGAAATTTGGTATGGAGGTAGCTGAGATTAATACATAGGCTACTTTTTATCCCGAAAACATGTAGCGACTAACACCGCGGGGCGCAGCTAGTCTATTACTAAAATTAGAAGAACAATAAACAGTCTATCCTAGATATAAATTAGCTTACTGTAGAATTATAGAAAGCAGTTGGTGTCCGACTCCGCGTTTGGAAAAAGAGACAACAGCCACGTTTGGGTGCGCGTTATCTTCTCTTGCAATCCAGTTCTTGCCCAACGCGTCTAGACGTTTCACTACCAATATATCGCTGTCCAAATACACGCCGCCGTATTTGTACAGGGTAACGTACCTAACAGAAATAAAATAGAACAATTACGAACATAAAGATACATATATCGTAGCGATGATAGCTCAGTGGTTAGCGCGGTAGGTTCGCATGCCGAAGGGCGCGGGTTCAAACCCCAACAATGAGCTTGAGCTACCGGTGAAGGAAAACATCGTGAGGAAACCATAGCATGGTGGTAGGGTACTTTCTAGTACTCGGCTGGCTAGCTACCACCCTCAAGTTTGAAAATCTGCCGCCAAGCATCTAACGGTGTGTTCCGGCTGCCGCACTTGAGAGCCAGTTCCATTCCAGGCTAGGTGTGCTTTACCATCTTCGACCACACCTTCACTTAACATCAGGTGAGCTGTGGTCAAACATCTAGCCTGTCAACCATAAAAAAAAATATACATATATTTTATGTGTACTAGAAGTACTTAGTTCGAAAATCGGAAGCTCAATCGATTGTATTAAAAACAATGTGTTGCAAAGAATTGTAGTAGTACTAAAATTATTTAATTAATAAGAATACGTGTTTATGTGAATGCCAAATAAATAATAAAAAGTAATACTTAGGTATATGTATACCTATAATTTTGCGTAGAAAATGGGTAAATGATGGTGATGGTACACCTTAGTAAAACAATTTTTGTTTGCTTATAATTCTGTAGACCTAATCTCGTTTATTTACCTTGTTGTGTATATATTTAACACAAATAAAATTGAAATGGTATACCATTTCAATTTTATTTTATTCGAAATACGTTTACATTTGACCACACCCTGCTTGATTTTTTTGACTTATTCTTGAATCATCTCCATCCTAAGATTGCTGGGATGAGGGCGCTTTTAGCGATAAGGCCGCCAGTTTTTTCTATCGTATTATAAAGTAAGTATGTTATACACCATCTTTGGAAAACAAAAAAGAATGTATGTATTGTAACAATAAAAAAAAAGTAGTTTTAGGCAAATTAACAGATAAAAAAAAAGCTTTTTTAAATATAGGTTGTATGCGATCCACAGACACTGGAGTCCGTGACATTTGTCAATTTTTCAACTACAATATGTTTTACTTTACAGGGAAGAAAGTTAGTTAAATTAATCTATGATAGGTATAATAATATGGTTAGAATATGTCATTTCGGTACCTTAGCATATCAGACGTGCGTTCTACCCGCCATTCACTCAGTTCATTCTTCTTATTTTCCAGCATGCTATACAAGGGTGTCCCCTTAGCATACTTTGTCGTGTGCAATCGTGCTAACTTCACATTCTTGAATTGCGTCAGTTTTGCCAAACAACTTCTTTTTAAGACCAATTCTGAGACAGGAGAATTAAAGAATACATATATTGTACGCTCTGCATGTATTCTTGCTACCGATTCTATTGAACAGGCTTGTCTCGAGTTCAAGCCTCCCCTGCAAGAAGTTTCGTGGAAAAATATGGAATTTTCTAGAGGTGTGAGATCTTCAGCAGAATATCTCAAAGCGTCATCTTCGGTCAAGTTGTAATGGCATGATATATTTTCAGTTAACGTCCAATTGATGAAAAACGGTTTGTGTTCCGTTACGAAATAATCCATCCAATCACCGTTACAATATAATCTAGTAATGTTTATTAGAAGGAAAAAAAGCAATAATGATACCATACATCGTTTTTTAGTCATCAATTGAAAACAATGCATTTTCCGCAGAGCACAAAAATACATTGTGGGTCTTATTCGGGATGGGAGCGGGATAGCAGTGGAGACGGAGCGGTAAATAATAATAGGTAAAGATTATCTAAATTTCATTTATGCGAACAATCCAAAATATCACAAAGGAAAAGCTGAAAAAGTTTATACCTAATTTTGCAATTTGATGTTTAATTTACTGTCAAACAAAGTTTGATTTACAATTACTTTTTTTCATGTTTTGGCCTCAGACTATGTATTTAGTCAATTTCAAATATAGGTACCATTGTCAACCTATTTTAACTCATGTTCAGTAATCTCAGTTTATAAGTCTCATCTCAGTAACCTTATTTTCTTTTGCGCTATCTCTGTTTCGCGCCTTAGGCCAATCTCAGCCATGAATCTTCGTTGCTAACCCATCGACTGATTGATGCCGAGACTACCTACTGTAAAAGAGATATATCTACTACCAGAAATGAAATAACTTTAGTCTAAATTCGTTAAACCGTTACAGCGTGATGAAGTAGCTAGAGGAGCTAAGTGGGGCTAGATGCACTAAACTAAGCAAAGCTTGCAGGTGCTATGGGTACCGATATCATAAGTGGTAATCAAACAGAGCTAATACAGAATTCAATTCAACTCTTAAATCTTTATTAGGTTACAAGATTTTTTTTTTATAGATTATACAATTAGATTCACCTTCTACCTATCGGCATCGCCGCGACCTCGGAGTGCTTCCTCCCCTCCAAACTGAACAGAGAAGGTAAATTTGTGTGACAGGGACGAAGTGCTACAACAAACGTGTCATGGGATGATAAGTTAGTGATCTAAAAACTTATCTAAAAAGTCCTTAATGACATAAATAATAATTATAAACAAAATATGAATAAGACATTGGTTTGTTTATTAAAATTACTCAATAGAATATCAATACTCAATAGTTATCTTTTAGGCAACCGTGTTCTATCTTAAATCGTATCACTTAACATCAGGTGAGATGGAGGTTAAACGTAAGCCTATTTCTTAAAAAAAACTTCAACTATTTTATGAATATTTAATATAAAAATAAATGAAACAATAGAATGAGCTTATAATGGCTATTACACTCTCAGAAAAGTCCATTTACGTACTATTTGATTATCTATCGTTGATTAACATTAACACCAGTACCTACCTATTGACATCTTGGCTACGAAACACGCATCAAAACAATGATAGTGAATACCACAGATTACATAATACTACTACAGCTGATAAAAGGTACCAAAATACACTACGAAAGTATGAACTGATGCTTGCAACTTTGTATGTATGGGTCAGATGCTCGATTGCGGGCGCACGTGTGTGCCGTTCTGTTGGTGAATAAAATTGCCTTGTTTATTGAATCAACTGTATCGTTTGGCTGGAATTTGAACGGGTATGTAGTTCCATCTTTTTCCTTTTTTATTCAATTAAAAAAATTGTATATTATTGAGACTACTTGCTTAGAATTTCGTGGTTTATTTTTAAATTTATCATTCCCACAAAATTAACAAAAGTCAAGGCACTTTGATTCTTGACTTTGACTTTGATTGGTTTTGTTTTTCGATGGAGGTAATGATTTATTATGTTGAAACTTAGTGATTTTCTTCTCTCAAATACTATGTTCGATAGAAATATTGCTACATTCGTAGTTGAATAAGGAATTATTTTAGTTTGTCGTAGTGGTGTTTATATTTCAGCTATACTTACCTAAGCCGGATAAGTAGTTCGGTAACCAAATTTTACTTGCACATTCTAATATAAGTAGGTACATATTAAAAAGTATTCGAGATCAGACTTATAAATAGATATATCTAGTCGTGTCATACATGTTAAGTCATGGACGCCTAGCTTACCTACTTTGTGTAATAAACTAGGCGAAATAGGCTCCTTCAAGATTATTTAATCACCATGACTAGGTAAACATTGATAAACAATTCCAGATATCTTTCACGGACATGAGACATTTGTCATGTTAATACCTACCTACGTGTTACAGTTAAGCGGTGAACCTATTAGGCCATACCTGTTTATAATTATACTCATGGCTTTGATTATGTCTATAATCAAAGGCTTTTGGTATCATTTTGGCTCAGTAGACAAAATGTTTTTTTTTTGGTTATATGGCTAGAGGTTAGGTCTTTTGAACACAGCTCACATGATGGTAATATATGATTGAATAGGATCGTGCTCTCAAGTGAGGTCACTGGATCACACTGGTAGGTGCTTGGCGACAGATTTTCAACTTGAAGGTGGTAGCTAGCCAGCCGAGTACTAGAAAGTAACCACAACAAGATCGTAGGGTTACGATCCTCGGGATGTTTCTTAACTAGCAACTCAGGCTTATTCTTGAGGTTTAAACTCACGCGTACGGTTTGAGCGCGCTAATTTAGCTGTAACTGTTACAACTTTTTAATAACTTTCGTATATGAAAGCCTATGTCAGCGTCTAAAAATAAGCCAAAAACAGGTGTGAGTGACATACGGGTGAGGCGTCCAGTAGTGGACGTTGGTAGGCTGGTTATGATATTATAAATAATGATATTCACTTCCGCGGTGGTAGATCTCCTTTGCAGGAAATCGTCTAAGTAGGTACCATGGCAGTACCAGATATTCTGCTGCCAAGCAGTAGTGTGTAAACATTACTGTGTTTCGATTACTGTAGCTAGCGAAATCACAGAGCTGTTAAGATTAATCTTACAAAGTCTTAGAGTAATGAGCGCCAAAGCAGTGATACTCTGGACTTTGTTTTACTACTCAAAGTTCTGTGTATCGCTGCAATACTCATGGATATGCATCTCTTACCGTCAGGGGAGCGTCACATTACTTTTACATAAAAATATAAATAGTAAAATTGACGTGTAGCAATTTGTGTGTTACAATGACTAAACTTTATTATTTTATCAATTGTCCACAGATCTTCATTTCCCTATCATCATCACGCTGGTTCGCCTTAAGTTTCTTTACTCGTAGAATATACCACTACAGAAATGGTTAAAGCTAGAAAATACGTTGTGAAGAAGCAGTTCCATGGAGTCCCAAAAAGGGACGACTACGAAATCGTAGAGCATGAACTCCCAGCTTTGAAAGATGGCGAAATTCTCGTTAAAGTTGAATACATTAGCGTGGACCCGTACTTACGAGCCTATCACAGCAGATATACAGTTCCATACGACCAGTTCAGTTTTAACGTCGGCATCATCCAAGAGTCTAAGAACCCTGATTTTCCTGTTGGAGTCAGAGTAATTTCTCACACGGGCTGGGCAGATTACTACATCGGGAACCCGAAAAAAAAGGTCATCGACCCTGTACAAGAAATTTACAAGCTACCTGATCTCAAAGGCTTACCTACTTCTCTTGGAGTTGGAGCCGTAGGTATGCCTGGAGCAACAGCTTACTTTGGCTTTCTGAATATCTGTGAACCGAAGGCAGGCGAGACAGTCGTGGTGACTGGCGCTGCTGGTGCGGTGGGATCTATCGTCGGCCAGATCGCCAAAATCAAAGGATGCAGAGTGATCGGCTTCGCAGGCTCTGATGACAAAGTCGAATGGCTCGAGAAGGATCTGGGCTTTGACAAGGCGTTTAACTACAAGAAGGTCGATATCTCAGCGGCCCTCAAAGAAGCCGCGCCTAAAGGCGTCGACTGCTTCTTTGACAACGTCGGCGGGGAGATAAGCAGCTTGATAATCCGCCAGATGAATCTGTACGGACGCGTGTCTGTTTGTGGAGCAATTAGCGCTTATAATGACGAAGATATGAGTGCCAAGGCATCAATTTTGCAGCCTAGCATTGTGTTTAACCAGTTGAAGATTGAAGGATTTCTCGTTTGGAGGTGGGGTAATAAATGGAACGAAGCGTTTGCAGAGTTGGTGAATTGGGTAAAGAGCGGTCAGCTAAAAGCCAGGGAAGAGGTCACTGAAGGTTTCGATAAACTATTTGATGCGTTTATCGGAATGTTAGCCGGGAAGAATGTAGGGAAAGCTGTTGTCAAAGTCTAATATTATTAATTCTCTATTTTATGAAAACAAAAACGAATCACGATAATACTTTGTATGATTATCTTATCTGTCTAGGTTTTTTTTTCTAAACGCAAAAATTGCAAAATCATGCGCCTAAATAAATGATAAAACAATTTTGTTTTGTTAAGCTGCCTGCACGAAGTCCGTGTCAGTCACGTAATTGCTCCTTGGATGTTTACTTATGAAATTTAAAAGTACGATCATGTCAAATTATTCTAAACCTTAATGTCTAACGTGTAAGTGCTAAGTAATAAATGCTTTACTATACTAGTGACTACGTTACGTCATTTTTTTTGTTGGTTAGTATTTTGTCTTCTATCAAGTATGACACTGTAGGAACAAGAAGGAATCGTTATTTAACTTAATATAATATTTTTATAAAGGTGTGAGACTGTGAGCATACCGAGATACGCTAACGTTATTTTTAATTTTACGTTTTTTCTATAGGAATTATACACGAGCTCAGTGGTTAGTGTGGCAGGATCACGTGCCGAAGGGCGTGGGTTCAAATCCTAAAAACAGCAGCAATGAGCTTTGACTGCTGGTGAAGGAAAATATCGTTAGGAAACCATATGGTTGTAGGATACTTTCTAGTACCTACTCGGTTGGCCTAGCTTCTACTATCAAAATAAAAATCTGCCGTTTAACACCGGACGATGTCTTCCGGCAGCCTCACTTGAGCCAGTTTCCATTTGAAGCTAGGCGTGTTCACATCAGGTGAGCTATGGTCAAATACCTAACCTGTCACCCATAAAAAAATATTTTTTATTATTTTTTTAAAGTAGCTTTCTAGAATGATTATTTAAGAAAAACTACATATTCTACCAACAATATAAACAAATAGCGATGATACAAAAACATTTTATAAAATAGCATTCATAAAAAAAAAATTTATAAAATGGGCAGGTACTAAATTAATAACAAATCACTTATAGCAACACACATGTATACAATTTCTCAATATAGTTTCTACAAATTAGTACTCATGCACTGACATTTGACACAAATGAACATTAGCCCAGTATATTTTTTACGGGGCCATTTTGCGGGCTGTTGACGACGAGCGATGCCAAGTTTTTTTTTATGTTTTAGTAATGAGACGAACAAGACGCTCTCCTGATGGTAAGAGAAACAAATCACAAATCAGCTATCTACACGATACTCGCCTTCGCTCGGCGAGCTACAGCCAACATGTATGGATTTAGAAAGATTGACTATTCAATAGACGTAGTTCTGGACCTCGACGCTCTGCACATCTTCGTTACTCCAAAGAGTCTCGACCTCGTAGTGGGAGTTGAAGGCGGCACTGATGTCCTGTCGGCGCTCCCAGCGTGAGCACACCACACGAACCACCTCGAGCCACAGCCGCGCTTCCACCACTGAACAAACAACACAGTTGTATAACACCTCAGCATAATACTGGTCAGAATAAGCGGTATGACAGCGCTGGTCTTCCAGCGAGCCCTTGTAGTTGAGTAAGGTTAGTAACTTAAGTTTTTTTTAATATTATAGTTATGTTATTGTAATGTATATTAGTTGTTTTTCTTTTTGTATATTTAATATAAAAAAATCTAAGCAAATAAATAAATAACTGGAATAATAATAATGAAGCCAATAGCTGACAGCCCTGTTGGTTCATTGGTGAAATGTCTGCTCCAAGATCTGAAGGGCGTGGGTTCAATTCCCACCCAGGATAAACATTTTGTGGTATAAACAAAATGTCTGTTCTGTGTCTGGGTGTTCTGTATTTATTATAATGTAAGTATGTATTTACAAAAGTATTTGAGTACTCTATCAGTTATCTGACTTCCATAGCACAAACTTTGCTTAGTTTGGGGCCAGATGGCGCAGTGTGTAATGTCCTACGATATTTATTTATTTATTCAGATTTATTCTGTATTGTTGGAGGGTGCTGGTCTTTATCCTCCACGAGGACTAGTCGGCTTGGGGTAGGTTGTGTTTTTACTGTTTTCGCAGTTCATTTGGATTTCCCGTTTACCGGATGTTAATTGCTGAGATACTTACAGAAGAGTAAAGAGAAGGCGGTCATGAACAATGGGCTGATGGTGCCATTGATAATGGCCATGGTGTAAACGAGCGCGCCGGCGGTGGGCGCCTGGCGCAGGAACAACCCACGCAGCGCCACGCCCATCCAAGGGAGGAATAAATACTCGCTCAAGGGGGACCGCTGGAAAGAGGCCATTTAAGTTTTACGTACCTTTATACCTTAGCAATAAAGAGGAGTAGAGAGATTGGGAGAGGGCATTTGTTTTGGGAGGGCATAAGAATGACTTGCTCATGGATAATAAATCAATACAGAAACGATCATATTTTGTAAAAATATATCTGCCAATGCTTATGGTGGGCTCTGTGTACCGACGGTGGATTGGAGGGGAGGGGCACATGGGGCGACATATATATATATTTTTTAATGTAAATGTAATGAGACGAACGATGCGCTCTCCTGATGGTAAGAGATAACGCATGTCCATGACCATTGCAGCAATACACAGAACGTTGAGTTGTAAAACAAAGTCCGGGGCATCGCTGCTTTGGCGCTAAATATTTTGCGGCTTTCGATGGTTGGTCTCAACAGCCCAGTAATTTCTCTATCTGCAGTACTCTTTAAACCGTAACACAGTAATTTACTAATGTACTGCTTCGCGGCAGAAAATCTGGTACTGCGGTGGTACCTACCTAGACGACTTCCTGCTAAGGAAATCTTCCAAGTAAAAGTACATAATATGTATTTGAATATTTGACAGGCTCGGTATTTGATGTTATGTGACGGTGAACGAAGACGGTAAACACACCCCGCCTGGAATGAAACTGTCTCTAAATAAAGCTTCACCACCACCGTTTGGTGCTTAGCGACAGATTTTCAAATTAAGGGTGGTAGCTGGCCAGCCGCGTACTAGAAAGTACCTACCACGATGTTTTCCTTCACTGGCAGCTCAAGTTCATAGTAGGGGTTTGAACCAACCGCACTAACCACTGAGCTATCATCGTTACAAAACTGCACTTCTACTACCTACGTATAAATTGAACACAAAACCATTGACGATCAATTAGTTTAGTTTTATCATATGAATTCTTTGGTATTTTTGTGGTGAAATTTTGGCAGAAATTAATTCTAAAATACATAATATACATATTTGTATGTGTATAATTAGTAATTATCCTACAACAAACAGTACCTTAGGAATTGTGCATTTTATTGTCATAAAACAGACCTAAATTATCAGTAATTATTATGTTTACTTAGGTATAAATGTTTACGTAGCTAAAGGCAATGATCCGAACGATATTACTGTACCTACCCAACAACAATAAATTTCAAAGTTTGCATTGCACGTCGTGACGTCGACACGAATATTGTAGAAATTTTGTTACAAACTTTTTTTTAAATGGTTGACAGGGTAGGTGTTTGACCACAGCTCACCTGATGTTAAGTGAAGGTGTGGTCGAAGATGGTAAAGCACACCTAGCCTGGAATGGAACTGGCTCTTAAGTGAGGCTGCCGGAACACATCGTTAGATGTTTGGCGGCAGATTTTCAACTTGAGGGTGGTAGCTAGCCAGCCGAGTACTAGAAAGTACCCTACCACCATGCTATGGTTTCCTCACGATGTTTTCCTTCACCGGCAGCTCAGGCTCATTGTTGGGGTTTGAACCCATGCCCTTCGGCATGCGAACCTACCGTGCTAACCACTGAGCTATCATCGCTACAAACTTGATATAGTTACGAAAAAAGGGAACCTTAGAAAATTTTGGGCAAATTTTAATGTATGTTATACCTACCCACGTACACATACATTTCTATAAAGTTTATTAAAAAAAGAAATCTTATTTATCTGCACCGATTATTTTTTTAAATGCAATACTAGTTTAAACAAGTAAAACCACGAGCTTCGCAAGTGAAAAAAGTACTACTTAGATAAGCATGTATGAGTACCTAAAGGGCGGCTATTGTTATAATAAAATGAGTCTAAGGTTAAAATGTCAATTAAACAGCTTTTTATTCATTCAACTTATTTTCCATTGCTCGGAATTGTTCTGAGTAAGATAAACCTGTGAATATAATTTACATGTAAGTAAGTTATTAATATCTACAACATCAAGTATTATATAAATAAAAAAATATAGATTAATATTAATAATATACAATAAGAAACTATAAATAATTTGTGCCCGAGTAGGCTTTGCTTATGTTACTTATTTCCACGAGTGACATCAACTTGCCATACTTTAGCCGTTAGATAATATAATTAATGTTTTCAAATTTATGGTATGTCTTGGCTTTACAGATTCGGTCCGTGAACATATTTACAATACAATGGTCATAATATCAAAAAAATACGTGGTGACTAAGCTCTTTGATAAGAAAGCCAGAAAAAGCGACTTCACAATAGTCGAAGAAGAACTCCCTGCAGTGAAAAATGGCGAAATCCTTGTCAAAAGCGAGTGGATCAGCGTGGACCCGTATCATCGATCTGTGCAAGACTGTTACCAAGTTCCTTACGTTCAGTTTGGTTTCCAAATAGGAACAGTTTTAGAATCTATGGATCCCAACTTCCCTGTTGGAACTCAAGTGGTTTCTCATGAAGGTTGGTGTGACAGCTACATCACTAACCCAAGTAAGAAATACAAAAACCCAGCGGAAAGAGTGTACAAGCTTCCTAACTTACAAGGTCTTCCTTCTCCGTATGCCCTCAGTGCAGCTGGCATGGTTGGTGCCACAGCTTACTTTGGACTTTTGGAGATTTTGCAGCCGAAATCTGGAGAAACAGTCGTGGTGACGTGCGCCGCTGGCGCCGTAGGAAGTTTAGTAGGTCAAATCGCCAAAATCAAAGGCTGCAGGGTCATTGGCATAGTAGGCAATGACAAAAAAGTTCAATTGTTGGAAGAGATTGGGTTTGATCGAGCAATTAATTATAAAGCTACTAATTTGGAAGAAGCTTTAAAAGAAACGGTGCCAGAAGGAATCGACTGCTACTTTGATAGTGTTGGAGGAGAAATAAGCAGCGTTATTATGAGTTTCATGAATAACATGGGAAGAGTAGGCGTTTGTGGTTGGATCAGCGCCTATAATGAAGATTACAGCAATCTTCCTAAAGCCATGATTGTTCAATCGAGTATCCTAAAGAAGCAGTTGACTGTAAAGGTGTTCAAAGTGTTCCGTTGGGCTGATAGATGGCCGGAAGCATTTGAGCTGATCGTTAAATGGATCAAGGACGGGAAATTGAAAATTAGGGAACATACTGTCGAAGGTTTCGATAATATTTTTGATGCATTCGATGGTTTACTTGCCGGTGAAAATATAGGAAAAGTTTTAGTTAAAATTTAAATCAACATTTTAGTGATCTCTATTAAATTGTATTATTCTCTAATAAAGTATTCAAACATACTTATTTCAATCATAATTTGTCTTTCATTTTAAATATTCGTGCTCACAAATACAAATTTAATATGACTAAATTAGAATTGAAATAAACTTAAGTTGGGCTCATTTTTACCAAAAATCAAAGGTTCTTTGCATATCAGGCAAGCAGATGAATAATTCGATTCGATTTTTTTATTTATTTAAAGTTGATTTTATACAAAAGTACGTACACATGGGTTATTTTACCTCTAAGCCAACAAACACGTGTATATGTGAGATAAGCAAAGATGCAAATCATTTACTCCCCACGCTATAGTTTTACAGTTTAATTAGGCAGGAAAAAAAATTCGTCACACTAGTACCTATACTAACTAAATTACTTATATATCAGTGCTAGAAAAATATTGAATTTTTTTTTCACTATCGTGGTAATTTAAATTGTGATTACTGGAAAAACGTGTACCTATCGACCAATCGACCACTCAAAACGATGCCGATAACAGAACGATCTGATAACCTATCAAAAACATTTAAGTTACGTACATTCGGCCACCAGTTTTCAGTTCCACTATCACGACGACGTCGGCATCATGGTCAAAGCTCGTAAATACGTCGTCAAAAACCGGTTCCAAGGCATACCAAAAAGAGAAGACTATGAAATTGTGGAATATGAATTGCCACCAATCAAGAACGGAGAAATCCTCGTCAAAGTGGAGTGGGTGAGTGTAGACCCTTATCAGCGCGCCTACCATGCGTCTCGTACACTGCCATATGATCAATTTGGATACCAAGTTGCAGTCGTAGAAGACTCTAAAGACCCAAGATTCCCCGTCGGTAGCAGAGTCGTCGCTCATAAAGGCTGGTGTGATTACTGCATTATTAACACAAGCGATGTGACTGATTTCTTTAATAGAACTTATAAACTCCCGAACTTAAAAGGTCTGTCGAATTCTTTGGGCGTAGGTGCTGTGGGTATGCCTGGCGCTACAGCCTACTTTGGATTTTTAGACATCTGCCAACCGAAAGCTGGAGAAACAGTTGTTGTGACTGGTGCAGCGGGAGCCGTCGGCTCTCTAGTTGGACAGATAGCAAAAATTAAGGGTTGCAGAGTCATTGGTTTCTGCGGATCGGACGATAAAGTGAAATGGCTTGAAAAAGATCTCGGATTTGACAAGGCGTATAACTACAAAACCGTTGATATTAACATCGCATTGAAGCAAGCCGCTCCGAATGGAATCGATTGCTACTTCGACAATGTCGGTGGAGAGATCAGCAGTATGATTATAAGCCAAATGAATGAGTTTGGAAGAGTTTCAGTTTGTGGAAGCATCAGTTCGTATAATGACAGTGAACCGAACTATGCTACCACTCTCCAGCCGTTCTTGAACGCGCAGCAAATTCGAGTGGAAGGTTTCATAGTTGGAAGATGGGTTGATAACTGGTCCGAAGCATTTGCAGAGCTCACAAAATGGATCAAAAGTGGCCAGCTCAAAGTTAGAGAACACATTACAGAAGGGTACGAAAATATTTTTGACGCATTCGTTGGAATATTGCGAGGGGAGAATGTAGGAAAGGCTGTGATTAAGATATAACAATGTACTCAAAGGTTTGTGTTAATGTTCCTAGTAATTTTAAATAAATAAATAAATAATTATTTAATTTTCTATTTCTCCCACTATTTCACTAGTCCCGACAGTATAATAAGTACTAATATCTACATACTTTTATGTAATGAGACGAACGACGCGCTCTCCTGATGGTAAGAGATAACGCATGTCCATGACCATTGCAGCAATACACACAACTTTGAGCATCAAAACAAAGTCCGGGCATCGCTGCTTTGGCACTCATTACTTTGAGACTTTCGATGGTTAGTCTCAACAGCCCAGTAATTTCGCTAGCTGCACTACCCTTCAAACCGGAACACAGTAATATTTACACATTACTGCTTGGCGGCAGAATATCTGGTACTGCGGTAGTACCTACCTAAACGACTTCCTGCTAAAGAAATCTACCATCAAGTAAAGTAAAGTAGGTAGTACTTGCAGAACGTCTAGGTACTGGAATTAAGAACTTAAATTTAAATAACTTTACATACAAAAAGTAGGTGTAATTTTATATTTCTTACCACATTAGAAGAATTCCACACCAAGAGGCAGCTGATACCCAAAACCAGCAGATCAGATGCTTCGATGCACCATACCACTTCTAAAAGAAAATAATCGTATTTGGAAATAAAATAATACTTACTAAAAAAAATATTAGCTCGAGAGTTTTTTGCAATGAGAAATATACAGTTTACTTCGTGGTAGATCTCCTTAGCAGGAGGTCATCTAGGTAGGTTCCACCGCAGTACCAGATATGAGGTACAGGAGTATTTATGCTTAGGGTGTACTTAGCTGAAAGGAGGTCACGGTACTCATCGATCTGAAGACTTTTTGCTATGGGTACAACTCTGATATCGTAGAAAAAATCAGCTGTTCCATAAAAAAATTAAATTGGCTGTTAAAAATCACACATCCCATCTGTTTATAGTCGAAAATGACTGATTGCAAGATAATAAACAGAGAAAAAAAAAAAAAATATTGGCTGTTGACGAAATGTTTATGACAGTGGATTCTTTTTTATGATTTTAAAATTGTGGCCATAGTAAAAGTACATAATGATGAGTAGATATAACCATTCCCCCTTTTGGATTGGTATATACCAAGCTTATATCCCTGTATACATGTACTTGGCCACGATAAGACAATTTATTAATTTTCCAGCGCAACCGAAAGTATTGAGTGTAATCCCAACAGAACGCAAAGCGCAGCGAATTTCTTAAACGTTATAAATAGCATATTAATCTCTATTTTCACAAGATAACGCACAAAGTAGGCACAAAAGTTTCAAGTGGTGACTGAGTCAATGATTTGTGTGGTATTTAGGTACTAATTATCGTGACTTTGTAGCATCCTCGTTAAGGCTGAAAATATTAAAGGTTAAAGCGTTGGTAGCAATTAAGCATTCATGAATAAAAATTATAAAAGTAAATTGAAATTCTTAATACCTACTAAAGATAATGCCACTTTTACTAACAATAATGTAGGTATCACTCCTCACTAAAGACCTACATCAAACGTACGGTATTGAAAAAGCCACTTCAGTCACTACATTTCTTTAGTTCGTAACTTTAACTTTTACCAATAAAACTAACTTAATTTTTATTTTTTTGGCCATTTTTTAAAATGTAAATGTTCTGAGCGGACATTACTTTCTTCTGATGATAACAGATAATGGCTGTCCATGACCATTGCAGCGGCAGTCTTAACTTTTAGTAAGAACTCTGAACTTCTTTTTGCGATTCTTGTTACGCGCTCACGAAAAAGCTATGCGACCACATATCGTATGCCTACACTATAAGGTTGAATAATTTTTTCTTGAGCGACTAATAAGAATCGTGATAAAAAGATCAGATTAAGATGCACCGTTAGATGTTTGGCGGCAGGTTTTCGACTTGAGAGTGGTAGCTAGTTAGCAGAGTTCTAGAAAGTACTCTACCACCACGCTATGAGTTCTTCACGATGTTTTCTTTCACCGGCAACTCAAGCTTATTGTTGGGGTTTGAACCCACGCCCTTTGGCTTGCAAATCAACCGCGCTAAACACTGAACTATCATCGCTACAAAATGATGTTTCCTGATTCTTATATACTTTACGATACTTTGAATTAGGCATGAACTAAGATTTGACAGCCCCGTTGGCTCATTGGTAGTATATCTGCCTTGAGAGCTGTAGGGCGTGGGTTCGATTCCCACTCAGGACAAACATTATGTGAATAAACAAATGTTTGTTCTGTGTCTGGGTGTACTGTATGTATTATAAGTATGTATTTACAAAAAAAAAAGTATATATGTATTCTATCAGTTATCTGACTTCCATCACACAAGCTCTGCTTAGTTTGAGGCCAGATGGCGCTGTGTGTAATGTCCTACGATATTTATTTTTATTTATTTTATTTTAAGATAGTGAGACGCCAGAAAGTTGTCATTGTCACCCAAACAATAATGACAGGTAGATGTAACCCAGTAACCACTTACTAACTATTGATCATTGGTTTCGTAGTACAAAGAAATAAAATTGGTATACGTCACGAGGTAAGACTCAACTCACGAGAAACATCAACATCGTCAATGTACAAGTTATCTTCCTTGCTTAACAGGACGAAGTGTAGGTCGTTAGGCAGTTGTTCCTCGTCGTAGGTGGCCACCTCAAATTTCAAATTGCATGTAAAACCCAGCAAGAAGCATACCAGTGCTAGAAATGACGCGGAGAGAGTTGATCTGAAAAAAAAGGTTACTGAATATAAAACAGCCACTGCCAGCTGTCTTGAATATCTTATATTGTTTAACCATCAAGTTTAGTCCCCATGCGTTCTAAAAGTTAATTATTCCTCATTTATTGAAACAGCCACCCAATAAGCCTCTGTAAGTATAGTGGCGTTATCAACGCGTTACACTCCCCAGAAATATGTATCAGACCTCAGACTTGTTTTTTTTTTGTCCCAGAATATCTTTAATGGAAACCACCGGCCACGGCGGTGGTGTCTCTCAGTCAATTTGATGACCCACTCACTAAGACCCCTGGAGTGTACCTACCACTTCAGCGCTTTGAGTTGGGGTATTGAGCATGCTTATGCATTCATCCGCTACCTTGACAGCGCTAGTCCCAACCGGATACATCGGGGAGCTGCTGCTCCATCCGGCCTGATGACGATGTATGAAAATACACATCACACACATCGTTCATCTTTGAGAAACGTGCCTGCCTAACAATATTTGATATGATCTAACTAATGCCGGCTTAAAGACAATTTGTTTCCTTTTTTTTTATAGTTGACGGACTAGATGTTTGACCACAGCTCACCTGATGTTAAGTGAAGGTGTGGTCGAAGATGGTAAAGCACATCTAGCCTGGAATGGAATTGGCTCTCAAGTGAGGCTGCCGGAACACACCGTTAGATGCTTGACGGCAGATTTTCAACTTGAGGGTGGTAGCTAGCCAGCCGAGTACTAGAAAGTACCCTACCACCATGCTATGGTTTCCTCACGATGTTTTCCTTCACCGGCAGCTCAAGCTCATTGTTGGGGTTTGAACCCACGCCCTTCGGCATGTGAACCTACCGCGCTAACCACTGAGCTATCATCGTTACAACTGAGCTATCATCGTTCCTGGTTCTGCTTATCCATATTTGATGTGATCCTACTAATTCTGCGTTGGTATTTCAGCAATGTTGATTACGCAAAGTATTGATAATTTTGTGGATGATCATATTCTCTTAAAGTGATATTTTACTAAAGATATCTTCGAAACAGGTACAATAACTTTCTAAACTCATTCATTACTTATCTAGGTACTACCTTGAATATTTGGCGTGTAGTTTTTCCGCCTGAGTGAAGGTCTGATTGATCAGATACTGAAGGCTGGTATCCACATAGTCTACGAAAGCGCCTATAAAGGGAATATTCGACTTCGAATATGTCATGTGTTTTGGAAGCGTATCCCCGCTAGCCATTGTTAACTGAATCCTACTCATCGATTTATTAAAAAAAAAATTGTTTTTAAATATTAAACAATAATGCAATATAACATATAAAAATTTGACAAAAATAACCTAAAAATGTATGATTTTGACAGATAACCACAGATAGTCGGTCTATAGAAAAACTAAAGAACAAACGTTAAACAGGATTATATTAAATTTTGTGTTATATATACATAGATCGCAACATATATTCTTCAGGCTACTTTTCTGATAAAATAACTTATTTCGGTGGACGTAATGCTAAATTTAGAGAATATTTAATCGAACGGTCATAATCTACATCCTTTGGATTTAGATTGATCAAATATAACCACGTTTCAATCATGACGCAAGAGAATTCGGTCGATTAACTTTTCGTGATAAGTGTGTTCTTATCACATCTTATCATATGAAGCACCGTTGATTAACTTAAACAATGACACAGTCAACTACTCGATAACTATTGTACACCTTATATACAACGAATTTATTTTATTTAAGAGATGTCTTTAAAGTTATCAATTACCTAATAGACCGCATCCTCACTTAACATCATGCGGGGTGACAATAGGTAGCCCATTAAAACATTTAAAATAATGTAACAAAATAAAAAACTTTGTTGACCAGAAATAAATTAATATTTAATAAGCACTTATCTATGTGAAATCTTATTTCAAACTTTAAATAATAGTTATAATTATTGCCGCTACTTAAACTTTAACAACAGCTTTGCCAAAGTTTTCTCCATCAAGCATCCCTACAAAAGCATCGAATAATTTGTCGAATCCTTCAGTGACGTGTTCCCTGGCTTTAATTTGGCCACTCTTCACCCAGTTAGCAAGCTCCGTGAGGGCTTCCGTCCAGCGGTCGGCCCATCTCCACACAATAAACCCTTCGACCTTTAGCTGGTTCATCACGATACTTGGCTGAAGAATGCCGGCTTTAGGTAGTCTGTTAAAGTCTTCATTGTAAACGCTAATACAACCACATATAGCCACCCGACCATACAAATTCATTTGTCTGATAATTGTACTGCTAATTTCTCCACCTACATTGTCAAAGTAGCAGTCTACACCTTTAGGGGCAGCTTCTTTGAGGGCCGCTGCAATATCAACTTTCTTGTAGTTGAATGCCTTGTCGAAACCCAAGTCCTTCTCGAGCCATTCCACTTTGTCATCAGAACCTACAAAGCCGACGACTCTGCAACCTTTGATCTTGGCGATTTGACCAACGATAGAACCCACTGCACCAGCAGCGCCAGTCACTACCACTGTTTCGCCAGCTTTTGGTTTGCACAGCTCGAGAAAACCAAAGTAAGCGGAAGCGCCGGGCATACCCACGGCACCAACTCCGAGAGAATTAGGAAGCCCTTGTAAATCTGGCAATGCGTAGATCTTCTCACCAGGTGCAGAAACAGGGCCACTGGGTTTGCCCACGTAGTAATCACACCAACCTTTATGAGAAACTACTCTAGTGCCTTGAGGGAAGTTCGAATCTTTAGATTCTTGAACGACTCCAACGTTAAAGCTGAACTGATCATATGGCAAGGAACTTCTGCCGTTGTAAGCTCGAAGATAAGGATCCACGCTGATGAACTCTGATTTAACTAGAATTTCTCCGGCTGACAATACGGGTAATTCATATTCAACGATTTCGTAGTCGTCTCTCTTAGGAACACCCTGGAAATATTTTTTTACTACGTATTTCCTCGCTTTCACCATTTTGGATTGAGATATTGGTTTGTGGATAAATTCAATGAATTCAACAGTCTTCCTCGCTTTTAATCGAAAATTATATCTGTAAAAGAAACGTCATGCCTAATTATAAATTATAATAATAATACATCATACAACATCTGTTTCACGTACAGAATATGCTATGAATAATATATTGATTCTACTATCTTGTGTAATGTATGATTTATATCACAACTGAATGATAAATTTCAAATAATTTAGATACTGAGTAGCTAGTAACGTTACAATGCGACAAACAATTCTGTTTTTTGCCCAGGGAAAAATATGAATAATAAAAATAAAAATTAATGAATGCCAATGTCTCCAAGGGAAGCAGAGTTTTGTTCAACTCTTCGGCAAAATTGCACACTACCTACCAAAAGTACAAAATTAAAATAAAAGTAGTAGTAGTAGTAAGTAGATTCTCAGTAGTAAAACGGGCTGCCTCAAAACAAATAATTTAAAAGCAGTTACGAACTAGCTAAATGACATTTACACAGAAATAATAGTTTATTTGCTGGCGGTTAGTAAATATTTTCAATAAATACTATTCACAAATATGCTTACCTGATAAAACACCGCCGTATTTAGTAAATTGTAAATATTTGATACGAAACGTTCTACGACACAGATCGCGTCTGATTGCGAACGAGCTCGATCGGCTAATGTATGCTCAACGCTTCTACCATATTACAAAATATACTTGTATATCGCACCTTGGACTTGTATTGTTATCATGACTGTACAAGTGTCCAAATACGATAAAAGTAACTCAAATCCACACAGAATTTGAGTACAGTACATAGTCTTTTTTGGTTGTACGCTGAAGTCAAAAAATTACAAAAGCAAATTATAAAAATTCTACTAATATTATAAATGCGAAAGTTTGTATGTTTAGATGTTTGGATGTTTGTTACTCAATCACGCAAAAATGGTTGAACGGAATCGGAAATTTGGCATAGACATAGCTTATTACCTGGATTAACATGTACACATTTTTGCTATGGAGCTAATTTATTTTTTCGTTGGAGCAAAGTTCGGGCTCTAACAAAAAAATTGTGTTGGAGAACAAACTTGACGTTATAGTCGAAAAAATGTCTTTCTTACACTGTTAAATTTCACAGTTATTATGACATTTTTTAGTGTATATGAAACATGTAAGTAACAAGATTAGACGTTAACGGACGGACTTTTAGATTAAGTTTTTGTATAAATTTTGTAAATAGTATTCATTTAAGGTTTTTCTTTTTATTTTGTTTAATATATTTTAAGTAACAGCTGATCCTCGCTTCGGGGAATCCCAGAGCTGGCGCCTACTTACGTCAAAGGCTAAGCTTAGCCATACAACGGGGCAATGCCGCCAACGTACTGGGAACCCTAGCGCGCGGCAGCGATCTCGTCGGCGTGTTTATTTTATAGTAGTATAGTTTATTTATGATTTTGTTTTATTTGTTAATTAGGCGTGTATATAATAATAAAAATTATTACTGTTAAAAAAAAATAAAAAATTAAGTAACAAATAAACAATAGTCATAAATCTGACATGTCAATCTGACACATGCCAAACTGACATCTGTCAAATTGAAAGATGCCAGATTGACAGGTTTAGTTTAACAGATGTCAGTTTGACAGGTGTCAGATTGTTACATGACAGTTTGACAGATGCGAGATTGTTAGATGACAGTTTGACAGATGTCAGATTGACTAATTTCTGATTAAGATATGTCAGATTGACAGATGTCGGATTTACATACGCCAGATGTCAGGTTAACATATTTCAGATTTACAGATGTCAGATTGACAGATGTCAGATTGAAATTTAATACAATATTGAAATTTGACAGACTATGTCAGTAACTTAAATTGTTATGGTTTTAAAAAAATAATAATATATAGGCTTGCGTTGACCGCCATCCCGCCTGATGTTAAGCGAAGATGCGGTCTTCGGTTATAGTTAGTTTCTACAAAGAGATTGCGTATCGCATACTATTTGTAGTGTTGTGAGCATCTTACACAGGTCTGATCGCGTCAAAATTAAAGAGAATTGTTACTGGTATCAGTGAATCTTAAAATGTTTAATTTATTCTTATTCTGGGTAGTTTCGTTCTGCATAATTTTTTTTAATGAAATGCTAAAACAGATAGTGCGTTTTTTAATTAAAAAAATTATGTCTGAGTCATGACACGTTCTCCTGATAGTAAGAGATAACGCATAGGTATTCATGACTATTGCAGCGATACATAAAACTTTAAGTAGCAAAACAAAGTCCAGGGCATCGCTGTATTGGCGCTTATTACTGTGAGACTTTCGATGGTTAGTCTCAACAGCCCTGTTATGGCTGCTAGCTGCTTTCCCTTCGAACAGGAACACACTACTGCTTAGCGGCAGAATAACTGGTGGGTACTGCGGAGGTACCTACCTAGACGATCTCCTGCTAAGGAGATCTACCACCAAGTATTTTATCAGTCACCTGACTTCTATAATACAAGCTTTGCTTAGTTTGGGGTCAAATGGCGTTGTGGGTAATGCCCTACGATATTTTTTATTTTTAATGATTAGGTTATGTCGTTGCTCTGTTTGCTTGCGAGATTGATTTATTTAATTTAAAATGCTGATACACGTCTTAAATGGTGGCAGAACTTCTTCGTCTAGGTAGTTACCACTGTAGTTTTCATTCGGCATTACTTTTTACATTAGAGAAAAAACTTTTTTTCTTGTAAATACATACTTATAATAAATATAGACAATTAGACACAGGTCATGTAAATGATGTAATTTATTCACTAAGCATGACAAAATGTTTATACATAATCAGGTTCAATGTGTTTCTTTATCAATGTGCACGTATGTGATAAAAGTAAAGCAAGTAACTGAAATGAGTTCATATTAAGTATTATTTGTAACGTACAATAGTTTTTCAAAATTTTGCAATTCATTGAGTACCTAGTTGTTTAAAACTAAACCCTGATATCAGATTAGTTTGAGTTACAGCATGGTATCATTCATGACTTTGCTTATTATTTGTAGAGAAATGATAATTTTTTCACGTACCTACCTACTGATTATAGTTTTTTTTTGTTGAATAAGCTTGCGTTTGACTGTCATCTCTTCTGGTTTTGAAGATTGATTTACGACAATTGCCTAGAAGATATCGATACACTGTCCACTCTGGTTGACTTCTATCGTACCTATTATAGCTCAGTGGTTAGCGCGGTCCACTCACGCATAGAAAGACGTGGGTTGCTTCGCTGGTAGCTCGAGCTGCCGGTGAAGGCAAACATCGTGAGGAGTCCATATCATGGTGGTAAGGTACTTTCTAGTACTCGGCTAGATAGCTACCCCCATTAAATTTAAAATCTGCCGCCAAGCACCTAACGGTGTGTTCCGGCTACCTCACTTAAGGTGGTTCGATTTCCATACAAATAATTTTTTGCCATATATGGACAAATGAAGCATAATTTTGCAGTGGTGGTAGGTGGTATGATTAAAAGAAAATAAAGGCCAAAATAAATGCCAGTACCTAGCTGTAATTATTAGTCTCATCACTTAAAATCACGTGAGCTATAGTCAAACACCTAGCATATCAAACATAAAAAAAAATAACTATGCGCAACATCAACTCCACTGTTTCACGATACGAACAAAGAAAGTGGAATCAAGTATGGACGAATAAACTGGGTTTAAAATGGTAAATGACGTTCCAATGGTGACAGAATTTAATGAATTAAAATTAGGTTTATGACGTCAAAATAATTAATGTGATGTTTCATGATATTATAAGTATTTAAATTACGTTAAAATGGTAAATGAACAATACTAGCTAATATTGTCAAAAAGCATTTGCCTGTCTGTAAGCGTAGATAAAATATATGACCCTAAAGATCAGGTAAAAAAGTATCAAAATCAGTAAATAAGTTTATTTAAAAAAAAACACTATGTAATACAGGAAGTTGATTTCGCAGACTTGCAAGTCTGTGCCAGATATTTGGCACCCATACTCATGCTTTCGTATGTAGTAGGTACCTAACCTGATTGATCTAGAATCATAATAGGTAGGTAGTTATGCTTCTAAATAATTGTTACACTCAATTTGACGTTGTACTCCAGCCTGTCAATATTGATAATATCTAAACTTAAATAACTTAACTAATTTTTATACTTTAACAACAGCTTTTCCAATATTGTCACCAGTAAGCATTCCAATAAACGCTTGTGGTATTTTATCAAATCCTTCAGTGATATACTCTTTTGCCTTGACCTGTCCACTCTTAATCCAATGAACTAGTTCAACAAACGCTTCTTCCCATTTTTCAAAACTCCAGCTCCATATGATAAAACCTTTGATCTCAAGTTCTTTAAACAAAATAGCTGGCTGCAAGATCGTTACTTTCGGCAGGATAGGATCACTGTAAGAGCTTATGCTGCCACAAACACAAACTCGTCCACCGGTATTCATGTGCCTCATAACGGAGCTGCTAATCTCACCCCCAACGTTGTCAAAATAAATATCCACACCTTCTGGAGCAGCTTTATGGAGAGCAAGAAGAACATCATCTGTTTTGTAGTTTATAGCTTTATCAAATCCCAATTCTTTTTCCAAAAGTTCCACTTTGTCAGCAGAACCTGCAAATCCAATAACTTTGCAACCTTTGAGCTTTGCGATCTGTCCCACAAGAGAACCCACAGCTCCTGCAGCGCCTGTAACCACGACAGTTTCACCAGGCTTTGGTCGTGTGTTTAGGAAGCCCAAGTAGGCAGAAGCGCCAGGCATACCGATAGCACCTACAGCTAAGGAATGCGGAAGACCTTTAAGATTAGGCATCTTGCGGATCATTTCTTTCTGACCAGTGATTTCATTCGGATTTGCGATGTAGTGATCGTTCCATCCTTGGTGTGAAACGACTCTGGTGCCAATCGAAAACCGCGGGTTTTTGGATTCCAGGATGATGCCAACTTGGAAACTGAGTTGGTCGTACGGTATCGAATCATCTAATGGTTTATAAGATAGTTGGACTGTAGAATTTGCAAATAAGAGGTACGGGTCGAGACTAATGTATTCAGTTTTGACGAGAATTTCCCCATTTTGCAGCGGAGGCAGTTCGTATTCGACGATTTCAAAGTCTGTTAATTTAGGTCGACCCTGAAAGCGTTTTGTAACGATGTACTTTCTTGCTTTCACCATATTTAATCTTTTATATATTTAATTACCTGAAAAAAAGATAATTTGTTAACTTTGTAATGATGTTGTAACTAAATAAAAATACATGTACCTATAAAGGAAGGTGGAGGCCACTATTAAGGAAGTAAAAAATTATAATGCATAAAATGATTGAACATTGTGGCATTATAAAAATGTCTTTTCTCAGACATTGGTTATTAAGGCTGGTTTAGTAATTTAGGCGAGTTAAAAGTTTCGATTGTAAATATATAACAATAGGATAAGCAAAGATATAAAAATGGTATTTCACCAGACTTACGATTACTTGTAAGTACACTTTATCGTTACTCAACTGTAGTTTAAAGTTATATATAATTTTTGCACAATTATTTTGTGCTGTAGATCAAGATACTACTAGACTTAGTATGTCTCCGTAACAAAACTGATCACTTTTATATACACTTCAAACAATCCTAGATTATAATGAATATCTAAACGACTCATCATTATTATTTTTAGTCATTATTCGTTCTAATTCAGTGTAATTGGTGATTTGGTCTATGTAATTTGAGAACCAGCATGACAACACATTTTCATCTTAAAAGAAGTCTAATTAAAAATTGGTAGCTCTCATCAGCAGTAAGTCGTTGAAATGTAGGTACTTACCACTGTGCTATCACATATTCTACAGTAGTGGGTTTGTAGGTTACTGCAGTTAGCGAATTTCAGCGTTATTGATATTAACTATTGAATGCCTCAAAGATAGTTATGAGCAAAGCAGCGATGCTTTGGACTTTGTTTTGTTGCTTAAAGTTATAGATAGGCGCTATCTTACCATCATTTCGGCTGTCTCATTAATTTAACTTACACGTTGGTCTGGTTGCTTGCTTTCTGCAAGTTCAAATTTTTTATTTTAAACATCACGGTTTATGAGATACAGCCTGGTGACAGACAGACAGACGGACGGACAGCGGAGTCTTAGTAATAGGGTCCCGTTTTACCCTTTGGGTACGGAACCCTAAAAAGGAAGGCATGGTAGTATTCTATCAGTTTACTGGTTCTCATAGTTCAAGCTTTATCTGATTTTGGGCTAGAAGGCGTTTTGCAAAGTGTTCTCTAATTTTTATTTATTTATTTATTCACTTATTAATATTCTCCATTGTCATATAGATTGGGTATTTGCCACTGTCAATAATACAACAACATTTTTGTATACAGGTGTTTTTTAATGACATATAGGCTTGCGTTTGTCCGCCATCTCGCCTGATAGTAAGCGGTCTACGATCGAGTACGGTCACCTAGAAGGAACCTATTCACTCGCAGCCTGAAGGTTCCCAAATCTATCGGGTAACACTCGGGCAGCAAATTCCAATATTTAGCAGTTAGCGTATGATGAAGGTGTAATCAAATAGATTAGTTCAAGTCTTTAAAATATCAACCATGACGCGGTGCCGTTTTTTTAGAGCTCCTGGCAATTCAATACTAGAATGAAACGCACGCTTCGGCTGCGTCGACGCAGACCATCAAAGAGTACATACAATCTGCAGATGCCCATCAAAGATCGGAACACAGCAGTGATGAAGGCCTTGAGCCGGGAGAAGGCGATTTCAAATGTAAACAACAAGCATAAATGTAAATAATAATAAGGATTGTGTGTAAGCCTCGAGCATTTATGCTCACCATCGAAGGCTCCTTCTTGCGGCGTCGTCGTGTGTCGGGTCGCTCTCTTCTCTCAGTTATGGTTGGTCGCTGGCACATACGTCATACTCGTGATCGGGTACTGCTTGCGGGTCGCTGGACTGCTCGCGGTATACACACAAATTAGTACCTACTTGAGCCTTAGATTAAGATTAATCAAACTAGCTTCCCTCTACCTGTATTGCATAAGATTAATTTGACTAACTTTCCTCTTATATTGTATCATTGTAAAAAAAATGTAACTCAAGTTGACAAAGGTCACGGACCCTGGGGTCTGTGGAGGGTATAAATTTAAATACAAAAAAAATGGTCCGGGTGGAATTAGGTTATAAATAGAATCCCGTTAGACTGAGACGGATTAAATATGAAGAGCGCCGAGGCAAGCACCTCATAGGCGGCCCTCTAACAGCTATTTTAATTTTTTTAGTAACTTCAAAAGAACGAGGTAACGTCTTATTGCATAACTGGTAGTTGGTTATTATACTATGATGTGAACGAGTAAAGAACATCACTTGACACTTTGCTATATTAAAGAAGATGCGGTTTCAGTCGCTCCAAGATAACATTAGTAGGGATGTTATTATTTTTGGAACCTGTAAAATCGCGTTGGTTGTTCGGGTCAGTTCTTCGTCTGGAGCTTAAGAACGCGTCCCATCGTAGCGTCGCGCCCCTAGGCACATGCCTAGTTTGCCTTAGGGATAATCCGCCACTGCCGTTAGGTAACACAAAAATGTGACAAACCACGTCAGTTTCCATAGTAAAATCAACATAAGCAGCAAATAGAGTTCTAGGCACAAAAAATGGAGAGCGTTAAAGTTAATATAAGATTACGTCACACGATATAATAAATTATGATTAATGTATAAACCTGACTAACCATAACATACTTGCATGGTCACACAAATGTACTAGTTTTTATCAGCAAAATTATTGCAAGTAAATATCTGAATTCATTAATGTCAGGCGTGTATTGATAAAAAAATTACATATGAGATGAGTTTACACTTTTTGCCATAAGTTAGGTTTAGAGTTCTGAGTCGCAGATAATGTAATACTAAATATACATACTTACATCAACTCTTATAGAAAATAGAGCCACGGCAAAATGGACTATTCTTTGGGATAATTATTTTCTAATGTCATTCGGGGTTAAGATGGCACTACTCTTTATGATTGTTTCATGTTATTTTGGCTTTGTCTTGACCACTCCGTAGTAGTAAAGCACTTTGTAGTCTAGCTTCCCTCTACCTGTATCGCATAAGATTAATTTGACTAACTTTCCTCTTATATTGTATCATTGTAAAAAAAATGTAATTCAAGTTGACAAAGGTCACGAATCCTGGTATCTGTGGAGGGTATAAATTTAAATACAAAAAAATGGTCAGTGTGGAATTAGGTTATGCAGATCTACATCTACACTACATCTTTGATCTTTCAAAATTTGATCGCCCTGTTAGTTAATTTGTTTTTTTTTTTTTTTAATCTTTAGTTCATTTGTTGTATGATGTAAACCGGCAACCTCAATTGAGAGTAAGTTCTCATTTCAAACTAAAAGTGTTTGCTATCTTCAACCAACCTGTCTCTAAACACTAGGAGTCAACACTAGGAGCTGTCCCATGACAAAAAAATAGGTACGCCTTGCGGAAAAATCTTATAATTAATGATAATTGTGTCAAAAACCGTTGCGTGGCTTAGAAAAATAAAATGAATAAACAAACAAGTGAGGGTAGCGACTTCGTTATATGATTAGCTTAAAGGCTTCTATAATGTCTGTACATTGCTCGTCTGTGTCTTTATAATGTAGGTACTAGGCACATATATACGCTTTCTTTGTACTTTTTTTTAAAATTATTGTTGACTAGGTGTTTGACCACAGCTCACCTGATGTTAAGTGAAGGCGTGGTCGAAGATGGTAAAGCACACCTAGCCTGGAATGGACACACCGTTAGATGCTTGGCGGCAGATTTTCAACTTGAGGGTGGTAGCTAGCCAGCCGAGTACTAGAAAGTACCCTACCACCATGCTATGGTTTCCTCACGATGTTTTCCTTCACCGGCAGCTCAAGCTCATTGTTGGGGTTGAACCCACGCTCTTCGACATGCGAACCTACCGCGCTAACCACTGAGCTATCATCGCTACGAAATCGTACTTACTATATATTTGCTTCAGATTAATACGTATATGTACGTATTAAATATACATTATACGTATATACAGCTTCTACCTTATAGGTAATATTGTTTACACATTTGTTTAGGAATGGAATCTGGATCGACTGGACTCTTTTGTCATCTACATAAAAATTGTACCTATTCTGTTTAGTGTATTGAAATAGATAAATAAAAAGAGACATTATCTACTGCAAGTCAGCTATGGATTACAATGTTGTTTTGATTCTGCTATCTTATAGATAAAATATTATATACATGACATTACATCTACATAAATAACGTATTCATATAATGATGCGCAGAGCAGGTGTGCAGATGTAGATTTAAAATCAGCTATTTTCGGGAACTAATTAATTATAAAGTCAAACCTACGACATTGCACAGCGAACTTCACTCTTTAATTTCTGATCATATACACATAATTCATAACAGGTATGAATAATTATTACATGTAAACACATTCTTTTAAAATTTTTGAAAAAAAAAATAATCTTAAATTATAACTAGTCTGTATAAATTAATGACATTTAGGAAGATTTTAAAACATTTTTTTGGAAAATTTAATTTCTTTAGAATCTGTTAATTCTCTCTATAATCAATATAAAAATAAAACGTCCAGCCACTGGGTAGGTTCTCAATTGCAAAAGATCAAGGAGTGTTCTAATTTGGTAGTATGTTACAGTATAGTGTCCAAGTTTTGAAATATTAGTAAGGCCACTAAACTCACACACTGCTAAATAAGGGCATTCTTCAACTTTTTATAGCGGAAGCTCTTTTTTATATCTTTAATGACTGAACTATTAAAATATTTACAGATTCAGCACAAAAGATAAATACATTATCTAAAGATGGTGAAAGCAAGAACATACATTGTCTCAAAACGTTACGAAGGTCAGCCAAAAGTAACAGACTTCAAAATCATCGAACAAGAACTGCCGCCATTGAAAAGTGGAGAAATTCTTGTTAAGGCTGAATTCTTTAGTGTGGATCCTTACCTCATATTCGCTAATTCAACAAATACCCTATTCGCAAAAGGGTTTTCAAATTGGAGTGATTCAACAGTCCAAGAACTCTGAGTTTCCAGTTGGTACTCGTGTGGTTTCTCACAATGGATGGAGTGACTATTACATCGGAGATCCTAATGCTCCTGTTAGCGCAACCAGAGAAAAAATTACCAAACTTCCGAATCTAAGAGGACTACCCAACTCTTATGCAGTTGGTGTTGTAGGAATGCCAGGTGCATCAGCATACTTAGGCTTCCTAGATGCAAAACCAAAGCCTGGAAATACAGTTGTGGTAACGGGCGCAGCAGGTGCTGTAGGATCTATTGTAGGACAGATCGCGAAGATCAAAGGCTGCAAAGTCATCGGTTTTGCTGGTTCAGATGACAAAGTTCAATGGCTAGAAAAAGAATTGGGATTTGACAAAGCATTGAACTACAAAACAGTAGATGCTCTTACTGCGCTCAAAGAAGCTGCTCCAAATGGTATTGACGTTTACTTCGACAATGTTGGAGGTGAGATTAGTAGCACCATCATGAGGTTAATGAACACAGGTGGACGCGTATGTGTCTGTGGCAGTATTAGCTCTTATACTGATCCGGAGTTGCCAAAAGTTACGATTTTGCAGCCAGCGATCTTGTTCAAAGAACTGGAGGTCAAATGTTTTATTGTATGGAGCTGGCCCTATGCAAAATGGGAAGTCGCGTTCACTGAACTAGTCAATTGGATCAAAAGTGGTCAGCTAAAAGTTAGAGAACATGTGACTGAAGGTTTTAATAAAATACCTGAAGCATTTATTGGTATGCTTGCTGGTGAAAATTTAGGAAAAGCTATTGTTAAAGTTTGATTATAAATTTTTATGATATTTTGGTATATCTAATATCTCTAATTAAAAAAAAAAAAAATTTTGTTAGTCCCTAATTTATGAGCTGCCGTACCCGTTCATGCGATTGCGATGAAACTTGGTTTTCTTATTGTTTGCACTTCCGCAACAGTTATAGGCATGGCACAATTTTTTTTGCAGCTGTATCGCGCCGCCTACCAACTGGTAGTTTTTATAGACCCAAAATACGTGAAATGAAATTGTTGTAATGATTATTCAAATAACATTAAAATAACAAAATTCTTAAAATATAAGTATATTTCATGTAAAACTTATAAATAGTGTGGTATTTTTGTAAATACAATAATTTTTACAAAATACAACTTCAAAATCAGTAGTAAATTAATTATACAAAGGTATCTTGGCGATAGACCTGATACGCTTTTACCCTTATTGATTTGTCTGGCTGTAAAGTCTATCACAGAAAAGGCTCTTATTCCCACATTTAAAAGAAATTTATTTGTATGACAAGTAAGTGTAGACTGAGCCTCTCTTTATACTGTGGTAGATAGATAAGCTTTACATTTCACATTTGGTGTCATAGTTACCAAACCGTACACTTGTGAACTGGGTTCATTGGCGATCCTGGCGGGCATTGAAATTCCCTTGCAAAGTCGTGGGAGTTTGACAGTGTTCCTATAACGCGAAATCTGCCCGGAGAGTGAACAGCAGTTTTCAGTTTGTTTCGCATCGCTTCTGGTCGCATCGCCCCACACCAAACCTGAAATAAAGATACCTGTTCATCATTTTATAACACGTCAGTTATATTTATACAGTGTCCATAAATGAACCAAATAACTTGTAGCGTGATTCTTATGCTTTGCCAAATTTAATACCGTCACTCAAACAGACTTCGAATTACGCATTTTTATTAAAAAATATCTTATATGTACAATTATAAGTACATACAAAAAATAAACTAAACTATATGGCCCATGACAGAAGAAACAGTTACTGTATGCTAGCGGCATTGTCACGTTGAATGGCAACGCTAAGATTTGGACCTAAATCAAAGGCAGAATCCTGGTCATCAAACGTCTGGCCATATCTATATGTTACAAACAATTTGTTTAAAAATACGTCTTATTGTTTTTTTTACATTTTATGTAACTGCAGCTGGTTTACTATTCATACGAGTACTTACTAATATCGGACATCGTATATAGTGATATGATTTTTAAGAAAAATATCAAGTCATCGAGATAATTTTGAAGTTATCAAAATTAATATTTTGCATATGAACAATCATCGCTCTGATTATGTAATGACGTAACAGTTGTTTTGACGGTGAACATTTAAAAATATGACGCAGGAAGTATGTCAGCTTCGCTGTTTTTTTTTTCTTTGGTTTTGGCGTCGCTTTTTAGCATTTGCCAGTGTAAGGATTTATATATTTTCATGTTTCAAAAGTTAAATAATTGTCCTCGTAGCTAAAGTTATAGTCGAAGTCCAATCTAGGTCAAGCACAGTCCGTGTCAGTCAAGTCCAGTCATGCTTTAGTAAAGTAGTGGTGACTTTACTATAAAGCTTCGATGGAGTTTTGGAAGCAACACGAAAAGTCATGTTTCACCGCATTATATCATTTTCCGACACTCACGCTTGTAATTCGGCACTTTAAGAATAAAATACCACCATTTTCATGCATAAACACTCGACAAAGCACTAGTTTTGGAAAAAAATACAACGGAGCGACAAGACTTTTCCCGCGTTCCCGCCAAAACTCTCCAGCTTCGCTGTTATTTATGAGACGCAACTTTTTAGCATTCATATCGCCGCACCGTGCGGGTTCCGGATGCATTGCGTTGCAGAGACAGGAACCCATGCCGTGAAGTGCCTGGGACTTGGGGCGTTTTTTGAAACGTATCATTGTTCACCTTCTCTGCCCGTGTTCGTGTGGCGGTGTGGTCGAAGATGGTAAACACACCTAGCCTGGAAAGGTCAAGTGAGGCTGCCGGAATACAGGTGCTTGGAAACATATTTTTATCGTTATACGCAGTTAACGTCAGAAAATATAATCTTCCTATCTTTGAATTTCAGCTAATGTTGCATAATTATGTGCGTTTGTCCCGCTTACAAAGGAGTCTATTGATCTAAGGAACCGGCCTCTAATGATGTCTATGGCAGAATCACATGAAACATGGCATATTTTGGTATCACAAAAATGTCAAAGAAACATTGTTGTAGATTATTAATTTGAAATAATTTACAGCGTTTGTTAGTTAACAGCAAAGGCGTTACCTGTGCGAAGTTCAGAAAAAATAATTGCGTGTGAGTATGGTTGAGTCCGGGAAGCGTCTCGCCATGAGAGCCGTTACGTCGAACCCAGTGCACATAGGCACGGAATGCTTGCTTTACGCCTCCATTGTCTGCTATATTTTCACCCTGAAAACATGCAAAGTTTTATAACGTACACTTTAGTAGATATAGTTAATTGATCAATAAGTGAGAGAGCTTCATAGCTAGAGGTTATCTAGGTCGGTTTAATTTTAATTCACCGTTTGAAGGATACTGTTACTCAACATTGCAGTGCTATTGTGTCTAATCATAGAATGTCTCAAAGTAATGAACGTTAAAACAATGATCTGGATTGTTCTATTACTCTAAAGTTCTAGATACCGCTGCAATAGTCATGGACAAGAGTTATCTCCTACCATCAGGAAAGGATTTCGTTCGTCTTATTACTTGACTTACCGACTTGACGTTAATATATACCTACCAAAACACATTTTTAATTAATATTAAATCAAAATTCTTAGAGTTCTTCTTCCTGAAGCCCTAGAAAGTTGACATTTCGTAAGCCATATATTTTGACTTAGGTGTAGAGTTTGTGAAGTTAGGGCTTGTAGAGTGAGGGCGTGTAGAGTTAGAAGCTTGGCCCTACATGAGATGTAATTACTTTTTGACAGTAAAAGCCATATGGTCTCGTCTTGGCAAACATTTTACAAGAAAATATTTTTGGTGGGATATTGCAGACTGTAAAGAACTCACTTGAGTGTTGACCCCATCGAGTTTCATATTGACCTCGGGCACGACATACTGTCCGTACTGATCGATGAGGCACTGCGCACGGCGGTGGAAGGATTCAATGGCTGAATCAGACCACCAACGATGCAAGTTACCATCACAGTCGAACAAGCGGCCTTTGTCGTCGAAACCGTGAGTAATCTCGTGACCTGTGACACAGATAATTCAGGTTTTTGTAGCGATAACAGCGCAGTAGTTAGCACGGTCGGTTCACACGCTGAAAAGCGCAAGTTCCAAACCCCAATAATGAGCTTGAGCTGCCGGTGACGGAAAACATCGTGCAGAAACCATAGTATTGCGTTAGGGTATTATCTAGTACTCGGCTGGCTAGCTACTACCCTCAAGATGATAATCCGCCATAAAATTATAAAACTTCAGAGGTACACTTACCGATGACTACCCCTATGCCTCCGTAGTTCAAGGACCTCGGAAAGTGTCTGTGATAGAAAGGTGGTTGCAATATGCCAGCTGGGAACATAATCTGGTTTTTGTTTCTACTGTAGTACGCGTTCACCACTGCTGGTGCAGTATTCCAAAGCGTTTTGTTTACCGGCTGACCGATACTGGAAAGAAAAGGTTTTGTTTTAAACGATATGTATTATGACTCATTTTTGATGTAATATACATAAATAAATAGAAATCGAATGATGTTCATTGATGAGCGCAAATTTGAGAATGGCCGAAACGATTTGACTAATTATTTTTTTAATAGTCGTGATTTTTTTAGTTAGGTTTATATGAATATGTGCGAGGGTAAAGGCCAGGCTTTACCGGGGTTTTTAATGCAATGGTTAAATTAGACCAACGAGAGACGCTCTCCCGATGGTAAGAGACAACGCATATCTATGACTGCCGCAGCCAGAAGTTTGAGCTACAAAACGAAGTCCAGGACGTCGCTGCTTTGGGGCTCTTTACTTATCGATAGTTAGTCTCAACAACCCTGTAATTTAGCTAGCTCATAGTAATATTTACACACTACCGCTTGGTGGCAGAATATCTGGTACTGTGATGGTACCTACCTAGAAGATCTCCTGCAATGGGCATCTACCACCACTGCGAACTAGCGGGTACGAAGTACTACGGAATTCAGTTGGTGAGTAATAAATTTTTCATCAAATTCTTAATATTTTTTTCTTGTATCGTGTGTTCTTTTATGAAAAGAAATAAGTTTTTCCCTCGTGTTTTTTTCACAAGAAATTTGAAATCGTAAGGGCAGTATTACTTTGCGTTTATTTTATTGCATTTATTTGAACATTTTTCGTTAAACGCAAACATATTTAGCAAAAAAAACCTAAATGTTTTCATTTATAACCCCATAATTAATTATATTATTTAAATATATCTATTTTAAGATATTTAACAAATATTTACCGAGACTGCTCCATTTTCGTCAAATGTTGCAATATGTTCAGTATGTTCTCAAAATACTTGTCCGGATGTATATTAACCTCCTTATATCTATCATCCAGTTCTACCTTATTCAGGATGAAGTCAGGGTAACCAATTCTTAACATCATGGCATCCACTTTATGTGCGGCCAGCTTCTTCGTTTTGTCGTCTATCCAATCGATCATATGTAGAAGTTCTCTGAATGATTGCTGTATTTCCCTGGTCATGGTCAAAGTGTCGTTTTTGCTCATCTCATCAAAGTATTTGCGGACAAACATGGATCCTAGCGCCATGCCCATATTAGAATTCACTTGAGAGATGCAATTTTTCCATCGTGGTGGGGATTGTTCTCGACCAAAGAGGATGAAGTAAAAGCTGAAAAAATGTTTCCACTCGTCAATAAAATAAATAAATTATTCAATTTCATGGATGCGTCGACGATTCAAATTTAGTTATGATTCTAAGTTCCTTATTTTATTGGATCTACATCCAACAAAATAATCGATAAGGAAGTTAGAATTATAGCACCATAGTAATCGGTTGTTATTAAAAACAATTACTTTGTGAACCATGCTAAAACGTTGTATTTTATCGGCTAGCTTATAATAAATTACAAATTTAGTGTTGTACGTAAAACTAGGTACGTGTGAGTACTTAGAAAATATTTCACAATGTTTGGTAATCTTACGCAATAGTTATAGAAATTTATAAACTTTTCGGAATTCAAGCACTTTGATATGTGAATTTCAGAGATCTAGATTTAAAATGTTCTCATGAACTCGTAACAAAAATCTAGAATAACAAACCGTCTAGAAAAATAGCAATACATAGTTTTGTAAGGTACATATTTGGCTATAATGGAAAGTGCTGCAATCTGCAATCTCACTTGCAATAAGTTGCGGGAATTTGTTTCTAATCCAATACCCCCTGTATTGGCAAACTTGGCAAAAACCATGGCAAACAAGCAGACGGATTGTCTAATAAAGAAATAATTATCACCAGTGTCTTGTCTCCAATAGTAGGGGCACCAGAAACACGGTAGGTACTCACCTTTTTTATGCAGACTTAACATGAATTTTAAGGAAGTCAATGCTATACATGGTTTTACTTGGTGATCTACCAAGAAGGTCATCTAGGTAGGTACTACCACAGTGTAGAATATTCTGCCGCCAAGGAGTAGTGTGTAAACATTACTGTGTTCCGGTTTTAAGGGCAGCTAGCGAAATTACAGGACTGTCGAGACTAACCATCGAAAGCCTCAAAGTAATGAGCGCCAAAGCAGCGATGCCCTGAACTTTGTTTTACTACCCAAAGTTCTGTGTATCATTGCAATGGTCATGGACATACGTTATCTCTTACCACCTGGAGAGCGTCTGGTTCGTCTCGAAGTCAAGAAATATTTATAGTTCACGGTAGTGAAGGTAATAGGTACGTTTGTTAAGAGGGGTTTGAAAGCCAACCCTGTGTCCAAAGTCCTAGGAACTGAACGGGTTTTAATGTCTGCGATGAACCCAGCACGCACGATGATCAAATGAGATCATCGTGCTTAGAAGTAATGTCTTACTAGAAACTAGGGATTGCTTTTTGCCTTGGTTTCCCTGGGACATATAAGATACAAATACATACGAATTGCGAAAATATTTAGTGACTAGTAATGAGGTATCGTAGTTTACTCACTGTTGTTTAGCCGACTGAAACCTATCATCCAGGTTGTTCACTCTATGTCTTACGAATCTCCACAGCAGGTAATTCGCTAACGTGCTCGGATCTGTCTCTTGAATCAATTGGACTAAATGCTGAAAATTAACGAGGTTTGACTGCAACTAAAATGTCTACAGTTGTTACCAATAACATACGTAGATAAGACCATCGCAGTCCGATGAGGGCGAAAAGAGAAAATTATATTTTAGCACTTTCTCTCTTGTTGTTAAAATGGGCGGTATCGCCGTGGTATACGCGAACGTCCATATATCTGCTGATATTATAATCGTTCGTTCTCAAAGGAGCGGCTTGAAATGTAAGAAATTTTTTGACATTGTCTTTGTGACTTGGTGTGTAAGTAGTTTTTGTAAACGTGGTCGAGTGTATTTGTTGCGAGTTTTTTTGGAAATGTATCTACTCATAGATATACAAATAGATGCATTCCGTGTCATCTATTCAATACGATTTTTTTGCGGGATTTCAGAATTATTCCCATACTCAAAGTTGTTACAACAATAATAAATAATATACATCTCTCGGGGGGTTTTCATAATTTGAATTTATACTTGTTGTATTCAATGTATCTGGTTCAAGGTCTGTAGGACGTGGGTTCGAATCTCACCCAGAACAAACGTTTTGTGGTGTAAACAAATGTTTCTTCTGTGTACTGTATGTTTTTACAAAAAATAAAAACTATTTAAGTATTTTATCAGTTATCTATTTCCCGTAGTAGAAGTTGTGCTTAGTTAGGCGTCAGATGGCGCATGTCTAAATGGCTTAATGTCTTAGAATATTTATTTACTTTAAGTTCAGTCCTACCGTGACACGAAACCCTTAACAAATTATGTTTCAAAAGACACTCACCCTTACATAGGAGAGGGCGAACAACACAACAGTCTCGTCAGAGTTGACAGTTCTGTTCATCACAATGCAGAGGTACCGCCTCCATTTTATTTCAGGTACCAGCTCTTCTAGTTTATGGAGGGGCATACGGCGATATAACTCCGACACGTTGCGCCTGTCTTCCGGAGCTGATGTTATATGAGCTAATCTGGAATTTTATTGAACTCTGTAAAATTTGATTATAACAAGACGGTGTAGACCTCGTTATTGTAAAATACCTATAATGTTCGAGATAATGGACATGATATAACTGAGCTTTGAGTGACAAATTAAACATAACTTTGATTGCCCTGCTATCTACTATATGGGTTCTGCTTCGAGAGCTGAAAGGCGTGAGTTCGATTCCCACTCAGAGTTAACATAGTCGTTTTTTCTCAAAATTCTCGCCAAAGCAGCGATGGAATTTGTTTTGTTACTCAAAATTCTGAATATCGCTGCAATGATCTTAAAGAGGCGTAATCTTTTACTATCAGGACAGCAATTCGTGCGTCTTATTATTTTACATTAAAAAAACTGTCAGTTGAAAAGAATTAAAAGCCTACCAAAACTGTTTTAATATTTAAATGAGTTTATCATAGAAGCAACAGAAAACTTACTTAATTTCAAAGTCGATGAGGTTTTTCGCACTTTTCCTCACGTGTTTTGGATCTCCACCAAGCAACAATGCAATTTTTACTAGATAAGTATGATATGCTTCCAAATACACTTTATTGGAATTTTGCAAAAAATAATCTCGTGTTGGTAAACCTGTAAAAAAATCTGGTAAGAATTGCTACGCTCATTTTATATAGTTGCCAAAAATTTTAAAGAAACTACTCGTACCTAAGCTGGTCTGATCGAATTGTATGACAAACTCATCAGAATTTTTGATATCTGGTCCGACCCATTCTGATATCAAAATATCGTTATTGTACAGTCTTAATCTTGCCATAAGCTCAAGCCAGTCAAATTTGATAGGACTCCAATCTTGACTTAGTATAGGCCAGCCACCGAAGTAATTTAACAAATCCAGCAACGGTTGGTGACCACGTTTTTGTAAAATCTCGTAGTTCATGCAGGATTTGAACAAAAACCTTGCTTTTAGGGCTGCATCACCGTGTGCTGGATCTTCACTATTCGTTTTGTTAAAAACACTAAGTAAAACATTGTGCAAAACATTATTGCCATGCGTCTGTCTTTTTCTTCTATCATTGAACATTTGCAACTTTCTACCAATTAAAACCTGTTTTGTCTTTATTAAAAACTTCTTTTTCGACAACTTTTTTTTTGCTCCTTTTTTTATCGGGTTATTGTATGGCCATTTGTTTACAGTCCTTTTAATTCTATCCTTAATTTGTTTATGTTTCTTTAACATCAGTTTATTTAGTTTTCGTTTCATTTTCAATATCGGCTTTCCCATTTCTTTAGATTTCTTATCAAGATATCGTCTAATACGGTTAACAATTTCAGCATTATCTTTATTTACAAATTCATATTTGTGTGTATCCGTAATATTGAATATGATCTTGGGCTGCACATCGACTGTGTTTAAAAATAAATCAATAGATTTATCAAGCTGTAAGAGAGTATTTGCCAAATCTAAATTTGGCCCTGGATAATAGCTGATAATGTTTTCATGAGACTTAAATTCAAGAAGGTCTTTAAGCACAGTGTCTAAGTTTTCCCTTAACATCTCAAAAGTGTCGTAGCTGAAAATATCATTAACACGAGTTTACAAATTAGCATTGAATAATAACTGTATTGCCGAGTTCACTACTACAACTTTTTTACTTGGTGGTAGATGGCCTTAGCAGTAGGTCATCTAGGTAGGTACCACCGCGGTACCAGATATTCTTCCGCCAAGCAGTGTGTAAACGTTACTGTGTTGCGGTTTGAAGATTGCTGCAGCTAGCGAAATTTCAGGGCTGTTGAGATTAACCATCGAAAGTCTCAAAGTAATGAGCGCCAAAGTAGTGACGCCCTGTTTTGTTACTCAAAATTCTGGGTGCAGCGGTACCTAGAATATCCTTTATTGTGTCGCTGGATACAAAGATGTTACAGATATATGTATAGGTATCAACAGCGCTATCCATCACGGAAATACAGTATATTATATACTATTTTAAGTATATTTATGACGCGGCATACAATAAATAATTTACTAACTATCCTACCCTACAATTTTTTTTTGGATATATTACAAAGTCATAAATTAAATGGCACATGCATAAATTGCTGTCACGGATGGGCGTTATCTTTTACCATCAGGAGAGCATCTCATTCGACTCATTACTATTACATAATAAAATCCCACTTACCCTGCCTTATCGGCTGGTATAGGATTCAAAGCAGGCCAATTTCCGCAAGCATACTGATAGAAGTCATGACAAGGATCTGCTTGAGCGTCCATATATTGTCTCATTATGTTTGCTTGTGCTGTCTTTATGGTCTCCTTATCTCCTTGACCTTTCCAAAAAGCATGGATACCTAAATAAAAAAAAACTTTATGTCATAAATTAAATTAAATATCTCAAATTAAATTAAATTAAAATATCTCATAGGCAAATAAATATAAATAATAAATATCGTAGGACTATACACACAGCGCCATCTGGCCCCAAACTAAGCAGAGCTTGTGTGATGGAAGTCAGATAACTGATAGAATACATAAATACTTTTTTTTTTTGTAAATACATACTTATAATACATACAGAACACCCAGACACAGAACAAACATTTTGTTTATTCACAAAATGTTTGCCCTGAGTGGGAATCGAACCCACGCCCTATAGCTCTTAAGGCAGATATATTACCAATGAGCCAACGGGGCTGTCAAAATATTACCCAAGTACGATCGTAGGATAGAAATGTTACATCTCGATGTGTGACCTTGCCTTATTTGGGCGGAACATTCAATTGAATAATTCTATCTATGAATGACGCTCAAACTATTATCAATTTGCTTTGACTGTGTACACAATATGCTAATCTAGCTAAGTGGTACGTCTTCAAAGGTACAAAAGACATCGTATTATTGATTGAAGTCTTTGAATATTTTTTTTAAAACGAGTTAAACGATGATAGCTCTATGGTTAGCGCGGTCGGTTCACATCCCGAAGGGTGTGGGTTCAATCTCCAACGATGAGCTTGAACTGCCGGTGAAGGAAAACGTGCAGAAATCATAGCGTGGCTGTAGGTTTTAGTTCTCGACTGGCTAGCTATCAACCTCAAGTACATAACGGTGTGTTCCGGCAGCTTCACTTGAGAGCTAGTTTCATTCGCTAGGTATGCTTTACCATTTTCAACCGCACTATATTTATTGTCAGGTGAGATGTATTGTGGTCAAACACCCAGGCTATCGCCCATAAAAAATATATTTATACTAGCTGAACCCCGCGGTGTGTCGCTTCATGTTTTCGTGATAAAATGTAGGCTATTTGTTAATCCAGGGTCTCAGCTACCTCCATACTGAATTTCATCCAAATCCGTTCAGTAGTTTTTACGTGAAAGAGTAACAAACAAACATACTCACAAACTTTGGCATTTATAATATTAGTACGAAGTTGGATTTGCATTTGTCCATTGCAACGAGTAGCAGAATGAATTATGTTATGTCAAGCAGATTAACTATGAAGTGGAGCTCACTAACCTGTATACGTTCTAGCAGGCTTGTACAAGTGGGCTGAAGCAACCATCTCGGCCTCCTCGAGTTCTGGCTGCCCTCGTACTTGTTCTACCACATCATCGAGCGGGCCGCGGTCCACGTGGTGGTCTGGACGGACGATGCTATGGAAGTAATTATGAATTAAGAGCTAGACAGAAAGATTACTTACCAAACATTTTTGTTGGATTTCAGTGTAAATAAGCACACCTTAGTATCACTGAAACGAGATATTACTAAGGACCTTGTCCATTGTGAAGACACCTACTTAAGCCTGAATATATTTTTTTTCATTGTTGATAAGCTACGTAAAACAGACAAACAAAATATTCTTTACAGGAATCAATGTGCGGGAATCTGTCATTAAAGACCAAGATAGAAGAGATCGTATCTTAATATTTAACGCACCTTACAGCCACTTTTTGTAATTTTACAATAGCAGCTGTGATATCTAATATTTTTTCTGCATCTAATAGATGTTTGCACACGCGCTATGAGGTAGGAGGTAGTAAATGTCCTTCCATTGTTTAAACGGTCAAATCGAATCCAAATATTTTAATAGCATAAAAATATCTCAAATTGCATTCTTGAATCGACACAAGTATTTTATTTATTTCGCATTTTATTACAATAATAATCTGTTAATTGCTTTAAAAATAATGTACACTGTTAATGTCTACTTTAAAGCAAATTTTGTTCAATGCAAATCCATGTATTTTGATTCTATTGTTAAAATAGCTGCGATAATTTTCCTCAAGAACTCCACGTAGTTAATTAAACCTTCACTTTTGCATTACAACAAGTAAGATTCTTTCGCTAATCAGCTTCAATTTATAAAGCCTCTTTATGAAACGAAGCAAAATTGGTTCTTAACGAAAATTTTGTGATCACATCAATACAAACAAACCTTTCAATACTTTCGTTGTCTTCGTACTGTTCATTAGGATTGGAGCTCTCGTATTCTTCCTCAACTTCGCTTTCACTTTCTTCACCATTGTCTTCACCACCTTCGTCTTTAAATCTATGATGAGGTCTTTCTTGACTGAAAGTTAACATTAGTTTTTATGGATTATTTATTAATTAAGTATTCTGTCCAATACTTGAAAGCATCTATTCGCGGGCTATCCACGGACAAGCTAGCAAACCAATGGTATTTTTGTTTAAAAATTTAAATTCCACATTAACCCACAACCATTTATTGGTAACCGAGAACTTGCTGTTGGTAAGCAAAGATGTATTTGTATTGAAAGCTGTATTGATCGTCACTTTAAAAATAAGATTAAGTACTATTTATAGCTTTTAGGAAACAAAAAAGTTAGTAGATTGTTAAATTAATTGGCTGTAATGGTTGAGTCAAATTTATGTAAACAGTTTACTTAACTTAACAGTTAATTAAGCTAGAATTATTTAAACTCAAATTTGGATTAAAAATAACACTAAGCGTTATATCGGTGTTGATTGCAGCTGATCATTTATTTAACTAATCACTGCTTGTATCGTCGTATATTACGTTGAGAAACAAACTTTTCGATTTGAACGATTTTGCAATCATAGGTGTGGGATTAACAATGTTGTTAGTAATATGTTACAAATGACTAATGAAGTTAGTACAATCTCATGAACGTGTACCTATTTACCATCTATATATTATTAAGAACTAACTATGCATATATCTATTTATAGATGTAGTGAATAGTGACGCGGTAATTATAGACCATTTATGTTTTAACATAATGTTTAGTACAAAGGCATAGAGTGGTTTGTAAATTATATCGTCCGATAACTTTATGTACATAATTATTGTTCTGTTTGGCTTAGCGTAAGCAATAACTTCATGTTTTTAATAGATGAAGATGTAACCAAGGCAAGTAACTGTATATAGAAGGTATATTCAACTAGAATAAAACAGCAAGTACCTACTGTATAACATTAAAACGTCATAGTTATACACGATATATATATATATATATATATGCAAAAGTGTACGTTATGTATGTTCATTATGTTTCCGGATGCGACTCGGGATTTACTTGCGTTTTCTTGGTTAAGAAGTAACTTAAATTGATATAACACCTGAGGGCTTAGACGATGTAGCATTCTATCAGCGATAACGCTAATACAAACGTGAGAAATGCACGGAAATGACATAAGCTGTCGATATGTCACGTGGGCAGCTTAATGTCAATCCCATACATTTTTAGACTTTTCTAATAGCGTAGGCTTTATGACCTTAGGCCCTATGACCTTATTGTTATACAACAAATATCCACATCAAACGACTAGCTTATTAGTTATTTTGTCCGCATTCTTAGTTTGCTTTAGTTCAGTGTCAGCCTTAAGCATTCTAATGCAAGTCAGCACATTTTTTGGCTCTGCACGAATGCCAAACAATTTTAAGTTTCCGTCATTTCTTTCCTATTCATTATTTAAGATATCCCTTTCGCATGGTCACCGAGTTATGAAGTGACAGATTATGTCTTTTGTAGGTATATGAAGTCCATAAATTTGGAAGACCTTTTGTAGGCTATAGATATAAAGTCCATAAATTTGGAAGAAAAATTTAATAATAAACATAATGTAACTAACTTAGTGGTAGGTATTGTTTGGTGTGTTACTTGATGGTAGATTTTCTTAGCAGAAGGTCGTTTTGGTATATAGTACTCACAGTACCACTGCAGTTACCAGAAAATCTGCCACCAAGCAGTTAGATGTAAGCATTACTGTGTTGTAGTTTGAAATGATCAAATGTTAGAAGTAAACATTTTTATGTAAAATAAGTTCAAGCCTGTAAAAAAACTCAACTCCTATTCTAGAAAGCGTGATCTGGTCAAATGTAATTCTTATAACAAAATATAGTAGAAGAGAAAAAAAATTGAATAAAATAAAGTAAATCTCAAAAAAAAAACAAACAAATACAACACTTACTCATAATCCTTTGATGTGAACGTAAAATGGCTCATACGCTTTACTCTGGTCGGTTCCCTGTGGTCAGCTTCCGACCCCCATATGAATATATCACTCGTAACATTTCCCTCGTAAATCTCACGTTTAGACTTCGAGTTTCTACGCGCCAGCACGATTTCTTCAGGCGGTAGAAACGAAGTCCTAAACCCTTGAAAAACGTCCCTCTCATCTGGATCAACACCTTCCAATCTGGTATAAACTTTAGGAACGTTATTCACCACAAATTGGTCAGATGGATCCCCCAAAGAGTTCTCAGGTCTTTTGATTAGAAAGTAAGTTATAATAATGAGAGTTGACAGGGCTATTACTGATGCAAATCGGCAGAAATTAGCACTTTTTTGCCTCGTTTTCACGGAGACACCATGTGAAGTCTGCGTGTCGGTTCGCGTCATGGCAAATGCTGACTGACAATAGCCTGACAGAGGAGCTACAAGTTCGTAACTGGAACGCTACGTATACAGACTGCGTGGAGATTGTAAAATTGACCCTGTGAGGAACAGTAAATTGGTTGTGATGACGCCTACACCTACGCTGATTCTCGTAGTAAAACCCAGAACGCCAAACTATTAATTCTTTGTACCGCTCGTGTAGTATTATTAGCTGTACCCAAAAATATCATCAATGTTAAGTAACGGCCGATCCGGTCAGTCTTTGGATGGGTGACCGTGTGTGCCATTCAAGATTATAAAATTATTTTTGCTGTCCGAGTGGGTGCTTTCCGCTTGATACCTGGGTGATTTCTAATCGCCAATAATCCGTCTCTTCTAGATCTAGATAAGCGTGCTCCATCGTATACTGCATTTTCGTTTGACATCAGACGAGTTAGTAGTCAAACGGTATACTATATATTAATAGTAAAAAAGCTATACAGCGGCCACTTTTTAAGAAATTTGCAGTGTTGTAAGTCATATTAAGATAACATGAGATTTAATTTCTTAACACCCGACGCAAACAGATAGTTGTTATAAGTTTATAGTGCGTAGGTATCTGTATTATTTTATATTTTTTTGGTCATAATTTTAGTAAGTTTATTTTCTAACTTTAAATTGCGTAGGTACCTTGTTCTGAATACCTATAATTTTTTGGATGTAAAAATGTGGTGTAAACGTACTTATTTATACATGTAAATAAAATTCCACCAATACGTCATACTTAGACAATTTAATAGATGTAAGACATATAATATATACAAAACATAAATAATTTTAAAAATTACTTCCACTATTTTTATGAATGTTATTTTCTATTTATACTTTGACAACAGCTTTCCCTAAGTTATCACCAGCTAACATGCCTAAGAGTGCTGGGGGTAATTTTTCAAATCCTTCTGTTATGTGCTCTCTGATCTTAATCTGACCACTCTTGATCCACTTTACAAGCTCAGAGTATGCATGTTCCCATTTGTGATAAGGCCAGTTCCATATGAGAAAACGCTTGATCTCAAATTCTTTAATCAAAACTACTGGCTGGAACAACGTGGCTTTTGGTTCCTCAACACCAGTGTAAGTGCTAGTACTGCCAAAAACGCACACTCGTCCTCCATTATTTATCAGCCTCATAGTGATGCCACTCAAATCCCCGCCAGTGTTGTCAATGAAGATGTCAACTCCTGCAGGGGCAGCTTTTTCTAGAGCAGATAGCACATCTTCTTTTTTGTAGTTTATGGCTTTGTCAAAACCCAGTTCTTTCTCCAGCCATCGTATTTTGTCATCGGAACCGGTGAGCCCAATAACTTTACAGCCTCTAATCTTTGCCATCTGTCCTACAATGGATCCTATACCCCCTGCTGCACTCGATACCACAACTGTATCTCCAGGACTCGGCCGAGTGTCCATGAAGCCCAAGTAAGCTGTAGCGCCTATCATACCAACGGCACCAATAGCGTAGGAAAGTGGTAATCCTTTCAGATCTGGGACTTTGACTATTTTATTCATGATGCCTTCGACAGGAGTATTAGGGTTTACGATGTAGTGGTCTTTCCATCCTTTGAAGGAAATCACATGAGTGTCAACTGGAAAGTCAGTGTTTTTGGACTCCACAATGATCCCAACTTGATAACTTTCTTGTTCGTAAGGCAGGTCGGCAAATAAGAGATATGGGTCCACACTGATAAATTCAGTTTTGACCAGGATTTCGTCCTTTTTTAGTAGGGGCAATTCCTGCTCGACTAATTTATAGTCGGATACTCTAGGGCTGCTCTGGAAACGCTTGGTGACAATGTATGATCTAGCTCTAACCATTTTGAAGAATGGGATAATTTTCTTATTATTATGAAAGTCTGCAAAAAATATACAAAGTTTTTGCGTTAGTTCTTGGGCCATTCCTAGATTCATTCTGATAAGGAATGAGTCAATTAAGTGTGATTATTTTACTATTATATTTCAAAATATAAAAAAAAAAAGACTAAGGAGAGTTTCATTGAAATCTGAGTTTTCTTACCTAGGTTGCTTCTGTTGCGATTTATTTTATTCTTTCTTGAGTGTAGTTTTTATTTTTTTATCTTTTTATAATAAGCATGTTCTCCCTCCTTCCCCAGTTTCTTTTTATTAATGATGTTGAATGTAGTATGATGTCATTGATATATGTTTTTACCTAATCATATTATAGCATCTACGATAGCTAATCATTGTACTTAAGCAATTGCTGTGTCATATCTGCTAAATCAGATGAGAAAAATCTTAAAATTCATTGATACCTAAAGTGAGTTTATCTTTACTTAGAATAACATACATTTTAGTACCTTGCGAACCGTGAACGGAAATATAATACCGTTTTGTTTTAATATTATTACGAGATCTCTAGCAAACGCGAAATCACTTCCTTATTATTTTTATTATCTTAACTAAGGCCCTATATCATGATATTCACTGATTATATCTATTGATAATTAAAATAGTTTACCTATTTGTAGGAATATCCGGGAATGTTAAAAATAAGTAAAAACTATACGATGCAGTAACATGATTTTCAGAGTTACCTCCGGAACTCCTTATGTAGTTATATAACCTTTTTGAGTTGAATTTTTAATAACTTTAGCCAACATAACAATCTGACATTTTTGTAAGTATGTTATACGGTCCTTAACTATTTAATGTCTACGTGATCTTTGTAGAATCTAATTTTATTTTCATTTACAAATTATTATGATATGATTACATTTTCAGATTTAACGAAGCAAGTGCATCTGATAAATGACTTAATTTTAACGGATATGGTTTATGGTATGTAATGGATACTTAAAACTCTTTTGCGACTAGCTGTCGCTGTTATAAAAATTCACGATTGCAAGTCTCAGCTCTTTGATTAATTTTATTAATCTGTTTTATCTTAATTATCAAAGTCTCAGCTATAAATAATTTTATAATTAAGTAGAACATTTTTTATATTCCCATGTAGGTACAGTTTTTACTCTAACTCTATTTTTATTTATGTATTCAGATTTGTTTTCATAATTTTTTAACTTCTTGAAAAGCTAAATTTTTTTTAACACATGATAATAATAATACTGAGAGTTTCGCTCGCCTGGTATAAAGATCGTCTGGATTCCAATCTTGATGGCTTCAAATCCCACGGCATAAAAGGTGTCTGAAAATCTCGACATGTCTGAGAGTTCTTAATGTTTTCTGGTGAACTAATTTTCACAATTAAAGGATCATACCCAGTAGTAAAACAGTTGAAAGAAACGTAACGAATGTTTTTACTTCGAAAGAAAAAGTAATTATTTGAACTCTGATAAGTTTTTTATTTTGTTTGAGTGGGACAAACTAACCTAAAATACTAGATATGAAGTACCTAGCGGGCATCTAGCTATTAGGTGTCTTAGTAAAGCTATTATCTAATTTCGTAAATTTTATTAACATGGGTTTTTTATTCATCGGTCTTTTACAGAAGCTGATGATAATATAGAAGATGCTTCAAGCTTTAGTAAGCATCTTTTGTTGACAAAAAACTGGTTTTCCCGAATTTCGTGGGCAAATAAAAAACGCTACATCTTAGCTTTATTGGAGGATGTTCGGAGTGCGTGGGCCCTTTCCTTGCTTTTGAAATCTTTGTGGAACTGTCGTCCAAAGGATGCCGTGCTTTCTGTTAGCGAGTAAGGATTATTTTCGGTTTTAGTAGTTTGTGTGCGAGTTATACGTTTTGAATATCTTCACTAGACGCATGCAGGATTCCTAAGGGTACCTATCCCTTTTTTTATTCCCTTATTTTTTAAACATTATACATATTTGTTCGATGATTTCTTTTACTGTAGGTTCTATTAATTCTGTCTTCGTGTAAATTATATCCAAGTAAATGTAATGCCAAATACGAATTGCAATTGTGATTTATAGGGGTCACAAGGTAAATTTTTGCCTCTAAAAATATTTAATGATGACTAGTGAAGAAGGAAGATTAGTAGATAAGTTACTAGTTAATAAGCTTACCTTATAAGACAGACTAGAAAAAAGTAGATAGAATGTGACATAGAAAATTATAATTAATAAAATTAAAGCAAAGATTGCAGGGCAAACGCTCGTTGGCCCTGCAATCTTTGCTTTTCACAATTTATCAATCAAGTTTAGATATCTTATGGGAGTGACGGATTCACTGAACTGTAGCGAATGTGAGACCGTAGAAGACGCGTAGGTACCATGAAAATGGATGTGTCCGGAACGAGGCGCAAAGGCGAAATATGTTTAGGTTTAAAAATATTATATTAAATTATGATGTAGATCTATGTAACAGCATTTTGGCTTCACCAGGTTTAGAGGAAGTCAAAATGCTGTTAAAAGTAGATACCTACCTATTTATATACCTAAGAATAGTTGAATAAAAAAGTTTGTGAAATATGTCTGAGAAAATTATTCTAGTTTCGTGTGTTACAGGAGAGGTGTGTTACTATCATATGTATGCGTGAAGTTACAATTAGAAAAGAAAAAATGTAGGGCCATGGAGTCTTTACTCTTTTTTTATTCAACTTTCTTTCAGTTTTCCTTACAAATCTGTGTCTTTTAGACGGTTTTTCTATTTATTCAGGAAAGCAGTGTGGAGTAGCTATGATCAAGTGCCGATGGACCATAACAGAACGGCAGTACCGACGACAATTCTTGCTCAGGTCATGAAGAGCGACCGTCTCTGGTTTCTTACCTTAGAACCAGTGAGTTTTAGATCTGCAGTGAGAATATTTGGTGCTAACTAGTCTTTACAAACACAAAATTTGGTGAACACACCGTTTGGTGCTTGAGATTTTCAACTTGAGCATGGTAGCTAGCCAGTCGAGTAACTACTAGATCTATTTATACTAATATAATAAAGCGGAAGAGTTTGTTTGTTTGAATGCGTCAATCTCTGGAACTACGGGACAGATTTGAAAAAGTCTTTTTACATTCATTAGCTTACCTATTTCTAATAGCAAGAAACCAACGGTTTGACGTGATTATTGACATGAATATAAAATAAGAAACCATACTACTCGTATTTAAGAAGTGGCTAATATTATGTCCTTATGTTATGCAGGAAGCTCAAGCGATGGTCTTATCAGAACTGTTGATAGTAGCGGGAGGTCCAGTGATGTGGGTGGTGCTGCGTCGAGCCCAAGTCCTGTACGAGAGATACAGAGAAAATCAGTTTCAGAACCTCCAGGAGTGCATTGTTTTGAACGAACCATCGCTTGAAAAATCCCCTCGTGTTGCTGAAAAGGTGTGATTTTGTTTCAACGCTAATCTTTTTTTTTTATTTTTTATTTAATTGCATATAGATACATTTCCTAAAGATGGGCAGGTACTGTATTTAGATAATTAAGTAATGGAATGGAGAATTATGACGGACGTTGATCTCCACACTAGGATTCCCTGTGTTGTGGAGATCAGCAGACATTGGTGGTTACATAAAGGTACTGTGATCGGAATATGTAATATATACTTAGATACTTACCCACATAAAATTAAATAAATAAAAACAAGCAATATAAGTGTTATATATATTCACGTGTGTGTGTATTTGAGTGCGTGTAAAAGAGAGGGTGAGAGTATGCACCTGTGTCATTGTAGTAAATCTAGTAGCACCATGCGATTTTAACCGTTATTCTAGGCAGCGTATAATTATGTATTATGCAGAAAGTTATGATGTAGAAAATTCGGTAGCCTAGTAAGTAAGTATTCATGGGATAGTAGCAGCACTGGTGGCAACGATAACGAATTTTGATGAATGAACATGATGATGAAAGAACATTTCATCAGCGGTTTGCATAATTATTTTTTTATTTTTTTTATAATTGTTGGTCTAAGTATTTAACTACAGCTCACCTGATATTAAGTGACGAAATTGTCGAAGATGGTACTCCCTAACACACCATTAGGTGCTTGGCGACAGATTTTCAACTTGAGGATGGTAGCTACCCAGTCGAGTCCTACTACCACGGTATGGTTCTTCACGATTTTTCCTTCACTGGCAGCTCAAATTCATTGTTGAGGCTATGATCGCTACAAAACAGAATATTGAATTAAGTGCTTCGTTCAGATTTTTGAAATCATATACTTTTTTTAAGTTTTTTGTGCTCTAGGAATTTCAGAGTTTTAGAAAATTTAGATTTAGTTATATTTGTTTGATAAACTTCAACTTAATGTTTTGTTATCATGTATTTTCAGGGAGCTCAGAAAGAAACAGCTCGTAAGACATCGTCTGCAGGAGCTAATCAACCAGCAGGGGTAGAAAAGCATATAGAACTTGGACGTGCTCAAAAAGAGGTTTATAGATCTATATATTACTATAAACTAATAATTATATAATGTAAAAATCGGTACAAGATGGCCGCTGCCACAAAACTGCGGATTACATATTTTTTTCATAACTTCCTCAATATAGGTATCAAATCAAAAGGCTTTACTAGTAATACACTACCACAAATTTCAAATCATGAAAGGATGTCAGCATCTTCCACAGGTCTGTTCACTTCGAAATTTGGTGTGTTGTTACTAGTGTCGAGGATTGTTTTAAATTAAATTTATATTTGTAAGTATTTATTTTTCCCATAACTGGTTAACTTTTGTTCCGTGCCTGCTTGATGTTGAGTTTCTATTTATTTTATAAACTAACCCAACGTTCGCGGTGGGCCTCTTCTCACTGTGAGTCGGGTAAGGCTCACACAGTCCACCACGATGGCCAAGACTTTACACATCTTCGAGAACTTTTTATTTTTTCAAATAACGCCTGGGCTTATAGGTTTCCTCACGATCTTTCTCTTCACCATTTGAGATCAGTCAGAGGGGCGTGCCAGACAGCCAGACGGTCTCCTAACTAGGCAGAGCAGTAGTGATAGGTAGAAAAGCAAATAGAACTAAAATTATCTAGAACTATACATTTCTAGTCTAAAAATCCACCTAAAAGAAATTAAAAGAGCATTCGAATAGCTTTGTTTCTTATTTGTACGTTACAAGATAAGTAGATGCTGCTAAAGTTAATGTCTTACTATTATTATCTTGCTAGTTAGAAGCAAATCTTGCAGCTTGGAACTCGACGATCAAATCAATGAAAGACAACCTGAAATTGGAAGAAGTGGAAATGAGGTTCAACGACGGAACCACAAGGAAACTCTGGAAAGTCAACAGACCGAAACCTGAAGTTATAGAAACTGTAGATTTCGTGAGTAAAAATGTTGTTTTTTCTTTTACTTTTTTTAATGTTCAAGTTATAAATAAACAACACCTTAACTAGAATGAAACTGGCTCTCAAATGAGTGCCGTGAATGAAACATTACAAGCAATACGCTGAAGAGAGCACTCGAGTTCACACGTAGGGCATCTTGTATTGGAGGTTCTTCTTGAATTTTATATAGACTCAAAACAACACGGAACATTTGAATACCACATTCTGTCAGTGATTAGCCGCTGATAGTTTTTAAGTAGGTACTTTATTTACTTACAGTTGCAGTTACTTCCTTCTGCGATTGGAAAACTTATACTGTCCTACCTGCCTTTTAATCAACTCGGTGACTATGCACGGATTAATAAATATTGGGCGTTTCTAGTCGACGAGTTCAAAGCTGAACTGATTGCTAGAAATAAAATTCAAATAGACTTTGATAGGTTACAAGTACGTATTACTTTTCTTCTCGTTGTGCCCGAACACGCACTCGGCAAATGCTAAAAAACTGCAGGCAGGGCTGCCAATATTTAACATATTTTTGATCCAAACGTTACGTTTATTTGTCTTTGTACTGATATTTTGACGCTACATATTTGCTTTTAAAAACAAAAAAAATCATTATTGTCTACGCTAATTATTTTTTATTAAATTCAATACGTATTCGGCTTCAGCATTTCATTTTTTTTTTGACAAGCTAAATGTTTGACCACAACTCACCTGATGTTGACGGTGTGGTCGAAGGTGGTAAAGCACACCTAGCCTGGAATAGAACTGACTCTCAAGTGAAGCAGCCGGAACACACCGTTAGGTGCTTGGCGGCAGATTTTCAACTTGAGGGTGGTTGCTAGCCAGTCGAGTACCTACTAGAAAATACCGTACCACCACGCAATGGTTTCCTCACGATGTTTTTCTTCACCGGCAGCTCAGGCTCATTGTCGGGGTTTGAACCCACGCCCTTCGGTGACGAACCAATCGTGCTACATACTGAGCTATCATCGCTACCATCATTTATTCATGAACCAACATGATACAGTTATTTCTATCAAATGATAAATTTATTCGGACAGGTTTATAAAGCTGCAGAAAACCATAGCAGGTCGTTATAAAAATATCAATGATTTAAGAAAAATTGTCATGCACGCCGAGACGTAGAATCTTAGTGGTTAAAGTGTGCCACACACGGCGCAGATAATATAATGTTTTATCTGCGAGTGTCTACGCATAAAAATTTATAGTAGGTATTTGTAAGTACCTACCTGCGCATAAAAACTTAAAGTATCACACACTTACTTACTCAGAACTTATACGAAAACCGATACATACAGAAATAAATATTTGTACAGTTTCATGTATACTTTGTATCTGACAAATTTCTGCCCATATCGGTCCGTATCTGCAGATAAGTACTGAACGACGAAATTTATGTTATATGCGCCGTGTGTGCTATTTTATTGATTTGTATGATGAGCTATATTGACAGACTTGCTACGCCCCGCGGTGTTACCCGCTATATGTTTTCGGGATAAAAAGTAGCATATGTGTTAATCCAAGGTGTCAGCTATCTCCATACCAAATGTCATCAAAATCCATTGAGTAGTTTTTGCGTGAAAGAGTAACAAACATCCATACAAACAAATCTATTCCTCGGGAACCATACATTTTACCGGGATAAAAAATAGGCCTATGTGCTCTTCCAGACTATATTGTATCTCTGAGTCAAATTTCATTCAGATTCGTTCAGCCGTTCTGGCGTGATTGAGTAACAAACATCCATCCATCCAAACTTTTACATTTATAATATTAGTGAGATTAGTAGGAAGTAGGAAGTAGGATTTGTAGCGATGATAGCTCAGTGGTTAGCGCGGTAGGTTCGCATGCCAAAGGGCGTGGGTTCAAACCCCAACAATGAGCTTGAGCTGCCGGTGAAGGAAAACATCGTGAGGAAACCATAGCATGGTGGTAGGGTACTTTCTAGTACTCGGCTGGCTAGCTACCACCCTCAAGTTGAAAATCTGCCGCCAAGCATCTAACGGTGTGTTCCGGCAGCCTCACTTGAGAGCCAGTTCCATTCCAGGCTATAGGTGTGCTTTACCATCTTCGACCACACCTTCACTTAACATCAGGTGAGCTGAGGTCAAACATCTAGCCTGTCAACCGTAAAAAAAAAAAAGTATATGCGCTCAGATACAGATATCTTATACTTATTATCTGTACCGTGTGTGACAGGCTTTAAGCTTATTTTGCTACAGGAAAACATGTTACGTCACGACACAAGTCTAGAGCTTATAGAACAAATAGGCCTCCCTAGTGGCAGACTTAGCTCCCAAGGAAATGCCAGCACTGCATTCTCGCTCAAAGCTAGGCTAGCTCCGCCCAGCATGAGACCGAGCGAGAAGTCTGGAGGACTCTACTCGATGAGACACTTCATTAGTGAGAAGCTGACTAAGCCGAGTTTGGTGAGCGGATTAGAGATATATATACCTATCTACTTACTAATATATTTTAACTATGCGTGTTCTACGCTGCGCTTGCCGGTCCGTGGTCTCCACTCCAGAACTTTGCAGCCCCATCGGCCATCAGTTCTGCGTGCTATGTGCCCTGCCCACTGCCACTTCAACTTGCTAAGCCGTCGGGCTATGTCGTAACTTTGTAGGTAACTTTGGTTCGTCTACGGATCTCCTCATTCCTGATTCGATCTCGTAGGGAAACTCCGAGCATCCACCACGAGCATCAGTAGGTCGTCCACCCACAAGGTGGACAGACGACCTAGTAAAGACCGCAGGAACGCGCTGAATGCGAGCCGCTTTCAACCGGTCTTTATGGAAGTCAATGGGGGAGGCCTATATCCAGCAGTGGACGTCCTACGGCTGAAATGATGATGATGATTTAAATAAATTAAATTACCTAATTAATTAGGTACCTTTAGGCAGGTGTAATAATAAGTACTTGCAACAAACTAGATTGACTGTACCTAAGTTGATGTCGATTATGATTTCAGCAAATGCATATTCCGCTTCGGAACTTGGCAGAGTTGACTGAGAGACTGGACCAGCGCGGGGCTGCCGACGATAACCTGTGGGCATGGTGCGACAACATTCTCAAGCGCAACGCAAAGAAGGACGAGAAGGTAAATTGCGAGACTAGCCTAATAAGGATTCTCTAATCTTCAATTAAAGTTTTTGTTCCAGAAAATATATGGTTTTTACCTTTACCTAGGTACTGACTGCGCCTAGAACTCTCAGCTGTCGTTAAGGTCAATGCTATATAGTATGTATAAGTACCAACTAGATTAGAACTTCGACCTCTGACCTTTTTTAACCGGCTCAAAAAAGGAGGAGGTTTTCAATTTGACTGCATTTTTCTGTGTGTAGGTCATACTTCAGATGTGGTCCCATATAAATTTTATTAAAATCGATCGAGCGCTTTTTAAAAAGTTAACAAAAATCTAAATATTTAATACATTGATAACATTTTCGTTTACTACTTACGTACTTAGAAACTTCGCTGTTTCGTTGGAGCAGTGCATTTAGTTGGTCTAAGGGTCATGGAGTCGGTTATTAAAATTGTAAATTTATAAGTAGGTATTTCGTGTATTTTTCCAGTATCAGGTAGTCCATATTTTTAAATTCAATAATAATGCTTCATTTGATTGCGCTTGCTAAGCAGATTACCAGGTCCCTTGCGAATTTTTTTTTTTTTTTAATTTTATGATATAGATATAAAATGATAAAATGATTTCAGACGGATCACCAAGACGGCGTGCTGACTCTCGGTAACATACACTTCCCGTGTCCGCTGATGAAACGATGTCTGGAGGTGCCACTCAATCCCCCCCTTTACAAAGATCCCGCGAAGTCGTGAGCATCACCACAATATTATGTTACAATGATCTTTTGTAGCGATGATTGCTCAGTGGTTGGCGCGGTCGGTTCACACGCCGAAGCTAGGGCATGAGTTAAAACCCTAACAATGAGCCAAATCATGGCCTCCTTTCTATACCTACCTACCTACCAGAAAAATAGACGGTTGCGGTTAGCAAATAAAATAGGCCGTACCTATCTAATGAAGAAATAAACTGCACTACATAATATCTATATATCTACTGCAATCACCGAAATTACTGGGTTAGTGAGGCTAACCGTACCTATCTCAAAGGAAAGAACGCCGAAGCAGCGACATCCTAGGCTTTGTTTCGTTACTCAAAGTTGGCCGGGCACCGCTTTAATGATTTATTTATCATTGAAGCGGTAGGCAGGTTATTTTAAAATTCAATATCGTATGTTTCTAGATACTTACTACCTAGTGCTTACCTAGTAGGTACCTATCAAGAAACTGGTCACTGTGAATAAATAATCTGAATCTGATGAACATTATGCAGTAATTCTAAGTTATGTGCCACTCTCAGAGGAAAAGTATCCTTTTTAGTCTTACATTAAGTTTTAATTGCAGTGCTCCTTCGAAACTACGAAGAAATATTTCGAGTGCTGTTGTATTGCCACCTCCCAAAGAGCAAAATATTAAACGATATAGCCTGTGGACAAGGGATTTTTCCGGACTCTACCCTGTTTTTAAAATTCCGTCCTATCAATCGCCTATATAACATAATTATGTGCTCAGGTGATTAAAACTTTTTTACTTTGAAATTGTTGATTTTATTAACACATACTCACTTGGATTACTCGCAACGGTAACAATGAAGGCCGTACAAACACGGCCTACAGGTGTTGGCCACAGCCACAATGGCGGCAATGTGTAGCAGGCTTGAAACTACATAAATATAATTTATTGCCGTCTCAGATTAAGAACTACTGTTTTTTATTTAATCTGAGCTTGCCGTTTTTTTTTTTTTGGATTTTATGGTTTGGCTACAACGGCCTTTGAACCATGTCATTATTTGCGAAAGTACTCTGGGTTTTTAAATCATAACACTTCACTATAATTTAGTCACCGTGTTCTTTATATATTTATATAGAGGTTTAAAAGTGAGCTTGCCGTGATAATCATTCATTACAGATAAAAAAAATTGACGCTAGGCAAATCAAAATGTGAATAGCCACTTTTTTCTTGTCCGTGATAACTGGTAGTCTATTGCAGGAAAACTGAATATTAGATTCCTTAGATATTTTTTCTCATAGCTCCTTTCGTCAGCTTTCAAAGATAAAAATTAGTTCTAAGTATCATTTGAAAACATGAATGAATTTGAAAATTTTCGATAGTATACCTGCAATGTCGATATTTAATGGAAACAATCTGGTAGTTTTAAAAGATCTGTTCCAACTAGAAATTTTAATGCTCATCAATAAACATACATTGAAAACTTATGTGTAATTTATATTTAAATTATAAGTAAGTAACAAAAAACAAAAAATAAACCAATCAAGTTTGTCTAGCTAAATATATCACACATTAAAATAATGTTGCCATAAATTGATTTATTCTTCTTCCTGCAATTTTTGCAGCAGAGTGTGCATGGAGTCCAAGCTTTTCCTCTTGGCCTCTTTATTAATGTTGTGACTCAAATTCTGGATATGACTGTTTAGCTCGTTTATGAACTGCACGATTGCTTCCTTTCCTTCTGGTGCTTTATCCTCATACCTGATAAATGATTTTAAAGTTTAGTAGATATAAGTATTTGCCATCCTCATAATATAAACACAGAATAATTTTATTCTTAAAAAAACATTATAACTAGCTTTTCAATTGAGATAAATCTCATAAGGTAACTTGGCTAGGCTACATTCTTGTATGGCTACCTTTGTGGTACTCTTGTCTTTTAAGGGCAGGTAAATGGTACTGGATATTAATTAGCCAGTAGGCACTTACTGTTTCTTTATTTTATTCAAGTCATGGAATGCCCGAAGTTTATGCTCAAAAGCTGCAGTAGCCTCTTTAATAGATTTCATACAGGCAGCAGTAAGATTCTTCAGGGTCTGTTCAATTTCCTTCATAGAGTTGTAGTCTGCTTCAACTTGTGATTTGATTTCAGAAATATTCTTGAATATACTGTCACTGAGTTTCTTCCTGTATGGTAATAAAAAAATTATTATACAACATTTATTTATACTTTCTTTTTTAATAAATAAAGTATTATCTAATAAATAAATTACAAATTGTATAAGATTGTTTGCACCCAAGACTGACATTAAATTTATGTGAAGAACACAGATGTTTGTGTTGTTTCTGTTTTCATTGATAAAAAAATAGGCTTATATTAAGCATTAAGCTTAGGAGTATAAAGACGAAACGTCTTATAAGTAATTAAATAAAATAAATAAATAAATAAATATCGTAGGACTATACACACAGCGTCATCTGGTCCCAAACTAAGCAGAGCTTGTGTGATGGAAGTCAGATAACTGATAGAATACATAAATACTTTTTTTTTTGTAAATACATACTTATAATACATACAGAACACCCAGACACAGAACAAACATTTGTTTAATCACAAAATGTTTGCCCTGAGTGGGAATCGAACCCACGCCCTACAGCTCTCAAGGCAGATATACTACCAATGAGCCAACGGGGCTGTCAATTTATCACTTATAAGACGTTTATAAGTGATAAATTAGTTATAAGATGTAAACTTTACATTGGGTACAACTTAGAAATCATGAAAAAAAAATTGCTGGTGCACAGATGTGGCTGTGGGCATGGGCCAACATACCTTTTTTATGGATTAGATAAGTTATTTAGATTACAGAGTTGTTCTCATAGTGAAAGTTGTGATGAGTAAAATGACCCCCTCTCAGCATAGAATACCCAAAGCTTCACATCCATCCTATCAGTTACTTTATTTGGTTCCCGTAGCACTATAGGCTTTGCAAAATTTCCTTAAATATTTTAGTGCATGTGTTTATAAAAATGCTTTAGGTAGTTTGTTAAGTTCTTACAAACCATTCTTGTTGCTTCTGATTATCAAACTCTAGTATTTTGTCACGCATTTCTGCATATTCTGTAGAAAAGTTTACTTTCGTTTTCTTCTTATTTTCCTGATATTGGTTGATAAACTTGAACATTTCGTCACTTTCGTCGGTACTTTGCTCATTTCTCTGACGCTTTAGTGTTTTCTTATCCCTTGGGGAATCTACGCTGACGCTCAATTTTTTTATCGAATCAAACTTGTCGGTGTCCTTTGGTGCAGCCATTATTACTGAATGTACAAAATACTATTGCTGAAGTAAAACTAAAAATGAATTCAATACTTTGAATCAAAGCGAGCAACTAGTTGAATTAAGCGGGAACGGGGAAATATAGACAGAAGTCAGAAACCAATTAATGTCTTCTCTGCCATAGACTAGATTCCCGCGAAAATGTATGTTCTTGCCACTACAAATAAATGAATTATAAAAAAAAACTTTTTATGATTGACGAGTACATTTCACAGGTTTCCATCTTCTTTTTTTTTTTTTTGGTTTTGGCGTTGCATTTTAGCATTTGCCAGTGTCAAGTATTTATATATTTTCAAGTTTAAAAAGTTAAATAAGTGTCCTCTTAGCTAGTTAAAGTCAAAGTTCAGTCTTAGTGAAGTTTAGCCCGTGTCAGTCAAGTCCAGTCATGCTTTAGTAAAGTAGTGGAGACTTTACTATAAAGCTTCGATGAAGTTTTGGAAGCAACACAAAGTCATGTTTCACCACATTATATCATTTTCCCACACTCACGCTTGTAATTCGGCACTAAAATAAAACACCACCATTTTTATGCATAAACACTCGACAAAACACTAGTTTTGGATAAAAATACAACGGAGCGACACGACTCTTCCCACGTTTCCGCCAAAACTCCCTTCATCTTCTTGTAAACAAGCAGACCTGGTTTATTTATCTGGGGTTTCTATTTATAGCTTCATGGTTCCCATCTAGATTATATAAATATGTATTTTTTCGGCGATTGTTTTTGTCTATTGAGAAAAAAGGTGTAGGTGCTTTTCTATGGTCGGTTCTACCCTCAGATAAATACACCAGACTCGAAGGTTCTACCATACATTCTGAGATAGTCATTTTACTCGTCTTTTCCGGATTTCTCAAAATGTTTTGACTATCCATCTTCCGCGGAATACATCATGACTCCGACTAATGGTATACAGAGGATATACGGGTCTACCCTTAGTCTATACATCTCGTTAAATTAATAAAAGGGGTAGCGGTCCAAGCTAGACTCTTCAGTACAATAAAAAAATTGCAAAATTTTCACAATGAAACGATCCCGAATCCCCAAATTAAAACTTGACGTATTCAAATGAGACATGACACTGGTAGAATGCTCTTAGTATGATGCTAAAAAAGAAAAAAGTATGATATTCAAATTGTAGCTGTCAAATTTTAATGGGACGTCAACATCGGAATAATGACATTGACTATTTTCCGTGTTTCTAGAAATAGCACGAACGGAGAAAAGGAATTGAAAACACGCAAAGTATTTTTTTATAGTGCTGATTGATAATAAATAACAGATTATAACGTTGATTTAGGATTTGTAGTGTTTATAATGTGGATAATTATTTGAAAATTTTAAATCACGGGAGGCAAAATGAGTAAACACATGTATTCCACGGCAAACCTTTCCGACAAGGAGCTGAAAGAACAAGGAAATAGATTGTTCAGCTTACGGAGGTTCGAGGATGCTATGAGCTGTTATACAAAAGCTATTGTAAGTATTACTAACATTTTTATCTATTTGTAAAGACAGCTGTAACTAACAGTTAAATATTTGTAAAAGGGAAATGATGCAGTAAGACGATACTGGAACTAGGTCCTTTTTAAAATTCTTTGTAACTCATTTCGTCAGAACTTAGGTAAAGTAGCAGTTTTCAAGTGACACCTCATTTTATTTCATTTTGAATTAATTACTGAATATTTAAAACATGTTTGTTCATCTTTACTGTCTTTTAGCAAAATCTCAAAAGTTTTGCTTGAACAGCATCAAAAATCTTCCTAAGTGATCTGCCTAACTACTATTAAGCAGCTGAAATCTACTATATTTTTAGGAGATAAAAATAAACACATTAAAATATTTGTGATTGATATTTGATAGTTATTAGATGTTTGTTCAATTTAAATGTACAGGATTCAATGAATAATAGGGAATCAAAGATGAAATAAAGCAATTACTGATTCTAATTTTTGTAATAAAACAAATGGAGTATTGAGGTTTAGTTTAATTAAGATGAAGGTGGTAAATTTTTACACCTCTAAATCTTGGTTGTCTGCCAACGTGCTTCTATCCTCTTTTTACCTGAAATCTGTATAAAACTGTATTATTTATGTTATTAATTTCATCACCAAACTCTTATTTTCAACACAGAAACATTTTCAGTTCTCTCTGAACTGCTTCAAGGCTTTAGTAATAAATTAATAGATGTAATTGAACATTTACATTTGGTGCCAAATCAATTTACCAAAAATGAAACAGTATAGTTACACTAAATGAAGTTAAATTTCCAATTATTAGATTAATTGCTGCTTTATTTTGCTGAGCATAGCTCGACATTGCGAATGTTGGGGCTTAGTTGAGACTCGGGCGCTACATAAGTAGGTATTTTATATTTTTTATCTTCAATTTTCTTAGTTGTGAGATGGGCAACCTACATATTCAAGTACTTCAATGAGTTGGATCAGCTCTAGACTGGAATGATTTGCTGATCAGGATATCAGTATAGAATATTGCACTCCTATTTTAAATAAAAATAACTGGGCTTTGTTATTTTAATCTATTATTGTTATGTTTAGATAAAAAATCCATCTGTATCAACATATTTTACAAATCGAGCACTATGCCACCTCAAGATGAAGCATTGGGAAGCCACATGCCAAGACTGTCGTCGAGCCCTGGACATAGATGCCAACCAAGTGAAGGGACACTTTTTCCTTGGACAGGCTCTGGTGGAGCTTGAGTGCTATGATGAAGCCATCAAACATCTGCACAGAGGTATTTTCTATGTTTAAAGCACTTTTTGATTTACCTGTTTTCTAGTTTTGGCTATGCTTAGGTTAATGTTGCATACATTGCAACTTCCTGTGTATTAACTACATATAAATAAATGGGTTTACTAGGATTTGACATCATTGGGCTAGTTTAAAACAATTACTATCATCATCAGCCCACATTAGTTTACTGCTGTATGAGACCCTTTTTTTTTTGCTCTCTAATGCATACCATTACTTTAGACATGGGGTAGTTTTCCCGGGAAATTGTGGATAAATTCACAGGGTGAAGCTAATATACAATAGATCTACCACCAAACAGCATAGTGTGGCTAGCTACAGTGCTGTTAGTTTGGAGTGTACTAAGCCAAAAGTGGGTCATTTTAATCTTTATGAACAACTGTTACTATGGGGACAACTCTAAAATGTTACAAAAATCAATGAAAGTTTTTATTTATACAGTAAAAAACAGTTGTTTGTTTATTGTTTTCTTTATTTATTTTTACATTCTTATAATGGCATTCTGAGGTGCTATATATTGTCTAATCAGAGTATAGGTGTCTAATCAACAATGTTCTAAAAAATTTTGTTGTGGGTTTAAATTTTATTAAATCATACTCTACTTTTGAACAATATTGAATGATAGAACGATAATTATTCCTATGCGAAAGTGCATGCGTATTATAAAAAAATTGTGCTGCTGGACAGAAGCCAGAGATCACAATTTTAAATTTAAAAATATATCAACCCTGTGACTCAACAGTGAATTTTCTTTACAATACCTCTTTCAGCAAATGACCTGGCCCGCGACCAAAAGCTGAATTTCGGTGACGACATCGCGGCGCAACTACGCCTAGCCAGGAAGAAGCGGTGGAATGTACAGGAGGAAAAGAGGATTGCGCAGGAGATCGAACTGCAGACTTATTTAAATAGGTAAGTTTTATATCATAACAAAGTTGCTATGGATACTCTTCAGCAAATGAATTTATAAATGTTCTTGAAAGGTAAATAAGTGAATTATTTTATGTGGTGTTTCAGGCTTATTAGTGAAGATATGCAGCGTAGACTAGAGGATGTGAAATTAGACAGTAGCAATGAGGAAGATGTTAATACTAAGTCTGTTAAAATAGAGGAGGAATGTGTGAGTATCTTAGCAATATTTGACAATCATCATTGGATATCTTAAACTAATGAGCACCCATCCAGCTGTACTGTAGTGTCTGGGTGTACTGTATGTATTATAAGTATGTATTTAACTGATAGAGTACTTAAATACTTTTTTTTTTGTAAATATATGTACTTATAATTGTATTGTATGTACATTTTTTTTATTATTATTATTATTTTGTAATACATGTCATTATAATACATACAGTATGACTTGCACAGTACAAGCTTTGTCAGATGGTGCTGTGTGTAATGTCCTACGATATTAAAATTTGTTTAAAATATAAAAAGAAATGATTAATTACAACCTTTACTTTATATACATACTTATAAAAGTTACTAAAACGTTAGTGTAATCCTGTTTGAATGATTATAAATGTTTTAACTAAGGAGGTTTGAGATTAAAGTATGTATATGCGTATATCGATTTCTAAATTTACAATAACGTCGTTGAACCTAACCTATAAATATTTCTTTTCAGAATAATTACTCTAGTGAATTGAATAACTTATTTGCTAAAATGGACGACAGAAGAAGGGTATGGTTTTTTGATTCTATAATTTACATGCTAATAGTTGTTTGCTCCCAAACTGTAAATACACATATCTATGTATAAACTCTTTATTGTGCATACCAAAAACCAGAAAAAAAGTACAGAGAACGAAATAATTAAAACAACAGTTACAAATTACAGAACAAAAACTTAAAAATTAATAAAAAAAAAGTAATAGTAAATTAATAAAATTTAAATTTTTTGTTTTTAATTTCTGTTGAACACAACTAATTTTCTATATATTCACCTATCTTAAGTACAAATATCAACAATAAACTGGATAAGTTTCCAAATGTAGAATAACATCTTCAACTACACTGTCTCTTAACATCAGGCGAGCTGTGGTCAAACAACTAGCCTGTCAACAGTATTAAAAAAAACCGGCCAAGTGCGAGTAGGACTCGCGCACGAAGCATTATCTATAAAAATGGCAAAAAAATCACTTTTGTTGTAGGTCAAAAATCACTTTTGTTGTACCCTTAAATATTTATTTTTTAATATTTGTTGTTATAGCGGCAACAGAAATACATCATTTGTAAAAATTTCAACTGTAACTATCACGGTTCATGAGGTACAGCCTGGTAACAGACGGACGGACAGCAGAGTCTTAGTAATAGGGTCTCGTTTTACCCTTTGGGTACGGAACCCTAAAAATAGAAGTTCTGTATAGACATATGGTCGGCACTCTAATAAAAAGTTTTTTTAAGTCCTAACTCCTTATTAACTTTTTCATGTACCATTATTTGCAGAAACGAGACGTACCCGACTACTTGTGCGGAAAAATAAGCTTTGAAATTCTAAACGAACCGGTCATCACTCCTAGCGGGATCACTTACGAGAAGAAAGACATCGAAGAACATTTGGAGGTAAACACAAATGCTAAATAAAGCATTATGCTGTTTTTAATTTACTGGGTGGTACACCTCGTTCTGTTTATTGTCATTCCATCGAGGGCGACTTTAACCCCCGACGCAAAAACGACGGGGTTATAAGTTTGACGTGTGTGTGTTTGTGTGTGTGTGTGTGTCTGTGGCGTCGTAGCTCCCGAATGGATAAATCGATTTTTTTTGTTTGAAATGTGAATTAGTCCGGAGCGTTCTTAGTTATGTTTGATGAAAATCGGTCCAAGATGGCCGCCGCCACAAAATGGCGGACACAATTTCAAATCCAAGATGGCCGCCACCACAAAATGGTTACTTATTTTTTTATGTGACTTGATCGAAACTGATCGGGATTTGCATGGTGGTAGGATATTTTAATGCTCTGATGGCAAGCTACCACTCTTAGGTTGAAAATCTGCAGCTGAGCCGAGCTACCGATGTTTTTAGGTAGCCTCACTGGAGAGCCTACATTCCAGGCTAGGTGTGTTTACCATCTTCAACCAGAGCGTCAGTAAATATCAGGCGAGCTGTGGTCAAATACTCATAACAAGTATACATTTAAAATGTAAAAGACATAACAAGTATAATTACTGGTGTCACAGTAATACACATAAAGCCAAATTTCAACGAACGAATCGATCAGTGGTAAATTACTCGCATACATTTAAGATGTTTATCTTCAAACCGCTGAACAGGCTTGAATCATGATGATAAAAAGGACGTAATAGTATTTATTGTCTTTTTTTTAGCGTGTTGGGCACTTTGACCCTGTGACTCGAGTGAAGTTAACCGCAGATCAGCTGATTCCGAACTTCACTATGAAGGAAGTCATCGACGCTTTTCTCCAGGATAACGAGTGGGCCCTCGACTATTAGGTATATAAGCGGAAATGTACCTCGTTTCTATGGCGTGTTGTTCTGTGTGTGTTATCTGAGAAATTGATATTAAAAAAATTAATAGGAAATAATAAAAAAGTTTGCTAAAAATACGCCTAAATATACACTACACATAACTCTTTATTGATACCACAATGAAATTGCAAAACAAAAAAGTACATCGTTCGCTATTCTTTAAAGACACCGACTAACAGAGTAAAAGTAGTTAGTAGAATAGAATAGAATACAACTTTATTCAACACCAAACATATACAGCATGACTGGTGAGACACCTACGATACTGAAGGACTGAAGGAGAGTACTCGGTACTCGATTCTCGTTATCGTCACGCCCGCCCGTCGTCGGCGTGAGCGCCCTCACAACGTCCAGCCCGTGCGTCTGCGCGGTGTCCATGCGTTGCGTAATTGATTACATAACTTTCGGTTAAGTTTACCTAGTAGTCGGTTAACATTTTTTTTTCTTCGTATATGATCGCCAAATATGACGTTCTCGAGTATCGTAGGTGTCTCACCAGTCATGCTGTATACATTGTAACACAACACTTAAAAAAGAGATAAAGAAAATAGCAAAACAAAAACAACATAGACATCCACACAGACTTTCAGACATCCTTTGAATGGAAAGTGATGGAACAGCTATTACGGTTGGTGTAAAAAATAATGATAACCGAGATTCTACTTAAATGTTGTTGTTAGCCTCTTTGTATTCTCGAGCCTTCATTGCGTTTCGTACAAATTGGGCAGCTGTTGTAGTGTGACGATTTTTGTTTGCGATTATTTGAGATTTCTATTCGATTATTATCATTGTCATGTTTGATACGGTTGCATGCCTTTACCATTTAACGGAACATCATGAAAGGATAATTATACACAAAAGTGATGTTCCCGACAGCTAGAAAGACAATCTATTCCAATGCAAGCGAACCCACTGGCAAAAGCTAGTATTATTATATTTCTCAGATAATTAACGATAGATAGATGTTGTTATTAATCAAGAAATTGTCTCAGTGTGATTGTGTGAATGTTTTTATTTTAACTTATCGATATTTTTTGTATATGTCGTATTATAGAATTCTAAAAAACATTTTTTGTTCTATTTCCGTATAAATAGAACAAAAAGTAATCATTTAACAGTAAAATAACTTATTGCCACAATACAAAGTTATTTTATTGTACACAGGGTTATTAGTAACTAGTTAATCAATTATGAATGTCTTAAGGATAACTTTTGTTCAGCATAGCATATACTTTTTCTTCAGAGTTGTGAAGGCGATAAAACAAATCTTGTTTCGGATACTGTACAGAGATCGATCCTTAAAGGTTTTCTGTTGGCCAGTTATTATTAACCCTGTATATTTCCATATAAGCTTGATCTAGGTCACAGGTTACAATGGCTCATAAAACCTAGGATTAATTCAAAATAGTAAGTTTAAAATTTATAAATAACAAAAAAAAATGGCACTGGAAAATATTCACTAGAATTATTATTAACACGACAAAAATGTTTTTAAAAAACAATAATTTAAGCGGTCTTATCGCTTAAAGCGACTACCAGGAATATGTTCATTAAATTATTTAATCGTACATCTAAATTTATATACAAGTTGATTATTTATTATTACTTTTTTAGCACTTTTTGGACTAGCATTTTCAAAAAGTAAAAACAAGATTGAAACAAAGAACGAAATTAATGTACACATTAAACAAAAGTAAAATTATTATTTTAAGTATATACACTGTTAGCTATCTTAAAGAGTAATAATATTATTTCTAGGCGAGCGTGCTTCATTTTGGACCACACCGGTGTTGATATTAGACAGGGTTTGGCCAAACGCAAAACCTATTTAGAATTTTAAAAATACACCGTGCTGATGCTGACCGTGCTGACCGCCATGCTGATAAGAAACATCGAAACTATTTGTATTGGGGGGATCATTGAGCCGAGTGGGAAGCGAATCGTAATTACGATCGCATGGCGACGCGTCCCCACGCTTACAGCCGGTCTGACCTAACGTATTAGATGCTAATTTTACATCAATGAAAAAAAAAACATCCTAGGAATGAGATTGCAATGAACAAATTTCTCTAAACCGTGTCATTATAACTAAATGCATCTTATCAAAAGCTTGTTTTTCTTATGTGTCCAAAAATATAAACAACCTTGGTACATCTCTATAATCTAACATATTGAAATATCCTTATAATATCTAATACTAATTAACTATACACATATACCTAATATAGATTTAAAATTGTAATTGTAATGTATTGTATATACTTGTATGTACAATTAATTCTAATCTTTGCCAGTTTTATTATAAGATACTTTTAAATTACATGAAATGCTTGCTTACATTTTTGCACACATAAGAAGACACGTTATGTAAATGACAGTTTGGACGTTATGTAAATGACATTTTGGTAATGCATGCATGATTTTAACGTGCCCTCAGATTATTGTTCGTGTGACGAAGAAACTTAATGTGAAATATTTTGGCATTTAAATTTGTTGCTGTTTTCGTGTATGATTGCGTCATAATTTAATACTCGTCATATAATACCTTAAGATACAGAAGAAAAGATCATAAGAGTCTTTTGTTCTTTGTACATTTCTCTGTTTATGGTGTGCACAATAAATAGTTTCTTTCTTTCTATCTATCTATATATATTTATTATAAGCTTAGTAATTGCTGCACATAATATTGCCCGTAGGATTAGAACCTATTATTTTAATTTTGCCTCTGTATAACAAATTTTGCGAGGGGTTTGTATTTATTTAGGAGAAAATTTAGGTGAACAATTTAGTTTTTTTTTTGTTATACGGGATTATTCTATTTGGGGCAGCTATCTTGAGGAAAGCAGAACAACTATGTTTTCATTCCTTGAAATAAGTCGCCAAACGTGATTGTACTACATAGTGGCAGTAAAAACTTAATTTAACGTGAGTAATCCTGTACTTATAAATGAAGCGAGAAATTTTGTACTTGACCCTTAGGCTAAGTTAATGACATTTAGAAGTTGCGGTTATTCAAAATGACAGACAAGTGACAGTACAAAAACATTTTTTATCCTGTCTCTCATTTATATGGCAGATTCATATTACAGTTCTTTTTTGTAACATTTTGTATTATGAAAAAAAATAATTACATACCTAAGTCCACCTATTGGTTCATTGAAAGAAGAATGGTAAGGCCAGTTTTATTTTAACTGACTAAAATATTGCTGTCTTTTTTATTGTAGTTTATTAGACAATGACTGCTATATTTTTAATAAGTTTTGGCCTTTCAACTAAAACCTCATAAATTGGCCTTATTGTGAAAATAATAATCCATAAAATATGTTAGTTGAGTATTAGAAAATGTTGCTTAACACAAAGTAACTGCTATATAGACGAGGTTAAAGGGGGAAAAATCGAGTACACCAGAATCATCGGTCTGACAAGGGTGGTGTGGTGCAACATCTTGTATATTATGTTATTTAGGTACTACGTCTTGTAAGTCTTCGGCAAAAATTAATTATAAGTAAGTACATTAAACAGCTATAATTTTTTATTCTTTTCTTCATGTCAAATTATTTCCTTTTTTGTGATAAATAAAATGTGACATGCTCACATACCTATACGAAGAATTGTTTTATTTATTTTGTGAAATAGCCAGACATGAAACCAAAACTAATTGTGAGTTTTTGGCGGCAACGTAGGACTTTTCTAACGTAAGTATAAGTATATCACGTAGGTATCTTTTGTCTTCAAGTATTTATGTATGGAAATTGTGGTGGTTTATTCATAAAATGCTGAATGTCCACGGGTGTCAGAAAGTAGTGTAACATGGTGTATGTCTTTCTATGTTGCTTCCAAAACAGTTGAAGCTTCTAGTAAAGTTACTATTTTACTAGGGCATGACCGGACTTGACCCTGACTTACATGTGATCGACTGTAATCTGCACTTATTTTACTTGACAGTTTATGAAATACTGGAAAAGAAATGGAAATACTTTACACTGGCAAATGCACAAAGTTCGATGTCGAAAACAAAGAAAAAACAAGTAGTTGTCTCGCATAATTCTCATAGAAAAAGTCATGTGGGATGTATCTTTATGTAGATCTGTATTCATCACTAATGTAGTATATACAACTAAACTTCTAAAAAATTCATCAATTTAATCAATTCATATTGAGCTACCATCTATGTAAAATGTAGTAATTAACAATATTTAACTAGCAGCCGTCTGATCGGCTAATCATGATGATGAAATAGAGTACCTACTTAGGTCAACGAGTACTTACGTTCAAGCACTTGACGTAGAACATCACACTCCAAACAAAAAACAATAGTAATTAAATTAAATAAATGAACTTGACTACAGTTTTCTGGCAATCGTCATGAACAAAACTCTTTTCTGCACCTTTAGAACGACCGAACTAAACAGCGCGGAGGCTGCGGCGGATGTGATCTTCTTTTTTTTTTACTTTACTTTTTACTTTACTTTACTTTTACTTTTACTTTTACCTCCAGCATTACAAAGTTAATGGTCGACGATGGTTATGAAATATATGGCATAAAAAATATTTATTTTATTCATCAGCCCACTTTAGTCCACTGGATGGGACATAGGTCTCTAGTTATGCATGTCACCTAGAGCGAACTCCGGTTTTTTGCTTCTAGTCACTGCCTTACGTATGTATATCGTCACTCCACCGAGTCTCAGCTCGTCTTATGATACGTTTGTCGATACGCAGCCTCCAACTCTAGAATACCATCCTTCCTTCCTTATAATTTATTTTAATGTTTTTTTTAGATTAGGTAAGCGTGCTGCGTCCTAAACTGTATCTATTATACTTACGCTTTAACTGTAACATTGCTTACGCAGGTCGAGAGTGATCAAACGCAAATCTATTTTGAGTAAAAAATATTAATTAATTAGCTATGGGATGAAGTACACTGCAGATGATAATGCAAACTGTAACATCGTAGCAACTCGGGCAGTTTCCTCTCCATAACTCACACGAATTGAAATGCGTCCAAGCTACATTACCGGCCGAAGAGCCAGTTTAATATATAATACAGTTTTGTATAATTGAATACCTACCGGGAACCTGGAATAGCGCCAAAGAAGCGCAACAGTTCCTGTATTTTCTAAGTTAGTGCATGTAATGTGGTGTTAGTGCCAGTTTCGTTTAAAATTCTGTTGTTTGTAGACACTTAGACGTGTAGTGGAATGGATTGCTGTGCCAAGAAGCTAAGCATTTTACAGACAAGGTTAAGTTCGACAGATGGTTTTAATAGGTGTCTACGTCCATCAGTTAAGTTTAAAGAAATTTTAAGGTGCGGCAAGTTGCTATAGTAGGTAGGTACAGTACCTACAGTTTGGTTTTTTAATTTTGTTATTTTTAAACGCCGCACCACAAAACAAACACTTATTTTTACAATAATTTAACATCGATATCGTTTTGATAGATCGAGATCGATAACGATCAATTTATCTAAGAAACGTTAAAATAGGAATATTTTTGGGTGTGTGGTATTTTTTCAAGTGAAGCTTTTGTATCTCATCGTTGTAGGCTAGATGAGGTTACCTACTATGGATTGCGTAGGTAGATATCACTGTACTATACCTACCTATAGGTACCTTTTTGAAATTATTTGCCTACTATTATTTTAATTATTACCTACCTATACCTACCTATCTTTAGCACCCCAGTCCATTTTAATATCGCATATTATGAGAAAACACAATGAACAATCATACAAAAATGACAGATTCCAAATTCAAATGTAATATTTTGTTTATTTTTAATTTTAACAGTATTTATGGCCAGACTAGGTATAATAATTATATGTACTATAAGTACTTTTAAGTTACAGTAGGTATCTATCATTTACTGACTGTCCTGTTTATGCATTATACTTATTCAGTAGTCTAGTGTTCTTCTGTATGGAGGGCGTGGGTTTGAGCACCTCCAGGACAAACATTAATGTTACGAACAAAGATGTTTGTTCTATTTCTGTGTATTTATGTTAAATAGGTATGTATTTAGGAAGAAAACAGTAGGTACTATATTTAGCTAATACATACTTCGTTATCTGAACCCATAATACCAGCTTTTCTTAGTTTGGGGCTAGCTGGCACTGTGTGAAACGGCCTTTTATATTAAATAACTAGCGGCACTGTCCCGGCTTCACACGGGTGGACATTTATTTTTTATTTAAATTCTAGTAATAAATTGTTACTCGGAGAGAATGTAGCATTCTAATGGTGAAAGAATTAATGAAATCGGTCCTGTAGTTTTTGAGTTTATTCGTTACAAACATACAAGAATTCGAAAATACAAATCTTGCCTCTTTAAAATATTAGTGTAGGTTTAAATAAGTAGGTACCTACCTAGTAACAGTGGTGTAAAAGTGGAGACCTCATCTCACTTCTGAAAGTTCTAATCAATATTTTAATAACAATGCTATTTTTTTTAATTTACGTAGGTAAGTAGGTCAATGTTTAATCGGTTATAAAACCACGCCCTATTTTTTATAATGGAGTATTGATATTGTAGTAAGTGCTCCATTTGCCTGATTGGCTCGGCAAGAGCTCAACGACGAGATATCAATCTATTGATTTCTTGATATCTGTAGGACAACGTTCTAGCTCAGTAGCCTCAAATAAATCTACTATCCAAGACCTATGTTGCTCCTGGGCTTCTGTACAATGCTTAGGCAATACCTTAAAAGTTATCACTTGCCTAATGATACCGAGTAAAACTATTATGTAACCTAAATTGGAAATGACTGGCAGAAATTGCTAAAATGTTAAGTGAACCGTCTAATTTCAGAATATACTGATAGTTATTCCCCAATTATTATTTTTTATTTATGGTTGACATGTTTGACCACAGCTTACCTGATGTTAAGTGACGGTGTAGTCGAAGATGGTAAAGCCCACCAAGCCTGGAATGAAACTGGCTCTCAAGTGAGGCTGCCGGAACACACCGTTAGATGCTTGGTGGAAGATTTTCAACTTGATGGTGGTAGCTAGCCAGCCGAGCACTAGAGAATACCCTACCACCATGCTATGGTTGCTCACGATGTTTTCCTTCACCGGCAGCTCAAGCTTTCCATTTTCACTATTAGTTTATGGAATTATGATAAGAGTTCTGAACTTACTGTAGGTACAGGATTATGTAGGAAGATACAATGACAGATAAATATATTTTAAATTATATTAAGGATCACAACACACAAAAGCTACCAAAATTTGCATCGTATGTGTCTTTACGAACAGTTTGCCTCTTATATGACGTTGAGACGTACTTACGTGACAAAAACTTTACTTGCGTAATCTATATCTAAGAAAAAAAAAAAACAGACAGACAGACTGATCCTAAGGGTGCAAAATGAGGGTTGGAAATTTATATGAAACTTCGTTATCTACATTGCACCTGTGCGAAGCCGGGGCGGGTCGCTAGTAGTTTCATAAATTGACCCAATTTTTAAAATTCAAATTTGTAGTAATAACTTTGCTGCTTATTCATAAAAACAAAAAAACAGAGTAATAACCTTTTGTGTCTAATGCTCAAATTATGTGTCAAAAAAAAATTATTTTAGCTGCCCCTACCCTGCTCATCTCTGCTCTCAACTCTGCTACTATGTAATAATCAAGAAACATTATTGAACCAAGAAAAATAAAACCTAAGCTAGTGAAAAATGCTTTTTCAGCAACGAAGCGCTGCGTCAAAGCGACCAACGACGCCCTTGGAAGCTAACAATGGCTCCTTGGGTTGAGACTCTTCAACGTTTCTTCAAACTCTCGTCTTACGGGCAGACCATGAAAAAAGAATAACATCTTTCTTTAAAACTTTAGTTACATAAACTTAGTAAGATTCCTTGGAAGAATGTTTTTATGTCTAAAAAAACACACTTTCACCACAGGCCACAAAAGCAGCCAGATTAAAAAAAATATTGTATTAGTATCTATCATAGGAAAGTACTTACATAGTAAAAAATAAACACAAATAAATCAAAAGCCTGCAAGTATCTCTCTCTTTACCTAATATTGTGTTTATATATTTCTTGCATAGCTATCTGATAGACCAGTAAAATCCAATGGTAAGAAAGCAATTCCTGCTTTGCTACGGCCATAAACTATCGCGTAGAAATTTCACTCAACCATCTAAAGTAAAAAGCTAATAGTTCTAGACACGAGAGTCCAGTTTGGTTTGCATGAAATTGCAACAATATTAAAAGTAGGTGACTACTATTTGTTTGTATTACAATTTGTAGTGTATTTCAGCAGCTGAACAACGGCCAGAGCTTATTTTCGGCCATACCGTTACTTAACATGAGGCGAGCTATGTATGTTCGAAAAAAATATTGTTAAGATAACAATACATAGCTCGTCTACAAAAATTGCATGATAAGTTATTTCACTTAACTAAATTTATTTTACTCGCCCAAATACATCAATTTCATAACTTATACCCGTATTCATCTCTGTAAATTCGATCGCGACGTTATCATGTTTCTAATCTGTCTCATCGAGAGACATCTTACAAGAAGCGTCGCACCTTACTTCCGCACACGCGACGTAAGTGCGCTGTAGGAGCGAGGGAGCCGGCGGCGGCGGTCTGCGCAGAGTAGGTCAGGACAGGGCGGGGAAGGCGGGCGCCGACGGGCGCGATTCATGTTTACGGGCTCGGCCGTCAGCTGTTCGCGCGACATGAATGTGCCGCGCCCGCGCCGCGCGCATCGATTGATTGATACCTGAGCGGCCACGTGCCTCAGTCCTGCCGCGGTCGCCGGGCGACGCGCGCGAGCCCCGGATACTCCGCACCCTGACATGTGAGTCTGCCCGCGATCTCTCCGCCGTCGCTCGTCGATGGCCTGCCAGCGGTGACCGGCCGCCCCTGACGCCCTACCGCCCTGCCGGTGAGTACCGCCCGCTGCACCGGCATCCGCGTAAACATCCACGCACTCGATCCGTTAGTAAATAATGGTTTTTCCGATAGCATTAATAGCTGAGACGAGCGACTGCGCCGTGCGATGTTTACCGCTCGGAAGCCCTCTCATTACATTAGGAATTTGTCTGAGCTTTTTCTTATCGATCGTTCTGGTCTTTGGGCCGGAATATTTAAAAAAATGTCATTTGGTTTACGTAATCGAAGGACGTTCGCATCATGTTTTATTGGAGAGTCGCGTTATCTTATAGGTGTGCGCGGTTGGGGGCACGACCCCCATTACATAAAACATTCGAAACGTTTGTTATCGAGATGATTACTCTTATTTATCGTAAATAGAAACGAATGATACAAACACACAGCCAGGATTGCTGCTACCTAAAGTTTCGATAGAACATACTTAATGATAACAAACGACACAGCGCTGCCAAGAAATGTACGGTATGGAAAGCGCCTTGAGCTCTAGGATTTTCTCAGATTTACAGTTTGGAAAACAGGAAACATTTGTTACTGCAGGTTTTATTCTTAAATAGTTCTTTATCATGGATATATTGGCAAGCCAACTTGGACAGATAACCCACGCTTGTCTCGATATTGAGTTGAATAAAAATGGTATCTTTGATTTGAGAAAGAAATAAATGTCACTTAGGAATAAATTAGTAAGTCCAATATTTATTTACTTACGCGTAAACAAGGCTATTGTACTACTGTTTGAAGCAATCGTATCTTTTGTTATGTGATGAATTATTTATAGCTTTTAAACAATCATTGCCGACATCATAACTACAACAATAGAAAATACAATAGCGTAACTTAGTTTGAAATATTGAGTGTGTATAACTAAAGCACTAAAGATATAAATTACATAGTAGTATACTAAAGTAACTGAAATGTAAACTTGTTTTTAATTATGCGTCGATAGATCGATATAAATATAACGTGACAACTTCATATTCCTTACAAAGTTACCCAAAATATTTTTTTTACAGTGGAATAAATAAATAAATAAATAAATATCGTAGGACATTACACACAGCGCCATCTGACCCCAAACTAAGCAAAGCTTGTACTATGGGAGTCAGATAACTGATAAAATACTTAAATACTTTTTTTTTGTAAATACATACAGTACACCCAGACACAGAACAAACATTTGTTTACATAAAGTAGTAAATGTTGCATAATTATAGTCTTTGATTGTTATTTTAGTGAAAAATGTGTTCTATTATAGTAACGTTACAATCTGAAATTTGGGGACGAGCATCTAGTCATTCTCATTAGCAAAATAACCTTATTTGTTGTTGTTTTTTTTTTTTTTTTTGTTTTGTTGCAAAATAAAAATTATTTTCTTTCTTTCTTTCTTTCTTTCTTATTTTGCAAAATAAATACAGGCTGCGTTGTAAAAGTAACTAGACGAGTACTAGCTTTATTGATGGTAAAAGATAAGACCTGTCCATGACCATTGCAACGATACTTTGTGTAGTAAAATAAAGTTCAGTTTGTGTTTGGGTTCATTAATCTAATAAACACACAAGAATTGACCTAAAATAAAATAACTTAAAATAATAACTACTCTAAAAGACCGCTATCAATGGGAATAGTTCCCAAAACGCTGGCCCCATTGCCGCGTTGTATGGCAATACTCAAACGCTGAGCAAAATAAAGGCCAGCGTTTTGTTCATGTGTGGCGTCGACCAAACGAGATGACAATTAATCTTAAAAATGGCTTAACCCATTTGAATGTGGTTTTTCATGGTTGTGGCAAGCTTTTCATGTCATTAATTGTTAGTGTATCCATGACCAAAAAAAAATTGTTTGTTTTAATCCAACTGGATCACAAACAAAACTGCTAAGTTATTCGCAATAATACGGGCTATTCTATAATCGCGCTTCGATCGATTCAACTGAAATATAATGTTGTCCCTAACATTCACGCGGACTAAGTCGCGGGCACGGCCAGTTGTACGGATAAAAAGTTAACTAAAACTCGCGGTATCGCGCGACAATCTCTCGGAAACAGTAGAAAGAAGCGAGGTACGAAAAAAAAAACAAAACATTTCGCTTTCCTACATCTTTATCGCCAAAAATTTTGTCGATATATTGTTTCGAGGCTGTGTGAAAAATGAACAAACATAACAACGAACTACATTTAGTTATTATAATATTATCAAATAATGTCTAGACCTGCAAAAAAAAAAGCAGCGATGCCCTGGACTTTGTTTTTTTACTTAAAATTCTGTGTATCGCTGCAATGGTCATGGATAGGCGTTATCTCTTACCATCAGGAGAGCATCTCGTTCGTCTCATTATTTTTCACATAAAAACCAAAGACCTGGTTTTGTTTTGATAATATTAGTAACAACATTCCACTTGGGGACAATATAGACTGAAGGTTACCAGCTGACATTCATGGTACGTGGATACCGTAATGCAGTTAACTACTGCCAATTTTCTCGGTCTACTTTCACTTATATTCACATTAAGGAATAACGGATCCATCATAGCTTGTATGTTATTATATTTTATAATGGCTGACAGGTTAGATGTTGTACTACAATTCACCTGATGTTAAGTGGTTTGGTCAAAGATGGTAAATACACCTGGAGTGGAACTAGTCCTGAAGTGAGGCTGCTTGAACACACCGTTAGATGCTTAGCGGCAGACTTTCAATTTGAGAGTGATAGCTAGCCAGCCAAATACTAGAAAGTATCCTACCAACACATAGCTCAAGCTGTGAACCGATTGCGCTAAACACAGCTATCATCGCTGCAAGATATTTGTAATTTTTAAATGTTAAAATTAAAATTTAAAAATCTCCAATATTTACTAAAATTAAAATTTTTGTTGGCATCATTTTGTCGATACAAAAAATCATCAGTAATAAAAAAAAACAATAATTATAATATAATTAAAATTGCCGGAGGATTGGTAGAGATGGCATAGAAGCTGGAAGAATTTAGTTTTTAATAGGTTTGCATTTGGCCACATTTCGTCTGATGTTACATAACGATGCGGCTTGGGATGGAGCGTACTTATATAAATAAAAACTTCTTTATTATAGATTAAAAGATGTACACAATGTACTTTTAGGAAACCATGTAATCCGGCAAAGAGTTCTACATCCCAGCCGCGTGAATACAAAATGTGGTGTCGAATACTTAGTGCGCAAATGGGGAATTCGCACATAGCGGGTAAAACCGCAGAATTCTGTGAATGAATTTGAGTTCTGTGTAGTATCGCTGCGATGGTCATGGACAGACGTTAACTCTTACCATCAGGAGAGCGTCTCGTACGTCTCATTGCTTTGACATAAAAAGAAAAAAAAAAAAAATTGACTTGTGCCACAAAAATAATATCGTACTCATATATGACTTCTGTGTCTGGCAAGGAAATGATTTGGAGCCGGACGCAGTCGTGTCCATTCTCAGTGACAAAGAGAATATGATTCCCGTTTACAAAACTATGCTTTGTGCTTTTTCTGCAAGCCGTTTTGAAATAGGACAATATTTTGTCTTTTTTTTAATTTTACCTTTTTATTAGGTTATTTGTTGGTATCTCTTGTTATATCACATTATTTTTGACGATATACACAAGCTCTAATTAAAAAAAACATTAGATTTACTTTTTCGAGTAGTCATGACTGTATTAAAGTAGTAATGATCATCATACAAATATTATAAAGGTGAAAGTTTGTAAGTGTGTTTGTAACTTCTTCGCCTTCAAACGGCTGAATTAATTTTGATGCAGTTTGGTATGGAGGCAGTACCCTGGATTAACACATAAGCTATTTTTATCCTGAAAAAAAATGTAGTGTTCATGTGGGAATAGAGGGCAACACTGCGGGGTGCAGCTAGTTTATTCATAAAAAGCTAAAAAAAGTATTGAAGTATTCTATCAGTTATACCTATGTATTATGACTTCCATAGTACAAGATTTGCTTAGTTTTGGGTCATATGGCGCTGTGTGTAATGTCCTGCGATATTTATTTATTATTATGTCATGATTACTGCTGCCTAATCTGACCAGCATAGCAGTAACACTCGAAAATAATGTGGAAATTAGATAAATTGATTACGTCGCCCATTTTTCGGTATTCACTCGTATATCAAGGTTATGTCAGATTATGAATACATGTAGGCTTTATGTATTAAAAAAAACATGATTGCAAATTCATTTAAGATTTAATTACAAGAGTTCTATCAAATAACTCCCAGAAATAAAATTTAATTTTATGCGGTTCTGTTTTTTTTTTTAATTTGCCTTCATCGGTATTTTTGCCAATTAACATTGTTACTGGCTGGCTGTGCTGTTTATTTTCACTGGCAATTGCTTTTCTTCAAGTCATGTTTACTCCTTTTTCACATTCCAAATTCAATTATGCGATCCTAGAGTTGTATGCAAACAAAGCCAAAATCGATTCCTAATTTAAATTTTGCGCGCTGCTACCCACCAAATAGGTGCTGCATCTAAAATCTTTTATTCATAGATTCTGCAGCTTGCTAAAGTATGTATTTCTATATCGTATTACGTGAACAAAAGGCAAGAAAATACAATAAACGGGCCATGTGTTTATTGAAAAATATTGTTATGGTTGCGTAGCACTTGCTACGCTCGTAGCAATTGCTACGCTCGTAGCAAGGGTTTTATTGTGATTTTATGTGTTTTATTAATACGTTTTGGTTCTTTAAGCCCATTTTTATTGCAATTATTAGCAAAGTTAAAGTTTTTGGTTGACATTTACACATTTTATTTGGTTAGTTTTTAGACTGATACCGCGTACTTTTTTTTTATTTCAGAAAAATGTGAAAGATTATAATTGATTGATTCTGGCGTTACTTTGCGGAAGTTCATTTTAAATATTCAAGGTAAATTTAGTTTATTTCCGTTTACAGTCGTTTCAGTCACAACAGTGATGAGGACTTCTACATGTCTTTATATCCTCTTCTAACAGATTAGTGCGTTTGTTTCATTGAATAAGGATTTGGAACGTTGAAATCTGAATCTGTTTCTCTTGTTCTCTGTGTTCTCTGATCGAAAACCTGTTTCTTAGTGTTCAAACTGCACAAGTACGTACACACGACCGCGTCCTCGACAAAGTCGCACGCCGATTTTCTAATCGAAAAAATTGTCTTTGTTTTGAACAAAAGATCTGTAACAAAAAATAATGTGCATAACTTAAAAAAATTAAAAATGAACGGTTTTATTACTTAGAGACACTCTATGATGAGTGTCAAAAGCTCTATAATTACGCTAGCTGCAGTACCTTGCAAAGTAACACAGTACCGTTGGGCGGTAAAATATGGCCTCCTGCTAAGGAGATCTACTACCCAGTGAAAATAATTAAAAAAAACAGTTTTATTGGTAGACACGAACCTTAACTGGGAAAATTTAATTCGCAACTAAAAAAACTTTAAATAATTTATTGTGGTAGCTCTAACACATCACTTGATTGTTCATATCTAGTAAATATTTCGAGGTGAGCAATAGTGACTATTCTCCTTTGGCAGAATGACAGCTTTGTAGAGCATATATGTACAAAACTGCAGTGGTTAATAGAGCATTCTAAATTTCACTGGTTCAAAAAAGCCCTCGTAGTTTGCTTTGACTCCGCACCATTTGAAAAATCCTCGCGATTTTACTTCTATACTAATACTGATAGAACTTCACTTACGTATGATAAGACTTAAATAATGAGATAAATGAGACACCCTCCTGATGGTAACCTTTTACATACTCGCTCGCTCCATTCCAGGCTAGGTGTGCTTTACCATCTTCGACCACGCCTTCACTTAACATCAGGTGAGCTGTGGTCGAACACCTAGCCTGTCAAACATAAAAAAAAAAACTCGCGTATAGTAACAAAACAAAGCCCTGGACATCGCTAATTGAACGCTAAATAAATGTGTCATTTTTAATGGTGTGTTATTTATTTATAAATATTAAGTAGTATCATATTTATTATTGTTTGCTCTATGTTTACATCGAACCATACTATTAATCCACCCATTTATACTTTATATTTGTAGTACATAATACTATATATTGAAATGGATGGGATCTTGGAGAAGGACATAGGCTGCCAAAATTTATAAAAATTGGTTTAGCGGTTTCGGCGTGAAAACGTAACATACAGACAGAGTTGTAACAGACAGACTTACACAATTGTAATATTAGTATGTATGGATATGTATGGATTTAAACTTATATACAGTTCAAACAAATAAACAAATTTAACAACTTCATTTTTCGTTTGATCCCGTAGAAAAATACGGAAGTTAAAAATACACATCAAACATTTAAATATCCCAAATAATCGCCAGTCCGGTTACTTTGAATTGCCAACAATTAATAGGAACTAGCTGCGCCCCGCAGTATTACCCGCTACATGTTTTCGGGATAAAAAGTAACCTATGTGTTAATCCAGGGTATCAGCTAACTCCATACCAAATTTCATCCAAATCGTTCAGTAGTTTTTACATGAAAGAGTAACATCCATCCATCCAAACTTTCACATTTATAATATTAGTAAGAATATCACATTTTTGACGTGTACTTTTTTTAGTGGTAAACATACAACGTCATCAAAAGATTCCCGTTAGATACTCTCCGAACTCAAAACCACACATAAAAAAGTGAAAATAAAAACCAAAAAAAAATAACCGGAAAAATAAATAATTGTAGGTGAAACCCGGAGATCTCACTAGTAAGCATACTTTTATTAATAGCACCAATCCTGAAAATGAGTTCTTGTACGAAAACAACATCACTTAGCTCGAATGTAATAATCTCGAAGGTTGGCAAAAGTGCATACTCACCGTTCATTCTGAGCAACGACCATCACAAATCAGCCGAGTGGAAACTCGTAAGAAATAACTCGCACTTTTTTTTTTGGCGGGAACGCGGGAAGAGTCTTGTCGCTCCGTTATATTTTTTTCCAAAACTTGTGTTTTGTCGAGTGCATAAAAGTGGTGGTGTTTTATTCATAAAGTGCCGAATTACATGCGTGAGTGTGGGAAAATGATATAATGTGGTGAAACATGACTTTTCGCGGTGCTTCCAAAACTCCATCGAAGCTTTATAGTAAAGTCGCCACTACTTTACTAAAGCATGACTGGACTTGACTAAGACTGGACTTTGCCTATAACTAGCTACGAGGACACTTATTTAACTTTTGAAACTTGAAAATATATAAATACTTGACGCTGGCAAATGCTAAAACGCGACGCCAAAACCAAAGAAAAAAAAAACCGCACTTTACCAATAAATGTGAAAGTTTGTGTGTGTCAAAATATGTGCTATACTTATAACGACTCTATCTACACTAATTATAAAGAGGAAAGATTTGATTTTTTGTACGTTTGTTTGTTTGTAATGAATAGGCTCCGAAACTACTAGACCGATCTGAATAATTTGACAGCCCCGTTGGCTCATTGGTAGTATATCATTGGCCTTGAGAGCTGTAGAGCGTGGGTTCGATTCCCACTCAGGGCAAACATTTTGTGAATAAACAAATGTTTGTTCTGTATCTAGATGTTCTGTATGTATTTACAAAAAAAAGTGTTTATGTAGGTATTCTATCAGTTATCTGACTTCCATCACACAAGCTCTGCTTACTTTGGGGCCAGATGGCGCTGTGTGTATAGTCCTACGATATTTATTTATTTATTATTAATTCTTTCATCATTAGAATGCTGCCATGATCACTGAGTGTAATAATAGGTATAAATGGAGAGTACTGAGAGTCAAGTATTTTGGGAAAGTTTTCTATATCAAAATGAACGAAATTCGATCAGTGTAAAGATTGTACTGAAAATAACGTAACGTGTAGTATTAGAAACTTGACATAAGTTTTTTCTTGAATTGCCATGAAAATTTTTGGATGAGTCACCACTAAAAATATGTATAGCGCAATATTTTGTAGCGATGATAGCTCAGTAGGTAGTGCGGTCGACAGTCAACAAAACACCCAATCTGAAAATAATATAGACGCCGGCAAAGAGTTTCACATCCTTGCTATTCGTATGAAAAACTTCAAACGGTGAAGGAAAACAGCGCGAGGAGACCTACGTCCTACATGTCTGAGAGTACTTAAAAAAAGTTATCGAAGATGTGTAAAGGCTGCCAACCTGCACTTAGCCAGCGTGGTGGACTATGGTCTTACCCTTTCTTACAACGCGAAGACACATGCGCCCAGCTGTGGGACAGTTTATAAAAAAAGCAGATCTGATTCGGGGGAAAAAACACTTACAAGTAATTAAATAAGTCATAAAATAAGGTTTTCATAAGCTAAAATCTAAGACTAGTTCTGAAATATGCGTCATTTAGTTGTACAGAAATAGAAGAAAATAATTGATACGGTAAATTTGATTGAAATTGTGGTAAAAATAAGTGTAATTTCCAAAAAATTGTATACTATACACAGTATCTATGTATGAACATACTGAATAAGTATTTACGGTACTTAGGAACAGTTTACGCATAAAATCAACAAAATATCACTACTTTCGGGCCTCAATAGTTTCTTATCCAATTTAGTGAGGTAGTTTCATTAGTTGTGAGCGTATAAGTATAATAACACTGGCAGTAGGTAAACAGAGTGATTCGTGAGCGTGGATTAGTGCGGGGCATTAGGTATTGATATCGAGCAGTTCGAGATGATATTTTGTAATACCACGAATTATACAATACTAGCGGACGCCGCGTAGTTCCCGTTCCCGTAAAAAGTAGCCTATGTCATCTGGGGATAGTGTAGCTTACCAACGGTGAAAGAATTTTTGAAATCGGTCCAGTAGTTTTTTAGTTGATTCGTTATATACAAATTTACAAATCTTTCTTCTTTGTAATATTAGGATACGTATAGACTAGTCCAGGTACATACATCATCTTACATAAATATGTTTCTTTTGACATCCCTGTTGGCTCATTGGTAGTGTATTTGCTTCAAGAGCTGTAGTGCATGGGTTCCATTCCCACCAGAAGAAACATTTATGTGACTATAAACGTTTGTTCGATGTCTGGGTTTTCTGTATGTATTATAAGTATGTATTTGCAAAAAAATAAGTGTTTAAGTATTTTATCAGTTATCTGGTTCCCATAGTACAAGCTTTGCTAGATCACGCTATGTGAAATGTCCTACGGTATTTTTAATTAATCTACACATAAAAGTTGAAATTGTATTTTTTGGCTTTTAAATATTAATTTCTTAAATAACTAGTAAAACAATTTGTATTTGGGTTGGATGTGTATGTCTGGTATTAGGCTGATCCTGGCCTACTGTAATTAGTAAACCATGCCTCGTATAAAGTAAGAAACTGATCCAGTACAGCCGCAACTTTAAGAAGATTTCAATTAAGTGTTACGTAGCAAGCAACACAATTTCAGTTCTAGAATTCTACCTTTGTAATGTACAATAAGATAATAGCAAATTTTTAGCAAAAGATAACCTACTTACTTAACTATAATTATCTAATCAAATCGAACACTATAAAACAATATTGTTAAAAACGGCTTTAACGATTTGTTTTCTATACGATGTTTTTGGTGGTGAAACATTAATCAAGCTAGGTCTCCGGAAAAACGCGTTTTATCGAGCTATACATTTTGCATATATCAAGCAAAGCTCGTTCGTATAGGTACTATATCTATGATTTTAACTATATATTTTTAACTACCTAAATTTATTATATTAAGCGAATTGCACGTTTCATGAATTTGGCATTCTATGAGCTAAAATAATTTGCAACCATGAGAAATTTTCAAAATTACACATTTTAGATTTTAACGATGCTTCGATCACTTATTAAGATAAAAACAATAAGATTGTGAGTAAGTAACTTTTTTTATGTAAAAGCAATGAGACGAACGATACGCTCTCCTGATAGTAAAATATAACTCATACTCATGACCATTACATCAATACACAGAAGTTTGTGTTGCAGAATAGAGTCCGGGGCATCGCTGCTTTGGAGCTCACTACTTAATGAAAAAATTGAATATTGCATTTACAACATTTCGATATCGATAGCAAACGTATACGCGCCTATCTTGTTCCGAATTAGTACCTAGCTGTTTACCAATACCCATGTAGAGGGCTATAATTGAAAGGTACGCTACCTGTTATGACATGATTACTGATGTGGAAACGGACGAAAATGCGGACACACTGTTTGGTATCATGAATATTATCTGAGCATAATTTATTTTTAACCCTCGATGCAGACACAGCGGTGTTATAAGTTAAATGTGTATTTATGTATATGTTTCAAACTGTGACATCGTAGCTGAATGGCTGCAGACATTTTGATTTAGCTTTTTTTTGTCATAAAAACTTATAAATTCATAAAAATGTTGATTTTTTATTTCTGTAAATGTGACAAACGATACGCTCTCCTGATGGCAAGAGATAACGCCTATCCATGACCATTGCTCGGAGTTTCCCTACGAGATCGAATCAGGAATGAGGAGATCCGTAGACGAACCAAAGTTACCGACATAGCCCAACGGATTAGCAAGTTGAAGTGGCAGTGGGCAGGGCACATAGTACGCAGAACTGATGGCCGATGGGGCTGCAAAGTTCTGGAGTGGAGACCACGGACCGGCAAGCGCAGCGTAGGACGTCCACCCACAAGGTGGACAGACGACCTAGTAAAGACCGCAGGAACGCGCTGGATGCGAGCCGCTTCCAACCGGTCTTTATGGAAGTCAATGGGGGAGGCCTATGTCCAGCAGTGGACGTCCTACGGCTGAAATGATGAAATGATGATGACCATTGCAGCTGTACACAGCACTTTGAGTAGCAAAGCTAAGTCCGGGGTATCGCTACTTTGGCGCTTATTACTTTGATACTTTCGATGGTTAGTCTCAACAGCCCAGTAATTTCGCTAGCTGCAGTACCCTTCAAACCAGAACACAGTAATGTTCACATACTACTGCTTGGCGGCAGAATATCTGATACTGCGGTGGTACCTACCTAAACGATGATTGATAATATTGAATGTAAATGGGTGCGGCAGTTTCTTTAGTTTTAATTTATATTTTATGTAATTCTCCTTAAACAGTACCGCTTTACTTAAACATGTTGCTTATACGTATATGGGGATTTAGTTCAGAACGAAACTTAAATATTTGTACTACGTCTGTAATTTACTACAATATATGAATATATACTGTTTAGTATAATATAATTTAACATTTAAATGTATGTTTTGAAGGTGACTTGCTCAAAAGTGTTTATACGATATGTTATTACTTATTGTTTTTTTTATGTAAAAAGTAATGAGGCGAACGAGTCGCTTTCCTGATGGTAAGAGATAACGCCTGCCCATGACCATCGCAGTGATACACAGAACTTTAAGTAGCAAAACAAAGTCCAGGGCATCACTGCTTTGGCGCTCATTACTTTGTGACTTGGTGGTTAGTCTTAAAAGCCCTGTAATTTCGCTAGCTGTATTAGTTATCAATCAATTCAATCACTTATTCTTTCCATGTACTTGCAAGATGTAGTGCATGCACTTGCCTTCATTTCTGCGAAGGTCTTTCCAAGGAGTTACGAGATGAATTGTTTTTTAAAGTGCGTCGATAAATATTTCTCTGGGTTGGCAATACATCTAAAATATCCGGATGTCCATTGTCGACAGTGAGCTTACCATCAGGCAAACCGTTTGATTGTTTGCAGGTCCTTTAAAAAAAAAGACGTTTATTTATTGTTGTACGGTATTGTATCTACATAGCGACTATAACTTGGTCCGTGTGAGTATGTGCTAAGAAATAGGAGTAAGCACGTTAACAACTTCATTGGTTAAACGGTAGGGTTGAATAAATGATGCGCTCGGGTGCTAATATGATACAAAAGCGAGCGGTAGCGGTAGCGGATTGTTATACTCATTAGGTCATACAATGAATTGTCCACATATCATTGCAAGTGTTAAATTGTAATATTTAAGTAAAATAAATAAATAGCGTAGGACTATACACACTGCGCCATCTGGCCCCAAACTAAGCAGAGCTTGTGTGATGGAAGTCAGATAACTGATAGAATACATAAATCCTTTTTTATTTATAAATACATACGTATAATAAATACAAAACACATTCACAAAATGTTTGCCCTGAGTGGGAATCGAACCCACGCCCTACAGCTCTCAAAGCAGATATACTACCAATGAGCCAACGGGGCTGTCAAGTGTTTTTTCTTTTTGGATATCTCTTCGACTTAAGGGTTTAAATAAGTGTAATAGGTTTTTTTTGATACTCAAACGATAGGTTCTTTAATTGAAGAACCTACTTGATAGTTATAATAGTAGATAGTTATAAACCCAAGGACTACTGAGCTAAAAGAGAGTCGTTGAGTACCTACAAATTTAATATTATAAGTTATTATTTATTTACTGGCTGCGCCCAGCGGTGTTACCCGCTATAATTTTTCGGTATAGCCTACGTGTTAATGCGGGATATCAGCTACCTCTAATACTAGCTAACTTTTTAAGCATTGGTTAACTTAAAACTACGTCTAAAAGTAAGGTCCTAAATTATTATTAGTTTATCCCACTAATATTATAAATGTGAATGTTTGGATGGATGGGTAGATGTTTGTTACTCTCACTCAAAAACTACTGAACAGATTTAGATGACATTTGATATAGTGGTAGCTGAGACCCTGGATTAGAACATAGGCTACTTTTTATTCAAAAAACATGTAGCGGGTAACACAGCGGGGCGCAGCTAGTTTATTACAAAATAATGCATAAAATAACCGTGTTTGGTGTAATTTAGACATGGGTGGATACGTCTTTCATAGTGGGAGGCAATTCAAAAAACTGATGATAACAAAATAGGGGGATACAGTTTGGTGGTACAGCTACATACGAGTATCTATCACCTTTTTTTACCCAGGGAAATCCTTAATGGATACCACCCGCCACGGGGGTGGCAGGGTGGTTATGTGGGACTCTCCGTCAATATGACGGCCTACCCACTAAAAACCCTGGGGTGTTCCATCTCAACACTTTTAGTCAAGGTATCGGGCACGCTTGCGCATTCGTCCGCTACCTCGACAGCGCTAGTCCCAACTGAACTCCTTCTCGGGGAACTACTGCTCCACCCGTCCTGATGACAATGTATGGGAACACCACATACATCGTTCATCCTCGGGAAGCTCATTCATGGGCAACTGGTTCCCCCGAACCTGTTACCCTGACATCCCTTTACTAGTATCTATCACCTACATCCACAATTTAATTACACTACTCGGTTGTGGATCAAATCATTCGTTACGTTGAGTAAGGACTTGGAACGTTGATAACCGAAGAACTTCTTAGAGTGTAATTAAATTTCTGAGCGAGTGGTGTAATTAAATTTTGAATATATGAGATGGATACTATGCTGCCGTGCTGAGCATGTGATGTGCTGAGACACGAAACTGTTTTTCCCGAATTTATTGCTATCAGTTTTCTGATTCAGCGTCCAATATGGAAGCAAATTTAACATTCAAAAAAACAAAATGAATGAAAAAATTACTAAAAAGTTTTCAAAAACACAAAACTTTTTTTTTATTTGTAAAAAAAACTAGCCATTCTAGGTCAGTATGCCCGCTTCACAAATCATTGACAGGGCTGCCACAAGCGGCCAATTTATTTTATGTCAAACTTTGCATAATAATACTGCTAAAGTTAAAACGCTTTCATAATTACTTATAAGTAACAATTTACATGCGCGATGTTTTTGCCAACACATAAATCGCAGCTGCGTTAATTTATCCGTGACATTTATTTACGACGAGGAGAGACGAGGAAAGCTTCTCCCGTATTTTTTTTCATTAATTATTTATTTATGATCAATGAATTCTTTATACTTGTAAGATAACTTTAAAACGTAGAATTGTTAAGTCTACTAATTAATTAACTACATTTCGTGATGTGTTATATTTTTACGTTACTAAACTGATAATTACTGAGCTGGTGAGACTAACCATCCATTCTGAAAGTAATGAGCGCCAAGCAGCGATGCCCTAGACCTTGTTTTGCTACTAAAAGTTCTGTGTATCGCTGCAATGGTCATGGACAGGCGTTATCGAGAGCGCCTCGTCTCATTACTTTTTACATTAAAGAAAAGATGACTTGATTTTAACTAATCCGGACACCCTATCAACTAATGACTTTTACAATTATATTTTTCAGTCAAGTAGTCTGCTGTCGGGCAACCTTGACAAAAAGCTTGCTAGCTCGCATGTCGCTTCACAGCAAACATCGTATTTCGGCTTTGTTTGCGACGATGCTATGAATAAACCATATAAAGTGGCCTCGCTAACGTGTCCCAAACCGGTATTATAATCCAGTAAGCGCGTTAGCACGATCGACGGCGGTGTTTAATTTCAAAAGAGGATCATTTAGTGCAATTGTTTATAATAAAATCTAAAAAATATTACTTAAAAAATTGTTAAATTAACAAACATCGTATAACTTCATTTTTTATCCGTACGGCTAAAGAATGGTACAAGTTACCGGCTTCCTTGTTTTCTGAGAGATATAATCTAAATCTTTTCAAGTACAAGGTGAATAAGTCTCCTAAGTCTGCGTGCTTCATCTTCAACCACATCATCGCTTACCATCAGGCGAGTTGGTGTGTCAAACACGGGCTTATTTATAAAGGTTTAAAAAAAACTTTGCTACACAGAAATAAAGTATTCACTACCAACTTACGTCACTTAAATTTTAAGTAAGAATAGAGTTACAAACAAAAAATTGATTCATTTTTTTACATTATGGTAGTTTTAGTAGTAGGAACATTGATTTATTCTGAACCTTATTAACTCAATGTGTTGTTTTTTTTACGGTTTAAAACGCTATGAAGCTGCAGAGCTCTGCTCATCCTCTCACATTGGAAACTTTAGATATTCTAAAAAGTACAGAGTATAAAGTAACGCTTTCGAAAATATCTGTCTTTAATAAATATATATTATAAAAATAAATCGATCGAGCAATCGATATTGCTGGCGATTACTTAACAATTTAAAGTGAAACAATTAAAATACATAAAATAATTAAATTTAATGGTTAGTAAGTAAAACTATGTAGGTAAACATTACAGATAACATACTACTACTACTAATTCAGCTTATAGAAACGATTAAATTATTTTTCTTCTTCTTTCTTTTTGTATAATTCTAATATATTTATTTATTATATACCTACCTAATTTTATTTATTTAATAATTATTTCTATTAACGTAAATTTTATGGACATATTAAACACTGGTGTCTCAAGACTTGTGGCTACATTTCAGTGCATTACCACTTTTTTTATAAACTAGTCTTTAGAAAGTTGTTGGTGTTTTGCTACAGTTATGAATGAAGTTGCTATAGTTAACTGCAGCTCCGGTTATTGCTATAGTTTTTCTATGTAAAAAGTTCAGCATTGTTCTCTTACAAAATTTTACATCAGTAAAGTTTTTATTATGGTCGTGATTACATATTGTGAAAGGTGAAAATGGTCTACGATTCAGCAACGCACTGTGAAAAGGTAAGTGTCGAGTTTTGTTTTTTTTTGACGTGTGATAATTTTGTTGTCAAAGTTACACATATTATATACAAGTTACAAGTCACACATGAGATAATTCCGTAGTGGCTGTTATCTATAGCAATTATACCGCACGTTTGCTTTTATATTTTTCCTCTTTTAATTTATTATTTTTCAGAATTTTTCTTAGTTTTAAATAGGTATTAGTTACTCCTGTTCCAGTTGTGATGTCACCATCTCTCACCATGTCTCTGTCATGGTTTATTTTTATGAACTGTCTCACTAGCACTGGAGAAGGATAAAGCCATAGTCCACCACGTTAAGCCAAGTGCAGATTGGCAGACTTCTCACATCATCGAAACCTTTCTTCTATAAAAAATTCAGCCATGTAGGTTTCCTCACGTTGTTTTTCACCGTTGAAGTGAGCAGCAATAGGCACATAACTTAAAAAAATCAGAGGTGCGTGCTGGGATTTGAACCTAGAACCTTCAGATTAGAAACCAGACGGACGGTCTACGTAGCACTTTTAAAGTAGGTTCCCGGCATAAAACATTTTGGAACGTAAAAGTATGAATACAATTTTTACTCAGTATAAAGTTGTTTATTTGAAACTGTCATTTTTACACTTTGATCATCGTCGCCATAGCCGCCAAGCAGCAATATGTAAACATTACTATGTTCCGGTTTAAAGGGTATTGCAGCTAGCAAAATAGGCTGTTGAGACTACCCATGGCAGGTCTCATAGAAATAAAGCGCCAAAGTAGAGATGCCATGGAATTTGTTTTGCCGAGGATGACTCGAGACGAGTCGAAACGAACGAATGAGACGAAACACGTGTCAGCAATTGGTTACTGCAGCAAGAAGAGGATATAAAAACTAATGGTTATTTAAATTAGATATTTTTAATTTATTTAGTTTTTAAGTTAATGTTGAATTTTAGTTATAGTTCGAATAAATGTTTAAAATTGTCTATGGGTTAGATAAATGTTCAAAATAATATTTAAATTAAATTAAATCTTTGTCACTGTTGTAATCCAAATTACTTTTAAGCGGTAAGTAGCTGAAAATATAACTCTCAAATATTTATCGTTTCAGTGTAAAATTAGACCAAATAAGGTTTACTTCGAATATTTCAGTGCGAGAGTAAACTCTCGGGGACGTGAAGCTGATTGCATTGCAGCGACGTTGGAAAAAGGAATTCTACAATACACAAAATGGCTTTTCCTACATTTTATAGGACAAAAAAAGGTCACCTAAAAGTAATGATAGAAACTTTAGAACACTAGGCACTTGAATTCTTGTGTTGACAATTGAATAAAACTATGAAAATTTAACAAATAATTTATAAGGTTTACGTGACAAATATAGATAATATGTTTTTTATTGGCATGTTACATAAATGATTATTTATCTACTTCATTTAGTAGTTTACTAGATAAATTAAGTATTATTCAGTTTTATCAAATAGCTTATTACTTATATACACTATACATAGAAGGGCAAAAAGTATCACAAAAGTCTCATCTCGTATATTACTAGTAAAAAATATTCAACTTTTGTGTTGCAACTGGCTGTCAACTTCTTTCAACCGGTCACTATCATTCGAATGACTAATTCCCATAACTCGTATAAAAATTGATATCGCTATTTGTTTTGCTAAATCGAGGAAAATGGCTCTGCCAGCTTGTTTATTGCCGTCGCTTGGGGAACAAAAGTAGGCCAAATAAAATCGCTGTTTCCTCGCAAGTGGATTGCAGTGGAAGGCAATGTGATTATGTCAAGACAACCGGTTGCAACTGCTTTATGGTTTTTAACGGAAGAAGGCTTTTAATATTGTTTTTGTACTCTCCTATTGTATTGTAATCAAGTTTGAAGATTACGAAAAACCTACGCCACCATTTATCTTAAGGTCTGACTATGTGCACCGCTCACCTGATGTTAAGTGAAGGTGTGGTCGAAGATGGTAAAGCACACCTAGCCTGGAATAGAACTGGCTCCCAAGTGAGGCTGTCAGAACTGTTAGGTGCTTGGCGGCTGATTTTCAACTTGAATGTAGTAGTTTGAAAGGAACAGCAGCTAGCAAAATGGCAGGGCTATTGATACTAACCATCGAACGTAATGAACGCTAAAGCAGCATAATCCTGCACTTTGTATTGTTACCCAAAGTTATGGGTTCCCTGCATTGTTTGTGGATAAGTAAGATTACCTTTACCATCATAATAAGAAATGGCTAGATTTGGTTGGCTTTACATCTGGTGAGCTGTGGCCAAATACCGGGCTTGTCAACCATTAAAAGAAGGCTAACGTCGTTTAACTATAAACGGCGCTGTTAAGTAATTCTCTACGAATTTTCTCAGTTCAAACAAAATGTGTTCCAAATATTGAAAAGGCATAGGATCGGCTATTCGTACTTAAAGGATCAGTTTGAATTCATCCCGGGCCGCCCTCGTTAGAATTGTTGCGTATTGGTTGAGCCCGGACTGTCCTTCCAAGGCTTAGGGATATGCAAAGTTTTTAAACCTACTTGAATATTTTGGTAAATCCTACTGGGATGCCGAAATGTGAGTACGTTCGAACTTAATTTTTATTATGCTTACTAATTTTCGAGTACCTACTTGCAGGTCGTACAAATATACGCTCAGATGCAGCTGTTCAAAGGCATCGGCAAGTTTTTTTCTCAAATGACTGCATGTAGTAGGTATTCTAATACAGGGAACTATTATTCTGTAGCGATGATAGCTCCGTGGTTAGCGCGGTAGGTTCGCATACCGAAGGGCGTGGGTTCAAACCCAAACAATGAGCTTGAGCTGCCGGTGAAGGAAAACATCGTGAGGAAACCATACTATGGTGGTAGGGTACTTTCTAGTACTCGGCTGGCTAGCTACCACCCTCAAGTTGAAAATCTGCCGCCAAGCATCTAACGGTGTGTTCCGGCAGCCTCACTTGAGAGCCAGTTCCATTGCAGGCTAGATCTGCTTTACCATCTACGACCACACCTTCACTTAACATCAGGTGAGCTGTGGTTAAACACCAAGCCTGTCAACCATTTAAAAAAAATGGAAATATTACTGGACCAATACAATAAATCGGACGATTTTTTATCAAAACCGTAAAATGTATCTATGTGGTTTCCTTACTGCTTGTATTGGATTGTATTTATTGATTCAAAAATCCATATATATATATATATATGTATATATATTTCCGCATTTTGCCAGTTCTCATACAATGCTTTGTGTGTTTTACCATCGTCGACCACATTATCACTTGACAACAGATGAACTGTAGTTATTCATCGAATACTTTTTTACGACCACATAGGTAAGTGCGTACATGTGAAAAAAAAATTACATGTATTTTATTAGTCATCTGGTTCCCATAGATTTGCTTAGTTTGGGGCTGGATGGCACACTGATAAAAAATACCGGCCATTATTTATTAATTTATATTCAGATATTATAAAGTAATGGGTCGAACAAAATGCTCTCCTGATGGTAAGTGATAACGTATGCTCATGACCATTGCAGCGATACCCAGAACTGAGTAACAAAACAAAGTCTTCGATTGGTCTCAAATTATTTATCAATAGCCCTCAATGTCGATAGCTATAGTCTCCTATTGGAACACGTAATAAAAAAATAGATTAAATAAATATCGTACGACATTACACACAGCGCCATCTGACCCCAAACTAAGCAGAGCTTGTGTTATGGAAGTCAGATAACTGATAGAATACATGTATACGCTTTTTTTTTGTAAATACATACTTATAATACATACAGAACACCCAGACACCGAACAAACATTTTGTTTATTCACAAAATGTTTGCCCTGAGTGGGAACCGAACCCACGCCCTACAGCTCTCAAGGCAGATATACTACCAATGAGCCAACGGGGCTGTCAACAATGCTTACATACTACTGCTTGACTTTTTTTTTTTTTTAATGGTTGACAGGCTTGGTGTTTGACCACAGCTCATCTGATGTTAAGTGAAGGTGTGGTCGAAGATGGTAAAGCACACCTAGTCTGGAATGGAACTATCTAGTAATGCGATGGTATCTGTCTAGATAACCTCTTGCTACGATCTATCACCTAGTTTTCTACTATGTAGGCATTTTGTTAAGTTAACAAAGTCAAAAAGTGAACAACTGTTGCCTGTTCCACAAGAATATACAGCTAGCAGCTTTATTTTTCTGAAATAATATAAGGCTGTAACTACAACTCCCTAAATTCGGAAATTTCGATGCGGTTACAATAAAACATCCGAACCGGAACGCTCTATGACACGCGGGGTATCGACAACCAAATCCGTTTCAATCGGAAGAAGTGAAATATCTGTAACGGCATTGGTAACAACCCTATAACGTGGTTACGTCCACAGACTAAAGAATAGATACCTTAAGTATGGGAAAACTGTATAACCTAATCCTAAGACGCTGCGTGAATGTTTAATTCTTCTAATGAAAGAAAGAAAGAAAAACGTTTAATTTTGTAACAAGCACAAAAACAAAAACAAACATACAGAGACAGACAAAAGTTACAAAATAGGGGCTCACCTGCAGCGCTGGTCTTCCGGTGAGCCCTTGTAGTGACTTTTGGCGGGAACGCGGAAAGAGTCGTGTCACCCCGTTGTATTTTTTTTCCAAAACTAGTGTTTTGTCAAGTGTTTATGCATAAAAATGGTGGTATTTTATTCATAAAGTGCCGAATTACAAGCGCGAGTGTGGGAAAATGATATAATGGACTGTACACGGACTGTACTTGACCAAGACTGGACTTTGACTATATCTATAGCTACGAGGCAACTTATTTAACCTTTGAAACTTGAAAAGATAAAACACTTAACACTGGCAAATGCTCAAAATGCGACGCCAAAAGCAAAAAAAAAAAAAAATTTTCTTCTAATGTAAGATTTTGTTATTCATCTAACATTATCATAATCAGAAACAATTTTTTTTTTTTTAAATTGAATATTTTGATATCAAACATTTTTGTTTTACTTAAACGGAATAAATTGCATTCGATGAAGTTGGATTCTAATTGTAGTTTTGTAACGATGGTTGCAGTGGTTAGCGCGATCGATTCACACACCGAAGGGCTCCGGTTCAAACCTCAACAATGAGCTTGAGCTGCCGGTGAAGGAAAACATCGTGAGGAGGAGCTGACATCTTCGATGTAAGTGTTTTATCTGTGAAATAGTGTCATCTCTATTTCTTAGTCTGTGGAGATTATCGACCGGCTCCTTGACCCAGGGTGATAAAACGGCGAAAACTCCAAATCGTTTGCCCAACTTTGCGGTCACACAAATTTGGTCCTTATTGCAACGCTGAAAGAAACTAGTGTAGCTTATTTTAATTCTATGGCCGGAAAGCAATTTTTAGAGGTTAGTAAAAGACCATTATGTACTTCTAAAAAGATAATAAATGCTATTACTTTTTTAGGATCCAAAAGGGTGTTTAATAGCTATTAGTAAAGTTACTTCTGTTTGTCTAAACGTCATCTGTTGGTATGTTTGTTCTTTCTTTAAAGGTCTTATATTTTTAACTGTTATAGGTTGTCAGATGAAAATCTTAAAATTAAACAATCCATAAGTAATTAAGTATTAGCTTTAAGTAATTAAGTATCCAAAATTTAATGGGAATTCCAACTCGATATTTAAAGTATTTTTTAGTAATTATTTATTGTATATTTTTAATATAATCTTAATTGTATGCAGTAGTTGATTTTTAATACATTTTCAAACTTTTTATAGCGATGACGACATAAAGTTGGTTTAATATATACCTATAAATGCCCTTGTTATGTAAAACAAAACAGTAAATGTACATAGCTATTTTGACACATTTGATTTACTTTGCGAATTGATATATTTTTATTTTTTTTGAATGACGCCTGTAATTTGCGAATTGACATGAAGTAAACACATCTTATATCATAGCCTCATAAAAGCGATATCATTGTCCGAGTAACGTTTAAAGTAAAATAATCCAGATATTTGTATCAATAAAGCGAAAAACAACTCGACGTACGTGTATAGAAGAGGTTATTATGGTTGTCGTTGACTTGACATTGACAGATTTTGTTTCGGTTAGCCTATGCTTTTTTTAGGCCCTATTTATAGCCATATGACGTCATTATACGTCAATTGAAAGTCAAGTTTATTTTAAGTATTTTATTAAAACTAACCCTATCACATAGTAAACGTAAATGTAATGTACAATAATTTAATATTTCGAAATGGTTTTGGAATCAGTAAAGTGTTTTTTTCTTTATAATGTACCGAATTGTGTGCGTTTTTTTTAAATTCTGAAATTGGGCATGAACATTTTCTGCCTTTAATCACGATGTTTTAAGGCCACCTTTAAACTGATTATATTAGTTATGCTGTTGCATAATGACATGTATTATGGATCTATGGGTATAACAGATATTTGTGTGGATAAGAAAGTCCAAAAAATGTGAAAATATGTTTTAACATCACATTTTTCCTGCGGTATAGTTTTATCGAACAATATTTACCGTCTGTTTTAGTTTTCAGAAGCAGTGATATAAATGTACCACGTTCTAGATGACGTGATCCAAACACTTACTTCGTTCATATTAACTGCAGAGCAGTGTATACACCTTATTTATTATATACATTAACGACCATAAAAATACGTCACGTGTGAACAAATTGTAAACAGTACCTACAGTATAGTTTTGAACATAATTATGTCTTTACTTTGAAGTTGTACGATGGATAATTTAACTTTCTACAAGTCACGCATATGGAGCCTTTTCTATCCTTTCTAAGAACTTTACCTTCGTAATAATAGGATATCATGAAACGGGCGGGCGAAAACTGCTATTTGATGGGCGGCTTATAGTAACCGGTCAAAGACTTATTTATGGGTTACGCCTTCCTTCTCTAGCATTTAACCTACAACTGTGTGCAGTTTTATGGGCTTCGAATCCACACTGAAGGGCGTGGAACTGTTGAGAACAACAACACTTGAGAACCTGTTCCATTCCAAGCTAGGTGTGCTTTACCATCTTCGACCACACCGTCACTTAACATCAGGTAAGCTATGGTCAAACATCTAGCCTATCAAGCATAAAAAGGTCATATCTTGGATAAAGACACGCTGAAGGGCGTGGGTTCACTTGAGAACCTATTCCATTCCAAGCTAGGTGTGCTTTACCATCTACGAACACATCGTTACTTAACATCATGCGAGCTGTGGTCAAACACCAAGCCTGTCAAGCATAAAAAAGGATTTTAAACCGCGAGTTGCAGTTAGTTAGATTTGTATATCACACATATATCTATCTCTACTATTATAAAAAGAAAAGATTTGATTGTTTGTTTGTTTGTTTGTATTGAATAGGCTCTGAAACTACTGGACTGATCTTAATGATTCTTTCATTATTAGAATGCTACAATACCCGTGATGGACATAAGGTATATTTTATTTAAAAATCAATTAGGGATCCGTATGGAAAATTCAATAATATAACCCAAGCTGTGAAAAAATTGTAAAAATCTTTACTTAGCATGCGCAGCGAAAACTATTGACAATAGAATAAAGTGACGTTTTATAGACCAAACTGACAACTACAAACAAGTCCGCAACAACTGTCATATGTCTAACTATTACAGTTGTCATCTACATCTTATAAAAAGGAAAGATTTAATTTTTTTGTTTGTTTGTATTGAATAGGCTCCGTTACTACTGGATCGATAAATTTATAATGTTAATCGAGTTTTGTTTTCCCTTGTGAAGCCGGGGCGAGCTGCTAGTTATTTTATAAATTCGTCTGCAAAGTAATTCACTTTTATAATACAAACATACTTTTGTCGGTTCAATCCTTATTTGTTTTCTTAGTAAAAATGTTTTTTTTTTCTATTAAAAAATCGTGTAAGTTCAATTTCTGTAGTGTTTATTTCACAACGTCGCCTTCACACCATGCCTTCTGATTCTCCCTAATCCCTTATATTACAAGGATAGCTCGCCACAGAGTTGCGGTAGCAAACAAGCCAGAGTTCAGCAGAGCGAGCTAAATGCTCCAGTAAATCCAGGTCATTAAGACTCCACGGTCTACAGCGGAGTTCCGTCCACCGGGTTTTTACATTTTGTGTAATTTAAATGCTTTTCTACTTATATAAAAACTCAACTTCAAAGTAAGTTCGCACTCGTAAGCCGCTGTAGATTCCTGTGACAAGAACATTTCGATGAGCCATACAGGGCAAGCATCTGGTATAAGATTATCCAGCTTCACATCCTGAAACATACATGGATTAGTGCTAGTCTTCCAAAGCATATTGTCACCTAAAGTGACAGCCAACTAGGACTTGACCGGACTCCACTTTGAGTCACTTGACTGTGACTATGCCGTACTTAACTTGTTGTATCATAAAATACTTGAAAATAATTAAATATCATCATCATCATCATCATCAGCCTTTTGTAGTCCACTGCTGGACATAGGCCTCTCCCAAGACACGCCACTCAGTCCGATCCTCGGCTTTTCGCTTCCACCCACCGCCAGCTGTCCTACGTATATCGTCACTCCATCGAGTTTCAGGGCGTCCTACGCTACGTTTGCCAATTCGCGGTCTCCACTCTAGAACACTTCTACCCCAGCGGTTGTCGGTTCTGCGACAAATATGTCAATTAAATAGTTAAGCAAAGTTTGTACTATGGGAACCAGACAACTGATAGAATACTTAAATACTTTTAAACCGACTCAAAAAAGGAGGAGATTCTCAATTCGACAATTTTTTTTGTATGTTACGCGATCATTCCGTCAATTACGAATTGATTTTGATTGATGATTCTTTTTTGTTGATTTTCTATCAACAAAAAATTGTCGACGATATTTTCTTTTACTCCGAAACCTCGCTGTTTCATTGGAGCAGTGCGTTTAGTTGGCCATGGAGTCGGTTTTTTTACTTTTCAAAATACTTGACGCTGGAAAATGCACAAATCACGAAGCCAAATATCAGCTTGAGGCGTTGGAGACGATCGAGAAACGTGATAAGAAACTCACTAGCTATAACTCGCTTGTTCAGAAAAAAACTCCAAGCCTTGAACATCGTTGCAAAGTTGCTCATATGTCGGTTTTCTACCCGATACACTTTGGAGAGTGCGCTTCAGATCTGCATGACCTAATTTCACCCTACCATTTTACTATCGGACAGCCAGAAGTTCTAAGAAGCGACACCGCTTCATAGTCGATATTGCAAAAACTTGAACTCGGTTCGAATCTGGCTTCATTGTACGAACAATGAAATTTGCTGCTCGAGTTTCCCTGTTCCTTGATAAATTGATAAATAAATAAATTGATTTGTTCCCTGATAAATACCTACAATCTGAGTGCTGTAGTTCGTCGCGTGATAATCGGTTTCTTCTAGGCAAGCGTGATTCATTGTAGAATGCATCTTCGCTTAACATCAAGCGAGTTGGCAGTCAAACGCTAGCTTATTTTGCAATAAAAAAAAAACAAAAACATCGTAGAAAAATTAATATTTATGGAATCAAAGATGGCAATACGTCGATCTAGTTATGTAGTCAGATAACCCTTTGTAAAAAAACTACACACTAAAATCTCATAACATCGATTTCAAACAGCGCAGCGGGTAGAATTTTTAGTTGCATGTAACTCAAAATGTAAAAAAAGTTTTAAGCTAAGCTTAATGAAGCTCTTTGTTTTCCACACATCCCATTGAAAACCGCTTGCGTATTGAAATCACCATCTTGAAATTGAGTGAAACATGGTGTATTAGGTAGCCCAGAATCCGATGCGGCCTAAAAGCTTTACAGTTTGACGAAACTTGGCCTGATAGAATAATTTTGATGAGTCATATTTTACCACATGATCTCACTTTCCCACACTCACGGGCGTGATTCGTCACGTTACTAGTTATATACTTTATTAATCACCACTATTTTTATGCATAATATCTAATACAATGCGGCAAAACGATTTTTCAACCACAACTCTATCAGTATTAATTATGCATGAGAGCTTTTGAGGTATGGGCTGTAACGTCATTGTATAAATTGAAACGACAATGGATTGCCTTCGAGGTATACCCATCTGTATATTACTGTGCCACAGATAAACTATATGAATGAGTCAGAAATACATCTTACGGATTCTAAGATTTCTTAAATAGCTTAATAATAATATTTTGTAGCGATGATAGCTCAGTGGTTAGCGCGGTCAGTTCGCATGCCGAAGGGCGTGGGTTCAAACCCGAACAAGGCTTGAGCTGCCGGTGAAGGAAAACATCGTGAGGAAACCATAGCATGGTGGTAGGGTACTTCATAGTACTCGGCTGGCTAGCTACCACCCTCTAGTTGAAAATCTGTCGCCAAGCATCTAATGTGTATTCCGGCAGCGTCACTTGAGAGCCAGTTTCATTCCAGGCAAGGTGTGCTATACCATCTTCGACCACACCTTCACTTAACATCAGGTGAGCTGTGGTCAAACACCTAGCCTGCCAACCATAAAAAAAAAAAATAAAAAAAAAAACATAATTATGTAATTCTCCAGACCTTGAAGACTTTTTTTACTTATCGAAAAACTTCAAAAATCGACACACAAAACAGAAGCGAAACGAAAATGTAACAGCCATATTTTTGTTTAACTAAATGAGACCCTACAGAACACGGCTTTAGGTTGATGATCAATTGCAAGCGTGCTTGAAACGTTCAAATACTGGCCTTAATTTGAGCTCAGTAAACTGTCTCATTATTCACCAGCTTACGTTGAGCAGGCAATACGAGTAGATGGACTGGTCTCGTGGGACCGTAAGTAAAACAACAGGTCCGTAACAAGGAACTATGTCAAAAAAAGAAAAGAAAAAATAGAGAAAAAAGTATACGTATATAAGTCTTCTTATTCTTTGATTTTTTTTTTAATGTAAAAGTTATAAGACGATCAAGACGCTCTCCTGATGGTAAGAGACAACGCCTGTCCATGACCATTGCAGCGATACACAGAACTTTGAGTAACAAAACAACGTCCAGGGCATCGCTGCTTTGGCTCTCATTACTTTGAGACTAGATGGTTAGTCTCAACAGCCCAGTAATTTCGCTAGCTGCAGTACCCTTCAAACCGGAACACAGTAATGTTTGCACACTACTGCTTGGCGGCAGAATATCTGGTACTGCGGTGGGAGCTACCTAGACGACCTCCTGCTAAGGAAATCTACCACCAAGTAAATTGATTTGATTTTGGCGTTGCATTTTGTGCATTTGCCAGTATCAAGTGTTTCGATATTTTCAAGTTTAGTAAGTTAAGTAAGTAGTCTAAGTTCAGTCTTGGTCAAGTCCCGTCCGCGCCAGTCAAATCCAGGCATGCATTAGTAAAGTAGTGGCAACTTTACTATAAGCTTCGATGGAGTTTTGGCAGCAACACGAAAAATAATGTTTCACCACATTATATCACTTTCCCACACTTGCGCTTGTAATTCGGTACTATATGAATAAAACACCACAATTTCTTTACATAAACACTCGAAAAAACACTAGTTTTGGAAAAAACACAATGTGACAACACGACTCTTTCCGTGTTCCCGCCAAAACTCATGCAACAGTTTTCTCTTTTTGAATAAACAGTTTTTATCTATCTATGTAATATGGCGGGACACAATTAGTAACTAATTTTTAAGGGTTGAACGCCCGGCCTTTGGGCTATTGCGCGGTCGTCCGACCGCGCTAGACACTGAACTATTATCGCTACAAAACTTTCTGATAATAATATATATCTATATATATGCCATTGTGTATTCTATTTTTACCTGGTACCATAAGATCTGTAGCCTGTTTGTATATACCTTTACGATAGTTTTGGCTCTTATCTCCCTATATCTGAGTTCGCCTACTTCATACCTAAGCTACCCTACCATACTAGAATAAGAATTTAATTATCTATGCCATAAGGTACCCCGCTGTATTGTTTGTACTGTGGCCCGGTTAGCCGCGTTTACCAATTAGTGCATCGGAAAATGGGTTTCCCACCTTTCCATTTTTACGAGGGCTTAATTTTCCTCTCTGATCTACATTGCGGCGAGGCTTAAGGCTTTAAGCTTTGCTTTGTAATCAGTTACAAAGCAAAGCTTAAAGATTCATTTATTTTTTTCAGATTATGGTAATTTAGACTGTATATTAAATATTTGGTGCATTTTCTTAACAGTGGAGTTAAAGGAGTAACCTTGCTGATAAATACGAGATCACGATTTGTCTAGTAATAATTGAGTAATAAACGTCACAAATATTGTTTTAGCGTTTTTCGTCTATAGATGACGATAGTACCCGCCAAAATCGATGTAAAGATATAAAATCATACCTAGAATAATTCATACCTAGATAAGTTTTTCTTTTTTTATAAATTCTGGTGGCCCCTGCGACACAAGCTCTTACTTAGTGCAGGGTCCACAAGTAATGCTAAAAAACCTAGTTTGTTAATTATAAGGTTTAATTAATTTATACTAATGTAACTCGAGTTATGGTAATAAACAAAATTTATTTATTTGTTTATTTATTTAAAAAAATATTAAATTTGGTTCGCAGATAGCTTATATCCTGGACACATAGGCTACTTTTTTATTTAGTAAAATCCTGAAGTAAACCTATAAATGTTATACATTATCTCAAATATTAACGTCAGTCCGCTATCATTTGTTAGATTTAAACAACTGAAGCAGTTTTTAGGTTCGCCCGAGAAGCGACCTTTGCGAGCGCCAAAAACAATCCAATAACAAAAACTCCTAAACACAAACGACAAACAATAGTAACGAAATCAGAAGCACGCCGACAAACACGGCACTTCCGTAACAAAGAAGGAAACTATCCCCTCTTGCCAAAACACATTACCTCTCTCAAGGCCGGAGGGAAAGTGAAACCTTACCGCCCATTTTACCAGTAGCCCCGTAGGCCGCTGCAAATTTTTCTTTGCCTTACTACTTGTAGGGTGACCATCGCTTATTAGGAATATGTTTTTATAAGTTTGTAAATTTAATACTAGATGAATTTCCGGTCTTTTGTACCCGGTGCGGTAGATTTCGGCTTTTGCTATCTATACTTATAATACAAAGCGGAAAGATTTGTATTTTTGTATGTAACGAATAAACTTAAAAAATACTGGGCCCATTTGAAAAATTATTTCACCGTTGGAAAGTTACACTATCTCGAGATGACATAAACTATTTTTTATTCACGTATTCCTATGGGAACGGGAACTACGGTGGTGAAACCGTGAGGCGTCCGCCAGTAATGTATAATTATATGTATTTATGACTGCATAAACCTCATTCGCAGTACATATCACGATGATTTCTAGTTCGTTTTCTATACTTACTAATGTACATCATATCGTTTTGTTTTACAGTTTTGTTTTATAATATTAGACTGCCCACTCAGGATATGACACCTATTTATGTGACAACATTATGTTTGTTCTGTGTGTATATTATATGATGTGTAATAAACTTCGGCCTTTTGGCTAAGATCAAAGTGTATAATAAACTTTTTTTAAGGGTGACAGGCTTGTTGTTTGACAGCTCACCCAATATTAAGTAACGGCATGGTTGACAATGGTATACACACCTAAGGGAAATTTAGAGAGAACTTTAATGGTTTCGGTTAGAAGGGTACTGTTGCTAACGAAATTACAGGGCTGTTGAGACTAACCATTTGAAGTCTCACAAGTAATGAGCGCCAAAGCAGCGATGCCCTGGACTTAGTTACTTAAAATTCTGTGTATCACTGTAATGGTCATGTAACATATCCCACGTTATATATTACCATCAGAGGAGTGCTTCGTTTGTTTCATTACTTTAAAAAAAATTGTGAATTGATTTAGTTGATCATGTTCAAGGTATATATCTAGTTTATTTCCGCTTAACAGTCGTTCAAGTTACAACAGGTAAACTAGATGAACATTCAAAATGAACTTCCGCAAAGTAACGCCTGAATCAATCAATTAGTTGATGATGTCCTAATCACATCAAATATCATGGAGGCCCTACATAGGGTCTCATGAATGCCTCGGATGTGCCTAACCGCATGCGGCATGGGGTAGCTGAGGCATTTAGCTGAGGCTAGAGACATGTTATGATAGAGAGCGTGTAGCGGAGCGGTATAAAATAATTTCACTTAGAAATGATTGATTGTAAAACATCAAAGACTTATATTATTATCCTTTCAAAACACGTTTAAACAAGTTTAGAACTATCTTAGTGACTTTTCAGAATTTTAATTGATTATCATTGACAAAACTTAGTAAAAAATTTGACGTAAAAAGTGTGGAAACTAGATTACTAATAGAATACTTTTTTTATAAATACAAAGGTATCTGACATACAGAACCCTCAGCCACAGAACAAACATGCATGCTTGTCCAGTAAAATCTGTTCTTGACTGGAATCGATCCCACCACCAATATAGTTTTTGAAGATACTCTACCAAATGAGCTAACAGAGCAGTTTCAAACTAACTGCAACTTAACTTGTAATGTTAGATAGTTTAAGTCAAATCTTGCAAGCTAAGTTAGAACCATTTCCTCTTTTTAAAGTTAGAATTTAACTTGTTGGCTCAGATTTGACGGTAATACATTTTTTATGGCAAGCATAGCCTAATTCTATACACACTGGAATAAAAACACGCGTTCTAAAATTGTTAAAAGTTTTTTTTTTCCAAGAAATTTATATTTGCTCTTTTTCTCTCTACTCGTCTGCACCCTCACCTTAATAAATGCAGGGGTGCCAACTGTGCGAACGTGTAATTGGCAGTAATAGCTAGCCGGCATCGATGGAAAGAGCCGTTTTTAAAAAGGTCATTGCGCATAACATCAATTAAGCACCAACCACAAATCCAGCAATAAAATCTATTTATACATCGCATCCTCGAAATAGTTACAATTAACATGGAATTAAAACAATTTCATTCTTCACTCCGTAGAGTAAGAGCGCCTGAGGATGTGAAAATTTTCTCTGTTTCATTTACACTCCTGTATTTACCTGTCCAAATTCATTCTAAACCATTTTTTTTAATTACCGCTGTATGCTCTGATTAAAAAGCGCTAGTGTCAATAGATAAATTGTGCCAGAGTATTTTTTTAATGTTTGATGGGTTAATCTGATGTTTAATGACGGTGTAGTACGAGGTTGTAAATATTCTATTCCAGACTAAACTCTAGCCTGAAATAAGAAAGGCTCCAAAGTGACTGTTAAGAACTTACTGTTAGGTATTTGTGAGTAGACTTTCAATTTGAGAATGAATAAATGAATGAATTTCATGTTAATATTCATAATTATAATGTCCTCTCGATGTTTACCTTCACTGAGAGCTCAAGTTCGCGAATCAAAATCCTTTAACATGCAATCCGACTGACTAACCACTGAGCTATCATTGCCACACACATTAAAGAGCTCACATTCAAACGCTTTTTTAAAGTTGGTGTTGTGGTGGTATAATGCGCTAAGACCTTTATTAGACGCCGGTCAGATGGACGACCCGATCGTTTAGTGACGTGTCGAAAATGAATTGAGCCTTGATTTTTCACGTTCGCTTTTCAAAGGGTCCTGATTTTCTCCTTAAATTTTCAATGGATAGGATTTTTTCGTTTAATTTTTAAGCCTTTGCTTTTATTTTGGCGGTGCTGGGTAGGTAGATTTTTACTGGCTTTGTGAAATGCGCAGTAGGTACCTATATTATGTACGTTTGTCGTATAATAGGCATGTTTGCGGTATAGGTAAGTTTAGCGTGCTTTAATACATTTGTCGTATGATAGAAACGTTTGTTGTATACTAACTATATATAAATATTTATCGTTTGCCTTATACCTAATTATATTAACTATGTTTGTCGTATTATAGTAAGTACGTTTGTCGTATTTTAGCTACATAAGTTTGTCATATAGTAAGTACGTTTTTGTAGCGATGATAGCTCATTGGTTAGCGCGGTTTATTAACATGCCAAATGGCATGAGTTGAAACCCTGACAATGAGTTTGATCTGTTGGTGAAGGAAAACATCGTGAGGAAACCATAGCATGGTGGTAGGGTATTTTCTAGTACTCGGCTGGCGAGCTACCACCTTGAAGTTGAAAATCTGCCGCCAAGCATCTAACGGTGTGTTCCGGCAGTCTTACTTGAGAACCAGTTCCATTCCAGGCTAGGTGTGTCAATCATAAAAAAATAAGTAGCTAAACAAATTGCTGCTTTGACGCTCATTACTTTGAGACTTTCGATGGTTAATCAGAATTCAGAAGAGATTTTCGCAAGCTGCAGTAACCTTCAAACCGGTACACAGTAATGTTAACACAATACTGCTTGGCGGCAGAATATCTGGTACTGCAGTGGTACCTACCTAGACGACCTCCTGCTGAGGAGATGTACCATCAAGTATGTATAAAGTATTTAGATACTTTATATAAATACTTCTATAATGAAACTACATATTTGAAAAACTGTGTTATGAAGTTAGTTTTTGTGTTGAAAAAACTGTCAACAAAAAAAAACTTTGTTTGCTGTAAAACATTTGGGAGAAACAACGTGTTTTCCTCGAAAATAAATTTAAAAACTGTTAATATACATTTCTAGTAATACCATATGTCATGACCTACTTCACAAACTCGTAACTATGTTAATTGCTGTATGTTTTGTTCACGCCATCACTAATTGATTCTACGACGCTATTTAAGAAACTGTGATTATGACCCTTGGCTCTTGAAGGGTTAAAACGAGATGCATGTTTTAACCTTTTGAGAGCCAAGGGTCTAAATCACCCGCTTTTATTTAATTATAAATTGTATAGCTTAATAGCAACACATACTTGGTGGTGGATCTCCTTAGCAGGAGGTCGTCTAGGTAGGTACCACCGCAGTACCAGTTATTATGCCGCTAAGCAGTAGTGTGTAAACATTACTGTGGTCCTGTACGAAGGGTACTGATAGCGAAATTACTGGGCTGTTGAGACTAACCATCGAAAGTCTCAAAGTAATGAGTGCCAAAGCGGTGATGCCCTGGACTTTGTTTTGTTACTCAAAGTTCTGTGTATCGCTGCAATGGTCATGGACAGGCGTTATCTCTTCCCATCAGGAGAGCGTCTCGTTTGTCTCATTACTTTTTACATAAAAAAAAACATCTCCCGTCTCTTCTTAGTCATTAACCTGTTATTCATAGCTAGTTAACTGGAAGATAATGCTTTTAGCTGTAAGGCCATCACTTGTGGCTTTAGCTCATAAGGTTCTTTGCACAATAAAATGTTTTTAGCTATCTACCTTTTTATACCTACGCCTAATTTAAACACAGAATACATTACACAGCCCAGTTAATAACTATACTTTGCTATTTAATTTAGAAACAAAAGTATTCTCAAAAGTGGGTTCGATTCTCACCCAGGACAATCTTTGTGGCATGAACAAATGTTTGTTCCGTGTCTGGGTGTTCTGTATTAATTATAAGTATGTATTTACAAAAAAAAGTATTTAAGTATTCCATCAGTTATCTGACTTCTATAGTACAAGCTTTGCTTAGTTTGGGGTCAGATGGCGTTATGTGTAATGTCCTACGATATTTATTTATTATTATTTTAAGTTATTACAGTTACAGCCTACAATTAAAACAGTCATACTGTTGTAATTGTAGGCTATTACAAATTTTAAATATTTGTTTTATGAAAATACCAAGCACTTTTTTTAAGCTGTCTGCAAATTCTGCAATATGTTATTTTACTAAGTGTATTATTACTAACCTTGCAGAATGATAGAGCCATTTCAAAAAACTACCTGGAATTTGAGCATACTGATTTGTTTAAATTACCATTTTCGTTTAAATAGAAGCACGATTAGCAATATTAACGGTTGGCACTTGTAAGAACATAAACTTTATTTTTTACAATTAAAAAATAAAGTTTGTTCACATTTTTCGCGAGTGTATTTCATTTCCAAATACCAAACTATCTAGCCCTTAGAAGGTTCAATCTACAAGCGATATCAAAGCAGTCTAGGAGGAATAGTTTCCCTTTTAACCGCAGCAAGAAAGCTTTGGCAACCGTTAGAGACACGGGTTGACCTATCGGTAGGTATAATGATTCATAGCAGCAACGACAGATGGCGTGCTAGCTGAAATTTACAAAGCAGGTTGCAACATTTTGTTGTTTTATAGAAACATATTTCCACGAAAAAACATTGATTGATTTTGTCAAACAAAAGCCCGGTACCTATTTAATTTAAAAACTGTTGGCGTAAAGCGATCAATCAAAAGAATCACTCGTTCACAACTTTTGATAAATGATAACAAAACGTGGGTAGCCAAATATAAATAAGACGAGCCATTTATTGATAGTTATCGATTTTGCTGTCATTTTTATACGACGTTGGTAAAATAGACTGACTGAAGCAGGTGTCTCATATGAGAAAATTTATAAAAAGGAGAGTATTTATAGGTAAAAATAATCTTTTATTCCTCTATTCTAAGGCACTTTTGTGTATAGGTTAGTGGAGAGTTCTTTACCTAGGAGCAAAGTTTCCTTTCTGTCACAAATTTTAGAGAAAAAATCGGTATCTGACCAAAAAAAAATTCTGCGAGGGACTACGAAAAACTCGTTTTTTTTTCGAAAAGAAAATTTCTAGTTTTGTCACTATTACTGTGGTAAAGGCTAAACTCAACAATGATATAGGTTATGTGACTTTAAGACTAAGAGTTATTTTAATTGATTTTAGCATAAGACAATTGAAAATAAAACAATTGAAACTAGTAAAATGTAAAATGTGCGTTGCAAAAATAAAAAAAAACACCACTAGTTGCGCTTCTATTATCAAACTCATCAATCAAGTAGTGTATCAAAATGGATGCGTGAACGATCACATCTCCAGCAGTAATGGTGCCGAACCCTCAAACAGAAATAACACTGAATTTAAATTTAAAAAGTGAATTGGTTGTATTCGATGTTAGGCTATTTTAAAGTTATTTTCCTTTTACCTTGATGGTTAGGAGCAAGAAGCTCGTAGTCACAAAGTAAGTAGATACGTACATCTAGAAGCTGAGCTGAGAACTAAGTTTTTTATAGTAAGAATTTTTATCAAACTTGCAAACCCTCGTTACTGTGAAGTTGCTACGCACATTCTGAAAATCTGAAAATATCTCAGTGAACAGTTTTGATCATTAAACTTGAAAGGCTCATTCCTTACGCACACTTGTAATATGCTTCTTGTGGATAAGTTTGCTCCATCTCATATTGCACTACTGCGTAAACACGAAAAAATTTAGAGTAAAAAAAATTGGTTGCTATTCCTGTCAAGGTCAACTCATTTTTTTATCCCGAGAGTTATAGCATAGAATAGTTTAAAAAGTTTGCTACTTTTTCAATAACAAATAAGTTCTTTTAACCGCTGTCAGAAATACGAACCTTCTTGTTGCAAGTAATTCGGTTACGTTACGTTACAGTTAAAAATACCAACCTTCTGTTACGAGTACGACGTGGTTACGATGTACACAATAATGATTACCAACCTTATTACAGTACGATCAAAGCATTTTGACTTTATTGTAAGAAGAGGTTTGCGTATTTATTTTCGATAACGTAACCTAATTAATTGTAGTATGAGGTTGATAATTCTAATTGTTTTAAAGTCTGATTGCCTGATGGTACGCAAACCGCAATCGCAAAAACAAGCTGTTAAAATTACTAACCATATGTTACAGTTATTTATTTAGTTATGGATGAGAAAACGGCTGTTTTTGATTATAATTATTAAGGCATGTTCTCTGTGGTAGAATATCGAACACTGATACAGTACATAAAGAATGTTACTCAAAAATGTTGCTTAAAGTTAATCAATGTTTAAAATACCGTATCAACTTCTAGGTGACATAAAATACTACACGTGAAAGCAAGACAGGTTATTTTAAGCATTAAATTTATTAAATTTAAGCAACGTTTATGAGTCTAGCCGTAAGTCTCTTTGGTATAAGGATATTTTTATTTGTGCTGCTTTCATTTCTTTTAATCCGGACTACGAGTGGTTACAAATATTACACGAAATTAAACGTAAAATTAAAAACCAGGACCTACTTACGTCACAGTAGTTATAAATCATTATGAAGAGAACGGTGGGCCATTCTGTTACAGCCAATACTAAACCAATGCACTATACTGTACATGTCTATCACCTTATAGAAATAAGGTTGAAAATAGCAAAGGGGTTGATTTTCTAAGTAAGGGGGGTAAGTTGGTTGCTGGCTGTTGTTGTTAACACCAGGGACCCTGATTGATGATTCACAATTGTTTACCGAGGCGGCTAATAAACGAGCATACAATACAATCATGGGTCAAGATATTGTGACGTGTTTTATTGACTACATATTTTGAAAAAAAAAAAATTGACTACGATAGATTTTAGGAATGGTTATTATAGGTTATTTTATCTTGCACGAGTTTACGTAGAATGGATGTAGTAAGAAGCCGTAAGGAGGTAATTGCACTTTTCATTTTGCTCTATACCTAGCGTGATCGGTGGAATAATAACTTTTAAATAAAGGAATATAAGGCCAACATTAAAATCGAGAAAAAAACAACTATCCCATAGAAAGATGCCACTATTTACAAATGACTTCATAAATAAACTCAAAGTCATATTTACAGAAAAAGCGTACTACATGCTTTTTTTTTATGGAAGACGGATGGTAATATATAAATAGTTAATTTAAATAGTTAATTTTGTAGCGATGATAGCTCAGTGGTTAGCGCGGAAGGTTCGCATGCCGAAGGGCGTGGGTTCAAACCCCAACAATGAGCTTGAGCTGCCGGTGAAGGAAAACATCGTGAGGAAACCAAAGCATGGTGGTAGGGTACTTTAGTACTCGGCTGGCTAGCTACCATCCTCAAGTTGAAAATCTGCCGCCAAGCATCTAACGATGCTTGTTCCATTCCAGGCTAGGTGTGCTTTACCATCTTCGACCACACCTTCACTTGACATCAGGTGAGCTGTGGTCAAACACCTAGCCTGTCAACCATTAAAAAAAAAAATAGACAATTCAATAGAACATTCTATTTTTTCATGTATTTTAAAAAATATAAAAGTAAGAAGACAAACGAGACGCTCTCCTGATGGTAAGAGATAACACATGCCCATGACCATTGCAACGATAAGCATCACATTGAGTAACATAATAAGATGTTAAAATAATAAATAAATATTAGAAAAATACTGATTCTCGACACAAAAGTCGACGATATTAAGAAACGCCTACATAATGTATTTAGGGGTAAATTAAATTAATCAATAGAAATACACCGCAAAAGTTGATTTGATTACTAAAATACCAGCGCCATTATACAAATACAAAGATCCTAATAGTTTCTATTAACGACCTATTTTGCTCTTAACTAAATAATAAATTTCAATCAAAACTTCTTTGAATCGAATAACAAAAGGATGTTTAGCTAAACCTTTTAGGGTAATGTAATCAACACATGAGTTTCGAGCTGTGTAAGCATTATAACATTTATAACGGCTTCAATTTCAACGCAGTTTGATTTAGTTTATAAATAGTTCATATTACATCGTCAATCCCACGTAAAATATTCTCAGCTAAAGGGCATGCTACCAGATTGAACCCATTTACAATTGTTAACAAGCTGAATTGTTTAAAAAAAATTATAACCCTACTGCGAATAAAATAGCTATAAATAAAGGGGGAAAAAACTTTTTATTCGTAAAACATTTTAGTATTTTTTGTAACTTCGTTAATTAGGTTTATTTTGTAGGTTAGGTTTTTTTGACGTATTACTATTTCGCGCCAAAAATCCTTCATCCTATTTTTTTTTAAAACAACCCATTCTCATTTCAAATTAAAAGTTTGGAAGTAATAGGAGGTAATAAAGAAATGTACATACATAATATATATATATATATATATATATATATATATATATATATATATATATACGTACAAGGTAAAAATAAGAAGTAAATTTTTTTAACTCTTAAAAGTCGTTTTGGTTTAAATATTAAATGTCAAACAGATTTATAATTTTTTTTTTTTTTAATGATTGACAGGCTGGGTGTTTGACCACAGCTCACCTGATGTTAAGTGAGGTGTGATCGAAGATGGTAAATCACACCTAGTCTGGAATGGAACTGGCTCTCAAGTGAGGCTGCCGGAACACATCGTTTTTTTTTTTTTTTTAATGGTTGACAGGCCAGGTGTTTGACCACAGCTCACCTGATGTTAAGTGAAGGTGTGGTCGAAGATGGTAAAGCACACCTAGCCTGGAATGGAACAAGCATCGTTAGATGCTTGGCGGCAGATTTTCAACTTGAGGGTGGTAGCTAGCCAGCCGAGTACTAGAAAGTACCCTACCACCATGCTATGGTTTCCTCACGATGTTTTCCTTCACCGGCAGCTCAAGCTCATTGTTGGGGTTTGAACCCACGCCCTTCGGCATGCAAACCGACCGCGCTAACCACTGGGCTATCATCGCTACACCACAATTGTCACCAAGTTGGATAAATTTTAATTTCAATCCTTGTTAATGTTAAACCAAAACGTTTAAGCGGAAATACACTAAAATAATATAAACTTTGAACACTCAAAATGAACTTCAGCAAAGTGATCAAACTGATTTGTATATACCTATTGATAGAAACTGCGTTGACCCCATTTAGACGAACGTTGATATTAACGTGATTTCTTTCCATTACCTGTCTATTTCGGGTTTTCATTCATATCGTCCACAGGCGCAGATGTTCAGAGAGCGATGTATTTAAAATGCAATTGAGTTAACGTTAGCTTCGCAACCGTATTCTGGATTACCATATTGCGAATTCTGTAAGGGGATTATATAATTATTGGAATCCTTATCTGCTTTACACATATAAATCGGATCGGGAGAAACTGGAGAAAAGTATACTTTCATGCTAGCATCTTTCCAAAGTTGTCAATTTTCATGGTTTCTCTGTATCTCACAGAAATTCTCAGTTTTTTATACTTACTTACCCTCGATCCGCCCAAATATATGTAATATCTAACTTCTTGAGAATTAAAAAAGTCATTAAGCAAAATATTATGTTAGTTATAATTCTATACAAAAATTAATCTACTTTGTTTAATTTGGATTAGTTCGTTAAAGCAGATTATTCCAATATTTTTAAAACTATTAAACCAACAAAATATGTATATTCATAAATATATTGAAAACTCGAAAACGACTACGATTTCGTTCAAATTTGCTTTATGGAGGTTTTTGGGAACGAAAAATCAACTCAGTTATTTTTTCATCTCTGGAAAAAGTGTTTTTGTGAGTTTTAAATTTTATATACACTGAGCAAAGCTCGGTCGCCCAGGCAGGTAACTGCCGAAAAAACTTCTCGTAAAGGCAAACATTTAGAAATCACCAATATGACATACAACTATGATTATATTATACTATATTGTTGGACTAGATACAAATATATAAAACAACTGGAACCATATTCTGTTTCGCCAGTCGTAAAAATAAAATGAAGCATACAGAAAGTTTTGTATTGCAAATATCCTTGCAAAATTATACGTTGCAAATATGGTATGTTTTATAGCTTTGATCAAGGCGGCTCGTAAACCGGCGGTAACGGGTTGTGTTGATCAAAGTCGCGCTGCCTTGTAGTCGAAGAATTGTACCGAGTATTCGATTAGACGACGAACATAAGCACGGAAGAGAAGCTAATGTTTTAAAATCTAGGTATTTTGTACACCCATGTTTAACGTTGTCTTATAACATTATTTTGATACTTACAAAAAAGAGGAATTATGTTTTCTATCAGCTATCTGGTTTTCATAGTACAACAAGTACAAGCTTTGTATAGTGTTAGGCAAGATGGTGCTGTGTGGAATATTTTACGACACATTAATATATTTTATTTTATACAAGCGGTCGCTTCGCGGTTTTACCCGCGTAGTTTTCGTTCCCGTGAGAATACATGGATAAAAAGTAGTTTATGTCACCCGGGGATAGTGTAGCTTCCCAACGGTGAAAAAATATTTGAAATCGGTCTAGTAGTTTCAATACCTATTCAATACAAACAAACAACCAAATCTTTCCTCTTTATAATAGTATAGGCTAAGGATTGAGCACATAACCAAAGAAAATACATAATTAAACGATCTTTTAAAGTAAAAAATGCAATAAATTAAAAATATACATAATTAATTTTATCAATATTAAATGCACAATCTTCACACGAAATCGTTCTTACTAAACGTGATAATATTTGAGCGACTTTAGGCTTACCAAGAAGGCATACAGTCAGAGCATGTTTCAGAGTTATAAGACATTATACACACACTTTTAAAGTTTTTTTTTGTGTTCTGAGACAAACCTCAAAAATCAATGTATGACACTCAACTAAACTTCCGCAATCGCCACATTTTTGCTCTTATAAATGAGAATATAATTAAGTAACATATAATTAGATTGATAATAATTAATTAATTAATTGACTGCAGTCATAGTAGTGTTCCAAACTTAGGCATTAACAGCGCATTCTATTTCTGTAAAATAATAATAGAATCAGCATGTCTTTTTTTAGGGTTACGTACCCAAAAGGTAAAACGAGACCCTATTTTTAAGACTCCGCTGTTCGTCCGTCTGTCCGTTTGTCACCAGGCTGTATCTCATGAATCGTGATAGTTAGACAGTTGAAATTTTCACTTGCCGCTAAAAAAACAAATACTAAAAAACAGAATAAAATAAATATTTAAGGGAGCTCCCATACAACAAACGTGATTTTTTGCCGTTTTTATAGATAATTGTACGGAACCCTTTGTCCGCGAGTCCGACTCGCACGTGGCCGGTTTTTTAAATAAAACTGATATACATATATCTCGAAGGTTTCGTCATTTGACCAACTACATATATATTGTTTCCCTGTACATCCAAATACCAACAACGGTAACATAAACAGGTTAACCCAACTAAGTCAATCTGCTGTCGAGTTTACATGAAACCTTCAGAGATCACTCAAAGTAACCTCTGGAGATTAACGGAACTATCTGTTTTAAACCTTATCCACTCGGACTTAGGGTACGTTTTATCTTATAATGACAACTAAATACACTAGAAGCGTGATGATGCAGTGTCAAATACACTTAAGACCTTATTGTGGTGATGTTAAGGTCTATTTTCATTAAGTTTGTATTATAAAGGAACTGGCTGGTACCTCGTGACTTAATCCATATAGTAAATGAAAAGTTAATAATTATTTATCGATGTTTTAATTTTTTTATACCAATTTCAATAAAATCTCTTTATTGGTACACAATGTTTGGTGAATGGTTTTCTTGCGTTAAAACAACTACACTTGTGGCATGTCCCGTATAGCTCAGTGCTCATGGGTAAAACCACTCTTAGACAAAAATATCCCCAAAGACCACACGATAAAGCTTAATTGATATTATGACATTACGAATAAATTAAAAGGATACATGGCCAATTTATATGCAGTAGAAGTATGATCAAGAGGAACTCTCTTTGTTTTACTAAAAGTTCTCGGCCTATCGAGGACATCTCTAAATTAATTGCTGGAATGAGTATCAAAAGCAGCGTTGGCAAGTTCAGATCAAATTTGGTTGGACATGGATGGGAACAAGGGCAGTGATTCCGAAAAAATGTATATGAGACTGTAGACTGAAGACTGAAGTATGATCTATCAAGCAAAAAAAGAATCATCAAAATCGATTCATAAAATGGGCGGAATTATCGCGTAACATAACTACAAAAAAAAACATACAGTCGAATTGAGAACCTCCTCCTTTTTTGAGCCGGTTAAAAAGAAAAACGTTTTTAAAGGGGCTAAGACCTACCACCTGAGTCGCAACTTCTACTAAGTACGGGGTAAACTGTCCCTGCAACGCGATAGCCCAGACACCCGCAGTGATACCAATGAATGTTAAAAAGCTTTCGTCGTACTCTAAGCATAAAAGCTATTGAAAACATAACTAAATAATAAAAAAGTACACTGACGGGTTTACCCTAAGGATAGGGAAACCTGTATTGTGTTTTACTTTACTTATAATGGAACAGCATAGAAACAAATGAAAATTGGTTAGATTTTTAACAAAGTTTCGTTTTCAAACAGAAAGTTAGTGGGTCCGCAATTAAATTTTTCTGCTGGCCGCTACGTTAATAACATTTTTTTGCTGTTAGGAAGTGTGTACTCGTATATAACCACGTCAAAAATAAAGATTTTTTGGTTGTCAGGCTAGGTGTCTTTCCACAGTTTAGCTTATGTTCAGTAACAATGTGGTCGAAGATTATAAACACACCTAGCCTGGAATGCAACTGGCAGATTTTGAACCTGACGGTAGTACTCAGCTAATGCTAATGCTAGTAGATAATGCGAACAGTTACCAAAATACCGATAAATACTGGTATTACCAATATTACCCTACTGATAATACTATAACAATACCGATAATAATATCGTATTTAGCAATTTAATGGATAAACATAATAATAAAAAAAACCTAATAAATAATAAATATCGTAGGACTATACACACAGCGCCATCTGGCCCCAAATTAAGCAGAGCTCGTGTCAGATGGAAGTCAGATAACTGATAGAATACGTAAATACTTTTTTTTTTTGTAAATACATACTTATAATAAATACAGAACATCCAGACACAGAACAAACATTTGTTTATTCACAAAATGTTTGCACTGTGTGGGAATCGAACCCACGCCCTACAGCTCTCAAGGCAGATATACTACCAATGAGCCAACGGGGCTGTTTTGTCTTGTAATATTTAAAATGTATACATTTAGCTGAACAAATGTATTGTGAAACTATTTTGACTACCTACAGTGTCTTATAGAAATCGACTGGATTGGAGTATTGCCAGAACTAGGGTGCTAAAGCCAAGCGAAACTTCTCGATACTTGTACTTACCAGCCGTAATGTGTTCGTGATTTTAAACAATGCATGAGTTATAAGCCTTCATTGCTATTTGATTGGGGACTGTATCAAGTAAATTATAGCTTGGTATACTTTAACATTGTAGAAACGCCGCATAATTGAAAATAGCAAATTGCTACATTTTTGTTGTGCATAAAATATAGGTGCTCGGACATGATTAAAAGCTGCAAAAGTGACGTTCGAGAAGTACTTAGATTAATGCGGATATTTTATCAAGTATTTAGGTATTGTGAATTATTTAGCTATTTTAGCTCACATGGTAAAGTTCAGCTTCGAGAACTGAAGGGCGTGGGTTCCACACAGGACTAACATTTGTGTAACGAACATGAATGTTTGTTTTTTGTATGTATTATATTATTTACGAAAAAAATATTTCAGTCTTCTATCAGCTGTCTGGTTCCCATAGTACAGGCTTTGCTTAGTTTAGAGCTAGATGGCGCTGTGTGCTCACCAATATTGATTTCTATTTACTTAATTAAGTATTAGGTATTTGTAAATAAAATTATATAGAGAATGTGTCCATATGTCAGTATTAGTATGCCAAGTTAATGAAATGACAATTAAAAAAAATTACATTCTTTAATTTATGACTAGAGAACACTACATAATTTTCCTGAAGATTTTTCATCACACATATGAAAATATTCAAACGCTTGACAGTGGCAAATTGCAAAAAGTGCGATGCCACAAATAAAGAAAAAGAAATCTGCTCTATGAAACGTTCGACGCTCTTTCACGAAAACGACAGCAATGATAAAATAAAACTAAACACGGGTTAATATTAGGTTAACAGTTTAAAGTAGCGTTCCGTGCCAACACACCCTCTCACGTTAACCGTTAACAGTCGGAGTTAACGGGTGCTATCACGCAGATTTGGCTTCGACCCGTGTCTAAAGTTTGCAAGTTAACATGTTTGAATGACACATGCGGCATTTTATTAACATTTTGTTTGGCGCAGGACACCGCGTAAATTAGAGAGCGATGAAAAAGTTTTGGCGGCAATATGAAAAATTTTGTCAACACTTTACAAAATTTTAGATTTTTGTAGTGTTTCTATTGACTATAATAACATAAATCACATTACATATACATAATATACAACACTAATCAAATAAACAAAAACAAATACATATTTTACAAATACATATGTCATTAGAGAAAAAAAAATATTGTCGGTGGTCGATATAATTATGCTGTTGTAAACACTAAAAAGTTTCTTATCTTTTTTACGAGTAGTGTTAAAGATAATAATGTAATATAGAATTACAATTTGTTCTGTGTCGTAATTTCAATAAAGTAATGAATAGTGTTGTTGTGGAATGAGCAGCTAAAATCAAGATTCTACAAAAAAAAAATAGGTATATATTTTATTTATTTTAATCTTCAAGAGTTAAGCATGTTCCAATCGATCGATACAAGATTGTCGGCTATCAAGGGCTTTAAAATATGTCGTTCGCTTTTCACGGAAGCTCTTGATAAGGTTGAAAGACTTCATAACGGGTTGATAAACTCAAAGGTCATGAGGCAAATCTGATCGGTAGCGCTGATCGTGCCAAGTTATGGTTCACTTAACTATGTATAAATGAGAAGTACCAGGACTTTGAATAGAATTTAATGGTAAGATTCGTATTTTTAATTTAAAACATGTTTTTGCTTGGGCATACTCTGCCTGATGTTAAGCAGTTATAAGATAGATCTAAGGGGATTAAACCAGTGTTTTTGTCTCGGGCGGCAATGGCAGTACAATATTTATATCGTTGAAGAAAAAGTCTTACGCAGTATCATTGTTTATTGGTTAATTTATCTTAAATGCTGCAAAAGTAGTAGAAGAAACCTGTTCACTCTGGTTTTGAAGACACCCACATATAAATTAATTACTTAACGGAACAAATTTACATTTAATTTACAAATATCATTATATTTGTAGGCTAAGATAGTCATTTTGTTTATGTTTTTTGAGTTAAAATAAGTTTATAATTTTGTGTGTCGTGTAATTTTGCGTTTGATCACCGCTTTTTGCAGATGATGTGATTAATGGGTTCATTTTTAACTGAGCCTAATGTTATACGGTTTCATAAGAAGTATAAAAAAGATCATAGAATACCTGGCTTCGGTTGGAAAATTTAATGCTCCTACAACACTGCTCGAGAAGTCTTTCTACCTGCACGAAGCCTCATCAAAGTTGGTTGGAATTATATGTGCGCGTCCACACTCTACGCAACATGGATGTTCCTCATATGAACTGAACGAAGATGGCAAAACATTGCAATGTTTATGATTCATTAAATTATTTCATTATTTTAGTTATTTATTTTTCACTAGCTGCACCCCGCGGTGTTACCCGCTACATGTTTTCAGGATAAAAAGTAGCCTATGTGTTAATCCAGGGTGTCAGCTATATCCATACCGAGTTTCATCCAAATCTGTTCAGTAGTTTTTGCATGAAAGAGTAACAAACATCCATCCATCCAAACATTCACGTTTATAATATACTAAAATTTAAGTTTTTTTCAATAAATACTTTAGAAAACTTAAACGTGGAATGTCGTCGGCAGCAGGGCAGCGCTTCAACCGCCAATGGTTAATACTGAAGTTCCTCTTTAGTATTAATTGAAGAGTGAGGAACCTTACAATGGGTGCGGTGCCAAGGATCACTGCATTTTGGATTTTACCTTTGACCCAACCATCTCGCGACCTCTAAGTGCATGACCTGACGCCATATTATTACTTGTTATTATATTTATTGAAAACTTCATGTTCGCTAAATGGTGTTCGTGGGTAAAATAACTTGCGTTTCCGAGATATTTATTGGCCTAATGTTCCCGCGACCCTTCCATTTAAGTGTATTTTAATCACCCACAAGCTAGCAAAGGAATTTCTGTGAGCACACGTCGTGTTAAAAAGGTTAAAGTTAACATTTAGCGTTTTTCACGCATTGAATTTAAACAACAATAGGTACTAATTTGGCCTTGACTACATTCCACACCTTATCCACACCAATCGCAATAAATTAGCAAAGTCTTGTTTTGAACTTTTCTAAGTCATTCAAGTCAATGTAGGTAAGTTGGTTAAATTCCGCTCTACTTTATAGACAAAGACAATAATGAACGAACAAAAAATATCAAGGTTGCGACGTAAGTGCGTATTCAATTTCGCGGAACAAAGATCGAATTGTGCGTGATCGGGCCTCTTTCGCTTGAGTCTAGTTTGGCCAAAACCGGCATAAAACAAGTAGAGTTATTACTGCGATATGGACGTGCAAAGTCAGCGGTGGATGCTTCTGACTGTGCTCAGGTTATTCATGTGGCGTGCAGTTCGATCGTGGCGAAGCAAGGCGCGGAGGAACGTCAGAAAAATCGAATTTCCATGCCGGCAGTCGAGCTAGAGGCGGCGCGGCGCGAGCACCGCGACACAGCGCCCGCGCGCGCCTAACGCATCTTTGCTCTGTCACACGCCGTGACTACCCTTGCCTACCCGCGAATTTTCAATTCAAATAGCGCTAATAACAATCGAAAAAGTTTTTATCTTTTCGATCAGTGCTCAAGTGCTGTGTTTATTTTTTTTTTTAAATCGGTGTTCGAGTGTACATGGTGGGCTAATTAAGGGATTATGGGTTTGGCAACGACCGTCCTAAACGTCGGCCAGGTTGTCACCCGAACACATAAATTTGTGCTCTTTTCCTTCATTAAAGGTGACGTCATGAGGTCAATTATTGTCTGCTCTTTGACACGATCTCATGGATAACTTTTAACTGCATTGTCTCATTTTTAAAGTGAATTGCTTGCGAAAGCATCGCCTGCGGTAATAAAAATGACCTTCAAATTTTATTGATTGATAAACAAAGGTGTCTTTGGACTCGCTAAAGTAAATAATGATACCTAATGTTCTTTGTCAATTTGTTATTTATGATAATACCTGTGTTTTAGTTAAAATAAATCGTTACTTCCTTTTACGAGGTGGAAATGTTGGTTTGAATTTGAATGCTGAAATCGTTAAACAAACAGGCATATCTTTTACAAAGTTAAAGATGTATTAGTTTTACGACAACTAACAAATAATTAACGTCTTTTGACGGCAATAGATCTGATTGCCGTCAAAAGACGTTTTTACACGGGCCTTTATAAAATTTATTGACATATAAATTACTGAAATATCAATATGTAACTTACTGTAAGATGTATTACAACAGAAGCACAGTCAAGTCATAAGTTGTATGGAACTTAGGCCACACAGAACTTGACAGAAACTCGAAGATCGAAGATGGAAAAATATGTCATTGTATATAAGTTCTTAAAGTGTGGGATGATCTAGAAGGAATGATTATGCTATGATTGATTAGTTACAATAAATCTAGTATAATGTCATTGACTTTATGGTCTATTAATGTACCTATAGCTTTTGTTTTACACAACACACAAAAGTAGAATTACTTTTGTTTGTTGTGTATTTGTTCTTTATATCTATAATTAATTGTATTTTTAACCTTAATGGTAACCTCATGTAATTAATGACCAAACTTCTTCCCACAGTGGGCTAGTTATATACATGAAGTTCAAAGGTTATTCAAGACTGACATTTCCAAACATTGTTATTCTTTCCATGGACACCTAAACTATATTAAACATCAAAAGAAGGCAAATGTCTTGTAACATTTGCTTGTAATGTACCGTTTAAGGTAATATTGGCATATACCTACTACAATATGCACTGCAAAATTTAAATTTTATTGAAAATAGAAACAACAATTTATTCCAAACAATAATTTAATTTTAAGACTTTTTCATTTGTTAATTTTGTAATAAAATTGTATCGAGATAATAAAACTTTTTATAATTTTTTTTATGGGGGAAAAAATTAAAGTAGAAAAAACACGAGCACAAAATTAAAACAAAACGCAATAAATTTGCGAACGTTGTATTACTTAAACTCGTTTTATCTCTCCAAAACGCACCGTGGAAAAACTTGTCTTGATAAAGCGTGACAAAGCTATGTATAATACGACTGCGTCTGTCTCATTTTCACGAGTAGAAACAGATGGGCTGTTAGTATAATGACATGTTGCGATTTTACTTAAAGAACTTCGCGCCACTTACATCAGATGAGTTGTGGTTAAAAAACCTATCAACCATAAAAAACTCTCTGTTTGCGTTGAGGGTTAAAATAGATATTTTTTAAAAGGAATTCAATTATAACCCTTAAATAGACTCACTATGCATAATAATCTAAAGGACATGTAAAACTGTATAAATTACAACACAATACAACAAAACATTTTTCCTCCCCTAAATCTCCCTACTTAAGTATTAGGACAGCATAATATGTTGTCTCTGGTATAATAATATTACTGTCCTTTATATCTGTGACATTCTGTTACCGACCGCGTATTTTCTGATAATATCTATGCGTAGACAAAGTTAATGTATGTTACTATACCAAGAAATTGCTATACATTATTTTTAGCGAAATTGGAATCTCTTATTCCAGATTTATAATGTTTGACTTGTGCAGACTTAGCAGTTCTCGAAATACGTTATTATTGAGAAAGATAAATTTGCTTTGTTTGTGATTGTGAGTATTACGTTACAGTATCCTAGAATAGAGCCATGATGAGCGCTTTTCAGTGATGATGGCTCAATGGTTCACAGAACGAAGTGCGTGGGTTCAACCCCAACCTTATGATTGACTTGCGGGTGAAGAAAACGAATGTAGTTTGATTACATCATTATTAAAAATAATATCTAAATTTACACTTTAAAAAACCGACTCCCCTTGACCCTTGATTCCATACCATTATCTATAAAAACGGCAAAAAATCACATTTGTTGTATGGTGGCTACCATACAACAAATGTGATTTTTTCCTTGAATATTTATTTTAGTATGTATTTTATAGCGGCAACAGAAATACATCACCTGAGAAAATTTAAACTGTCTAACTATCAGGGTTCATGAGATACAGCCTGGTGACAGACGGACAGCGAAGTTTTAGTCATAGGGCCCCGTTTTACCTTTTGGGTACGGAACCCTAAAACAAGAATATGAGTAGTTTTTGTTTTTTTTCATACAAGCATTTTAAGACCGCTCAGGCATCAACGGAACAAGCTGCAATGTGAATAAAGTTTTATTATATTTCTGCTTACTTAGGAACTACAGGTACAATTATAGGTTGTTGACTTTAGCTAGCTCTGATTTTCGTGTCGATATAACATCGCAGCGTCATGCACAAAAACACATTTAAATAAATTATAGGTCTATACTTACCTTTTTCGGGAATAATACAGCATTTTATTATAAGTAAACATGTAAATAAAGTCAATAAAATAAAGCGAAATAAGATTTTTTTCTTATTTTGATATTTTTTTTATTAACAGCGGCTTAGCAAATATTTTACATTTGTATAAATATCAATTTTTTGGACAATTTTCTTTTTTAAATTTGCAAAGTTATTGCTTACCCAAGGGAAACAGTGTTTTTTATGTGTAAATTTTAAATGAAGTTGTGTGAATACTGTTTGTTACAGGTTAAATAATAAAATTTGGATATGCGAACAAAATTTATTGATATTCTTAAAAATTAAAGAAAAACTTAATTATTTATATGAACAATTCACGATGTGGTCAGTGTTTGAATATTAAGTGGTAAGCATTCAATAGAACCACATCAACTTTGGTGTAAAATTCAGGTCAAACTAAACAAAAACACACTAGTATAAAGAGAATATTCATTTCACAAAACAATAACAGCAACAATTTTGGTATGGTCAACTTTAAATAACTTTTGGTAATACAACAGAATATGTTCTATGCTTCAATTTCTTTAAACACTTTATTAACACAAATTTTACAATGGCATTGTGCAAAAGTAAGTGGGATAATTAAATTCGTATGTCTCTATTATAGACCACGCGAGAAATTTGTTTAACTGCAATTTTCAGTTTTCAACTTTGTGTACTAGGTTTTGTTGTTTCGAAAAGTTGAAACGTTGTTAGTTATTCGTTATTTTATAGGTTGTCTAAAGTAAAGTAACTAAATCAATTTCAAGAAATAATTAACACATGACCTTCGATAATAAAGTTTGCATTTTGCGTATGTGTGTTTTTTCGCGTAGTTCTTCTAAGCTATGCAACAAATTTTGATACCATTATTATTCACGTTTTAATACTTCAATTAACCGTGAGTAATCATAATTATAAAACAAAGGTGTCAAAACCACGTCAGTTTCCATGGTGAGATTTGACATTTTTGTTACTTTTGACACTGTTATTTTTGACATTAAGGGAGTCTTCAAATCCAGGGTAAATAGGTTCCTTATAGGTAAGCGTGTTCAATCTTAGACCTCACTACAGCATAACATTAGGAAGAGTGTGGTCAAGCGTGACCTTTTACACTTATTTAAGTAAATTCATTACATGCTTATATTTTTGTAGTTAGTCACCTATCTACGTCAAATTTATAACCTCTTCCTGTCCTCCTGTCATACTATTTATAGTTTTTCTTGGTTTTATGACATTGACAAGTATTTAAAACTAAAAGATTATTAAATTGTCTAATAATCTAATTATCAATTTTTTGTCATTTTATTAAATTGACAATATTTTTTTATGTTGACATACTACTTCTTAACTTTTTTGACTTGTAACATTGGTGTTATCAATAAAATATTTGTATTTAATAATTTCTTCAATTGACTTGTTACAGAACTGGTTGCTAGTGAAATTTTATTTGTTTGATGAGACGCTTACTTAGTTTAACAAACAGACTTCGTTGTTGACTAATGACTTACAGTTGACCCTGCCTTGATAAGTTTTAACCAAACACAGGACAGGTGTTCCGACTTTGAATTAGTCGAAGTACAAATTGAACTTAAACTCCAACATTGAATAAAACTTCTGGGTATGGGAAAACTTAACTTTGGCACGAAAAGGTAAAGTTTCTATCGCTATGTACGAAGAGGTGTACTATATTATGTACCTAAATATTTTATTATGTACGTAGCTTTCTAATTGTTTAGCTCATCCGCCTGAAGGGATCAGTTTGCCTGGATCGCGTCAAGGCTATAACGCCAGCGTTCAATAATAATTGAAAAGAAAAGAAAAATGGGAGAGACTTTTATTTAGTAACTAGCAAACGCCTCGCGGTTTTACCCGCGCAGTTTCCGTTCCCGTAGGAATACAGGGATAAAAAGTAACCTATGTCACCCGGAGATAGTGTAGCTTCACAACGGTTAAAGAATTTTTGAAATCGGTCCAGTAGTTTCGTAGCCTATTCGTTACAAACAAACAAACACAATCAAATTTTTCCTCTTTATAATAGTATAGATGAGGCGATTGAAAAAAAAGTATAAATTTAAGTTATAACTTCTACATAAATTGCTTATCACCGGTTCTTAATCATGCGCAAAATACATACTATGAATTTAGTTTTGTTTATTTACCTGGAAGTTTCGGCCATATTGCAATAGCCGTGGTAAGGAGTTGACTGTTTTGTGGTTTTGTGCTCTATTATAATGCGGTGATAAACATAATTACGTGTTTAAAAATCTCCTACCTTAAACTCCACTTAAAAACGACAGTGGCTCTATTTGCACAATTTTACTTTTGTATTGCACAGTTTTAAATTATTTTATTTATGTATGCAACGTTATTTTAAATTTTAAAATGGATAGTTAAATAGAATACAGGATGTTAAGGTAACACGCCCAAGAACGAATACAGGTGATAATGCTTTAATAGTTGGTTAGTTAATATAAAACGACAAAAATCAGCTGACTTCAGAAAACAATCTCAATCGATGTTCGTTTGAAAATGAAAGAAAGTAACAGCTAACCAAGTTATTGAAGCTGGTACAACTGATGTTTGTGATAAAAAAAGCTAAAAATAGTAAAAAAAATATTTTGTTTATTGTTTTTTAAAATTGTCATCGCTGATCACCAGCTCTTTGTATCAGTTCTGTATCGGTTTTCTTTTTCGAGAGCTTTTCCCTTATCTTCACTCAATATAAAGGTCAACATAATTATTATAAAACATCTACAGATATACCTATATGTTTATACACTGTTGGAGTAGAGCGTACTTCAAGTTTCAGACAGTTTCTCTTAATAACTGCACTGAAAATCTTAAAACTCAAACAAGTTCGTATAAAGCTGTAATTTGAATGTTGACATATCAACAAGCGTGTGAATGCTAATGGTTTGGACCATTATTAAAACCACATTACAACCCGTTTTCAACTCTGAAACAAATTGCTATGCGATAGCTTTGAAGAAAATTCAACCTTCTTCCGAAATGTCACAGTTCAGAATAAAAAGAGTTTTTCATATACATAAATCTTTAGACTTTAAACATAGATTTTCTACAAAATTCAACCATCTGCTCTAGAGTAAAGAGTTTAAAATACAATGATAGGAGTGCTACAATTATAGGGCAAATAAAATATCTAATGCACTCGTAAAAGGTAAAGGCGTGAATATGGAAATTAATTGCGTCGAACATGGAAATATTGTATTTATGTGAAACCATCACCTGAAAATAAATGTTTAGTTTGCTCTATTTACATAATAAAACCAAATAATATTTTAGAAGCAAATTTAAAAAAGAAAAAGGTAAGAAATCCGAAAGCCAAAATAATTTCAACTAGGTACAAACAAAATAAGCAAACTAAGAATTATCTGTTAAAATTAACTGTGAAATTCTCACTTGTTTACTTATTAGTTGCTGTTTATCGCTGCGATGGTGATGACGCATGGTGATGCGTCATCTGTTATCATCAGGAGAGCTTTGTCTTATTTACCTTAACATTAAAAGAGGATCGCAATAAATTATGTAACTACAGTTAAAATATTTATACTTTTATGTAACAGTATTGAGACGAATAAGATTATACCTGTCCAAAACCAATGGTATACCCAAAAGTCGTGCAAAACAAAACAAAGCCCAGAGCATTGCTGCTTGTACTGATATAGACTAAAATAAATACAACATCAGTCATAATCTAATGATGTTCGTGATTACAATACGGCTGATTCTTTCAATCCAAACATTATTTTTTACGAACAAAATGTAACTTATTTTTACAATACTTGTGTTATGGCTGCAGAAGTTTTCACAAAAATTTCTCTAGCTACAGAAGTAGAGTAAATACACTACGAACGCGAAATGTGCAATAAGCTAAAGTTTCCTTTTCTCGGCACGTTATTGTGTTCGATATTAATACAAGATTGCTTTCGTTCCTCTTCAAATGCATATTGTATTGTATTCGGCTTAGCTAGAATTTGTAGATTATTTAGAATCTAGGAAAGTTTTAGGCGTCTTGATATAAGCAACATTTAAATGTGTATATCAAAATCTGTTTTATGTTACCTGCTCACTTGTTGTTTACTGTTTCATCATCATCATCATCATCATCATCAGCCTATATTAGTCCACTGCTGGACAGTTCCATTCCAGGCTAGGTGTGCTTTACCATCTTCGACCACATCATCACTTAACATCAGATGAGCTGTAGTCAAACACCTAGCCTGTCAATCATTAAAAAAAAAAAATAGGCCTCTCCCAAGACACGCTACTCAGCCTGATCTTCGGCTTTTCGCTTCCATCCACCGCCAGCTGTCCTACGTATATTGTCACTCCATCGAGTCTCAGGGCGTTTACTGTTTGCTAGTTGATAATTTGTTTATGAAGTTTTTTAGTGGAGTTTTGAGGGGGTAATTTTTAACTAGTCGGCCACTGTTCGGTATATTCATTATTCATCTTACAAAACAACTTTTATATGACTTTTGACAAAAGTCAAAACATTCTTAAAAAACTAGTTAAAATTTTCCAGTTTTGTATTTTATGTATGCTTTTTCCAGTTTTGTATATTATGTATGAATAATTTTACTGTTAGCCATTTTGGTAGTGTTTTTTATTGTAGACTGGCAAAGTCACTAAATACTACTAAAAACCGCAGAACTTTATATCTTAGTTACGTGAGTTTAAATTGTTTTATTATTTCTCTTCTAGAGATTATTTTTTGTCTATTATAAAAACATATTCTAAGTTGAATTAGTTTATTTTATAATTTATCTGAATTCTACGACATCAATTTTTTTTTAATTTTCCTAGAGAAAAGTATCATAAATCTATGGTTCTCAAATTAGTTAATATGCACACATTATTGTCAGGCTAAATTATACCAGAATTGGTTCAGATGCATAGTCGTAAAAAGTGTTAGAATTAATATTTTGTCGAATTGTATGAATGTGATAAATACAAACTCTTTATTATGCATCTAAGAAATTAAAAAAATATATTTTCTTAAACTTGTTTAACGTAAAACTTTTAACATATAAAAATATAGCAAAACCCAAAACCCTCATCCCAGCTCAACCAAGTGTCAACAATTTGACATCTGTTTGAAAGGGCGTACCGGCGGCGATGACGTCACAGCCGTTACCCATTCTGTCGTCACGCATTCATAGACGGTTGCCCATCCCTGCCGCAGCCTTGCGACTCTTTATGGGGAATCATATAGAAAAAAATGCCACCAAAATTTCGAAGACACGCGTCGCTTAAATTTACCTTATTAGGGTAAGTGCAGTTTTTGTATCAAAAATCCAGATCAGGTTTGGATGATGATTCAGAACGGTAATTCTAAGCTGAAAATTAGCCATTGCACTCATTAATAATGACTAGCTTTTACAACGGGATTAATCTTGAAATTTGATTCTTGACATTCGACTAAATCTCACATAGATTTAGTCGAGTGTCAATTTTATTTTTGTATAGTTATAATATAACAGTTTGTATTTTTAACCGAGATTTTAAGGTTAACCTTGTAGTAAAAGTTGTTCATAATACATATGTTGTTTTCAGATCAGTGGTGCTGTTTTAAGTACCACCATATAATTCATATAAGTACACGTGCATTTTTTTATCAATTTTATCATCTGCTGTCCATCTCATTAGTCTGTCTCTGTCACGCGTCAATCATGTCCATTTTCTACCCGGGATTTTAACAATGTCGTCGACCTATATAGCTGTCTGCAATTTTCTTAACAGCATACATTTTTTTTTTCATATTAAAATAAAGACGAATGAGACGTTCTCCTGACAATAAAAGATAACGCCTGTCCATGACCATTGCAGCGATACACATTGAGTAGCAAAACAAAGTCCAGGGCATTGGTGCTTTTGCGTTCATTAATTTGAGACTTTCCATGGTTAGTCTCAACAGCAATTTCGCTCGCTGCAGTACCCTTCAAACCGGAACACAGTAATGTTTATACACTACTGCTTGGCGGCAGAATATCTGGCACTGCGGTGGTACCTACCTAGACGACCTCCTGCTGAGGGGATGTACCACCAAGTAAATCTTTGTTAAGTACAGGTTTTGGGTCATAATTATCATAGATCAGACTATTAGGTAGGTAAACTGTAAGTGATATCATTCGATGTAATTAGATAGGTACGTAAAGATTTTTAAACCGCAAATTTTTATATTGTGCCAAATATAGATTAAAAAGTTGAAGTGGGGCTGTATCGTGAACAGAGCCATGTGTATCAACGTAAACACGTGTGTATTTTTGAACACTAAAAAGGGGTTTGAATTTCCATGTTTCAAATCTAGACTTAATGTAACTTATTTTTTTATGCTTTAGCCACAGAATTACATTTTGGATATAGATTGATTTGTAGCCGCAAACTAAACTATTACACTTTCGAATCAAATTTAAAGACTTTAACTAGAAGACTAGATTTCAAAAAGTGTGTAACCTCAGTAAGTTAATTATATTTGTAATTCCTGTGACATTAATAAATATTCTAAAACCCTAAAGACGTAGGTATACACGTAAAATATCTGCCACAAAATCATAGCTATGTAACATATTGCTACGACGTATACCACGCTACGAAAACACGTATGCGTAGCACTCTGCTTCCACGTCTGTAGCGTTCCGTTTAAAAATGCTAAGTTGATTTTAATTTAATAACCAATGTAACTCATAAAACAATTTGGTTGTGGTATTTTTTATATCTAATCGAACACTAATTACGGTTCGCTGCCTAGAGAAATAAGTACGCATTAAGTTACAGTTAATAAGAAATGGTTATTAATCGACCATTTTTTCCTCATTTCGTAGCGGCACGATATTTTCGAGCTTATCGGTCGATCTAACGTTCTTTGAACTTATACCGACCTCAAGACGCTCGTAAAATAATTCCGACTTTGAAATCAGTTCCTGAACGAAATAAAAGTTATTGGATGAGCGTTGGAAAGTTCCAAGTTGCGTTACTGACAGGAACGTAAGACACTCTCAATGTCAAATTATCAAAGAAACGTTATAAATGTAACAAAGTTAGTAGGAACTTTTTATACAGGGCTATTGACAACATTAAAAATAAACAAATAGCCTTACGCAGGCAAGTTTCTTACTATATTCATATTTTTGCAATTATTAATATTTTGAAAGTTTTTTTAAATAAGTATTCAAACTTTTGACCAAACTCGGACATAATGTCAAACAAAATAATGTTTTAATTTTTGCGAAGCTTCGAGCAGTTTCAGGTGCCCTAGTTGGGAAACCGGCTGGCATCCAACCTTAAGGTCCTAGGTTCAAATTCCACGGCACGTACCTATGCCTTTTCTAAGTTATGTGCGTATTGGTGCTAACTTCAAACGGCGAAGGAAAACATCGCAAGAAATCCTACATGTCCAAAAGTTTCTTTTATTTTTTTTTAATAAAGATGTTTGAAGTCTGACAAGTCAGTCAAGTGGGAGTTGGCCAGACTATGCCTTATCTTTCTCATCATGAGAAGAAGCCTGCGCCCAGTAGTGGGACGGAATATTATAAAAAAGCAGAGCTGATTCTGAAATAAATAAAGGTTGGCTTCTAATTCTCTCTAAAATTTATTCTCAGGGTTTTTTTATTTGTGAACTTAACAAACTGTTACTATTTAATTTTAAATTTAATCGTTTTTCAAGTGTTTTTTTTATAAATCCGCATTTGACCACCATCTGTGTTGGAACAAATTTTTTTTCAATAATGTTTAGCAGTTGCCATTAGAAAGGACTCAGATAACCCTGTATAAATAACTTTCATAGTGTTTATTTATGCAAATGTTTTAGTAGGCAACGTATAAATAGTTTCGAACATTTTTAACGTCATCGAGCTCGTGAATTGGTTTTTTGAAAACAGCTTATTTTTGATTAAGTTTATTTGTTTACATGACTTTGACGTGCATAATATTTATTTTATTGTGTATGTTTGATATGATCTTTATAAATACTAACAGTTCTGAAATAAGTTATAATTAGACTAGTTATTACTTCTGAATATAGCCAGTTTAATTTAACCATTATATCAAAAGTTCGTCCTCTAGACAAACTTTGTTTTTACTTGTACCAAGCGTTAGTTCAGCGGATATAGTGAACAACAAGACGGCGCTACAACTAAAAACAAGGTTGATCTATTCGGATGCACTTTTTATAATCTACACTAATTATAAAAAGGAAAGATTTAATTTTTTGTTTGTTTATTTGTATACTACTGGTCAGATCTGAATAATTCTTTTATCATTGGAATACTACGTTATCACTGAGGGGCATAAGCTATATTTATAACGTTAATCGAGTTTTGTTTTCCCGTGTGATGTCGGGGCGAGCTGCTAGTTATGATATAAATTCATTAAGGTAAGTTTGATTAATCACAAGCGTGAGTTAGTTCGCCAAATCCATCGAAGTAACGCTTCTACAAGTAAAAATAACGACGATTAATAAAATAATAATTGTGCGACGTTTTCGCTGTGCGAAAAAGCACTCTAAAATAAAGATTTTAAAAAAAAAGTAAAAAAAATAATAATTTAGAGGATGAACTTAGTGTTTATAACATTTCTGTGTTCCGGTTTGAAGGGTACTGCAGCTAGCGATATTACGAGCCAAAGCAGCGATGCTCCGGATTTTGTTCTGCAACTCAAAGTTATGGTCATAGACATGCGTTATCTTTTACCATCAGGAGAGCGTACCAATCGTCTCATTACTTTTACATAATAAAAAAAAAGTGAAATTATGATAGAACTTCACTAAGGCCAGTTCGTTTAATCATTAACGAGCTTTAAATACGAGTTTTTTTTGAGTAAATAAAAAAAAATATCGTTTGACTTTTCACACTACGCCTTTAACTAAGCTGTAAGAGTAGAAAACTGTCTTTTTTTGTAAATACAACTTATAATACAAACAAAACATCCAGACACAAAACAAACACTTCATGCTCGTCACATAAATTAGTTACTTCACCAAAACCGCTGAACACTCAGTAATACAAGTAAAAATAAAGTTAATCTATAAGATGAACTTCTATTATCATGTTTGTAATATATCTTGACTTGTTAGTATAGCCAGGTTCATTTTATGATTTTAAATTTGTGTGCTAAAAATGGCGTAGAAAAATTTGAAAGAGAAAACATTTATCCTACTAATATTATAATGAAAGTTTAGATGGATGGATGGATGTTTGTTATTCTTGCATGCAAAAACTACAAAACGGATTTGGATGAAATTTGGTATGGAGGTAGCTGTCACCCTGGATTAACACATAAGCTACTTTTTATTCCAAAAACATGTAGCGGGTAACACCGCGGGGCGCAGCTAGTTGGATATAATACAGACAGACAATTAAAAAAATAGTCAGCATAGCTGCTGATTTGATACAATGCTTTGATATAATTTGAATCTTACCTTCTAATTTGTTTACATTTGTGAATATGACCTTTGACGCATGCCACATAAAGGACGATAGGCCTAAAATTACTTCACGTTGGGCCCCAAAGTCCCAAGGCACATTCAAATCGATTACTGGGTTAATAACGTCACATGCAAACTTATTATGATTCTCTGGGGTCTGTACACAGTTGGTTATATAAATTTTAATAAAATCGAGAACGACTTTACCAACTTCATTTATCTTTTTTTAAGTTTAGGAAACTAGAATATTTCATATTTTTTTTATACATTCCAAGCGGACGAAATCGTGGGACACATCTAGCTTAATATTTAATTTAACGTATTTATCATTGACTACACCACTTAATTTCAGTTGAGCTGCAAACACAACACATCAATCGTAAAAAAAAAGTTAAATAGATTTGGTTTAGGTGACACCAATAATTTCTTACCACGATATCGATTTGATACCTTTACTGCAATCTACAATTAGTTATTAAACATACTCTTTCGCAGCCGTGTTTATAATTCTGGAAATAAATGTGCTACAGTAACTTTCACGACATCATCCGTGAAAGTAGTGTAGCATATTTATTTCAGTGGTTAGCGCGGTCGGTTCGCATGCCGAAAGGCGTGGGTTCAACCCCCAACAATGAGCTTGAGCATGGTGATAGGGTACTTTCTAGTACTCGGCGGGCTAGCTACCACCCTCAAGTTGAAATTCTGCCGCCAAGCATCTAACGGTGTGTTCCGGCAGCCTCACTTGAGAGTCAGTTCCATTCCTGATTAGGTATGCTTTACCATTTTCGACCACACCTTCACTTAACATCAGGTGAGCTGTGGACAAACACCTAGACTGTCAACCATAAACAAAATTATCGATGACAGACCCAAACCGCGCGAATACAAAATTTAGTATTCAAAATTAGTATGATGTAATTATTATTGCACAAAACAACATTATGTCAGGGTCGAACGTCAAGAGACCAATATTGTGCGACAAACTTATCAGCAGAGACGACCTGTGCGGGAACTAAGTTTCGTACAGAAAGTCGTAAACATAGCTCAGAATATACGACGCAGGCTCCCTCACTCAGCCCTACTGAGTTAGTTGCTTTATACACAAGATCGCTCAGTTCTCAGGACTTGTCATTAATTTAGGCTGGCAACCCTCGCTTGACTTCGATTGCGTATTCCATTAAAGTTATATCGGTGTTTGAGAAGAAGGTTTTCGTTCATTTATCTCATTAACCATTTAAAGTCTGTAGGAAGTTTTTGACGACTCGTTTTCTTACAGGTTGGCTTAATTGAATTTGAATCAATTATTACTTCAAAAGTTATCTGTATTTGTTTTCTTGGTACATCTTTTGATCGGTAGATTCACATAATTATAGAGGAAATTTAATACATATTTAACTGTGCAAAAGTAAACATTTTCTAGAAATAGTAAAAAATAGTTAATTTTGCTCAAATTTAAACCACGTCATGTTACTTAGGTTATAAATTAATAATTAATACCATATGCTGTTTTAAACGACAGGTAAATATTTTATTTAAGGTTAAACGTTAGTCATACAGACTGTGCTTAACTTATATACGCTTTCCTTTTCATGTTGTTTTAATTTTAACTCAATAATATAATAATTAAAAGTACGTTTAACCTTAACGGGTGAAAATTATAATTAACCTATTATTACTGGAATTGACAGTAAATAGTGAATTCGTAAGAATTACGAAAAATATTTAAGTGAAGATGTCACAGTTTGTAACTAATAGTATCTATGTATATTGTATACGTGATTTGTTTTAATATTATTAAAAAAATTCGTGACAACTTATGTCCTGTAGAAATCAAAAGATATCCAGTACAGTTGTATTCTGTTGAAATAATATATTATAAAACGTTATTGTGCTAACTTTTTCCGTAAATGTTAAAAATAACACATTCGTAATTTGGAGATCAACTTCTGTACAGCGTAATATTTTTTTTGGATTACAAAATTGTCGCCAAGATATCAATTTACATCTCGCCACTAAATGTATAGACAGTTGATTGTTTTTTGTACAGCAGTGGAACTTGAGACTTAAATAGTTATTAATGACCCTATACAGGGTGGAGACCCTATAGTAAGATTAATTTGACAAATGTGTAGGCCTAGAGGTCAATATATAAAATTACAAAATATTGTATGTTAAAAATTTAGTTGTTTAATACAAAATGTGAACATGTGGTTTTTTTACTTACTATTTCATTCTCTTTTAACCACATATCACTAGACCTACAAGTAATGTAAAATAAATCTCGGTATAGGGTCTCTTACCTGTAACCTATCAGTAAAAATCAGTCAATAAAAAATAAAGCTGTCGTCAAAATAGAATTATAATAATAGCAAAATGTTATAATATTTAATTGTTTGGAGTCTTACTTAAATCCGCTACTCGCTAATTTATCAACAAACGTCAGTTTAGTTCTGCCAAAAGACGAAATAACAAGTTTCGTAAAAAAAATCATTTTAAGGTTCAGTTTTAAGTAAGGCCCTAAAAATAGCAATGTTAACAAAATAGCATATCACTTAGCTATTTAGCAAATAGCACAAAATAACATACGTGAGTTATAATGACCGTTATAGGTGTTCGTCATTGTTCGGGCCGGATGGTGTGGAGTGACGGAGCGCCGGCGCGGGCCCCGTAGTTCTGCGGGCGCGCGGGGGCGTGCCGGCATGGGCCGCGCTAGGTGAGCAGAGCGCGGCGGCGGTGCATGTACGCGGCAGCGGGCGGCGCCTCGCTCGCGGGCCGTAAGGTAACACTGACCACCTATTAATTCTAATCTAAGATTGTATAGTAAATTTTTTTGTTGACTGCACGTCATGTTATCGACAAAAGATAGACTTTTTTTGTACTTCGTAGTCGGACTATCCGATCTAATGAAACATAAGTAATTTCCTATTTATGTAAAATCAAAATTCTTTAGGTGAGGACGAAAAAACGATTTATTATCGTCTAACTCGACAAGTTGAGTATGATTATTTACTTAAAGTACCAAAACAAAATACGTATTTCATACAAATACCAGAAGACTCACGATTTATTTTGATTATAGAAAGTCAATAGCTTAATCAAATTCATCCGTTTACCTACTTACCGCTATTTACTGCTGATAAATTACAAATTAGGTGATTTTGCAGCCACAGACACAAATGTGCGTCCAGATAAATTAAGCGCTGAGACTAGGTTTTTATATGGTTGACAGGCTAGGTTTTTGACCACAGTACACCTGATGTTAAGTATCGGCGTGGTCGAAGATAGTAAACACACCTAGCTTGGCTCGCAAGTACGGCTACTGAAACACACTGTGTTGAGTGACATATTTTCTTTCTGATCTCTGTTAATATGGTCAATTGGAACGTGTGTCATTGTTTGCAGGCGCGCCAGCACGGCCGCCTGCCCGTACCGCCGAGTCCGCACCCGGACAGCCCGCCTCACCCCGCGCCCTCCGGCGTCCGCCTCTACTCCTGCGCACACTGGGAGTCGCGCCTGCTCGCGCCTCCGCTACCGCCTCTCGCATCCGAGCCGCACTCGCCATGCGATGTCGTCGAGGTATACCATGCCTGTGGTGTTGTATATCGGTGTGTCTATGTACTTAGTTTAAGCATGGTATCTGTATAGCTCTAAGTTTCATCTATGTGTAGTATAAGAAGCAACATAAGGCTGTGTGCGAGTTTTATCAATTGCGGTTACGTACTCAAAACTATAACATTTATGTAGTGCCAAATTTTGATTTTAGATAGCGCTGCTCTTATTTTATGTAATCGAGTAAGTAAACGCAATTATAAAACTCACATTAGGCATTCAACTCAGTTAATAGTTTCGATTGGTAGATGCTAAGTTGTATCATGGGATGCTAGTTATAAGCATGTGTGAAGCAAATGAGACAATGCAAGTTACGCCACCTTTTTTGAAGTTACCCCTTAATTTCCTGCCATTTGATGTTCGCTTACTGATCTGATTTTTTCATCTGCGAGTTTACTAGCAATAACATGTGTAAGGAAGTGTTATCAAGTGAAGTGACAAAAGTGGGCCGGCCATGAAACAGCGACATCTAGCGGAGCGCAGCGTCCGATGGCAGGTGTCGAAGACTCAGAGACTGCGACTTGACGTGCGGAATGAAACATGAGTGACAAGCCAATGTATGCAAAAAAACATTCGTGAAAATTACTATTGAATTTCATAAATAACGCCAAATTGCGCTTGCTTCCATAAAGTATTCTATTTCAAACATATCGTAATTTAAGATAACGACCACTATTTAATATTACTTAACAATTAGCTCTACAAAAATTTTGCATAGTTTTTGAGCCTTTCTCGTGCCTATCTCTATTCTATTCTAAATCCAAGTGAGATTAAACGAAAGTAATCTATTCTGTGATGGGACTATAATAAGAGTGATTGGTGTTTCGTGTGTAAATAAATATTTTCGTGTAGCATCTTAAACTCGCTAGTTAGATTAGCATTAGCTTATTTCGAAATAACGCGTTAAAGTTAAAAATAGCAGGTGCTATTTGCTACCTCATATGCTAGCTCGTGAACTGCGAAATATCGTGAGCCGCTCAAAAAACATAGACTGAGTTACCGGTGAAAGCTCACGTAAGGCCACAAACCTGGCAAGTATGCAGGCAGCTCTTATGCTAAGATCGAAATCGCGGGAGAGAAGAAAACAGCGTTTGAAAAGAGGAATCAAGCATGACCTACCAAGTAATGTCGCCACGAAGCAGATTGCACCGTTCCCGAGATATCCTCCTGCTTCTTGGGTATGTATTTATTATTAAATCACTAGATAGGCTCACATAAAAATATGCGAAATGTTTCTGGAACAAATAGTTTCCATTAAGTCTAAGTTTTCGTAAATTTTTCCATAACTTATGTCCAACATATTTATCGCAAATTTCCATGCTAGCTTCTTAGATTATATTATTGATGGGTCTCTGCGAGCGTTCCGACAAGATATCGCCAGTGTACTTGTAAAATGCGGCAACAAATATATGCCGAAATCGGCGTATATACCCGAGCCAGTCTCGTTGCAAGCAATGTGCAAGGTGGGCGTACCGAGTGTTTTGATTAATTTTCGTCATAATGTTAAGTAAAATGTCAGTTTACGTAGTGAATCTGTATAAAAATAATTTTACAAGAAACCAGAATTTGGCTACAATTTTGCATTCTCGCAAATTGCCTTACACACACTACAATATGCAGTTGCCGCATTCGAGGGGCTGAAGCTAGGAGCGCGCGCGGAGTCCCGTCAATAATTTAAGACAAGCTCCATAAATTTTTGACTAGACCAATCATAGTAGTGAGAAAATGTTCCATTAACTATTTTCAATCATAATACGTCATAATGTACCTACTTTGATCGTAGATGGTAATTGTTTATAAAGCGTTTGTTTTGACCATCTGTCCGATTTTTTTGAGTAATTGCGACTAGTTTTTTTTTTAGATTTATAATAGATACGTCATTATAATATTTGTTTAATAAATTAACGCAAATTCAAAAAGTTTTCTGCACATTTTGCTGCGTTAAATATGTATGCGTATTTTGTTTAATTGCCTATCTATGGGTTAGTGCTGACAACAACTTCAACAAGAACAATAAGGTACAGAAATTGGTACCGTTGTTACTCCGAGAACTGTCATCCCATATCAAATTCACGATGTCCAGAAAATTTCACGCTAATCTTTGAATAGGCATCTGACAGGTTAATATGAATTTAGTATCGGACAATTACCTACTAAAATAACACTAACATATTTATATTCTACTGATACCGACTTGGCTGCAGACTTAAAACCAACTTAGATTTTAGTAGCGCAAATAAGATTAGGTGCCAATTTATGAGATTCGAACTTAAACTGTACTACGCTGTTACTAGCTGATTAATTCGACATGAATTGAGTCGATTCTTTAACAGTTCATAAAGGCGAAAGATTGTGAGTGTGTTTGGATGTTTGTTACATCTTCACGCTCAAACGGCTAATATTTGTTTATACCACAAATTTTAATTGTACTGGGTGGGAATCGAACCCCCGCCTTACACCTTTTAAAGCAGATATATACCAATGAGCCAATATCTATCAAATAAACTCACTTTTTTTTTTAACTCACTTTATAAATGCTACTGCTTTCTTTGCTCATGTTGTATACACATTTGTTTAGGAATATAATTTAGTACAAACCTTACTGTAATTTACATAATGATGTGGTAATTATATTCTGTTGTGTGTATCGAAATAAATAAATAAATAAATAAATAAATAAATAAATAAATAAATAAATGAAGGCTATCTAATGAAGCTAATGAAGCATGATGGAATCCAAAAGCCGAAGATCAGGCTGAGTCTTTCCAGCGGTGGACGATACAATGTACGATATGGTATGGTACGATACGCGTCTTTTATTTTACTAACTAAACCCACAAAATACAAAAAGCAAAAACGAATGGATTATTATGATAAACAGATTACAAAGTCAACTTCAGTCGCTAACGTATTATGTATACGACGTTGCTATGTTCTATGGCATTGGATGTGATTGGCATTACTTTATTATTCTTTAAAATATCAATAAAACATGTTTCATTAGCAACGTTCCATTTTTTTTTATATGTGTATCATGGCGAAATGAAATGTAAAATAAAATTCAAATTGCATTCTAAAAAAGAAAAGCCGGCAACCAGCTTTTCATGTTCAGAGCGACAATGCATCAACACGCATTCATCCATGTACGTACACTCGGTGGGAACAATACAAAAGAAGTGAATGGCTGAGCAACAGATTACTGGCAAAACGCTGTAAGCTTCTAAACGAAGTGGAAGAAAGGTGGTATGCGAGCATCGTTGAAATGGGAACACTCGTGTTATGTTTTCTCTGTTAAAACTGGTCTCTTTCTTTGTGGATTGTGTTTTATTCCTGTATTTTTAATGCGAGCAAGAACGTCATCAGACGTAATTGATTTGTTGAGATCAATTGATCCCAAGTTTCCAGATACAAAAAATATAAAATTGAATTAATTAATGTTGAATTTTTGAGCAAAGTAGAGGCTTGTTTTTTGTTAGTTTTAATAAAGATTCTGAAAAACATTAGACGCTATTGAATTTATTGAATTTTTTGGTCATAAATCTCACTTTAAATCTAAAAACTGCTCAGTGGAAACTTTAGTAAAGATCAAATACAAAATATTATTTTTGCCGTTTTAGCGCAAATTTTAGTAAACTTGTTCTAGAATTTTTCCACTGTTAATGGTGTGTATTCCTAAATGATGTATTTAAATTTTATCGTTAACAGCTGGTAAAGTACGATGATGTTCAATACTATAAAGCTACCAATTTTTCACTTAAAAGTTTTCATTCGGCTGAATTTGTACTTTCGCTAATTACTGGCCCAGTTTCGTTTCATGGAATATGCATCCAACGTCCTTTATATTCTAGGCTAGGTAATGTTTGCAGTCAGATTAGATAAAGACCGATAAGCAACTTGATGAAAAAATAGATTAAAACAGATCGACTGTGCAAAATTAGTTACTGGAAAATTTGTGTGAATGTTCGCTGACTTGAAACCCCAAGAATACCTCTACTGTTGTATATCTAAAACCGTAATTATAGTTTTTTTTTTACATTTTGATTTTCAAAAAATAAGGAGGGACTTAAACTGTTGAATGTACAAGTATCTGTCGCTTAGAGATTAGACTGTGTCTTGTAATTAAATTATACTTCTGTCTTTTTTAGTCTGTGGTGTAGTACATCGTGGGATAGTCAGGTGAAAGTTTTCAGGTGTAGCCGAGACTCAATTTGTGCTTATAAATTGAAGTACAATTAATGAGATCGGGTGCATCTACCGCTTCAGTATATCATTGAATGTGGCATGCGTAATGCAAAAAAAATGGAACAAATTATTTTCGTGGCTTACTCACAATATTTTTTTCAAGAACTTGTTGAACGTATTTTTAGTTATGGGAAACTGTTTTTGCTTATTAAACTTTTGATAGAAATTGACAATACATGTTCATGACCGTTGCAGCGGTACCCAAAGCTTTGGTAACAAAACAAAGTCTATGGCATTGTTGCTTTCGATGGTTAGTCTCAATAGCATTGTAATTTACCTAGCTACAGTACCCGGCAAATCAGGACACAGTAATGTTTACACAGTACTGATTGGCGGTAGAATATCTGGTGCTATGGTAGGTATACCTACCAAGAACTCCTACTAAGAATATCTGCCACATGATGCTTGACCACAATTCAACTGATATTAATTGGCGATGCGTTCATTTACATAGCTACCTAGCCTAGAGTAGACTCAAAAGAAAGCATAAAGAACTAAGGACAGAAAAAAATCTATGGCATTTCCACGGCATTTCTCATCGAAACGTAGCGTCGTAGCCAAAGCAGGCGTGCAAAAAAAGAATAAATTATTCAGTCTGTTATTTTAAATAACCTCAATAACGCAACAAAGCAATCTAGAAGCACATTTTAACTTCCGATAAAGTCAGCAGAGACTGAATAAGCTAAAAAAACTGTTCAGTTTACACAGAGTTTGTGAAGCAAGCGCTGTCAGCGCCCATTCAGTTATGTACCTACAGCGGAAGCTATTATCGCCTCGGAAACTCGACCAAACTCGCAAAAGTGACTAAGAAGTGCTAACCTTATCACGAGCGGTGGTAAAGTTGTAAATTGAATGGCACGAATTTGGCGAAGGCAAATGATGAAGCAGTGTGTGACGATGACGGTGCGAAAGTTTCACTCGCGTTACCTTATTGCTTCGGAGTATCTTTTGACGGCTGACTCAATTTCATACATGAACGCCCCTTTGTAAAACAAGATTTGTAATTATAAAGCGGCGTGGAAGGTTTTTTGCAAGCATTGTTCTACGTTTTATCCTTCAGCTACAATTTCGACAGCCCTTTTGGCTCATTGGTGATATGTCTGATTTAAGAGCTGTAGGAAGTGTGTTCGATTCCGACTCAGGACCAACATTTTGTAGTACGAGTATAATCAGATGTTTGTTCTGTGTCTGAGTGTTTTGTATATTTTAGAAGTATGTATTTACAACAACAAAAAATAGTATTTAAGTTTTTGATCCGTTATCTGACTTCCATCGTACAAGCTTTGCTTAGTTTGGGGTCAAATGGCGCTGTGTATATTGTCCTACGATATTTGTTTATTTATCTGCTGTTCAACATGGTTTCGAGAAAAACATTTTTTTGTAGATTATTTATTGAGATGATCAAAAATGCAACGTTATACTAGATGTTCTTTGAGTATATATAGTAATAGTTTGAGTATAATAGTACTTCTATTTTGAGTCATCATCATCATCAGCCTATATTAGTCCACTGCTGGACATAGGCTTCTCCCAAGACACGCCACTCAGCCCGATCTTCGGCTTTTCGCTTCCATCCACTGCCAGCTGTCCTACGTATATCGTCACTCCATCGAGTCTCAGGGCGTCAGGGCTATTTTGAGTATGGAGTTACAAAGAACGGCGAAAGAAAACTCTGTCTGAGAGTTAAGCAAATGCAAATACAACAGCAATTGTAACATAATTTGCAATAAATATAGCCACAACAATGCAGGCCCCATTACACGTAACAGGCAATAAATTATACAGTTGTAAATGTGGTACGCGTTCATTGAATTTACGCAAGCTACAATTACCCTCACTCATTACAGTGTGTTTAACCTAGTGCACTGGTTAACACTATAGACAAAATAGCAAATGCAATTAAAATAAATTTATTTAATAAAAAAATCATGAATAATTCAAACAGAGACTTTTTGTAGCGATGATAGCTCAGTGGTTAGTGCGGTAGGTTCGCATGCCGAAGGGCGTGGATTCAAACCCCTGCAATAAGCTTGAGCTGCCGGTGAAGGAAAAAAAACATTGTGAGGAAACCATAGTATGGTGGTAGGGTACTTTCTAGTACTCGGCTGGCTAGGTACCACCCTCAAGTTGAAAATCTGCCGCCAAGCATCTAACGGTGTGTTCCGGCAGCCTCACTTGAGAGCCAGTTCCATTCCAGGCTAGGTGTGTATTACCATCTTTGACCACACCTTCACTTAATATCAGATGAGCTGTGGACAAACACCTAGACTGTCAACCATTTAAAAAAAAAGACACGTATGCACGCACACACACAAGTTTATTACAAATGTATGATACCCTTATTTTAAGCTAATCAAGTCTATAAAAGTATACTCGGCTACTTATACGTTACCATAAAAAATACCAAATCTTGTAAGATCTATATTTTGGAATTAAGGATACTGAATTTCGCTATACAGGATTGCATAGGCCAAAATCTAGAGAGTACTTGCCGCATTTTTGGTATTAACTGACGTTTTAATGTTTCTTTTAAAAAGGCAATAATAACATTATTCTAACTCGGTATTCAAAAAAATTTTGATAGTTTTCGACTAAACCGAACTACAAGGGATATTATGTATTCCAGTACAAGTAAATTGTATAATTTCATGATTTTCATGTAAGTTATTATGTTATGTTACAAGTCATAATTTCATCAAATTTTAGCTTGAAAGCTTTTAATCAATAATATAAACACGTGTGGCACTCAGAAAGTTACACGAAACTAAATAAATAAAGTCTACGGGTAAAGCTTTTTCAATTAAAAGTTTGCAATAAATGGCGGAGAAACCACCAAACCGCTGCGTGTTCGATTGCTCGGTACTCATAGCAATGAATATTTCTGGCAAACACTTTGTAGTATATACTATTTGCCATTGACGTTACTCTAATTTCGTAAAGATAGAATATAGAATAGATAGAAGTTGATACCAAATACCCAGTCAAAGAAAAAAAACTTGTAATCAAAATATTCCTTGCGTTTCACGATCGCTTCGGTTGGCGTTGCTTATTCAGTCTTGAAACAGCCTAACCATCGACTGGCGCTTCCTTTCGTAATCGTATTGATAAATCTAAGATTCATCACCTGTAGGAGTCAACACGCCGATACGATTTCAAGACAACATTCAACGCAAGCCTCTTCTGTTCGTCTGTGAGGTTGAAGATGCGAAGATGTTCGTCTCGTGATCACTTGCTGATTCAATCTGCAGTATATTCTAAATCTCTTCACATGCAATTCGCGTAATATCTTGTTTTTTTTTTTATTGCAAACACATTTCCTACAGTAACAGCCGTCAAAGGGCGACCACATATTTCTTCATCCCTCAAAATTAGTCGTTATACCAGCGGTACATGGTTGCTTTAGAAGGGCCTTTATAAATTTCATTTGAAGTCTATCATACTTGAATCATGACGCGAAAACGTATCCAATGTAGATCCATTTTCTAATGAAACAAGATAGTATAAATTAATTCGTTGCTCTATATATGTATATATATATATATATATTAACATTTATATTTTAATCGTGTTTTTAAAACAAGTTATAACTGGCCAGTGTCTCATGCATTTTGTTGCAAATGTTTTTGCGTCGCCTTATTTACTATATACTAGACGCCACGATCCGGATACTCACTTCGTTCAGCTCAACTGCTAAGCAGTAAAGAAATAAAACTATTATTTAACAATTTAAATTAACATGGTCGCACAATATTTTCTTTTTTTTATATTTGGAAGCAATGCGACTGATTCCTAGCACAGACGCGAAGCGAGCGTATGAGAGAAAAACTAAGATGGCGGTTGACAGTTCAAATTAATAAATCTGCTTTTAACATTATTCTTTGTACAAATAAAGTAATAAATCCAACAGTTACAAATATAATTTTTGTCTTTGTGTTTATGTTTATTTATCAATAAAATTAATCAGCAAAATATAAATGCGATAAAAAATATATACGCAATAATTTACAATGTTTATAATTATTTGTATTAAAAAAGTTTAACCTACAATAAAATAAATATGAGTACCTACTAAGGAATAAACCGTTATGGTTCACAAACTCCACAAACGACAACTTTGACAATAAAAATTGTCGGACACGGTCTTTACTTGTTTTCAAATTATATTTTGATCGTCCAACAGACTGGATTAATTTAACCTTAAAATGGTTGCGTGGTCTCGTATACCGCTTTGATTTAAGAATGTTATAAAAACAGTTTGTAACAAAAAAGAAATTCAACACAAATAAAAATTTAATAAGACTTTTGTACTACTGTGTAACTTCTGTAATTGAAACGAAAAACAGCTTTTACAATAGAGATAGATATACATTAATTTATTAAGCCAATAGAGACAGCAATAAATTATTTATTTAAAAATTGTGGCACCTGATTTAAGTCATCTATACTATTATACAGAGGAAAGATTTGTTTGTTTGTATTGAATAGACTCAGAAACTACTGGACCGATTTCCAAAATTCTTTTACCGTTGGAAAGCTACACTATCCCCGGGTGTCATATGCTACTTTTTAACCCTGTATTCTCACAGGAACGGGGACTGCGCGGGTGAAACCGCGAGGCGTCCGCTAGTTATTAATAAACTAGCGTATATTGATAGTGTCGCTTAATACTTGTGTTTAATATATATACTACAGTTATCTATTATTTTACTGCCATTACTATTTATTAAATAGTACAAAATAAATTTGCATTTGTTCATATTAACATTTGTGTGTATGTTCGTGTAATTCTTCAAAAATTAGCAACGGCTTTTGTAACGGTTTTTATTATCAATATTATTTAGATAATATCCGACAAAAAACTGATAATTGTTTTTTAGCAAAGTTGGTATGGGTCGCTAGTAAATTATAAATAAAAATAACACAACATTTTTAACTTATCGCGCATCGCAGGGTTAATTTAATTTCATCGCAACGGACTTTGCTGTACGGTTTCCCAAAGTGGTTCCGTTACCCGTGGGAGTTTTGCATTTTCTTGCTATTAAAATTAGCCAAAGCCTTTCAAAGCTCCGCGTATTACTTGACTTTTAATGGCGGAATGATTTTGTTGCATAAAAAAACTTTACTTCATCGAAATTATGTACTATTTTTTCATTCTACTGTCGTTGGCAACCGTTTTAGTTATGTAGGTATGTATTCTGGAACCTTAAATTTTACACGATATAAGTGTGTTAATTCAAGATTTCGAAATATATTTATCATTAAAAAGTTAGAAAACTATTCACCGAATCTGCTCTGCTATACACGTTTTAAGCTTGAAAACGTTACACTACCACATCTTTTGTCATTCTAGCATCTAATTAACACTACACAGTTGAGTGGTTAGCGCGGTCAGTTCACGTGCTAAACAGTTCGCACTTAAGCTTGCGATCAAACACATTGTCTGAAAATCGTAAAAAACAAGCTTCTAGGCATTAATCGTAACCTTAGGAAGGCGATCAAACGTGCTCGCAAATCTTTATTTATTTTTTTCAAAGTTATGTACCGAAACGACGTTCGGTAATTACATTAATTTTGTTGGCAAACTTTTACAAAAAATCGTGACTACTCGGGGTAGTGCCCATGGCCAACCACTTCACAGCTAAATGGGAAGGTATGACGCGACGTGTCAAGGCTCCGCTATGCAGATGTCGATGGCGATCGATACGATGACTAGATAATGACGTAGTTATGACGATTCATTCACTTATAATACCAGCATATCGCAATCCATAGATTGAGAACTAACTGTAGGTAACCATAAGTCATCGACTACCAAGATGAGATCTATGTAGAAGTTTAGGAACTATAAAGTTTTGCAACAAAAATCAGGGCTGCCAGAGCCTTGCCAGGTTTTTGTTTTCAGCCAAGTTTCAAGCATAAAGTTTCAACTCTTTTCTTTGTTTAAACGAAAATAAACTCTATTCTGGTGCGCTCGAATTTTTTTTCGGTAAATCTATCTTTAATGATATCGTGTCACTAATATTTTTATAGGATTTAGTTAGTTAATATATTGATTCTGTTGCTGTTGCCCCGAGAAAATATCTTTGGGGTCATGAGATGTTTTGAGCTAAACTTATTTTTAGTTATTAACTACGCAGAATCCGTATCCGTATCCGTATCCGTATGTTATTGTAAATGTAAACACCTTACATTTTATTTACTGTCACAGATTTCCTGCTTATAATTATAATTTGGCTAAAAAGTATATTACTAGAAATGAAATAGGTTAAAAACAAAACTTGATAAACACTTTTTATTGTGCACATGGGAAATAAAAATTCTAAAACAAGAGAGCCTTATGGTCTAGTGCCACAAGTGGCGGAACTATCATTGAAAGCGATCTCTTCCGGGCAACCAGGCATAGAATCAGTATGGACTAAGAACAGAAGGGCATTGCTGTTACACTTTGTAATAAAATTGTAAAAGTGTAAATGAATATAAGTACATAATACATTAAAGGTTTTTAAAGATATAAATTGAATTATTTGTGACAATGCTGAGTTGGAATAGCTGCTACTCAGATCAGAAATGTTTTGTACTTCGCTGCTGATGTTGTTTCTTTTTTTAGGTTCGTTATAGCATATAATTAAATAATCATAATTATATATCTGCATATCTGTATATAATATATCTGCTGCCTGAGTGGGTGTTCCCCAATGAATATAGTCTGGGTGCCTTCAAGTCGCGTGTGAATCGGTTTCTTCTAGGCAAGCGTGCTCCACCATAGACCGCAGGCGGGATGGCGGTCAAACGCAAGCCTATCTATTATATATAAAAAAATAATAAAGATAGAAACTTCGTTGTGCACACCAAAAATATATAATAAAATAATCTTATGAGCTAGTTCCACAAGTGGCAGCCTTATCGTTAAGTGCGATCTCTTCCAGGAAAAGAAGAATAGAAAACACGAGACATAATAAAAACAGACTGGAGGGAGATGTACTATATATATTGATGTAATATACTTATTATAGTATAAGTTTATTTTATATTTTTTTAATAGTGCTACATCTCTCGACTGTTCTTAGTTAGTAACCTGTTTTCCATACCTGGGCTCCTGCAAGCGATAAATCCGCCACTTGTAGAATCAGCTCATAGGTTTATTTTGTTTATGTACATTGTATGTTACTAGTGTGCACAGTAAATAATTGTTATCCATCTATCATCTACACGATTCTAATTGTACATGGGGTGATGCGGCCAACGATAGCGTCCCGTTCGAGGTGTTTTGAGCATTCCCCCTTCCAACCTACCCTAGACCTACCGAGTTCCTTGAAGCAGTAGACCATGGCCTTGGATCGCTGCCATAACTGTTCCACTCCAATTTCATCAAATGTTGTGATTGTAATAGATAATCTGACAAAATCCCACTAATATTATAAATGTGAAAGTTTGAATGGATGGATGTTTGTAACTCTTTCACGCAATGAAATTTGGTATGGAGGTAGCTGAGACTCTGGATTAACACATAGGCAAATTTTTATCCCGAAAACATGTAGCAAAAATGTAGGTATCACCAGGGGGTGCAGCTAGTGTTATAATAAATACAATAAAGCATATTTTTTAGATACAAGTTAGAGTAAGTACACATATTTCATAACACAACAGACAGCATTGTGAAAGATAATGCAATTTCACTCTGTCCTTGAAAATGTTCAAGATTTATGATTATCTGATGGAGAAATGTCTCTATCAGATGGTTACGCCAGATTATGATTTAATTAAGAATTTTAGTATTTTGGTGCATTTCCCATTTTTTTATTCTATGGAATGCCATAGAATAAAAAAAAAATCGCAGGACATTACACGCCATCTGACCCCAAACTAAGCAAAGCTTGTACTATTAAAGTTAGATAACTGATAGAATATTTAAATACTTTTTTTTTGTAAATATACATACAGTACACCCAGACACAGAACAAACATTTGGTTGTAGCACAAAGTTTGTTCTGGGTGGGAATCGAACCTACACCCTTCAGCTCTTGAAGCAGACATTCTACCAATGAACCAATATGACTGTCTGTAGAAGGATGGTTTACACAAAACCATCTTCATAGATGACAGCAAAATGTTTCAGCTTAAAAATATAAAGAGTAGGTACCTCAAGAAACGACTAAAAAGTTGCATGAAATAATTTAATAAATGTTCTTTAAGGTAGGCAAGGGTGGTAGAAGAGAAAGGATTCATATTCTTCAAAAACGAATAAGGAGCCGCAAGCCAAATATAAACCTTATACAGAAATTTGGAAGGCGCTCAAGTTTGTTAAATTGGTCGTTAGCGACTTCTTACCTAAAGTAATTGTATCATCAAAACTGGCTATTGTATTGTATATTTCTTCGATACTATGCCTAAAAGTAATGTAACACTTACTTATTTTTGTGAACCACGTTTATGGTTTTTTTTTTAAATTAATTAATTTACAACATTTTTAAAGAGTATACTATATTTATGGTATATTGTATGGTACTGAAAAACCATTGTAGTTTAAATAAAATAGCGCAGGGTTTTTGTCAAATTTAGTTTTCTACCTAAACAGTACCCACAACATTATTTAACAAGTTTATACTTTAAGTTTACTTCCCTGATAGACAGCGCAGTCTACTAGGTTGGCAACAAGAAAGTTTGTTATCTGTAGAGTCTATTCAAGTCTACTTATCTCTTGTTACTATGGTTTCCAACTTTGACAGATACTTGAAAATAGTTACATCATTTTCAAGGAGACTATATACTCGGTTCAAGCACAGTTCCGCATCTTGCGGTAAAACTTTTGTGTGTTCAGAACGAATAAAGTAACGTAGGTACATATTTTGATTAAATAACATGTAACAACTGAAAAAAGTTAATGAATAGTTTTATCGACATTAATATGTATAATTTTATTACGTTGGCATTTAGATTTACTTTATATTGACACTTGCATATTTTGTTTTGTCATTTGTATAATATTTTTAACATTTATATAATAAATAAATGTCGTAAGACATTACACACAGCGCCATCTGGCCCCAAACTAAGCAGAGCTTGTGTGATGGAAGTCAGATGACTGATAAAATACATAAATACTTTTTTTTGTTGTAAATGCATACTTATAATACATACAGAAGACCCAGACACAGAACAAACATTTGTTGATATACAAAATGTTTGTCCTGAGCGGGAATCGAACCCACACCCTTCAGCTCTTAAGGCAGATACTACCAATGAGCCAACAGGGCTGCAGAGTATGTATGAATAGGTATGTTATTTTGATATCTGGAGAATTTATTTTGTCGTTTATTTATTTATTACTACTTCTAGGAGCAAGTTTACAAGGAGCTTTGTGGTAGATCTCCTTAGCAGGAGGTCATCTAGGTAGGTACCACCGCAGTACCAGATATTCTGCCTCTAAGCAGTAGTGTGTAAACATTACTGTGTTTAAGTTTGAGGGTACTGCAGCTAGCGAAATTACAAGGCTGTAACTATTAGACTAACCATCTAAAGTCTCAAAGTAATGAGCGACAAAATTGCAATGCTCTGATCTTTGTTTTGTTACTCAAAGTTCTTAACCATCATCTCTTACCATCAGCAGAGATCTAGTTTGTCTCATTACTATTACATTAAAAAAAAAGCTTCTACGCAGTTTTGAAAGAAACACGGAAATACATGTGTCTCCACATTATACAACTTTTCCACACTCGTGAACGTTATTCGGCATTCGTAATTTAATAAACAAAAATACTACAAATAATACTAAAACTAATACTATATAATTTTTATGAACAAAAACTCGAAATACCTGCTGTGAAACATGATATTACTACGAAGTTTCATAATTCTTCCGCATTTCCGCTATAACTCCAAAGTATCGAGCACTGTTAAGAAATGTTCAGTACATAGGTACATTTTTAGTGTATTTCCGCTTAAAAGTCGTTTTAGTTACAAAAGTTATTATTTTTGAAATTTATTCTAAAATAAGCAACTTTTAAGCGGAAATACACTTAAAATATCTTGAAAACTCCAAATGAACTTTCGCAAAGTAACATCTGAATTATTATATTAAGACAAAAAGCCTTGAGATGTGTTGAACACAATCAGCCAATCAGACCTCAAGGCATATGGCGTAATCTTTCATTTACTCGTAGTAGGTACTGACTCGGATATTACGTCGAGTCACTCGGAGGTCCTCATGTGTTCTACGTCATATTAGCTCGTTACGTACTTGAGTCTCGGAGTAATGATTAATGTTTGCACCGACGACATCACAACCAGTAGACATCTCGTATAAAGCAAATACTTTCAGTGAACACATTAGCTCTAATAGCTCTTATACGAAATCCGGCCCACGAAGTCATAAATCCGTAGTCGCGTCTAGTGTGACACATCCAGATTACTTGCTTATTAGTTAAACATATTAGTTACAGTCTATCCTTATTTTCGTTCCAAGTTATTACTGTTACAGTTTATTTTTAGCTGGTAGAAAGTAGGTTATGTTATTTTCCCTCAGATATGCTATTGTCTATGCATTTTTTTTCTGACGGGAACGTTTTCTATTCTGATGAGTTCCTGCAAGTTTGGTAATACTAAATACGCAAGTTATACGATAATATTGCGCTAAGTAGGTACTTAGCTTAACGACTAGTCGTCCGTTTCCTATGCAATTACTTTTACCTTAGTGTACTGCAGTAAGCCATACTGTGTGTTCAAGGACTTCAAAAACAACAGAAAAAACAAAAAAGCCACGATATCTTTTTTTTGTTTTTTGTGTTCATCTTGGAACACAAAACCTAAACACCTATCAGCCATCATCATAACCCATACAAATGCATATAGGTTCTACTGCGTAAACAGCGCGCGGCGAGCTATGTGTGCATTATCACGCACACGTTTTTACAGCTAACTGAGTAACTTCACTGCGTTTGATGTAAAAACTCTATCTGCCTTTATTCTTGTCTGTGGTCTACAGGATGAGATGTCGTTGAGTACCGATGAATCTAACTCATTCCATTTAACCGGCGCGCTGCACGAGTTCATAATTAACCCTCTCATAATGTACTGCTCCTCTGAGATGAAACTTAATTGATGTTTACAAGTTTTTGAAACGCTACTTAAACGCTTGCTTATACAAAGAAATTAAATTTAAAGTTATTCTTCAATACATACGTCGATTCCCGAAAAAAAATTATCCAGTTCTATTCCAGGCTAGGTGTACTTTATCATCTTAGACCAAACCGTCATTTAACATCAGGGGAGCTAAAAATCAGGTCAAGACACCTAGCTTGTCAACCACAAAAAAATCGAGTAATGTGATAACAAGTTCTTACCTTATACTTAGACTAGCTGCGCCCCGTGGTATTACCCGCTACATGTTTTCTTAATCTAGGGTCTTCGCTACCTCCATACCAAATTTCACCCAAACTCGTTCAGTAGTTTTTGTGTCAAAGAGTAACAAACATCCACCCATACATCCATCCAAACTTTCACATTTATAATATTAGTTGGATACCGACATAGTGCTGAAGTTTAAGTTGTAAGTCGTAGCATTGGTAGGTACTTGAATGCTAACTTTGACACAATATAAAACATCTTCTGTCATAATAGAGGTATCGAGAAGCATCAAAGATGCTGTATGATAAACACCTATAACAGTCAAGCCGATTTTGTTCAAGATTCAAAGTTGACATGCATTGTTCACTGAACTATAGTTATCAACCTCAATGTATAAATTCCCCTTAGTTTACTCCTTGCTCTCAGTTTACAATACATGAATATCAAAGGGACGCCGCCGCCTCTGTAGTGTGTTCTCGATATCTCGATAAATACCAGTGACCTCAAGAGTCAGGTCAAATGGCGGTGTTGCTGCTATCTTATGCATGAATAGGTAAATCTCTAGACCATCACAATTACTAGATATCCCACTAATATTATAAATGTGAAAGTTTGGATGGATGGATGTTTGTAACTCTTTCACGCAAAAACTACTGAACGGATTTTGATGAAATTTGATATGGAGGTAGCTGAAACACTGAATTAACGCAAAGAGTACTTTTTATCCCGAAAAATGTAGCGCGCGGGGCGCAGCTAGTAATGTATATAAGTGATACATTTTTTACCCGGAAAAATATAATTATAACAATCAGTTTCAAAATAGTAGAATATGTACCTGAAATGTAAAGATGGTCGTTGGCTAGAGAAACCTACTTTGAGCAAGTTGTGGTATTCCAAAACTGCAGACTTTCGACGGCTCGAACGAACCAACGTAACAAAAAGGTATTTTAATTTGAATATTAATTGGGAAAAGACGTAGAACGATTTATATTATTAATGCGTTTAAAAAAAATATTAATTTTGTTTTTAGTTGTGATCTTTATACCCAACGGGATAGTAGTGTTAGTGATTCAAAAATATATATTTTTTGTTTTAACTGTGGCTCTGAATTTAAATCCGCGATGACGAAAAAGGTTTGTTAATAAAAACAGAAGCATGTGTTTGAAATACTTTTAGGATTAAGCTTGTTTAAGACGAGGTACTAATACATTGATAGTTAGAAAATCGGTGTACGGCCATGCCATAGACACAGCCGTATGTACGCTTTTTTATAGTTGGTAGGCTAGTAAGGCTAGTAGTGTATGACCACAGCTCACCTGATGTTATGTGACGGGGTGGTCGTAACGTATGTAGCCTGGAATGGTTAGATGCAACCGTTAGATGCTTAGTGGCACATTTTCAACCTGAGGGTGGTAGTTAGCCAGCTAAGTATTAGAAAGTACCCTACCACAATGCTATGATTTCCGCACGATGTTTTCATTCACCATCAGCTCAAGTTCTTTCTTGGGGTTTGAACCCATGCTCTCCGGCGTGCAAGCCGAATGCGCTAACCGGTGAGCTATCATCGCTACGTATGTAAATTTTTAGCACTAAGAAGTCCCTCGGATTGTCATGTTTTAAGTCATCGCTCAATGTAATTTTTTTTTTGTAATGTAATTTTTTTTTGTGCATAAATAATAAGCCGAACGAGACGTTCTCCTGATGGTAAGAGATAACGGCTGTTCATGACCATTGCAGCGATACACAGAACTTTGAGTAGCAAAACAAAAATCCAGGGCATTGATTGATTAATTGATTGCTGTATTGCTGCAGTACTTTTCAAACTAGAACATAGCCTTCAGCCGCTTCTTCCTTTAGCTATAGACTGAAGTAATTAAATTTTGGATGTAAATGATAAATATGTGGCTCTAAATCTAAATTGCCTGCCATTATTATTAATGTACTGTGACGTCATGTATCATATGACACTATCTGGTGTATCTGATCTGTTGTATTTGTCGTACTAGTATTTATTTATTCTGTACCATAACCAAGTGTATAAAACACCAAATATAGTTAGTTCACTAGATCAAAATGAAGCTCCATATCTGGCTACGCTTGTATTGAGTCAGTCGACCGCCAAATGCTAATGGTGCCAGGATAACCTTTGAAAGTCGCTTTAGACATTTCTGGTTTTAATAAGTAACCATGACTATTTTAACATAAGTAACTATTAGAATTAGTTTCTATAATTTTAATACTTGGATTGTTTTTATAGTTATGTCTTCGTGTGTAAGTTTTTTATGATGTTATGATATGCATAATTTTTTTAATTTCATGTCTTCACAAATAATGTTTTTCCATTCCTTATCTTCAGAGTTAGCAGCTGCTAGCGTTCTCAGTCACGTTTTCAGTAAAAAAAGTAGCCTATCGGCATGCCAAATTTCATCTAAAGCCATTATCTAATGAAATTATACAATACGATGTGCGCCCCGCAGTGTTACCCGCTACATGTTTTCGAGATAAAAAGTAGCCTATGTGTTAATCCAGGATGTCAGCGACCTTCATACCAAATTTTATCAAAATACATTTAGTAGTTTTGCATGAAAGAGTAACAAACATCCATCCAAACTTTCACATTTATAATATTAGTGGGATATGAATTTTGAATGATAGCTCAATGACAGTGACAGAACGCAGACGGTTCACACACCAAGGGGCTTGGGTTCAAATCTCAACTATGAGCTTGAACTATCGATGAAAGAAAACGTCGCGAGGAAACCATGGCATGGTGGTAGGGTACTTTCTAGTACTTAGCTGGCTCGCACCACTCCCACTCTCAAGTTAAACATCTGCCACCAAGCACCTAACGTTGTGTTCTGACAGCATCACTTAAGAGATATTTCTATTCCAGGCTAGATGCGATTAGCTTTTTCGCCTCACCGACCTGATGTTAAATGACACCGTTACTTACTCGCGTTCCTGATAAAACTTTTTACTACTTATATTAGATATAACAGTGCTATCAAAATTTTCCTAGCTTTTGAGTAGTTTTCCCATTTCCTGCGTTTGACCTACGAATAAAACCTGTGGATAGGTTTGACCTATCTGTATTAATAATGGCGTAGCTGCCACCTCAGAGGTGCTACGAAACCTGCGTAACTCATCTACGGCGTAGCATTTATCGTAGCCTGTTTTTGTAGCTACAGGCAATAAGATTGCTTTGTTGATTGTTTTGGTTTGTAACTAAAAATTAATATCTTATAACCTAAATATTTATTTTCTATTTAAAATAAGCAATTTAAATAATTTTACTAGATTAGCATTTACATTTCCCAAGCGGCTCATGATTTGAATTCAATTACGATTTAAATACGTTTCCCGAAAGTTTTATGAACATTTTGTGGAATGAATCGCTTAAATACATATTAAAATATAATTTATTGCATTGTCTCACGATAGTGTTTTTAAAATAGACATCAAATCAAATCTGAATAATTAGTCAGGTACCTATATCCTCGCTAATAATTCATATTACATTCTTAATTAATATCACATATTATTTGCCTGTTATATTACGTATAAAGAGTTTATTTATTTGTTAACTTTTGTGGCCCAATTCTTTTAGCCGTGTCTGCATTCTTTTCGTGACAAGCGATCTATATCCTCTAGTGTCACATTAAAAATTTAATTAAGTCAGCAGTTTTTTTTATGCTTTACAGGCTAGGTGTTTGACTACAGCTCACTTGATGTTAAGTGACGGTGTGGTCGAAGATGATAAAGCACACTTAGCCTGGAATAGAACTGGCTCTCAAGTGAGGCTGCCGGAACACACCGTTAGATGATTGGCGGCAGATTTTCAACTTGAGGGTAGTAGCTAGCCAGCCGAGTACTAGAAAGTACCCTACCATCATGCAAAATTAAGTAAAATCAATCTTAGTAACAGTCAAAGATACATAAAGTCATTCACAGTCAAGTTCCAGTCTTTGCCCTTAGGTAAGTGTAGTGGTGACGTTACTAGAAGCTTTCAAAAAACCGAATAAATAATTTTGTTTGACATAAATTACGAAATTAATTTTGTACAAAAAAATTGTACCCAAAACTTTGAGTAACGGTACAAAGTCCAGGGCGTTGCTGCTAAACATTTGATGGTCAATCTCAACAGTCCTGTAATTTCGCTAGTTGCAGTATTCTTCAAACCGGAACAAAGTAATGCTTTCACACTACTGCTTGACGGCAGAATATCTGCCTGAGTTACCAAAACACGCATAAATTAGCATTTAGGAGCGCATCATGAGTGTTTGCATACGTAGTATATTAAATTTCATTATAATATTCACCTTTTTTTTGTATTTTTATTTTTAAACTGTCAACCTTAAATAGCTGTGTCATCTTTCAATTTCTATCCATCGAATGGTTGTCAGGAAGAAATCGCTCTAGGCGATAAAGCCGCCGTTATACTACCGTATTAGTTGATGTTGTTTTTGTTTAGCTATAACATTACATTCTGTTTTGTTCTGTGTATTGCTGCAATGGTCATGGACATGCGTTATCTCTTACCATCAGGAGAGTGCATCGTTCGTCTCATTACTTTTACATTTAAAAAAACTTTTTTTTTATTGCTCTCTTTTTGAAGTTTTTTACGCTATAATGTATCTACTTGACAGCCAAGTTGGCTCATTGGTAGTATACCTGCCTTGAGAGCTGTAGGGAGTGGGTTCGATTCCCACTCAGGGCAAACATTTTGTGAATAAACAAATGTTTGTTCTGTGTCTGGGTGTTCTGTATGTATTTACAACAAAAAAAAGTATTTATGTATTCTATCAGTTATCTGACTTCCATCACACAAGCTCTGCTTAGTTTGGGGTCAGATGGCGCTGTGTGTATAGTCCTACGTTGTTTATTTATTTACTTAATTATGTTTGGTATACAATACAGGTTATATTTTATTTTATTTTATGAGTTCACTAGATATGAATTCATTCAAATAATAGGTAAGTAATGGCTAAACAGGAGTGTAGGAATCGGTTTGCGGAAAATTATATTATAGTTGGTTACCAAAACATCATCCACATTTTACCTCGGTGACCTACATAGCCGAGTTAAAATTAATGCATACTTTCCTTGGGTAAATTGCTTTACAAAATACTTGTCGTGTAGATGCTTCTAATACTTGATTATGGTTTAAAATCCCATGGGAATAGGGTAGCACAAAAGAGTGACTGTGCCTTAGTGCCCACCTTAGATCAGTTTATATTGAAGTATTCATTAACGTCGTTGATTTTTTCTCTGAACATATATACCTAAGTTTACTTACTAAAATATTTTTAGATGTCAACATTTTTTTAGATCTATCTATCTTGAAGTTCTCATCTTGTTTTTCGTCTTTAGTAAATGTGCCAGTGTCAAGTAAAATGATGACAGATCAAGAGAAATCAGTAAGTTACCGTTAAGTGTGGTGGTAAAGTAGTTGTAACATTACTAAAACCTTCAATGGGGTTTTAGTAGCAACACAAAAAGACGTCATTTGCCAACTAATAATCAATATTTTTTACAATCTCGAAACATGTAATGCATACTACATATTATAATGTGAACTCTACAGTGACTTGATGTATTTGTCTAGTGAAGGCCGAATGTAACGACACCTACTTTTTAATAACTTCGACATGACCTGCTCCTACATAATCAATTTCAAATGGTTTATTTGCATGAATATTCATTTCCATTTGAAATTGGATTTGAATGTAAATAAAGCTCTACTATAAACACAAAACACACAAACATACATAAACATAAAATAACACAATACGGCTACATATTTTTACTCCAAGAATGTTATAATTTCTGCTATACCTCGCAAATACGAAACCAGTCTTCTCCAACTAGCGACGGACCAACAACACGTTGCGTTGTTTAATAAATGCTACGACGTACGGTACGACTAAGACGTCAGGAGGTCATTATTCTTTTCTTCTTTGATTTTGTCGTCACACTTTGTGCATTTGCAAATCAAGTCACGTGTTTCTTTTGCCAGTAGGTGTTTTGTAAAAAAACTAGCTTGCGCCCGCAGCTTTGTCCGCGTTAACTTAAGAATTGGGAGAGAAATGAAACATCTTGTAAAACATCTTTTGTAGCGATGATAGCTCAGTGGTTAGCGCGGTAGGTTCGCATGCCGAAGGGCGTGGGTTCAAACCCCAACAATGAGCTTGAGCTGCCGGTGAAGGAAAACATCGTGAGGAAACCATAGCATGGTGGTAGGGTACTTTCTAGTACTCGGCTGGCTAGCTACCACCCTCAAGTTGAAAATCTGCCGCCAAGCATCTAGCAGTGTGTTCCGGCAGCCTCACTTGAGTGCCAGTTCCATTCCAGGCTAGGTGTGCTTTACCATCTTCGACCACACCTTCACTTAACATCAGGTGAGCTGTGGTCAAACAACTAGCCTGTCAACAATAAAAAAAAAAAAAAAAACTGTCAGTAAAAAAAGGGCAATAGTTTAATACATTATGAAATTTGCGCTAATTGATTGCTTAGGTTAATTATAAAAGATACCGCTTAATTCGGAATAATGTTCCATAGAACATTACACACATCTATACTAAATTTCAAGTGGATACGTCCTCTAGTTAGTTTTTTGATAATCTCACAGGAACAAAACGTTCTCAAATTATTTGCTTACCAACAAATTTTATTTGCTTTTATTTATATAGATTAAGATTACTAGCGGTCCGCCCCGGCTTCGCACGGGTAGACATTTATTTTTTTTGTTAAATTCTAGTACTAAATGTAGCCTATGTTACTCAAGGATAAATAATCTATCATTCTAATGGTGAAAGAATTTTAGAAATCGGTCCAGTAGTTTTTGAGTTTATTCGTTACAAATATACAAAAATAAAAATATTTCCGCTTTATAATTATTAGTGTAGATGTAGACTAGTTTCTGCATTGAACTACTTTCAGTAGTAGTATACAATATTTTTATGCGTAGTTACGCGTAGCCCTGTATAACAATATTGTATCTCATGAGGTTCAAAAGGAAATGACGATTCTTATCGCAAGCGCTGTGAGGTCGATGGGGAAGGTTGCCGAAGTTGATGACATTAGATGCTTGAAATTGATTTGAGTCGTTAAGAGTTTGCAAGTGTGTGTGATAACAACTCGAACGTCTAATGAGACTCGTCTTCGTTGAAGACGATATAATCAAATAGCAATCAGTACTCTGACTGTTTGTATTTTTACATACACACATTTTTTTACAGTTGATTAGATAACCCGGTGAACATCGTTTTACAAAAAAAAATGTTTTTTTTTTTGCTAAGTGACGATGTGGTCGGAGATGGCAAAGCACACCTAGTCTGAAACGATAACTGTATTTCATATGAGTTAGAAACTTAACTTGAGTGTGGTAACTAGTCAGCTAAAATCCAAAAAATACCCTACCACCATGCTTTCTCACAATGTTTTTTTAAATAAACAGCTCAAGAGCTTTGCAATTTGAACCCACGCCATTCAGCACTCGTTCCGTCCATGCTACTTATTGAGCCATATTTATTTAATTGAAACACAATACACATGTAACCTTTAACTAATATATTGAACGAAAATAATTGGATACAAACAGAAGAAAGCCTACAGATAATTTAAATGTAGAAACATTTAAATTATCTTTAGGCTAATAATCAGTTTTATTAAAATTCTGGTGACATATTATGAATTTAATTTAAAAAATCCCACACTGAGTTGACACAACATAAGAACGAATTGTAGCGCAGTGGCTAGAGCGGTCAGGTAACTCGCCGAAAGGCGTGAGTTCGAATCGTAACCGTCGATAAAGGAGTTCTCCTTTATCGACATCATAAGGAAACTGGCGTAGTTTCTAAACTTTCTAGTACTCGGCTGGCTAGTTACCTTCAAGTTGACAATTGCCCACCTTGCACCTATTTTTTATTTATTTTTATGTTTGACAGGCTAGGTGTAGGACCACAGCTCACCTGATGTTAAGTGAACGTGTGGTCGAAGATGGTAAAGCACACCTAGCCTGGAATGGAACTGGGTCTCAAGTGAGGCTGCCGGAACACACCGTTAGATACTTGGCGGCAGATTTTCAACTTGAGGGTGGTAGCTAGCCAGCCGAGTACTAAAAAGTATCCTACCACAATGCAAATACACCTACACCGACAACACCGTCCCACAATACAAAAAATGGAAATGCAATCATGGCGTAACTTTACAGTTTTATATGTAAATGATTATTACTTCACGGCTCTTTGACTGACGAAATGTGCACTGCAATAAAAACTTACAAAACACGCCAACCAGAAATAAAGATTTTCCAACGTTAAGGCTCTGTTATAATAACAATTGTTTCTTTCGCTGAAGGGAATTGTTTTATTATAAAAAAGACGTGTGGCCCTCGGGGACTGCCGCGATAAAGCTATTGCATAGCATTTTTACGCCGATACAACCAATGCCACCTAGAGGCGAGTTGCTGAACTAAAGAGACAAGCGTGATATTTCAAAAAAGTCATTAAAAGTTCTGCTATTCATCGATAGATGGTAAAACTAAAAAGTATCACCGCTGTGCCGGTGGGAGTGGGGTGTTAGGTTTTTTTTTTTTTTAATAAGTATAAGTCCGCGTTTGACCACCAACTCGCCTGATGGTAAGCGACGATGTGGTCGAAGATGAAGCACGCAGACCTAGAAGATACCTATTCACTCTGACCTTGAAAAGATCTTATTTTCGTTACGGAATTTCTGGATTCGGTCTCCACGCTCAAGGCCCGCGATAGAAGCTATGCAATAGCTTCTATCGCGGGCTATAAAAACTATAAAGACAAACGAGACGTTTTCTTGACTAAACGATTAAAGATAACGACCATGCACATGACAGTGACACCTACTCGTAACTTTGAGTAACATGACAAAGTCCAAAGCATTACTGCTTATTACTTTACGACATTTTAATGGAAAAATTGTTATCCTTCAAATCAGAACACAGTAACGTTTGCGCATCACTGATTGGCACTAGTATACCTAATTCTGCGACGATACCTACCTAAACGACGAATTATTTTAACTAAGTTTATTGAAGGTAGGTAAGAGTGCTTAGCAAAAAATTGTTAAATAAATATCGTAGGACATGACTCACAGCGCCATCTGTCTCCAAACGAAGCAAAGCTTGTACTATGATGTGATCTTACTTGAAAAGTTTAAACAGATAATAATTTTAACGACCGAATAATATGTTTTTTATAACGAGTTACCTTATTATGTCACCTATAATAATTGAAGTTGGCAACAGCAACCTATTTTTCCCTAAGGTATTTCACGCTACTATCCTGCCTAAAAATAGTTATTATCGTAAACGAGTTATCTATGTATGTAACCTACCCATTTGCGTATATGGTTTAATTTATTGAATATGTTTATTTAATTCCCCTATCTAACCTTTTTTGGAAGTATGCCACGCTGGGATACTACGAAAAATCGTTTTGTTTTTTATTTTTTTAATGAGAAGAACGAGTAGCGCTTCTTATGGTAAGAGATAACGCATGCTCATGACCATTGCAACAATACACATAATTTTCGATGGTTAGTCTTAATAGCCCTGTAATTTTATCAGCTGCATACAGTACACAGTAATGTTTATTGTTAAATTACGTTCCCCCTTTTCAGTCCTGTATTTTAACTCATCACGCAGGTAAAGTATAAGCTTTTTTTGAAGTGGCGTCTGATCTGAGAAGCATTTCACGTCAGGGAACTGATTAGCTATGCTATTGTTGTTGCGTAAGACTGACTTGGCAATGTCCACCGAAGGAATGCATACTTTAACAGGTCGTGTTTACACACTACTACTTCACAGCAGAACACCTGGTAGCAGTAGTGCTTCAATATGCTACATTCATTACTTTAAACGAGTTTTACCGACTTATTGACCCATTCGTGTTATCAAATATTTAACTTAACAATGTAACCCATGTGTGCTACTTCATCCTAGATCACCCTCAACTGCACTAGTATCTTACCGAAAAGCTGATTCAATGTGCTAGAGCCATTATTTTTAAATATTCATTCCATTGCATGACCGAGTGTCGTGTCGGCGCGCCCACAGTCACAACGTTTTTTAGCTGGCATAAATCAAGTTGTAATAATTTGCGCGAAGAAGCTAGAATTTGCATGTATAATGTACAAGGGACTTGGCTGTCGCTGCGCGAACATAATACGAGTATTGCGGAAGCTTAGGCATGTTAAATGCCTTTTTAAGCATGCCGTGTTGAATATCTATAAGGTATATCTTGTGTAGGTACTTCAAAAAGAGAAAGCAAAGAGTATCCAAAGCAGAATTTTTGGCGTATTCACATTATTTATGCGTACTCTTTCTACTAAATACAAACTCATTGGTTCAGTGTACGACAGGACATTTTGGTATTCACTTTTATTTAAAAGAATATTTATTAATTTAACTTACGGAAGTTTTGAATAAGATATAAAATATAGAATGATACCTGATATGGATATGGTAATTAAATTCAAATTAAAGAGGGCAAGCGATAAAACCGCCAGTTGTTGCACTATTGTTAAGCTATAGCACTTTGTAGCGATGATAGCTCAGTGGTTAGCGCGGTAGGTTCGCATGCCGAAGGGCGTGGGTTCAAACCCCAACAATGAGCTTGAACTGCCGGTGAAGGAAAACATCGTGAGGAAACCATAGCATGGTGGTAGGGTACTTTCTAGTACTCGGCTGGCTAGCTACCACCCTCAAGTTGAAAATCTGCCGCCAAGCATGTAACGGTGTGTTCCGGCAGCCTCACTTGAGAGCCAGTTCCATTCCAGGCTAGGTGTGCTTTACCATCTTCGACCACACCTTCACTTAACATCAGGTGAGCTGTGGTCAAACAACTAGCCTGTCAACCATTAAAAAAAAAAAAAAAAAAGCTGCTTCTATTACTGTAAATTATTTCTTCCGTGAATAAAGAATTATAATAACCTGAGGCCCTAAACAAAGTAACATTCGATTAGCGAAATCGCTAGATGACCGCTACTAATAGAAGAATAAAAAAATGTACGACATTGACATAAATTGTCGATTTTTCACGTGGGCAGCTTATGTCACTCCCGTACATTTTTAGACTTTTCTATTAGTTAGCTATATTGAATATCGAATGTTATTTTAACAAGGCTCTCTGGGTACCTACTGGTTTTTTTTTGTTTTACGAGTATTTTCCATCTGTTTTCTTGAGGTTAATTAATTTAATCGTTTTCCCACAACATATGTAGGTACATTAATGTAAAGGCGAAAAGTAAAATAGAGTTAAAATTAATAAAGCACTTAGAATAAATTTTAAAGGTTCATTATTTTTTTATTTCCAATGACTGGTTTCAATTTATGGTTGAACAGGCTAGGTGTTTGACCACAGCTCACCTGATGTTAAGTCAAGGTGTGGTCGAAGATGGTAAAGCACACGTAACCTGGAATAGAACTGGCTCACAAGTGACGCTGTTGGAACACACCGTTCGGATTCATGATAATTTTCATAAATATTTTGTCCATTTAAGCAAAAGAAACAAATTTTATAGGTCAAGCGACTTCCATACATCGGCTATCATTCAACCATTTATGTCCTCAATTGACCCAAATGTAGAGCGATTTGCATGCTAAGGCTTTCAAGGTCTCACCGCAGGCTTTACCCAAGTAGAATAATATCATATCACAAAATGTACCTACTATTTTGGAACTTATTAACCGAGTTTAAAACTTTCAATTTGCTAGTATTAGCTACTTTATAAGGGAGCAGCACTTTGGGCACGTTATACGCAAATACCTACTTTGAACAGTTTTTTTTTATTACTTAATATGCTTTTTACTACTTAATTGACTGCCAAGTTGCCAGATCTTAAGCGAAGATGCGATCTACGATGAAGCACGCTTACTAAATACAAAGATTAGTTTAGTGTACGACAGAACATTTTGGTACGAACTTTCATTTAAAAGATGATTTATTAATTTAACTTACGCGAATGGGAAGTTTTTATATAAAAAGAAAGAAAGAAAGAAAAACTTTTTTTCTTTTCCCAACAATACACCAGACACAACAACAGATAAGTACAAACAAAACACACAAATAAAAAGATACATATTAACAAAAAGACAACAAATTTCACACCTATGATACCTGATATGGATATTGTAATTAAATCAAAGAGGACAAGCGATAAAACCGCCAGTTGTTGCACTATTTTTAAGCTGTTTCTGTTATTGTAAATTAGTTCTAGTGTGAATAAATAATTATAATAAGCTGAGGCCCTAAACAAAGTAATATTCGATTGATGATTGATTCTAGATGACACCAATTCACTTGCATCTTGAAAGCACCCAGATTATAACTATTGGGAGACATCCACTCGGACAACATATTCCACTGTGTAGCGGTTCGAACTGTTTTGTTCGAGTTTTTGGAATATTGACAATGAAACGGTGACGCTTCACAGAGCTCCTAGCAGTCCAATAGTAGAATTGGTAGAGTAGAGTCGGTGTGGAATTTCGATTCGACTTTCAGATAAATCACTAAATGAAACCTTTGTAAACGACAAATCAAACCAACATATAATTCACAATGACAAAAAAAAACCTCATTAGCGCAATTCTATTTTTGTATTTTCTTCATAAAAGAAAATACAAAATTTTAATCGACTACTTTTACTCTTGTCTTACGCACCACTGTCTTTTTAAATGTGTGAAAGTGAATTTTTTTTTTTTAATGGTTGACAGGCTAGTTGTTTGACCACAGCTCACCTGATGTTAAGTGAAGGTGTGGTTGAAGATGGTAAAGCACACCTAGCCTGGAATGGAACTGGCTCTCAAGTGAGGCTGCTGGAACACACCGTTAGATGCTTGGCGGCAGATTTTCAACTTGAGGGTGGTAGCTAGCCAGCCGAGTACTAGAAAGTACCCTACCACCATGCTATGGTTTCCTCACGATGTTTTCCTTCACCGGCAGCTCAAGCTCATTGTTGGGGTTTGAACCCACGCCCTTCGGCATGCGAACCTACCGCGCTAACCACTGAGCTATCATCGCTACAATCTGCTACATTAAACGGCAAAGAAAAAAGAACCTGCATCCCTTAGCGTAATTAATGTTTTTGAAGATGTAACAGGCATACTTCATCTACCAACCTGCACTTGACCAGCATGGGAGGCTCACGGCCTTACCATTATCAATATAAGAAAAATAACAAAATTATAAAAAAATATTATAAATTAATCGCGTACATATTCTAACTGTTACAACAACAGTCTTAACAGAATTCCAATTTATTATGATTGCGAAAACCTCGCAAATAAGACATAAGACTCCAACTCTAATATATCGATAACCGCGGACAGTTTCCGTCATTGTTTCTAAGCCCAGTCTAGTTTATGGGCACTTTTGGAGGATTTTTATCATAGTAACTGTTCCCCCTCGGACAACATGATATATAGCCACAAGCGAGGACGTAACTAGGATTGTACCTACTTGAGCAAGAAAGGGGGCTATTGTAGCAAAAAATTGTTAGTAGCTCTTTGTGAATCAAGAAGAAAATTTGTGCTAACATACATTTTATATGAATTATCAAAAAGTCATTTTACCAAGAAAAAGTTCTATAGTTAGTAAATAATCTCTTAGAAAGTCAAAGAAATAATTTTACTTATATATAGCGCGCTATATATAAACTCAATGCCCAAGAAGGGAGATGATGATTTTGTAAATGTATATTTATCTAAATCTGTTTAATTTCTGGTGTCGTTATTTGCTCATAGTTATATGTTATATACCCATCATCGACTTGGACACACACACAAAACAACATTTTATTAAGTTTGTAGTAAAAATATTTTTTCGCCCTTTAGCCCTTCCCTGAATACATCAACGGCTAACCGACCAATACTGCTTGTAAACCGCTCAAATATACTCGCTATTGCCCATAATGTGTCCCAGTTTTCTGTTTATCAAATTCGTGACTTGTATCGACAATTTTTGTGACCAATTGGGACAGTATCGTGTTTATTGGATTTTCGTCCGAACACAAATCATGTGGTATTAGTGTTTAGCGAGATATTGCTTGTTTAGAAACTTTATTATGATTGCTACGAATAAATAAATAAATAAATAATAATAAATAAATATCGTAGGACATTACACACAGCGCCATCTGACCCCAAACTAAGCAAAGCTTGTACAAATACAAAATACAAATACAAATACAAATACTTTATTGATAACACCAATGTTACAAGTCACTATGGGAATCAGATAACTGATAAAATACTTAAATACTTTTTTTTTTGTAAATACATACTTATAATACATACAGTACACCCAGACACAGAACAGAAATATTAGACACATTTTTCTTTTTCTTTTGATCAAAAAGTCTTTATAACAAGTTACTCTGTATGTCGACTAACTCTTTGATCTTGTTCAAATAGACCAAATAAATTTGAGGCGGGGAAAACCAGTTCGTTTGTACCAGTAAGCGAGAAAAAAGAAAATGCAAACAGTTGCAATTTAACATACTTTTACAGAAATATTCTCTTTGGTTTTTGCAATAGTATACTGGTGAGAATAAGACGCTCGTTACCAAAAAAATTATAGTAATAATTAAAAAAAATATAATTATTATTCAAATAGTCGGTTTTGCCGCCATAAGGCCATAGATAATCACCATAATCTTTGATTGTTTAAGTCATTTTATATTATTATAAAATGATGCAGTTGAACAGTTTAGTTACTTTAAAGCTCCAAAGTTGATCCTAAGTTCACATTTCGTGTTAAAGTTTTAAAATTTCAATCGCATGGTATATTAATTTAAGCCTTGTGACTAACAAGCGACGGTTCGAATTCCAGTGCGCAGCTGGGCGCGCGGCGTGGCAAGAGGCGGCGGCGCTGTCGGTGGGCGGCGGCGGCGCAGGCGCAGGCGGCGCTGCTCGGCGTTGCTCCGTGCTCGGCGACCACCCGGGCGCCAGGCGCGACCAGAAGGGCAAATGGATCAGGAACAACCGCGTACGTACTCTACGTACTCTTCTAGTGGCGTCATGTCAGTTGAATGCGAACTGGATTGAGAACAACCACATACTTAATGTGCTTGCGACATGGTGTCGATAAAAGAGGAAGTCGATCAGGAACAACTCTGTACCTACGTACTTATGAAATCATGACAGAATGGAAAGTGAATCAAAAACTGTGGCATACGAACTCTATTTATGCCGATCTTATGGTGTCCGGATGTCCATCAAATGTGTCCGCTAAAACAACCCCCTATTTATTATATAAATACTTCTTCTATTTTTGTTACACATATTTTCGCTTGGCTCTGACATATCGATTTACTCGTACCTACCTAAATTTATTTTTCATGTGTAAACTTATCTGTACAAATAATTGTGTCTATATGTCTATATGTCACTTTATTAACACTTTTGCATTTTGTTCAATGTGCTACCTATTCTAATAGCGTGTTATGGCTTGAGTGTTGAATGTTTATGTGGTGTTACAAAACTTGCTAATACTAAACTAGACGATAAAAAACAAAGCCTATAATGTAGCCTGCTAGATTACTAGGTCTGTAAACAAGTAAGTCTATAAATACCTAATGGCTAAATTATTGATGTCAATTTCTTAGATCGCAAAGCAAATCAAAACGGTTGTCAGATAGGTAACTACCACTTGCACTAACCTAACCACTAGCCACTTGCAAGTAATCCATTCGTTAGAATTATTTGTCGGATACTCCGATGTTTATTCATTTAGATTATGAGTACGCGTAAGTAATAAATAAAAATGTTACAAAATATCCCCAAATACCACATGATAATACTAAATTTAGTCAAAAACATTTTGATGTTAAGCTGCAAGTTTTTGAGCTTTTGCTGGAAATAAAAATGTAATGTAAACCTTACAAATGAATTGGCTATAGGTAAACGGTTTCAAGGTAATATGTAGTAAAAGTGTGCAAAAAGCAATATCTCTCTAGGTATTTTTTTTAGTTTTAAAAGAAGGTGGGAGTGCGACTAGTGAAGGTAAGTTTTAGTTACACATGTAAAGAATCACTTAAATCTACACCTTTTCATATTTTACTTGGCGGTAGATCTCCTTAGCAGAAGGTCGTCTAGGTAAACCACCGGAATATTGGCTAATTATGCTGCCAACCAGTAGTGTGTTCACATTACTGTGTTCTGGTTTGAAGGGTACTGCAGCTAGCAAAAATACAGTGCTGTCGATACTAGCTATCGAAAGTCTCAAAGTAATGAGCATCAAATCAGTGATACTCTGGACTTTTTTGCCACTCAAAGGTCGTCAACTTATCATCTCATCATTATCATATACATGGACTATCTCTTACCATCAAGTGACTGTTTTGTTCGTCTTATTAAGTTTACATTTAAATAAAACTTGGGTCTAAGTCCTAGGCACTGTACCTACGGGTTCCCGTCTCCGCAACTTTAACAATGAGGTTTACAAATGCTAAGATATTAAGAAGTTTTAACGTCTCGTCTTATGTTACGAATGATTATTTTTTCCATTATTAAAAGAAATAACAATGCAATGTAAATACATACATGCGATACAACAGGTATTGTTCACAACAGTTAGGTCACCCTGTTGCGACACAAGCTTAGCATGAGCGGAAATTATTTGATGCCTATCTAGCGGTTAGCAGGGAATAGACTGTGGTAGGGAAATAACAACGTTATCTTCTGAGCAGTATCTATCACGAACACATAATACCACACAATATATTAACAAAAATGTATAAATATATGCTCTATCAAAGGCAATACCTTCGATGGCACACCAGGAAAGTTAGTTGCTTGTCACACATTGATCACCTGGGGCAATACCATCGCAAAATCAGATACTCTGCCGTCAAGCAGTTGTGTGGAAACAGGTTAAACGGACAGTAGTAAAGGCGTTTACAGTTAGCAAAATTCCAGAGCTATTGTGATTAACTACACAATCTCTCAAAGACATGATCACTAAATCAGCTATATTTTATGTGCTTTGTCTTATTACGCAACGATTTGAGAACCGCTGAAATGTTCAGGCGTTATTTCTTACCATCAGTTCGTTCTACTCATTACTTTACATTAAAAACAGACATCGAGGTTACCAGCACCAAAACTTATAAAGCCGGACGTCACGTTTCAGGTTCGGGACGCGTCTTACGGCTCTTCGTCGGACTCGGACGGGGAGGCAGAGGGGAGCGGCAACGAGCCGTGGGGCGTCGCCAGACTCCTGTATGCGGGCCTGGGAATCCTGGCTCTCGGCCTGGTGGTCTACTTCGTGGGGACAGGGGACAAGGTAATAATGATCGTTGATAACTCTCAGGTTTGGTGAGAAAGACAAGCAATTAAACATAATACACGATTTTTCATATAGCGCCTTAAACTTGCATACTGAGTTTGTATAATTTATTTTCTTAGTTTTTTTATGAGATCAGGATAATTTATTTTTGATACTTAATTTTTTTGTTGTAAACATAATTATACTTATGTAACTTACTTACTTACTCGTTAGTCTTTATTCTAATACAAGTTTTACCTAGTTTGAGGCTAAATGGCGCTTATCTGGCGGTTATCTCGCGAGCTAAGTCAAGTTACCCTTTCTTGCCATGTGGTCATGATGACGTCGACTGCGCGACAGTACTGCGCAGCATTGGACCTGGCGACCACCACGATACCAGGCGTAATAAATATCAAGCTCACACTAGATTAAAATTTTAACATTTATCTATCATTGCCATCCAGTCTTGGTCGAACCGGGTTACGCATAACTGTTCCAGGGTTTCAAGACTCCAGCTCTGCGGCTGGTGGGACCTTCACTCATCATCGCAGGCCTGTCCTTATGTTTACTGCGTATCACCTTTTGTATATTTGCGAAGCCTTGCTGCCAACGGCGGACCAACTACAAGGAGAACAGAAGGTATGGAATGTAAGCAGATTTTTTTTACTACTATTTCTTCTTTTTCTTTATTTGCCAATGCCAATTATACGATAAAATATAAAATTAAGTAAGTCTAAGTCACAGATAAAGACGCATATGGTAAGTCACGGTCGAGTACGTAGTCATGCCCTCGTAATGACTTTACTACAAGCTACCATGAAGTTTTGAAAGCAATTTTGCATGAGTGTGTGAAAGTGATATGAGTAATGTGGTAAGCCATGACTTTTAATTCAGTGCTTTATGGGTAGAATACCACTATTATTATGCCAATATTATTATGAAAACCTACAAGTTTTGGAAAACAATTCCATACAGTCTTGATTTTTCTAAATTACGCTTGATTTTAAACACTTATTTACACGTGTATAATCACGCTTTTTCACATAGGGGTAGGATGTGACTATATTATATTTATACTTGCTTCTTTAGCCTATTTATTCTTGGTTTTAACTTGTTTAAAACACGGCTTTTATCGTTTTATCTTACTAAGTAACTTAAAAGCGCAAATATTGTTTCTACGAAATCTTCTTCAGTTACCCTCGTGCGCAGTGCCCAGTGCCTCGAGCATTCATGCCAGCAAAGGCTCATTCTTGCCGCCGCGTCGTATGTCGGGTACTCTCTTCCTTCGGATATGGTTGCGAAGAGCGATGGCTGGCACATTCGTCATACTCGTGATCGGGTACTGCTTGCGGGTCGCTGGTATGCTCGCGGTATACACGCAAATTAGTAACAGATTATCTTACCTCTCCCTGTATTGAGTTTAGTTTATGTTAGTTAAAGTTAAACAATGTTAATCTGTAAGTTGTTGTTTTAGGGTGTTGAAAGATTGACAACTTCGGTGTCTGTGTAAATAACAATTAAAAAAAAGTATAACTCGCGTGGTTTGTCGCCTCGTTTCCAGACTGTCCGGTGGCGTGGAAGGCGAAGAAATGCCGCTGGCTGGCGGTGGTGGGTCGCGCGCGGGCCCCGCGCAGTGCTCCCCAGCACGACGCTTGGACGCCTCCTCGTGCGACGTGTCCAGCCTCTCCAGCGGAGAGGAAGACGAGCGCCTGCGGCGGTATCGCACCGCGCACCACACCCTCCATCCGCCCACACAACAGGTACCAGACTATTCAAGGCTAGAAAGCGACTTTGACTATGAACGCAACTCTGTAATTGAAAAAAAAATTAGCTGCTCCACATTTGGTCATGACCCTTGACCTTTTTCTTTGAAACAGCTATTTTTCACAATTTCAGAGTTGTGGGCATAATAAAAAATATTCATAATGATGAATAGTGACTCCGTTTTGGTTTAGTTTACCCTAAACTTATAAAAGCTTGGAGTAACAGACGGAACAGTAGGTATACAGAATTATACTGTATATTGCTCTACTGTAAAATGCATCGGCCCAGTGCTTACACATTCGGTCTAGACAGTGGGATAGATAATTAGGTACATAATTATGTGAATTTTTGACCTGACAGTTTGTTAAAAACATGCATTGTTGGCAACATTTGCAAAGTTATTAAGTTTCACGAGTTGAATATATATATATTGGTGGTAGGTCTCATTAGCAGGAAGCCATCTAGGTAGGTACCTACCACCACAGTACCAGATATTCTGCCGCTAAACAGTAGTGTGTAAGCATTATTGTGTTCCGGTTTGAAGGGTACTACAGCTATCGAAACTACAGAGTGCCAAAGAAAGAAGAGTAATGAGTGCCAAAGCAGCGATGCTCTGGACTTTATTTTATTATTTTTAAAGTCATATGTATTGCTGCAATGGGCATGGACAAGCGACAGCTTTTATCAACTGGAGAGCGTCTAAAAATGTGTTTATCACCGCACTGTAACAAGGCCGAGACGTCGAGGTAGTAAATATAAGTAATCTGTGCGCGATTAAATCCCGGTGATAACTATTTGGCAAATAAACATTTTTTTTAAGCTGCTGCTTCTTAAATGACAAACTTATCTATTCCCAGGTTACTGCATACCAAAGCACGACCCAGAACAGCGCGATACGACAGAGTCCGTCGCCACAAAGTCCTCTACAACCAGGCGCTGTCGGTTCGCCGCAGCCGAGCGCTCAGGGGTCAGCGCAAGGCCAGCCGTCGCAGGCCTCGTCCCCACATAGCCCCTGCCAGGGCCCGTCGCAAGCCCCGATGCCTAGCGCGTTGCATCAACAATGCCCGATCACGCGAAGGCCCCCTCCTCGAAACGTCTCCTTTGCCAGCGGCCCCGACGGAGAACTCGTCCTCAGTCCAGCCCAACTCCGCTCCTAACCCACAAGCAATAAAGGTTGTCGCAATACCTCTTTTTATTACTACTTTCCGAACGATTTGACTCTTTGTGCAATTCGCTTTGGATCGGTTATGTGATAGAGTGACTCTGTTTTAAACATTTCTAAGTGATTTTCTATACGATAAGCTACGAGGTACGATTATTTGCACGTTTGGATTATAGCAATCTCTTATTGACATTTGTGATTACAAGTTTAAAGTATATATTGTTAGTACAAACGACCGTAATTTCTGTGTGGTATGTAGATGATGCAATGTGTAATACCATAAGTTATTACGAGTATTAAGTTCAAAATTCTTATTTAGCTTTTAAAACCACAAATAACAGTGTTTTTTTTACATTAGCGAAGGAACGTGGCCAGTATTGCGGGGACATTCGCCCAAGGTACGTTGCGCGGGGACTTGGTGTAGTTTTAAAATGTTTGTTTTATAAAATACAAATGAATTAATTATATTTTTGACATTGAATGTATACAAATGTATACAAAAATATGTAAAACATAGTAATTATAGTTTTCATTAATACATCGTAAATAGAGGAATATATGCCGTAAAAAGAAAACAAGTAAATCCAGAAAAAAAGTTTTGTTTTAAAAGAATCTGAATATAAACCGTTTTTTTTTCGTGTACTATATATACTATATATTATGTTAGTTTCAGATGAATTTGAAAATTAAAGTCTATTTGGTGACATATTTCGTTAATTGTCATGTTTTGTTTTACACTTTGCATATATTGTTTTTACTTTTAATTTCTACATGTTACAAAGAAATATTTCGAAAGAGGTTCTCGAAAGAGAAAACTAATCGAAATAGGAGTACTTGTCCTTAACTTACTTGTTGTTTTGCACATTGCATCTACAGTGGAATTCCGATCTGTGACTGCAAATGTAACTAACCATGAGTAACGAGTCTTTCTGTAGAACATACCAAATAGAATCAAGTAATAACTGAAATTTCTCGACTTTTTTACCGTATTAATCGTATCATGTACTACCTAACTCTAAGGTAATTTCTAAATCTGTAGCAATTTAATACTGAATGTGCTAGTTCCATCTGATATACCTACCAACTATAGTTAGTTATTAAGATACTACTGTTCTAAGGAGTGTGGCACATAGTTCGTTATGATGTTTTGAAAAAATATTACAATTTTATTATCAGACGAACTAACCTAAAATGAATTTGATGCCTTCATCGAAGAAATCTGTGCAAAAATATTTTAATATGATGGACCTAAAAATCAGGATCGCCTTTTTATTTATCCAAAATATTTGCACGCTTACCTAGAAGTAACTTGTTTACTCTGGATTTGAAGACACCCAAATTGTACTGTAGAAAACTTATGATCCATGCAAACAGCCCGAGTTCTCACTAACGGAAAATCTATACGCAAAAACAAGTCATAACTTTCCGTGAATTTTATTTAAATTTAGGTGCTGAAGTAGGTGTTAACCTGCAATATTAAATTTGTAGTTAGTAGTATTCGTTGCATTATTATTTATGCTTAAATAACTTTCAAAGTTATGGGTGAGTTTTATAAATTTATGCCCATTTTTTTTCTTTAATAGGAACTAAGTTTCGCAACATTTCTATATATTAAGTGCCACACTTTTTTATGCAGTTTGAATAAGAAATAATCATAAACATAATATTGTTTTAAAACTGCCTAATATTAGATGCGAATTTATATTAAATATATAAATCATAAAAATAGTTATATAACTGACAATAATGATTGTTAAATGATGTTTAAAGTGTTACGGCGTATGTGTGTTTTTTCATTTAAAATGGATGTCCAATTAAGAATAGTTCAAGCGCCAAGTTAATAATATACCAGCAGATTGCAAAACTATGCCAATGATAATTTACTTGACAACCTCTTGAGTGTACCTTTTTATATCGTAATAAATACCAGCTACTTCTTATTTACAGTACGATTTGATAAGACGAACGCTAATTAAATATAATAAATAAATAATCTACGACGATTTACGCAGCGCCATCTAGTCGCAAACAAAGCAAAAGCTGTACTATGGAAACCAGGTAAATGATACAATACTTCATTTTTTTTTTGTATAATTTTGTGTTTTTGTATAATACATAATCTATTTATAATTAATGCAGAACACCAAGACAGAACAAACGTTTATGCTCATCACACAAATATTTTTTCTGAGTAGGAATCGAACCCTCACTCGCTCTTGAAGTAGATTAACTAACGAATGAGCTAACAGATAACCTATCCGTGCAGTGGCACCTAAAGAATTTACCTAATAAATACATACATATATATACTTTCGATAATTGTTTTTTAATTCCAAACAATAACAAAAATATTTAAATTAATTTGATGTCTACAATTGTAATGACTATTTATCTACAATCTACATATAAAAGAGATAAAGCAGTACGAGGCAAATTTTGAACTAAAAATTACGAGGCAATTTTAAATCAACAAAAAATATTTAAATAAAAAAATATATTCTAGGAATCAAGTTCATGTAGGTAAGCTGCTTGTAAGAGGTTGTTAGGCAATTGTCAGTAATCCTATTTATATCATTGTTTGAGTGTAAACAAATTATTTATAACATTACAGAAAACGAGTAGAATATATACACAGATCAATGTCATTCACATTTTCAACCATACAATTTTATTATATTTATATATTTTTTATGCGAGTAAAAACTACGTCGAAAGGGAAGGAAGGCGCCAGGCTGGAGTATATTATGGGTCGCTGCGTTAAAAAATGTATATATTTTACATAGCCAGTTTCAATAATTATGTTATTGCAATATTTTTGATGTCATTAAGTTTATTTGCTTGTTGTATATTTATATAATAAATAATTAATATAAACCAGTAAAAAGCTTGGCAAATGAACTAAAATAGAAATACACCAATATTTGAACTTATATAATAAATATATATTATGTAATATATTAGTTAGCTAAAACATTGATGTATAGAGTGTGATACTGTCTAACAGTAATGTTTTCTATGTAAGTGACGTTAGGTTAATTTTACCATACATTATATGATATTATGGATGTGTTACGTGTGCATTGTATATTGCACAATTTATAAATAATACATGAATATATAATATATTTTAGAAATATTTGCACCATTAGTAGTGACATGTATGTGTAAATGCAGAGTTTATATGCTAGATAATATTATAGACACAAAAATGTGTCTTGAAATTAAATGTGTTTTGAAATTAAGTTTATAGTACGAAACAGAGAATATTGTACCTATTGTAAAAGTTTTGATTAGTTTTCGTCAATTATACCTTTGTAATCAAATTAAAATATAGTATTTTGAATATAGTTATTTTGAATTGTTTAAATCTAAGAACAGTCAATTATGTACTTATTATTTTAAAAATAAGATTAGCCTTGATTTACTTGCTAAATATACATTATAAAAATATGATTTTTATAAGAAAATCTGGTTATATAAATACGAAAATATAATGATTTAATTGAGTTATTATACGTATGTAGTTCCTATAAATATGTTTCTGCGTAATCAAGAACAGTATATACATTTCAATGAAAAAATCCAAATAGAAAAAAAACAACTCCTGGACACCAATAAAAAAAAACTTAAATAGTTGTTAAGAAAAATATGAGCTTCGTTTAGACTTATTGGCTTGAGTGACAAAGTGTTGTGTACTTAATAAATAAATTCGTGATGGTCAGATCAAAGCATCCTCATTATTAACATTGAGTTATTCATTTTAAATCATGTTAATTCTTTGATTTGTTTAATGTTTCTGATACGAACTACGAGTAAGCGCACACCAAACCGGTACAGGGTTAATTTATTTTTGTCTAAAAGCGGACGAATTTCCATTTATCTATACTACACTTTGTATAATATACTCGACTTATATTTATACGTATTCTAACAACTCTATTTTGCGAAGGAATATTCGTCTGCTCGTTTATAGAAAACTGTATAGGCCATTTTGTAAAAAAATAAAATATTGTCTATGATAATCTAAATTTTTAAAAAATCCCTGATGTTTTATTAATATTTAAATTATTTAAGGTGGTTCAATTTCCATACAAATAAATGTTTGCCATTTATGGACAAACGGTGTATAATTTAACAGTGAAATCACAGCTACTGGGATTTATTTTGGTCTTTATTTGCGGTAAATCACAATTGCTTGAATAAAACAGTAGATTCTTAGCATAAAATCAAATTTATGATTTTTACTGTACCGCAAATAAATACCAAAATAAATGCCAGTAGCTATGATTTCACTGTAAAAGTATGCTCCATTTGTCCATAAATGGCAAAAAATTGTTTGTATGGAAATCGAACCACCTTAAGGGATAAAATCATATTTTGTTTTCTGTTCTTAAACGTGTTTCGAAATTTTTAAAAGTATTTTCTATTATTTCACATACGGAATAAAATTATTGCTAAAGTTCAATAGTATAAATCGTGTTGACATTACTCATAAACTTTGCTAAAACTCGCTATAAATGTCTAGCTTTTATTCTTTAAGGTTATTTCGTATGTGCTTCCAAATAAGCTTGCATAGAACATGCTTCTTTCATGTTTCCTAGTAAGAGCTACATAACAATGTAGATAATAAATATTATTTATTATTATAATTATATAATACATTTCACTTTATACTATTAAGTGTACTGTTCAAGGCCTAATGTGTTCGTCAACACTACCATTCCGTTGTTTTGATGTCATTTCTAGGGCATACTTTTTAATACTTTAATATGTCAAACATTTCAATTACTTTCAAATTGTTCAAATACTTTTATAAATAAATAAATATCGTACACATAGCGCCATCTAGCCCCAAACTAAGCATAGCTTATACTGTGGCAGATTGTGGGAGCCAGATAACTTATAGAATACGTGCATACTTTTTTCTTGTAAATGCATACTTATAATACAAACAGACCACCCAGATACAAAACAAACAAATAAATGTTTGATCTGGTGGAAATCGAACCCACCCCCTACAGCTCTTGAAGTAGATATTATTCCAAATCAGCCAACAGTCATAATGTCTATATAGATAATTTTATGTATTTTAAGTACACTTATACAACACATTTATTCAGTAGATATAAAATAATATTTTTTTATGACACAAATTATTAAGATGGTCTATTTCACTGCATTTTTTTATGCTTTTGGTGTTTATACTAGTGATAGAAATGTACTGCGTACTAAAGAAATAAAAAGACATAATCGGAACATTCAATTCGTGCGGCCCAACTACAGAGCAGTGGTAATTTTATTTATTGAATAAAATTGATCAATAATTTTTTCCTGTCATAATTTGTCACGAATGACTGTCATCTAAACACATTTACGTCGATTTAGTCCATCTGCTTTGTTTTGAAGTTCTCTTCATGTATAATAATCCATTGGTTTTTACCGAATCAATGTATATATTGGATGAATTGGTAGCTATATTTTGATAAAAATTAAATAGTTGGACATTGTTTAAAAAATTATTACATACAGTTTTAGTTATACCTAATACTAAATCACTATTAAAGCAACACTATTAAAGCAGTATTTGTGCATTATAAAATATCTAGAATTTATCGAAGAATGACATCGAAGCGACTGAATCATCAACTTTCTGTTAGTTACGAGGAAATATGAGATTTTGTACATATATTTGTAATAGTGTAACAATATTGTTTCGATGTATCAATCTCTAGTAATCTGTAATTGGAAGATTCAAGTTTGACAGTAACATAATTAATTTATTTAATTTAATTATTAGAATCATTTTGACAGAGGCACTTATTCTTTTTATTGGTGTGCCCATTGGTTTTCTTTTTAATTAAGATGTACGTTAGGTCACTGAATAAGGTTGGCAGTGAGTTCCATTCTTGGGCAGTGTGTAGTTCTATCTGCAGAATGGATTACAAGCTGACTGTATTTAGCCATGTTATGGAAGCGCACGAATTTTCACCGGAGCTAAGTTAACTAAAACCACGAGGTTCAATGAAAGCTCAGCCCAAGGGATGTGCGCCGCGAGAGCCGCAGCCGCGTGGGCGCAAGTTACAAGGAGAGTTGCCAGCTTTGATCAAGAATCTTGATCGAAGGCTGCCAGGCAATGACTGAGTGAAATCACGTCTTACTAGACCTTCAACTAAAACGCGAACAGATTAGTAACAACACACTAGGAGGCACACTTCTAGGTCGCGGCAAAGGAACCTTTTAATAATGCTTAGATCTTTGTGTCTCTTTTGGATTTGAATTTTAACTCTACTATCTAACGAGAATCTTTAAATGTGTTAATTAGGTCTCAGCTTTCGTTTCGTTTCGTTGGGTCTTTCATTTTCGGTCGAAAACAATAGCAGATTGTGTCACAAGGGACCAAAATAACGTATAGAGGGCGTAAGCGATTGTTTGAATCCAGAGCGAAGCGAAGGATTCTAGAGTAGAATCCTAAGCGTAGCGAGGGATTCAACGTACATCGCTAGAGCATTAATAATTTTGATACCATGTGGCACACTCTGCTTTTCATCCTCCTCTATGAGAAAACATATTTTTCTCTCGATTTGTTTGGTAGTAATTTGTTTTCTGCGTTTAATTTTTGGTGTTAACACTTTTTGGTGTTAATATTTATTTCTCTTTCACTGCTAGCACTCATCCTTTAATACATTTTGTGATTTAAATTCAAATTGTCTGTAATATTTTTATAAAAAGCAATTAAAAAACGAATAAAAAATTCCCGTTTTTTTTTAGATTAAGACCAATGCCGCGTCTGCAGGCGCGCTTTTTTTATTACCTGTCAGGACTGTATCGAAGCGAATTGCGTTCAAACATTTTTAATCAAATAGTGTTCCTTACTAATTGAAAAACCATTTCGTCATTGTTATTACGCCGGAATGACCCATGCCCCATTTTTAGCACTTATTTAGAAATCCTTCGCCTCTTTTCGAATCGATGTGATGAAAAAATATATCCTAACTCTTTTTATGCTGCTAATTTACTCTTCCATTTACAGTTTATTATATTGTGACTTAGTTGCGCTAAATTAATGTACTTACACAATAAGAATCACATTATTAATAATTAAATAACTATCAATATACCTACTATAAAATAATATGTGTTCCTTTAACTTTAAATCAATTATTGTAATTTTAATTTTTAACAACGCTTATAGTTTTAAGTATGTCGGATAGTTTAGTATAAATTCTATTTCTATCTTCTGCTCTTATCGAAAATTATAATAAATAATTGATATGATGACGTGCATCAAAACGTACCTAACTACCTACATACAACTCTTCATACTTTTTTTCTCAGTTTCTAGTATTTTCTATTAAATACTGTATTGCTTGGTCAAGTCCGATATTTATTTTGTTGAGGGTGAATTGCATTTTTTATGTAGGCAGATTTTAGAGCTAGCCCCAAAGAAAAATTATAATCAACGATGAGTATATACTTGTACTCAATTTTCACTTACCGTAACAGCTAACCATGAATTAAATTATATATAACATGATAGTAATTTTGTATGGGAAAGGGTAGAATATAACACTGATATGCATGCACCTACATGCGTGCTTTTAGCGTTATTTTGTAAGTATCCAATTGCAACTTTTATTTTTTTGCAAGTAGGTATCAACTTTTTGTGTAAGGTTAAATTGGCACAAATAACTGTGAGAGCTGTGTCGCTAGAATTAACTTTATTGCGACTGAAGAATTATTTTTTAATTAAATAATTAATTTTATTAATTATAATTATTTTTATGATTACAAACTTTGCCACAAATCTTCGACAAGTTCAGTAGGTAAATGTTTCATGCATGTGTTTCATTTAGCTGTAGTTAAAAATTTGCAACTAAACAAAGTTATTTAATTTTTTATTTACACGGTACCTACCGTGTACTTTTTTTTTATCGACAGATACTAGAAACTGAGGATTGCGTTCAAAATTAACGTGAATCTAAAACAAAACTGTAACTTACTAAACAATTGACGTCGATTCTGTTATGCCATTATTTATATTAATATTAAATCTAAATTTGGCACCTTCATAACTATATTGTTCGCCTAACACAAGCGCGGCTTGTGATATTGGCTTCGGTGGTGGTCACAAATTTGGCCGCTACCGAAAGTCACATAAAGTACAAGATAATGAAGAGTAAGATGATGATGATGTAAGATTTGTGTACCTACATAAAGACGTTTCGCCTGATTGTAAATAAATAAATATCGTAGGACATTATCTACACACAGCGCCATCTGACCCCAAACTAAGTAAAGCTTGGACTATGGAAGTCAGAGAACACTTAAATATTTTTTTGTAAATACGTACATATTATAATAAATACGGAACACACAGACACCGAACAAACATTTCTTTACACCACAAAATGTTTATCCTGGGTAGGAATCGAACCCACGACCTTCAGCTACTGGAGCAGACATACTACTAATTAACCAATCTCATAGTCGCCTATTTGCAGACACTTGCAACTGGGTGCAAAGAGGTGTAACAGAATCGACGTCTCCCGTAATTCCTATCCCATCTCTAGCTATTCGGAAGGTACCCACGGTGCAAACAGAACGATTGCTGTGATTTTAAATGTTGTCTGATGAGAAACGAGGCAAATATGAATTAAGAGTAGTTTTGTGTACGTAGCGCTCAAATTACCTAACGGTAATGAAATGTAGACTAATAAATATAAAGAGCAATGGAATATATTATTGGTTAGTTGTTTTTTATTGTAAATAATTTTATGTCATTAACTGTATTCATGACATCGTTTGTATAATTTATAGGCATTGGTGCATATCATGTGTATAGAGCAGATGATTAATCAAATAAATTAGAAAGGAAATATAGTTGACGATCATGTTTTATTTACCCTTTTGTCGATTTTGTCGTCCCGGCGCGTATACCACTGTAAGGGGAAGTTCATTTGGGCGATTTTTCTCCTGACTTTTATTTTTATCTGTTTTAGGTATTTTTACAAAGTTTAGTGTAATTTTATCAGAGTGTTTATACCTAAGCATGTGGACTACAGTAGTTCGATAATTCAGAGGTTGGTCGTTATCCAGATAATGTGTCTTAGTAAGATTTTATAACACACTAATTCAGGAATTCCGTCCTAAAATTACCTGAAAGAGAAAGATATCAATGACCAATATTATAAATGCGAAATGAAATGTCTGTTATCTTATCACACGATTAAAAAAAATCTTGGCGCAACATTTTCTTTAGTAGGTAATAAGCATCACGGGCCCTTAGCTTATTCTTAGCTGTTTCTATATTCTGTAAAAAGGTTGGTTATACCTACAGAAAAACATTTTTTGTGCAGAAACTAAGAAGGGGTTAAAATACAAAAACAAATGAACATGTAACATATTTTATTTCAACACTACAATATTTTCATTTACGTACATAAAAATAAAATTTATTTACACAATTATTGCAACTCTTAATTAATTCACAACATAAATTAACTTAGTGGCTTTTTTTAAGGAATCTATGATTTAAACTCATCATTTACAGAATATATCTTATGTCACTTGAAATAGTGACGCTTTCTGTTGTTGAAAGTGTCTTATGTGACTCCATCTCACACTTCAATTCGATTCCCACTGAGGTAACGTTAGAAACGCAGAGGATTAACTGGGTCAATGGGGATCGAGCTTACAGAGCTCACAAACAATTTATACTCCAATTTTTTTTAATCATATTTAGTTACTTTTATTTTATTCAATCAGCCAATCAAGTCTAGTCAAGTCTAAATCAAGCCTAAGTATGTACTTGAAAAAAATAAGTTAGTATAAATAATCTATAACACAAATACAAAACATTTTGATACATATTTCCTACTAAAACAGAAGATATTGAAAAAACGTAACATAATTTTCCCCCGAAATCTAAGTTTAAAAACAATAATCATCAGGTAACGATCAACGCAACGCTTTCCTGGAAGTCGGTCATTACCAAATTATCAGTTATTATTTTGTAAACAAATACGGTTCGATTTTAATCAAAATTTTGTAGTATATGTACCTATACATGTATCACGATTTGGATGATATTAAAAAGAGCTCCAGGTCCACTTTAATAAAAAATTTAAAAAAAAGAGTGCCTCAAATTCCTGTCAATAAATATTATATTTACCACAGAGATGATGTTTTATAGAGAAGCCCGTCCTACCGCTTGGATCAACCCACATTTTTGTTTGTGGCCCTCAAATCATCACTATCGCAACTTGTATGTAGTACATGACGAGTAAATGGATAAATTTCCTTTAAATGTAGACTTTTCGGTAGTTAAGTGGAAAAAAGCTTTAAATTAATATTGTATATAAGACTAACTGTAACCCGCGACTTCGTCTGCGTGGAATTTATGAAAAAAACCGAAATTTTCCAATATTGTTTCCGTAAAAACCTTTTAAATGTGGACATAATCTATATGAGTATGTCCATGTAAAACTAATCTTACTAATACATAGTTCTAACTATTTTACTTAGATTGGAGCACTCGCAGAGTCTTAGGGCATCTCTATAGAATACTATCTCTGATATAGTTGATTACTTACAATAAACACTATGGATATTTGATTTTGGTTCTAAAGTGTCTACAGAAAAGGAGCAATTACACAAAGTCATTAGTTTCTTTTATTAAATACGTCACCAAAATACAATGATAATACAAAGTATGGACGGGCTCAGTATTCGCTTCGAACAAAAGTTCGAATACAAAACGAGAGCCAGCACTCATTCGTCTCAGTCGGTCTTTGACCATAAGAAGTGAAACACGTTCGCAATCTAAATAAAAAATACATGAATTTCCAAAGCGTACAAACTAAGACGGAATTAAAATAATGTCCGCAATTTGACGAACTTAGAAAGACACTCTTACATTTGAAGTAGATATAAGCTCCGTTGTTTTAAATATGTGTTACTAAACAAGTAGAATAATATGCTGGACCATCCATTCAAAATTTATGGAATATTTTTTTTTTTGTTGAAACTTGTAAATTTACTTGACTTCGTGTAAGAGATCCTAGTCACAAAAAAACTTTATAATATTAAACATACACTTTATTACTTCAGTATCTTCTTGACTTAACTTGGACGCAACAAGAGATCCATTTCATTTAGAATAAATACAAAAATAAAAATTTTACACGACATGAGGTTAACATATTTAAGAATTTTCTTTATTAATATACCCCTGTTAGTAATTGTCACAAGATCATTAGCATATATTTTTTTTTTTTATAAATAAAAATATCTACATTACATATTTTCTATAATATAATTACATAAATACAAAACAAGAAGTACAAAATTAAATTGATTATTTCACACAGTCACTCGTTATTCCGTCATACATTAATCCCGAATATATTTAGGAACTAAAATTTATGTGAATTTTTGGTAACTATAAATTTATACCAGCAAAGCCAAAAAACATCACAGTTGCTTATTCAATCATACATAATTTAAAAAAAACTAAATACTTAATCAATTAAATCGATATCCTTATGATTTAAATCACATAGGGAATTAAAACAAAGGAAATTAGATATTAACTACAAAATAAATATCGACGAAAAACCAATGATGAACTTATCAGAATCACAGTAGTTCTGTCAAACCCATGGAAAATATATACCGCTATATTATAATGATATTCAAACTAGTAATTTAGTGTAAATGTGAAATAAAGGTAGATATTTATTTATCAAGTGATAGTGCTAGAAAGTGATATAAAATGTGTTTTTCTTTTAATTTGTTTCTAAACCTTCACAGAAGCTTTTCTCTTAATTTTTTGGGAATGACTTGGTATTTGACCATGATATTGTTATTCACTAATACCTACTCCAAATAAGAAACTGGCTTAATAGACGTGACGTATGGAGCCAGATTAGGAAAATAATTCTAAGTTTTTTTTTAAATAGAATTATTGTCACAAACGACATCGGCCCCTACAGATTTTCTCAAGCCTAATCTGATAAAGATAGCTACACGTAAAATTCATACGAGTAAAAGAGACAAACTATGAGCTAAATAATGTGCTGCGTTAACTTTTTCGAAATTAACATGTATAATGTCCATAGATTCACAGATCAGCCCGTACGTTAAGGCTCTAACTTTTTTTTTTTAATTATAAATAAAATATCTGACAATCAAAAACTACCGCCAATTTCCATTGCAGTTAATTAATTCAATCCACAAATAATGTATAAGCTAATTACGAAATTTCAATCTAAATAAATAAATCATTTTATTGGTCGCGAGAAAACGATTTTCCTATTCATACAACAAACAATAGTGATGGAAATAATTTAAAACCCTCTTATATGAAACAATTTAAACCCCCACTTTCATAACAAAACAATCGATTGATACAACCAACGTTTTCATCTTCAAAGACTAATATCAAAAACGTCGGTTATATTGATAAACACGGATCTAAAAAATCGAAGGTTTAGGACCCCGAATAAATATCGAACTACCATTACTTATACCCACTTCCATTGATCATCACATGAACAATAGCGAGCCGACAACACTTTACCATCGATAATACTTCCAATACACACAGAGGCACAATGCTATTTTATCTTTTGTATATCAAATTCAACTAAAAAAAAAAAACAATTAATGACATGCTTTTGAAACTGTTTTTCGACTGCGACTTACAGAACTACGTACTAGTAATCAAATTTTATTCCCATTTATTTCTATGGCTAGTCTTGTAACATATATTTTTGTTCTGCTCTAAAGGTTTACTTTGACCACATTCTGATGTTAAGCAATGTGAACTAGGATGGAGCACCTTATTTTATTCTGGATTTGTAGTTACCCGTATTATAGTGGTTACAGGTGGTAGTAGTTTGGTGGTAGATCTCTTTAGCAGGAGGCCGTCTAGATAGGTACCACCGCAGTACCAGATATTCTGTCGCCAAGCTGTAGTATATAAACATTAGTGTCCCGCTTTGAAGCGCACTGCAGCTAGCGAAATTACTGGGCTGTTAAGACGTAACCTTCTAATGTGTTAAAATAACTGAGCACCAAAGCAGCGATGCCTTAGACCGTTTTTGTCACTCATCGCTGCAATGGTCATGGATATGCGTTATCTCTTACCATCAGGACAGCGTCTCGTTCGTCTCATTACTTTTATATATAAAAAAGGTTCCATCTAGCTAAATGTGCTCCATTCTAAACCGCATCGTTGCGTAACATTAAGATGTGGGCAAACGCGAATTTATTAAGTATTTAATTTTTTTTAATCGGGAATCTCAGAATAATTATGTTTGTAAGTCGGATTACAAAAACCGAAACGCAAAGGAACTAGGTTTTTAAAACAAAAAGGTTTATTTCGCCAAAATTAAAAATAGAACTGGATGCAATTTAAAAATGGAACTTTATGAATCATTTATACATAATTTTTACGGGCAACACAACGTTTCATAGTTCTAACATTGAATTTAAAAAATAGACTATGCCTCAATACAAAAAATTACTTAACATACCAAATACCTATCTACGATCATAACCGTTCTTTCTACTTTCCACTTTAGTATCCTAATCATCGCGATACGTCACATTTTAGGAAGACGTCATCTTGTGTTTCTATTTAACAGTCATAGAATGAGATCGAAATGTTCATAGCTTTCTGTTATTTTATTTTATCGTGTAGTGAAATCTCTACGAGCAATGAGATATTATGTGTAATATTTTAGAGATGATTTTGTATTTTAAGACGACATCACAATAAATTGATTGCCCTGTTAGTTCATTTGGTAGAGCATCTGCTTCAAGAGCTGTAGGGCGTCGGTTCGATTCCCACCAGAAAAAACATTTGTGACGATAAATATTTGTCCGAGTCTGGGTGTTCTGTATGCATTTTAAGTATGTATGTATGTATACATTTATGTATTTGTACAATTTTTGAATATGTTCAATGTTTGTAACTTCTTGGCGTTAAAGAATTTTTTTAAACTTTGGTGTGTTAATGTCTGTTTTTCTTTAATTTATGTGGTATATTTATAGCAGTTATATTTTTTTTTTCGTGGTTGACAAGCTAGATGTTTGACAACAGTTTACCTGATGTTAGGACATGGTGTGGTCGAAGATGGTAAAGCACACCTAGCCTGAAATACAACTAGGTAATGCTGCCGGAACACTATTAGGTGCTTGGCGGCAGATTTTCAACTTGAGGGTGGTAGCTAGCCAGCCTGATATTAGAAAGTACCCTAACACCATGCTATGATTTCCTCACGATGTTTTCCTTCAAGCTCCGCGGTGGGGTATAACCCCACGCCCTTTGGCGCATGAACCGTCCGCGCTAACAACTGAGCTATCCTCGCTACAATTTAATGTGATATAGTTTTAAAATAGAATGTCTTCTATAATTTGTAATACAAAATAATAACTCTATGAGAACAATATATAGGTGGACAATAAATTATTTTCTGTTTACCTATTTTTTATTTTAAAATCGTTTGTCATACGGAAGTTATACAAGATTATAAGCTTTGGGATTATACGCTGAAAGGGGTTATCGTCATCATCATTCACCTGTCGTCGGCGTCCGTCTTCATCCTTTTTTTTTACACCAATTTTAATAGCTGTGCCATTATTACTTTCCATACAAAGGTTGTCTAAAATAAGTCGCTGTAGGCGATAAGGCCGCCGTTGTACGCCATTTTTTTTTGTTATTATCTTTTTTCTTTATCCCTTTTTAAGTTATATTGTTATTGTTTTAATGTATGCTTGGTGTATAATATAGTTATCTATCTATCTATACTATTATAAAGAGGAAAGATTTGATTGTTTGAATTGAACAGGCTCTGAAACTACTTGACCGATTTCAAAAATTCTTTCACCGTTTTTTTTTACTTTAAATAGATCTACGTTTGGCCACCAACTCGCCTAATGCAAAGCGACGGTGTGACCGAGGATGGAGCACGCTGATCCATCCGCGCCATCGCTGCGCCGTTGGGAAGCTACACTATCCCCAGGTGATATAGGTTACTTTTATTACTGTATTCCCACGGGAACGGGGATGAAACCGCAAGGCGTCCGCTAGTATTATATCATTATGAAAAACTTCTACCATGGGCCGAAATCTGAAATGTTTAACAAAATCAGTTATTCGATAAAAATAGTTTATTAACCGAATTAATTTATTGATTTTGTTCATGATTTGAAAATTACTCCCATAGTGAAAGTTATATATTGTCTCGAGTGCAATGATTCCCTTTCGGCTTTCACGCCAAGCTTATAACCTAGTATTTAATATATTTATATTTTACCCACATAATAATTCTATCGACTAACTAAGAGTGTTTTAAATGTCAAAGAATATTGTTACAGTTAATATCATATAGTCTCAACCTGTCCTTTTCTCTTCGGCCGTAACTCTCCCGATATGAAGGAAGTTTCTTCTGAAGATTGGCTCTTTACTCTCTGGACCGGTGTTGATGTACTTGGTTGAGCCTGAAGGTAAGAAATTAAAAATATATTAAAACTTCTTCTGAAAAATTATGTTGCGATGATAGCTCAGTGGCCAGCGCGGTCGGTTTATACGCCGAAGGGCGTGGATTCAACTCTCTACAATGAGCTTATAAGCTTGAGCTGTGAATGAAGGATAACATTACGAGGAAACCATAGCATGGTGGTAGGGCGCTTTCTAGTACTTGGCTGGCTAGCTATCACCCTCAAGTTAAAAATCTACCGCTAAGCACTTAACGGTGTATTCTGGCAGCCTCACTTAAGATCTAGTTGAAGTCCATACAAGGTATGTTTTTACAAATCTGCCGCCAATCACCTAACACCACACTAAGCCACACTTGACAGCCAGTTCTATGCCAGGCTAGGCGTGTTTACCATCTTCGACCAAACTGACACTTAACATCAGGTGAGCAGTGGTCCAACACCTAGCCTGTCAAACCATAAAAAAAGACATGTTTCTGTTTTTAACTAATTAATGCTAAGATTTGATTTACATATTCGGTAACCAGGCAAAACGTAAGCCTGTTTAGCGCTTTTTCTATAAAAAAAAAAAATTGTAACAGAATTGCTCGTTTTCCGTTTATCTCCTTGACTATAGTTCAAACGTTCCGTATACAAGCAGAATTAAAACGTAGGACAGAGATCCGTGTATAGCGCTTGCAGCTCTTATGGAAGCAAAGAGTGATGTGCCACTCTCATAAAGATGTTATTACGATAAAACAAATTAAAATAAAAAAAAATGTGGGTCTTTTATGTGGGTCGCAATTCCTAAGCATTAAATAAAATTCACTCACTCTCAATTCTCACATTGATACCATTGAATGAAAAGTAGCCCAAGGTTATCTGGTACACATGTATACTTACAAGTTGCACAGAACTTGTTGTAGGGACACTGGCAGCGTTCTTCTTGATATCTTCTAGAGGGATGTCTTCGGGCCGCGCGCGCGGCGAACCCTCCCGCGATCCATGCGTGCTGCTGCTTCGAGATACGCTACTGTAACGAATTAATAAAGGCCATTTAATATATTTCCCTACGATATCGAATCAGAAATGAGGAGATCCGTAAACGAACTAAAGAAACCGACATAGCCCAGAGAATTAGCAAGTTAAAGTGGCACATAGTACTCAGTACTAATGACCAATAGTGCTGCAAAGTTCTCGAGTGGGGGCAGCGGACCGGCAAGCGCAGCATAAGACGTCCACCCACAAGGTGGAAAGATGACCTAATAAAGACCGCAGGAACGCGCTGGATGCGAGATGCGAGCCGCTTCCCACCGGTCTTTGTGGAAGTCAATGGGGGAGGCCTATGTCTAGCAGTGGACGTCCTACGACTGAAATGATGATAATGATGAATAAATTAGCAAACTTTTAGGAGAATGAAACTGTAGAGCATGCGCTTTTGCATTGCAAAGCCACAGAAGGTACTAGAATTGCCACTAGGCAGCATAAAGCATGCCAAACATGTCAGACAAAAACCCACAATGTACACCCATAAAAATCTTAAAATGAGCCATCTCATTTTCCAAACGACAATGTATTTCAAGCATTGATTAACTTTCAGAAGGACGGTGCACGGCTAACTACAGATATGGTCCCAAAAAAAAAACAAAAATCTAATCAAGTATCTAACATACCATGCAAAGTATCGTACAAAACCCGTGTAATACCCCTCTAGCACAAAACTTATGAATAAACTACAACATACAAGATTAAAAGCTTAGGTTGTACTGAGATATACTATACAAACTATTTTGTAGCGATGATAGCTCAGTGGTTAGCGCGGTAGGTTCGCATGCCGGAGGGCGTGGGTTCAAACCCCAACAATGAGCTTGAGCTGCCGGTGAAGGAAAACATCGTGAGGAAACCATAGCATGGTGGTAGGGTACTTTCTAGTACTCGGCTGGCTAGCTACCACCCTCAAGTTGAAAATCTGCCGCCAAGCATCTAACAGTGTGTTCCGGCAGCCTCACTTGAGAGCCAGTTCCATTCCAGGCTAGGTGTGCTTTACCATCTTCGACCACACCTTCACTTAACATCAGGTGAGCTGTGGTCAAACAACTAGCCTGTCAACCATAAAAAAAAAAAAAAAAAAAAGTTTGTCGAATATTGACCAAATGTATGGAGTAGACGAGTTCTTTCCTATTTCAGAATTGTGCTATTATACGAAACCACTAAAACGAGAGAATCATCTTAATACAAAAAACTTTAACCTTTTCTAAATATATGGATAAGCTAATTTTACCACTAGTTCAGTGATATCTTGTAAAATTATTCATATGAATCTTTTCGCTTAGTATACCTTAGTACAATATTAAATTCTACATATTTTTGTGTTTGTGACTGCTATTTTAACAAAGCCGAAACGTCGAGGTAGATAATTTCTAGTACCTACTCAGTTAAGTTGCAAATCTACCGCCAAGCACCTAGCAATGTTTTCCGGCAGCTTCACTTGAAAGCCAGTTCTAACAGGCTAGGTGTGTCTACCATCTTCGATCACTTTGTCACTTAACATTAGATTGCCTAGCTTGTTATCAATAATAACATTTATTGTTTACTAGCTGTTACCCGCGAATTTGTCCGCGTGAAATTTAACAAAATGTATGTTCAGTCGCAGAATTTACGAAAAGTTAATCATACTAATGGATGTTTTTAGTCAATCACGCAAAAACTGCTGAACGGATTTGGATGAAATTTTGCACACACATAGCTTATTACTTGGATATTAATATACAGAATACCTTTTAAAACAGATTTATTTTATTTGAAAGCTTATTTATTCATTGACGTATTGACAGATTGACTGATGTCAGAGTGACGAATGTCTGATTGACAGATGTACGTAAAATTAAGACATTGACAGATTGACAGTTTTAGAAATGAACATATTGACAGATGTCAGATTGATAAATGTCAAATTCATCGGTTTTTGCGTGATTGAGTAACAAACATCGTAAACATAGAAACTTTCACATTTATAATATTAGTAGGATGTGTCCAAATACAACATTTTTTAATATTAAAACAATGCAAACGAAAAATTCAATATAATTACATGCAATAAATAATAAATATTTACATAGCTACCCACCACCTTAGCTACAGAAAGCGAATACCTAGCCATAAACCGTAATAGTTCTAACCTCTCCCGCGAGGTGGTCCGTTCACGATATACGACGATGCCGTCTTTTAGCATATGACTACTCGGCCTTCGGAGACGCCTCTCTGACTCGTCTATTTCACCTAGCGAGATAAAAAAGCATTAAAAACATTATTTTTCCGTCAATCTGCCGTCGAGCACCTTTTTCCCCCCATTATGGCAAAGCCAAAAGGGTTATATTTTTTGCAGTCTTTGCATGTATCTGTTGCGGTGACATGATAAAAACGGGGATTTGGTCAAATCTCTAAGAGATTTGATGAATTCCCTGCATATTATGTTAAAATTATTTCTTATAGGATCATTTACCTACAAATATTCAGTAATTTGATGAAAACCCTAAACCAAATCCCCAAAATTGGATGGGTACCTTTCTGATTTTGATGAATACGGTGTCAATCGATTCGCTATTATGCTCCGGGTGGCATAGGTTATGTTCACTAACTATAAATATATTTTTTCAGACGCTAAAACTCGGTAAAAACAATTTTGAAAATAAAGCCAACAGAATAGAGTTTGACAGCATTCGGAAAACTTCGTCGAGTGTTTTCGTCACCCATCCCGCCATCCCAAATTATATCTTGTTATTAATTACCGCTTGCTCGTCTAACAGAGGAGAGGCCCGGTCGCGCGAACAGCGGCCTATGTCGCGGCGCGATGGACGGAGCGCCCATTCCAGATACTTCTAGAAGTCGCCCGATCTGTTGCATCTTCTTCTGGCGGGATTTCGTTCGACCCTGCAAGCATTTGTCACATAATGACAGCTCATTTGTTACACGACTTCCCAAATAAGGAGAGTAATGTTATCACGGTTCTTGTATGTTTGTATGATATTCATATTTTTGAATTTTCTTAATTAAGCTTGTTAGTAGTTCTGCTTCTTGAGCTGGACGTGGATTCGATTCCCACTCAGGGAACACATTTATGTGACAAACATAGATGTTTATTCTGTGCCTGGGTGTTTTAAATGTATTACACATTTATTTTATGTATTTACAAAAAGACAATGGATTTCGATGGAGTAACGATATACGTACGTACAGCTGACGGTGGATGGAAGCGAAAAGCCGAAGATCGGGCTGAGTGGCGTGTCTTGGAAGAGATCTATGTCCAGCAGTGGACTAATATAGGCTGATGATGATGATGATTTACAAAATCTGGTATTCAAATATTTTATAAGTAATCTGGTTCCCATAGCACAAACTTTGCTTAGTTTGGGACTAGGAATGTGCGAAATGTCGTCTGATATTTATTTTATGTAACATGCATAAATGTTTGTTCTATGTCTGAGTGTTTTTGCATATGTTATATAAATAGGTAGGCGTATCTATTTACAAAAAATAACAATATTTATGAAATAAAAAGTTACCTTAGTTAGTCTCTGCTTAGCGGCCATGCTTCGTATATGGTCGTCGAACTTGAACTTGGCTCTAAGCAGCACCGTGGGCGGGAGGGCGCCGCCGCCGCCCGCGCCGACTCGCGGCTTGTGGATCGTCAGGTGAAGACATCGAGGGTCTTCCTTGTCGCCCGCGATCTGACGACGGAACTGACATCTTACTATCGTCACGGTGTCTCGACACGGACAAACGAAAATTCATTAAAAAGCAGCGCCATCTATTGATTTGTCGCTACACTACTACGAGAAGCCGAGGTGAAGTCAAAGTAGTTCGAAACACGCACAGAAGGTGGTGCCATCTACACTCTAATATGGAATGATGTTTCTAAATTATGATCGTTTTTACCCTGGTTTAACTCATAGGCTTACTATTGTCCAGGTACTAGGTCCAGGCTACTATTGACATAAAAAACCTATTTGCCCCTCTTTATAGCTGCAACAGAACAAAAATAAGTGAGTGATGAAGCTAAGTGATTATACGCTCTAAGATGGAGTACGCTTGACTAAAAATAAATTATAACTACTACTTTCACTAACAACACATAAACAAAAAGACACATAACTAACAAATAAAAACACAACACAAAGGAACATTACTAAACATTTTAAATTTTTAAATTTTTTAATATTTTTAAATTTTAAAAGTTCTACAACTTACTTCCAAGTCCTGCAAACTGCCGACAAGCTTGGCAACGCCCCAACCCAGCTTCTGTTTATCAGGCTCCACCAATATTATCTGAATGTTGTCCACCGCCAGAAACCTGTGTTGCCACGTGCCGTCCTTCTGGATTATGTCGCACGATATCAGATCGGAATCATCTGGAAGATTAATATAAAGACCAATAAGATATAAATACAAACTGAAACTTCGTCATCATTAATTTTTACTCACTTATGCGTGATACAAACTCAAACATTTTATTGATAACACTAAAATTACAGGTCATTTTTCCATTCATATTTAAAAGTACCTAACATTAAAAATGTCAATATCATATGTCAACAAAATTAAATGTCAAATATTTTATATTTGACATTTGATAGTGCAATATGGTTAAATTAAATGTCAATAAAAATTATAATTACTTACTAGTAACCAATACAATGTTTTGTTGATAACACCAGTTACAGGTAATTTTTCCATTCATATTTAAAAATAACAATGACCATCTTCGACCACGCCTTCACTTAACATCAGGTGAGCTGTGGTCAAACACCTTTTTTTTTTTTTTTTTTTTTTTTTTTTCCCAGGGAAAATCCTTAATGGATACCACCAGCCCCGGGGGGGGCTTGGTGGTTATGTGGGAATCTCCGCCAGAGTGGCGGCCTACCCACTAAAAACCCTGGGGTGTTCCTTCTCCGCGCTTGCAGTTAGGGCCACGGGAACGCTTGCGCACTCGTCCGCAGCCCCAACAGCGCTTGTCTTCACCAGACAACTTCTCGGTGAGCTTATGCTCTGCCCGTCATTTTACCGATGTGTGGAAACACGTCACACATCGCTCAGTCTCGGGGAGCTCTAACTGGGAGACCAGGTTCCCCCGACCCCGATCTCCCGAGTTCCCCACTATGGCGGCATACGGCGGTCATGTGCCAGCCGTCTACGCCCGGGTCTCTTCCTGCGGATAGGGTGGCTGTTGACGTCGTTCTCTCTCACCCGTTCCGCTTCCTCTTTCTGTGCCATGACACACTCTGCAAAAGAGAGCACTGCGTCCCATGATTGCCCGCTGTCGACCATCAAAGTTACGATAGTCGGCAGCGAGAAATCACGTCCGACAACCGTAGCAAGTTCAGCTCGCGGTATCGTCCATGCTGGGCACTCGGCAAGTGTGTGTTGTGCCGTATCCTCCAAGGATCCACAGTGGTGGCATATAGTTGTGGGCTCCCTTCGCGCTATGTTGCAGAGGTACCGCCCGAAGCAGCCGTGATTCGTCAGCAACTGGGTCAAGCGGTACGTCAGCACCCCGTGCTCCCTTCCTAACCACCCATCCAGTGCAGGCAAGATCGCCTCAATCGTTTTATGGCCCGCAGTGGGCCACTCTAACCGCTCCTTCCATTTAATTAGCAGCCTTCTCCGAGAGTTTTGTCTCAATCGCCTAATCATCGCCGGCATTAGATGTTCGCTTCGACTGCGTGCTTCCGTAAAGGTACGATATACATCAGCCAACACTTCTGCGTCCAAATCCCAGGGCGGTGTTCCAGCGAGCACACACGCTGCCTCGAAAGACACCGTGCGGTACCCTCTGATCGCCCTGAGTGCCATAAAGCGTTGCGGTCTCCGCAGCAGCATTATATTATGGCTATTCAGGGCGTCCACCCAAATAGGAGCACCATAGAGCGCCATAGACCGCACGACTCCAGTAAAGAGACGGCGGCAGGCGACTCCAGGACCCCCCATATTAGGCAGCAGCCCTCCAAGGGCTGAAGCTGACTTAATCAGCCTCGGAGCAAGCTGCCGGAAGTGCTCCTTGAAGTTCCATTGGCTGTCGAGGACAAGCCCCAGGTACCTCATGGTCGACCCAACACCGATCGGAATACCCCCGACAACAATCTCCGATCCAGCAGGTGGCCCCTTCCGTGGCCTGTGAAAGCACAGGGCCTCAGACTTATCGAGAGCCACCTTTAGGCCTAACCGTTTGATTCGGTCGACGACTTGATCCACACCCACAGTGGCTAAAATCACCGCCTCTCTATATGTTCGGCCACGAGCCGTTACTAGGGTGTCATCGGCATAGCATGTCGTATGAACACCCCGCAAATTGGCTCCTCTTAAAACCCAGTCATATCCAATGTTCCACAGAGTCGGCCCTAAGACTGAACCCTGTGGAACACCAGAAGACATTTCTCGTTGACTCCATTCGTTCCGCCCTGGGTAAATGACCAGTCTCTCCGAAAGATAGTGCCCCAGGATTCGGGATAGGTAAGCCGGCACCTGATGAAACTGCAATGCCTCCTTAATACAGGCCCAGGGGAGTGTATTAAAAGCATTAGCAATGTCAAGCGACACAGCCAATAACACTTCTCCCCTGGACACGGCGTCCTCCGCTAAGGCCCTCACACGTAATATAGCGTCGAGTGTTGATCTGCCCCTGCGAAAGCCATATTGACAGTCCGCCAGATCTGGGCCCACTCGTTCCAAATGTTTCGTTAGACGAGCAGCAATGATGCGCTCGAAGAGTTTACTAGCTTCGTCTAACAAGACGATCGGCCGATAAGCTGCCGGCGAGTCAGCAGGTTTTCCTCCTTTTCGCAAGAGCACCAATTTCCCAATTTTCCAACTACGCGGGAAGAGGCCCTGCTCCAGACACATGCTCAGTAAATTCCTAAATCGAGGCTCAAAGGCCTCCATCGCTAGCACCCAAGCTCGACCAGGAATTCCGTCTGGGCCGGGAGCCGTCTTTTTGGATCTAAGCCGTTGTACCGCTGCAGCTAGTTCTCCTTCAGAGACGTGTGGCACTTCCTCCTCAACCGTGTTACTGTCTTGTGCAGACAGTGCCATCGCAGGAGTCGTTAGCTCCCCGAAACTGGGAAACAGAGTGGTCACCACCTCTTCCAGGAATTGCGGTTGTAAGCTCTGTGTTAGCGGTGGAGTCCACGCGCGTATCTTATTGCGAGCCATCTTGTAGGGCCTGCCCCATGGGTCGTGATTCAGGGTCTCCAGCATTTCCAGGCGAGCATTATCTTTGGCCTGGGCTATCTGCTTCTGCAGGGTAGTTACTGTGAGCCTATATGATGCATATAACACTGCCTCCTGATCTTCATCTCGCTGCCGCCGCCTTCGTTGCCTGGTGTACAACCGTCTGGCTGCTACACATTCCTCTCTGAGGTGAGAAAGCTGAGCAGACCACCAGTAGACGCTCTGACGAGGTGGCAGGGATTTTACCCGGGGCATGGCAGCATCACACACTCGAGTCATTGCATCCCGAATGCACTCTACCTCACAGTCCACTTCCCTTACGCCATCAGAGATCGGAACCCAGGCTTGGACAATCGCTGCTTCTAGGAAGACATCCCTATCCAAGCGCTTCAGAGCCCAGCGTGGTAGTTTATCGATCAGGAAACGGCTTGAACTGCCCGGGGTTCCTGAAAAGGAGAGATCGAGACGAATGTATCTATGATCCGATAGTGTCTCTACTCCCTCCAGTACTTTCCAGTTCTCGATACGGCGGGCGAGAGCAGGGCTAGCGAATGTTAAATCCACTATTGAGTTTCCCTGCTGTCGCACGCACGTGTACACCGTTCCCCGATTTAGTAATAGCAATCCTGTTGCCGCAGCCCACTCTTCAACTGCTTCGCCTCGGAGATTGGTAACCCGGGATCCCCACACCACAGACTTTGCGTTAAAGTCACCGGCTACGAGTATGTGGTTTGGGCGGCATTGGTGAACCAGCGCCTCCACCTCTGCGAGCCAAACCTCAAACTCTGCAAGTGGTCTGTTCGGTGAAAAGTACACACCAATATAGGCGACAGCCCCGGACACTATAGCGACACAGCCTTGGCCTCTTACCACGTTGTCGACTGATAAGCCAGTTCGCGTGACAATGGTCACCAGGCCATCGTTGTCTCCAATCCAACTGTCTCGTGGAGGAACAGAATATGGTTCGGCTACTATAGCAACATCTATCAACCACTCCGCCATGCTTTGCACTAAAAGATCCTGTGCTCTGGCGGAATGGTTAATGTTCGCCTGAAGTACTTTTATAGCCATAGTTAATGGACGTCCATTTGCTCACCCTCGTCCCGGTTTAGCGGGAGACTAGGTTGTAGCCGGTTCAAGGCCTCGGCTGACACCCTTCTGCCATTCTTTTTCGTAGGTATAGCACAGGCCTTACTTCCAATACGGTGCCCAGCAGGCTTGTTTGCCGCAGCACATAAAGTGCAGTGTGGCTCGGCCGAACATGTACTTGCTATGTGACCAGGCAGGCCGCGTGGTCAAACACCTAGCTTGTCAACCATAAAAAAAATGTCAATATCATAACACATAACACATGTCAACAAAATTAAATGTATATAAAATATGGCAATATGGTTAAATTAAATGTCAATAAAAATTCTAATCACTTGCTAGTTAAAAATACAATATTTTATTGACAACACCAAAGCTACAAGTCATGTTACAATTAATTTCAAAAATACCAGAAAAATATTCCTTTACCTCAGAACTCTGTTATTTATAAACCGATTTGAAACATTATTTGTTTTATTTAATAGAATAAATGTTCAGATCTCAATCGTTTCACTACTTAAATTTTTTACACCACAATACCTAAAATCTGGCCGTGTTTGAGTTTAGTAGCAGGTAGTGGCATAGTAGGGTTTTTTGTAAAAATTATAGCAAAATTTAGTATTTACTCACTAAGGTCCAAAACGTCGCCGACTTGCACGAACGGCGTAGGGTTGGATAGCGGCAGTTGAGTTTCAGGTTTGCCAGTCAGTTTCAAATACAAATCCCGGATTAAGAAGAACGTGCGTATGGCGCGACGGGCTCGCTCCATCTAGAAAAATTACTCATGTTGATATCATAATATAGGTGACATAATAAGGTAACTCGTTATAAAAAAAAAACATATTATTCTCTGTTTAAACTTTTCAAGTAAGATCACATCATAATACAAGCTTTGCTTAGTTTGGGGTCAGATGGCGCTGTGTGTAATGTCCTACGATATTTATTTATCTATCTATATGCAGCGCATTAGTAAGTTAGCGATGATAGCTCAGTGGTTAGCGCGGTAGGTTCGCATGCCGAAGGGCGTGGGTTCAAACCCCAACAATGAGCTTGAGCTGCCGGTGAAGGAAAACATCGTAAGGAAACCATAGCATGATGGTAGGGTACTTTCTAGTACTCGGCTGGCTAGCTACCACCCTCAAGTTGAAAAATCTGCCGCCAAGCATCTAACGGTGTGTTCCGGCAGCCTCACTTGAGAGCCAGTTCCATTCCAGGCTAGGTGTGCTTTACCATCTTCGACCACACCGTCACTTAACATCAGGTGAGCTGTGGTCAAACAACAAGCCTGTCAACCATTAAAAAAAAAAAAAAAAAAAGTTGGACTGGCAGTAGACTGGTAGCATCTGCTTATGATTTGACTATAATGTAAGAGATGTTTTACCTCGCCGCCAGGTAGTCGTTTTGCGAAAGCAATGCCCGACATGGGAGTCCGTGTGGGCGGCAACAGTATCGCCGCATCCATGCACAACCATTCCACGTTCAATGGACGCTTGCTCATTTCGCAGTATCTAAAACATACATACATAATATATAGTATATTGTTTTCATGTTCATATTTGTTAATATGTATATGTATAGTCATTCGAAACACTGCTTTTTTTCATTTATTCTATTTGTACTAAATCTAGCTGCGCCCCGCGGTGTTACTCGCTACATGTTTTCGGGATAAAAAGTAGCCTATGTGTCAATCCATGGCCTCAGCTACCTCCATACCAAGTTTCATCCAAATCCGTTCAGTAGTTTTTGCGTGAAAGAGTAACACACATCCATCCTTTCACATTTATAATATTAGTGGAAGTGGGATTTTTCTTATTTTGAGAGTTCTGGTGTTCACAATAAGGAGTCTCTATCTATCTATATACTCAGTGGCGGCCTTAGGGGGTGGCAAGCAGGGCAAGCGCCCGGGACCTGTATATACTCTATCTCTTTCTAATATGATATATATAATTCTATCTCTTTGCTAATTTATTATGGAAGCGAAGCGGCGGGTAAAAGCGCTAGTTTCTAATAACACTCAAGAATGAGCTTGAGCTGCCGGTGAAGGAAAACCTCGTTAGGAAACCATAGCATGGTGGTAGGGTACTTTCTAGTACTCGGCTGGCTAGCTACCTCAAGTTGAAAATCTGTCGCCAAGCATCTAACGGTGTGTTCCGGCAGCCTCACTTGAGAGCCAGTTCCATTCCAGGCTAGGTGTGCTTTACCATCTTCGACCACACCGTCACTTAACATCAGGTGAGCTGTGGTCAAACACCTAGCCTGTCAGCTATAAAAAAAAAAAAACACTCACTCGTCCTCGAACATGTCCAGGAATATGTCGTCGCACTTGTAGAAGTTCCTCGCGAGCGCGACCGCGCGGGCCCGCAGCGCGTCCGCGCAGGCCACGTGCCTGGCGCTCGCGTGCCCGCGCACGCTCAGCATCGCCACTCGCATCAGCGTCACACTCAGCTCTAATGTCACAAGACGCACTTTTGACGCTGGAACGGTTGCACACAAATTCAAAATATTTTATTGTCAGCCTGTGTATCATAGGATCTTATAAATGATCGCTAGTAATCACATAAGAGCTCATTTTCCTTTTGAAATTTATGTGGAACAAAATAAAAAATAACTTAAATAGGGTAGGCTAAAGTGCCAAAGTGGCAGCTGATCATATTTTGTCGTAGAAAACGTTAACAGAAGCCACTCACTCGTTTTACAGCTAGAATGCGCGATTGTCATCAACTTGGATATCAACAGAGCATTGAAGCTCTGCATTGGCCGCTTGCTCGGCGTTGATGACGTCACCCCGCTCTCTGCCTCCTCATTGGCCGAGCCAGTTGAAACCGGCGTTTCTGGTTCCGCACATAGCAATGTGTCTAGCAACTCCGTATTCACTCCTACAATGACAGAAAATATTTTAATATGCGCTTTGGAATGTAATTATGGAATTGATAATGTTTAGAAGGATTCTTACCGACTACCAGGCCAGAGGAAGCGAATGATAAAAGAAATTAATGGTTAGTAAATTATGTTTCGGAAAGTTGACTACATTCAAACGTCATTCATTAGTTAAATTTATTAGATGCTTGAAAAAAGATAAAATTAATTTCAATGCTTATTATAAATGATTTTATAAACATGCAACATATCAGTCATTACATCGAAACATTCCGAAAAAAAACAATTCGGTACGATTTAGTATTATTAGAAAGGGACAGCTAGTCACGCTTTTCATGGGAGTAAAAGAAACCAACTAAAACTCGCATGTAGTGTCTCTTTTACTCCTATGAAGTAATCATATCTATCTTCTCTATCATATACAAAATAACATAGTCAATTACGACCAACTAGATAGGCTAGAACTGTGCTCCACTTAATTACTAAGAACCGGTTACTATCTACGAGTGCGAACTAATGAGTTCACACGTTCGGCCCACTAACCTTTATTGTTTATCAGAGCAAACAGCAAACAGAGTGCAAACAATGCCTTATAATCATTCTCACTACAATCCAGAGAATCGAATATTGTTTTCAAAAATGGCCTCTTCTCTATTTCCATGTTCTCTCTTTCTAGCGTGTACTCTACAGGTGTAGCTCTTTCGCTCGTACTTGCGACGCCAAGTAACTTTTGCTTCTCCTCATCTGTTATGTTTAATTCTGAAGTTTTTGAACTCGATTCAATTCCCGAATCGGGTAGCGGTGAATCGGGCATATTTGGTTTTTGTGTAGACTTTGCACAGTGAATCTGAGTAACGTCTTCAGTCGAATCGTGGGCAATACTCGACGTCTCGCTTATGTGTGATGTGGACGGAAGCGATGTCGATACTAATTCGGGGTCCAAGTCACAACTAGAATGATCGGTATCGTAACCGAATGATTTGTTTCCAGAATACTCCGGCGTCGTATAATCTCGATCGTGCGATGTACTCTCTAACGCTTTTTCTAAGCTCACTTGAGGCTTTGAAAATTCCAGTTTGATACTGGATTTCGAATTACTTATGTACATTTCTAGTATCTTTGTGGCGCCGTCTTCGAATACTGATAAGTCTGATTGCAATAAAATCCAGGCCAGAGCATGGACGATTGGCCCGTGAGTTATTATTAAAAACACTTGAGACAGTAAAAACAATGACACCACGCAAGACACTGACGGTTTTGATTCTTCGTCATCTATTCTACTACTTTGTCTGGGGTATTTTAGTCTGCTAGGCGACATTTCTGTATTTTTTCCTGATAAAATCGCTTCTAAATTCCGTGTAATCACTTCGATGCTTTGAATGTGGTCTCTATTGTAAGGGGATGATGTAGGTAATTGTTTGACAGACTCGGATGTCAGCGAATAGATATATAGCGGTACTAAAAGTTTGTGCAGTAAATGCTCCGTCAAAACGTCGTTGAGGTCTGGTATATTGAGGCACAGAATGTCGTTGATGTAGTGTAAATGGTCCAGATGTTCCGCCACTAGATCGTCCAACTTTTGTTGGGATTGGTGGCTGGAACAACAATAAGGTTGATGAAGGAAAAGATATTGATAACTTTATTTTGGTGTTGATTGATTACAGTGCTACCATTTTATCTGTTTATTGGCGGTCAAGGTTTTATGTTATCTAATAGTTAGTTTACATAATCCTAGTTGCTGGATCCAGTACCTTGACTGGTTTAACTGAACTGACAGAGTGCTTTTTTGAGAGACAATGGAAGGGTGTTCTAGAGTCAAATCAAAACGCTGTTCATTGTGCCTCAAGTGTGATCTTTCACTAAATATTGACAAATTAAATCGAGGGTGCTATGGTTTTGTAGGTTGAATAGTGAATACTCTACCAGATAAATGTATTATTGTATATAAATATTTAGATATCATTGGCTATATAATATATTTAGCGTTTTTTAAAAGAAATACTGGAAATACTTATATTAGGTGTTTTAGAATAAGAGTTTTGAACTGGTGTAAAATGAACCGTGTAGGTAGCAAATTGATAAAGTCTATATAAAACAGATAAACTGGTAGCACTGTAGTTCCTAGTTTAGGTACTTACTCAGCATCGTTTCGTACGCACGTGTCCAGTTCTAGTATGTGTTTACCGATGAACCAGACTAGATTGCTGAAGTACGGAGCTGCAGTCCTGTAGGATAAAGAAATGATTCAAAAGGTAAAAGACAACACGTGTATACTCAGCATTTTATGCAAAAAAGTTCAAGCCATCGCTTCTATGGCGTTTATTAGATAGATAGATGGATAGACACAGACGCATACTCTCACGCGCTCTCTTTTACACACACTCAAATACACACACACGTGAATATATATAACACTTATATTGCTTGTTTTTATTTATTTAATTTTATGTGGGTAAGTATCTAAGTATATATTGCATTTTCCGATCACAGTACCTTTATGTAACGCTTAACCACCAATGTCTGCTGATCTCCACAACACAGGGAATCCTAGTGTGGAGATCAACGTCCGTCATAATTCTCCATTCCATTACCTAATTACCTAAATACAGTACCTGCCCATCTTTAGGAAATGTATCTATTACTTTGAGACATTCGGTGACAAGTCTTAAGAAGAGAGACCGAGAATTGCAACTGAACGCTCGGTCACATCCGTGTCTGTTCAACATCACTAACGCTCGTGTTTGCCATAAAACTTTGACAGCAAGTACGCTATTCAGTTAATACAAATTCGGTATGTAAAGTTTTTATTTATTTATTTATACATTATTACAGATAGTAAACTTTTATTAGTCCACTGCTGGACATAGGCCTCTCTCAAGACACGCCACTCAGCCCGATCTTCGGCTTTTCGTTTCCATCCACCACCAGCTGTCCTACGTATATCGTGACTCCATCGAGTGTCAGGGCGTCCTACGCTACGTTTGCCAATACGCGGTCTCCACTCTAGAACACGTCTACCCCGTGGCGTGTCTTGGGAGAGGCCTATGTCCAGCAGTGGACTAATATAGGCTGATGATGATGATGATGATGAAACTTTTATTAATAAATGTTGTTCTTTAATACGTTTACAACCTTTTTATAGTACTGTCCTACGTATATCGTGACTCCATCGAGTCTCAGGGCGTCCTACGCTACGTTTGCCAATACGCGGTCTCCACTCTAGAACACGTCTACCCCGTGGCGTGTCTTGGGAGAGGCCTATGTCCAGCAGTGGACTAATATAGGCTGATGATGATGATGAAACTTTTATTAATAAATGTTGTTCTTTAATACGTTTACAACCTTTTCATAGTAATGACGTCATAAAGTAGGCTGAATATGTATGCCCTTGCCGTGAAAAACAAAAAGTATACATAGCTATTTAGACACATTTAATTGACTTTGACAATTGACATGAAGTAAACAAATCTTAAATCATATCCGTATAAAAGCGATATCATTGTCCGAGTAATGTTTAAAGTAAAATTATCCAGATAATTGTATTAATAAAGCGAAAAACAACTCGACGTACGTGTATGGAAGAGGTTATTATAGCGGCCGTTGTCTTAACATTGACAGATTTTGTTTCCGTTTGCCATAGCTTGTTTTAGGCACTGAAAGTAGCCTTACTGCCTACACAGCTTACTATGTGGTGCCATTAGAGGTCTATTCAAAGTCAAGTTTATTTTATGTATTTTGTTCAATCAAATTCATAGTTTAAAGAGTTTACGTAAAATGTACAGGAATGTAATATTTCGATATGGTTTTGGAATCAGTAAAGTATTTTTATTTCTTTGTATTCCGAATTTACCCACATAATAGATAGGTAACTTGCACAAAGTCATCTAATAAACTTACTTGTGCGTGAAAATTATCTGTACGCTATATCTACACATATGACTGCTATAGTCATAGTCATAGTGGTTCGATGATAACATAAGCCCCTTGTTACAAACTACAAGTGTACAGATTAAATTCTTATCCAAAATAACCAGAACGAGAATGAACTTTGGCCTGAATTAATCATCATGTGCATTGACTACACTAGAGATGTTTTGTAGCGATGATAATTAAGTGGTTAGTGCGGTCGGTTCACATGCCACAGGCGTGGGTTCAAACCCCAACGATGAGCTTGAGCTGCCGGCAAAGGCCAGAAACCATAGCATGGTGGTACGGTATTTTCTAGTACTCGGCTGACTACCACGCTTTGAATTCGAGGTATGCTTTACGATCTTCGACCACCCCGTCACTTAGGTAACACGGGTAAGCTGTGTCAATCACCTAGCTTAGTTAGCACCTAGCCGACCGCGCTAATCACTGAGCTATCATCGCTACAAATCAATATAACTAAATCTATATGTAATATTGTATACATACAACACAATAAGTGAGTTAAGTTTGAAATGTTTTTCTAAAATTATCTTGTCCCGTCACCCTACCCTGAACTTAGTAGAATCCTCTCCATACAAAAGATGCCTGGAATAGATCGCTCTTAGCGACAAGGCTGCCAATTGTTTCACTAGTGTTAAGTTTTATATTGTTACTAGCTGCGCCCCGCGGTGTAACCCGCTACATGTTTTCGGGATAAAAAGTAGCCTATGTGTTAATCCAGGGTCTTAGCTACTTCCGTACCAAATTTCATCCAAATTCGTTCAGTAGTTTTTGCGTGAAAGAGTAACAAACATCCATACATCCATCCAAACTTTCACATTTATAATATTATTGGGAACAATAAAGAGTTATAAAGATAATATTATTATCATTTAATTGGGCATAAGTTTTATAGTGCAGTGTCATCCCTAGTAAGTACATACTACAATGTAATTATCTCAATGTAAAAATACAACACTGCAAGCCAATGACTCATTAATAGCAATACAGGGAAACCAATGCAAAAATAATATCAAAACATCCTACTCAGGTTACGTGGATCAATCACCTTGTTAGTATTATTTATTCTGTGCCTTCGCCCGTCAATCTATATACTTCACGACAAAAAATAAACTTTTACATCGATTTAAGTTAGTCGCGTGCCCAGACTTAGGTTTTAGAAATTTTAATAGGAGTCAAACTGTTTGCCCTTTACATAGAATCAAGGGCAAATAACTGTTAGTTAAACCTAAATTGCTGTCCATTTATAGTTATGGCTACTATTTTGGATATATATTATTACAAGCTCAATTTTTTTTTCTGTTCAATTCAATTTATTTGTGAAAATAACCATTAAATTATAATTATAAATTATACATGCAATCTGTCTGACTCCAGACAAGGAATTCTGTTTCTTGGAGCCGACGGAATTATTAGTACACGTCGAATTTGTAATTTTGGAATTTTAATGTACTTATGTATTTAGTTTGTTGTTTGCAATAAAAAAATAATCACGGCAATTTGTTTACAAAACATAAAAAATAAGGGAATTAAAGATTTATTTTTATTTTAAATTTGGTTAACAGAGAAAGATGCATTTCTGCGTGGCTGCTTAGTGTATGCTTGGTTAATTTCGAAGTTGCTTCCAATCTTTTGCATGTCAACCAAAATATACACAAAAACATTTTACAAAATGTATGAATATATAGTAAATGAGAGCAAAAGTTAAATTTGAAAAAAGTCCAAACACTAAAGAATAAGCTCCGGCAATGTTTCTAGTATTGCAGACATTGAGCAGTTGACATCAGGTGGACAGCCTGCTTGTTTGTCCAATCTATTACATTAAATAAGTACTGTCTAGTTACGCCTGACATAGGCCCTGTTTACTGTTACACAATTTGACAAATTTGAGGTAAACTTTTTCAGAAAAATATCTACCTGTCTCTGATGAATCGAAGCATGCTTGCATCCTGCACTCTATACACATTCAGCGTGAGCGTTCGCACCGCGATTCGTACCATTGACTCAGAGTGGTTGAAGAACTTTATCGCCTCTGTGTACAGCGGAAAATCTTTTGTATGCTGAAAAGAAATAAGGAATTTGCCTAACAGAAAATCTTTTGTATGCTGAAAAGAAATAAGGAATTTGGCTAACAGAAAATCTTTTGTATGCTGAAAAGAAATTAGGAATTTGGCTAAGGGCTTATTCTCATGCTATATTTTTTTTTTTTAAATAATGTTTTACATTTCAATATTTATCATTTCCATCACATCATAAAAAATTTAAAAAGATAAAAATTATACATTTTTTAATCAAAATGGAATCAATCATAAGTTTTCAACTTTTTTTTTATTTGGCAACTACCGTATACATGTAGTGTCAAATAGAATCGAACCCTTACGGCGGGACAAGAGTGGGCACTTGTAGGTTAAAAATCCAGAATAATCTTACATTAATACAATAATACAGTCAGTATATAGCAATAACACAGTAATTGAGGTACAGTCTACAAAAAGTTGCGGGATTCAACTGACATCTCATCAGTATCTGTGCTCAAATGCATTAACACAAATAACCAGCTTGGACATACTGCATCTAATTTCTAGTCTGCCATTTAAGTTGCACCTCATACCCACTTAATAGTTTGCCAACATGCTGTGTCTATCACTACCAATTTTTAACACATTTATAAATTCCGGGTACACTTAGTCATCTGGTCTCGCAGCCTAGTAACTTACCTCATTGTAAAAGAAGTGAATGGTGTGGTTGTTCAGTTTCAGACTGAGTGTCTTAAGGAATGATATGTAATATGCCATCACTTCTTCATCCGAGAAATCAAACTTGTGTACTATTATTGAGTTAACATGATTATTGCTCAGAAGGTAATCTGGAACAAAATGTGAGTTAACTTATAACAACTGCCTGTATACATATTAGTTTAATAATAGCTCAATACTCTCTACTTCATGGATAATGTATGATTGCAGCAACACTTATCTGGTCTAATTGTATGAATCTAAGCCATCTAGGGACCTACTCAAACATACAACAATACAAGTTGCATTCCAGGCTATGTGTGCTTTACCATCTTCAACCACACCTTTACTTGACATCAGGTGAGCTGTGTTTAAAAACCTAGCCTGTCAAACATAAAAAAAAAAATACAAAAAAGTCATCACAATCGGTCCAGCTGTTTAGGAGTCCAATAATAAGCATACATGCAGATGAATTATGTAAATAACTCTATGTTAATGACTTCACCCCAGTCGGGTCATAAAAATAAGATGGAATTTTTCAGCTCAGAATAACATATGAAACATGTAATTTACTTGAAACTAGACTTATTAAGTACATTATTCTATGCAAAAAAAAATTGTTTGTATGTAAATGGGACCCAGCACCTAAGACATGCTAAGAAGTTTTGTCCCATCCTGAGAGTGATGTGAGTTTAAACCTAGAGAAACAAAGTCAGTAGGAATATTTCCAAGGGTGAAAAATGTATTCTTAGTTTATTATACATCTAGAAAAGCCAGTAGCAACATTAATTGCATACATTTGTAGTATAGTCGTAAATTCAATCAATGAATACTTACAAAGTGATGTTTCATTTCTAATGTTTTCAAATAATATATTCAGGGTCTGGAGGAGCTGCACACACACATATGAAGATCCACCACACTTCTGTCTCATGATTTTCAAGAAGTATGATAGCATATTTTTTTCTAAGAAGAAACTGAAAATGTGAAAATTAATTAATTGCAAGATTACAAGTTTTGTTATACTGTAATAAATACATAGCTACAGACATTAATAGTTTGTACTTGTTTTATTTATTTAACTATCCGTAACTTTTATTACTTACCTGTTTGATGCTGATTGTACATACTAATCAACTCTAACCTCTATGCTGCAAAATTACATAGACCAACGTTAAACAGTGTAATCTCAAATTGATTCTTCAGATGCCTCTCTAAGATAGGTATAAAAGCACCTGCATGCCCCTTGTTTACAGGCAAAATTCCTTTATAACTAAATATCCTAAATTTATTAATAGCCTAGATTTCCTGTTCAATATTTCTTTTAATAAAGCTAAATATCTAAAAATGTTTAAGGTACTTCCTAACTCTCTAGTTTTTTATAAATGTCCAATGAAATATATTTCCTTCATAAGATATTGTTTTTGTAGCAATCTGGTTTGTGTAGATTCAACGTGCAAAACTCATGAATGGTGTTTAGCAATAAAAGTTAAAATTAAAATCTAGTTTTATAAGAATACACTAAGAAGGTATATGTTTTCCAAATAAAATAAAATATTTAGAATAATAATTAACATTAAAGGATAATTTATAAGACAATTTGCAACTTAAAATTCTTGAACAGAAACAAAACAATATCAAGCAATATCTAAACTTGTTTATGAGTGACAAAACAATACATTTTATTTATTATCCTGGCTCAGAAACACGACATTGTACTCAAGTAGGTCCTTGCAACCTTGAAACTGCTAATAGCTCACCTTGGATATTCGTTTCCAAGGCATCAAGCCTAACAGTGTCTATTCTTTCAACAGTAAAATATGTACATAAAACGGACTTTCTGAATTACCATAGTCATTAAATCAAGGGTAATGGCTGTGCTTGAAACTTTCTTGTTTATATTATTCTTATAACATAAATAGTACTTACTCGAAGACTGAGCTGTCATTCTGGTCACCCCATATTAGTATCTCGGCTATACACCTCAGGGACTCCACTAAAGTCCCACGATTACTCTCGGATACTGTAGTGTTTTTGCACAGGATGTTATGTAAATATTTCAATCTCTCTAATGAATGTGGATTTTTAGGGCGACCCCAGGAGGCCCCGAACCAACTCCGGCTCCGGAACATCGTATCACTAAGCCCGTACACAAATTGAACCACATAAACATTACCACATTTTGGGTTTTTGGGTTCAGATAGCACGTCACTAATTGGCACTAATGTTCGTATTCCGTTTTTTCAATATACTATTGACTTGCATAGCGATGTTCGATAATCAGTATGTCACGATTGTGCATTCAAATCAAATATCCAATGTATGGTTGAAACAGAGCCTCGTGAGCGACAGTAATTTATTATATCCGAAACGAAACAAGTGTTGCACCTTCCTCGAACGAACTAAATTTGACGTTTTTGTTTTGATTGAATTGACTTTGACATCACTTAATGACATTGACAGCTGCGGCAAAGCGGATAACACTGACAGCAAAAATGGTTTTTTTTTTTAATGCTTTTACCATAATTAGTCAAAACGATATGCTTCACTTCATATGACCATAAAATTATAATCAACCTATTAATTTTCTTGCGTAAAGGCCGGTACAATGAACGCTAATGAATATGTAGTTGTTTCTTCTATTTTATTGAAACGAACAAATAATCTCGAAAATAAATTTACTTGACTTAGCTACCCACATACAATCCAAAACTTTTTAATATTTTCAATGGGTGATACATGGCAAAGATTTTAGCATGTTGCACCGAAACAAATAATAATTTTAAAAAAAGTTTTGGCGGGAACATGAAAAGTTTAAAACTTCAAAATCGTCCCGGTCGTCCGCCATATTGTTGGATTTGTTGGTACCTCAAGACGAATAAATAATATAATCAGGGGGTCCAAACCAAGGTCGGTATCTTTTACTTTATAAATATTATGTTTTTCAAGTATTTGTCTATAAGTTGTGGTTCAATAATGTTTAATAACGCACACGAATAGAAGTAATAAAAATATTTCATGTGGTAGAACGTAATTATGTTTTTGTGTTGTATCCAACTCCATAACTTCCCTATTATATTACTAAGGCAAAACTTGGCTTGGCTGTTACTTTGTTGATTCACTTGTTTTATTATCAAATACTTTAAAATCTTACAAATATTTAAGGGTACATGATTGTTACCTACTTCTTCACGCTTCAATTGTTACTTACAACGGCATGATAGATAGGAATTCATAAGAATGAAATTTAATTATGCAATTCAAATAGCTTAAATCTGGATTAACACAATATGATTATGTTGATTTAATTCCGCAATTCGTAAATAAAAACTTTAGGGCACAGGTAGTTAAAAAAAATAAACACACTATTCATAATTATATTTTTATTTTAGTCTTAAATATTTTTAAACCTATTCGTTTTTATTCATTCTTGCTTTGAGCCCGGCCGGCCATAAATTACAAAACACCATGGGTAGAGTATAATAACATTCCATTTTCTTTGAAATTATTTTCACATTTCTATCTACCTAATCTCTTTCACATTGTTGAAATACATAATGTACTTAATTATACCTAGGTAAATCCTTAATATTGTCAGATTATGAATAGTATACCTACTTATATGTTTGCTAAATAAGGTTTAGGTATTTACCTAAGTAGGTACGTTAACATTTATTTCGGTCGATCTCATATATAAGGAAGTTGGACACTGATGTAATTTATTTTAGTAAGCGAACAGTTTATTTATTTATGTGCGTAAAAAAATGTTATGTTGAAATTAAAATAAGTACCTATGCAGGTACGTAACTAAGTAAGTAAATTACAGATTATATAAATTTTAGTTTCAATCGATTATTTATTATTATATATTGTTCACTTATAAATTTAATCGTCATCAAGTACTATAAGTTTATATTTTGTAACAGTATAAGCACAGTTTGTGACAAATTTTAGCGGGATTCATGCTACAGTTTCTTTGTGCCGAATTGACAATTTAGAGCATTATTTTCTTCTTTTTTTTTGGCATCTCACTTTTTACATTTACTTGTGTCAAGTATTCCGATATTTCCAAGTATTTTATGATTAATAAAGTTACCTAATAAAGTTAAATCACACAAAGTAATTTCTTCCTTCGGCTGAAGGACTATACCTACTATTCATGGCCAAGAATAAATTTAAAAAAACTAACAACCCTTAATGCATACGAAATTACGTTTTTCAATAAAATTATCCGTAACAACTATCAGAATGGTTTATATTAACTACGGGTCAAGTTAAGAGTAGGTGATCATTCGAGTTAAACACAGAACTTTAAAGTCACACGACACTTTTAGACACGGCATGGGCAAGATGTAGCATGAATCATCCTATTGTTATTGGTTTAAAACACAGTTTGGGTAGATAATTTGTTTTATCTACTTAAATTTATTTCTTACGTATCAATCAAGGACACTTTTTAAAGTCATTTTAGACAACTTTATCTACGGCTTCACAAAACGTCTACAATGACGAATTACGATACATTTGTACCACAGAGCATATAGATGACTCAATCGTTAGGTTGTAAAGGAACCCTTTATGGTAAATACCTATCACGATGAAAACGAACGGAGTATTTTTCAATCTACATAATATAAAAGAACCTTAAAAATTAATTCTAGTTGCAAAAAAATAAATATGAGCTTTTAAAAAATTACGCTACTATGTCTTAAATAAATAAATATAATTAAGTCTAGCCTTGACTCATTAGTGCAAACCCTCGGAACGAAAAACCTTGAACAGATCTGTCATTAAATACATCGTAAGTCTTTAAATTCAGTTATATAATTACTAACGGGATAGTGTAACCGTCATCTTGAGAAATAAGGTCTCTATATTCCGGCGCAGTTGAGCACGATGGCCATGGGCATACTGTACATGGGACCAATGACCATATCACTGTCGTGAACATCCTTTGTAGCAACAGTTTCCATCTATCAGTAATTCTAAGTCTTATTAAGCCACGTCTTATAAAGCCACATCTTATGAAGTCTTATTTAGTATAGTTACGCAGTTAATTAAAGTTGTATAAAGTAAAATTAGATAGGTACCTACTTATTGCTAGGATTTTAATGATCACGTATCACGCACAAAGTGCTTTATGTTATTAGACCAATTTTAAAGGCTTCATTTGACAAATAGTCATCTATAAATCAACTTATTCTAATGTTGCAGTCGTCTAATTGCAATGAAAAAGACAACAACATTTTTAAAAGATAAGTTTAGATCCTAACTTTACAGCCAAAGCTTTTAGAATTGGTCTTATTGTAAAGATTTTAAATCTATAAATGACAATATCAAAAATTACAGGCATTTGATGAAGATACCGTAGTGGACGGAAGATTATATATGAATCTATCAAAGTAGGCACTTTCTAAAATATATTGACTCCTTTATCCTACGCTACTCTAATTCTGTCGCCTATAGGCAAGACTGGTCACTCCATCAGCTCGATACGAGCTATTTTATTGAGAATTCTTAATGTATATAACTTAATTAGGGGTAGAAGTTCTGGAGAGCATCAGAATAGATCGAGTTATAAGTATCCCTCATGACGTAAACGTTGTCTCCTGGCTTTCCATTAAACATGTACTGTCCTTTCAAGTTGGTGACCTTCGAGTTTGACTGGATAGGCTTCGGTCTAGGTTTTGGCTGATACGATGGCATGTTGTAGCTGGGACGCTGTGGCATCATAGATTGCGTTCCAAACCCATAGGGGTCGACCGGGGCTTGTGGGAATTGTGGGTAGGCCGGAGCTCCACTCCATTGATACACTCCAGTAGGTTTCCCATTCGATACGAAGTCTAAAGGCAAGTTGATGAAGGGATCAGCAACTTGTGGCGGCATCCCCTGCGGCATCATTGGAGACATCGGCGGGCCAATGCTAGGAGGCTGTGATACGTAACCCAAACCGGGTACAAACATGTAAGGGGTAGGAGGCAGTCTAATGTAGAAGATTGGAGAGTTGTCATACTGTAGAGAGTTGAGGTTATCGTTCTGGTATGTTTCTCCATTGCCGTTTTTCTTCTTATTCTGCTGACGACGCTTAGAAGGAATGGTACGTGACAGGTCTTCATCTTCAAAATTATCATCATTCACAGCGAAATTGACATCATCGTCGTCATCATCAGAGAAATCTATGCCCGATGATAAGAACGAAGGGTAGTAGCCGAATAAATTCAGGGCTTTGTTCTTTCTGTTTGTTGGCGTGATTTGAGTTGTAGTGGTTTCTTTGAACTTGTCTTCGAGCTTGCTTTCTCTAGTGGTTTCTGTGTTCAGTTCTTCTGGTAATTCTGCGGCTCTTGATCGGCGGGAGGTGGGTGCCCCAAACCCATAGCAAGCGAGGTTGAGAAGCACAAGTGCTAGCAGTAGTTGCCCTGAGTACTCCATTGTCAGTCTGAAAAAAAGGGAAAGACTAAATTAGAAATTTGCGTTTTCTAGTAGGTACCTATAAATATAAGGACATAAAAAAGTACATTTCTGTAGATACCATTTTCTTCGAACTGTATGTAGGTATAACATAAAAACCTGTCTAAATTGACGAACGTGCATGTTCTGTGCAATGTAAAAATGGTACTTCATTTTTACAATTATATATTTTCAATGTTTTTTAACTTGTCATTCGGTCGGATAATTTTATGCTAAATGCGTAATGCGTACGTCAAATCAACTTTGTCTGCCTTTCATGTTTGTTGTTGATATTTCGCAACTAAGTGGCCGAAGCGATCTTAATACAATAAAAATTGTACCTAAAAATAATTTAAGGTTTAGGGTTACTGAGATTTTCTGCCGTTAAGCAGTAGTATGTAACCATTATTGTGTTCCGATTTGAAGGGTTCTTGTTGCTAGCTAAATTATAAGGCTATTGAGACTAACCACCGAATGTCTCATTGTTTTATAGGTACTTAATGAGCACCGAAACTGCAATTCCCTAGACTTTGTTTTGTGTTTCAGTGTTGGGTTCCTCTATAATGATCGTGGACAGGCGTTAACTCTCTATGCATTAAATAGCCCACTTATTAGCCAGCGAACCGCGCCGCTAGCCGCGCCACCTACCTAATGGTGTTATTTATGCGTTGCAAACCCAGAGAAATTCTTATAGACACCATTTTCAGTATCTTTTTTATCGAGCTAACGAAAACAACATTAAAAGTCTACCACTTTTTGAGAGTGAATGAACAGCAAAAATTGTAAAACACCATATTCTAGAGTTGAGCACTTGGTAAGTAAGTACCTACGTTGTGCGCGGGCCTTGTTTGTACCTAACTACTTATATATATTATCTCAAATTCTATTGAAATACTTTTGATTCATGTATGGACGAATCATCAATAACATCGTTTTGGTGCACATTGTTATTCCGCAGTAGGTACAAGTTTAATAGAGTTTACTTACAAAGTTACTTGAACCATCGAGGCAATAAACAATAAAATTGATAGGTATTAGGTATTGCTTGTACATTTTAAAATAATTTATCTGTGATAGATGTCTATTGGCCACTAGTAACATTTCATAGATGGTCAACAATACCTAGGCATCGAAATATCATGGAGCAATAGGGAAATTATACGTTATGTTACGTACTCTGAAAAGACCCAAAGCAATTATTTATATTTTAAATGATTCTGGCTCCGAGACGCAATCATCTGTCATTTCAACGAAACAACACATTTACGGCTAGTTTTACACTGTACCGGAATGAGTTCATTAAAAACCAATTACCGGAAAAAGTACTAATAACAATGCTTATTTGTACTATCTGTTTTATTTTGGGAAATGTATGCGGATTACATTGGTGCTAGGTAAATTGATATTATATCAGATGACAAGTTTTTCGTTCAATGACCTACCGTTTTTTACCTATTGGTAAAAAACGACATCTGTTTAGGTATAGGTAGGTAGGTAGGTAGGTAGGTATCTAATTTGTGTATTCATAAGTGATTTTATGACAGACTAAAAGCAGTCGACAATTTGACATAACAATGTTAATATTTTGAACTAATGTCAAAATAATACAATTCATATTTATGTACAAAATTTTTGGTTATATTATCTTTTAATACATAATTTTTCTTTTGCGCTTATTTTTGTAGCAGTGCCTATTTTTTTCTGCTATAAAGTTCATTGCTAACGGGCTTTAAGATAATTAAGTTATTAATAGGAAAAAGCAATTTGAATTGTTTATCTGAAAACCAGCGTCTTTGTCTGTGACAGATAGGTAATCGGTAGGCATGCTGAAATTAGCCAATTCGACAAGAGTTTTATTTTAAGTTGTACATATATTTTTTAATAATATTTTGTCAAATAAATGTTTTTCTATCTAGTTGTATGGCTGTAGGTAGGTACTTAAGCGTCGCTAGTCTTTTATTTTGTCTATTATTTAAAAACTTTTTTTTCATAGCTGAACCAATCCTTAATGCGATTATTAGATGACTAATGCAGTGATTAATAAATAGGTACCTATAAAATATTTAAAAAAAACGTCACCTGTACCTAACGGAGTGCCAAATTTTGACTCGTTAAGACTTGTCTTGTAGAAGATGTTTACATCCATTTAATAATTAGGAAATACTTTAAACTTCAAACCACTGAATAATTGTTTTGTTTTCGTTTACCTTTCAAACCACAATACCAAATTAAAATCGGTCTAGCCGTTTGGGAGTTACGATGCCACAGACAAATACAGACGTTAAACTTATAGCACCCCTCTTTTTGCGTTGGGGGTTACAAAATATTTGTATAATCATACTTGCCTTTATTTAGAATGATTACGTGTTTGATTACAAACGATTCGAAACGAATAGTCCCTTGCTAATTTTTTTTGAAATGATATTATATGAATACCAGACTATCAACTAGCATGAAGTAGCTATAAAAGTGATAAATCTTTCTTTCTTCTTAAAGGTATGGAGTAATTGGTATCGCTACGTTGTTAATCGAGTTTGGGTTTCCCGTGCGAAGCCGGGACGGCCGCGCGTAAGTATATTAAAATCCTCTTTACGAAAAATAGGGTCCTAGATGTTACAGATTAATAGTTCAATGACTGCAACATACATACCTATACCTATTCATCATTTTTGTACCTCTGTTTATCATCTAACCGATGTCTACTCGATGGAATATCATCATCTCTTGATGAATGATCTGTCAAGTTACTCGCCTATAACATTATATGATAAAGTAATTTGTTATTACATCTTTATGGATAAGAATAATGGTAAATTTGTGATGGGCTTATTTTTGTGCTAATATGATTGATATCGAGCCGGATTAAAAATAATACATTTTGATTATACGCTTTGAATTACGGCTCTACTGGCGTTTTCCGGGATAAAAAAGTAATGTGTCAATCCAAATAAGTTATCCTTATTCACAAAATTGTAAACCGTTACAGCGTAAATAATGAACAAACATACATACTTACAAACAAACATTCGCATATATAATAGAATTGTTTGTAAAAAAATGTATATGAGTGTCTTTCAATACAGAGTAAGCAGGTCTAAGTAAGCGTGCTCCATCCTACACCACATCGTTGCTTAACAGACACGATATGGTCAGAGGCGAACGTATTAGAAACAACGTACAGAATAAATGTGTAAAACCTATTCGACAGAAAATACCTATATCTTAGCGCAAGGCTATTATAAAATGATGTAAGTGATGTAATGTATGTCCTACCATAAGATAAGAAATGAAACCAAAATTGGAAAACAAAAACAAATATGTATGTACAAATTGTACCTAGGTATATACCTACTGTGTGGATGTGTACGTGTGATATGATAAGACAACGCCAGTTTCGTTATTCCAAAAAAAAACCTTAAATCTACCTCAAAAAATCCCGATTTTATAAAAAAGACACGGTAGGACTGTTCCTACATAACTTGTCTTCCTCATTCCAAAACAAGAGTCAACACAAATTCCAACTTTGTAAGGAGCATGCAAAGATTGTCGGTAAAAGTATTCCCAGTACCACAAATGCCACCTTTTTACGAAACCTCTACCGTATAAGCTGCCAGTTACAAGTCCATCACACAGGCTTGTGAAAAAAAACACTCTTGCAAGGTTACAAGGCCGTTTGCTCACCTCATAGGTGCGTTCAGTTATTGTATGTAATCTATGCATTTTTAAGATTTACTAAGGATGCATGTAGATTTCTTTCTCCTTTTTCACTCGTATATGACAACATCTGAACACTTCGAGACAACTGCAGAGCAGCGTATACACCTTGATCAGTACTCCAAGAAAACTGAATTACTGTATTAAATTTTGTGAACAAATTAAAAATTTCGTAACATATCAAATTGAAATAGCCAAATTTATTACAGAACAAATTTGTTCTTAAAAAGGCTAGTTGGCTTTTTTTTTGGCGCACACTTTTTTGGATTGAAGTTTTCTTTTACGTTGGTAGATAGAATACGTTGCTTTCCGATTTTCAATTTTTTTTAAAGCTTGCATAAGTTGCAATTTATGCAAGATAATTTCACTTTTCACAACACTCTTCGAGCAAATGTATGTAAAATCTTAATATAGTATGGGCAACTTACCTTAGTACTTAATTATAATTCTAGTACTCCATTAAACTTGTAATCTCAACCGTAAGTATCTCTTGATGAGGACCGTGGATGGCTACCTATAAGTCGCTATCTCAATTAGCTGCGCCTGCGCTCTCAGTTATAATGGTCAATTTAAAAAGTAAGTATGAATATTGGCCATGACAATTATCAACTACGAAGTAGGTTTACCTTATTATAGCTATAAAACCTATCTTTTTTAATACTGGCCACTTTTGAGTTCTATTTTTAAAGTGTTGTTTACTTCGAAAGTTGTTTAAGATAAACCAATCCGGTTAACAGGTCAAGAAATAGGTAGTTACCCATACTTCTCTCCTTACTTAGTTGCATTGTAATTTTCAGTCAGGAAAGCTATAATTTAGAATTTAAAAGTGGAGGCATAGCAAATATTTATAAAGCATTTTTAAAACAAGTCGACATTAAAGCTAAGAGAGACTGCGAAGAACTGACACTGACTGACATTAATTTATTTACTCGTATTTATGCCAAGGGCTTTTTACTGTCCAATTAAATAGTAAATCCTATTGTTGAGATTGCCTGACTTCATTTCTTTTATTGCCTATTTTCCATGCTCTTCTATTATATAAGGGAAATATAAAGTGGCTTTCGTAATATTCAACGAACAATTGCAAATTTTATGATTAAAAACTTTGCGTTATGTGTACGAGGTATATAATACCGAGCTATTATTTAAAAAAAAATAAACGAAAGAAAGTTTTGGCGGGAACACGTAGAAATAATGTCGTCGCATTGTAGGTGTTATTTTCCAAAACTCGTGTATTTTCGAGTACTCCATAACGTTTAAAATCATGCCATTTAATTAATAATGAGCCGAATTATTCAAGTATGGGAAAGTGACATAACGTTATGAAATATTACTTTTCGTGTTGTTTCCATAACGCCGTCGAAGCTTATAGTAAAGTCACCACTACTTTACAAAGGCATGACTGGTCTTCACCTTGGTTGACTTTGATTGTCGCTCAGATTTGTTTAACTTGATTTTTCATAAAATGCTTGAAAACATTGAAACACTTGACACAAAAGAAATGCACAAAGTTCGACGTCAAAAATAAAGAAGATGTCACCTGGTAGTAAAACATCCCTTTTGCAAAATGTAATGTAGATAATGTCATATTTATGATCACTATTTCAAATTTGAAATTCAACGAACCATGCAACCAAAACGTAGAAAATTATTTTAAATTTATCATAACGATGACTTGCCGTTATCCAAGAGATAATCTCATAAATTCGGCCTAATTAATCTCTTGATAGCCGAAAGTGTAACTTATTTGATATTTTTCCGACTTGCAGTGCACACCCAAATTATAGGTAGAACGTAATTACAGCAACACGTTTCCCATTTGATGTGATTGAAGGCCGGTTTCACAAACAACACAAACGTCAAAACTGTGTAAAATGGTTTTTTATATTCTTGCTGCAGCTAATCGTTATTACGTTTTCGTGGTAAGTATGTAGGTGACACTTAAAATTTGACTTTTAAAATAAATTCTGTTATAAAAATGTATGTATAATTATTATTTTAATTAAAAATAATATTGATCATTCATGACACCTATTTATATTTAGGTTGGTACTCAGAGGTTCGAATTAAATGTTACCTCAATGACGATAAAACAGGTAAAACATTTTGTTGGTTTGTTGGTAACTTGGCGTGAATACTAATTTTGCAAGCTTCAGAGTCAGCTAATATAGATACAGTTTTAAGCACATCAATAATAAATTGTACCCCACGTGCAATGAACAGCAATAAAAAAGTATGTGAACTCTATAAAGTTGATTTCAGCAGCAGGAGAGACAATTCAGAAAACTTGTGATAACAAAATCGGGGAATACAGTTCAGTGTTGCAGCTACATATCTATCATCTACATCTAAAATGTAATTACACCACTTGACAGATAAATCTTTAAAGATTTTGTTACTTTGAGTGAGGATTTGGAACGTGGAAAACCGAAGGACTTCTTAGTGTTCAAAAATGTTTACGTATTCAGGTATACACAGGCGTCTCCTGGAAACAGTCACACCCGGATTTTAGGTAAGTTTAGATCTGTAAAGCCTATTAAAATTGGTCTTAGTGTCCAGTAAAAATGACACGTTACTTCTGTCACAAATAACAAATCAAATGCAATTATAAACAGCCACGGCGTGGCCATTATTAAAAATAGCGTGGTCATTATAACCATTTATTATTTGTTTACCCATTTATTATAATCTATTGACGATTTAATAAGTGTTCTATCAGTTATCTATCTTCCATAGCACAAGCTTTGCGTAGTTTGGGCTCAAATGGCGCTGTGAGTGCCCTATGATATTTATTTATTTTTATTTACCTTATTAATTTCTGACAATCAAGTTAAATACATAAGTCTAAGTCGCACAAGTCATATTATAATACGCCAATAAACCCAATTGTTATAAAATATGTTTTATCTTATATAAACGATCTTACAACTAATACAGTCTAGACAAAATCATTACAGTAATCCGCTCTTACAAACTTGTGAACTTGTTAATTTTGTCAACGCGGTCCAATGCGTCGAAATTAATAAGAAGCACAACAAGAAGTGTGATAGTAACCACTGGTTTATCATTAGGGTGGGGTCCAACACCTGAGCCATGAAGATAGTTAGAACCAATTTGTAAACTATGCTTAAAGTGTAATAAAATTATAATAAACACGATTCATTCTCGTTACATTAAGTAACGTTATGTCAGTCAGTGCAGCGTGAAGATGATAGGATTGTAGAATTTGTGGAGTCGAGTGTTTTGGTGTAAGAGATTTTTTGATTACGTATATTAGGTATAGTGTGATATTGAATTCAGTTACCAATTTTCTTGCGTTATTTCTTTTTCGTTCTTTTCCGTCTTTTTGTTTAATAAATAAATATCACAGGACATTACACACAGCGCCATCTGACCCCAAACTAAGCAAAGCTTGTGCTATGGAAGACAGATAACTGATAGAATACTTAAATACTTTTTTTTTTGTAAATACATACTTATAATACATACAGTACACCCAGACACAGAACAAACATCGATGTTAGTCACACAAATGTTAGTCCTGAGTGGGAATCGAACCCACGCCCTTCAGCTCTCGAAGCAGACATGCTACCAATGAACCAACAGGGCTGTCATGTTGTCAATATTGACATGTTAGATGTTTGACCACAGCTCGCCTGATGTTAAGTGACGGTGTGGTCGTACATGGTGAAGCACACCTAACCTGTAGCAGTAACTGTCTCTCATGATGGTAAAAAGTAACGCCTACCCATGACCATTGCAGCGGTACTCAGAGCGTTGTTCTTTTTTCAATCAAAATTACAGTTCTTCAAAGTTAAAAGTATCTACCAATAAACTAATACGTTTGTCTTGGTATGTTAACTTACTACTCACAAACACCTAGACTATCACCAGTAAAAAAAAAATATAAAAAAAATTATTGTGTACTTTACGAAAATAAATGTTTGTATCTATAGGACTAGACAACAGATATGAATATTGTACCTACACAAGTACATACGCCACACTCATAAAATAAATGAAATTGTCAAATTCAAATTCAAACATTTATTTCACAAAACATGGGGTGCAATTTTCATTGTGACAACGTGTTTGCTGTTAGATCGCCAAGTTTTAACCATTATGGTACATATATGCAAAATATATAATTCTTAAATTTATCATTCACTCAGTCATCTTAAGCTAAATTAGGTACCTAAATCAATGTCGCCAAAGCAATACTTGTTATTCAAATTATAATTTTTAAGTTTTAGTGTTTTCTAAATCTATAATGTCTTCTCAATAATAATGTATTAAAGTTCTATTTAAAAAAATATATTTATACTTTACTTTACACTTAACTATAATAGAATTGGATGAAATTTGAAGTCCAGATTATTTATAATTACCTATGTACCAATGATGAACACTTTTTATCCGATAAACGTGTAAAACCGCGTGGCGACACTTGCACATAATATCATTATTTAAAACTATTTACCTACTAAATAATAAAGCTTATCAAAGAATCAAATAAAAGCTAACTTTTATTGTGTTCCACATTTCCAAAGCCCTATTAAGTTTTTGTAGGTGTGGTTATTCATCTCATGTATGTATTCCTAAGGCGTCTATTACAATCTTTGATGTTAAAATTAATACAAGTAATATAACTATATTGACTTCATAATCATAATCGAAAAAGTTAAACGACACTGATTACTATAACGTGTATAAAAAGTCAATTGGCGTCTATAAACGAAGCAAGCATTTTATTAGGTGTCGTTAAATATCTGTTAAGAAAATTATATATCAGTTATGAGTAGTAAAAATGAATGTTAAAGATCATTGATTCGGTTATTGACGTCAAAATTAATTTGATTCTACTTATATCAAACTGAAAAAAAATCGATATACAGATATATAGATATTTACAGATTCTATGCAAAGAATCGTTACTTGTAGAATTGTTTCAGTGTGTTCACGATGACATTAAAAGGTCTTAAAATGAGTAAGTACCTACTAGTACCTAAACTAGTATTCCGCTATTATAAAATAAACAATGAAATAAATAAATATCGTGGGACTATACACACAGCGCCATCTGACCCCAAACTAAGCAAAGCTTGTGTGATGGAAGTCAGATAACTGATAGAATACATAAATACTTTTTTTGTTTGTAAATACATACTTATAATACATACAGAACACCCAGACACAGAACAAACATGATTGTGTTTATTCACAAAATGTTGGCCCTGAGTGGGAATCGAACCCACGCCCTATAGCTCTTAAGGCAGATATACCACCAATGAGCCAACGGGGCTGTCAAATGTGAAAGTGTGCATGGATGGATGTTTGTTACGCTTTCATGCAAAAACTACTGAACGGATTTGGTATGGAGGTAGCTGAGGCCCTGGCTTAACACATAGGCTATTTTTTTATCCTGAAAACACGTAGCGGGTAACACCGCGGGGCGCAGCTAGTATTATAAAAATTTGACACGAATACGTCTTTAAATTTGCTTCCATGGCGGGAGACAGGTCCGAAAACTGAAAATAACATAATTGGGATATATCTAACGTCAACATTCAAAATTTAATTACACCACTCGATAGCTAAAAGATCATAGAATTCTTCACGTTGTATGAGGTCTTGAAAAATGAAAATCCGAAAGAATTTCTTTCTTTGTGTGCAAAAATGATTATGCCATTTATATAATACGCTCAAAGAAAATACATATGCACTATTATTTCTTACCACTAGAAGAGTTTAACATCCATGTCAAATGACTTTTAATTTAGAGCAACATGCCGAAAATACCCGCCGTATTGCCCAGTTTACCAACAATTTAAAATGTCCACTGACCGTTATAGATCAATAGATTAATTTATTATTTTATATGTTATAACATCATCATTGTTATCATAGTCGCTATCTGAAAGTAGTTCGATTTATGATTTTTAGTTTATCATTTTTTTTTCGAGGTGGAATGTCTTTCCCTGAAAAAATAGGATGAAATGCGAATGAATTTGTCAATTATGTAATTGACAAATTATAACCCACTGCAGCAAGATACAGACCACTCAAATATTTTACTCATCCAGTCCAATTCCATTTTTCCCTTCCAGCTTTATAAAATCAGAAAAAACTGTGAGACACAGTAAGGAAATAAATCGATTCGATCGATTGTAGTTTCCAGACGAAAATGACCGATTGTCATTTGCCTCATAAATCTTTTACTTTCGAGTAGGTCCACTAGACAATGCGACATCGAATTACAGTTCAACCAACATAACTGAATACACAGTTTATTGCAGGAACTAAAATTTTCCAGAGTAGACTGAGTTTTGTTCAATAAGATACGATTGTGGCTCCGCTGTTGAAATCTGCTGGTAAGTTGGCCGGTAGTAATGGTGGCAATTTGTGTTGCTTGCCCCCCAACACGACAGCGAAAGTAGGCACCGGTCACGGAATAAAGAAAACTCATGTAAATTAGATAGATTTGCACGCAAACTAAGTGTTATGGTTTTGGCTTAATCTTTCAGCTTTCAGATGTTTTCAATTAACTTCTACGACTCAACAAAGACTCAAGTTTCAGCTAAAAAAAAAATTATGAGGGTAGGTAAGTTTAAAGAGACTCTTTGGAAATGTGAAAATGTGAGAGCAAATTAAAGAGAAATAGGTGTGTATTACCCACGGTTATTATTTATTTCTCTTACTATTTTGAAAACTTCGTGAAAGTTCTACAGTCAACGAAACTTGTAAAGCGTTAAAAATCATAGACTCCGCATCTATGCAGTGTTATAAAATTTGAAGAGTACCTACTAAACCGAAATGAGCCACTGATTTTGTACTCGCCAGACCCACAATTCTAAAATCCTGACAAATCAATCGGCTGTTCTAGGTAAAAAAGTTAACTTTGGACGAATCTCCTTTCGGCTTAGCACATCCCAAAATTGTAACCCGCATTGGAACCACAACAGATTCTTAAATAATAATATTGGCGTATACGGGAATAATTTATGCGATATTATAGCCGACTAGAAGTTTCCAAATTATTCTCATGCGTGTAGGCAAGTGATTCGCATGAGTGTGAACAATGGCAAGACATTAATCCTTTGTGGCGATAATAGCACAGTGGTTAGCGCGGTCGGGGCGGGCATGGGATCAAATACCAATAATAAGCTGCCGGTGAAGGAAAACATCGTGAGGAAACCATAGTATGGTAGCAGCGTACTTTCTAGTAATCGACTGGCTAGCTACCACCTTTAAGTTGAAAATCTGTCGCGAATCACGTAACGTCATGTTCCGACAATCTCCCTAGAGAGGTAGCTCCATTCCAGACTGGGTTTGTTTACTATCTACGACCACACCGTCACTTAACACCACGTGAGCTGTGGTCAAACACTTAGCCAACCTTTGTTGACCATAAATAAAATATGTCTTCTCATTATTTACAAAAACCTGTAGAAGCTTTTAGTAAAGTCACTACTACTTTACTGAGGCATAAACTAGACTTGACTGTGATTAACTTTATGTGACTGAAACTCAATACATAACTCTAGCAGAATGTGCAAAAAAGTTTGTTGGAAAAAGTATAGAACGTCAAACGCTTTTCTTTTTTTTATGTAAAAAGCAATGAGACGAACGAGACGCTCTCCTGATGGTAAGAGATAACGCATACTTTGGCATACTTTGAAAGATTCTCTGCAAGGCCACGTCATATGGGAAACCCTCTTTACCTAATTGTTCAGAAATGAATTATTGTTAGTTACTCACAGCGCTTATTTTAGTTAGCTAAAGAGTTACATTAGAAAAGCAACACAGAGTTAACTAAATACATAGTCACAAAACTTTTACAGTGTATTATGTTGGGTGTTATTTATTTCTCTAATTATAAAATAAAAAACGAAACAAATTGGCTACATATAACCTATATTATTAAGTCAAGGAAGTAGTAAAATAGTAAGTGGCAGCAATATTTTACGATCTAGCCGTTGCTTAAGAAATATTGCAATATCTGAGAATCTAGATATTTTCATTTTTTTTTTTAATGGTTGACAGGCTAGGTGTTTTACCACAGCTCACCTGATGTTAAGTGAAGGTGTGGTCGAAGATGGTAAAGCACACCTAGCCTGGAATGGAACTGGCTCTCAAGTGAGGCTGCCGGAACACGCCTTTAGATGCTTGGCGGCAGATTTTCAACTTGAGGGTGGTAGCTAGCCAGCCGAGTACTAGAAAGTACCCTACCACCATGCTATGGTTTCCTCACGATGTTTTCCTTCACCGGCAGCTCAAGGTCATTGTTGGGGTTTGAACCCACGCCCTTCGGCATGCGAACCGACCGCGCTAACCACTGGGCTATCATCGCTACATCTTATTTTAGACGACTGCCCAAAAGGATAGTAATGTTTTTGTTTGTATGTACGTGATGTATTTTTGAATACCTAAACAGATTTGGATATGTGGGATATAGTGTATACCTATATAGGAAACTTTGAGAATTATATCATTACTGTGACTTAGGTAAATGAGATAAGAAAAGTTATTTTTAGTTATAAATGTAAATTGTAAATATATGTAATATTAATAGTTAAGTATGTAGGTACGTAAATTTAAACGAAATAAAACAATATAAATAAATTTTATTTACTATTGTTTTATTTTTAAAGTATTTCGTGAATTTTTGTTTATGGAATTAAATCTGTATTCAGATACTTTTCTCTTCTACTTATTATTAATTTTAGTGACTCTTTGTGTTTTTTTTGAAATTGGTTTAAGTATTTTTTTATTTAGTTTATCAGTGTACTGTTTGTGCAAAAAAAATTATGCAGAGTGATAAAAAAAAACGCTCTCATTTGAAATAACATGTGGGCAGAGATCAATAACACTAATATAAATAATATAATATTTGTGACGAGCTAAATAACAGAATGTCCTGCAGTTTTTTTTGTTCGACGTGCCATTAATTTGACATTCCGATAAGCGTAACGAAGAAAAATAACATAGAGAGGGATCAACGACACCCGTGATTGGCAGTTACGAAAGATAATGAGCGTTGGTTAGTACTCTATTAATGAACTAAACATGTAATCTTAGGATTTGCAATGATCATATAAGTAAAAAGAGTTTAAAAAAGCGGTTGAACAGAACGCCCACAAGTTCGGACTAATTTCATGGTATCAAAGGTGCGCTACAAAAAATGTAGTTAAGTCCATCTTAAGACACGATAACGAAAGGTTCCGTGGTTATGTCAATGTTCAATAATACCCCCACAAAACTGGCACAGGTCGGCGTGGAATTGTTTTTTTTTTTTGCCCATGAATTTCTTTTTTCCACAGAGTTCAAATATGGAGCGTTAAAAAAACTATTATTGATATTACTAACATCTCTGTTACTTACCGTTATTTATTGTTACCATTAGGTAAATATGTATTGGAATTTTGCAGAATAACTAGTCAAATAGCGGATGTGAACAGAAACTGTAACAAACGTTAATTTTTATGTCATTTCCAATACATCGGTATCAAAAACTTTACGAAATATTTTTCGCAAACAGTCATAAAAACACTATTTCATTTTTTTTCGCAAATAGTGCAGCACCCTCTTAAATATGCCAAATGTTGATCTACTACTTAATGAATGTGAAAATCTTTTACTTTGAGCCTACCCTAAAATAATGGATAAACATCGATTGGTCCAATAAAAAGGGAGCAACCATGTTTTATAAAAACCATTTATTAATAAAAATAAAAAAAACCTTCAATTATACTATTTACAAAATGTATACAAAAAACTTGTCTAAAAATTCGTCAGAGAAGGGATATGTGGCCAGAATGCTGGCAGCATTGCCACGCTGGATGGCAATACTTAGCTTTTGACCAAAGTAGATACCAGCATTCTGGTCACCTGAAACCTCCTCTAAACGTTTAATAAAATAATTACAGTAGGTCATAGGTGGATTTTCTTAGCAGGCGGTCGTTTACGTAAGTACAAACGCAGTAGTTCTGCTACCAAACAGTAGTATGTAAATATTAAAGTGTTCCGATTTCCATACATCTCATAACTGTTACAAAAAAAACAATTAGTAACCTTTGAGTAAGACGGGTGCTTAAGTAATTTTTTCAGTTAAAATTCGGACATAATCCTATAACACCATACCATATAAGTAAGTACTCAATTTAATTTGATTTTTTTTGTACAGGCTCCTAAAATGGATGTACTCAAAACTATCAGTATGTTAAACTTCATTGACGTCGAATTACAGGGTTAAGCAGCCACGTAATCGTTTCTGATCAGGATACTTGCAAATTAATTTTACAAATGGTTCGGGGCCTACTATAATCTTACTAACATAAACAACTTAGAACGTTGTGCAATATGTATGCACTGATTATTTATAAGCCGACGTGCTACAAATACTAGCTTCGTTAAACTCAATTATAGAGCAGTGCATACACCTTGTTGAGTACGTACCTACTTTACAAATATTAATTTATTTAGTAAATAAATCAAAAAATTCTAGTAGTACATAATTGGTTAAGTCAAAATAGTTTCCAAAATAATACAAAACCTATTAGTTGTATTAGCTTTGAATGATTAAGTTATAGGTATAACAACATTAAGTTTTGGTAGTCAAGTTGGAAGAATGTCTGGCTTCCAATCTGGAGGTCTTGGGTTCGAGACCTGTGGCAGGCACCTATCTTTTCTAAGTCATCATTGCAGATGTCTTCAAACGGTGAAGGAAAACATTGTGAATAAACCTACATGTTCGAGAGTTCTATAAAAAAGTTCTCAAAGGTGTGTGGAGTCTGCCAACCCGCACTTGGACGTGCTGTTTTTCCTTCTCATAATAAGATGAAGCCCACGCCCAGCATTGAGACTGAAGAAAATTTAAGAAAAAAACGGCAGATTCGGATTATAACATCAAGTCACGCTAGTTTCAATTTCAACGAAATGATAATGTTTATTTTTTATTTATTTGTCTATAACGTTATTTCCACGTTTAATTACATTTTATGTTCATCATTATTCCTATATTTGAAATAGGTAAAATAACCTATTTTATAAGGAATAATGTGGAAGACATTAAAATTATAAATACGTATTGGAATCATGTTTCTGAAGACAGTAAAATGAGCGTCGGCGCTCAAAAGATCTCAGTCGTTTTCTGTCTGTAAAAAACACAACACGTGTTTATTTACCAGCAAGATTTCAGATCAGTATGTAATATCGATGAATATACTCAATGGGTTTGATACGTTTTTTACAAAATAAGTAAAAAAGTGTACAAAAGTAAAATAAATTTACATTCATTTTATTTTGGTCTGAGTAAACACTGAAAACCTTCCTCACTTCAATGAAAATAGTAATATTACTGAGGCAATACTGTAGCGCAGCGAAAAAATATACCTCTATACAGTTACGTTGCTTTATCTTATCGTCTAATCTACATGCGACGCATTATTAAGTTCATAAATAAACATTATTCGTATAATTCGCATAATGGCATTCAAATCGACCAATCAACTCACGAGTAACTAAGAATGATCGTCTAATTAACTAACAATTAAAGTTATCTTATACTTCATAAACAGTAGAACAACTTTTCTGTGGAAAGCAAATAAATAAAAATAAATTAAATTTTCTTTACGAGAAACAACTTTTGCATATGTACTAAGCAAATTCCGATGTATGGATGTATATTTGTCTCTACATATAAGTTCCTATACAATTATGCTCTGGAACAATACAAATGTCATGTGATTGTAGCGATGATAGCGCAGTCGGTTCGCACGCCGAAGGGCTTGGGTTCAAACCCCAACAATGAGCCTGAGCTTTTTTTTTTTTTTTTTTATAGTAGATTGGCTTGCGTTTGACCGCCATCCCGCCTAATGTTAAGCGAAGATGCGGTCTACGGTGGAGCACGCTTGCCTAGAAGAAACCGATTCACTCGCGACTTGAAGGTACCCAGACTATATTCATTGGGGAACACCCACTCGGGCAGCTGGTTCCAATGTCTAGCGGTACGCATGAAAAAGGTGGAATCAAACCGCTTAGTTCGAGCTTTTGGAACATCAACCATGAAGCGGTGACGCTTTTTAAAGCTCCTGGCTGTCCGATAGTAGAATGGGCAAGGTGGAATTAGGTCATGCAGATCTGAAGCGCACTCTCCAAAATGAAAGCTGCCGGTGAAAGAAACCATTGCATGGTAGGTTACCTACTTTCTAGAACTCGGCTGGCTAGCTACCACCTTCAAGTTGAAGATCTGCCGCCAAGCATCTAATGGTATGTTCTGGCAGCTTCTAGACTAGAGAGCCAGCACCATTCCATAATACCTATCACCATGTTTACCATCTTCGACCACACCGTCACTTAAAATCAGGTGAGCTGTGATTAAAACACCTAGCCTGTCAACCGAACCGCTAAAGCAAAACGGAACTGTCTTTTTGTTTTTAGGAGAACATTGTGCACAAAGTGCTATTAAAATTATCTATAATTACCTTACTTTACAAATATATATAGTTGTATATTTACAATTAAAAACATGAACATATAAATTGACAGCCACGGCGTCTGGTTTTTTTTCGGGAGCTAGACTTAATGCCATATTTGCAATTGATTTACTGCTGAATTATCATACCCCAGTATCGAGTTTCGCATTTCATTTAGCCGCATCCAGCGATTTACCGCCAATTTGGACAACATTTTTCTTCGTATGATTGTTGAAAGAAATTACTCACACATTAAAATTTTTTAAATCGCAAGATAGACTATACGTAATGATAGTGAGCTATTTGGAATTTATTAATTTAAACATTGTTAATTCGAATTTAATTGCAGTAATTATTTACTTGTCGAAAAGACTGTTTTTCATTTAGCCGTGTAAATACATTTACAGCATTTTTAAGCAAGTAAACCATATTATTAATTGCGGTAAAACTTTACAAGCGTACACAATTCCCAGATACACAGCGTATTTTAAATCCTTATCACAATACCTGTAGCTAAATTATTATTTTACCTCAAGTTCATTACAATATGAAAAAAGAATGACAACCGATTTTATCATTACCTTCTTTTTTATTTCTTTGGATTAGATATCTTAAGATTAGATCATGGTCATGTCATTTCAGTCATACAACAGTAGGTAAGGTACTCAATTAAAGTTTTAAAATATCTTATTATTGACGATTATGTAAAAGTTAAACAAATAATACATTTTTAAAATATTTGTACCCTTTTTAGACATAATATTATGACATCAAACACATGTTTCCACTAATGTTATTGCAAATTATTTTTTTTTCTTTTTTTTATAAACAATTTTTTATGGTTGACAAGCTGGGTATTTTGATCGCAGGTCATCTAATGTTAAATGTGGTCGAAGATGGTAAAACAAACCTACCCTAGAATAGAACTAGCTCTCAATTAAGGCTGGAACATACAGTTACTTGGCGGAAGATTTTCAACTTGAGGGGGTGGTAGCTAGCTAGCCGATTACTATATGCTTTCCTTACGATGTTTTCCTTCACCGGTAGCTCAAGCTTATTGTTTGGGTCCGAAGCCACGCCGTTCGGCGTGTGAAACAACCGCGCTATCTACTGAGCTATCTTCGCTACAAACCAATCATCATTATCATCTATAATTTGTAAACAATGGACGGTGTTTTGTACCTTGCAGCTGTAAAACTAAAACCACACAAGTTGTATTTAATATTGTTTTTCCATCTCTATTTAATAACAAAGCTCCAGCATATTTACGCAAGTTCTCTTTTAATTTAACCACCTACAGGTCCCTGCCTCATTCCGACTACAAAAGCGCGACATAAAGTCACATTCCCAGGAAAAACACAAGTAGATCCAATGTGAGTCCGTCGAATTATGGACCATTATACAAGCGTGGAATAAACGACACGACAGAGTTGTTTTTATCTCAACCAAAGATAATGGAAGTATTTATTGGAATGAACAGACGCAGTGTAAAATTTAATGTATAAATTTTAAATTTTATACGCTAATTTATATTTAAAAAATCAAAAAATGTTCGCTGGTTAGCGCATAACTTGAAAACAGCTGAACCGATTTAGATGATTGTTTGACTAATCGGTGAGATTTATAAAGATGCAAGGATGACGAACAAGCGCTACCGCGCCAGGCATTCATCTAGTCTAAGAAAAATGTTGATTAACAAAAGATTTATTGAAAATGTTTTCTCAACTTTTTGATGACTCGAAGACATACTTGAAGGCTTCTTATGGCATACTCGAGGGCTAATTATAGCAAACTCGAAGGATTTTGGTATACGCGTAGTTATTTTATACTCGGTTTTGTTATTCTAGTTATTTTGGCTACAGCTGAACTTTATAAACCTTCATTGGCTCTCGATTGATTCCACCGGACCATGCTATAGGTACTTGGCTTCAAGTTTACATAGTTTTACAGTCGAGTACTAGAGATTGCCCCGACCCTTCTTTTCGCTGTTTTCGAAAAACACGATTAAGTATGTATTTCATATGTTAGTAACGTAAATTGTTCTGCAGAATTTTGGCTTCACAGAAATTTTGTGATATCGTTAATATAAGAAAAAAATGTAGTGCATTCATTATTCATAAGTATTTAATAAAATATTACCTACGATAATTAAACGTGTCATAATGAAATTTGTCATAGATGGGTTTTTTGGCGAGAAAGTGGAATAATAATTTCACCACCTTTACCAAAACCTCAAACCCTTTTAGTAAAATGTAAAAGCATTGTTACGTAAGAAATATTGCTAAATCACCAGGCAGTACGTGATCCTCATATTAGCTAACACCATAATTTAGCACCAAAGTACCTACACTGTTTACGAGATCTACATATTATATTTTAAGGAACTGACAAGTCCAGTTCTTAACCGCATCAGGGGGGGTACCATGAGTTTATGAAAAGTAAAACCGGCTAGCATATAATATATAGTATGCTAGCTAGTAGCATATTTGTATATGTAATATAATAGCATCTAGCATGTAAGCTTATTCGGTAGTAGTTCCGCTTAGAGATCTGAAGGGAATTGAAATCCCACTCGGGCATAAAAAAATTATGACAACATAGATGTGTTCTATGTCTGATGTTCTTGATGTTTTAAAATGTATGTTATGACTAGTAAGTGCTTACAAAAAGAGTATATATATTTTTCTATAGATAGTATTCTTTCATATTAGATAGATAAGATGACGTTGTAATGTAAAAATGCACACTAATGTTTATTTATCTATTACCATTAAAGTTAGGAAATTGCGAAAAAATTAGGCTACTGTGTAGTACATTATAGTGCGGTCATATGATAAAAAATAAATACATATATATAAATATCGTAGGACTATACACACAGCGCTATCTGGCCCCAAACTAAGCAGAGCTTGTGCGATGGTCAGAGTCAGATAACTGATAGAATACATAAATACTTTTCTTTTTTTTTAATACATACTTATAATACATACAGAACACCCAGACACAGAACAAACATTTGTTTTATTCGTAAAATGTTTGCCCTGAGTGGGAATCTAACCCACACCTTACAGCTCTCAAGGCAGATATACTACCAATGAGCCAACGGGGCTGTCAAAATATTCTGCCGCCAAGCCGTAATGATAATGTTCCAGTTTGAAGGGTACTGTAGCTAGCGCACCAAATTTAATGAGCCTCACCACCAAATGCTTCAAAGTAATGAGCGCTGATGTATTTTAATGTGCTACTCAAAAATTTGGAACCGCTGAACCCAAATTGCGCTATCTTACCATAAAAAATCAAATGCAGGCAATTCCGTAAACCCTTCAATGGGTACCTTCTATGCTACGTTTAAAAGCATTAGACCTAAATAAACGCTAGCATTTTAATAAAGCGTCCTATGTCTATAATTTTGAACGATCGCCCTATCTATCACAAGGAATATGTATTAGTAAGTAGATAGATCTAATTATACACTCGCAACTCTTCAACGCAAATTTTCTGATACCTACTGTTCACATTCAAAGCACGTTTTTCTTATGGACAACTTTAGCATAGATCATGTTTTTAAATATCACTTCTCGATTAAAAAAAATGTAGTTAAAGCAAATAGCGTGGTAATTTTTTTCTAAGCCTAGATTAAACTTATTTATAGCTTATAGTAACGTTTCTCAGCTGATCTTTCAGTCTAAGAGCTATCATTAGATACAGAATTAACCTTAGGCGTATCTACGACTGTAATCCCAAGCAGGTGAATACGCATCTAGAACTTTATGACCAGCTTATTGAATTTAAATCGACAAAAAAAAAGTCAATTGCTTTAGTTATAGGCATTCGATACTTATATCTGGTTCTCAGTTAGGAATTTTGTCTGTTTGTATCGCAATAAACACGAAGATTATTTTGTATCGTAATTATATTATGGTTAGTAGTAATAGTAAAAAACTTTTAATATCTTCACCAGTTTCATTGCATTCCTGTCTATTTTTCTAATTGAAAAGCAAAACAAAATATCTGAGTAAGTCCTTACACTTGAATTTTCTTATTTTGGGACGCAAATAGTTAAACTACGTGAGTTAATTTAATTCAGCATTTTCATGAGGTTATGTACATGAGTAATTGAGTAGGTATATTATTAATCGTCTTCCAGAAGAAAAACATAGAGGTCATAATTTTTAAAAGTATTTTTTAAATTTCGCTTTTGGAAAGAGCGAAGATAAATAAATAAAATAAATAAGTAAATATCGTAGGACATTACACACAGCGCCATCTGCCCCCAAATTAAGCAAAGCTTGTAGTATGGGAATCAGATAACTCATAAAATACTTAAATACTTTTTTTTTGTAAATACATACTTATAGTACATACAGTACACAGATGAATGATGAAAGAATGGGGAAACTATGGCTTCCAATTTGAAGGTCCTAGGTTTGAATCTAACGGCTCGCACTTTCCAAACATTTTTGCCTAATGCCGCTAACTTCAAACAGCAAAGAAAAAAATAGTAAAATAACCTAAATATCTGAACACAGTGAGTAGAGGCCAACGCCCAACAGAAGGAAAAATTATAAAAACAGCTTGCATCTTGTTGCCTTCAAGTCGCGAGTGAATTGGTTTCTTCTAGGAAAGCGTACTCCATCGTAGACCCGCATATTCGCTTAACATCAGGCGAGAGGGCGGTCCAACGTAAGCCTATCTATAATTAAAAAAAAAACAGGTCTTATACGAAACGATTTGGAAGTAGCTTAAAAAAACATTTACAGTTTCTTTTAAATGCCGTAAAGAAAATATTACTAGTTCGAATAATTATGTTAATAATGTTACACTTCGCTCGGTAAATGCGTTCACGTTATCAGGGTTTTTTTTTGTGATTATATATTTTATCGAGCGCAAATTATATAGTTTTTTCTAATGATTTTTGTGATTTTAGATTTAGTTCCTTAGTAATATAGTGCTGTTCAAAATGTGTTAATTTAAAGCTTTTAACTGGCTAGGTTTTAACCCACAGCTCATCTCTGGTCGATGATGGTAAACTCGCCTGGCCTGGAATGTAAGCTCAGATGTGAAGCTGCCTGAACACATCGTTATACGCTTAACAACAGAATTTCATCTTGAGGATGACAGCTAGTTAGACGAATACTAAAAAGTACCCTACCGCTATATCATGATTTCTTGCATAGGCTCAAACCGACCACTAATACAAAATTACAATCAACAATCACTGCAAATACTTTTCGAGAAATTAAATTTAAAAAGGCACACATTTATAACATATTTTTTATAGGAGCATTGAAAAATTAATCCTATAAACAATACCACACTAACAATATTTAAAAGCAATAAGATTTCACAAATTTATATCTAACGTTATTGCTCTAATAAAACGCTCCAATAAGGTAAACCTTAAAGTAATCTCCCGGCTTTTCCAGACTAACATGAACAGTTCACAAGGAATGCAGCCTACTTAACCACAACGACAACCTTGAGATAAAGCTTTGTTGCACGCATAAGAGGTAGCGACTTTTTAAACAACTTGCACTAATTAAAAAAAAGATTCGTTGCATAAATTAGTCATGTCTAAACATGTGCGGAAATCTTCCTTTTTTTTATGTATGTATAAGTAGATATATTGTTTGTTATGTTTGCATATATTTATGACTAGTGGACGCCTCGCGGTTTCACCCGCGTAGTTCCCGTACCCGTGAGAATACAGGGATAAAAGGTAGTCTATGTCACCCGGGGATAGTGTAGCTTCCCAACAGTGAAATAATTTTTGAAATCGGTCCAGTAGTTTCGGGGCCTATTCATTACAAACAAGCAAACAATCAAATCTTTCCTCTTTATAGTAGTATAGATGTACGCTTAACAGACTTGGATGACTTTTGGAAGATAGGTTATAAGTTATAACTATGACAACACAAACATTTCAAACTGGCAGGCGCTCCGCTTGTAAACTCAGACCAGTCCCTAATCTGCAGTAACCACACTACGGTCAGCTAGCGTCCGCTAAGCCGACGGTTTCACTGAATGTTATCTAGCGAATAAATTCACCGCACCACGCGGCTAAATCAACTCGGTAGCGGTTGGGGCTACAGTTATCCCTTAAGAATAACGTTAAAGAATAGAACAAATTAACACCATTATTAATATCAACTGTCTTTTCTAAGCCATATGCGTATTGCTGATACCTTCAAAAAGTCAAGGAAAACATTGTAAGGAATAGAAACCAAAGTGATTTAACAAAAAAATTTACGAAGATTTGCGTAGTCTGCCAACCCGCACTTGGGCAGCGTGGTGGACCAGCCTTATTCTTCATACAATAAAAAGAAGCCTGCGCCTAGCAGTGTGACAGTTTATGAAAAAAACAGGGCTGATTCGGATTAGAAATATTTTTAGCTTTACTCACTAGGTAGCGAAAGATTTATATTGAAATAAGCTATAAAATAAGACATTTAACTGTGATTTGCGCACTTCTATTCAATAGTTGTAGCAAGAGTACTTTTAAGTATTTGTGATAGCTTTCTAGTATTTATCTGTCAAATAAATCCATTACACCAACTGGAACATCAAGGTCTACACGCTAAACTCCTACAATGTGAACGTAGTAAGGATGCGTATTTTTGGGGGCAACGTGTATTTAATCAAAATAGAGGAAGGATGCATTTTACCAGAAACATTAGTCATTAGCATTGTTATTTTAAGACTCTATTCTACAATATCGTGAGAATATTGTTCTTTGTTTTTCTTTGAAGACAGGTCTGTCAGAGAGGTAATGAGAACAAGGTGTTTACGAGCATCTATCGTTAAACCTAGGGATAGATCTTTGTAGTTAAAACATATAATTATGGTTTCTGAATAAAGTTTTGATTGGGTTGCGAAATAATCATGCCACTTTTATTAAATATTTTCCATTATATCACATTTTCCAACACTTGTATTTTTTCGAGTAAAAATTGTGGCGTTTCATTCATAAAGTTACAAACTAATTGCACGGGTATAGGGAAGTTATATAATGTTGTAGTAGGACATGTCTTTTTGTGTCACTCGGTCGGAATTTCTGGTAAAGTTGTCACTACTTTTCTAGGGTGTGATCGGATTTAGCTTTGAGTTACTTTATGTGATTTCGACCGTTACATATAGAATTTTCATCAAACATTTAATAATATCTAAATATTTAACACTGGTCATTAACAAAGAAAAAACATCGAAACTAAATTGAATTACCCAGAAATGATTTAAATAATATTTGTTATTTTAATATTAATTAAATTAGAATGTGTATATTATGACAAATAGGAGTGCGTTTTACTACTATCTCACTCGATAATAAGAAAAAAAGCGAAATATTCACGTTTTAGCAAAAACTTTAAAAATCTCTCTGAATAGTATCCATGTAATAACATGCAAATTATTTGTGTGTATTATCTGTTGTTAGTTGTTCAGTTTGTTGTAAATTAATCTGGAATATGATCTATAATATTTGTACCAAGATCGACACCTAATAAAAAAAATTAACCCCCAAACCCCTCCCTTGATTACTGCAAACGTTTACTGCACCTTTCTGTTGTATTTTATTACGTTCTAAGAACTTTAATCTTCGGATATCTGGTTCCTTATAATATCGACAACTTGTTTTATGCGTAACATGGAGAGAAGTTCCATGTTGTCATTCATAAAATTAAATGTACCTAGAACATTAACATCGTCGTGCGACATTACCATGTAGTGCGACTACAAGTGGACTTCCGATCATAGGTCTCTTTTAAATTAGGTTATGGACTTTGTTTTTTTATGGTAAACGAAGAGCACACTAATAGTCTAGTCAGTAGGGATAAAAACACCTTTTCCATACAAAACAATAGATACATGTGTGACTTACAAAAAAAAGTGTGAAATTATGTTCTCTTCAAGTTTGCAACATTGAAAAAAAAACAGATTTTCAGCACCTTTCATCTAAAATGGCGGCCCGAGCGACCACACCTCGAGGTCACAAACCAAACAATTAAACGACATATTGCAAAATTGTTACTTCACCACCTTTTGTAGGGTAAAAATCCTGACTGATTGGACTACAAAAAGATATAGGTAAATATAATAATCGAATTATTTAGTTTACCTTCTGTCATGTTTTTATTCTATGACTATTATGGTTCTAAAGCCGCACCCTTACCGCATAATAAGTAGAGCATCTAGATAGATTCTGTTCTGTAGAAGAAATTGCTGAGTTATAATGGTTTTTGCTCCGACAATGGTATAAATCTGAGAATACTATAAATAAGAATAATCGTTTATAAATAACGAACTACATTTTCTTTTATGTTTGTCAACTAAATCGTGTTGGCGTACTTTTTTGTAGGACATAAACTTCTGGCATTTCTTTTTCCTATTTTAATTGATTTGATGTTTCAGTTTTTAATATTCTATGTTTTAAAGTAATGCGTGCCATAACAACGATGCCTTGACCTACCAATAAAATCTGTTCTAAATATTCAAGTTTTTCTAATGTAAAAGATACGAGACTAACGAAACGCTCTCCTGGTCGTAAGATTATTTTTGTTAAAGTGTACAAACTAGGTGTTTGACGATGGCTAATTTGATGTTACGTGACGTTGTGGTCGAAGATGGTAAAGCACACCTAGCCTGGAATGGAAGTGGCTCTTATATGAGGCTGCCGGAACACGCCGTTAGGTGCTTACCGGCAAATTTTTAACTTTTTTGCCATTTTTTTATATTATTTTTTGCAGGTCGAACTGGGCACTAAAAAATACCTAAACACCATGCTATCATTTCTTCTGTTTTCCATTATTGGCAGCTCAAGCTCATTGTTGGGATTTAGATTCACGCCCTATGCCCTACGCCGGCCATGACTATTGCAGCGATATTCAGATCTTTGAGTAACAAAACAAAGTCCAGTCTAATCCAGGGGCTCGCTGCTTTGGCGCGCATTACTTTGAAACATTCGATGATTGCTTACTCTCAATAGCCCTGTCATTTCGCTGGCTGCAGTATTCCTCTAAGTGGAACACACTAATGTGCACACACTATTGCTCAGTAGCAGATTTATCTATGTAGCGGGAATCTGTGTTACCAACCTAGAGGACCTCCTGCTAAAGAGATTTACCACATATTAATTTATAGTAGTATATTTATAGTAGTAGGTACAATTTATAATTTATGTAAACTATGCTAACACAAGATGGTTAGTAAAGTAAAACTTACTGCTCTCAGAAATCACCAACATTTCTACTACATGTTTTAAGTCAAGCAGAGGTGCCCTACAAGGGGTTTGGCACGACTACATGACTTGGAAAATATCCGCACGCATTTGCAAGCATAGCTGCCTTCATTGCACTTTCAACTTGTAATTAGCCAACGTCGTTGGAGTACCACGTTTATTCATTAGCCAGTGCAGTGTATCCGGTAGTATTATATCCTTTTAACCTCGGGAAAACATTACGGATGGGATGAGAATGGTAGATATTTTTTGCACTTCGCTATTCTGTGCCAGGGAAATCATTTAACCTTTTTTTTTATATTTCTACCGAACTCTGAAGTCTGCTGCACAAAATTTTTTCGGTAATCTATAAGAATATCTTTGACTTTGCTTTATTACTCAAAGTTATGTGTATTACTGCAAATAGTCATGGGCATGCGTTATCTCTTAACATAAGGACAGAGTCTCGTTCGTCTCACTACTTTTACATTAAAAAAATTTGACAATTAATTGAGAGATTTATCAATTCAGTAAGTATATTTAAATTCTTTAATGAGTATATCGTCGGATTTATTATATAAGATTATAAAGTAATTATTAATGAACACATTAATTTACATAAATGTCAACATGCAGTAAATTAAATTAAAATGAAATAAAAATTACAATAATGAAATGTCAAAAAGTTTAGCGACATTTAGTAAAAAAATATAATATAGTAAGTATTGTATATTTAAATTCATATACGGATTATGGAGAAAAAAATGTACCAAAGATTAGTACCTAATTATAATTATAAGATCTGACAGAACTCGTAACTTTTAGCGATTGGACGTCACTCTTATTTATTCTTATTCAAGTATCAAGTTCCGAATCATAATTCGGCACATGACTTTATCATTTGGCACTTTATAATCGTGCATATAAACACGAATGTGATTATGTGAATGCAATATTAAAATGTGGTGAAACAAAATATACTTTCGAGTAGTTTTTAAAACACCATTAAATCTTTTTTAGTAAAGTGGTCATTATTACGCCATGACCAGACTTGATCTTGACTTACTTTTTATAGATTAAAACTTAAATTTTTCCTCTGGTTGATTTTTCATCAAATACTTGAACATGCCAAAACTTTTCACGCTGGCAAAATGCACAATGTGCGATGACAAAAATAAAAGAAAATAAGTCTCATTACGAGCAATTACCATCTCATGAAGCACAATGCATCGTTACCTGCCGCAGCCCTTTTGAGAAGGTCACGTACAAGTACCATAACCCACTTAGTTTGAAAACACATGACCACAAAACATCCGGAAACTTCAGCAACAAAATGACAAATTCGTGACAATACGCCACACGAACAATGCAAAGATGCTCACTTCTTGTCATTATAAATCTAATTCCGGAGCTATTAGCAATTTTAGTGGACAAAAACTGACTACAGCGAATAAAGTGCTTTATGCAGTTAATCTATGCAGCTATTAAAAATAAATTACGATGTCATTGTCTCGAAATAGAATCAATCTCAATTTCAACCGAAATAAATAGTTTTAAATTAATAAGACATGAGTTAGTAACACTATTGTGCGAAAATTTAAATGATGATACTGGGTTATTATTAATAATTAATTGGTTGAATGTCCTAAAGTAATGAGCACTAACGCAACGATGGACTTTATCAAAGTTCTAGATACTACTGCGAAGATCAAAAATGCTAATATTAGGCATCAGAAAGCAACTCGTTCATCACATTACTTCATAACATAAAATAATAAGCAGATTAAATAATTCGGTCTATGGCTTTTCATTGTTCTAATTTATAGCCTATCAAAAAATGAAATGAAATTAATATTACTAGGGATTAACATAAACTGTCAACACTCTGGAGTGATAACCTTGTCGTTTTTTTATGGTTGACAAGCTTGGTCTTTGACTACTGCTCACCTGATGTTTAGTGACGGCGGCGGCGCGGTCGAAAATGTTAATAGACATCCGGCCTGGAATGGAACTAGCTCTTAAGTGAAGCGGCAGATCATGAGGGTGGTAGCTAGCCAGCTGAGTGCTAGAAAATACCACCATGCTATGGTTTCCTCACGATGTTTTTCTTCATCGGCAGCTCATTGTTGGGGTATGAATCCACGCGCTTCGTTACAACTTGGCCGGTTTGGCCAAGTGCGAGTCGGACTCGCGCACGAAGGATTCCGTACCATTATCTATAAAAACGGCAAAAAAAGGTTCATGTGTTACAGCCTGGTGACAGTTGGGCAGCGGAGTCTTAGCAGTAGGGTCCAGTTTTACCCTTTGGGTACGGAACCCTAAAAAGACTGGAGTGAAAACTTTGTGACACGAACCCATAAGTGCTCCTAACAAAAATCGCTTAACGCGGCTAAAGAAGTTTTCACTTCAAAAACGTAGATATACCTATATAACGTAAGCATGTCGTAACATAATCGTAAAATCACGAATTCGAGTATCGAGTTAAGACGTATTCGATTTGCTCGATTCGATTTGCTACAGATTACGTAATGCAGAATTAATTCTTTAGGAAGTAGTTTAGCACACTCGTGCTTACATACGTAAGAGAGTTAAGCTAATGTTTAAAATATCGTAGGAAGTCATTAAAACGGTAAACGCTTAATTGAAAGTGACAGTGTTGATCTAATCTGTTACTGCATTGACTTTATGAGCGTTTTAGCGCCTTATTTAATCCTACTAATATTATAAATCTAAATGTTTGCATGTTTAGATGTTTGTTAATAAATCACGCAAAAACAACTTAAAATGTTTGGATGTAATTTAGCACACACATAGTTTGTTACGTGGATTAACATAAATTTAGGTAACTTACTAAAACGAACGAACAACAAAAAAACCGGCCAAGTGCGAGTCGGACTCGCGCACGAAGGGATCCGTAAAATATTTATAAAAACGGCAAAAAAATCGCATTTGTTGTATGGGAGCCCCCTTAAATATTTATTTTATTTGTTGTTATTGCGGCATCAGAAAATACATCATCTGTGATGAAATTTTAACTGTCTAACTATTACGGTTCATAAGATACAGCCTGGTGAGACGGACAGACGGACGGATAGCGGAGTCTTAATAGGGTCCCGCTTTACCCTTTGGGCACGAAACCCTAAAAAGAAACTACAAGAAGAAAATTTGGTACCTACTTATATTATATAATAAATAATACATTATTGACACAGCAAATTTTATTTTTTTATATCCCGCTCAACACAGCAAATCATTATCTGCTTGCATAAAATAATGTATACTTTATCATTTAATTTGGATGCCTTTTTAAGCCAGTTACAAATTTCAACAAAATATAAATTGTTATGGCTTAAAGCGGCGATGCGGTAGGTAATCACATTCTCCTTAACTCTACATTTTAACCAAATCAAGATCGCTTCCGATAAAGTTAATAGCAGTGTAGTTTACTCAGCCCACCTATTATTTTACACACAATTTTCTAAAGCAATTAAAAAGCTATAACAAAGTGTAATGGGTGTGCTTGAAATTAATTAATTTTCTTATTTTCCATAAAACTAAGAACAATGGAAAATACGTAATATGTTTTGTAGCAAAAGAAAAACGACACGCGCGGCGGAAAACTTTGGAAAGTATAACGAATTTAACTTTTTTTTTTATTAACTAGCTAAGGTTTATTAGCCAGACAGAAATATTTAAAGAACGGATATCAATTAGATTATTTAGAATAAATATGTACTACAATTGAACTAGGTACCGAATCTAAAAAGCTGCTATTAATTGGAGTAGTTCCCAAAATGCTGGCCCCATTGCCACGTTGTACGGAAATACCTAATTCTTCTTCCGGAAAAAGGAAATAATCCTTTTGCGGTTTCCTTTGAAAGAGCACTTTAGGTATTGGGTTTTACCCTATTCACCCTCAAGCTACAGCATACAGAACACCCAGACACAAAACAAACATTTGTTTATACCACAAAATATTAGTCCTAGGTGGGAATTGAACGCCATACAGCTCTTAAAGCAGACATAATATTTTACATATTTTTAACACATATTTAATTACCTATATGATCTACTATATGCACTTATGCAGCATACACCTAACACCGCCCTTCCCACTTTAAACAATGATATACTGGTAGTATATCATTATTTGACGAGCCAACAGGGCCGTCAACAGATTTTAGATTTTCAATTCAGCAAACAAAAAAACTATGAATGGACCAAGTCTCAGTCTATTCATAATTTAATTTGGATTATTGTATTAAAATACTATATTAGCGCACTAAGCATTTTCAATACTCGCGCCTTTTCTCATTTATGATCCAACACGCCATAAACGTAGAAAGCATGGCCTTCAATTAATTCGACATCAAAACTAACATGACACAGCCTAGTTTCACGAGCATCGGAGTTAGACTGTGACTATCTTCATCTTTAAATCGAGCTGATTAATTTTCTCTAAACAAATGTTATTATGTTTTACCTGCTACTGTTTTATGACGATTTTAGTATAGTAGAAAGTAATAAGAGGATTATATGAGACAACGCCAGCTTATGACTATTGCATTACATAGATTCCCTGTGAGTTTGTGCTACCCGAGTAAGTATTTCCCTATAGATACAATTTCGATGTCTACAACTTAGTGTGAACGTTGAAGAGTTATCTATAGGGTTACGATAATGCCTATATATATACACTATAAGAGAAAACAAAAAGAGGTGGTAACTGATTGTTTTAGCTTGAAAACTCTGTAATTGTTTTTTTTATTTAGCCGAAGGTATTTTCACAGATAACACCATAACTTCATATATTCAGATAATTTCACCTACGTGGTTAGAGCTTAATTTTCAAATTGATCGGAATATAATTTCTGTTAAAACATTTAAAATACCAATATGTTATGTTGTTATGTTTATTAGTATGTATCTGTATTTATGTATTACTAATAGTGGCACTATTCCGAAAATGTTCAAAAACTTTCTAGATCTAAAAGTAAAAAAAATAAATACACCTTTATCTCTTAATCACTTTCTAAAATTGGGAGTTTTTGGCGGAAACGCAGAATAGGTCATGTCGCCGCATTGTATTATTTTTCGAAATAAGTATGTGTTTTTATTTTCGAATGTTAATTATAAACTGTAGTGTTTAGTTAAAACAGTATTGAATTGCGTGCAGTTTTGCGGGAAAATGGTATAATGTAAAAACATGACTTTTATGTTGTTTCCAAAACTCCGTTGAAACTTGTAATATAATCTACTACTATTTTATTAGGGCATTAACGGAGACGACCTTGATTACTTTGTGTGATTATTTATTTATTTTTCTTTGCTTGAAAATATCAAAATACGCGATACACTGGCAAATGCGCAATTTGCGAAGCCGAAAACAAAGAAGAAGTTTAAAATTATAATGATTGTTTGCAGAACTATTATTTAACTTGACTACTTTAATAAGAGGTGCTTACTTTGTTGTACACACTTAAGATACTGTTCCACAGTTTCTCAAAGGATGCTTTTCAATACTTTACGAGTTTATAAATAAATATTATTGTGTTTACATAATTTGTTTGAATAAGCATGTAGAGGATACTTATGCGTGTAACTGTATACATTGTAATAATATGCGGATACTTATGTGTTTATACACTTCTTGGAGAAATGACATCACTAGTTACCGTTTAATGAGATGGAAATTTTATAAGATGATACAAAAGACGAGTTAGACAAGTTATGAGATTTAAAAAAATTGCGTTTATAAACTTGTATTAATTTTTTTTGTGTTAAAGTAATAAGACAATCGAAACGCTCTCCTGGCGGTAAGAGATAACGCCTGTCCATGATTTTTCGAGTAACAAAAACTGCTGTGAGAGTTTCGATAGTGAATCTCAATATTTTTAATTTCGCTAGCTGCAGTAGGTACCCTTCGAACTGGAACACATTAAAGTTTACACACTACTACTTGACAGCAGAACATCCGTTTCTGCGCTAGTTCTTACCAAGACGACCTCCTGTAATCGACTACCTAGTGTATAATTATTGTTTAGTTAATTATAAGCTAATACCAACCTTATGTTTTATTTGTTGTTTACTTCTGTTATCTTCCTTGAAAGTCGGTCGTTAAAATTATTCTGTAACAATAGAAGAGAAAAAAATAATTAGAAAATTAAAGCCACAAGTTACAGAAACGTTATTATAAACATCGCAATTTTTATATTTTTTTATAATTTTGATACATCAATATTGGAGGGCACTTTACACAGCGATATTTTAAAATAAATAAAGTTTTTTTTTTATAATTGACAGGTTAGGTGTTTGATCGCAGCTCACCTGATGTTAAGTGACGATGTGGTCGAAAATAGTAAACTCGGTTAGCCTGGGATGAAACTGCCTCTTAAGTGAGGCTGCCGGAACACACCGTTAGGCAGATGCTTGGCGATAGATTCTCAATTTGATTTTCAAGCTGAGAATTAGCATCATCTTGCTAATACGCTGAGCTATTTCTGTGACTTAAGGTCACTGGCGAATTATTTCGTTCCGGATACGAGCCCTCATTGAAATACCGAGCATAGTCCCTTCCATAGCTCGCTGAGCGACTTTGAACTAACGGACCATACCTGCTGTGAGTGACCACGTTTCAGCTATACAATGTTCATTGTAAGTTAATTGTACCATTGCTGTTTTCCTTGGAAGAACCGATTGTAAAAGATTTATAGCCAGTTCATTAAGGTCAACTAGCCGAATGATAGCGGGTGTTCGCAAATCCACAAATTCCAATTAAAAGCATGTTCTACTCTATACCTGTATCACGTGTAGAGTACAAATTCAGACGATAATTGTAACGATGAGAGTGTATGTATTATGCGGAACACGGGGTCGCACGCGACGGCGTGCGCTTTGCTAAATATCGTTCGCTATCGGTGCCAGACAGTTACACACAACTTCACGGAATCGATGTATTGTTCATAGGGTTCCGAAAAAATTTCTTTTCGATTTCTTCTATCCTTTTTTTATATCCAGTCGCGAAGTCGTTTTTTTTATATTTAAATTTATTCACTCCACAGACACCGGCGTCCGTGACCTTTGTCAACTTGAAATACATTTTTTTTTACATTAGTACAATTTAGGAAGAGGATATTTTGTCTAAGTCGCAAAGACGCAAAGTCGTTTTACAAGTATATCTGTCTGTAGCTCTGACGTCTGAACTCCTTGTTTTTTTTTGTTTGAAATAGGACTTGATTGAGATTTTTCTCAACTATGATTTCAGAAAATCTGTTCAGCCGTTTAAAGGTGTTCAGTTCTATTCAAATCGATTAATGGATGTTATCATCTCTGGAAGTTTTAGTATTTTTTATTTATACTATAATTATTTAGGCTCATTGATCGTATGTCTGTTTTAAGAGCTGTACGACGTGGGTTCGATTATTCTCACCCAGGAAAAACGTTTTTAGTATATGTTCTGTAGGTATTATAAGTACGTATATTTAAATATAAAGTATTCTGTTAGTTATCTGAATTCCATAGTACAAAATTTGCTTAGTGTGGCGTCAAATGGCATTGTGTATCATTCGATCCTACTGTATTTTTTTTTTTTGCATAGAGGTTGCTTGAAAATAATTGCGCATAGCGATAAGGCCTTAATTCGTTATCAACAATTTTTTTTATGGTCGATAGGCTAGGTGATTGACCACAGCTCACCTGATGCTAACTGACGGTGTGGTCAAATATGGTAAATACAACTAGTTTAGAATGGAACTGAGTCGCAAGTAGGATGTTGGAACACATCGTTAGATGCTTGGCGGCAGATTTTTAACTTGAGAGTGGTAGCTATGGCCAGCTGATAACTAGAAAGTACCACCACCACCCTACCCTACCACCTTACTTCTTTTAAGCCAAGAAATAATTTTGTGGTATTTTCTGTTACTTAGATATATTTATTAACGTTTATATACAATACATTCATCAAACGTTTGTATGAGCAGAGAACTTCAATGGTATTGTAATTAAGTCACATAAATTAAATGCATACGCGCGATGTCGCTAGTCTCTACATAGTATAAAACAAAGTCACTACCCGCTGTCTGAACGCTTAGTTTTAAACCATACAACGGATTTTAATGTGGTTTACCATCAATAGATAGACTGATTCAAGAGGCAGGCTTATATGTATAAACCACTATTGTAGTATCTACATTGCACCCGTGCGAAGCCGGGTTGGATAGCTACTTGTAAAACTTAAAAAAGAAATTTAGCTAAATATCATGACTGCATCCCTATTCAGAAAACCACTACTGAAATTACCGCAATTCCTATTCTATATCCGAAGGCAATCTATTCCGATAAGATATGAATAAATCTATCCTGGCAGCTAGTCATTAGCGACGACTGGTATGGGCTAGGTGCAATGCCAGAAATGGCACTTAGAAAAGGAAATAAGCAAATGCTCAGACTCTACAGCCGACGTCTGCCTACTATTTTACTTACAATCACGCCTTTTTCCCGTAACGAAGGCAGTGACTATATCTATCCGTCTGTTGCTTGTGGCACTTTCATTAACGTTTTCATACAGTTCGACGGTACCAGACCATCGACTTACATGTATCACAGTTTCTATTACTAAATAGGTTTTTTTTATGTAAACATAGAAGAAGTAACGTGACACTCTACTGATGGTAAGAGATAACGTATGTCCATGACCATTGCAGCAATACATAGAACTTTGAGTAGCAAAACAAAGTCATCGCTGCTTTGGCACTCATTAAATTGAGACTTTCGCTGGTTAGTCTCAACAGCCTTGTAATTTCGCTAGCTGCTGTACCCTTCAAATCGGAACACAGTAATGTACTACTGTTGTGGTTATAATATCAATTATTTGGTTCCCATAGTACAAGTTTTGTTTGGTTTTGGGCTACATGGCCCTGTGCCCTGTGCGATCCTGTGTCTCTCCATATTATCATATCAACTCATAAGCAACGAAAACGCAATTTTTTACAAAACATTGCTAAATATATTATTTTCATATAGAACGTAAGTAAATCCAACAGAACACAAATTACGCATTTCGCCGTAATAATGTTAAAATTATATTGCAAGGTAAGCGGAGTGTTGGTCGTCCAGCCGCAAGATGGGTCGACAATATTGTCACCGTCGCGGTTCGAACCTGGACCAGATTGGCACAGAACCGAGGCAGATGGCATTACAAGAGAAAGACCTATACCCAGTGGTGGGATAAAGAAGGCTGTGGATGATGATGATGATCACATAAATGTACAATAAGAACCTAGCATTTAAGCGAATAGTTTGCCCCATAAAAGGTGGGTACACACAATTCTAAAAGGTCCAAGGTTTAATTATGACGTTGTAATCCGATCGACTAGCGGGAACTGCGACGATCTGTGACTAAATAGCTCAACAAGGCTATGCAAAAGCTTGTAATGACATTATTTACATTTAAATCGTTTGGCTTTCGTTGCAGAGTGTTGTAGATTCGGATGTTAACACGAAGTTTGCGCACGCGAACCTCCAAGTAAAATTTATTGATCGTTGACAGTCCAGAATAAGGACACGGAGAGATTAGTAGCAAAACTAGAAAACAGACTCAAGGAATAGAAAACGTAAGTCTTCGTACCACTAATATATAGATAGATAAATAGATAACTCTTTATTGTGCACACCATGAGAAGAAAAAAGAACAGAGAACAAAAGAACCTTATGAACTAGTGCCACAAGTGGCGGCCTTATCGCTAACAGCGATCTTTTCCAGGCAACCGATAAAAGAAAAACACGATAGAAAACCTAGGAAACAGACGGGAGATGAACAAGAAACACATAAGCTATTTTTTTTCCTGGGTCTCAGCTGCCTCCATACCAAATTTCATGCAAATCCGTTCAGTAGTTTTTGCGTGAAAGAGTAACAAACATCCATCCATCCAAACTTTCACATTTATAATATTAGTGGGGTAGATCAATATAAAGATATACCTACCTATCTATGCTAAGCTACGACCTACGACACTCCTTCGACTTTCTAATTAACAGATAAACAGTAATTTTCATTTTCTGTAAGTCACCACGCCGTCACTTAACATCAGGTGGTCAAATACCTAGACTGTCAACCATACAAAAAATATATGCAGGTGGCGCACTACTCATTGACCTGTCTATTGTCTAATGTTAGTACATTAGAGTAACAAAATATATTATTTGCTTATTTATTAACTTTCTAGCCACGCCACGCGGTTGCATCGGTGTTTTCGGGACAAAAAAAGCCTATATGTTAATCTTGGATACAGCACATCAGCTTCCTAAATTTGATCCAAATCCGTTTAGCCGATATTACATGAAAAAGTTACAAACATATTATGTTCATACATACAAAAAGTATAAATGGAAAACGGTAATGAACAGGCAGCGCTTACCTACTCGTGTATATATGCGTTTAAAATACCTATTGGTTAGTATCCGTCCTAAAGTTATTATTTGTCTACAGATACCTGTAGAAAAAAAAACTTGCCAACTAGCTTTATCTAAAGTCTTCGTCAGTGTCAACAATTATATCAGCTGCTATATCTGTCGCATAAATATGACAGCTATAACACAGAATAAAAAAAACAGAATGTCAACTAGTTATTGTATATGAAAATTGATAAAACAATTTCGATATCGTAAAATTATAGGCCGTGACTAAGTAATGAATAAGTTATGATTGAACGGCCCATAAAATATGACGGGTTTTTATTTAATGTGTTCACCGAAGATCCGTTAGTTTAGAGGGCATGTAGTTGAATTACTAAAGTACGTGTAACATCACGTTTAGAGTTTCTAGGGAGTTTTGGTGGGAATTTGAATAAATCATGTGACCTCATTGTGTTGTTTTAAAAATTTGTGGTTTTTCTGTGTTTTAGCTATAGAAATAATGATATTATATTGATAAAGTGCCGAATTACAAGTGCAAGTGTAGGAAAATGATAGTAGTGAAACATAATATTTGCCTCCAAAAGTCTGTCAAATCTTTTAGTAAAGTCGCGAATAAGTTCTTTATTAGGGCATGATATTCATCTCATTACTTTTTACATTAAACAAAAAAATAATAATTAGCAAACGCACAAAGAGCGACGCCAAAAACAGGCGAAGAAAAAAAACCTTTAGCGACTGACTTAACTTCAAAACAATCTGTCATGAACTACACTCGATATAGCACGACTTCTTGTCTCAACCCATTAGGGTTGGGACAAGAAAAAGCCATAAACCAAGAATTGAATTGAATTGAGGGTTGAGACAAGAAGTCCCCCCCACATACATTTTGAACCTAATCCCATATAGGTATTAACCTATATGGGATTAGGTTCAAAATGTATGGGGAATATGTATGTTATACAGATTACCACTGTTACATTATTACCTAGCTCCTTACTTTTTTAGGTCTCCTGGTACATTTGCACCAAAAACATTAGTAAAACGACTATTATTACATAACTAATACTAGAAATTTACTCGTAAGGCCTACAGGATATACAGGGTAATTTTAACAAACCAGCCACCACTTACAGACAACGTATCAATTGACTTTGTGTAAAATACCATGTTAAAAAAGTTAAATGTGTTTTGTTACTGTTATTATGACCCAAGAACACACTCATAAAACGTTTGAATTGTCCGAGGACCACTTGAGTAAACAAATTAAATTATAACGAGGGCTTTTCAACACTTTAATTGTTTCCAGGGACTGAATAAAGACAATAATGAATCTAACATTCTGCTGTAACTTATTTTGCAAACTGTACATATCGGTATTTTGACTGCATGATTATGTTCCACGAAGTTTTTAAAACGTTGAAGATTAGGAGGGGTGCGTTTGACCGCCACAGTAAAAGGCAAACGAATTCTGTAAATTATGTTTTATTGAGGCAAATCTATCATGTTAATGGACATCGTATCGATCTAAGGATTGGTTATTTTGTTATCTATACATTTTTTATTTATTTCTTGTGAGCACAATATTTAAGATTTATTATTCCGAACGAGATTTGCTATCTCGATCTACCTATCAAAGTGATCATTTTTTTCAAAACTAATACCTACGCTTAATTCGAGAAAAAGCTTGTGTCTCCATACAAAATGATTGATCACGTACTTTTTTTTTTAACATCGCTCTTTGTGTATTTATCCAGTAGCAATAATTGTTATATTTTAACCTAAATAAACTTAAATAATAGTAGTTTCGGCGGTTTTATTGGGACACTGTCTGCTTTCAATATGGAGGTCTTGGGTTTGAATCCCACGGCACGCACCACTGTCTTTCCTTCAAATGGTAAAATAAAACATCATAAGGAAACCTACATGTTTAAGAGTTCGTAAAAACAATGGTTCTGCAAGATGTGTGAAATCGGCCAACCCGCACTTAGCTTTACCTCACAATGAGGAGAGTCCTGCGCCCAACAGTAGAACAATTTATAAAAACAGACCTGATCCAGAAAGTGAAATAAATCTGAATCACATTAAAAGTCACACAAAGTAAGTTAAGTCCGAGACCAGCCATGCCCTAATAACGTAGCTGGTACTTTTGTAACAGACTCTTGCAAGCAACACCATAATTCAATTTTCATATTTATTCTCTCAAAAGAATTTACATTTAAATGAAAAACAGGATTAATTTTATGTTCCAGTATCGATCGCATCGTTCAGTAATAAAGTAACTTTAATGTTATTGTTTGTATGCAAAATAGGTAGTCAAAACAATGCCAAAAAAACTAATACTTATTTTAAAACAGCTCTAAATCCCACTAATATTAATAAGGTTTTTTGTTCTCTGTACTCTTTTCTATCTATGATGTGCACAATAAAGAGTTATATCTATCTATCTATCTATCTATCTAATATTGTAAATGTGAAAGTTTGGATGGATGGATGTTTGGTACTCTTTCACGCAAAAACTATTGAACGGATTTGGATGAAATTTGGTACGGAAATAGCTGAGACCCTGGATTATAACATAGGCTACCTTTTATCCCGAAAACATGTAGCGGGTAACACCGCGGGGCGCAGCTAGTACTTTACAAATGAAACACCACAATTTTATCCATACGCAAAAACATTGGAAAAACAAATAAATAAATGTTGTAGAACATTACACACAGCGCCATCTGACCCCAAACTAAGCAGAACTTGTGTAATCAAAAGTTTCAGGAAACGATAGGTGGTGGTATAATTTTTTCGAATTAAGCATATTATTGACTAAAGGTTACTTTTATCAATTAAATTAAATATACATACAATTAACAATAATAACACCTTTAAATATTACCAAACCAAGACGCTGCAACAGTTCCAATGGATTGGAGACAATTCAACTTATCGATCGAGTATCGATTGATCAAGGCGGACTATATTGGACTATATTTTATAAAATAGGTAAGTCATTATATCGTGTTAATTATAAGGCATTTAAGTTGATATGTAGATGTATCTAAATAGACCGCAGGGCGCAGTGGTGCAGCCAGTTTTCCATCAAATACCCCATTTGGATGCCACACGCTCACTACCCGGCAAACGTCGATTGATCTTCTATCTACTGCAGATCAGTAACAAAGAGGATGCGGCATAAATGCGCATTTTTCATTTGGTCACAAAAGTTTTTGAACACGTTGAGTTGCTCAGGGATGATATTCTAACTTAACATCAGGTGAGTTGTGGTCAAACACCTAGCCTGTCAACTGTCAAATATCTTAATAAATATAAAAGCTCAGTAAATCACATCCATACTAAAGTTGTATGAAAGATATCGTTCTTAGCGATAAAGACTCCAGTACACAACTTTTAAATTGTTACAATCATTTACTTTTTACTTAATAGTAGATTTTTTTAAACAGTAGTGTGTAAATATTACTGTGTTTCGGTTTAAAGGATATTGCAGCTAGTAAAATTTCAGGTCTCTTGAGACTAACCATCGAAAGTCTCACAGTAATGAGCTTCAATACAGCGATACCCTGGACTTTGTTTTGCTACTCAGAGTTCTGTGTATCGCTCCAATTGTCATGGGCATGCGTTATCTCTAACCATCAGGAGAGCGTCTTGTTCGTACCGTAACGCACAAATTTATATTTTTAATTAATCCATCATTATTTTATGCATATATAGTAACTTTGATATGTTTACTTACGTTGAATCCCATAACATCTAAAAAAAATCGATAGATCTTAAATATGCAAGCAATTTTTCACTATAGTTATTTTTATGTAAAGGTATCTAATAAGTCGAGAAGAACGGTCTACTAATGGTAAGAGATATGTTATGTCCATGACAAACAAAGTCTGCTTTCGCACTTATTACTTTGAGACATTCGATGTTTAGTCTCAATAGCCCTACAAATTCTACTTTTTATTTGCCGTTTCCTCTTTCTGTCCGCTCTCTGCATTCTATATTATGGCATATTTATGCAAGTGGAGTAATCACTGCGCTATCGTCTTTACGTTGGCGATGTCTATTTTATAGGTGTTTTGATTTATAGTCCATTGCCGCATGAAGGTACTGCGTAGGTGCTTGTACTAGGTACGGAATTTTTATGCGCTGTTATGTACAGTAGGAAGCTTGTACCAATCAATTTTATATGAACATATTTTAATCGATGCTACTCGTCACAAATAATTCGTTTTGAAACCAACGTAACCAACTTTTTTTTTGTTAATTCGTCGCCATATGTACGTAAAGATCATAAAGCTTAGCTTATATATCATATTTGCACTTTGGTTTTCGTCATTAATGTCGAATAGATGAATTTGAAATTAATACTATTTACTTACATTTATACAAAAAACTTAATCGTAAAGTCCGTAAATAGATTAAATCTTAGTCAAAGTCACACAATGTAAGTCACGGTTCAGTCATATTTTTTTTTATTGTTGACTGGCTAGGTGTTTGGCCACAGCTCACCTGATATTAAGTGACAGTGTGGTCGAAGAAGGTAAAGCAGGCTGCCGGATCACACCGTTAGGTGCTTGGCGGCGGATTTTCTACTTGAAGGTGGTAGCTAGCCAGCCGAGTACTAGAAAGTACCCTACCACCATGCTATGGTTTTCTCACGATGTTTTCCTAAAAGTTATTTGATGAGTATTACGGCTTTGGGTAATCCAATGGTACCGAGTTTCTCTATAATATATCAAAAAATGGCAAATATTTTTTACTGTCGGGTGGCACGGGGCGGCGCGGGCACAGCGTGAATGAATTGTGTTCGTCGGGCACCCACAGAGTCCTATTCAAGTACAAAGTTATAATCTTATTATAAGAAATTATCGTTTTCCTAAATATCTAACTCACGTTACAAGATGTGATTATTTATCCACGATTAAATTTATTGTAACTGCGATTGTTACGGGAAGTTTTTTTTTTAATTTTGTTTTGGTAATTTAAGTACCAGCGAGGATGCTCTAAGCTCTTATTACTGTTCAAGTGGTGACAAAAATGTATACAACCGCATATCGTATGCCCGCGCAACAAGGTTCGCATTCCCGTAACTTTTTCATGGGCTCTTAACTTGAAAAATAATAATAGTATAAAATAACCCCACTGTTATTAGCGAGTACAAAAGTACCTAATAACAACAAAATGTTTTGTATAGTGAATTCAATTTTTTGTATATTTTCCTCTAATAAATAATTCTAAAATGAACAATTACAAATATGTTTAATTGAATTTTATAAAGTGTTATTGTATATACATTTTTTTTAAGTTTGTCAGACTAAATGTTTGACCACAGCTCTTCTGATGTTACTTCGACGGTGTGATCGAAGATGGTAAACACACCTAGCCTAGAATTAAACTGGTTCTCAAGTGAGGCTGTCGGAACACACAGTTAGGTGCTTGGCGACAGATTTTCAAAGTTGAGAATAGTAGCTAGCTAGCCGAGTACTAGAAAATACCTTACGACCACGCCATGGTTTCCTCGCGATGTTTTCCTTCACCGGCAGCTCAAAGCCATTATTGGGGTTTGAATCCACGCCGTTTGGAGTGTGAACGCCTTTTCCGAACAAGTGAGTCAAGTTTTCTAAGTGCATTCGAATACTGTAGACAAAATAAAAAATGACCTCGCCTTAACTAAGGTGGTATTTTCTTATCACTTTCAGATGCAATAAAAAAGAAATCTTAAGGCACGTGTCTACAAATTGCCAATGATGCCGAAAAAAACGTAAATTAGCGAATAACCTTGTGCTTTAAATAAATACGATAGGTATCAAACTCACGAGTACAGTCGACTACAAAATTATCAGATTCTTTTAAGTATAATTGAATCTGTATTGGATGAGTGCTTGAGACAACCCTATGCTATTTTAGATCCCCAGATATAGTTCAATATTATGTTTTTTATTGAGTGCCAGTATAAGCAAATTATTTACTTAATTGTCAAGCTTCACCTATTCTCAATACAATCCATTTGCACTCAATTTTTGTTTTTTACATTTCATACATCACTTTTTAGCCCTAAACTAAATAAAGCTTATACTATGGGAACCAGATACAATAAAACTAATAATCCTATGAGATAAAATGTACATTTAAAATTCTATTGAAAAAATGTTAGTCGGACTAAATGAACCGAATACGAAAATGTGTCAAAACCACTTCAGCTCCCATAGATCTTGCGCAATGTTATTTTTCTAATTAGTGATTTTATGTATTTACTATAAATGACGAAAAGTGTGATTCAGATAGAATCTAGAATGTAAAACATTATAAAATGTTCGTTCCATGAAAAATATATATTTACTTTCATTTTAGTGAAAAGTACCAAAAATTCATTTTATAGTGCTATAAATTAACTAATAGAATATATCGGTTGCACTACAGTTTTAAGTACGTCTTTCTAACTTTGTTGTATATTTTGTTTACCTATTTTGCAAGAAATAAATGAATTATGAATTATTATATTGCACAAGAATGGAAATGTAAGTGTAAGCGTGTATGTTTGCGTGTAGTGTCACATGGCCAGTTGTTAAGCAAGCCTTGGGAGAACGTACCTAATCTACACCTTTTTACTTACATCAACGAATAGCATAGTCTTTAAGTAAATAAATGGCCATAAAATAGTTTTATTGACTTATCATTCCTGGTTTATCAGCTCATAACCTTTGGTGCTTAAACTTCGTGTCAACCTATTTACAACAAGCTTTGTATTCGTGAGTTATTACTGCAGCTGACTGTTCTTTAACTATGAGAACGTTGTTTGCTTCTATCACCATTGTATGTCAGTTCTAAGTTAAATCTAAGAGCGTGAAGTGCCTGTAAAACAATATTTAAATTTCAATGTTTTGAACATATTATTATATTTAGTGTATCGAATAGTTTTTATGATTTGCTGTTAAAAATGTTTACAAGAGGTGAGTATTATTAATTTCTATCATTCAGAAATTTAAAAAAAATACTTATATATTTTATGACGATATTTTTAAAAAAGTGGTAGTGATATATGAAAATGTCACAATCAAACAAATCAACAACTGAATCGGGAGGCATTTAAATTTTAATTTTCGTATCGAAAGTGTAATTACAAAATTAAGATTGTTTCGGATAAATTAAAAAGCGCTTTTACTTGTAACAACATGAGGTTCACTTGATTTAATTAACTTGATGAGGACTTTGACTTTATTGTGTTTTTATTTTTATTATAGCTAGCGAAATTATGCTAAGCAGAGCTAATGAGTCTCACTATCGAGTATCCCATCTCAAAGTTATGAAAGCCAATTTTTTTTTTAGATTCGTTTTACATTGCCTTGTAGGAAGTATTTTATAGGCAATATACATTTTCTAAAATAATTCGATAGTTGTGTATTACATTTTTTAAACAGACAGTTTTATCACGATTTCACAGTTAATAGTGGTTTGTCTTTAGTCACATCTTCGTCACTTGTATATTTAGACTTATTAATTCAGACTTATTTAATGCTTGCATGAATGAAGAAATTTATTACATTTTAAAATCAGTTTGAATGCTGCTTAATACTTGAATTAATTAATCATATTGACATATGTATTTTATATTTACATACCTACTATTACTACTTTAGGTGACTTAGTATTTAAATTAATTTTACTTGAATTATTACTAAGGTTTCAGGTGACCAGAATGCTGGTATCTACTTTGGTCAAAAGCTAAGCATTGCCATCCAGCGTGGCAATGCTGCCAGCATTCTGGCCACATCGGATTTTTAGACTAAGTTTTTTGTATACATTTTGTAAATAGTACCTATTAATTTAAGGTTTTTTTTATTATTTTTTATTTTCTGTTATATGCTACGATTTTTTTAAATATGAGTGGAAAAATTACCTGTAACTTTGGTGTTATCAATAAAACATTTGTATTGGAATTCTGACGTCTGACGTGAATTCACATTTTTGTTTTTTAATCTACTGTTTTAATTAAGCAATTGTAATTTACCGCAAATAAAGACCATAATAAATTCCAGTAGCTGTGATTTCACTGTAAAATTATGCTCCATTTGTCCATAAATGGCAAAAATTTATTTGTATGGAAATCGAACCACCTTAAATCATTCAGTGATATACAGGATATGTGATCTTCTTTAATGTGATCTAAGTGGCGAGTTGTCGGAAAACAGTTGGCGCCTTCGATAAGTCATTCATTACTTGTGCAGATAAAGAGTTAGCCAGAGATTTATTTATTTTGTAGAGAAATTATGTAATGTAATCCTTTCGTTTGTAAAATTCTGTATTGCTTTGTTTACATTACTGGAACTTCCATAACGCGAGCTGCAACTAGCAAAATTACGGGGCTATTGAAACTAATCGTCAAAGGTCTCAAAGTAATGAGTGCTAAAGCAGCGATGCCCTGGCTGGACCTTGGTTTGTCACATAAAGTTTTGTGTATCGCTGCAATGGCCATGGACAGGCGTTATCTCTTACCATCAGGGGAGGGTCTTGTTAGTCTCATTAGTATTACATTTAAAAAATGTAAAGGAAATCCCACTAATATTATAAATGTGAATGTTTGGATGGATGGATGAACTTTTCATGATAAAAAAAATATATGTAAAAGCAATGAGACGAACGATGCGCTCTCCTGATGGTAAGAGATAACGCATGTTCATGACCATTGCAGCAATACACAGAACTTTGAGTATCAAAACAAAGTAAGGGCATCGCTACTTTGGCACTCATTAATTTAAGACTTTCGCTGGTTAGCCTCAACAGCCCAGTAATTTCGCTAGCTGCAGTACCCTTCAAACCGGAACACAGTTATGTTTACACACTACTGCTTGGGGGCAGAATATCTGGTACTGCGGTGGTACCTACCTAGACGACTTCCTGCTAATGAAATCTACCAATAAGTGCAGGAACAAGTACACTATACAGGAACCGTGTTTTTTAAAGAGTTTTGTAAAAATGCATTTGAATGCACATATGCACCGCATAAGTATATACATTGCACCCAAAAACACCTATTTAAAAATAAAATTATGTTTAGATTTTTTTCAGGTTCTCATAAATTTAATTCGGATGTCGCTAGTGCACAAAATTACCACGCCTTCGTAATCTCTGCGCTAAACTACTCTATAACCAGTCAGTACACATCAATGTATAAATAGCTGATGCTCTGTGGAGGGTCGACGACCGGCCTCGGCGCGTCCTTCACTATACACTCGACTGCTTCCGATCGAGTTACAAGTCGATCGAGATAAACTGGTAGTGAGTTTAGGCAAGCGTGTAAGACGCGCGATGAAAACGCTGACTTTATTTTTTTTTACAAATGTTATTAAATAAATAGATTATAACTCTTTATTGTACACACCAGATATAGAAAAATGTACAGAAAACAAAAGAAAATCCTAATTAAAAAATTAAGATGAAAGAATAATGACAAAGGATATTGGTGATAATCCCACTAATATTATAAATAGGAAAGTTTGGATGGATGGATGTTTTGTTACTCTTTCACGCAAAAACTACTGAACGGATTTGGATGAAATTTGGTATGGAGGCAGCTGAAACCCTGGATTAACACATAGGCTACTTTTTATCCCAAAAGCATGTAGCGGGTAACACCGCGGGGCGATGTATATTTGTTGGTTGATTCAGGTCAAATCTTGCAAGGTGAATTTAAACCACTTCCTCTTTTTTGACAGGCTAGGTGTTTTACCACAGGTCACCTGATTTTAAGTAACGGTATGGTCGAAGATGGTATACACACCTACCTTGGAATGGAACTGGCTCTTAAGCAAAGCTGCCTGAACACAGGCGACAGCTTTTAAGAGTGGTAGCTAGCTAGTCGAGTACTAGAAAGTACCCTACCACTATGCATTGCTATTTTCACATTGTTTTCCTTCATTGGCAGCCCAAACTTATTGTCGGGGTCTGAATCCCAGCGTTTAGGCGTGTGAACGAATAGCGTTAATCACTGTGCTATCATCGCTCTTTTACGGAGGTAAAATTTGACTCATTAGTTCCAATAACAATACATGTTTATAACCTGAAGTGATTCTACACTCTGGGTTGGCTCCGAACGAAGAAACTCTTCAAAGGTCAACAATATAGACATTAAATGTTGTATACTTATTCAAATTTTGATTGCTCGTTTAAATTGCACCGTTATATGTATAAATGTTTGTTTTCAAAAATATTTCTTAATAATAATACGTTAAGCAATAGTCAATAAGCATACGGTCGATAATGATATCACCTCATGAAACGCAACAATATGATTGAAGATAGAGCACGCTTGCTTAAGAAGTATCATTTCACGTTTTTCTACACTAATATTATGAAGACGAAAGATTTGTATTTTTGTAATGAATAAACTCAAAAACTATAGGACCAATTTCAAAAAATTCTTTCACCGTTGTGAAGGCACACTATCCCCTGGTGACATAGGCTACTTTTTATCCTTGTATTCCCACGGGAACGAAAAATACGCGGGTGAAACCGCGAGACGGCCGCTTGTCAAACAAATGTTTGTTCTGTGTCCGGGTGTACTGTATGAATTTACAAAAAAATAAATATATAAGTATTCTATCAGTTATCTGTCTTCCATAGCACAAGCTTTGCTTAGTTTGGGGTCAAATGGCGCTGTGTGTAATGTCCTACAATACTTATTTATTATTTTATACTAATTATAATTGATCTATGATTTTATCAGGATACATAATACGTAAACTTATGTCAGTTCTAAGACTAACCGTAAATGATACCACCTAGCAACATAATTTTCCCTACCGACAAAATAAACTAAGGAAACAAGCTCAATATTTCACCGCACACCAAATAAAGAATAGTTTATCAGAATACTTCGAAAGTTAACCCTGGAGTAGCGATAGTCTTAAATGTAGATAGAAAACGCACAATAGCCAAATAACAGAGAGACAACTATAGCACATTTTCAGTGAATCTATAGATATATTACAAAAGCACGTAAACTCCCGTAAAAAAAGCTTTTCTTATTAATAAGTTTTTCGTTATGATGTCTTTCCGCTAATTAACCTTTTAACCCTGAACACTACTTTACCAAGTAACGACACAAAAATAATATAATTACTATACATCAATATAACCAAATTAGAAGCCAACAGGTCATGTGTGGCATCGGCTAAACGAGACTACAAGTTCAAAGAAGTGATAAAATGTTATCTTGTTTTATTTTGCTATGAAAGTTATTCATCTTCTATAATCTGTATTCTTTGGATACACCATACATCTTAGTTGATAAAGTGTTGGCAGGTTTATTTCGCTTTACCTAATTTGGCAGCAAGATAAGATCAAAGCCAGAGCTTGCAAGCGAGTCGTACATTGAGAACCTGCATTCCAGCTTACATAGTAAACTATTTTCACAATTTAAACATGCTATTAAAATCTATTTAGCAAACAGTAATAAATGTATTGGTACCACGTAGATGACAAAACCCGGAAACTCGATTCGTTCAATTAAAAAAAATATTTTTATAAAAATATGATTAATTTATTTAGTACCTAGATTGCAAAACAAACGAAATTGATTAAGTTTGATCGTACAGAACAATCACTCAGATTTATTAATTGGTCATTTTTCACATACTTGATATATTATATACATTAACAGTGCTAAAGAAATGAGTTTAAAAGGAGGTTTCTATTTTTTTCATTTCGTTTAAAATTTGTATTTTTATTCTAGCAGGTTATCTGACTATAGCGCACCTTATACTAAGAAAGGCAGCATGAACAAATACATTAAACATACATAGCAAGGAATGAGAATTTTCTACAATTACTCAAATGTTTTCAACTGTAAAGTTATGTTTAAAACCCTTACAGTGATAAAAAAAATCACCCTACGTGTAAAATTAAACTTGCTGAGTTTTTTAAATTGACGAGCTTTGACCACAGCTCACCTGACTGTTAAGTGACAATATAGTCGACTATGGGAAAGCACACCTAACCGTTGGAATGAAACTGGCTCTCAAGTGAGGCTACCAGACCAAACCGTTAGGTGTTTGACGGTAGATTATTAACTTGAGAGCGGTAACTAGCCAGCTGAGCACTAGAAAATACCCTGCCACCACGCTATGGTTTCCTTTGCCGGCAGCTCAAGCTCATTGTTGGGGTTTAAATTTGAACCCACACTCTTCGGCAAGTGAACCAACGTCGCTAACCATTGAGTTATCATCACTACAAAAATGAAATTAAAAGAGTATTTAGGGTTATAATTATCATTTCAATAAGATTTGTTTTAATAGAAATAAATTAGTTAAATAAGCTATTATCTAAAATATGCAGGCACCCACGTAGTGGCGCCATTTCTAAGTACTGACTTTAACATTAAATAAGAAGCGTGCAAGCAATTCACTTTATCAGAAGGATTAACGAGCAGTACCGGGAGAGGCATTCGTTCTCACACTTATGTTCGTGACTAAAATGGTATAATTGTTGCAATTTACAAGCGCACGCGGCTTCTTCTTAAGTCCAAGTTTATTTCCACTTCTAGTTTATACCAAGCGTAAACGAATGTTTAGCGAAGATGTAGTCTACAATGGAGTACCATTTCGCGAGATGGTGGTCGTACGCAAGCTTGTCATCCCATCCTATCCTACGTCCTACTAACATTATAAGAATGTTTGTGAGTATGGATGTGTTTGTTACTCTTTCACGTAAAAACTACTGAAAGGATTTGAATGAAATTTGGTATGGAGGTAGCTGACACCCTTGATTAACACATGGGCCAGTAACACAGGGTGCAGCTAGTTTGTAATAAAAGCATATTTGTGTTAAATAGCGAGAGTGATTAGCTTGATAGCTTGTAGGTACATTCCGTGTCTGTTTCTATATAATAATAATTATATATATCATTTAACGTGTTTTATTCGTTTTGGTTTGTGTCCACTCTCTTTGCACTATTTATTAAATGCTTTTGATTAATACTTTGTGCTGCTTCTCACTTATAATGTTCATGTTGTATACGACACTAGTCATAGAATAGAATTTAGATCGAATCCTTCTTGTCATTTACATAATGCTGGTGTATTCTGTTTTATGTATCGAAATAAATAAATTTGAAAAAGTTTAATTTTCACTCTGTATTTTACTTACGAATCTGTTAACTATAAACATAACCTTTATCCATAATTTCATCTACGCTAAATGGAAAGTGTAACAATAAATAATTTCCTGTTTAAATATAATCGTATTGTAGTCGTATGACATTAGTATTTCTAGTCTGCATTAAATGAAGTACAGATCACCTCGATCAATTTCTCCACGAGAACTTAAAAGAAGTATCCGATGTACTTATGCCATTATGATTTATGAAAGGTAATGGAGCTTACTTATGCACCAGTCAACACTCGGCGCCCCGCAGTTGTATCAACAGTCATGGAGTAGGTAGAAATAGGAGATGGCATAATGATTATTTTATAACCTTTTGCATATGACACGGACTAATCGTCTATGACCGAGATCTGTTTATCTCTAGATCAGTGCATATTGCAATTAAAAAGGATAAATTGAGCAGGAAGCGTATTTTATATAAATGGATGAAAATAAATTCGTAATTCGGTATGTAAAGTTTTTTTTTTGTATTTATTTTATATTTTTTACTGATAGTAAACTTTATTTTATGAAACTAATTTGAATATTTTGGCTTTCTATGCGGTAGTTTAATTCTAATACATTTTCAAACTTTTTATAGTTATGACGTCATAACATTGGCTGAATATGTAAAATATGTACTTTTTTTAGGCACTGAAAGAATCCTTATACAGCCAAGGACATGACGTCATTAGAAGTTAATTGAAAGTCAAATTTATTTTATGTATTTTATTAAAATAAACCCCGTCTCATAGTTTAAAGAGTTTTAAACGGAAAAATCATGTACAGGAATGTAATATTTCGAAATGGTTTTGGAATCAGCAAAGTATTTTTTTACTTTACATACCGAATTGCGACAGGTGGCAATCGAGGTACATCACTATTTTTATTTCAAATTACGGAAAGAGACAGAGCTCATATCATTATGGATAGCTGAACATATTTATTATTTTAAAGAGTATACATACATGTCATATATTTAAATGAAAGAGACAACACAGTATTTCTAAATTAGCCATGTTATGTATAAATTGCAACCATTGATAACGCAAAAAAATTTCTTTGTCATTTTTCCATGTAGGTACGTAGAAATAAATACGTAAATAAGCACAATGTGTTTATGCTAGTAATGATTTTTTACTTTAAATAGTCAATAACATGTACAACCAGAGACGTATCTGACAAGATTCGATTAAAATCGATGATTGACCGAGACATTTTTAAAGCAGATGGTATCAAATCGAAAATACGATACGAATTTCTGTTTATGCCACCTCCTCTTTGTATTTCCTCTATGGTGCAAGTACTTCTGTGAATACTTTGATAAGCACTTTGTACTCATACTTGTATGTCGAATTACGTAAAATGATTAATGAACAAATGAGTGCTCGTAATACTCGTTTCTGTGGTTTTTTTTTTTGGCATCTGTTTTGAAATATTAGTGTACGCTAACAAATATAACATCTATCTCTGTTGCTACAAATTGAGATGAGATCTAAACGAATATTTGTTTTTTAATATATACTAGCGACCCGCTTCGGCTTGGTACGTGTGAAATGTAGATACTTATGTGGTGCATATGCATAAATTATACATATAAACCTTCCTCTTGAATCACTCTGTCTATTGATGGAAACTGCATTAAAATCCGTTGTGTAGTTTAAAAGACCTAAATGGGAAGCGACTTTGGTTTATTCTATGTATGTAGAGATTTATTTATTTACTTAATTTCACACCATCCTTACAGGGATATAATAATATGTACATACATATACTATACAAGAAAATATGTACATAGGTTACCTCTTTATTGACATGAAAAAATTACTACGTTCACAATTTCAATTTGATTTAAGCAATTAAAAAAAACAATCTGGACCGAACTAATTTGCCAAAGAACCAAAGTAAGCGACATAGCTCAGCGTATTAGCAAGCTGAAGTGCCAGTGGGCTTGACAAATCTTCCGCAGAACCGATAACCGTCGAAGTAGTAGTGTAGGGTCGAGGTCATCAATCGGCAAACGTGGCGTAGAACGCCCTGAGGCTAAGTGGAATGATAATATTCGTAAGGCAGTGGGCAAAACTGGAAGCAAAAAGCCGAAGATCGGGCTAGGTGGCATGCATTAGAAGCGGAATATATCCAGCAGCGAACTAAAGTAGACTGATGATCATGATAAATCATGTACATATTTGAATTTAGTGTGTTTTTATTTGTTGATTCTAAAATAAATAAGTTAGGGTGTAAGTATACAGGTATACAGGTGTGTATACAGGTAGGTACCTAATAGACGCAAATAGATCTCAGTCCTATATCAAATCCTTCAAAGGTCAAGTGTTGGTATATTACACCAAGCTGTTCACAAATTTACGTGGTAGCTAATTGTCTGTATAGCAAATGAACTAAAATTCGAAATCCCGTTTGGTCAATATAAATAATAACATTAATATAACATTTGAAATTGGTACATTTGCGTGTATATGGCTGTCACTAAAAACTTGTCGTAGCTTCACATAAACGTTAGAAACCCCCAGAAGTAATTATTTAAATGATAGTGAACACCGTATAAAAAGCCATAGTTTTTTTAAATAATATATAGGCTTGCGTTTGACCGCCATCCCGCCAGATGTTAAGCGAAGATGCGGCACGCTTGCCTAGAAGAGACCGATTCACTTGCGACTTAAAGATACCCTGAACGGGAACACCCTCTCGGGCAGCAGATTCCAATGTCTACCGGTTCGTAGTTCGAGCTTTTGGAATATCGACAATGAAGCGGTGCCGCTTCTTGGAGCTTCTGGCTGTCCGATAGTAGAATAGGCAGTGTGGAACTAGGTCATGTAGATCTGAAGCACACTCCCCAAAATGTATCCGGTAGAAAACCGACAGACTAGCAACTTCGCGGCGATGTTCAAGGCTTTGAAGCCATTTCTGAACAAGCGAATCGTTGCTTATGAACTTCATAGCACGTTTCTCAATGTAACCCAATGCCTTAAGCTGGTACTTGGTCTATAGTGTAGTTAAGGATTAAGCGAAAATATTGGCATGCAAATTACGACTTCATTTTTTCCCGTTTAATGATACAGATATTCACCATTTTCAATCGACCGCCATCCTTTTACCCTCTAGTCGGATCGCTCCGGTGTGTCACGGATATGAGGTTTGACAGCTTAACTCATTATAAAAATCCTAATAATAGGTTACGCTAGGCCCCCACAGTATTTCATGCAATAGTTTAAAAAACAGCAACGTCTGCGCATCCTGCCATCTAATCACAGGCATGGAGGACTTATGTCATAAAACTGGTAATTCCATTTCTTATCCCTGAACGATATTTCTTTTATGGTTTCTAAAGAACAACCACTGGAAATAGTTAATTATGTTCCACGGTTAGTAATTTAACATATGTAAACAATTTTCTCGTTCAATTGAATGTCGAGACAAGCAAGTCGTATGTTTTTAAAATCCAATAAAATTAAGTGAGCTTGTTACTTGTAGTAAGTAATAACCGGGAGTTTTTTTTATTTTTATTTTCAAAACGCAATATTGCTATGTTTACAAGCTTAGTGTTTCAAATAACCGTCCTTATATTAAGTAATGTGTTTTCTTTTTATACATCTTTTTTTCACGACATCTTTGTCACCAACATCTATTGATGGAGACATCAATAGATAGTGGTATAGTATTTTCTGGTACCTGGCTAGCTATACCATTCAAGTTGGTCTGTTTACCACCTTAGACCACACAGTCAGGAGCTGTGCATAAATACCTAGCCTGCCAACCATATTTTCTGGTAATTACTTTTAGTACCTACTATATCATGATAAACATTTACAAGGTAAAAAAGAGAGATTCTTTCTACCACATCCTAATTATAAAATACTGCATTGGGAAAAGAAAGTATTTAAAACCGTAATAATTGCACCATATTTTCCGCAGTTTAGTTTGCAAAAATGGCAAAACTATTCGCAAAGCGTCAAATCTTTTTAACTCCTTGAAAATTATGAGGCGTGAACAAGATAGGATCTGCGATAAAACTTATTTGTCGTAATAAACGCAGTTTGTGATAAAAAGCTGACAACCTGAGAATCTAGTTTAATTTATTATGGCCATAGTTTTACACGTAAATTTAATTTTATGGCTCGTTAATTCTATAAAAATGGCTACTGTGCGTACCTATTTGTGCAGTTGGTTATCGATAGCCATATGTTATTTTATAATTATTTAGATTAATAGATTAAAAGATTACTCTTTAGTATTCATATCAAAATTTTATTGTGTTTTGAGAGAGACTAGGCATGCTTTTGGCCGTTATCTTACCTAATGAAAAGCGATGATGTGACCGAAGATGGAGACTTTTGCGTAGGAAGTATCTATTCACGATTTTGATATCGGACAACCTCGGTATATACTTAGATGAAAACACACAGGCAGCGAGTTAAACAAAACCGCAGCCTTATAGCAAAAAGTGATTTCTTCCAAGCACGTTATACCACGCATGGATTTCTTACTTAGTTTCAGTCAGTTTAATGTTTTAGTACTCGGATAAGCTTATTGCGGATTATAATAAAATTACCCTAATGAATAAGGTGTTGGCCCTGTAAAAGGAAACTATGTAAAAACGAAAGTTTTTACATAGTTTTTGTAAAAACAAAGTTTTTACATAATTATGCTTTTTATTATTTACTTACCAAAATAAAAATGAAAAAAAAAACAAAAGACAATAAAATTGTTTTTCATTAAAAAACATTTATTAACACATCGAAAATTATACAAAAACAGTTTTGACAGGCATTTGAAAAATATAATGTCGTACATTTTACTATTTTACGAAATTTTTTCTTGTTATATGAAAAAAATGTGGCCATATAATCGTGCCTAATTATGTGCATGAGTAAGTGATATAATATAATCAACATAAATATTTTCGTATTGTTACCAAAACTACATCAAAGCTACTAATAAAGTCACCACATCTTTTCTAGACCATGACCGGACTTGACCCTAACTCATTGACTTATTCTGTGTGACTTTGACTTTGACTTCGACACACACTTGATTATTTTTTTATTGTTGTTTATACTTGTTTTTTTATTAAACACTTAACAATATTGGACATTAGAAAAATGCACAAGGTGCTATACCAAATACAAAAAAAAAGTGGTGTGATTGAGACGTTAATGTGAAGCATTATTCGTGATCGAAGTGACAGCAATGAGTCAGCTGATTACGTTTAATGAGCTTCTCTCACGTCATAAGAGAGCAGTTACGCCACAATATGCCTAATTCATGTTGTCTAAATACAAAGAAAGTAATTTGGTGATATAACAGCGGATATTATTTGACAAAAAAATATCATTCACAATACATGCAATTTCGATTCTATATTAAGATGGTATGATGCTAAATTTGCAAATGAAATAAAGTTTGAAATTAAATTAAATTTATTTGGCGATTACATACGTCGTCTATAAAAAGTTACACATTAGTATTGACATGAAGCTGCTTCGCTATCATTCATGTCATCATCATTGAACATTCCACCCAAATCACTGGAGCTACAATGCCAGCGGCCCAGAGCCTCGCTCCAAAACTTCAAGGAGCTGGGTTGGCTTGGGTAGACGCTGGTAAAGGGAAATGCACAATACACCCCAAGCGGGACGTCAGTGCAGGACTTATCGCCCCCACTTTGAATAAGAATAAATAAATAACAAAGGACATTACACACAGCGCCATTTGACCCCAAACTAAGCAAAGCGTGTACTATTGTGATCATACATTTATAAAATATTGTGAATATAAATCATTTATTATGTATCTTAGTTGAACCAGATTGGTTTAATTTAGTAATTGACACTATAAAAACAACGCGTTAAAAGATTAAATTAAAGAAGAAAATATTGAGAAGAGAATTAAAAAAAATTTACAATATTGATTATTCCGTAAATGACTTGTCTTTGGAGGTTGAAGATAGCCTTGTTGGCTCATTGGTAGTATATCTGCTATAAGCGAACGTATTATAAGTATGTATTTTTTAAAAAAAGTATATACTTAAGTATTCTATCAGTTATCTGACTGCCATAACACAAGCTTTACTTAGTTTTTTGCCGTTGAAGGAAATCGTGAGGAAAGCATAGCATGGTGGTCGGATTAGGTTAGTTTATTTTGTTGTGCTCGACTGGCTAGCTACCGCTCAAGTTAAATTTTGCCGCCAAGCCTCTTATTGTTGTGTCTGTACTTACTAGTTTTTATTCCATAGTTTCTATAAATAAATAAATAAATATCGCAGGACATTACACACAGCGCCATCTGACCCCAAACTAAGCAAAGCTTGTACTATGGGAGTCAGATAACTGATAGAATACTTAAATTTTTTTATTTTTTTTTAAATACATACTTATAATACATACAGTACACCCAGACACAGAACAAACATTTGGTTTTATATCATAAAATGCTTGTCCTAGGTGGGAATCGAACCCACGCCCCACAGCTCTTGAAGCAGACATGCTACCAATGAGCCAACAGGGCTGTCATGTATATATTTAATTGAATGCAGTTAAGTTACTAAGTAAAAAATATATAAATCCAGAAACGGTTCACGTAATGTCCACTGTGTAACAATTACAGCGCATTGCGCATCAACAGTGGTATTACACGCGACAGTGAAAGTGAATTTTAAGAATTTGGTGAAAAGTACAACGCGAAGGAGCCAAGTAACCTAACCCACAGACAGGAGGGTTGCTACACACTAAAAACATTATCCACAATGTCGAATGAATATTTTAAAATGACAGTAACAAAATAAGTAAGTAAATATTATAACAGCTAGTTTATATATTACCTGTGTGCTACGTTATCCGAATTTCAAAACAAGACACAATACGAAATGTATTTTTTTATCGTCGCTAAGTCATCTAAAGAATAATCACGCCTATTGATCAGACGTTTTGCACACATTTCTTTGTTATAAAGTCTTCTAGGTACTTAAATAACGTTGTTGACACAAAAAGAAAGATTGAAAATAAAATAATGAGTCGGTATAGTTATAAACACAATTAGAAAAATCTAAACGGTAAGTTGATCTAATTAAAATGGCAATGTCTGACTGCATATCCCAAATCTATTAATTAATTTGGATAGTTGGGATATTTTTTAAGATTTTTTTTTATGTAAAAAGTAATAAGACGAACGAGACGCTCTCTTGGTGGTAAGAGATAACGCCTGTCCATGACCATTGCAGCGATACACAGCACTTTGAGTAACAAAACAAAGTCCAGAGCATCGCTGCTTTGGCGCTCATTACTTTGAGACTTTCAATGGTTAGTCTCAACAGCCCTGTATTTACGCTAGCTGCAGTACCCTTCAAACCGGAACACAGTAATGTCTACACACTACTGCTTAGCGGCAGAATAACTGGTACTGCGGTGGTACCTACCTAGACGACCTCCTGCTAAGGAGATCTACCACCAAGTCACTAAAAAGCCCGTTACACAAAGACAGCCAAATTCAAAGAAACAACTTACGTATTTAGGCAAAGTTGCTTATCTTTCTGTTTTCTGCCGGATTAACTTTGAATAGTGCGCGAACATTTTAGTAGGTAATAACACGAATTCTTACTAACTAGGAAAATAGAGTAAGAAAAAAATCCAAATTGTATTGAATGTGTCAGCCCTACGGCCCAAGACGGTAGCCACCCGCGTCACCGACTGCTAGCGGCTGCTGACAGCCGTGACAATTAAGTTAAGTTTTTTGACCACTTTTTACTTTACTCCCAAAAAATCGTTCACTTTTTACATCGATGAAAGTGATTGAAAAACTATCGTTATGTTACTGGAGTCTTTATGTCTACGACGCCTCTTCAAATACAGCCAGTTTACTTTTTACATTCTATATTAAACCTTATTTCAACGGATCAAAGATGTTAACATCTCCTATGACGGAAAAGAAATACGTAAGTTTTTAATCAATAGTCGCGTATGTAATTTATATGACAATATAGGGTTTAATGGGTCGTTTTGGGTTACTCTTATATGTAAAAAAGTGTTGGAAACCTGATCACTCGAGTGTCAGTAAAAGTGTTGCTTCCGGCGATAGACGGGAGTTGTGTGAAACGGGCTTCTTAGTGACTCAAATATCATTATTTTTACTTTTTTTTAAACAAACCTATAGTATCTTAAACAGTAATTAGTTGAAATGAAATGGATAGATCTAATTACTTTTACGAATTCTACCACCTAACTGATGTCAGTGCATTACTGGCATAATGCGAAGACTGATAAATGGTGGATAGTAATTAAGATATATTTCTGTTTAATAAGTTTTCTAAATAAAAAAAATATACGTATATACTGTACAGAGATTTATGTAATTGGGATATTTAGCCGGAAGGGAGTTATTATACTCATAATTACGAACGTTTTAATATTTGAAACTTTTACTTTATTTTACATATTTCACGTAAACATTCATACTAAAAAGTACATATTCAAAAAACAGCGGTTCTATAGAAAAATATAATATTAAACCTTGACGAAATATACGCACGACAAAGATTTATGTCAGAAATATTTTATTTTTTGATGTACACATAATTTTGAGTAACAAAACAAAGTCCAGGGCATAGCTGCTTTGCTTTGGCGCGAATATACATCGCTCAACAACAATTAATCTGGATGTTTAAATGTTTATTTCCTTTTTTGCACGTATTATATATTTTGCAAAAAATAATATTTAACGGGTTTCCAAAATACTAGTTTCGCTTAATTTGAAACTAGATAGCGCTGTTTGATATGTTCACCGATGTTTATTATTATTTTTGTAGAAACTTGATAAAGTCGCGAAAATCTACATCGAATACTACACTACAAAACAACGACCACAAACATCTAGACACTAAATATAAAGACAACGTGGAATAAACACCATAAACGTCACAGTTAACACAAACAGTACACCATAAGTAGCGCCATAGAGTATGAAACAATAGATATGACCATTGCATATGCATAGATTAAATTCGTGCCTTACCACGCCCGGTTTACGTAGGTACTAAATGAGCGAACATAGAAATAAGACCCTTTGTTACTTCATAGTGTTGATTTATATCAACTCTGTTGTATAGTATACTCGAGGGTTTTATAGGTGATTTATTAAGAAATCAGGCGTAACGGTGTTTTAATTATAACTTAGTGAAAATGACTTAACTACAAGATAATCTCTTCTGTTGTACAAGTAGAGATACAAGTTACCTATAGATATAGATACAGTTATCACTATGACGTTGTTTTAAAACGGGCTTCTTGCAGTTATAAGATATAAATAAATGCCAGTAGCTGTGATTTCACTGTAAAATTATGCTCCATTTGTCCATAAATGGAAAAAAAATATTTGTATGGAAATCGAACCACCTTAAGTCGGGGGTTTTTAAATTATTTTATGCTTTTTCAAATACTTTTTACACTATCACTAGTGGCATTATTAAACGAGTTTTGTTTTCCTGTGCGAAGCCGGGGCGAGCTGCTAGTCAGTAATATTCTTAGCTCTTCGAACAATTTGAAGAAGAGAACAAATGTCTTATCATACTTGTAAGAAAATAACACCTTATTATGTATTGACTCGTGTTAATCACCTTTGTGTAGAAATTACAGGAACGCTTTCAAAATAAAATGCGTATTTTAACGAGTGCTTCATGACATGACTCGTGAATCTCGTGATAGATATTGCATTCTTCTCAACACGATACAAAAAAAATAACCCAGAATGAAAGCATGAATTGAAACAGATATGTACGTACGTGTACAGATACCTTACAGTGCGCCACGACTCAAAATGAACATTGTAACTTTATCGGCGCGAGTAGTCCATAGGAATACGACTGTATTTGACTTTAAAATGACATTTTAGATTAATAAATATTAAAATTCTATCCAATGTTATGTCTATTTACAATTGAACCTATTACAATAATATATACATGTTTATATAATACAAAAAAAAACAATTAACAAGCAGTAGTGATCACACATGTCCATGACCATTGCAGCAATACACAGAACTCTGAGTTGCAAAACAAAGTCCAGGGCATCGCTGCTTAGACGCTCATTACTTTGAGACTTTCGATGGTTAGTCTCAACAGCCCAGCTATTATTAATATTATTGTTTTTTGCCAGCCCTCTTGGCTCATTGGTAGTACATATCTGCTTTTAGTGCTGTGTTTGATTCCCACCTAAGACAAACATTTTGTGGTATAAACGAATGTTTGTACTGTTTCTGGGTGTGCTTTATGCATTTACAAAAAAAAAGTTATGAACTAGGTATTTAGTTATTTAGCTAGCGAAATTACTAGGCTGTTGAGACTAACCATGAAAAGTCTCAAAGTACTGAGCGCCAAAGCAACGATGCCGCGAACTTTTTAAAGTTCTGTGTTTCACTGTCAATGGTCATGGGCATGCGTTATCTCTGACCATTAGGAGAGCGCATCGTTCGTCTCATTACATTTACATTTTTTAAAAAGTTATTTGACTTCCATACTACAAACTTTACTTAGTTTGGGGTTAGATGGATTGTCCTACGATATTTTTATTTTTATTTAAGGGTGGTTAGATATCTTCTATGATGACTTATGGCGCTGAAACGTGGTCTCTGACTGTGTGCCTTCTTGAAAAGCTCAAAGTGGCACAACGAGCTATGGAGAGGGCTATGCGCGGAGTTTCCCTGCGAGATCGAATCAGAAATGAGGAGATCCGTAGACGAACCAAAGTTACCGACATAGCCCAACGGATTAGCAAGTTAAAGTGGCAGGGGACAGGGCACATAGCACGCAGAACTGATGGCCGATGGGGCTGCAAAGTTCTGGAGTGGAGACCACGGACCGGCAAGCGCAGCGTATGACGTCCACCCATAAGGTGGACAGACGACCTAGTAAAGACCGCAGAAACGCGCTGGATGCGAGCCGCTTCCAACCGGTCTTTATGGAAGTCAATGGGGGAGGCCTATGTCCAGCAGTGGACGTCTTACGGCTGAAATGATGATGATGATGAGATATCTTCTGGGTGAGCGTGCTCCACCTTAGACCATGTCAGTACGCTTTGGTGTGGCATGGTAAAAAAAACTCAAAGTCACGTTCATTGTAATCCATGTCGTAATGTATGTTCCTAGGCACGTCGGCTTTGCAACTGGCGTGCAAAATATAAGGTAGCCATTTGAATTCATGCCTCTGCATTAGTATTTTTTTGCTCTTTTTTCTATTACGTCGGCCCTTGAGATTGGTTTATTATGTCTTACGTAATGAGTATACCAGATTGATGATACGTCATTACTTAATCTATGAGCATAAAATTGCACAATTTTAGTTTGATGACATGTTTTCTTAGTTTAAAAAACAAACTACTGAACCGATTTTGAGGAAGTTTCTTTGAAATCAGCCTGAAATAAAAACTAATTAAATACTTTCTATTAATATAGTAATTTTTGTCGACTTTTTTAAATCATTTATATGTAGTTTATTGTTGTGGGTGTCAAAATAAATGTTTTCTTTCTTTCTAATAAAAACTTAAAATGTATACTACAAGCACATTACATTTATGTTTGTCATCATACATATTTTCCCGGGAATCGAACCCACACTTGACAACCTACGCAATAAACGGTGTGTTCCGGCAGCCTCACTTGAGAGCTAGTTCCATTCCAGGCTAGGTGTGCTTTACCATCTTCGACCACACCTTCACTTAACATCAGGTGAGCTGTGGTCAAACACCTGGCCTGTCAACCATTAAAAAAAAAAAAAAAAAACAACCATCACTTAGTTTTATAATAGTATCGAGTCGTACGAGACGCTCTCCTGATGGTAAAAGATAACGCAAGTCCATCGCCATTGCAGCAATACACAAAAATGTGAGTAGGTATCTAGCAAGACGAAGTCCAGGGCAACGCTAATTTGGCGCTTATTACTTTGAGACATTCTATGGTTAGTTTTAACAGCCCTGTAATTTCGCTAGCTGCAGTAACCCTTCAAACCGACACATAGTAATGTTTACAATCTACAGCTTAGCAGCAGAATATCTGATGTTGCGGTGGCACATACCTAGATGAAATTCTGTTAAGGCGATCTACCACCAAGAGCATTAACTGAGCTGTGATCTATCACCTAACATGTGAACTACAAAATTATTAAATCTTCTGTAATGCGATTGCTAAACAAGTTTTGTTTAAATAAAGCGTTAGTATTTACCTATTACATCAACATTACAAATGGATCCTACAGAGTTTAACTCAGGTCAATATATTCATACTTGCTCATGTTTGCATAAAGCGGTCCAAAAAAAGGTTAATCCATCACAAATCTATAAATCACGCGCGGTTTTGATACTTTAAGACGTGAAATAATAATAGTTTGGCCAATTGCATGCAGCGGTTAAGTTTGTACTGAAACTATATATTTCTTTCATTTATTAAGTTACTTACGCCAGCGACTACGTCCGCGTTAATTTTAGAAAAGAAACGAGTAAGGAACAAATAAGCAATATTTAAGGTATATTGGTATCTAATTTATTTACGCTTAACAGTCGTTCCAGTTCCAACAGTGATGAGGACTTAAATTAAACTAATTTGACACTGCTTATTAATTAAAAACCTAATATTACTTAAAATCTAGAACTAATTTGACATAAACCTAAAAATATAATTTGACAAAAATTTAATTAAAATAACCATAAGTCTTAAAATCCTCCTCTCTCTTTAGTAACCACTTGCCTAACAATTTTGGCAAGTGGTTACTACTATAATTTTTAATAAATCTCTTGTTTCAATGTTATTTAATGTAACTACGCTTATCCAATTTTATTTTCAAAAGTAAAAGTGTGAAAATTAACAAATTTTATTCCAAATAAATCGTATTCAATCAAACATAATTACAATGTTCCGCAGCAACCGCCCAAAACATAATACCGCGGTAGTACGAAACGGGGTTTCCAGCTCGTTTATCAAAAATAAAGTGTGGTTAAACTCTTCCATGATACGGGTTACCGTTATTTTGTTAGTAATGGTAAATGTACCTCGCTTCAGGCTAACTTTACTGTTGTTTTGAGTCTACTAAGAGTTTTGGATAATTAATTGGTATACAGTAAGCATTCAACGTTTCATAAGTGGATGCTTGAGAATTTTACGCAGGACAAACATTAATGTTTATTCTGTCTGGGTGTTCTATGTGTATTACGAGTCATCATCATCATCATCATTTCAGCCGTAGGACGTCCACTGCTGGACATAGGCCTCCCCCATTGACTTCCATAAAGACCGGTTGGAAGCGGCTCGCATCCAGCGCGTTCCTGCGGTCTTTACAAGGTCGTCTATCCACCTTGTGGGTGGACGTCCTACGCTGCGCTTGCCGGTCCGTGGTCTCCACTCCAGAACTTTGCAGCTCCATCGGCCATCAGTTCTGCGTGCTATATGCCCTGCCCACTGCCACTTCAACTTGTTAATCCGTTGGGCTATGTCGGTGTATGTAACTTACTTTACTTGTATTACGAGTATTCATTTCCAAAAAAAAAAAGTATTTAAGTATTCTATTATTTCTCTGAATTCCATAATACGAGCTTTGCTTGGTTTAGAGTTTGATGGCTTTGTGTATAAAGGCCCTACGATATCTATATCTAGTCACACTAATATTATAAAGGTGAAAGTTTGTGAGTGTATTTGTATGTTTGTCACTTCTTCACACTCAAACGGCTTGACCAATTTTGATGAAATGGAGGTAGCTGGTACCCTGGATAAACATATAAACTACTTTTTATCCCGAAAAATTTAGTATTCACGCTGGAACAGCAGGTAATAACGCGGGGCGCTACTAATCTTTACTATTACTAAAATAGCAATCGTCCGACCAAAATTTGCGCGAAGTTTAGTTGTGTATACCTAATTGTATTCTTTTAGTAAGACTACACACCACACACGGACACGGACCAGAATTACTTTGTATTATCATACAAAGTAATTCTGGTCCGTGATTTGTAATGACCTAAATTATATTTAGCCAAAGTAAAAGGTCGCAACTAAGTCGACCCGCAAATCCACTTGGAATTGGTACTTCGTATAATTTCCACTTAAACAGGTCTGCAAAAGCTCACGATTCTCACCTCTCTGTATCTGGTAATCTGCAACAAGATAACAAGCATGTTAACAATAGGATATTAGCAATGAGAGGAATTGTTTAAAAACAACAAGCAGTTTGCGCCCACTGCCTGTGAGACAGTGAAACCTTTAAGAAAAATACTTTTTTCCAACAGCTTATCTTTCGTCTTTACGATTTATTTCATCTGAGATAACCACAACTTTACAGCAGACTTTTACGATATATTTAGTCAGATGAACGTTTAATTTGCATTTTAAATGAAAATTAAAAATAAACTCAAAAACGTAAAGATTTACGTAAAATGAGTTCAAGAATCAAGATCTATAGAACATACTCGTATAGCCTAACAACGCGGTTAAAATGGAAAAGATAACAATTAAAAGCTAGGAATAATTCAAGAAGTTTTATTGTAACGACTTTGAGGTTCGCTGGCAAAAACTTGCGAAAACTGGAATTATAGTGATTTTATGCATTTTATTCGCTCTGTTTATTTTTACGATCATCTCGGTAGGTGGTTGGGGTTTGATTAAAATACTTACACGGTACCTAATGGTTTTGTGAGTACCTTTTTGAAATTTCTACTGTTAATTTGAGACCTCATTAACTTTAATGGTTTGAAGAAGTAAAAAAGCAACCGTACCTCTCGGACGAAATAAAGTTGTGCCTTTAAATAAATCTCATTTAAAATGCAGTAACAATAAAAGAGATATCCGGATCAACCCTGTTTCTTTTTAAACTGTCCTACTGCTAAGCACTGGCCTTTTCTCATGCTAAAATCTACCACCCTGGCCAAGTGCGGGTTGGCAGGTTTCATACCATCATACATCAACATATTCCGGTGAACATTTTTTTTCGTTTACAATGATATTATTATTAAAGTTACAAAATCCTCTAAATATCGAAATATACATATATTACTTAACAATACTTTTTTTAAATGACTAATCTACCTCTATTAAAAACTATACCAGAGTATACTTTTATTTACAATCACTTACTTTTAGGTAAGGTAGTAGGAGGTGGTGGTAGGTAGTTTTAAAAGCGAAAATTTATTAGAAATATCGCGAAGCAAAAACAATTGCGTTTTTAGATTTTCTTTGTAACATTTTATGTCCATTTAATTTCACGCAATATACGCGAGATCTTTGAACTTTTTTTCTCATAAAAACATCTTTCACGGTTGTTTGAATTAACTTTTTGTACCTATGTCAGCTTGGTGGTTAGTGCGGTTGTATTACACGCCGAAGGGCGTTAGTTTAAATCCCAACAGTGAGCTTAAGCTGCTAGTCAAGGAAAATATCTCGAGGAACCCATAGCATGGTAGTAGGCACCATCAAGCTGAAAATCAACCGCCGAGCACCTAATGGTGTGTTCCAACAGCCTCGCTTGAGAGCCAGTTTCATTCCAGGCTAGGTATACATTACGATCTCCGACCACATCATTAGGTACTTAACATCAGGTGAACTGTGGACAAACACCTAGCTTGTCAACCATAAAAATAAGATTGGCGTAGGACCGAAAAAAATAAAACACTGGGAAATATAAGAAAAGAAGAGAACTAGTGATAACTTCAACTTTTATAGTAGGTAATAATATATATAATAGTAGTATTAGTTCAAAAGAGACGTACACTGTACTTAGTACACTTTTTTATTTTAAATACACATTTCTCCTTTGCCATTCCAATTCGTCCAAATACCGTGCTAAAGCAATCATAATTTGAATGTTTACCGCTCTCCATTACAATGCAAGTCTTTCTACAGGAAATCCGTGATAATTAGATGTTCATTCATTAATCACCTGTCAGTTTATACAAATAAACATCTTTGGTTTTATAAACTTTAATACGTTGACTTAAGATCTATGAAAGGTTTTTTTACGATGGCGTTGTATGCTCGTGTTTACTTGTGTCTTCTATTTTTAGAACAGAAAGGTTATTACAACAGTGAAAGAAGCTTTAGTAACGAGATAAAGTACTAAACTATTTTGAATAGCACAAGACAAATATTCGTAGACTAGAATAAGGAGGCCCGATTTTTTGATAACTTATATTGTTTTGGAAGAGTTTAGAACGGAAGTTTGGTTAAAAAATGTAGCTTCTAGAAGCTTCTAGTGTCTGTATTTTTTATCAAAAGATACGTTTAGTTTCTATACACGGATAATCTTACTGTAAATATTGTGTAATCATATATTCTAATATTTAATATATTTTTCACAAATTGATTATTCTAAGCCCATGAGACAAATCCTTGGCAACACGTGTATGGCCTCCTGCGATACAAGCCTTAGCTTAGTGCAGGGACCGCTGTAAATGTTTATATTTGTATATGCACTATGGTTAATAAAGTTTATTATTTATTATTATTCTTTGCAGCTCTAATCCTGTTCGGCTGTACATATTTTCATGTTTTAGTTATTTTTAATTACAAATAGGCTTGCGTTTAACTACCATCATGCCTGATGTTAAGCTAAGATGCGGTATTCGATGGAGTATGCTTAGAAACTGACTCGTGACTTGCAGGTGTTCTTTCATGTCGGGAGTCGAGATTATATCTATCAGAGAACACCTACTCAGGCATACATAAATACAAATACGAAAAAAATTAAACAATTTGTTCTTACCTTCCAAATATTTCCAAAACATTTTAAACAAGTCAAGTTTAATAGCAAAGACATCAACGCGCGATCCTTTGCCTTATAGAGGGTTTTAACCACTCAAGTAAATACCGATATCATTTTGTGCAAAGCAAGCCGGGACAAGTACTAACATTACTATGTCAAAGACACATAATTTGTGAACCCAAAAGTGTACATAAAGCTTGAATTTTTTACCGTAATCAAAATTTTTGACTTTAAATATCATTCTCAAATGTTTTTATTCATGCTAGTTGCGCTGCGTGGGTTTGCTGCTGTTTATAGAATAATAAGTAGACTATATTTATGTAAATTAATAGTAAAACTTATATGCATTTTGCAAAGACAAACGCAACGAACACGTCATCAGTAGGTACATGGTAGACATTCCTTCAGTGCGCAGTAGGCGCTTCGACTTTACATTTATTCATCACACGGCTAAGAGTGGAACTCTTCGTCAGTATCTGTTTCCTGAACATGGAACTTTAAATCCAGAGTAAACAGTTACCTTCTAGCGTTCTCCATCCTAGATCACATCGTTGTTTAACGCTAGTCAGGGTGTGCCCATTACCCAGGTGACACATATACACTTATATATGTATATAGGCAGTATATGTATATAGGCAGTATATGTATATGAGCGGTATATGTATATATGCAGTATATGTATATAGGCAGTATATGTACATAGGCAAGGCAGTCATGAGGATTGCTGGCAGAAGGGAAAACTTAAAACACGTCACGTTGTCGGTGACGGTTTTCTCTACCAAAAATTTCAGTTCAAAACCAAACAAATTTCATTTTAACCCGTTAAGCTACCATAATTTTTAGAATATTAGTGTAGTTTTAATTTTATTTTATTTATTGATACACAAAACAGAACATAGTCAGAACAGATACATAATTTGCTAGGTACAGTTTCGAGCCAGACTATATGCCTACACAAGTGTATACAACATGACTATAAATTTAGAAGCAGGGTTACTAACATTTAAAACCTAACATATTTACTTATTGAAAATAAAGCTTGAATATAATTCACTGACATACTGTCACGAAAATTTAATTTATTCGTACCACAACAAAAAATTACACTACATGACAACGCTTGTGCGTGAAGTGGAAGTGCTTTTAATAAAAGTAACGCGCGTCATAAACAACCCGCTTGCTTTCTGTCGGGGTCTAATTTCCTCAATCAATAAATATTAGATTACAAGTGCAGATGAATGCTCATTAAAACCTGTCATAATTATACCTGTATTTCAAATCAAGCAATTTATGATTGAAAAGCAATCATAGTATATATTCCCATACAACATATAAATAAACTAATGTACTTGCGCTAATGGTGGGTCCACACAGTACGGGTAGTCCGGTGTGAGAGCACAATAGTTGTGACTTGTAAATAAATAAATATTGGATGATATTTCACACAGCGCCATCTAGCTGAAAACTAAGCAAAATGTATACTATAGCAAACCACACCCTACAGCTAATAAAGCAGAGCTACTACCAAATGAACCAATAGAGCAAAAGACATCATCAAAATAAAAAATAAAATAAAAATAAATGTCATAGGACATTATACACAGCGCCATCTGACCCGAAGACCCGTCCTCGCAGCGTTCCACCACAATAAGAATTAAGCGCTAGACTTGTAACATAAACACTGTGTAATTATGTTTGTATGTTTTCTGCGCTCTAAGATTAACATAATGCATGTTATCCGCATAAAAACATCTGTCTCAATGTGTATTTTACTCGCGTCCTGTGAACGCGCCATAAGTGATTAGAAAAATAGCTGAGAGCTATTACAGATGTAAACGATGGGTGTACTGATTTTTTTTATCTGTGTACAATTAAAAAGCATGGGATTTGTGCATGTCTAGTAAATTAATCATCTAGAAATTTTAATTATTTTCGTGTATTTTAGTTTAACCCTTTCTAAATGTCTGAACTAATTTAACGATGTAGCGACTGAGACACCTGTTTGTTAGATTGATTGATTAGCTCTTTATTGAGAGCGGTGGAATAATTCACTAGAGAGCATAGGTTTATATCCCACCACTAAGCTTGAGATGCCGGTGTAGGAAAACATCCTTACAAAACCATAGTATGATGGTAGGGTACTTTCTAGTAGGTACACGGCTGATTAACTAACACCGTAAAGTTGAAAATCTGTCACCAAGCACCTGAAAATGTAAAACACCCAACAGCTTCAATTAATACCCTGTTTCATTCCAGGCTACGTATATTTAACATCCTCGACCTCGTCATTTAGGTGAGCTGTGATCGGCAGCTCAAGCTCGTTGTTGGGATTTGAACCCTAAAAGTTCTGTGCGTGAACCGAACGCGCTAACCACTAAGCTATTACATAAAATTAAAATAAAATAAATTTAGTTCAGGTAACAAGGCCCATATAAAAATACAAATACAATTAAATACACTAAAATATAAACATAACACAAAAACTACACAAATATTTGTTATCATAATTGTTATTAATTTGACATTTTATATTAGTCACTGGACATTTTTGTTAATATTAGGCGGTGACATTTTGTTAAATTGTTCTTTAATTTTATATAATTTTGTTCTTAATAATTGTAATTTTGACGTGCCTAGTGTAACATATGTAGTTATAAGGCCAATAAAATATTCTATTCAATCACAAGTTACAAGTAAAATAAACCGTTTAAACGTATTGATAATAAAATAATAATATTGTTAGAAATAAATAAATGTATATACGTATACGTGTTACAATCACAGTTCAATAATCAGGATTTAAAAATAAATATTATTTAGTATTTCTAGCGACAATTTTACTTCATTATTTATTTAATACGACATTAATTTATTTTTAACAATATAATTTAGCTGACAAACCAACGCCATCGATGATTTCCTCAAATAAAAACAACAAATAGGCATGAACAAGCCATTCGTAGATAAGTTTTGAATGCAAATGAGACGCATAATCATCATAACTAACACGGGGTGTTTCTAACAGGCTATTATCTTTTAAAAGCCAACAATTATAGTAGGAGACAATCTCAATATGAAAGCTTTATGGGGACAAAAGTAATGATTCTAGCGAAACGACGCGCATCGCGATATATCTTAATTAAGTACTGTTTGGCAGGGAAGTAAGGATTCAAAATCTTTACTCAATGTTTCTTTACCAGTGTTATCAAAATCACGATATTACGTATGTTTTTTTAACGCAGAAATACCGATTTTTATGACCAACAAACTAACCATTAACTTAATGTATATATATATATATATATATTTACTGCTGACAGGCTAGGTGTTTGACCACAGCTCACCTGATTTTATGCGACGGTGTGATCGAAGATGGTAAAGCACGCCTAGCCTGAAATGGAGCTGGCTATCAAGTGAGGCTGCCGAAACACACCGTTAGATGCTTGGCGGCAGATACATTAAGTTAATAGTTGGTTTGTGTATATACTGTACTGTAGTATATATATATATATTTATTTTTCTTAGTAGTGTTACATGAAATCACATCTTTAAAATATGTCGATGTCAAAGTCAGTTTTCTCTCAGATTTTCTGTTATATTATTAATTATAACGTACTCACGAAACAACTCAACGTGTCCATGATTTTTATCTAAGATTTCATTTGATATTTAGATGTGTAGTCGTCATAAACAGGTAGGGCTTCCTGATATGCTCGTTAGACGGAAGGAGTTATGGCTCTATATCGACTTTATACCCGTCAATTGATTTTGTAATAAGGGTGGCACTACACCAGGTAAGACAAAATATTAAATGATGCACAATTTTTAGCCGAATTATCGTTACCGTTATCGATTATTATTTAAAATCATTTACACAATTTTACCCACTGTCTAGTACAGATTTGAGACAAACTGTAAAGGAAACTCTCCTACATTAAAAAGCTTGATTAAGAAAATTTTAATGACACGAATACCCACAAATAAATTATTTTTTATTTTAAAAATATTAAAGCTAGTATCGTTTACTATTCTATACACATAACATAATCTACATCAAGATTATGGTAAAGAAACTCACATAGGTAGGTACATAAATATATAAATCCTTAAAATATTGACATTGAAAAATTTTTTGGCCAGTAGTGTAAAATTAAGTCAAATAATGTCAAAAAACACGAAAATTAAGTGCAATATTCTACGATGGCGAAGTCAGTTGTCCCAAGTTCAGTTCGAAAGACGAGGTGGCTAAAAATTTATAAGAGCAGAAAGTCAATGCTTGGCATGGATAAAAAAGTGATACACATTTTTGAGACACATGATTGATTGATCGATTAACTCTTTATTGCACACACTAAAAAAACAATACAGAAGAAATAAACTTAATTAATAGGTGTACCAACTGGCGTCCTTATCGCTAAAAGCGATCTCTTCCAGGCAAGTTGGGTCGCTGCGCTAGAAAAGTTAATTTTTAGACATATCTTTTATTATCCTACAAAATAAAGAAACTAGCCAATATCTACCACGCAGCACGCAATTTGCCATTTTACCACGATTGTTATCAATGCATATGATGAGGCCGCATATTCTGTCCTAGTGGGATTCTACCCTATAAGTAGTTTCCATGTTTTTGCTCTCTGGTATTTCTAACGCCTAGCGGCAGCTTTTGATTGGAAGGTAGCACTGGTTGCAAATCCATAATGTCATTGAATTGTGTACGTACAGTAACGTCAAGTTTTGTAGTATAATCCTAAATAAGCTGTAAATTAGATAACATGATTATTTACTGCTATGTTGGACTGTAATTTCATATTCCGACGGAAGTATCTAAGACTTATCGAATGGAAGATTGTAGAACTATTTAATGAACTTATTGGTTTTTTAGAGTGAAACCCTTTTTTAACCACATTCAATGATTTTTTGTAAACTACACCCTATTGACTTTTAGTGTTTATGTTCTTTTTGATTACATTACTGTTTTTATTTCATTCTTACGTGATTTTTTATTATGAAGCTTAAGGTGGTACGATTTCCATACGAATCAATTTTTGCCATTTATGGACAAATGGAACATAATTTTACAGTGATAAATCACGGCTACTGGCATTTACTTTGGTCTTTATTTGCGGTAAATCACAATTGCTCGAATAAAACAGTAGATTATTAGCATAAAATCAAATTTATGAATTTATGATTTTTGAATAAAACAGTAGATTATGCTTATAATCTACCGTTTCATTCAAGCAATTGTGATTTACCGCAAATAAAGACCAAAACAGATGCCAGTAGCTGTCATTTCACTGTAAAATTATGTTCCATTTGTCCTTATATGGCAAAAAAATATTTGTATGGAAATCGTACCACCTTAATATCTAATGCTCGATTTAGATTGTTTTCTTGCCTTTGTCTACTTTTGTTTAAATTTTCACCCGTGTTAAAAATATTTTTGATGTCTTGCTTATAATAATGAATTGCATTTTAATTATACTCTGTCTACTTCGGTAGTCGTATATGAAACGTAAGCGCAAAATAATAATATTTGTTAAAGTGATATCTATGAATATGTTTGATTATTTTGCCGTAGTAGAACAGTTTAAATACCTCATTCACACTACTCCTCGGTACAGAATATTGACTACGACGGCATACCATCGCGTTTGACACGAAATTGCCGACATACGTAAGTGACATGGATTGCTTTGGACTGTGATATAAATGTGTGAGAAATTTTGTCCGATTTGATTTGTCATTTTCCATAGCAAGAGAATTTGTAACGTTAAAGTCAAAACAAACTAAATTATAAAAATTTAATATTGATATTGGTGCGATGATAGCGCAGTGGTTAGTGCGGTCGGTTCACACGTCGAAGGGTGTGGGTTCCTACCCCAATAATGAGCTTGAGTTGCTGGTAAAGGAAAATATCGTAAGGAAATCATAGAATGATGATAGGATACATTCTAGCGCAGATAGTGAACGAGAAACAAATTATAATTTTACCTTTGACCGCATAAAAAAAATGGTTTACCTTAAAAAATGTTTGGAGCAAACATATTAGCGATGATAGCTCAGTAGTTAGCGCGGTCGGTTTACAAACGAAAGGTGTGAGTCCAACCCCCAAGAATAAGCTAGAGCTGCTGGTAAAAGAAAACATCGTGAGAAAACCATAGCATGGTGGTAGGATACTTTCTAGTACTCGTCTAGCTAGGTACCACCCTTAAGTTAAAAATCTGCCGCCAAGCATCTAACGGTGTGTTCCGGCAGTCTCACTCGAGAGCCAGTTCCATTCCAGGCTAGGTGTGCTTTACCATCTTCGACCACACCTTCACTTAACATCAGGGGAGCTGTGGTCAAAGACCTAGCCAGTCAGCCATAAAAAAAGTATATTAGAATTTGGTTTTAGTTTTAGTTCTCACGCCGTTATGTTCTTTAAATTTTAAAGCTCGATTAAATTATATAAATCATCGGAAATTAAAATTCGAAAGAATTTTTAATTTGTATTTATGTAAGCTATAAGCACAGTTACAGTTATCATCTATATATACTATTATAAAGAAGAAAGATTTGATTGTTTGTTTGTATTGAATATATAATCATGCTATGGTTTCCTCACGATGTTTCACCGGTAGCGTAAGTTCATTGTTGGGGTTTGAACCCACGCCCTTCGGCATGCGATCCGACCGCGCTAACCACTAAGTTATCATCGCTACAAACTTTGTACATGGTCACGAACAATGCAATGTTCTGTAATGAGTATTACCCAGTAAGCAAACCTTCGCATAACAATGTCTAGTGCCTTAGCAAGCATAACAAGACGTATCGTTAAATTCAGAATATCAACGGAATCTGGGAACCTATTGAATTATAAACACTTGCATGTTTGTGTGTCCATATCTGGAAATGTTGATTTACGTGTATGTAACTGTAGGTACCGCTAGCATCGTTATGAATTCTAGAACTCGTCCAGTCTAGAAAACAAATTTAGAATACAGATCTGAATATTAAAAATATATTCGCATTAGCTGTGTGACAAAACTTATTCATTAGCTGAATAACTTTTTTGAATCAAGGTGTAGTCGAGAGTAAATCGATATCTTCTAGGCAAGCGTGCTCCATCTTAGACCGCATCATCAATTAAAATCAGGTAACATGACGGTCAAACGCAAGTCAATTTATTGTTTTAAAAAATCTGTTCTAATCTTATTTTATTCTATGTTCTAAACTTACACACAAAAACTAATGTGAAAAAATACGCAATAACCGTGTACAAACGACTTTCTTGATTTAAAATAAATAAAAAAATTTAGTGATATTTTCTCGATATTTTACCCTTTTTTATTTATTTGTTATCTTTATATCTGAGTCGCCATATATCCCGTGAAATGGCTCAGCCCTACAAAAAACTCCCACACTATACAGTTTGTTCGCTAAGTCCTTTCGTGTACAACGTAGTTAATTGCAAGATGTGGAATTTTCCTTTGGTTTCTTTATCTATAGAATCATAATATGGAGCCTTTTATAAAGAACGTCTGTTTATGGTCGCTGTCCACTTATCGGCTCATCACAAAAGCAGTACGGCATCACCTCACAAGCGTATAAAGGATCGGAATTGAGCTGTGCGGCACGTCTATTTTAGATTTGTAAGTAATAAAACTAGTGAGCAACGTTATGACAACTCATTGTCCGTTTGACATCAACTCAGCGAACCATACGCGCGTCTTAAATAGACCTTACACCGTAAATAATAAGTTTATGTAGCAAGGCGTAAAGGTGTAATATCAATATGTTGCTGAGCCGATCAGTGAACAGTGATCTTAACATCACTCAAAATTAGTATCGAAAACAAATTCAGACCAATATCTTTGATCACACCATCGATTCAAATCAAAAACTGTCAACCATAAAAAAATAGGGCAAATTGTCTGCATATTTATCTTTCTTTCTATTTAACAGTCATCGGTACTTAATTTAGGTATAGTATACATACCTTCTTGAATAACCGTGACATCAATTTGACGTTAATCTCTATTGCAATTAATGCTCACCTATCCAGACATAAAAACAGTGACATAATACGACAGGCGATGACTAAAATACTATGCAGAACGCTATAATTAGCTTCGGAGTGTTGGTTTAAACTGTTACCCATGTGTATTTAGCGTGATGAATAACTTACACGGAATTAAGAGTATGGACTACACGACTATACGACTATTATTTATCTATCGTCAATAAGTGTTTTAATTTGACATATATTATATGTGTGCTTAGAGAAGATTTAGAACTCTCTAAGTAAACTTTGTGTTTGAATAAAATAGATTTTTTTTTTATTGTGAAAAAGTGGCAAACAACCTACGGGCCACCTGATGGTAAGTGGTCAACGCCGCCTATGGACACCTGCAATACCCGGGGCATTGCCAGTGCGTTGCCTACCTTTAAGAACCCTATTCACCCTTTGTTTGAAGCTCTATAGATTTTTTATGGTTGACAGGTTAGGTGTTTGAGCACAACTCACCTGATGTTAAGTGACACGGTGTGGTTGAAGATGGTAAAGCACACCTAGGCTGGAATGGAACTGGCTCTTAAGTGAGGCTGCCAAAACACACCGTTAGATGCTTGGCAGATTTTCAACTTGAGGTAGCTAGCCAGTCGAATACTAGAAAGTACCCTACTACCATGCTATGGTTTCCTCACGATGTTTTCCTTCACCGGCAGCTCAAGCTCATTGTTGGAGTTTGAACCCACGTCCTTCGGCTTGCGAACCGACCGCTTTCGCATTTATAAATATACTAGCTGCGCCCCGCGGTGTTACCCGCTACATGTTTTCGGGATAAATGTTCCTAATTATGTTCTAATCCAGGGTCTCAGCTACCATACCAAATTTCATCCAAATCCGTTCAGTAGTTTTTGCGTGAAACGGTAACAAACATCCATCCAAACTTTTACATTTATAATATTAGTGGGATGCATTAGATTATATGTTAATTTGTTTCAATTACTTCCGTAAATAAAAATAATAACATTTTGCCATCCATTTCATTTCGAGCGATATCATTCGTCTCTGCATATGATTTTGTCTGTATTTTAAACATTAAAAAACTAACTGTTGAAAACGCGTAGGACTGTAGGTGTACATTGAGCTATTACTATGGACGTGTGAGTGTGACACACAACGCAATTCTTATAAAATACTCTGTAAAATCCATACTACTCCGTATTTGTAAGTACTATTTGTTCGTTTAGTTTTTTGCATTAGGATGCGTGTCAACCCGCCATTCTGTACTCAGTACTCGTAGATACTGTTCTTTGTTGAAGCGCTATAGGTGAAGAAGTAAATGAAAATTGCAAATGGAAGCTAAAGTAAACAATAAAACTTTAACACTGCACTAGAAATATTAGAAAGCCAGTTTCCATCCCAGGCTAAGTGTGCTTAACATCTTCGACAGTCAAAAGAAAGCTCATTTAGACTGCTGACCACCGTTCGATGCCGGGAAAATATGGTATCGATAATACAATAATAGCCTACGAAAATTTTATCTATCTATCTTCTATACTATTATAAAGAGGAAAGATTTAATTGTTTGTATTGAATAGGATCTGTAACTACTGGACCGATTCAAAAATTCTTTCACCGTGGGGAGCTACACTGTCTCCGGGTGGCATAGGCTACTTTTTATCCCTGTATTCCCACGGGAACGGGAACTACGCGGGTGAACCCGCGAGGCGTCCGCTAGTTTATTTTAAACTTGTTTACTCCAATGATAAATTTTGTTGATCTCTAAGCAAATACAACTTTTATTTATTCAATTTCATCAACATTTCGGACTGTCACAAATTGCCAATTACTTTACAGTGCGTGCCAATTATATTATCGATACAAAAAATAAAGGAAAAAAAACGTACAGTCGCCGAAGAGTTTGGCAAACACTTTCCGACATTGTTCGCATGTGTATAAACAACATATACATTGTATGATTGTTTATTTACGGTCATGATTAAACATTTATAAGAGGCAAACTGTCCACTCGTGACCATTCAAATAGTCGGTACCGTTAATGTGGCAGATTGGGACAAAAAATGGACACTTCGTGAATAGTAATGAGGTTTTTTTTTGGTCGGCGATAGGTAAGCTATAAATTTTAAATTGAGGATTGAGGATAAGATAATGGCCGTACGACAGTAACTGTAGTAGCTGGGAACAGTAGTTTTAGTATACCTACTCATATAAAATCTGACTTAACCTTATCCTCAATTCGTGACCGTTAATTTATGTTTTTACACGACTGCACAAAAAAGGAGTGTAATGTTTTCAGAGTTCATGTAAATATGTGAGCAGGGCAACCGCCCGGGGCCTCGCTCTTGCCGGGGCTTCGTGTCCTCGTAGAAAAAAGTCTTTACCATAAATGTCCGTGTATCTCGCGCCTCGCACTTAACAACCCCAATATATAGTAATAGGGTAATATAATAATAGGGTACATTTCATTTTTTTTTTTAAGTAGGTATCTCTACCGAGAATTTAAAAAATCTACATTAGTATATTTTCAACAAAAAAAAGTATAGTTAGTTATCTTAATTAACTGTAGCGATGATAGTTCAGTGGTTAGCTCGGTAGGTTCGCATGCCGAAGGGCGTGGGTTCAAACCCCAACAATGAGCTTGAGCTGCCGGTGAAGGAAAACATCGTGAGGAAACCATAGCATGGTGGTAGGGTACTTTCTAGTACTCGGCTGGCTAGCTACCACCCTCAAGTTGAAAATCTGCCGCCAAGCATCTAACAGTGTGTTCCGGCAGCCTCACTTGAGAGCCAGTTCCATTCCAGGCTAGGTGTGCTTTACCATCTTCGACCACACCTTCACTTAACATCAGGTGAGCTGTGGTCAAACAACTAGCCTGTCAACCACAAAAAAAAAAAAAAAAACTTATCATAACTTATCGTATCAGTTATCTGGTTCCCATAGTACCTACAAGCTTTGCTTAGTTTGTGGTTAGATTTCGCTGTGTGAAAATGTCCTAGGATATTTTTATTTTAAAATACAGTGCGATACCGACATTACACAATTTTAAAATTCATTGTTCTTCTCATGTCTAGACGATATACGTGTCTAACATACGATTCAGGTGACTTACATTGAACCTATAAAACAACAGCCACATATACACTTACCTACTTACTATATAGGTGTGTACTAGGTACATTGGCAACCCTGATTAATTAACCCTGTTTGGTAATTTGATAGTAGTTCTGCTTCGATAAAAGGTAGATAAGATAAGATGGTTTATTTGGCACTTACATTGTATGGTACTAAAGTTACATAGGTGTTGAAAAGGTAAAAAATAAAAACAAACCAGGTACATTGAACATTCAAACCAGGAACAATTAAAAAACATTTTTTAGTCACTAGTCATCGCCGTAGGATTCCCTGTGTTGCGATGACTAGTACTCTTCTATAGAACCTATTTGTGTTGTATTCCCAAGCTATTCACAACCTCCACTTGTTGCATTTAAAGGACATAAAACGACACAATAAAGGTTTGTTCTGTGTCTGGGTGTTATATATACGTATTGTATGCATTTACAAAAAGTATATAAGTAATCTGTCCTATAGTACAAGCTTTGCTTAGTTTGGTACTAGATGGCGCTATGTGAAATTTTCTCCAACATTTGTTTATTCTTATGAACACTAACGGACGCCTCGTGGTTTCACCCGCGTAGTTCCCGTTCCCGTGGGAATACAGGGATAAAAAGTAACCTATGTCACCCGGGCATAGTGGAAGATCCAATATGAAACTAACCCAACGGTGAAAGATTTTTTAAATCGGTCCAGTAATTTTGGAGCCTATTCAATATAAACAATCAAATCTTCCCTCTTTATAATAGTATAGATATACATATAGATAGATAGATATACTAGCAGCTCGCCTTGGCTTTGCACGGGAAAACTAAACTTGATTAACAATATAAATACTCAATCACTCAATGATAATGTAGCACACTCATGAAAGAATTATTCAGATTGGTCCAGTAGTTTTGGAGCCTATTCAATACAAACAAACAAAAAATCAAATCTTTCCTCTTTATATTAGTGTACATTTATAACTACAGTTCGCTGTGTGCTGGAGTGGTGCCGTTAGGTGATTGGCGGCGTATTTTATACAATGCTTTGTATATTGGTAATTTTGCCTGCTATATTATTTTTTTAATTTACAAGTTCAAAGTGAATTTTAATCTTCTAAGTTCGCATGATTTAGCTTCGATCATCATCGCTTACCATGAGTTGGCGGTAAAAGCTAAAACAAACCGATTTACTTCAAAATTTAAAATATGAATCTTGCTGGTTTTTGCCGATAATCATGCAAAGATTTCAGGCTTCATTACGAACCGGACAGATATTTGATGCAATCAATGATGAAATCAAATAAATAACAAGAAATGAGCTTTTAATTCGATGTGCGATAAAACTCGTATTTACGTATAAAGAAAGTATTATTTCCTTTTAGATGCAAATTCACTAAGCACCGCAAAAAATTTGCATATGACCATTTCCATGTTCACTAGCTAGAACAAACAGCATCAGCGCAGGCGCACCCAGACGTCGTTTGCATTGTAAATTCCGCTCAACTGTGAAGTTTTTTGCACACTAATTAAGTAAGATAGTAATTAAGCTTAGCACAAACGGTTGGTAGCACAAGGATTAGTAAACAGAAATAATTTTCAAGCAAAAGACGAAGACCACATTGTCGCTTACCATCAGGCGAGGTGATGGTCAAATTCGGACCTTATTACAAAAAACTTTTTCATGTGAAAAAATCAGATATAAAACTAGTTTTTTTTAAAATACTTAACCCAAATCAGCGATGAGCTCGAATTTGTTTTGTTATTTAAAGTTCTGAGTACCTACTGCTATAATGGTCATGGACAGAATGGACATTAACACTTAGCCTGGAATGTTTAAGTGAGAATACCGGATCTCACCGTCAGGTGCTCGGTGGCAGATTTTCAAGTTAAAGCTAGTGCTTTGCCAACCGAATTAGCAAGCATCATCTCTTACCATCTAAAGAGCATTTTGTTCTCTTTTTACATAAAATATGAACAAATTCTACAAAAAATTGACTCGTGATAAAAAATCACTCGCACCATGGATTCATTAGCCTTTAAGGAAAGGAACTTATTGGTAGTTGTGGTCTTTTCCCGCTCAGAATGAATAGGTATCATGAATGTCAGCGTCTTTAACGTTTTTCAGTCATATGTATCACGTCATCCGTACATGGTGTTCCCCATGTACGCACAAAGCGTTTTGATTCCACATTTTTCATTCGCACAGCGAGGTTGTGGAACTCTCTGCCGGAGTCTATGTTCCCTGTTAGGTACACTTTGGGTGTCTTCAAATCTAGAGTAAATAGGTATCTTCTAGATAAGCTTGCTCCATCTTAGACCACATTACTGCTTAACATCTGGCAGAGTATGGTCAGAAGCGAACCTATTGTGAATTTAAAAAAAAAAGCTAGTTGGTCAGCAAATGCGGAAATAAACTGCGATATTCTTATACATACGAGTAGGTACTTATAAGCAGCTGATTTCTTTCGCAATTTTAAGTCGGTTTTATAAAAAACCGACATTATTATGTATATTAGCATGTTTATATATTTCCATATAATAGAAATTATGTAAAATAACGTCTAAACAAAAAAATCTTTAACTGTTAAATCTCTATTTTCAGTTGTTAAAATTTCCGCGTGGCGAGTTAAGTTACTGCCCTCACTAATCGAGTTCTTGCCGTGTAAAAATGCTAACCAGTCGATGTTTGCACGATAGATTATTGCCGTGATCGGTGTTTAAATATTTAAAGCGTGGAACAAATAAATTCGGTGGCTAACGGTGTTCAAACAGACAACATAAAAGATTGCTTGCATTTTAATTTAGTGACAAATAGATAGTTGACTTTTGTTCACTTTATTGACAACAATGATTAACGTCCACCAATTGTATTAAAGAAAACCTCAAAAACAGAAGAATAATAATCAGATGATATTTCCGTATTGTTTAAAATGATTAGGTGCAAAGTTTAGCGTTGCAATGTAAATAGCTTTATAGATTATTTTGTACCGGGAAGAGTCAGGGGTAATTTTTTTTTCGGCCATATATTGTTATGTTTTTTCGACTTTTACAGAAAATAAATGAATAGGGGATCATCATCAAATAATTTATTGATGAAGATTTGATAGCTCAGTGGTTAGCGCGGACGGTTCGCACACCAAAGGGCGTGGGTTCAACCCCCACTAATGAGCTTGAGCTGCTGGTAAAGAAAAACATCGTAAGGAATGATGATAGGTTGCTCTCTAGTACTCAGCTGACTAGCAATACTCAAGTTGAAAATCTACCGCCAACAACCTAACTGTGTGTTACGGAAGCCTCACTTGAGAGCTCATTCTATTCCAATCTAGATGTATTACCAGCTTCGACCACACAGTCAATGAACATCAGGTAGGTAACCTGCGCTCAAACACGTCAATTTAAAAAAAAAGACGTGTGGCACTCGGGGACTGCCGCGGTAAAGCTATTGCATAACATTTTTACGCCGATACAACCAATGCCACCTAGAGGCGAGTTGCTGAACTAAAGAAACAAGCGTGATATTTCAAAAAAGTCATTAAAAGTTCTGCTATTCATCGATAGATGGCAAAACTAAAAAGTATCACCGCTGTGCCGGTGGGAGTGGGGGGTGTTAGGTTATTTTCGTTACGGAATTTCTGGATTCGGTCTCCACGCTCAAGGCCCGCGATAGAAGCTATGCAATAGCTTAAAAAGCTGTTTATACATTTCTACAGTTGTCAAATATAAATAGCTATCCCTTCCGTTAGAAGTACGTAACAAATGCAATCATTACTTACAACTGAAGGTGCTTTAGGATAAGATCCACCTGTCCACTAAACGATACTCATGATTAAGATAAATGGCAGAACCGTAAAGTGTATTATTAGATGATATTAGAATTATAATAATAAGTAGGAACTTCGCTCTCGTCGTGTTGTTTAAAGTGCTAATCAGCGCATCTCGAGCCATGTAGGGTTGGCACGTCGCTGCGTAATACTGACATTTCTTTTTATGGCTTCCTTAAAAGACAGCGACTTAGTGAAAAACGCAGAAGTGATTTCTTATCCTATTTGATAAAGTGTACTTCTGGCTCGATGTACATACTTTGGCATTGCTAAATCAACTTTTTTTATGTTTACAGTACCCTAATAATAAAAAAATTGTCGCTGTAGTGTCGAGTGTGACAAAAAAGGTTAGTTCTCAGCATTTGGGCACAGCTCAGCTGATGTTAAGTGGTCGAAGATGGTAAACACACCTAACCTAAAATGGAACCAGCTCTCAAGGGACGCTGCTGGTGCTTGGCCGCAGCCTCCCTTTTCAACTTAAGGGTGTTAGCTAGCCAGCCGAATACTAAAAATCATGTTATCATACAACCAGTTCTATTTCAAGCTAAATTAGTTTGTCATTTTTGACCACTGTCACTTAACATCAGGTGGTGAGCAAACATCTAGCATGCCAACCATAAAAACGTTCAACTCGCATTTGACAGGTTTTTCTTGTTAGAGGCACCCACCTACACAAATCAATAAAAAAATATATTATAAATATTAGTTTTACAGTCTGCATTAAACTACCGTACCCGTGGATATAAATAGTACCATAAATAATAGGGTAACCGTAGTAACCGTAAATAATAGGGTTCTTCATTACCTAACATATCCTAGCTCCTGTTCGCGAAACCTGTATCGAGACATAGATTATTTATCTAAATATCAGAGGTGTCAGAACCAGTCGTCAAGACAGCTTCTGTGCTACTCCGATTATTTACCTACAACCTATAATCTATTTCAGATTGTATTTGCTATCATGGAAAATATCTCATAAACTTAATGGACGAGTATAGGACCACCTACGCCAGCATGAAATTGAAAACCCTCGGGTTGTTTTGTTTAGATTGGGTAGATTAATTTCGGTAGATAATTCATTTGGTACTTCTGGATTTATTATTTAATCTTCTACTCTTACATTTCGACTTACTTAGCTGCCTGAGTAAATATTCTCCGATAGTTACAATCTTAGTGCTTTCACGTCACCTCGCTTGGTAGCAAGGATATAGCCGATAAAGAAGCACGTAGACTTTAAAGATATATATATATATTTTTTAAGTGTAAAAAAGTGTTAAAACTATACAATATATATTTAACTTTATAAGTATTGAAACACATATAAAATTAACTTTACTTAAACTATATTTCTTATGTGAACCAGCTATATGACAAAATAATTAATTATATATATTAAGACGCTGAATATAAAGTGACCTAGTTAAAATTTAACTCAATTAGCAGCGCCCAATTTCTATAGGAAATTTAACGAAAAAACCAACTAATTAAGAGAAAGTGTAGTTGATTAAGTAAATATTACAATTGGCCTTTAATTATTACACTTCCCCCGTTACGAGGGTAATTATTGTAGTTAATATGTTTTCTTTACAATGTAGCCATACTTTCCAAAATGTTTATTTACTCACATTTATCTTGATTAAAAATAACTGTTTCACTTTATATTTGGTCGTTACTGTAATTTAGTATCATCAGTTACAAATCAAAGAGGTACCTAATTAATAGTCAGAAACTTTTCTGGTAACACATAGCCTGTCAACTATAAAAAAAAAAAGAAAAAAAAGTAAATGGTTTCCTAAATATAAAACAATACAATTTATATTTTCACTTCTAACATTATCAGCAAGCAGGTTTATGTGATCTATGAATGTGAAAACGTAACTTGTTCGACACTCTTTTAAAATCCTAGCCCAAAATCACTAAGTACAATCCATTATTGTGTTGCTACGTGATAAACACACTTAGTTATAATATAGTAAGAAAACAAGTATAGACAAAGGTATTTATTTGTCACAGTATAACGACTTTATATTTTTATTTATTGAATTAATTTTTCATTTACTAGAACATGGATGAAAAGAAGTATTTCCTTCCCCACAGTATGAGACGGAGTTGTAGGCGAGCATCAAAATATATGACATGTGATTAAAACTGTGGTTGGTAAAGAACTGGGCTCGAATACCATATCACATACCTCAGTCTTTTCAAGTTATGTATTGCTGACTGACGGTGATGGAAAACATCGTGAGGAAACCTACATGTCTAAGAGTAGTTATGAGAAAAAAAAGATAAATAAATAGACTTACGTTTGACCGCCTTCTCACCTGATGTTAAGTGTGAGTGCGTAAACGTCAATTTATTTCTAAATAGTTATTAAGAATAATATATAAATCAATTATAATAAAACCAGTTAAATAAAGATTTCCAATTTAGATACATTTCATTGCCTTTTAAGGGCGTTTCTCTGAGTATTTTTGGTTAAAAGCGTAGGACGTAGGTAAATGCAAAAACAAGAAATAATTAAACGATATTTCAGTTATTAAATTAACTAAGTCGTAAAATTACATTTAATTATTTTATTGCACGCAAAATTAATTTTGCTAAATGCACGCTTTATTTGGCAATCGATATTTAAATTCAGTCATACTCGGAAATCTATAAAAATACCTATTACATTTCTATTCTAGCCAAAACTAATTTAAATTCGAGGTTATTTATTTTTATTTTTTTTGGAAAATATATGTACAGTGATGAACTAATCTTAATTACTAAACTATATTTCTATCTTAACACCATTTTCTAACAGTTTTCGCGTATTGAAGCTAAGCTTGTTTGCTAATAGAGATGAGAAAAGTGTTGTATTATGAAGTAAAACTCGATAGAGGGACACACCAAACCGGTTTGAAGTAATATTTAGTCCAATCAAATTAGTACTAGTATTAAATAAGTCAAACTCAGGAAAGTCTCCAGTTTATTTACGAAGTCAGAAGTATGAAAAACGAATTTCGCCTGTAGTATACCTAAGTATATATATATATAGTGTACTATTATAAAGAGGAAAGATTTGATTGTTTGTATTGAATAGGCTGCGAAACTACTAGACCGATTTCAAAAATTCTTTCACCGTTGGGAAGCTACACTATCCCCGAGTGACATAGGCTACTTTTTATCCCTGTATTCTCACGGGAACGGGAATTACGCGGGTGAAACCGCGAGGTGTCTGCTAGTAGTGTATAAGTTGGTAATATTGATTAGTAATTAAGACATTTGTCACTGCCTGTTTTCCAAATGAAATAATCTATGCTCTATCTCGATTGTCGGTCAAAATATTCAAATTGGAGTTGGTAGGTGCGAAGATAGGTATCACAGTGTGCAATATGCAGAGTAACAATCTTGCCATCGGTCTAGTTACAATCGGAACAGTTACTGGTTCAGCACTCAGCGCACGCGCCAGCGTTACGGATATTTTAATTTTCAGTTCGCACGCTCTGTTCTCTTTCAGATAGCATTAATATTAATGACGTGTTGTATAGTTAGGCATGCAAAGATCAAGTCATCAAGTGTATTTTTTACTGGATAAGTTGGGCATGCCGTTTTATCTGGTAAACTTACAGATTTTTTTAGCGTTATAAATTTAAAAAGTCATTGTGATATTTAAAAAAAAACATTGTAAATGAATATATGTGTAAGTACGTAGTTATTTTTCACGCTGTGCGGTTCACGGTTTAGAAGACCACACGACCAGACGCTGGACTAAAAGATGAGTAAATAAAAAATAAATGCCAGTAGCTGTGATTTCACTGTAAAATTATGCATAAATGGAAAAAAAAATGTATGGAAGCCGAACCACAAACATTCGCCTAAACCTAAAGTATAATTTGGAGGTAACATTTTCTGTCTAAAATCTACGAACATATTTATATGTGTTTCAGAAACAATAAGCGGAAGACATCAAAGTATCCGGGGTTACACAGTACTGTAATACTACGCCTAAAGAAGGTCATTGTAGCCATCACTGTGAAAATTTTTCACCATAGGTCCATGCCTAAAATCGAAAAAAAAACACAATTTGGTATATAGAAACAAATAATTGACATTCAACAAAATGTAAGGAACAAATGTATGAAAACGCTTTCTTTATTTGAATTATTGCACAATACACTACCCATCAAAAACCAAGTATGTTAGACATATACAAAGACCCCTTTGAGGCGCTTCAATTTAGAGGCTAAATAAACCTTCATTAATAATAATTATTAAATACAATTTCCTAATGCTAATTAGACATATTTCACTCTCTCCTAACTTGTTCATTACATTATCCAGTAAACAATTTTATGGCAAGTAATACAATCCGCCATTAACATAAAAATTATACAATATTTACCGATTATTATGTACTGTAATGAAGACTGCTAATTCTCAAAGTCGTCGACCGGCGAGCGGCGCCGGCTGGCAGTTATGTCTCGACCGCTCACTCTACTCTTCACAGTAAGGGCCGCCTTCAACTACAAGCTATGCTCTGCATTAATTAATTTTTCGGATTAATTTTCGCATCATTGTGAAGGACAAGATTCAAGATTTTTATTGTCAAGTTGTCCCCACGAGAACACTACATTTTTTCGAGGTAAAAAGTTACCTTCATACAAAATTTGTCTAGTCGTCGTAGAACTTGTCAGTTTTCTACTGTATACATTTCGGAGAGTGTGTATTTGAACTGCACAATTTGGTTCCCCGCACCTTTCTTCTACCGGATGGACAGACAAACGCGACCAAAACGTCATCCGCACATGATAGATGTTCCCCAGATGTTTTACGCACAAAGCGTTTTGATGCCACATTTTTCATTCGCATAGCTAGATTGTGGTTGTGGAGTATTAATGTGGTATAATTTTATTTTAAAAAGTCTATATAAATACCAACTTTCATCACTACAACTTCAAAAATAAATCTCCAATTTCACCCCATTAAGTCATCCGTTTCAAAAAAATATTGAACGCATTATTGTTATCTTTGAGTGGACTATCCAAATACTAATTTTTAGAACAGTAAGTTAAAAAAGAAAGGACTTTCGTACAACCGTTTTCAACTATTTTTACCACCTTACAGGTTTAATTTCAAAAAATCCTTTCTTAGTGCACCCCTACGCATCAAAACAAATACACCCTCTAAATTTCTACGACAAGCGGCAAGAAGAAGAAATATTGATAAATAAATATACAAATAAAATACAAATACAATAGCTTCTATGCATTAGAAGTTTACTCGTCACAAATATATAAATAAATAAGTAATAATAAATATCGTACACACAGCGCCATCTGGCCCCAAACTAAGCAGAGCTTGTGTGATGGAAGTCACATAACTAATAGAATACATATATACTTCTTTTTGTAAATGCATACTTATAATACAAACAGAACACCCAGACACAGAACAAACATTTGTTGGTACATAAAATGTTTGTCCTGGGCGGGAATCGAACCCACGCTCTTCAGTGCTACCAATGAGCCAACAGGGATATCTGAACTGTAGCTATCAGTGAGAGATATAGTATTTGTAATTTGCAAAGGGAAACCAATTAAAAATTCAATGGAGAGTGTGCAGTGAGATTAATTTATTTGTTAGTAACGAGGAAAAATAAATTGACGCAAGTGCATTTAAAACAGCAGGAAAATAATGAGTGTAATAAAATTTCCTTTGATTAGCGTGGATTTTAATTTATTGGTGAATAAACAATGTCACAAGTTAATTACGAAGTCAGCGCTCATTACTTTGAGACATTCGATGGTGAATCTCAGTATTTCTGTAATATATTACAGCATATAAAATATAGGCAGGTTTATTTAGATCAGGAATTGTAAGTTGTTGACGGAATCTATCAGTTTTATTCCAGCGACTTTAATTCGGTTAATATGTCATAGACCTTTTAAGCACGAGGTTGTTAAGGTAGGTACTGTAAATACTACAGTAAATGAAATTACAAAGCTATTAAGACTAATCATCGAATGTCGCAAAGTAATGAGCGCTAAAACAGCGACGTTCTAAAATTTGTTTTGTTGCTCTAAGTTCTGGGATTTGCTGCAAAGGTCATATATACAGGCGTTATCTCTTACTTTAACATAGCTTACTGTAATATCTCAGTGGTTAACGTACGCCGAAGTTTGTGGGTTCAAACCCCTACAAAGAGCTTGAGCTGCCAGTGAGTGGAAACATCGTGAGGAAATCATAGCATGGTGGTAGGGTTACTTTCTAGTACTCGGCTACCATCCTCAAGTTTAAAACTGCCGCCAAGCATCTAACGGTGTATTTCAGCAGCCTCACTTCAGAGCCAGTTCCATTCCAGGCTAGGTGTGTTTACCATCTTCAATCACAACCTCACTTAACATCAGGTGAGCTGTGGTCTGAAATAGTTAATCGCTTTGCACTGTTTCATGTTAAGTGGATTGCAGTCTTTATATAGACAACCTGCTGCCTGTATGGTTGTCTATAATTAAAACACCATTCACTCGCGACGACAAGTTGTATTCACACGCAAAGTGACTTTACCGTCTTACTTTGTACAGAAATTGGTTTTTGGTTAAAGTAAACATAGAAATTAAATCTGGGTAAACCAGTTTCTGCAGGAACGCAAAAAAAGTCCCCTGATTGTTTTACATTCGCAAACTTGTGTTCTTCAGGTATGGGAAGCTGGTACTGTGGAAATCAGATAACTGATAGAATACTTAAATACTTTTTTTAAATACATATAGAACACCCAGACACATTACAAACATCTGTTTATACCACAAAATGTTCGTACGGAGTGGGAATCGAACCTACGCCCTACAGCTCTTAAATCAGTTACACTACGAATGAGCCAACACGGCTGTCAATTAAACATTCAAAAACATTTCCAGAGTTTTAGGTAAATTGTTTTTATCATGAGACACTTGAAAATTCGAAATACTTGATACTGGCAGAATGCATGCAGTGCTGCCAAAAGTAATGAAAAAACATGTATAATGGTAGACTTGGTAGTTTTATGGGAAAGCGGAAATATCATGTCACTTTATTCATATTAAGCGATAGCATGTGGTACAAAGAACTAAACTAAAACTGAATAAACTTTTAGTAATTTTGGCACTACTATACTTGGTCATACTTTGGACTTAACCATGACTTCAGCAATAACTAAACTTATCAAAATTATAACAATTAAATATTTGACATTTGACAAAAACTGCGATGTCTTGGACATTGTTTTGTTACTAAACGTTCTGAGTATCACTGCAATGGATAGGCGTTATCTCTTACCATCTGGAGAATGTTTAATTCAACTCATTACTTTTAAATAAATAAAAAAAATGACAGGTTATAATTTTCCCAACTTAATAACATGCTCTAAGAAAAGAATGCTTAATAGATAATACTTTAATTATAAAGTAGGGATATAATTAAAGTGTTACTTGATGCCAGCAAAAAACATGGCAGTGATTCGAGGTGACAGGCTACCGATGAATAAATTAATACAATACCAACTACATTGTAGTTTAGTACAGGACATTACACACAGCGCCATCTGACTCCAAACTAAGCGAAGCTTGCATAATGGAAGTCAGATAACTGATAGCATACTTACTTTTTTTTGGAAATAAATATCTACTTATAAAACATACAGAACACCTAGACACAGAACAAACATTTTGTTTATACCATAAAATGTTTGGAATTGAACCCACATCCTACAGCTCTCAAAGCAGATATACTACCAATGAGCCAATAGGGCAGATATACTACCAATGAGCGAATAGGGCAGATAGTACTAAGCGGAAAGGAGATCGCTGTATTTATCCCTGCAACAACCTTGATTTGGCTACTGATTTTTTCTTTATTAGTCTGATTATTATTTTATTTTAAAATTTTCGTCCCCGGTTTTCATGCCGAACAATTTTATAAATAAAAGAACCTTTGCTACCCTATAGGAATTACCCTAAAAATGCAAAAAAAGAAACTCAAATAAACCATTAAAAAAATAGCTTACATGTTCATCCCGAGTATTTTTTTTTTTTTTTTATGTGACAAATAATGAGACGAACGAGACGCTCTCCTGCTGGTAAGAGATAACGCCTGTCCATGACCATTACAGCGATACACAGAACTATAAACTATCACCGTTTTAAATTAATAAAATTACATCCAGACACAAACATATATAGAGCTTATTACGTTATAATATGCTGTCGATTTACTCGACAACGTTCATCCATATTCTTCTAAATGTCCGTCAGATTTGATCAAAAAAGTTTATTTGTAAAGTATGAAATTAAATTTCTAATTTTTTTTTTTTTTTTTTTAATACGGATAAGTCCGCGTTTGACCACCAACTCGCCTGATGGTAAGCGACGACGATCTAATGTCTCAATGATCCCTCACGTATCTAAATGACTACAGGAAATGAATGGTTACCTCTATAATCATAGAAACGAGAAAAAATAAATACTTACATACTAATAATATATTTTGTGACAGTTCTGCCAATCTATAATTCACCTAACCAATCATACTGAAAAAGTTGATACGTAATATAGTGATTGACCTTTCCTATCGATAACTACTAACACAATATAACCATCAGTTCTGACTTTCGTAGAAATAGCGCCTAAAATAGGTATTATATATTTATATGGAGCTAAATTACGAAAAGTGGACTCGTAAATCTTTACTTTCTTCTTTTTGTTTTTTTTTTAATCTATCCCGTTTCTTTTTTCCTTTTTCTTTCCTTACTAATAATATTCCATCTTCGACAACACCCTTAACATCAGATGAGCTGTGATCAAACACCTAGCCTCTCAACAATAAAAATAAAGGACCTACTATGCTTTCATAAAAGATGCTCACTGCTGACCACGGGCCTCTTCGAATCCCGACCACGCTGGCTAAGCACAGACTACTTTTTATCCCAGAAAACTAACGGCTCCTATAGGATAACTAGAACTCTATTTTTGAATTGTTCAAATGCTTTTTATATATATATTTTTTGTTGGTACTCTCATAAACGTCATTTCTTGGCGTAGTTTACAAATTTCCTGTCCTAACACGGTTGTATCGCCGTCGTTGTGTAGACGTACTGGAGGGGTTGACGCTACTTTCACCCTCTGGGTCACAAAGGGGTCTCGGGTTTTTTTGGAGACTCCTACCGGTGTTAAACTATTATCGCCTCCCCTCTTAGCAGCGCACCGGCACTCGGGACAGGTCCACCGCTCGCGTGGTTCTTGAGCTAAATTCTATATATACATACGTACGTGTATCTCGCGCCTTGCACTTCACAAAATCCCACCCGAACGTACGGTTTCATAATAAGTGCAAGCATGTAACGGCCACTCTAGCACTCGAACTATTTGTTTATTAAAACGGGCACAAAGAAAGAGGGCCTCACAATGATCTGTCGCCCCAGGGTCTCGCAACAGCCGCCGCTGCAGCTAGTAATAGCAAAGTCTAAGAGTAATAGTAAACAAATATTAACAACAAAGTCGCCCGTAGAGACAGCGCCTAAACGCACGTTAATATTATTTTCACAAGACATTAGAGTTAAATTACCCTTAATAGTGCAAATGGTTTCATAAAACACTTAAAACGGCCAATAAGGTCGGAAGTCAAGAGTAACCATTGGTTGTCGGTCATTATAAACGTGTTATAAAGTCATATTTCATCCAGAGAAAGTGATCTCTGATGCAAAAATGAGATGTGATAGTAATAAGATGTCAGTGTCACATAATAAGAGTGGCCGGTTACAAAAATAATAACTAAAGTGAAATTTTACATGAACTATAAATATTAATACATTTTGATTGATTACTTATCAACTTAAACCGTAGAGTAAAATATCTCTTTTATCCACTTGTGATATTGTTACTACCTACTTTAGTAAACTTACGATAAGCGGTTCTTTTAAATTATTATCGATTTTTTTGTAATAAATAATAAATAATAATAAATATCGTTGGACTATACACACAGCGCCACCTGACCCCAAACTAAGCAAAGCTTGTGTGATGGAAGTCAGATAACTGATAGAATACATAAATACTTTTTTTTTTGTAAATACATACTTATAATACATACAGAACACCCAGACACAGAACAAACAAGATTGAGTTTATTCACAAGATGTTTGCCCTGAGTGGGAATCGAACCCACGCCCTACAGCTCTCAAGGCAGATATACTACCAATGAGCCAACGGGGTTGTCAAATGTGTAATGACGATAGCATGGTGGTTAGCGCGGTCGGTTCATACGCTGGAGGGTGTGGTTTCAAAAGCCAACAATGAGCTTGAACAGCCAGCCTTGTGAAGGAAAATATTGTGTAGAAACTATACCATGGTGATAGGTTGGGTAGCTATCATCCTCAAATTAAATATCTGCCCCCAAGCACCTAACGGCTGCCGCATTTCAAAACCAGTTTCATTCCAGGCTAGAAGAGTTTATCATCTTCGACTACTCCATTCATTAATATCAGATGAGCTGTAGTAAAATACCTAGCCCTGCTATATAAAAAAAATTGTTTGCAATTATTATTTATGCGCTTCGCAGTGTTACCCGCTATATGTTTTTGGGATAAAAAGTAGCCTATGTTAACACAGAATGTCAGCTACCTCCATACCAAATTTCATCCAAATCCGTTAAGTAGTTTTTGCGTGAAAGAGTAACAAACATCCATCCATCCATCCAAACTTTCACATTTATAATATTAGTGGGATTATCTGCCCTAAAATGACCTAAACTCTACCATATTAGTCTATGTATTTATTTATGCTATGTCGAATCTATTGTCAATCTCAGTCTAAAGAAATTAATGGACAGTCGCAAATTAGTTACTACTAATGACGTCGTACTACCTGTCAATGTTCCTGATAGATATACTCGACAGATAACGTCGCGCTACGAGTAAACTCTAAAAGTACAATCCAGCTAAATATTTGAAATGCGAGTATAATTTGACCCAGCAACAGTATCTTAGATTAATTTTCAATTGTGCCAACTGTGCCAAAACTTTCAAAAAGCGAGCGATACCAAAAACCGTAATACGTTTGCGTGATCATTCCGCCTCAAAAACTAATTTTGGCGAATCATTACCGGGCCATGCGTCACATAAAAAAACGGTTTTCGTTTTTACGCACTTTCATTCACACCGCCGTGTGAGTTGTTGAACGAATGGGAATGGGTGCGTTTGCCCAATTTTCTCTTATGATTGCAACTTGCCGACATTAAAAACATGATAAACTCTGCGGCAGCCCTTTCGCTTATGTCATATCAGCCGAATAAAACATGAAATATGTTTTTAATGTGACACTTGTTTTCAAATTGATGCGTATTCCTTTTTACCAGACTGCGACAAAGCCTAATGTAAAAAAAACACTAGATAATAATATTTTTAGCAGTTTTTGTACCAAATACAAATATTTTATTGATAACACCAATGTTACAAGTCACTTCAAAAATTTAAATATGTCATTAAATGAGTTTTAAAACACTGATTACCATGTCAACACAAAAATGTCAATAAAAAACCAGTCATATGATTTTGATGAATAAGGTGTCGATCGATTCATTATTATGCTCCGGGTGATATAGACCGGGTAGTCTTTATTCTTAAATATTTATAGCCGAGTTATAGTTTTAAGAAGCTCTCTAGGATTGTTTTTTTGTTAGTTTGATTTTGTTTGTAGTTTTTCTAATAAATTACTGATTCAAAAGTATTTTTTTAACTGTAGCTTTAGCTTTAGCTGTAGTCGAAGTCGAAGTCGAAGAAGGTAAACACACCTAGCCTGGTGACAGATTTTCAACTTAAGTCATGCTATAGTTTCCTCGCGATGTTTTCCTTCACCGGCAGCTCAAATTAATTATTGGGGTTTGAACCCAAGCCCTGCGGCGCGTAAACTGACCGCGTTAACCACTGAGCTACCATCGTTACAAACAACCCTGAAATGATAACATACTGTATACTGGATTAGCAGACAAGATACTCTCCAAGAGAATGCAGTTAATTACAAGTTATGAAGTATTAAAGTATGTTCAAAATGTTGGCTATAGTATATTTAATATACAACCTCGTCCATCGTAATCTGTAGGATATCAACGATATGAAGCTAGTAAAATGCATTACCGGTACTTTTAAGGGTACATAAATCACAACTAAGCAGCAATCAATTTAATACTTAAATATTTATGCGAGTACTAATTATGCAAGTATAAATTTACAAATAAAAATCTACGCCATGCTCGAACACTTATTATGGTTTAAAAATCAAACTAATCAACCGATTTTTCATGTAATTTCTAAAAGATCAAGTGATCAATGAGCTTGAGCTGACGGTTTTTTTTTTTTTTTTTTTTAAGTAAAAGTAATGAGACGATCGAGGCGCTCTCCTGATGTTAAGAGATAACGCCTGTCCATGACCATTGCAGCGATACACAGAACTTTGACTAACAAAACAACATCCAGGGCATCGCTGCTTTGGCACTCATTACTTTGAGACTAGATGGTTAGTCTCAACAGCCCAGTAATTTCGCTAGCGGTAATACCCTTCAAACCGGAACACAGTAATGTTTGCACACTACTACTTGGCGGCAGAATATCTGGTACTGCGGTGGTACCTACCTAGACGACCTCCTGCTAAGGAAATCTACCACCAAGAAGAAGGAAAACATCGTGAAAAACCCATAACATGATGGTAAGGTATTATCTAGTAGGTACTCCGCTGGCTAGCTACCACCCTCAAGTTGAAAATCTGCTGCCAAGCACCTAACGGAGTATTCCGGCAATCTCGCTTGAGAGCCAGTTCCATCCCAGGCTCGGTATATTTACCATCTTCGGCCAAACCGATCACTTAACATAAAGTGACCTGTGGTCAAACACCTAGCTTGTCAACCATTAAAAAAAAGTTCACAGAAATGGTGTTGTTGTGAATGATGAGTCGTTGTATCCATCATAAAAACCCTGAATAGTTAGTTCAGAAATAAAATTGACATTAACAGTTGTTTTTTTTGTTGCTATTTCAAAATTGTATCCCGTAGTAAAAGTTATTCACAATGATGAGTATAACGTACAACTCCTTCTAAGTATAATTTAATGCTGATTAATACAACTTTAAAATCATGAATAAATAATAATAATCAGTCATTTTAATTTACAATAAAAAAACCCGACTCTATGACCCTTATGCCAACTAAACGCAATGAAACCGAGGTTTCGGAGTAAACGAAAATATCATCGATATATATACAATTAGCAAGTATCGGATTAGCAAGTTGAAGTGGCAGTGGGCAGGGCACATAGCACGCAGAACTGATGGCCGATGGGGCTGCAAAGTTCTGGAGTGGAGACCACGGACCGGCAAGCGCAGCGTAGGACGTCCAGTCGTCCACCCACAAGGTGGACAGACGACCTAGTAAAGACCGCAGGAACGCGCTGGATGCGAGCCGCTTCCAACCGGTCTTTATGGAAGTCAATGGGGGAGGCCTATGTCCAGCAGTGGACGTCCTACGGCTGAAATGATGATGATGACGATGATATACAATTTATAGATTTTTGTGAATTTTTTAAAAACCGCTCGATCGATTTCGATAAAATTTATATGGGACTACCTCTGAAGTCTGATCTACCAAGCAAAAAAAAAAGAATCATCGATTGATATTTGGCGAAATGATCGCGTAACATACATACAGAAAAAAACATGCAGTCAAATTGAGAACCTCCTCTTTTTAGAGTAGGTTAAAAATACAAAAATAAATGACATTTATTAAATCGCTAAATACACATTCATAATGCCTTGATAAGTTAACATATTATAAAATATCCAAATACGGTATCCACGTGACAAGAATACCCAACTGATATCAGATATCAGTAAAAATAAAATCCTTTACTTAAAGACCGGAAGTCACGTCGTCGCGCGTCGGGCTAACTTTCGCGGCGGGCGCCTTTTTGCCCACGTTCGGAAAATAAACATAATTTTATTAAGAATCAATTTGATCATTCAACGATTTCTTGTTGCAATTTGTTTGATCGCAGCTTTCTGCTGTCATGTTTTGTTTGGTTGCAGTTGCATTTGAGGTCAGCGTGCACTGTCTGATGAGCCAAGACCAATTCTACTTGGTCGACTGTCTTTAATATACGGAAGCTGATAATAATAAAGTGTATTATGTAACTAGCTGGCGCTGCTTAAAGTGTCTGTATGTTTTATGTCTATATTTTTCAAGTTCATGAGTACAATAGACAAGAAAGGAGGAAAGGGAGGCCTTTGCCCAGCAATAGGTCACTAGAAACTGAAAAGGTATATGTGTGCAATGGGTTTTAAAATGTATTCATTTATTTTAACATAACTCCTGAATGTCTTGTATGCCACAATTTCATGTCATTTCTCTTCTAACTAATATTATAAAAGCGAAATTTTATTTATTGTACTACATTTATAGTATATTATGTGTATGTTTGGCTTTGCAACTTATAACTGGGATTTGAATGAAATTTTCAAATTTCATACTTTATGCATACATAGCCCAGCAAAAGTTACAAAAATGTAAACTGTTTACATAGCTTTGCATACAAATGTTTTAAATATTTGACATAGTGCATAGAGACCCTGACACTTGATTTAGCACTTAGCTCTAATGTATCTGATTTCAATTCCTGGTCTGGTTATGGACGATGGATTTATTGGCCAAAACTTTTACTTTGCAGGCGATGCATTAATAAATAGCTGCAGTTTTCTTACACCGCGTTGAGAGTACTCCTGTAATTCTGTTCCCACTAGTTATAATTAATTAGAGAGATTACTGTAACAGGTTATACAGGGTTACTCGGAATGGTAATAGTAAACACAAACAAAATCATTGTACACATTTTTATGATAACTTTAATATTCGTAATTTATAACTTTTTATACTACTACATAGTACCTACCGTTTGCAGACTACTAGTTAGCGGCAGAAAATCTGATAATGTGGTGGTAGAACTTCTTAGCACGAAGTGTTCTAAGGACGCTAGACTAGCTCCTGCAAAGGAAATCAACCATCTAGTTACTATACCTACCTGTATTGCTATGACGCTTATCTTGACATTTTGTAATTTGGGAATTTAATTTTTAATCACTGTGTTGGCGGACTTTATAAATAAATAAACCTATAAATTTCCAATGGATGACAAAATAAGTTACGTAAATTGTTAATTTACAAACAACATATTTATTTTTTTAACTTACAATTCAAAAAACGTGCGGTGTGGTCGAAGACGCATATCATGTCATGGCAGAGTATGTCCGGACCAAAGCTGAGTAAAAAAATAACATGTACTATTTATTTGTACTTGTTACTTTAGCGTTTTCTTCGTTTCTACTATAAAAAAATAGAGTTGAAAAATCAGTAACTTTAACTTTTAACTTTCGGTTAAGTTTACCTAGTAGTTAGTTAATATTAATTTTTAATGCTATTATTGTTCTTTGTATATGATCACCAAATATTACGTTTTGAGTATCGTAAGTGTGTCGCCAGTCATGCTGTATATTGAAATAATTATATGCATTATGTTTAATGACTCCAAAGATATTTTTTACTAGCAGTGCAATATATACATATACAATTATACATACCTATACTGTAAAGAGTACCATTGCTTGCCAAGTATTCTCAACTGTTTCTCTATGCGGCCCGTAATTCCTATCTAATCTATATTCCCTTGAAACTATTTCTACTATTGTAAAAATTACCCTTTTTAAACGCTCTTATGTAAATTACGATAGTTATGCGACTTGAGACATAAACCAGCCTTAGGAGTTAATTATTTACAGAGTACTAATTTGTCCAAGAGTATGTCAAATAAAGGAACTAGAATTTTCCATGGAACAGTTTCGGTTTTGCACAAGGAATACGATAGTGGCTCCTCCATTCAAATGAACAGATTAGTTGGTTGTTTTGTGTATAGAAAACCGCCACACGTTGCCGATAAGTATCTTACAATTAAATAACCTGGACTATTGAAAGCTTTAGAGCTGGAAAACATTTTATCACATCCATTATTTTAGTAATTGTAAGACAGTAGTTAACTTAGGAAAAAGAAACAATTAAAATTCATCCTAATGGCCATTATTTTTTGCTCAAGAAAAACGAACAGCTAAAATTATACAATCTATCAGAGAATGTTAATTTCTTAGAGACTGGTGTTTTTTTTTTATGGTTGACAGGCTAGATGTTTGATCACAGCTCACCTGATGTTAAATGACGGTGTAGTCGAAGATGGTAAAGTACACCTAGCCTAGAACGGAACTAGCTTTCAAGCGAGGCTGCCGGAACACACTATCAGATGCTTGGCGGCAGATTGTCAACTTGAGAGTTGTAGCTAGCCAGGCGAGTACTATAAAGTACCCTACTACCATGCTATGGTTTCCTAACGATGTTTTCCTTTACCGGCAGCTCAAGCTCATTCTTGGGGTTTGAACCCACACCCGTCGGCATGCGAACCAACCACGCTAACCACTGAGCTATCATCGTTACGCGATGTTAAGCAATGATGTGGTCTAGAATGGAGAACACATGCCTAGAAAGAACCTACTCTGGATTTGAAGATATTTGACTTATCGGGGAACACAGACTCCAGCAAAGAGTTCCACAATCTCACCATGCGAATAAAAAAATGTGGAATTGATACGCCTTGTGCGTACATGGGGATTGTCTACCATCTACGGGTGACGTTTTAGTCGCGTTTGTCTCGCCGTTCGGTAATAAAAAAGGGCAGGTGGAATCAAGTCGTGCAACTCCAAGCCACGATCAACAGTTCAACAACCAATGGTTTTAACAAAACATTTTTAATTCGACCTTTCATTTACTAAAGAATAGATTACCCACGTGAAACAGAAAGGAAACAGGAAAAAGATCTTTCTGTTACAAGACATGTTATTTTGTGTTTAAATTTTCCCGTGAGAATTCCGCTTATTCCTGAATTGAGTTCAGGAGTTCCGATGATTAACTGAACTTGAACGAACAGAGTCGGTCCATCGTATCATTAGCTACTTGTATATTTATAATTACCGTTCGGATAATAACTACAAATTTTTGAATTTTGAACTTTGAAAAATTTGTTTTTTTAGCAGTGTATTGTAAGGTACCAATGTTTTTTGTTTTTTTTTCATCTTCATTTTGTATCAAGGGTTTAGTCAAATAATTACGACTATGTCACCCTCATTGGTCTCTTAAAAAAAATACAAAATCTTATATTCTACGCTTATTGTAAATAATGGTGATGCGGAACAGTATTCTGGCCTCTTCCGATAAGGGATTAGCCAGTACACTGTTACACCTGTTCTTGTTTTTGACTAAAAATTCTTAGCATCTCTCAGCATCGGTCTCAAATAATTTTTTTTTTTTATAGTAACAAGTAGAAATAAATAAATAAATGTTATTTTTTTTTACTCGAATTTGAGTACAAAAAAAATATATACAATGCGGAACGTTTTTACTCAGAATCAAAACTTTCCTGATGTCAAAAAATTGTGATTTAATTGTGAACAGTTACATAGTCTAAACATAGCTAACAAAATATCTGAAATGGAAAACAAACAGTACTTTATTGTCAATAAAAAAAATGCTGCCTTTTTGTGTATCCTATTAATTAGATACCGTTTATTGAAAAAATCGTCAAGATCTTCCAAACTATTCAATTTACATGATTTAGAGCAAACAAAATCAGTAAATCGACACCTCTTTTTCAAAAACTTTAGCACGATTCGTTTCAGAATTAAATCCACCGAAAAGGAAGCTTCCTTTTCGTTTTTCGTTTCGTTTCATTTGCTTTAAACTCATTAGAATAGTCGCGGAAGTTTGGTAATAGAAATTACGGTAGAGATTTTTTCTTTTTTTATAGCAGATAGGCTTGCCTTTGACCGCCATCCCGCCTGATGTTAAGTGAAGATGCGGTCTATGGTGGAGCACGCTCGCCTAGAAGAAACCGATTCACTCGCGACTTGAAGGTACCCTGACTATATTCATTGGGGAACACCCACTCCGGCAGCAGATTCCAATGTCGCATGAAAAAGGTGGAATCAAACCGCTTAGTTCGAGCTTTACGATCTATCTAATTAACTCAGTGGTTAGCGCCGTCGGTTCGCATGCCGAAGGGCATGAGTCCAAACCCCAATAATGAGCTATAGCGTGAAGGAAAACATCTTGGGAAACCATAGCATGGTGGTAGCCAGCCGAGTACTATCTAGTACTCGGCTGGCTAGCTACCACCCACAAATTGAAAACCTGCCGCCAAGCATCTGACGGTGTGTTCCGGCAGCCTCACTTGAGAGCCAGTTCCTTTCCAGGTTAGGTGTGCTTTACCATCTTCGCCTACACCGTCATTTAACATCAGGTGAGCTGTGATCAAACATCTAGCCTGTCAACCATAAAAAAGTAAAGAACGTGTTAATTCCTCGTACAGAGGAAAATATAGGTCAACTGTAGGGCATAGAAGCAAGGGTAACTCTCATGATGCTCTCATGATGATGATGCATGATGCTCTCATTCCTCAAGCTAATAGGCATCGTGTGAAATGGGCCTTATAGGTAGGTAATGTCCCAGACAAGAAAAAACGAATCGATTGCTACTTCTTTCCACTATTAATTTGCACTTGGATACTTTCACGGAAATTATTCGATTTGAACCGATTATCAAAACGGTAACGTCTATGTAGAATAATTGATTCGATTCTTTTTTCATTCGAGTTAATCGATCATGAAACGTCTGGAGAAATAGTTCTGTCAGTTAGTGGGGCATCATGATGACGGCTCAGGTTTCGGCACATGGTAACAGATTCCATCAATTTATTCAATCTATTTTTTTTAACAACTCAAAAAAGGAGGAGGTTTTCAATTCGACTGTAAGTTTTTTCTTTTTTTTATGTATGTTACGCGATCATTCCGTCAATTATGAATATGAATTATGAATCGGTTATGATGATTCTTTCTTTGCTTGGTAGATCATACTTCAGAGATATCATATATATCATACTTCTATCGAAATCGATCGAGCGGTTTTAAAAAAATTAACAAGAAACTGAAAATTTTCCACATCGATGACGTTTACTCCGAAATCTCGCTATTTTATTGGAGCAGTGCGTTTAGTTGGCCATGGAGTCGGTATTTTTAATTATTGTAAATTTCTATATTGTTTGTTATCGAGAGCAAATTTATATGAAAATTTTCCAGGCCAAGTCAAGATTAAAATACTATCATAGCTGTAAAATACCTAAAATATTTTTTTATTTTCTTTAATTGTCTAGGTGTTTTATAAAAAAGATCCAAGTTTAAAAAAAACTAGAATAGCAGTAAATATCATAAAACATGTTTTTTTTTCTTGATTAGGTGTTTTAAAAAATAAACCTATATTATTATTATTATACAATTTTTTTTTGTAGTTTAAACCACTTCTTTAGATCTCTAGTTGTAGAAGTAACGACAACATAATCACAAACTTTCGCATTTAATGGGTATCTTTTAGTATGAGACATAAAGAGCATATGTTTATTTGAAACCTACCTTAAACAAGATAGCAGTAGGATACTTAGTAAGGAAAGGGAGATAAAGTAATACTTTAGTAGACAATTTGACAGTTAGGGGAGATTTCCATTATTGCCTATTATTAACGCTAAGTATCTATTTATTTACGGATACTTGTTTAGCTTTTTGTGATAATTAGCCTTGCATTTGACCACCATATCGTCTGGTATTAAAATATGGTGAGCTTACTTGACACCAATAAGCATTCTATGTATATTTGATAATACATTTTTAGTTATCTATTTCCTTAGAAGTGGCAGCGAAAATAATACCAGCAAAAATTTCTTTGTAATCTATTTTTTTTTATGGTTTTTATATAGATCTCTGACCACAGCTCACCTGGTCTTCAGTGACGGTGTAAGTAGTATGAATGGTTAACACACCTAGCCTGGAATGGAACTGGCTCTCAAGTGTGGCTGCCGGAACATACCGTTAGATGTTTGACGACAGATTTTCTACTTGACTTGAGCTAGCCAGCCGAGTAACAGAAAATACCCTACCATCACGCTATGGTTTCCTCACGATGTTTTCCTCACGAGAAGCTCATTGTTGGGGTTTGAACCCGAACAATGAGCTAGACGTTCTTTGGTGTGTCAACGGACTGCGCTTACCACTGATCTATCATCGCTACAAAAGATAGGTACTACTGAAAAGATCTTGACCTGCCAAGAACGAATAAGTTAATTACTGAAAAGTGCAACAAACTTATGTTGAAGTAGGTTGGTTGCCAACCCCAAGATTTGAACTTGGGAAAACCAGGAGAATTGTCCTGGTTTTCCAAGTTTAAAAACAGGACGCAGTGATAGAGTTGCAAAGTGGCGGGCGAATATAAAAATACATGACCTTATCAGTAAAACTCAGGACGCTGCTTAGAGACTATCCAGAACAACTCAGGACACTACAAAAACTAGCAAGTCCTCTATCATACATAATATTATTTAACTAGTTAATGCCTTCAAGTTGCGTGATACTTTAAAAAAAAAACTAACTAATAATTGTTCAAAAATCCAAAACTTCGAACCTCTAAAAATTTCTGCATTTATAACTGATGAATTTTACTAACTATACGAGCATTATATGTCAATACTAATTCTATATATTTTAAGATTTGAGATTGTGTTTTAAAGTTATATAATGATTAAGCTTAGCTCAATGAAATAAGTGCTAGGATAAACTCATAAAATTATAAAACCATGATAATAAAATGTATAGCTACTAAGGTATCATATATTTCTAATCTAGTTAAAATTGCACTGTAGCTTCTAAAGGTTGTTTAGCAATAAACTTTATACATCCAAGTAATAAAATGAGTTTTGGCGGGAACGCGGGAAGAGTTGTGTCGCTCCGTTGTATTTTTTTCCAAAACTAGTGTTTTGTCGAGTGTTTATGCATAAAAATGGCGGTGTTTCATTCATAAAGTGCCGAATCACAAGCGCGAGTGTGGAAAAATGATATAATGTTTCACCACTTACCACACTACCAGGTAAGTGGTGAAACATGATTTTTCGTGTTGTTTCCAAAACTCCATCCAAGCTGTCTAGTAAAGTCACCACTGCTTTACTAAAGCATGACTGGTCTTGACTTCCCTTTTATTTTCTTGTGACAACAGTAAATACGTTTTTGTTGATATATCCTGTGTATAAATATATGTAGAAGATTTTTTTATCCAAATCCAAACAAACAAAAACATACCTACTACAGTTAAAATAAAAAGCTATTTAAACTGAAGTAATATAATTTGGGGGAGGCCTTTGCCAAAGGGCAATCTAATAAAATCAATGCTACCAATGTCGCAATTTAATATAATTATATAAAATAAATAATAATAAGGTATATAATTAATATTCAAATAATTATATTCAATATAAAACAATAAAATAGTCAAAGTAATTAATATAATAATAAATAAATGAATGCATGCTATATTATATTTTGTAATGTCAGAAATAAAGGCTTTTTGAATATTGAATATAATTGTAAATTTGAACATAGAATAGATTGTTTATAATAAATAAGAAATATATTTTCACAGTTCAGAAAACCGTACAATGAAAATTAAATTTTATTGAAATATTTTACGTGCGTAAATCCGATAATTTTTATCCGATAATTTGTATAAACTTAATGCAAAAATCTTGTTGCATGTTGGAGTTTTTGGAAAGGGTTTAAAAAAATATGTTTAACTGCTAGATGGAATAGAGATCGCCTATTTGAAATATTGTAATACCTAGTAATATATATATATGTATAACAAACAAACAGTTTTTATTCATAACATGTATACATTTTGTTCAGAAAATGCATTAAATGTCAATATAAAAATATCCTAAAAAAATAATCATTAAATATTAATAAACATTAGTCATAAATATTTTAAAACCTAAACAATTAATAAATCACAAATTTCAATAAATATATACATAAAAGGGCATAAAAGGGCAAAAAAAATATTTAAAACTCACCAGTATTATCTCGACAACTACACACAATTGTAAAAAAATCACAATTTTCCACAACGTACAATTTTCGCACAATATATATATATTTTTTATTATTTTGCGTTCGCGTTGATTTTGCGTGCGCGTTCGTGCGACAGGCACGCTTGCGACTGACGCGATCTCGCGAATGGCGCGACGCATGCGATGCGCGCGTTTATACGCAGATTGGAGTGTTTGGACTTTCGCTGGATAAAGACTTCAGGCGATTAAGGGTTAAGGTGCGAAATGTGCCTATAATAATAGATGCATTTAGAACCAACCCGTACAATCATACAGACTTTATTTACAGACTCAACTAAAATAAAAGGAAAAAATTAGCCCACATGGGAAGGGAAATGTAGCCACAGTGCTGGCAGCATTGATACGCTGAGCGTCAATGCTAAGTTCATATTTATTATTTAGAAGAAAAAAAATGTTATTGTGTCAATAACAATGATGTTAATTATTTGCAAATACATATAAAGTAGTGTTTATTAAGTAAAAATAATATACAAGTCATTTTAATTTGAATTAACCTACCTACAAAAAAACTTACCTACAAAAAAATGACAAAAAAAAAAGGCTATTACAAAACAATAATAATTAATATCATTGATATATTATAAAACATTTTTTGTAACGTATCAATGTAAATTAATCTTCTATGTATAAATACAGGATTATATATATTTTTTTAATATATAGAGCAGCAATTTTCTTAAGATTTTGCTCTATACATGCTCTATACATTTAAAAAATATATATAATATAAAACCCAAGCTTGTAACCATGTATAAAATCGAATAGTCATTGACAAACTATTCAATCCATGAATTTAAAAAACGCTAGACGTAAGGAGCTGAAATATGGCTAGGAGGAACGCCGAGTGCAGTAGCGAGTCTTATAATAGTATTGAAGAATCATTGGCGCGTACAAATTACATTTAATAAATTAAATACGGAGTTATAAACATAGCATACACTAAGCTATAAGAGTGTCATTGGACTCTGAAAACAATTTGTTACTCTACATCAAGGCAAGGGTTCAACTTGTCAACTTATTTTACAACAAAGTTCTTTTATTTTTGTTCTACAACAAAGGATCAACTTGTTCTACAACAAGGTGATTTTGAATCAACAAGGACTATCTTTTTCTCATTATAAAAGTCATCTATTCTAATATGGAGTAACATTTTTTCCCATCCCAGTTTCCCAGGCAGAGGATAATTTAACTACGGCTACACAGCCTAGCAACTATAATAGCTTTATGGTGGGTCCTGTGGGACTTCCTCTCAAGATTCTATGGGATCCAAACTGCCTACTAGCATTATTTCTTTCCTGCGAAAAGTTCCCATGATTTACAATTTTTGTACACCGCGTTAATGCTGTAGCGAAGCCTATAAAAGCGCGCCTTATGCCAGAAAAACGCATAATGTAGTATTTATTATTTATTTATTTATTTATTTATTTATTTTCGATGCCACTCTTTGATATCAATAAACATAAATATAACAACAAAAAAAATACTGGAGTATGGTTATACTCCTGTAGAAGTACAATAGCCGGATAGAATTTTGAAAAAAGGTCGGAGTTTCTCACAAAGAAAATACAAATGCGGCAGAAAAAAAATCTATTTTAATTCAAGTACTCGAAATTATCAGCCATGACCCCACGTTATTTTTTATAAATAGCTACACTTATATGGTTTAAAAAGTTTGTGCCATTTTCTTTTTTCATTTGCCAGTTGTTTTATTCGCAGTCGAGTTATGGATTTTTTTAACTCTCCAGCTTGTAAATTTTATAATTAAACAATTATTCTAAATCAATTATTTATTTATCTATCACAGGTTGTAAGTCTCCATTAATGTCTTTCTTTTATGGTAGACAAATTAGTTGTTTGGCCACAGCTCATCTGACATTAAGAGATGGTATGGTCGAAAATGGTAAACACACCTAGTCTGGAATGCAACTGGGTCTCAAGTGAGGCTGTTAGTACGCGATTACGTGCTCGACGACAAATTTTCCACTTAAGAATGATAGCTAGCCGAATACTAGAAAGTACCTTACCACAGCCTTCGTGTCCGTCCTATGTACCACCGACAATGTACGAAACCTAGCCGTGTTTGTGCTTAGGTTCATAGAGCCGGGTTTTTTTGTTGTAAATTTATACTTGTAATAGGTACATCTCTAGGAGTATGCGTCTCACAAAGGTCAGAAAACTTAGTCTTGTCTGAGGAAGATGTTATGGCTTCAAAATATTGTAATCAATTGAGTCCCGTTTCTATCTCTGTCAATGAGATTGCATAAATAAGAGGAATATTTTTTGTTTCAAATGTCACGCAGACCGCGCGATAACTAGACGAGGTGATCGCCCGATCGAATCGTCTAAACCACGTGTGCTTTGTGGTCACATTTAACAAGGAGAGTCAGTTAACTCCGCGGTCGTAACTACTATGGGAAATTAAACTTTTTCACGTGATTCAATTTAGACCACAAAAGAAAGTAGCCTCTTTATATAACATTGCGAATCTGCGAATCTCTCTCGTGAACAAAAGAAAACATAATTGTCTTATTACATACGATATTTGCTGCCATTAGGAGCCATATAAGAGCTATAAAGTATTGCCTACCTATTAACTACAGTTAAATATTGCCCGTTTCAATAATATAATAATGCTACTTATAAACCTGGTGACATATGCTAGGAGCTCGCCTAATGCCAGAAAAACTGAAAAAGGGGTATTTTCGATGCCACTCTTTGATATTACGAAACTTAAATATTACAACAACAAAAAATAATGGAGTATGAGTATAATCCTGAAAAAGTGTAATAGTCGAAGAGAATTCTGAAAATAGGTCGGAGTTTTTCACAAAAAAAACTACAAATGCCGCAGAAAAATAAATATTATAATTCAAATACTCTAAATTATTTATCGACGCCACATTATTTATTTATAAATAAAATAGCTGCACTAATGTTTTATTACTAAAAAAAGTAACTAGTGACTTTACAGTCACTAGTTACTTTTTTAAGTTAAATGTAAAAGTTTTGAGTAATTAAAAGAACTCGATTTATTAAATAAAATATATCTACCCCGGATTTCCAATCATGCAATTCTCGGCTTTATACTAATCTTGTTTCTTTGCACTAGAACGGGTCTGATATTTTGCTGGCATTAGGCCCGCTCGTAAGCCGTTTCACTGCTTCCTACAATGTAAGTCGAAGATAGCAATTTTGGCGGATACGTGAAAAATATATGCCGCTACACAGAAATGTAAATATACTAGTTGTTACCCGAGACTTCGTTCGCCAAATTGAATAGTAATGACTGTTGTGTTTTGTGACACGTGATGAAATCTGGTGGTGAGTCGTGGTAGTGTCCTTAAACGTTTTTGATAATGCCACACGAACCTAACATTGTTCTGATAAAAAAGTGTGTCCTGTAATTTATCCTCTATGTAGCAAATTTCATCCAAATCCATTCAACCGTTTTACGTGATTGAGTAACAAACATTAAAATATACAAACTTTCACATTTATATTTATATACAAAATATTTTATTAGTGGGATTACGTATTATAATTATGACGTGTCCAAACTCTAAACACTCGCTTCGTTCAGCTCAACTGCAGAGCAGGGTTAACACCTTATACAGCAATTAATAACTACATTTTTTTTAAAGTAAATATACCTATTAAGAAATTCGTAACATGACACCAGACGAAATTGATTTCATCGAAATTATTTTTTCGGTCGTAAAACACGTAACGAATCACAAATTCATCTTAAGACAACCACACAGATCGTTTGGCCGTTTTGCACACACTTTTTTGTTTTGGAGTCCTCTTCTACATACAATTAGTTGCCGTTGTATTTTATTTTAAAATTAGGTGTATTTTATCCATAAAAGGCCAAAAAAATTGCCACGAGTTGACATACATAAGTAATGTAATGAAACATGCCTTTTCGTGTAGTTTCCAGAACTCGGTAGAAGCTTAACGTAACAAAATACTTGACTTGACACTGGCAGAATGCACCTAGTATAGTGCCAAAACTGAACAAAAAAAAAAGAAAACTGCTTACACTGTTCACTATTTTTGAAATCGGTAAAAGCATGTTTTATAAATATAAACCTTCCTCTTGGATCACTCTCTAGTGATGAAATTGCACTAAAATCCGTTGCGTTGTTTAAAAGATCTAAGCGTACAGACGGCGGGAAGCTACTTTGTTTTATACTATGTAGAGCTGATGACTCTTTTCGGCTTAAAGTCAGCTGCTCTATTTATTTGATCAAGTGTCAACGAACTTTTTCTATTTGACAGCTGTGTTTTTTTTTTAAGTTGTGACCATAGTAAACCATATTCTTTTTTTATGGTTGTTAAGAAGATTTACCACCAAGCTTATCACTATGTAAAAATAATTATGTTGTGGAGATGTATGAGTGTTATCCTAACTAATTTAACTTTTTAGAGTTTTAAGACCAATGTGAGTTTGTTTGTTTGTTACACTTTCACGCGTAAACCAGTCAACGGATCTGGGTAAAATTTTGCATGTAGGTAGGTACTTTAGGCCCTGTCATAAAACGTAAGGTGCTTTTCATCATCATTCATCACCGCGCGGGTAAACCCGCGAGGCGCAGCTAGTATTATAATAAAAAGGCAATATAAAATAAATAAATAAATATCGTAGGACTATACACACAGCGCCATCTGGCCCCAAACTTTTTTTTTTTTTTTATGTGACAAATAATGAGACGAACGAGACGCTCTCCTGATGGTAAGAGATAACGCCTGTCCATGACCATTACAGCGATACCCAGAACTTTGAGTAACAAAACAAAGTCCAGGGCATCGCTGCTTTGGTGCTCATTACTTTGAGACTTTCGATGGTTAGTCTCAACAGCCCAGTAATTTCGCTAGCTGCAGTACCCTTCAAACCGGAACACATTAATGTTTACACACTACTGCTTGGCGGCAGAATATCTGGTACTGCGGTGGTACCTACCTAGATGACCTCCTGCTAAGGAGATCTACCACCAAGTAATAAACTAAGCAGAGCTAAGCTTGTGTAATGGAAGTCAGATAACTGATAGAATACATAAATACTATTTTTTTTAAATGTATACTAATAATACATACAGAAAAACAAATACAAATAGATTAAGTACCTATTACAAACTGTATACTTACATACAGGCAAATTTAAAAAGTTGATCGGCACGTAACCGATCATCCTATTACATCTCATAAATTAATTAGCAGCGAAGCAAAATCATTTTCCGATAAGGAAGTAAACTAACCGCATACAACAACCATAAAAGTCTCAACAAGTTGATGTATCTTCATTTTATTCACTCGAAAACAAAGAATGGAAACTCAGCACCATTATCGTGATCAGAAAAACGTGAAACAGTAAAACAAATATGCGTAACATAAGATAGCGTATAGTGTATATGGAAACATACCCATTATACTCAATAAACTTATACCATGAGTAAGTTCATTAAATAATGGTAACTTTTATAAGTACTTGTATATTTACTACGATATCAAACGTCCACCAAAAACCTTAGTATAGAAATTTGCAAAAATTACTTACCCACGTGAAAATGTCAGTTTTTATCTTTCGGAATCAGAATTCAACTTTAGTGGTTTTTTTTCGAGTGTATACAAAAACTAGCTGTTACTCACGACTTCGTTCTCGTGGAGTTATATGAAAAAAAAATTTTTTTTTTTTCGTTGAACTATTTGTTTCACACCACATCTTACCTGATGTTAAGTGACAGTGCAGAAACGGTGTGTTCCGGCTAAGTGATTGGTGGCTGATTTACTTGTAGCCAGCCGAATACTAGAAAATCTGTGTTCCGATTTGAAGGGTACTGCAGCTAGCGAAATTACTGGGCTGTTGAGACTAACCATCTAGTCTCAAAGTAATGAGTGCCAAAGCAGCGATGCCCTGGACGTTGTTTTGTTACTCAAAGTTCTGTGCATCGCTGCAATGGTCATGGACAGGCGTTATCTCTTAACATCAGGAGAGCGCCTCGACCGTCTCATTACTTTTACATAAAAAAAAAAAAAAAAACCCTACTACCATGCTATGGTTTCTTCCCGATGAGATCACTGTGAGCTATCATCGTTACAAACTATTAGTATTATGAAACTTGACAACATCTGGTGATAGGCAGTGGTAGTGATTGAGCATTTTTGGTAATCTCATAAGAACCTAACATTTTTCTGATATAAAAAATATCATATAAATGTTAATCCAAGTAATAAACCATGTGTATCAAATTTCATCCAAATCCGCTATTTTTGTGTGATTGAGTGCGAACCATACAAACTTTCAGTTTAATAATGTTATATATAAGTAGGATATAAAGTTGTCATGTGTGTTTTATTTATTAAAACGCCAAATTACTTGTACAAGTGTGGGAAAGTGATATAAATATTGTGAAACATGTATATTCATACAAGCGTTGCCTCCAAAACTCCTTCGAAGCTCGCAAGCTTTTACAGTAAGCGTACAGCAAAGTTGTACTTTAGGGCATCATCGACTTGACCTTGACATTTTACTTTGACTGTGACACAGATTTATTGCACTTAATAATATCATTTTTAGATATTTAAAAAAACATTCCGGACTTAGGACATTTTACACATCGCCAATTAGCACCAAACTAAGCAAAGCTGTGTACTATGGAAAGTGTTAGAATGTTTATGCATATTTTTTTGTAAATTAGTACATACTTGTAATACATACAGAACACCCAGATACAAACATTCATGCTCGTCACAGAAATGTTTCGCCTGAGTGGAGATCGAACTCACACCCTACAGCACTTGAAGCAGCTACAAATGTGATAACAGCGCAATTAGTAAAATATCGAAGTATTTGATACTGAAAAAAGAATCACAAAGTACGATGCCATAAACCATGAAAAAAAACTAGATAAACTATTTTAAAAATAAAAATACAAAAAATGTAATAGGGATATAAGCTCTATCCTCACAATTACAAGCTAGCTCATTTTCAAGGAAATCTTTACGTTGCTCTTTTTTTTCTCGCAAAGATGTTTCCTTTATATATTTTTACTACCTATTTCATTACCTAAAGACAACTTATCAAAAGGGACTCTATCTATAAAAGTAACCCAACCAATGATTGGCTTGTTAATTTACTTACATAATGTAATTACAATTAATAGTGTTACCACTTGCCGTATAATAAAGTCTATTACAATTAATTTTCATATTACGTCGGGCGATGAAAACCATTAAATACGACACGTAACTATATACTTATCTAATACTTACATAGTTAAAATAAAAGCGTGCTCAAGTATAATGCCTACTCACTACGACTTTCTAGTAGAATTGTAATGTCTCTGTAAATTTATTACTATGAAATTGTTTATGACAGAAAAAAAAACATGTTCCAAAAGTAATTAATGGGGTATTTTACAATAATTTATAACACTACGCCCAAGGAGACTTTATAAAAAATTATTTAAACGAAACGAAAACGAACGTGTTTAAGAAAAAAAATCATAAAAAATGATTAACTTTTTTTTTTAAAGTTAACTTATTCTTTCTATCGAGATCAATATTTATAGAGCAAAAACTCAAAAACAAAAGCGCTTTTTTTATAATTTATATATAAACACTAACTAGCAGGCATAGTCTAGAAAATAATCTTTAAATCTCACAGCAGTAGTAAAACGAATTTCTAAAGAGCTTCACGCGCAGAAAATTCACAGTAACAAGAAAAACTTTGTACGCTAATTAACCATGAGATGATTATCTCGTTTAGACGAACTTTGATATCATCAGCTGTAAAATGTGGAGCGCTATTCTGCGTAGGGCTTGCAGATCGGCACAATGGAGTTTAAATAGTCAATGTCACAATTTAATTATTATTATTATCTGTCATTTATATTATGGACATTTTTAAATGTGCCATTTTATTTTTTATCATTATTAATTTTGTTTTTGATTATGTACCAAATTGAATTAAAAGTGTGCCTATGTCTAAGAAACTTGAAATATAAATTAAATTTAATAGATTGTTGGAAATTTCGATATACACAAATAATTTTTTAAATAAGGTATGTCTACGAAACGTGTAGACTTAACTCTTAGGTAATAATTTAAAGGTTTTTTTTTTATTGTTGGCATTCTAGGTGTTTGACCACAGCTCACCTGATATTAAGTGAAGGTGTGGTCGAAGGTGATAAAGCACACCTAGCCTGGAATGAAACTGGCTCTCAAGTGAGGCTGCCGGAACACACCGTTAGGTGCTTGGCGGCAGATTTTCAACTAGAGGGTGGTAGCTAGCCAGCCGAGTACTAGAGCATGGTGGTAGGGTACTCACCCTACCACCATGCTTTGGTTTCCTCACGATGTTTTCCGTCACCGGCAGCTCAAGCTCATTGTTGGGGTTTGAACCCACGCCCTTCGGCATGCGAACCTACCGCGCTAACAACTGAGCTATCAATGCTACTTTACATTGTTTCAATGATTTTTTTTTCTTGAATTTTGTCGGAAACGGAGGATAATCATTTGTAACCGAAGACTATTATTTTTCAAAACGTGTGTTTTTCAATTCATGTCAAAAAAGTGTTTTCATAAAGTACTGAATTATGTACACGAGTGAGCGAGAAAATGATAGAATGTGGTAAAACGTACAGCGAATTTTGTGTTGCGTCCAAAACGTAGTCGAAACTTCTAGTAAGTAGAGACCTATTTCATTTGATTTACTACCTTAAATAGTTCACCCTGGCAAATACTTACACAAAGATGGATGCCAAAAACAAAGCCAAAAAAATATCTGCGAAACCTAAAGCTTTGAGAAAAAAAAAATTACCACCTGATAAACAGAAAGACAAAATACTATCACGGAAAGTTTAAACATTTCACTTGAATCATTTGACCTTGTGTTAAAACAGTTACAAATCGACTATCTCTACGATGAAATATTTCAGCCCTAACCCTGCAACTGTTTCCGGTTCCGAGATATTATCAAATTATAATACACTTCTTTTTTCAAGATTATATTTATTCTCTCAGCGGAAAACAAAACACTACGAAGCTGATTTCAAAAAAACATGATAACAATAGTTATTTACTAGGTGCGAAATCGCCTTAACAAGAGGACGTCAATGTAGGTATCATCACAGTATCAGATATTGCGACGCAATGCAACAGTGTGTAAACATTATTGTGTTCCGGTTTGAAGGGCAGCAAGTAATGAGACCTAATCAAATCTCTCAAAGTAATGAGCGCCAAAGCAGCAATACTGTGGACATTGTTTTGTTTTTTTATAATTCTGGTTATTGTTGCAATGGTCATAGTTTACGATGCGGCCTCCTGGCAAGCCACACACAAGATGGTGTGACGAACTTATCGCCTTCAATAAAGACTAGCAGGAGTTACCGTAACACCATGCTATTGCACCTAAGTGACGACAAAAAGTTTGCGATTGCAAATCTTATTCCTCAGGCATACGATTAGCGGTCGCGTAGCTTTGTCATTATCACGGAATGACAATAAGAGCTCACAGTATCCCCGTTTGAGCTAACTCCGACTAGTCTAACCGGCAGCGAGGCTCCACAGTTTAAAAAAACAAAAGCTATCAGATACTGATTGCTAGACTTATTTAGCAAGACACGATGTCACATTGAAGAGAGCAAAAATATTGCAGTTACATAATTATTGAAATCGTGATGTCGTACCATTTAATCATTAAAAATAATTGCGTTAAAACTATTACGTACCTAGTAAAAAAAAGACAACACTATCATTAAAAATAAAGTATTGTGAGTACCGCTTAAGGAATGCTTGAAAAATATAATAATGGTAGGTACCTATAGAAATATCGCCAAGATTAATATATACTTTACTGTTTATATTTGGTTATAAAAATGTAGTGTATTCTTTTACAGCTTTATAAGTTGTTATAATTTTTACGAGTATTATAAAAGCGTAAGATTGTATGTAACTATGTAGGTATGTAAATTATCACACACACTGCAATGGCTCAACGGATTTGGGTGAAATTTAAAATGTAGACTATTTACGATCTAAATTAATATATAGGCTACTTTTTTATCTCGAAAAACGTAGGTAATACCAAAGAGTGTATGGCATAGTTTCCATATATATTTTTTTAGAATCAAATTTGTTCTACATATTTAGACATAGATTCTAAGTGGCCAAGGACTCGGGCAGCCCTGGCTCTCATCTTGAATACACGTTGTTATATTCAGATTGCTGTAATTACAATAATTAAAGGAAACAGGCAGTAAAGTGCCTAAACAGAGGCATAATGGAATAGGAAGCTTGTCAGATTGATTGTACAATGTACATAATGTACTGTCATGGAAACAATTTTCTTAAGTTTCAAAATAAAACATTTAGCTTACAGAGATAAAGTCACTTCATAAAATTGTTAATAAGAAAGAGAACACTCTATCAATAGTCCATTTAAATTTAAATTTTTTGGGGTTCAGCGTGAGTAGCGTGGCTTACTGTTAGATCACTCCATCAAATTTTATGACATTTTATAGAAAAATTACTAGAAAAAAGTTATGACGACCAAAAGAATACATAACAGTGGCCAAATTTGTATCTATTTTCATTAAGAACTTTGTTATTTTTGGATCTACGACTCTAAGTTACAGTATTAACGTTGTAGAGAATTTAATTTGACTGACATCCAAAAATTGCGTGCTCTGACTTTTGCAACCCTAACTTTTAAAACTGACTACGAAGAGAAATTTTAAAATAGTGTGTCACTTAAACTGTCAAATTAAAAGAAATATCACGATAGTGGAATATGTACCTCCTCAGTTTTACCTTTAAATTTTATTACATTTTTTAGTATAACAGATTTTTTTTACATTTTCTGAATAGTGACCTTATTACCCTGAAAAATAAAAATGTAAATACTATTAAATAGCCGTACTCGACCGAGAACGAAGTATATGCTACCTCTGAAACCTCTAAAGGCCAATAGTTTTCCCGAGATACTGGGATTTTGTTAGTTTTTTTTTTTCTGAAAAATGTTACGTTCCAATCACAACGTCGACGCGTAACTGCCATATTTTTGTTTTGCTAAATGCGACTCTGTGTTCTAAATCATAAGCTTAGTTATCAACTGAGGCGGATGACACACTCGCATTAGCTACTGGGAACGTAGATCAGTTTGCCCAACTTGGCCCCGAAAATTATTCTATTCATAACTGTTATGCAACATTATCGTAATTTTCATTCAAAAAATACTACGTAATTCTCTACTTATTTAATGTTAAACCTAGTTATTTTAAACTAATGTGCTATTAAGTATAAAAACGCTGCGTGGAATCGTGAACTGCACCAGTGACCATGACGAAAATTGATATACAGGGTAAAATTTTTAATCAACTTGTCATCAGATATTTTTTTTTTTTTTGTTTTTAACCTATTAAACCTTTAAAACTATAATGTCGATGGATAGTCAATTTTTTTTTTAACATTGACAAACAGCTCCGGTTTTTTTCTTTTTACGTGGGGTTGAGTTGATAGACGCCCGGCGTAACACGGGCGCAGGTTCATTGGTGCCGAGGCCGGCGCCCCCTAACACCGCTGCGCCATGTGCAACGCACACTCTGCACCATAGGTAAAGCCGCCTCTGTATATACCTCATCATCATCATCATCATCATCCTATAGAATTTCACTACTGGGCATAGGCCTCTCCCAAGACACGCCACTCAGACCGATCTTCGGTTTTTCGCTTCCATCTACCGCCAGCTGTCCTACGTATAGCGTCACTCCATCGAGTCTCAGGGCGTCCTACGCTACGTTTGCCAATATGCGGTCTCCACTTTAGAACACGTCTACCCCAGCGGTTATCGGTATATACCTACCTACTTATAATAAATATAGCACACCCAGAGATATAATACCAAATAAGCTAACAGTCGAAAATGTATGAAACAATCGTGTTTTCAAGCTTGTTTTTTTTTTAATGGTTAATAGGCTAGGTGTTTGACCACAGCTATTGTTAAGTGACGATGTGGTCGAAAATGGTAAACACACCTAGCCTGGAATGAAACTGGCTCTCAAGTGAGGCTGACGGAACACAGCGTTAGGTGCTTGGCGGCAGCTTTTTAACTTGAGGGTGGTAGCTAGCCACCCGAATACTAGAAAGTACCTTACCACCATGCTATGGTTTCCTCACGATGTTTTCCTTCACCGGCAGCTCAAGCTGATTGGGTTTGAACCCACGCCTTTCGGCATGCGAAACGACCGCGCTAACCACTCACATATCAACGCTACATACAATGAACAAGCCTTGGCTTAGTGCTGTTTCGCATAATTTTGTATATCAGTCCACTTGCCCATCTTGATTTCTACTTACACATCTCGTAATAATTCAACTGTACGACCATCAATTTCATAGCTGTCAGCCAAAAATGTAGTGCATCTATTTCATTTTAAGCACTGAAGCGGCAAAGCTCTAAATAGACGTACACGTTAGTGCTTTTACTTTTAACTGGTGAAAGTTGTTACTTAAACTAAAGATCATAACTAGCCTAAACTATCGCACGAATAACTACGTCTCACATGTACACTCGATATCCTACAACTGTACTACCTACTTACCGCTAGCACAGGTACTACTGAAACAATTGTTGTAATCTTTTTTAGGGTTCCGTACCCAAGGGTAAAACGGGACGCTATTACTAAACAGTGACGGCCTTAGGGGGTGGCAAGCAGGGCAACCGCCCGGGGCCTCGCTCTTGCAGGGTCTCGCGTCCTCGTAGAAAAAAGACTTTACCATATATGTATGTGTATCTCGCGCCTCGCACTTAACATTAATTATTTACAAAAACTTGGGTATTTTTTTGTTTGTATGACAAAAACTTACTTTGACTGTACCTACTTCATACTTTTATCAAATACTTGAAAATATCGAAATTACATTAAATACGCAAAGTGCTATGCCAAAAACGTAGAAAAAAACATAAACAGAGACTTTCGCATTTATATTAGAGTTAAATTACTAGACCGAGTCCCAAGTATTTACCTAAAGGCCGCTTCAAAGTAATTGCCTACATAGGTCTCTAATGAGACTTAAATAATTCTGTACTTACTTTTTTTCAAAACTATTACGGCTTAATATCTCTGCTTTCATTTTTGCAAAATACTAACTTGACTTATAGGTCATCGTCTTCGCTATTTCATTAAGCTTGTATTTTTTTTTTTATGGTTAACAGGTTTGGTGATATTTGATATTTCTTAGGATCCAACCAATGATAAGTATCCAAAACAAGTTTACTAATCAAAGTAAACATTCGGCAGTGCATGAGCGGCGTTGTTTCCTATTTCGTTTTTTTTCAACTTAAACTTTGGTTGGAAATGTTTAAAGAATTGGAATAGGTTATGTAGGTAGACGCTGCAGACAAGTTAGTACGAAAGCGTACCCGGGGCCCTAGTTGCAAGCGCGGAGAAGGAACACCCAAGGGTGTTTAGTGGGCAGACCGCCATTCTGGCAGAGATTCCACAAGACCACCCATATCCCCGGGGCCGGCGGTATTAATCAAGGATGAAAAAAAAAGTTTATGTAAGTAAGTATTTAAACACAAGCTCTCTCTCTACTAGATTCTAATATCCCATAGTAAATAATTCAGAATACCCATTTACGCAAACCCCGTTTATTTCTAAATTAAGTTAATCTGTACGAAGTTTTAAAAAATGTATGATTAATTTTAATAAATCAGGTTGTTTGTTCATAAGTAATATTTTAGTAGAAAAAAGGTGAACATATAATCTCAAAGGGTCTTTATCACTTTTGTAGCTTTTCCAGCTCTAAATTTATAGCAAAACAAAGCAATGTGCTATTTTGATGCGAGTTTTTCTATTCCTTTACGTAATCAATATCGTAAGTTAACACAATTCTTATGCAAGTACCACTACATCCTTAACTCACTCTTCCATTCACAAGCGCAAATAAAACAAAGAATCAATGAATCATAACACTTACAATCTATTATCAATAATCGCACAAAAACTTAATTCGCAAGTGCGAACACAAGCGCCAATTAACCGCAAATTATGTCTAAATTTAATACGAATTTGATGTCTATCAGTGAAATGACCACTCATGATCTCCAAGATAACGTCTGCAAAAACAACGCTGTGCTTCAATATTACTATCTTGCAAACTTATCGAGACAGCCGGCAAGCTGTGGAACTAAAATAATACGCTAATAATAGTAAAAGTAGCTGGCTATAATAAATAATAATAATATGTCAAGAGGTAGACACAAGTGGATGTTGCCAGATAGATACAATCTGGGTGCATTCAAATAAATAATTAAATATCATCTAACCCCAAAATAAGCAAAGCTTGTACTATGGGAGTCAGAGTAAATCGATTTCTTTTAGGCAAACGTGCTCCATCGCAAACCGCGTCTTCGCTTATTATCGGGTAAGGTGGCGAGCAGTCAAAGGCAAGTCTATTTATCAATAAAAATAAACATATATTTCAGGCACTGCAGATAAACATTGAAACTGTGTAATAGTACAGCTATTAGTTGCGTGCGGTTAGCATATGAGCTTAGTTAAAGCACTATTATGTCCAAACAATGTGAATATAAATCCGCCGATTAAAAAAGTGTTTAACTAGAAAATATGACAACTGATTAGTTAGGTCAATTTATACATAATATATATACTAAGTTTATTAGATACCTGAACCGAATTGACGCCCGTGTTAAATGTTATATAGTAGAATTGTGTCAATTTGGCTTAGAAAGTGGCGCCATCGTGTTCCGCAAACACAAAATGGTCAATCTATATTGTTGAGTTGCCGTTCATTTCGGTGTTCGTTCACTTTCGTTTGAGGTCCATTTGGTTCAATTACAATTGTATTAGCAAAATGTTTTGTTATGTCGTGTTTTAATGTGTCTATAATAAGATTGTTTTATGTCCATCAAGTGGAGATGGTTTGAAAAGTTTATAAGTTTCTTTGTTTTACACATGCAGATGTTGACTTTCAAATCATTGACCTTTCGTTCTTGTGTTTCTAATTTATTATTTTATTTATAATTACATACAATACGGTGTAAGTACCTACAAGGAAGTTTTGGAAGCAACACGAAAAGTCATGTTTCATCACATGATATGACTTTCACACATAATTTAATACTTTGTGAATAAAACACCTATTTTATGTAAGTAATATAAGCATACAAGAATTACAAGTTTTGATAAATAAACAATGCGGCAATATGATTTCTCCGCGTTACTGGGAAAACTCCCTACAATTTCATCTCGAGGCATTAGTTGCAGACTTCCTAACAGTGGCGGCCTTAGGGGGTGGACAGTAGGGCAACCGCACGGGGCCTCGCTCTTGCAAGGGCCTTGCGTCCTCAGCTACTCAAGTAGAAAAAAGTCTTTACCATATGTATGTATGCATACATTCGTGTATCTCGCGCCTCGCACTTCACAAAACCCCGCATGAACGCACGGTTTCATTTATTTTTTTATGTGAACAATAATGAGACGAACGAAACGCTCTCCTGATGGTAAGAGATAACGCCTGTCCATGACCATTGCAGCGATACACAGAACTTTGAGTAACAAAACAAAGTCCAGGGCATCGCTGCTTTGGTGCTCATTACTTTAAGACTTTCGATGGTTAGTCTCAACAGCCCAGTAATTTTGCTAGCTGCAGTACCCTTCAAACGGAACACAGTAATGTTTACACACTACTGCTTGGCGGCAGAATATCTGGTACTGCGGTGGTACCTACCTAGATGACCTCCTGCTAAGGAGATCTACCACCAAGTGACTATCATCATTAGTTAATTAGCAAGCATGTTACAGCCACTCGAGCACTCGAACTATTTTTTTATTAAAACGGACACAAAGAAAAAGAGCCTCACAATGATCTGTCGTCCCGGGGCCTTGCAACAGCTAAGGCCGCCGCTGCAGTTCCTAACGGCTCGACATTTTCCCCCGTCGTAGATATGTTCTAAAGCGCTTTGTACAATTAATGACTTTTACTTATTTGAGGGTTTGAAGGAGAGGAAATCATGAACGTGTAGTCTCGCCCACTGCAGACCGCGTCGCGCGAGTCTCACCGATGCGTAACGTCCATTTCAAGGTCCGTTTAACCTAGAGGGATCTAGCGTTTATCTGATCTCTTGGGTACAAGTGATATCTTACCGATTGTGAAACTAGCACCTTTTCACCCAAACTACCAGCCGCCCTACTCTCTGAGCTGCTTAATTGTACACTCGGGAAATAGCTACGTGACGTCACACAGCTTTTTTATGAGCGTCTAAAAGATATCGTAATATGAACTTCAGAGCTAGTGGTCGAATTGGACTTATTAACGATCCGGAGTGCATTTCCCATCAAAGTTTCCAATAGGTAGGTATTTTAATTAAGTTATAATAGTTCCTACTTAAATATAGTGAAAATCTCGACTTTTATACGAAATAACTTTTATTATACAATTTTCCACAATAGTTCCACAATTTCGCTTTTGTGTCGAACCACAACGATGTAAGGAAAACTATTACGAAACAAAACGGCGTACCGGTGCGCTCTGGTCTATTTCGACCACTGCCTCAGAGTAAGTAGGATCCTACATGGATTTGTAGTGATCTAGTTTATATCGAAATGTGTAGGTATGCATTTATCTTTTTGTGTTTCCTCTAGTTTGTAAACTGGCCAACCACAAATAAAAAGGTATAAGTACACAAAAATGTAAGTACTTAAAGGTTACTGTTCTTGGTGGAAGGAAAGGACAACCTAAATCATTTGTTATTACGGTGCATAACAGTACGGTTACGCAATCTCTGTAAATAACAGTAATTTCCTTACTCAATATCAATTCAGCAAGTCCATGAATCAGTAACAATGTAATAGGTACCAACGAGGCAAGTAATGTGAACAAAGCAAATTTGTTTTGCAAATAATGTGAAACCGCATCTAATCCCAATGGCCGGCAAGCGGTCACGACGCTCCTCATACAAAAAGACATGATAAGGGGAGATAGGTAATCGCAGCCATATCATTATTGTTGCCAAGGAAGTTTTTTACTTAATTATCTTTACTTTTCTTCCTTTTGATGCCTGGAGGATGTTTAAGTAAAAATCGGGACAAATGCTATTCTGACTCGTTCACCCATATTTTGCACAAGCTTGTATGTATGCACCTTTATACTTATCTACCTGTAGGTACCTTTTTCTTTATGAAATAGAGAAACAATGATGGTAAGAAATCATCATCGCCGTTGGATAACCGAAACACTGAAAGCGTAGTCAGTGCCTCATATCCAAGATAAGGATGCTCTTAACTTTCTTCTTGAAGCGACCCAAGCTGTAGCGATTAACAATTTTTTCACTTAGTGAAGGGTCAAGGATTTTTTATACGGAACATCTGATTTTCTGTTCACGATGTCACTATTGTCTTTAGTAAAAGATGTTCATAATGAAAAATCCCCCTTGCACCCCTTTCAGCTTAGTTCACCACAAACTTCTAGCCCTTACTATCAAACTAGTTATCACAGACGTATGATTGTAGGCAGTGGGAAGCAGGGCAACCGCCCGGGGCCTCACTCTTGCACTTAACAAACACCCCTCACCCCCCCACCCCCCCCCCCCCCCTGAACGCACGGTTTCATTATTAGTGCAAGCATTGCAAGCATGTTAGATATGGCGACTCGAGCACTCGAACTATTTTTTTAGTAAAACGAGACTCAAAGAAATAGGGCCTGACAATGATCTGTCGCCCCAGGCCTCACAACAGCTAAGGCCGCCGCTGAATATAGGTGTAAACTTATGTAGGTAGGCGCTTGCATTTAAAGCTTCATTTAATTTATTAAGTAGGCAGGTTCTATTGATAAATTGCCAATAGAAAGCTTATAGTTTGTTAAGCAGAAAGGGCATTCGTGCAAAAAGGATAAATCATGTACCTACCTACCTAACTCACATTCAATAGAAGACAGTGATTTCCAAATCAACTGAACCGCAGCGAGAGTGTGTGAATAATATAAATAATTATCAATACTCTAATGCGAGTCATTGATGCCAGGCGGATGTTTAACTATAAGTAAAAAAATAAGGCAAAAATATAAATTGGATGACTACCGAATCGTTCGGTTTAATTTTATTTCAATTACATTTTTTGTACAGGATGTCCGCCCGAGAGTAATCACTTTTGAATTTCTTCATTCAGTGAAAGCAAAACGTGTTTAGGGTACCGTGCAGTGCGTTGGTAATGACAGCTTACCCAAGGCCTCTATTCTAAAATCTGTGTGTTTCGCAACCTTGGTGAACCTATATATCCCCTTGTAATATTGTTTGAAAGTCGGAATAAAAGACATGCGAAATCCAAATGAACGATTCTCAGCATTATAGCTAATCCAATGTTACTTTGTATAGGCCCTTTGATCCACTCTAAGCTCGGCACCCGCGCTGTTTTTCGTTTGTGTAATTCGTGTTATAGAGTATAGACAATACGTTGTACCTGCCCCGGGTACCAAACTAAGGGCCAAGGGCTGTAATTTTTTTTTATTCTTAATTATGTTTGTACAAGGTCATTGTTTGTTTTTGGACAGTTTATGCATTAGCCAGTGTAAAGTATTTAAATATTTACCGTATACATCGTGAAATCAAGTGAAATGAGTCTAAATCACAAAGTTATAGTTATTTACGATAGAGTCCAGTCATGCCTTTGTAAAATAGTGGCGACTGACACGAAATGTTTATGAATGGAACATCACCATTTTTATACATAAACATCCGAAAAACAAAGTTTTGGATAAAATACAATTGGGCGAAGAAACTTTTTTAGCGTTTCTGCCAAAACTCCTTATAACTTATTTTCAATACCTACTTGGTGCGGAGTTTTGGCGGGAACGCGGAAAGAGTCTTGTCTCCCCAATGTATCTTTTTCCAAAACTAGTATTTATTCATAGAAATAACGGTGTTTTATTCATAAAGTGCCGAATTGCAAGCGCGAGTAAAATTAAAGCCGAGCAATGTAATGCAATTAAAGGTGAGTCATGAATTTTTGTGTTGCTTCCAAAACTCTGTCGAAGTCGCCACTACTTTACTAAAGCTTGACTGGATTTGACTGACACGGACTAGACTTGACCATGACTATATTTTGACTATTTTTTAACTTATGAAACTTGAAAATATCAAAATACATGACACTGGCAAATGCATAAAATGCGATGCCAAAATCAAAGAAGAAGAATATACGTCAAGTCTTGTCAAATTTCTTCTCTTTTTATTTTTGGCAATGCACATTGTGCTTTTCCCAAGGAAAACAAATTTAATATTTAAAAAAAAAAAGTTGAAACATTGCCAGATTTGGAACTTTATTCGATAAATTGGGGATTTTTTTTGTATTTAGAGTTACGAAAGCGTTGTAAAAATCTTTGGGAGTACGATATCAGCTTGGCAATTTTTGTCTTCAACACGTCCTGAGGATGCCTCATGTAGAGGTGAAACACAAGTCGACAAGAAGTGGTTATTAGTTTTTTTGTTTTAAGTTGTTAAGGACTTAAGTAATTTGTGTTGAATTATAGGTATTAAATAAAGTTTTGAGTACGTTTAAAAGATTTTGCTTATTGTGAATGTATTATGCGGCTTTTGACAAAACAACAATATTTTTTTTCTTGTAAATATTTTTTTAATCTTAGGGAAAGACCATAAATATACTTGGCAGCCCTAAAATTCAGTAGGGATTTATTGACATAACACTTTGTGTATTCTGCCAAACTCAATCAAAATAATTATATTTTCTAGGGTTGCATCGTAAAATCATGCTAAGTATGAGTTGAAGTTCAAAACACAGTTGAAGTTGTAGTAAAGTCGTTGCAATCGTCTCTACCCTAACAAAGTAGTGGTGTTTTTTTTAATATAAGCTACTACAGAATGTTTATAACAAGGAAAAAAATGTTTTGGTATAAATTATATTCATACCTATTTTATGTAAGTGTTTCACGGTTATACTTGTACATATGAAACATTTACTATAAGTAAATGTTTCATAATTTAAACGTTACTATTTTCAAACACAAACCCAAAAATGTAAGATTTTAAAGAAAAAAAAAGGTAGCATTATGTATTAGCAAGCCATGTATTCTAATATTTTCCTGTTCCCGCCATAACTTGACGTGCGTGTCCTTTTGTGCTAATATCGAAATATTATTTTAATTTGTTAACGTTGTATAAAATGAATCATGATTCGGAGTTCTGTTACTGTTCGCCACAACCTATTAGTGATGCCTCAAAATACAGCACCTTTAAAGTGAATGCTTCCTGATATGAAATTGATAATCGTGACTTCGCCAGTGAAACAAATTTTATCAGCCATTTTTTAGCCTGCTAGTCATTATAATAAGTCTATAAAGCAATAAGTATGAGATAATATAGTTATTATGTACGATTACCACGAATTGGACGATAGAAACATGAGAGGAACACTACGGGACTGGCGCAAAGCGCTGAGAACTCCCGCGACATATCGAGTTGGCAACACGGTTCGAATACAACCTCAGTTTATTTATCTGATCTTACTTATAGGAGGGATTCTGTTGTTGCTATCTTACTACAACTGGTGGACTGCTAACCACGTGGAAACAGAGCACAGATGGACGAATTCCTTACGGCAGTACAACACAACATACCCCCTCACTGCTCCATTTGTGTCAACGGGGGAAATCGTAACATTCCGCATTGGGATCGTGTCAGATCTTGATAGAGATTCCAAGAGTAAAAGTAAACCTAATGAGTTTATCAGTTATTATAAGAAAGGATATTTGAGTTATAATAAATTGAAACAACATGTGAATGTAAAATGGGATCCACAGCCTCCAGTGATTCTGAGTTCAAGTTATTCACAAAAAGGGAGAGGCATGGAACTTTCAGAATTGATTGTTTATGATGGCAGGCTGCTTTCATTTGATGACAGGACTGGTATGGTGAGAATAAACCTTTTCAATGTTATTAACATTATAATACTATAAATTGAAGTTCGCTAGGAATATCTATAAATTATTATTAACACTTACAATGCCAAGCAGCCCACTGGGGGCCAAGTAAGACTTGCCATTGCAAAAATCTTATTTCTGTCTATTTTTAAAATTATAGTGGAGCTCTGAGATTAAATGTTTAGTGCTGTTCATGCTTATAACTCCTAAGCTATTTTGAAATAACTTACCAATGTCCTCTGTGTCTTAAGTGATTGTGGCACAACATTGACAGAGGTGGCTCCATCAGAATGTCCAGAATTTTCACTCGGCATTTAACATATCAATTATGGGTAGATTGTTCTATTGCAGCAGGGGTAATGTCAGCCATTGCATCTTAAGTCATAGCTAGTTCTTAATAAACAAAATTAAAATAGTAAATTTGCATAAATAGTGAAAATCCTATTAATTTTGAAATTTGTATGTAGGTAGCTAGCTAGCTTTTTCGAGAAGGCCATAGTTCCATATGGCTTTTCCTAGCTTTATCTAAAATCCCAGATCATAGCCATTTTAACTGCTAAATGAATTTAGTAAAAAATAGACTTGAATGTTGAAAGCGGTCATTTCCTGTGTAACCAGCTTGGTGTTCAGCGCCCTTTGCGCTCGCCACAGCCCGGTGACGCTGTAGAGGCCATCTGCGGCCAACAGCACTAGTCATTCATAAAAAAAAAAAAAAAAAAAAAAAAAAAAAACAGGTTGGTGATATCAGTATTCCTACAGCTGTAAGATAAAACTAATTTGTTTCAGAATTTATTGCATACCTTAAATCTTACATTAATTATCTCAAATTAATTTCAGATATATGAAATCCTGAATAACAACAAAGTGATACCCTGGGTGGTTCTCGCTGATGGCAACGGCCACACAGAAAAGGGTTTCAAAGCTGAATGGGTTACAATCAAGGATGAGATCCTTTACATAGGCTCAATGGGCAAGGAATGGACTACAGGCACCGGTGAATTTGAAAGTTATGACCCTATGTGGGTCAAAGCAGTCAATATCCATGGAGAGGTAATTTTCACATCTCATGTCTTATCTTAAATGATGGTGTGGTCAAAGTTGTTGAAAGCTAAGTACAAGAAAATACCACATTCTTTCTGCCCAGGTTTCTTCACAATGTTATTCGTTCAGCAGCTCAAGCTCATTGTTGAGATTTGAAACCACACCCTTCGACGTGTGAACCAACCGTGCTAACCACAGAGCTATCATCACTACACAATCATACATGTAATGCTCCACATAGGTTAGGTTTCCTATCCAAAACTTGGCATCACATTTTAAAAACTCTTAATAGAAATACAGTGTAAACTCCATGTAACGTCACTCGATTTAACGTCAAACTCCTTAAAACGTCGGAATTACTCGACTTTGGTTGGTTTGCCTTGTTGTCCATACAATGATGTACTCTATGTAGCATCACGCACACTCTACATAACGACCACAATATGTCGTTATAAAGCAAGTAATTTCGGGAACTAATAAAGCACCTACTGTTTGTTTGTTTCTAAGTTGCCGAAATTGATAAGAACAGCAGTTGAGTACGTTCTTTTGTTTGTCATTTTGTTGTTTTATTGTCTGGCCCGTATTCACCTCGACTGTCGGCATCATACGAACCAGAGATTCTAAGAAATTCGTTCTTTTGTTACTTTGCACGTGTTTGCCTCAGTTGCTAGACTGTCGTTAGGTTATTATTATGCATTTTCAACACGTTATCATATTCTTAGTTTCTCACAAACTTTCTTCTCCATATAACGACAACTCTCTATAACGCCAGAAAATACGCAGTCCACTCAGCGTCGCTATATAGAGTTTACACTGTATATATAATATTATGTTATACCTTCAATCCCTAGATCAGGGTTTGAATCTCTCAGCATACTCTGTCTGAAATCTACCAACCTGCACATGACATTGCTTGTTGGACTATTCTATTTTTTCCCCAATGAGAAGAGATCCACTGCTAAGCGAGATAGCATTCAAAGCTTAAAATTAACAATATTTTCCAGGTGCAACATCTCAGCTGGATAAACCAATATAAGGCGATCCGGTCAGTCATCGGTATCAGCTGGCCCGGATACATGATTCACGAGTCAGCAGCCTGGTCTTCTACCAAAAACAAGTGGTACTTCCTACCGAGGAAGTGCAGCCATGACAAATATAATGAGACATCAGACGAACTTATGGGATGCCAGTACCTGATCACAGCTGATGCTAACTTCATGAATATACATTCTAAAGAGGTTGGTTTATCACATCATAATACTTCTCAAATATATTATTTAATCATAATTTTTTTCTATGATTTATGCACTACGTAAATCTTACAAATTATATTATGCTTTCCAAAAGGGCTTTCTTCTGGAAAGGCTTGTTTGACCACATGCTGTCTAATGATACAGCTTAAGACGGCGCGTTAATATTGCCGTAGGTACCTAAGCAAGTGGTTTGCTTAATGATTTCATTTTCATATCAATTTATGATGCCTGACATGCCAACATTTTGCTAGCTCTTATTTTTTTGAGGCAATGTTCTCCAACTTTTAGTAATTTTGGTTTGGGTTTGGATTTTAAAATATATAAATTTTGTATAGATCTATTAAATATTATATTAAAATTTATGATACACACGTTCAAGAACTTCACAAAAGTATAAAAGGAAATGTTTAACGATCAATGTTCATTTAAATCATAGGATGATAAAATAATGTGTTTTAATAGATTCTATTGTAAAAATATGTGAGTTTACACAGATGTCTTCCTATTTTTAGAACTGCTTATTACAAGATTGGGTTTATCATATTTATAATCATCATAATTTTTTTAAATCGAAGTATGTGGACTTGTCTGACATATTTGTTTTTGACTGCCATAACAAACCAAACCTCAGGATGTAGGGCCTTAACTTATTGTAATAGCTAGCCAGCCAATTGATGCCTCTTTTTTTTCCTATCTAAACCAGTAATTTCCTCTTTTTCAGATCACAAAACACCAGCCAGACTTTGGTTTCTCTTCTTTCAAATTCATTCCAGGAACTGATGATGAAGTAATCATAGCTCTGAAGACAACTGAATACCAAGGCAAGACATCTACATACATCACAGCATTAACAATGGACAACAAAGTGCTAATGCCAGATACTTTAATAGAAAACTTAAAGTATGAGGGCATTGAATTTATATGAATAATAAAGTGGGTGATAGGTCAATGTGTACATAGAAAGTTGAATTTTTCAACTTTGGTTTATTAGTTAAAAAATAAATCAGAATTTTGTTACAACTTTTCTGTATTTTACTTTATAATAATTATCCTATGAAATAATCTGATGCCTTTAATACAGGGTTATAGCTTGGATGTACAACTATGTCAACAATTCTGAAATCACGAAAAAAAAAACTATTGCTAATCTACCATAACTATTTAGTCAAGGTTCAACAATTTTTTCTGCAAAAGATTTATCTTTTATTTCACAAATAATAGAGTTGTACCATTAGTAAAAGTTGTTTGGAAGAACTGAGTTATGACAATAACATAAATGGTTTGAAGAGTGCCATAAGACCAACTTTGATGGCTAGTAGACAGATCTGAAGCAACTAAAAAGGTTGCTGCCTTTTTGTCGCAATTATAATATTATAATAATAATAATAAATCTTTATTTAACAACAGACATTGATTTCATTACAAACAATTCACTACTGTTAAAGTTGAAATTGGTCATAAGCCTTCCTATCGGCATACCCCCAAATTTACAACTCTGTTGTTTACTGAGGCATAGACCCAGTCTAAAAAGGACATTGGCTCATTGCATGTGGCCCGGTGACATGATGATTCGAGTATGTTCGACAGATTCGAAAGACAAATTTCGCATAAGTCACCTTATTTCATGATTTCCGTTTTCTTTTTAATCTTACTTAAATTTCAATTAATATAATATTTGAAATATAGCAGTTGTGTACCCAGAGGACCTAGTCAAAGTAACAGATTAGCGATAACGCTAATAGTTTTTTTTTTTTAATTACGGGATTGACAAGTAGTTGATATGTCAGGTTGATATGTGGCTTTTGCCGATCCCGTATATTTTTAGACTTTCCTATTAGTGTAAACGAACATATCGAATGTTACTTCGTTACTTTAGACCCTCGGGGTCCAAAGATAAGGCTCGATCTCTGCTGACTCAGTCGAATCAGTGTATCAACGATTTTTAGTTAATATCATAACTGACGCAACACAAGTGCGGCTCAGTACATATGCTATACCTACAGCTACTGATATCTTTTGGTACTTTCTAGTACTCGGCTGGCTAGCTACCACCCTCAAGTTGAAAATCTGTCGCCAAACATCTAACGATGTGTTCCGGCAGCCTCACTTGAGAGCCAGTTCCATTCCAGACTAGGTGTGCTTTACAATCTTCGATCACACCTTTACTTAACATCAGGTGAGCTGTGGTCAAACATCTAACCTGTCAACCATAAAAAAATAAATAAAAAAAACTTTTCACAAAAATAATGCAATGATTGCTAAAGAAATAAAAAACACGCATGTTTTTATTTAATCTCTAGAAACAATAACTTAGATTACATACTATTTATACATGTAAAGGACAAAAATTAATCAGGTGTGCAAATAAAACAGCGCAACTATTTGTGCAATAAGAAGTATATAATACACAAAAGATAAAAACTAAGTAACAAACACATAACACGTGTATTTAAAAACTACTTGATAACATCTACAAATTAATAATAATCTCCCATTTTAGTTCTAAGTTCAAAACTATTGGCTATTCTAATAAAAAACAATATACAACTGAATAAACATTTTTTTTTTCTTCTAATGATGTATCTTTCTGTTGATAGATACCTCATTTCTATTACAATCTAGCCTAGTTGAGACTAATAAGTAATTTTAATATAACTTAAATTGCTAAGTAGAGTATATTCTAAGAATGCGTCCATCGACACTTTTCTTACTGTCTCTATTAAGGGGAAATAAACATGAATAACAAAAATTAAACTTTGATTTGTAACTACATTTAACTATTGCGTAAACGATGCACATTATAATTATGTAAAGTAACATTACAGTAAAGCAACTAAAACTACTATTCGAAAAATTTTAAGGAACTTTGTACCAATAATATTCACAGCACCACATCTTTTCTATCATTTTACTAATTTCGATTCATATATATTTATTTTCTATTTCAACGAATTACATACAGACATTTACATACAGTCTCAGAATTTCTTAAAACTTTATAAGCTTGAACCTGATCAGAAAGTGACTGCACTTGCCAAAAAAAAAAGTAAACTAACAATGGTTTGAAAATAGCAGCCATATGGCATTTGTCAAATTTAACTGGCCATCACTTATTTGGTCTTTAGATCCCAATAACAATCGACGCCTAAGTAGAGTTGTACCAACTTTACTAGAAGCTTTGAAAGTCTTGGAAACAACACGAAAAGACATTTCACTTTTTTTAAAACACCGCTTTTTTTAAACATAAACTCGAGGATTTTGAAAAAATGTATGCAGTGAAATGATTTTTCCACATTCCTACCAAAACTTCTATCAACTTTGTTTTGATAGTGTTTAACTAAATAAAAAAATAAGATCATAAGCCATTTTTTTGTCTAATAAAGTTTTACCGATAGGTGGCGTGGGTCTAAGAAATGTCCTTTAATAAATAGGCACTTATATCAGAGATTATTTTGCTGAACGGACTATAATTTTATTTGGTACGAACAGATCACTTCTTCGCATTCTGCCTTCATTTTGTCACTTTCACTTAGTGAAAAAATAACACAAAATGAAACAAAAGGCGCGATACAAAGAAAAAATGTTACAGAAGTGACTCTAAATCGCAGCTTTATACTTTGATAACTGGAGACTAATTTATGTTTTTAATTACAACTACTAAAACATCAAACAAAAAAAAATTGCTACGGCCAAAATTTCAGAACAGAACAACTATAACAGTGTAAATAAATCTAACTAAACTGTGCCTAATTAATTACTCTATAATCTTGTTATATCTTTTATGACACCAGTTTCTTCTCAGTTTCTCTGCCATCGTAACTAGCCCACATCTATCACACGAGAACATTCTACCGAAGTTTCATTTCAAGCCAATAGATCGAGTTATCTCTTCGAATACGGTCCACGCCATCGCAGCCATCAACGTGCGGCGCAGCATCCTTGGTACGGCGCCTTTGAAGTAACCTTTCAGGCCGTAATTCTGTAACAAAGGAGATTAACCGTAAGTAATGTGTAAGGTTGACAGCCCTGTTGGTTCATTGGTAGTGTGTCTGCTTCGAGAGCTGAAGGGCGTGGGTTCGATTCCCACTCGGGACTAACATTTGTGTGACTAACATCGATGTTTGTTCTGTGTCTGGGTGTACTGTATGTATTATAAGTATGTATTTACAACAAAAAAAAAAGTATTTAAGTATTCTATCAATTATGTGTCTTCCGTAGCACAAGCTCTGCTTAGTTTGGGGTCAGATGGCGCTGTGTGTAATGCCCTATAAAAATTTATTTATTTATTATTATTTATCAGGTAAAATAATTTAATAGAAAAATCGCAAACACACTAATCCCACTAATATTATAAATGTGGATTGATGGATGGATATTTGTTACTCTTTCACGCAAAAACTTTGAACGGATTTGGATGTAATTTGGTATGGTGGTAGCTGAGACTCTGGATTAACCATAGGCTACTTTTTTCCTGAAAACATGTAGCGCGTAACACCGCGGGGCGCAGCTAGTATTCCATAAACCTGAACGATGCGTTTAGATTTCACTTTCATATTGCAAACGGCTTGAGGGTAGATCGCTGAATTATTTATCGGTCCCGGTTATCAGTCCTATAACAGCAACCGTGAAACCCCAACTAGGACTAGCCACTCAAAATATACAAGGCCTAGCCATTCAGTCTATACTAGTACTAGCCGCATAAATCTATAATAAGTCTAGCCGCTCAGTCTATACCTACTAAGACTAGCCACTTAGTCTATAAAAAATAGGACTATCCACTCAACCAATACTAGGCCTGGCTTATACAACTAACTAACTAATATACTTAAATACTTTATACTAATATATTTAGGTATATATATGTATATGCTTATGTATTATGGTTAAAATGTTTTTTATTTTATTTAATCTTTTTTCTTTTTATCTATATTTTTTTTTTAACTTGTCGACACACCCCGTCCTTAGTTTAGAATATTTTTCCGTGTTATGGTTGCCTGGAAGAGATCGCTTTTAGCGATAAGGCCGCCAATTGTTACATTAGTTTTAAAGTCTTTATTTTTATATATTTTTTTGTAATTTGGTGTATACAATAAAGAGTTATATTATTATTATTCATCGTTATTTATTTTTCATCTTATTTTTTAAATTTTTTACATTAAATATTTAAAAAACATATATAATATAAAAAACTTAAAAACTAGGGTGCCGCCGGCAGCGGGGCAGGGCTCAAGCTGCCGGTGGTTAGGGCTGCAGAGTGAGGAACCTCCTCACAATGCGCGCCGTGTCAAGGATCACTGCCTTTTGAAGCTGACCCTTGACCCAACCGTCTAGCGAGTCTCTTGAGATGTTGGTCGAGACTCTTCGCTATAAGACCGTTTACCGTGACAACTATCGGGACAATGATCGTCGAATCAACATCCCACATGGCGGTTATCTCGTGAGCCAAGTCAAGGTACTTGCTGAGCTTGTCCTTCTCGGCCTTCACGAGATTCTCGTCATGTGGGATGGTGATGTCAACGAGCACTGCCCGGCGTTGGGCTCGGTCGACCACCACGATATCAGGCTTATTGGCGACAATAGTCCTGTCCGTGATGATAGACCGGTCCCAATAGAGCAAAGCACGACCATTTTCGAGAACTGGCGCTGGTGCGTACTTATAGTACGGCACCTCAGACTCGACAAGGCCGTATTGAAGAGCAAGCTGCTGATGGATGATCCTGGCTACTTGGTTGTGCCTGTGCAAATACTCGCCGTTAGCAAGATGCGAACAACCGGAAATAATATGTCGGAGCGATTCTCCGGGACGGTGGCATGCCCGACAGATGTCGACCGTACCGTCCTTCATGATATATTTCCGATAATTGTTCGTCTTGATAACTTCGTCCGCAATCGCACAGGCAAAACCCTCAGTTTCCCCAAAGAGGTCTCCGAAACGTAGCCAGTTCACCGACGCGAGCATGTCCACATCGGGGCCCGTTAGGACCCGATAGAACCGCCCGTGCAGCTGCTTGCTGCACGGGCTTACGGGCACGACTTGCTTATTATTATTATTATTACTTAAATACTCGGTCTATACATAGACAAACTCTATATTGTTCACACCAAAGACAAATATCAAATACGATTGAAGACAACAAATTATGTAACAATAGGATTAGGGGCATACCTACTTGTAAACGTTAAATTTTTTTTTTTTTATGTTTGGCAGGCTAGTTGTTTGACCACAGCTCACCTGATGTTAAGTGAAGGTGTGGTCGAAGATGGTAAAGCACAACTAGCCTGGAATACAGTACAACCTGGGTTACATAAAGTCAACCTGTAAGTAGCCTGTCTCGTTTTGACGCGTGACATTTATAAGTAAAACCCACAGTCTACACGAATGTATTTTTATTATCAACTAAGCCGGACACGCGCCACGAAATCTCGTACTGATTCTTCAATATTTAACTTGACCTGTGACTTCATATATCACGCGAATCACCGCTGAGTTTTATCGAATCTCATTAAAATTTTGTAAAAAGAATCCCACTATCTCACCACCAACCTGCCCCCTGGGGCGACTTTATCAATTTAATAAGCCTGACTATTCTAGCGCACTCGATATTGTTTCATTTGCGGACACACTCATGTATATTTCAATGAACAGTAATTAATAAAAATAATATCGATTGGTCGAAAATCGTAGTGGTCAAGTCACAGGTCGTTAGACATAACCATCCAATTAACAACATTTGCCAATTAAATACAATACAATAACGATAACCCCATGCAGACCCTGATTAAAGACCTTGTATGACATTAAATTCCATTTGTTTATTGTAAAGGTTCTTAAATATTTTGGTCGTGACTGGGACTTTTGTATCGAAACGGCATATCTAACTGCGCATAAATATTAGCCGAACTTAAACCTAAATTATTTAAAGTATTCCATTTAATTTATTTGTTTTTAACCTAAATATCTGACATTTGTAAATCTTATAATTTAATATTGGAATTTTTGGCGGGAACGCGGAAAGAGTCATGTATTTTTTTTCCAAAACTAGTGTTTCATCGAGTATTTAATTACGCATACAAATTGTGGTTTTATTCATAACGTGTCGAATCACATGCGCGAGTGTGGGAAAATTGTATAATGTGGTGAAAAATGACTTTTTGTGTTGCTTCCAAAACGACATAGCAGCTTTATAGTAAAGACACCACAACTTTACTAAAGCATGACTGGACGTAACTGACACGGCCTGTATTTGACTAAGACTGGACTTTGACTATAACTATAGCTACGAGATACTTTAATTTTTTAAACTTGAAAATGTAAAACACTGGCAAATGCTCAAAATGCGACGTCAAAACCAAAGAAAAAAAATGTAATACCGCATAAATTATCCGTACATCTATCGTATGATTAAGCTTTTATAGAAACAAAGATTTCTCACCTGGTGAACATACACGGCCGCACTAAAGGCGTTAAGAAACTTGTCCGGGTAAAGTTGCATCTTGGTCTTCAGAACATCAGCCGGATTGGTAACGAGAGAAGCGGCGATGCCGGCGGCAATACCGCTCGTGAAGTGGACGACACTCGCTGCGCTCGGGGACTGCATGTATTCTAAAAAAAAAAAAACTTCTATTAGCACCTGTTTCTAGTCGACATGCGAGAAAATTCACATAAATATTTGAAGGGAAATTCATTATCATATTTTTTTAACTTTATTTAATACTGTGAGATATTGTTTATGATTGTTTCCTGAGAACAATAATTTAGGCTTTTTTGAAGTCCTAGACTACGATGTTCTATATTATTAGGAGAATCAGCGAATATACGAAGATTTCTGTTTTATTTATTTTTTACTTTTGATTTGACGAATCACGGACTGTAGTTTTTTTTTTGTGTAATGTTTAATCTTGTTAACGTTAAATTTAAGTTTTGCATGCCGCAAGGCAGAATAATATGGCGCTCGTAATCTTTTTTAAATATCTATTATACCCATATACGCAATAAATGAATTATGAATTATCAATTCCCAATAGTAAGATTTCACGATGTATAAGGGGATAGCTGCGCCCCGCGGTGTTACCCGCTACATGTTTTCGGGATAAAAAGTAGCCTGTGTTAATCTAGGGTATCAGCTACCTCCATACCAAATTTCATTCAAATCCATTCGTAGTTTTTGCGTGAAAAAGTAACAAACCATCCATCCATCAATCCACATGTATAATATTAGTATGATTAATAAAAACATTTGTTTATAAACTACAATATTATATGGATAAAAAAACGAATTCTGTGCTAATGCTTACCTTTAGGCACAGCTTGTTTCGCCTGGGTGTAAAACATGAGATATAGCCCCGAGAAGGGCGCGTCTCTCGCCAGTGTCGGACCCAGGCCGCAGACCAGGCCACGAACCCCCTCCGCCCTGTAGATGGCCTTCAGAGCGCCCCTAAGGCTGGTGTATTTGTATACGCCTGATTCGTATCTGTAATGAGAATTAAATATGTTTTAGAACACGAACAACCAAAAATCACACAAATTTTACAAAGTTGAAAGTTTGTGAGTGTGTTAAGTGTAATTCTAACTTCTTCACGTTCAAACGGATTGACCGATTTTGACGAAATTTGGTATGGAGGTAGCTGACACCCTGGATTAACACATAGCAATCCACTTTTACATCCTGAAAAAATGGAGTGTTCACTTGGGAACAGCGGGTAACACCGCGGGGCGCTAGTGACATAAAACAAACCTAATTCGAAAACTGTTATTTTATTGATTTAAAAATAATCTGTTCAAATCCGAAAGTAACTAACTCCCCATGTGAGAGAAAGTATTTAATTCGATGCTCTTTCAAGTACTTACCTATATGACAGCCCTGTTGGTTCATTGGTAGTGTGTCTGCTTCGAGAGCTGAAGGGCGTGGGTTCGATTCCCACTCAGGACTAACATTTGTGTGACTAACATCGATGTTTGTTCTGTGTCTGGGTGTACTGTATGTATTATAAGTATGTATTTACAAAAAAAAAAGTATTTAAGTATTCTATCAGTTATCTGTCTTCCATAGCACAAGCTCTGCTTAGTTTGGGGTCAGATGGCGCTGTGTGTAATGTCCTATGATATTTATTTTTTATTTATTTTATGTACCTTTGGCTAAAAAATATTATCTTTATGAATTTGGCAAACGAATTAAATAAATAGACAAAATATAAGATAACAGCCGTAACAGGAAAATTGCAACCTTTTATTCACAATTGCTCAAGATCCAAAGTACCTACACATTAAAATTCGAGAAATAAAAAAACCTTTACTAACAGGCGAGTGAAATGACAATTAATTTTAATTTCATTCAAAAACTGCGTCAACTGGAAGGCTACTGCGTCTTAACCAAAATTAGCATATAATACGTAAAAGTTACATCGAATATTCATGACCAACGTACATTGAACTACAATACGTAGATACCTACTTAATTACCTACGAAGCTGATTACATATCTGATACCTAACATTGATAAAGTGAACAATTAGAGCTATCGTAAAAAACATACAGATAGTTGAAAAGACTGCGCAAAACATCTTACGATGTATTACGATTGTGTTTGACAAGCCCAACTTTTGACGTCATAATTTTAGAATAACAAATATTGTTTTTGTCGCTAAGTCAATGATAAATTTATATTAAAACTAAAATGAGAGTGTCGTAGGTGGTTAATGTTTTTTCAAAAGGAAATAAACATTCTGAAGATCCGTCATCTATGACGGATACTGAAGTTATATTCTTTGGTCGAAAAATTAAAATTGCACAAGTTTTCGTAAATCCACATTATAACCTACCTATGAGGCTTTTGGTGTGTTTTGGTGGAAATATTGTGTCGGCGCATTATATTATTTTTTAAAACTTATTCTTTTTTGTCGTTTGTTCTTGTATAGAAATAGTAAAAAGTACCCAATTATGTGCGTGAGTGTAGGGAAATTGATAACAAGAAACTTCCAAAACCCTATCAAAGACCGAACAAGTCACTACTACGGCATGACCAGACTCGACCAAGACTTGCTGTGGCGACATGGCGTTTTAAACCAATCACAGAACTGGATTTCCTGGCAAGTGATCATCATTGGTTCCCTGACCGCCATATTTGTTTACATTTATGTTTAATCACATGACGTGATTAAAGTATGTACATAATTTATAGACAGCACATATATGTAAAGGCACTACATTATTTGATAGTTGTCATTTTGTCAATTAATTAAAGAGAAATCTAAACACAGTTTCGGAAATGCGAAAGTAGGTATATATATTGTGTGTCGTGTTAAAAAACAAACTTTGAACTGGTCTTGATGAAATTTGACAGTGTTGTAATAAAATACACATGAAAACCGAGAACTTTACCAGACAGATTGAAGTGACCTCTCACCTAGTTTTGATAACAGTCATAGGTATAAGCGCGATTCCGCTCATGGATCGCGCCACAACTCCGAGCATGACGGCGTCCATTGCGCCAAGGTCCCCGCGGGACTTCCCCAGCTTGGCCTTCAGCCACTGCAAGGATGAGAAGTAAAGTCCCACGCCTGAGAAATAGACACAATATAATTAATAAATCTGCAAATAAGAAATTACTCACTTGCGAGAGGTGCTTTTTTTTTTACTGTTGACAAACTAGGTGTTGACCGCAGCTCACCTAATAGTTAGTAACGGTAGAGAAACGGTTAACACATTTAATCTGGAATGGGCACTGGCTCTCTGTTGAGACTGTCGGGACAAACTGTTACAAACATAAGTGCTTGGTGGTAGATTTTCAACTTAATGGTACCAGCCAGCCAGCCGAGTACTAGAAATTAAATCAGAAGACTGTTCTTCACGTTGTTTTCCTTCACTGGCAGCGTTGACCATGATAACCAGTGAGCTAGCATAGCCAAAAAAATTTACTGTCGAAGGCCAAGATGACAATTTCAGAAACGCCTATGTAATCCAAGACATAACATAAATTTGTTTATCAAATTTCATTGGTACCCGTTGAGCCGTTACAGGCTAAAGAAGTAACAAACAGCCACACATACAAACACATTTTGGTATTAGTAATATTGATGAAATGGTTGAACCGGTCTTGCAGAAGTTAATCAAGATAGTATTGTACATTTTGGGGGCAATGAACATTTAGTTAAAAACAATGGTAGAAAACTTGGAACTTGTAAAAAAACAAATGACATCATTGAATTATCATTACTAATCATACAAAAGGATAATAAAATAGGTAAACGGCGCCGGCGTCGCATTTAATCGTCAATCGCATTCCTCTAATCCAAAATCACAAATACCTACGTCACAGATATGCTGTGATAATTATAGTAAAGTGCATTGTAATCATAAAAAGGCAGGTCCTAAAGCAGCTAATTATAATTATCAAGCGAATGAGCGATCAAACGTAGGTATATCTGTTGCTTGTAAACCAAAAACACATGACAATATACGTGATTTGTGATTCTACGGTAGCTCTACATTAATGGAGTCTTACCAGGGACACATCTGGCGATGGAGGGTACCATGCCACGCCATAGTCCTATTAGTTGTTCCTGGCGTACGATGTTCGCGAATATTGTTATCATCCCGGGTTGGAGTCGCCCACTGAAACAAAAGAATATCAATTGTAGAGATACACGAAATTCTTCCGAAAAAATCAGCACTCTTAAACATCGTAAGCAAATGTAGACATTTGAACTTTCATGAGCAAAAATTTTTACAAAGAAAAACCATACAACTAGTAAGAACGAACGTAGGTATGTTTTATGGAAAGAAGCAATAAGACGAACGAAACGTCTAAGGTAAGAGAGGACTCCTGCCTTACAGAGATTCCCAAAGCTTTGATTAACAAAGTCCAGGGAGTCGCCGCAATAGCACTCATTACTTTGAAACATTCTATGTTGCTTCTCAGAACCCACGTAATTTCTAGCTGCTGTACCCTTCAAACCAGAACGATTGGCAGCAGAATAGCTGATATTTCGATTTTAACCACCCAGACGACCTCCTAATATGGAAATAGAAAAAAAATCATCAAACGCGAAGCTAGCACACTGCGTACAAATAGACAAGGAAGATGTTTCTCGAAAAATATGCGTGATTGACGTTACGCTTGCGGAATTAAACTATGTATAATTCCTATTAAGATAAATTAAGTATTAATTCATTTTAATGTGATGTCAAAAGCTAATCTAGTTTTGCCAAATTAGAGACAATATAATATGAGACCATTATCAAAATCAGATATCGACAAAGTCAAGGGTCTAACGATTATATACAAACTAATGATTGAAATTTCAAGTCATTGTACAAACAAATTAGATATAATATATTTGTATATGTACGACATTCGGATAAACAATTGTTTATCTTGTTGCTACCAAAGGTTGACGACGCGACGCGAAGAAATGAAATCGGCATCGGTCTGATAGCAACGTCTAGCATTGATATAATTCATCGTCTGTTTCAATTAAATATTGTGTATAAATGTATTCAATTAGAGAATTTAACGCCGCGAGTATCATGGGCACTTTTGGGCAGGTGTCTTTGCGTGGGGGCCTTTTTGGCTAGGAAATTTTGGACTCGCAGCATCAACTTGATAGTTTTATATATTAAAATTAATGCCTATGTATGTAAAATAATATTCTTTAAAAAGTTCAGAACATTAACAACAAATCATTTGAGAATTCTACTTAATTAAAATTAATTTAATTCCTAAACAAACAAGAGAGCCGCCCCTGCTTCGCATACACAGACCTTTTGGAAGAAATTCTCTAAACGTAAGTATGAACCGTATCAAAATCCGTTACTTAGTTTCGAATAAATAAGCAAACAAACAGACACACGAAATGTTGTTTTTTATGTAAAAGTAATGAGACGATACGCTCGCCTGATGGTAAGTGATAACGCATGTCCATGACTATTACAACAATAGGTACACAGAATGCGAAAGTCTGTCTGAACTTTTAAAGTTTAATTACTTATTTACGTTTTTAACAAATTTGAATGAAAATTCGAATGCATTACACTGTGGATATTTTTTATCTTATACTACAATCTAGATCTTATAAATAATTATACATTGTACTGTGTACACATTATAATTATTTATCATTGAAGTGGTAATACATTAATGTGTAAAGAGTCTGAGACGAATACATTAATTAAAAAGATTATGCGGACAATCGTGTAGTTAGCTACAATACCAACAGGTTATGGGATCATGTAGGTATGTACTCGTAGGTACTGGGATTTACGAATCAAGAATTTGAATATCTGGCCAAAATGGTGGTGGTGAATTATAAAGCGGAAAGATTTGATCCTTTGTTTGTTTGTTTGTATTGAATAGGCTCCGAAATTACTGGACCGATCTGAATAATCCTTTCATTAGAATACTACATTATCACCGAGTGACATATGCTATATTTATATTGTTAATAGAGTTTTGTTTTCCCGTGCGAAGCCGGGGCGAGCTGCTAGTTTGTCTACGAAAATACAAGAAAGATACTTACTTGATCGTCGCCGCCACAACATGCTGGCTCGGATTTTGCAGCCGAGTCTTCACCAAATCCAAAGGTTGAAAGAGGATCGTGCTGAAGGTCCCAGAGAAGGATCCAGCCAGAAACGCTTTAAACACCGGGTGATACTGTGAACAATCAGTTGCTATAAGCACAACGCTATCACCTTCAACCAAAGAGATAAATATAACCTTTAACCCAACACTCCATTTGAGTGCCGAGTGGCACGAGATGATAAGCTTGAAACTTACATTTGCTATGATATCCATCATATCACGGACTCTTGCAGGTCAAGTAATATCTTTCGAATAGACACCGAATTTGTAATATTCGAAATTGTAGAGCCAATGGCAGAGGGGTTCTTTTCGATGTAGCTTCAAATGAATGCACAAATCGTATCCGAGTAATCTGAATAGTAGATAGGGTTGACGCGGTACATTAGGGAAATGGTCATTTTTTGCAGTAACTCGCTTGAAAAATGCATGTATAACACAAGCTTTAAAAATTTTGAAAACGGCGAGTCGCCGCGACGATGTCGGCTAGTCGGAAAGTCTTTACGAACGCACAAAAACTAGTTAGGAGACAAGAAATCACTGTTTACAAACTTAGCCATTAGGAATTCTGAATTACAGCCGACAAGAAATTGAATTGAAACAAAAGGGTCGATGTAAGTCCGAGACGTGTGCACTGTTAGAGTGGTAAATGGTGACTGAGTTGCTACTGTGCGGTCGGATAGATAAAAGCTAATTTATATGATTTCTTATCAAGTGAGACGGGGGTAGTGGGGGGTATGGAAGGTCAGGTCGTGGCTGGACCTTTCGATATCGGGCATCCGTGCCTACTGACTAGGGGGTAACGAGTGCTCTGATAAGTTAGGGTCGGCAGAACACGAGGAAGTGTTATACATATTTACACGCCTATATCTTAAGTTGCTTATGTTTGGTATGAACACGTTTCGTGTGCAAATTGTGTACATGTAACAAAACTGAGAAGATAGGTTACTACACCGATTTTTTATATGTAAAATAATGACGCAAAAAGGTTGTCGAAGAGTAGAATATAAGGGGATAAGAAATAAGGAACCGCCGCTAAGCAGTAGTGTGTAAGCATTACTGTGTTCCGGATTGAAGGGTACTGCAGCTAGCGAAATTACTGGGCTGTTGAGACTAACTCTATCAAAAGTCTCAAAGTAATGAGCGCCAAAGCAGTGATGCCCTGGACTTTGTTTTGTTACTTAAAGTTCTGTTTATCGCTGCGATGGTCATGGACAGGTGTTATCTCTTACCATCAGGAGAGCGTCTCGTTCGTCTCATTACTTTTTACATTAAAAAAAAAGGAACAAGGCTCATCAGTAGCACACTCGAAAGGGTGTATATTGTCATCCAGTGTGTTATTCTTCCAGTATAGGTCTCTAAGTACCAGAAATAGTAAGAACCTGCGACGTAAACTTACTAACACATCCCATCCCACTAATATTATAAATGTGAAAGTTTGGATGGATGGATGTTTGTTACTCTTTCACGCAAAAACTACTGAATGGATTTGGATGAAATTTGGTATGGAGGTAGCTGACACCCTGGATTAACACATAGGCTACTTTTTATCCCGAAAACATGTAGCGGGTAACACCGCGGGGCGCAGCTAGTAAGGTATGAAATCATCATCATCATCATCGTCAACAACAACCTAGCTGTTTGCTGCTAGCTAGTCCACTGCTGGGCATATGTACCTATGTAGGTTTTTAACAGGACACGCTACTCAGCCCGATCTTCGGTTTTCCGCAGTTTGGTTTATCGGTTGTTTTTTTTCGCATCGGCAAACGTAGTGTAGATGAAGTGACCTTGTGACTAGATGAAGTGACCCTGTGACTAGATGAAGTGACGATATATTTAAGACACCCGTCAGCTACTGTAAGTGATGATACTAGTATAAAATATGTAAATATATTTCTAGAATAGAGTCTAAGCTTTATAATTCCAAAATGTTATTTTCTGATAAGACAACTTTGTATCTGTACCTACATAGAAACTAATAAACAGATAGATACCGTGATTTGCGTAAATGATATATTTATGACAAATAATTAAAACAAGTCTAACAAGATTATGTGAACATAATATATTTTTGTTTTTACATATCTCGCTTTACAAAACACCACAGTTTTACTCGCGTTTTTTCATCTGTCTCGTGAAGTACTGATGGAGTGGCATACAATCAAACATAGTTAAAGTTCATTGGTTTCCTATACTTAGATTAGGGAAACATGAACCATATCTTCTTCAGTTGCCCCTTAAGACAGTTTTCGTTGCACGATGTCATACCTCCCGAAATTCCCCATCCTACTTCCCTCAAATGCCTTCTATCCCTAGTTTTTACTCCCTTTGTATATATTTTATGTAAGTACATTAAAAAAAATAAAATAAGGTTGTAAATATGTAAATGTATAGGATTTTAACACTCACTCTGCCCCCTACTTTTGTATATGTATATGTTTGTGTATGTCTTGTAGCATGTTAAATGTTTTGGTTTCAGGGTGACAAACAAAAACCTCTGCTATTCGAATTCACCGAACAACGAGGCTCAATACCGTACAAATTCCTGCGTTTGATTGTCTATCTTTCTACGTGACAGTGGCGGAGTTGTGAAACGTTTTCACAAAGGCCATAAACCAAGAATTGAATTGAATTGGTTTCCTATAGAAATAAAGTTAAATGAAATTACACTTTGAAGGACAACATAGAACAATAGTTTTAGACATCCTTATTTTTCACCAAAGAGTAATATGTATAAGTCAAGTAATTATTGATAATTTCATTTGATAAAATATGACATTAATAAGTCATTGACCTAATCAAAATTGTATTAATTGGAAAATGCTTTATTTTTGGTTAGACTAACTGAAAGACTGGCAACTGTAGTGATGATAGCTCAGTAGTTAGCGCGGTAGATTCGCATACCGAAGGGCGTGGGTTCAAACCCCAACTGATCTTGAGCTGCCGGTGAAGGAAAACATCGTGAGGAAACCATAGCATGGTGGTAGGGTACTTTAGTACTCGGCTGGCTAGCTACCACCTTCAAGTTGAAAATCTGCCGCCAAGCATCTAACGGTGTGTTCCGGCAGCCTCAATTGAGAGCCAGTTGCATTCCAGGCTAGGTGTGCTTTACCATCTTCGACCACACCGTCACTTGACATCAGCTGCGCTGTGGTCAAACACCTAGCCCGTCAAACATAAAAAAAAACTTAAAACAACTGAAAATTCTTCGCATTTAGTGGTTTCACCGTGACAATGCCAGATTCATTAGACATTACACAACCCGTACAGTGCCTAGGACTTGTGACCTAAGTGTATGTTTAAACAGATATTAACATTTAGCTACACTATTTTAAAAGTATTAAGTAATTTTACTTTGACGTGTATTTTCTTTAAAGTTTTTGCCTAATATTAAGTCTTACAGATAATTTTGGATACTAGATGGTATTGGTAGCATTTGATACATGATAATATTGTTTTAAAACTATATAATAAGCAGGTAGCTAGAATATAGTGAGCTGTTTAAAATGTAGTTACTCAGGTTGTAACTATATTCCATGTCTTCAAGGTGTGATTGAATCAGTTTTTCAAGACAAGCATACACCAAATTAAACTGCATTATTGCTTAACATCAGACAAGCTTAAAAAATAATATAATTGTGTTATGATAGGGAAAGAAAGTAACATTGCACTGAGTATAAGATATGGATCATGACTTGCCTCACAAATACTAAATTCTTATACATTTAATATCAGTAACTTCTAAATCAATTAGCAACTTCTATTTATAATTGAAAACAAGTATCATTATAATGTTACTTTGTTCTCAACATATAAATCAGAGCCAATAATGATAGTGAGTCGATGTCACCTTCCATTAATCTTTATGAAGGATATGCTACATAAAGATGTAAACTAAATGACAATCCAAGAGGATGTTTTGAAAACATGTAACTCTAACAATGAATATATTTATAGGACAGAACAAAAATAACTTCAATAAAGAATGCAGCTTGCAAAAAATAAAATATCCCAGCCAAGTAGTACTGTGTAAATATTATTATGTATATTTATTTCAGACCATGTCTATAGAAACAACATTAAAAATTAGTACATAAATAAAATCAATACAAATTTCAAAATTAAAAACTAAAAATAATTATACCTGCCAAAATTAAACAAAAAGAAAGAAGACAAATAATTTCATGTTAACCTAAACTTAGGCTTGGATTCGGAATGCTCAATATGCATCTTTGTCCAGTATTGCATTATTGGGCAATCCAGATCCATCCGCCAGGCGAACAACTGTAGGTAGGTGTTGGCTAAACTGCAGGTAGGTGTTGGCTAAATATGACTTTGTTCAACTTTAAAGAGTACTGTAACAAAAATATAGAGGTAATGAGACTCACCATCATGTCTCGACAGTAATGAGCACTAGGGCAATATCCTGAACTCTGTTTGGCTATTCAATGTTCTGGATACCATTGCAATGTCCATGATCACTTATCATCAAGGGTGTATCTTGTTCATCTCATTACTTCTTACCATAAAAAAATCCTGGTCTTGTGTTGGAGTCTGTAATTATATTTCAAAACTTCATACAGCTCCTATATACATATATCATAAAAATAAGACAATAAAATACATGTACATTACTTTTAATGTAATATACTAAATGCTTATACGGAACTGCCAACTACAAGAAATTTTTTGAAATTTAGAAATTCTGTTATTTTTTCATTGGAAAACTGTATTTGCATTTGATACTAGCATACAAAGAAGTTATGTTTACTAGCATAACAGATAATAGCAAACAAACAAATAATCAATGGAAAAAAATCATAGGATACTATAGGTAGGTACTACTTATATAAGTTCCAAACCATCTATACTTAAAATAAAAGCAACAATAATGGAATGATAAAATATCAGTACCTAATTCAAAAGTTAGTGGAATGTTTATCTACTTCAGATGACAATCCTTTTTTTTTTATTGTTTGTCTGATAACATTACCTGAATAAAAGTTTCCATTGTAAGATAATGATGTAAACAAATATTACAATTCTCACATAAACTAAATAATTAAATCCGAACAATAAAAAACGGGTATTTCTCACACAGTTCGTCCGTAGTACTAGCCGACGACTAAACTAATAACTAACCAGACTAACCTACAAGATTCGGGTATTCAAGGTTTGATTGACGACATATTCAGGGCAGTTGCAGGAGCTTTGCTGAGCTAAAAAAGGAATAATACTGAGTCTGCTGGAGGCAAACTCGCCCGATAAGGTCATAATAGAGGACGTTTTATCAGAGACAAACAAGTCAGCAGGGGGCCACTTACGTCTTTATCAGTCTCTGGGGTCGTCAGGTCAACGGGCACTGTTGTGTCGATCGCCCAACCGTTTGCAAATACTTCTAGCGATTGCGACATTATAATCCTTCTTTTAATCAATATTCCAGCATATACGCAGTTACACTGCTATCATTTTCATGTATGATTAACTATTAGATTACCGCTAGGTTGTCTACTTGAGTTTTTGTACGATGACATAAAAAGTAATCACACAAATAAAACGGAGAATTCAGTATTCTTTAAAGAAAATGAATATTTTAAGCGTACTTTACCAAAATAATTGATGCAATGATTACGTTTTCTAACGATTGATTCATAAAACATAGTGTTTTATTTAATATTATGATTTCAATAATTTAAGATTTAAGAGTATCGCAATCGCAGTAAAGTAGACATGCTCACCAGGGTTGGATTCGGGTACGTTGAAAAATATAGTACAAGACCATCAAAATAGTAGTACGCCGATAGTACACTTTTTTTTTTAATCTTACATTGTTGAAAAAAAAGCTATTAATCAATAAAATAGATAGTTAGAATCAACATGTTTATACAAAATTTACTCCTATTCTAAATTATGTCAGTTCTTGACTATTATTTTCTTCAGCCTTAGCATGTAATCATAAAAACATCTCTTCTAAACTGCGAGTATACGAAAGAATAAAATCGGTACAGTTGCCACTTTTGCTGCATTTTTTTTTCTTAGATTTTGGCGTCGCACCCCAAGCATTTGCCAGTGGCAAGTTACAATTTTAAGACAAAATGCGAAGCCAAAATCAAAAAAGATGAAAAAGAAGTATTGTTTGACAGCTTACTACAATGTGCTGTGTAAGCTGTCAAACAATACTCAATGATTTTTTTTTTACTATAAACGGGTTTGACTATAAACGGGTGTCATATTTACCTATTTTGGTCTTTTCTAAGTGAAGTAACGAAATTGTAGTATTTTTCCGTACTATCCTTAGGTATGGATATTATCTAGTACGGAGCATGAAATAGTAGTACAAATACTATAATTATAGTACGAAATCCAACGCTGATGCTCACTAAGACACTAACTGACACATACGACGTATGACCAGGGTTGGATTCGGGTACGTTGAAAAATATAGTACAAGACTATCAAAATAGTAGTACGCCGATAGTACACTTTTTTTTTTAAATCTTACATTGTTTAAAAAAAAGCTATTAATCAATAAATAGATAGAACCAACATGTTCATGCAAAATTTACTCCTCTTCTAAATTATGCAAGTTCTTGACTATTATTTTCTTCAGCCTTAGCATGTAATCATAAAAATATCTCTTATAAACTGCGAGTATACGAAAGAATAAAATCGGTACAGTTGCCACTTTTGCTGCATATTTTTTTCTTAGATTTTGGCGTCGCACCCCAAGCATTTGCCAGTGTAAAGTTACACTTTCAAGTTTCATAATTTAAATACACAAAATGCGAAGCCAAAATCAAAAAAGATGAAGAAGAAGTATTTTTTGACAGCTTACCACAACACAACTTAATGGTTTGGCTTTAAACGGGTGTCATATTTACCTATTTTGGTCTTTTATAAGCGAAGTAACAAAATAGTAGTATTTTTCCGTACTATCCTTAGATATGGATACTATCTAGTACGGAGCATGAAATAGTAGTACAAATACTATAATTATAGTACGAAATCCAACGCTGCGTATGACGTAACGACTATACACCAAAACGTGAAGTAACGTAATGCTACATTTTAATCGCATAATAATTTTCTACTGTAATCGCTTCTATATTTTTATAAATAGTAAAAAAAAAATTAAGTAAAAGCAAATAAGTATAAAGAAAGGTTTTTAGTGTCAAGCGCTTCGACATTATTTCACGCTATGAAAAATCAAGCTAAATAAAATCTAAGTCACACAAAGCAAGTCTGGGTTGTCTGACCGATCTAGTCTGAAAAAAAAATGGTAGTGACTTTTTACAACCTTAAGGGCCGCCTTACACGTTCAATCATGATCACGATCCGCGATCCGCGATCCGCGATCATGATTTCAAAATTTCTAGATATTATGCGATCCGGAGCATCAGTCCGTCAATCCGCTTCGTACACGATCAGTCTGGATCGCGATCATTGATCGCGGATCGCGGATCGCGGATCGCGCGCTACGTGTACGGGCTGCCGTGGAGTTTTGGATCTGAGTCTATTACGACATAACATGACATTCATACACTCATGCACGTGATTCGGCAAGTTAGGATTATATTCACAGAAACGCTCGAAAAAGCACAAGTTTAGTAAAATAATGTAATGCGACTATCAAATTCCTGCTAAAACAGTCAACGGATATAGATACAGGTTTCACTGACATTTAAATATTTTTGACGTGAATACGTCTCTATATTTGAGATGATGATAATAATAAAATAGAGAGATACAATTTGGTTCTGCAGCTATATCTCTATCAATTATTATTATGTTTAGTGATTTGATTTTACTGCTAGATATAATGATATTTGTACGACGTGCTACTTTTCTTTTAGCTTATTAGAAATAGAAAATTCATGAAATGCTAGAAATTTCATGAAACATAATTATACCTATTTTGATAATCAACGTTGTGACAAAAAAAACATTGTTTGTTTTAATAAGACAAGTAGGTATTTCATCAACGCATGCTATCTCAAATTTCAATAAAAATTATAAAATAGACGAATCGAATAGTAAGAGGTAAGAGGAATTTTGTTGCCTGCTATTGATGAATGATGATAGATGGCGTTACTTGCTGTATTAATTAGAGAATAGACTCAAATGCTGTGCTATGACCATAGTAAAAGACTAAAAGCTGACTGGTCAAGGTCGTATGAACGAAACATACATAAATACCTAATCAATAAAAATTGTCCAATAAAATCAGATTTGTATTTCGACATAATATTAATATTTGAAACTGCATTGGCAAAATGTGGAAGAGTTTTGGCGGGAATCACTTTTTATTGTATGATTTTCCAAACCAACCATGTGTTTTTTGTGTTTATCATTGATATATTAAAACCCCTAATAGAGCAATGATGTTTATCTGAGGTGTTTATAAATAAAATAGTTCTATTCATAAAGTGCTGAATCACGCGCGTAAAAGCAAGAAAAACGTAGTGTTATATTGTCGTGAAACATGACTTTTTGTAATATTTTCAGAGCTCCGTTGGAGTTTGTAGTAATGATTGTACTACATTGTAACTGCCTGGAGTAAACTGTAACTTTATGCCATATAGGTAAAGACGTAAAGGTACTTAATTTACTTGTTTATCATAAAATAAATTAACAAAATCTTTAACACTGGCAAATTAGCAAAGTGTGCTGTGGAAAATAAAAAAGCTGTAAAGTGACACTGACTGTTAACTGTCAACTGTTCTTCTTTTTTTTTAATATTTTTGGCGTCACATTTTGTGTATTTGCTAGTGTCAAATGGTTCGCTAATGTTTGCTAACAAGTATTGTAAAATCTAGTTAGATAAGTCCAGTTACGTAAGTCTTAAAAACTTAGTTAAAGCTACAAAAAATACATCTTGGTCGAGTCTAGTCATGCCTTAATAGTGTAATAAAGTAGCGGTGTTTTTATTACAAGATTCGATGGTATTTTAAAAGCAAAACGAGAATTTATGTTTCATATTGTACTATTACTTTTACGTATGCGTATAATTTGAAACTTTATGATTAAAACACCACCATTATTCTGCACAACTAAAAAGCAAAAGTGTAAAAAAATAATAGAATGCGGCGACAATGGCTTTTTCCCGTTCACTCCAAAACTAGACTTGCCAAAAAAATAGTTTCTCGTAGGGCTTGCACAAGCTAACCGATGTCGATATCGATCTTTTAACGAAAGAGGTGTCCACCGAAAATGGAAATTGCTCTCTTAAACTTTTGTATAGATTGCGTACCGGTCGCAGGCAATTTGTATGATTCCGCTTTTTACAAACGGCATCGTCTGTTTAAAAACACTCAACACAAATTTGAATAATTTTAAATTTTTGTGTGCTGTATGCAGATACTATTTGATTTTGTTAAAAAGATTAACATATATAAAGAGGAAAAATGTAACCATGTCACCCGAACTACAATAATGAACCCATTCAATAAAATTTTACGAGTAGTTTAGTATGTTACTTGAATTGATCAACCGCCCAACCACGAGCTGGGGTCAAAATAATTTTCCTTGTAAGAAAAAGTTTGAAGATAAAAATTTGTTTTCTCGTTTCTAAAAGTGGGAAGACTAATTTATCCCATCGATTTCACGTCGGGTTTAATAGTACCTATTACTGATTTGCCGAAATATTCAGTTATATTCGTCGATTATGTAGGTATATAACTATGTACTTGTACATAATCAAAGGCAATGTTAGAAAATACTAAATACTTAGTATCAACGTTGTTCGCTTGATATGGCTATAAATAGGAAGGTAGTTTTTAATAAAAAAATATTTATTAGTAAAACCTATGTTACTAATTAAATCTGCTCAGCTTGTATATAATTATATGGGATAATAACGACAACATTTTTTAAACTTAATTTATTAATAAATCTACGAACTTTCAAAAGGGACACTTAATGAACCTTACAAGTCGTCTTTTACATAGAAAATAATATTAATGTGTAGGCATACACACATCGTCACACAGATTTGTGAATAAGTACAATAAGTAAAATAATTATAAATAATAAGTATGCAATTATATTTTTAAATATTAATTACAATGTTGTAGTAGTAAATATTAAGAATTTTAAACATGGAATGATTAATTTCAATAAATATACAAAGAAAAATGCAATGGAATGAAATATATCTAATTCGGGAACAATTACTGCGTATGCAGTACTACTAGTAATATGATTTCATGTTGTTAAAACAGCATCCTTTTCATTCTCCTTTGGAGCTTTCAAGGCACACAAGTTAATAAAATTTTTAATAATGATTTTTTCGTAATTCTAAACATTATAAATTGTACTGTTTACTCAGATTAACACAGAAAAAATGCTGGCACATTCAACAAGTACCTTTTAAAGTGGAACCGTATAAAAAAATACACATTATTATTATGTTATAATCGTTAATAATGACATTAATAACGCAAATGACTACTTTTCAACAATTTCCTGTTAATATATTGAAATTACACGATAGGTATATTGTTTATTTGAGAAAAAATACAGCCTATTCAATAACATTACCAAAAATACAGGTTCACTTTGGAATGTCATCGCAATGATGCAAGTCTTTTAAAAATGCCAAAGAGATTCTAATTTTTGTTGGAATGGTCCACTAAATTTTAAGTCTTATTGATTTTAAATATATCCTTTTACTTGTCATCTGTTTTACATTTAAAAATTGTTTTTCTATTGGACATCTGACAGCAAAGTGTGCTAAAAATAAAACTCTCTAATTTTTACGTATGTCATAAACGTGGAGACATTTTTGGAACATACCATATAAGTATAGGTAGGTATGTAAATGAACGTGTGCAAATAACGCTCACTTTTAATAATAGGCTCTAAAAAATATCGAGCTTACAGATTCGATTTAACTAGCCCTTATTTATACAGGTTATGTTTTCAGATGATTTAGAATAGCTAAGCCAGACAGACCATCCCGTAATTTTTCTCGAGTAAAGCAGGTTGTGATATTGGATACACAAAGTTTACTCCTAGGCTAATAATTGCCCAGAATAACCTACATATGCCTTGTGTTGCCAAAATTGATTCCGCTCTGAGTAGCACCTTTGTTTGAACCGTATTGAAGAGAAATGACGCCCTGCCCAGCACGCATTTGCTCTTCTGAAAAATTTCTTACGTTCTTCTCAGATTCTTTTGGGCCGATCGAAGGCTTGCCATAGTTGCCAGCCTGAAAACACAGAGAACAAAATAAGATTTCAAGTAGCTAGCTCAGATTTCAAATCACGATATCGTGTTTGTTTGTTTCTAGATTAAAATTTGAATGCTAAATAAACTGAAGATAAGTAATGTACTTTTAAATCACACCGATTTTTTTTCTACGTGTTTTCTCCAACTTTGCTAAGATTGTTTGCTAAGATATAACTTGTAAAGATTGAAAAACGTTAATTAAATTATACCTTTCTGCCTAGCGACTGCAAACAAATGACCACCGAGTTGAGATTCTGCCTCTCCCACAAATCAACAGTTTGAAAGGTCTCTTGAGCTGGTACTCCGAGGTTCTTGGCTGCTTCCAGGAATGCATTAATATTTTCCATACATTTGAAGGCCATTTTGGACGTGTTCACTTTCTTCACCGTATTCGGCTGGATGTTGTTAACGAGCCTGAAAAATAAAGTAAAACATATTATATTTCATTTAAAACTTTTTATAGTTAGTAGTTTGAACTGTCACATGGATTGCGTGAAGAAAGATTAATTTGTAAATAGAGTAGATCTCTGTAGGTATGTATTTTTTGTAATTAATTTTTTATAATAGGTATCTATTACACACGGCGCCATCTGGCCCCAATGTACTATGGATGTTAGTTAGTTACAATAAAAGTAGGCTTTGATTTTAAAGGTTTAAAAATCTTGAGCCATGCCGTATTTATCTAAACAGTTTGCAGACAATTTGGTACCTACTTTTGGATGATTTAGAAATCGCAATAAAATATAATGAATGGTGATTAATAATGACAAAAAAAAACTAATTTTATTTAACAACGATTACAAAAATAATAAGCGAAAACATCTATCTATTCGAGTTTTAAAAAATAAGGGGCCGGAACTGCGCTGAGCAAACTTGGCACCCTTCCAAATAAGTTGAATGAGGGATAGAATTACCCAGTTAGCTGACAAGCAACGGAAGCCGTTCTAAGTAGGCAAGTGCTTTGAATACTAGTGAAATGTATTCAGTTGTTAAAAAAAATTCAGAGATAAAGAATTTAGTAGTAATGAGCTGAGAGAATCCAGTTTCGCCCCATTTGAACTTATGTTGCTGTTATGTTGTAATTTTTTTTAACTCGTTCTGTACTAAGTATCTAAGATAACTTCTTTTTTTGTTTTAGACATCGCGCTATGTACATTTTTACCGTATAAAGTTTATTATTATTTTTATACATAAACACTAGAAATTATAATTTTTAGAATTATTTTGTATCAGGTGAGATAATTATTTTCGCGTTCCGGCCAAAACTCCTTCAAACTCTTTTTCCCAGTAGGTATGCTTGTGTGGCGCGGTGTGATTAGTGTTGTACATGTTGTCGTTTTCACTATATCGATATCGATGCTTTATAAATACCGCTGGAATGCTAATAATAATTAGGCAACTAACATATTAAATTAGTAACAACTGAGCCTAAAACGTCACTCCTATGATTTTAGCGCTTGTAAAAAGCTGTGATTATTTTAATGAAAGTAGTTCCATATAAACTCACTTGCAAAGCAATGTGCCGTCCTTGAGCACCTCGTAAAAATTGTCCATGTCTCCAGAAAGATTTTCGGGCTCTCCTGTAATAGCGTGGATCCATTCCAACGACTCCTGTGCCAACTCTTCACTGTACTTGCTGTTAATCTGGAAATTTAAAGGATCCTGTTAAATTTTATTGGGCAACTTTAGCAGTAGCAAGAACTTAGTTGGGATTTAGAGCTTACTCTTAGCAATGCAAATATTTAAAAAAGTAGGAAAATCCAACACAATTCATTTATTTCAACATGTACAACATAAATTTTTAATTCGTCCCTAATCTACAAAAACGTTCAAATGTTTGAAACTTCTAACATACAATACTCACTCTTGTCTGACTTTAAGTACCTAAAATTTAATAAATAAGTACCTACCTCGTTATTTTTGAAGTTACGGGTAGCGTGATATAGTAAGTGGTTGTTTTTTATTACGACTGCATTTAATTATATTAGTACACAATATAACACCATATGAATATAATTGTAATGATAGCATCATCACCTATCATACATATTAATATTATTATAATGGAGATTAGATCAACGTAACGTTTGTAGCGATGATAGCTCAGTAGTTAGCGCGGTAGGTTCGCATGCCGAAGGGCGTGGGTTCAAACCCCGACAATGAGCTTGAGCTGCCGGTGAAGGAAAACATCGTGAGGAAACCATAGCATGGTGGTAGGGTACTTTCTAGCACTCGGCTGGCTAGCTACCACCCTCAAGTTGAAAATCTGCCGCCAAGCATCTAACGGTGTGTTCCGGCAGCCTCACTTGAGAGCCAGTTCCATTCCAGGCTAGGTGTGCTTTACCATCTTCGACCACACCGTCACTTAACATCAGGTGAGCTGTGGTCAAACACCTAGCCTGTCAATCATTAAAAAAAAAAAAAAAAAAAACTACCTATTTCACTTAACATACCTACTTAGAATCTAAGCTTATAGGTATTGTGCATACGACAAACTAACTATTGAGGTTGGCCAATAGAAGGAAATAAAATTTCCATTAGAGGAAATACGATGCTGGCGCTCCCATTAGACTACAGATATTATGTTGGTACAATAAAAAGGTAGGTATTTCCAACGTTTGTTTGAACCGTTGGAAACTGAAGGTTATACTGATAACGACTGAGCGAATAGTTTAGTTATTGCCATCCTATTTAGATAAACCGTGAACCCGGTTTACTTTATAGCTTTAGTGGTAAAATACATTTAAAAAATAGGAAAAAGTTTGAGGATTTCGAAAGCAGACGACGCTATACGCAATACATATGCATTGACTAGTTATTACATTTACACAGAAGTAGGTAAGAAGATACTTGGAGGTTATTCCCACAGCGACAGTTTATCACGCTTCGTTGGCCTCTCAAAGTTTAGGCAAATAGTTTATGATATTAAAGTTCATCGGTTCACTAATTTCATTCTACAAATCGAAATTTCTTCGAAATCTTCAGTCGTGTTAAACAATTTTACAATTTACTCTAGTCACGTAGAAAGTAACTTATGGAAGCAAATAGTTCCGTTCTTGAGTTCATAATTAAAATAAAACAGTGGGCCACCACATGCATACCACCTGCCCTTGATGCATGCCCCAATTACCTACAACGACTTAATAAGGTGACAATAAAACCAGACCAATGCAACTCTTGCATATAAAACAAGGACATACCAAAAATTATTAAAACTAGCTATCCGGATTCTGCTGCTTTTAAATAGTGACATCAATTTTGTAAAATAAATTTGTCTTTATTTTATTATTCAAAACGTATTTTTTCGAGTGCTAAGTTTAAAATCGTGCCATTTTAGTCATTAATGACCGAAATATATCTACTTCAAATAGAGAGAAAGTGATATAGTGTAATGAAACATGTTTTTTCGCGTTGTATCTTGTTTCCAACACATCGTAGAAATTTACAGTAAAGTCATTACTACTTTACTATAGCGTGACCTGGACTTGCTTTGGTGTATCTGTGACTACGACTGAATCCTTTCAACATAAATGGGTTAACCAGTGTACATACAAAGGTTAAGCTAAAGTTAGGTGAAGTTTAGATTAGGAACTTACTCTACATTGAGTTAATGGGGAAATAACAATTAAAAATGTTTTAATAGTAAGACTTGGTATTGATGAATCAAAAGATTTTATTAGTAGGTACCTACATCTGTTTAAAATTATCGTAACAGTTGCCTGCCTAGCAGACAATACAGCCAAAAGCAACTCATACGCAAGCTGACGTCATGGCATAAGGATTCGAGCGTGACTCAGAATTAACTTGACTTGAGGCCAGACTGGCAGCCGTTAGGTAACAGAAAAAAGGCAGATTAATTTTCGGTACCGGATTTGGCTTAAACGAGGCAGCGATTGCAAAAGAATCTCCATATAATTGTTTAGCTGTTTGTTTTTGGGGTAGTAATAACAGCTGTTCAAAGTAGTGATGTAACATTTATAGAGGTATACACAGAATACCGGCTTGCACATGGGTTAATTTATTTGATTAAAAGCTACTTATACGAATTTTATTGATTTTAATACAAAAATTGCGTTATCTACAAAATTCTTACTAGATTAGCCTAAACATTTTCAAATTCTATAGAAAAAGTTTTCTTTCTGAGCTGAGTTAAGTTTAGAAAACTCTAGAAACATTTAACCAACGCTACAGAATTTTAATTAACCTCATAGATAGTCTATGCTGATAATGACGGTGCGTCTACGCAATCCTTTCATTATTATTCTAGTCTGTTATCTAATTTGTGTTCGAAGACAAAGGATGTAGTTTCTTCCAAACAATGTCCCGTTTGAACTATTTAGTAAGTGTAGACGGTTTAGTCACAACGTTTTTCAACAATACAAAATGTTATAGCTAACATTTTGAGTTATATGCTTGTTACATTATTAGCTGAACGGGCATGTAAAATGTTTTTAATAATGTTTAATTTTAACAATCTCATTAACCTTTTTATCTAATCAAATACATTGCAGGTCATTATATTATAGTGTAAAATAATATAACGAACCAATTTACAATACGTAGGTAGCTATGTAAATGAAAAAAGATGTACCAACTAAAATACATACAATGTTTTTGCAGCAGAAACATACGTGCACGTATTGTACGTATGGCCGTGCAATACGTGTCATGATTAAACTTTATTTTCCATTTCTAGACACATGAAGGAATAAATTGAGGCCAAATGTTGAATAGGCTCTTTGTAAGATTGCGAACATCAGAAGCCATTTATATATGCATATGTCAGTGTTCATTCACTGCTAATCTCTGCTTCCATACATGGGTCAGTAACAAAAAAACGTTTGATACCATAAATAACTATGATTCAATGTCAATATGAAGACACCAAAATGACGTGCTATTCTTGGGAACTTCAACATACGAGGAAGTTTAAAGGAGGAAATTGTAAGAAACAGCACTCAAATGTTTATAAATAGTTAGCAAATTCTATTACTATTACAATAACATCGACAAATACTAACTAAGGTATATTATTAAAAGAAAAACAAAAACTACAAAATGTACCCCCTGTGATATTTCGGTGGGAAGAAATCTAATATTATTTAAAACACCAATAATCAATATACCTACTAGTAGGATAAGCAAGTTACATTCAAGAAAGTGATATGTTTTAGTTTCAATATCGTCGAAACTAATACCAATATTACCTACTTAGTCATCAAATGTTAGAACACACAAACTTCAACAAACAAATTAAGAGGTTTACTGAGATTATTGAGGCTTGATGTGTAGCGTACTTTCGGAGAATTGAGCAATTAGGCAAATTAACATTAATGGGAATAACTGTCACGCACCTTTCTAAAGCTAAAAACAATTGCGATTCACACTAAAAAAAAAAACAAAAAATAATTTTAAATCAACATCACGACTAACTTTGAGTAAATGATTTCTATTTACTTTTTAGGGTCGGAAAAAACATTTGTTATCGTATAGTAAATAAACTCATATACAGGTAAATAGTATAAAACAGTTGCCTTGCAGGCTCTGGCTGACAAAGACTCCAACACTGACAAGTATGGAATCTTGAATGGGGTCACAACGAGGTCATCTCAGTACGGTCAATGCGAACCAATGAGCTATTGACTCTCAAAAATAAAGATGTCATTTTTCCGATGCATTTTACCTTATGGTTCAGTATTTAATTTTTACCAAAGTAATGCTTATTACGTACGTCTATTGATTGCATGATTACTTTCATAACCTATAATTTTTTATTTTAATTTTACATTTAACATACAATTTTGTTGTCTTTTCTCTATTTAACATGTTTTTCCCCTGAATGGATAATTACGACTGTATCCACTGTTATAACAATGCCATATGCTTACTGTTTGGATCATAGAAATATTAATATGTTACTGTATTTCATTTATGTGATCTTTTGTATATTTAGTACAAAATACTTGTGTGTATTTGGCACTGCATATTTGAAGAAAGCTTACAAGTTAAATATTTATAGTTCGATTGTTTATTATTTGCCTTTCCACGTGTATTAGAGCTAGTTTCGAGAATTTAAATGATTATTTTGCAAATTGACTTCGTAAGTGCTTAGGCACCAGCTTTAAAAACAATAGAACAATAACATTAGGACGTATGTATCCGATTACATGCTGGGCCACACAACGTGACGATGATGTGAGGTTTCTGTAGTAACTTTAAAATAAGCAAATGTTATCTATATTTAGCTGTTGTATTGTTAAATTAAAATCTGTATTTCATTACTATATACAGAAATGGTAAGGAGAAATTTGGTCACACGTCAATCTCGAACATATGGTTGAGTTTTGAAAGTGGCCAGTATTTAAACCATATAAATGAATCCTGCGTAAAGGCCGTACCTTATAAGGTGCGGTCTGGTGTTGTAACAGAACTGAGCCATATATGACTCACAGTCTTGCTTTTATTAGTATAAAATAAATTCAATGCTAGTTATTGAACATCTGTAGCTGATTTGTTAATAATGAAGCTATTCAACAGACGATATTGTACTTGAACCTAATAATTTTGTAGACGCCGATATAAAACGTGAACAAGTACGTGACTAATTGAGTAGGTAGCGTCAAGCGATGAATGTAAAGCTGATTATTGCTCAGCAGCTGATGATGTAAAATTCCACGACTCAAAATTGTGAAAAATATTTATTTTCTGTATATTTTGACTCATCAGCAATTAAACAAAACAACATTGACCTGCATAATTAAGCAGATAACACGTAATGGCAACCTCATGTTCTGTCCTCAATAGCAAAAATATCTAAGGTTTCGAGAATTAAACATTAGCTCTTTAACTGTTTTAAAGTAAACAAGCTTAACCATCTTTATAGCCGTTTTAAAATCAAATGTTAGTAAATTTTGTGTACGATGGAGTCTTACAAAAAACACTTGACAAGAAACCGGTTATAGAAGCTCGATTCTCCTTGACCCGAATCCAACGCTTTCTTACAGGAAGAGGAGTGAAAACTATCCCTACAATAGTATATAAAAGGCAAACATGTATGTACATTTTCACCCAAGAAATTCTTCATGGTTATAAACTGAGATATTGCCGTAGGTAGCTACATAAAACATTCGGAAAGCTACAGCTTCGATCGTCAGAGTAAGCAAAGTTAGGTTATTGACCGGGCAAGTATTGCAGACTTCAAACGTCTGAAGGCTTTGGCATGAACATTGAACATGCTCCGCGAAAAATACGCCAGAATGCTAACGAAGTTATACAAGCTGAAATTGAAGGATTAAGACCAACTTATTGAGAAATTAAATTTATTTAATGCGTTTATGTCCTCTTCTATTAGATTACAAACATAAAATACAAGTATCATAAATTCAGCTTGCTTAGTTTTGTTTGTAAAATCATCGATATCTGTATAGCACGTCACTCGTTCATATAACCTAGGATTATAAAAATCTGAAATGAATGAATGTCATTTACTTGTGAACTCATAGATATTTATAGCTTGTTACGTAAACGAGCAGTTATCACAATATCCAATTAATTATGACCTACTCATCTGTTTATTCTATATTATACGAAGTTTTCCTGGCGATGATTCGTTGTAACATTGTTATAATTTAGATTACAGAATATGAACTATGAATTCTTGACTTGATCAAAAAGCAACACAATATATTTAATTACTCATATTTATACCATAGCCATTTTTCATATCACAGTCAAGATGAATCATTATCAAAAATATGTTTTTATTTTTCTCGCATAACCTTGAGATACCTTCTTTAGTGTAAACTCGTGACGTTGGAGATATTGCATTTATATGCTAAATGACGCGGTTTATAAAGGTACATGTACTGGTACCGCATAAAAAAATCCTTGTAATGTAGTGTAGTACATATATAGGTATACATTAGTGTAATACATCAATACAAGAAGGTAAATACTCATACAATATCGTTTTTACCTTCAAAGCAAGGCTAATAATTTTTGTACACCTGTATTTACTCTGTTTCATTTGGGTTTTTAATTTATCTAACTAGTTCAAATTCACTACAATCTATTTGTAGAAATCTAATGAAATTTATTTATTTATTTACCATATTATTCTGTTGAGATTAATAAATTCAAGCCCCTTTAAGTATAGATGTTTAAATTAAATTAATTTAGTAAAGTTTTCATGAAAATTCTTAATAGATATTTAAATTTGAAAGCGTTACAATCAATATATTAGACTTCTTTTTGCTAGGTGTACGCTTACAATATTTCTCAAATGATGTCTTGACTAACTTTTTTAGCGCATTTCGCGCTTTTTAGTTGCGAGAACCTGTTTGGAGGCCATGATTAGGATTCACTGGGCGCTACCATTTTAAGCTCTTTAGCAGATGGAGTATTGTTGCAACTGAAATCGCTCCTAAAAATGTAGTTAAGTTTGGTTTACCTTATGAAACAACTATCTGCCGTTATTTTAAATGTAGTTTAGTATTGAAGTCAAATATTTATAATAGTTTGATGATAATCATGAAGAATTAAAGAATTATCTTCATTGATAATAATACGAGTCTCTTTTGCTAATCGAAGACCGATCATAACATTAAACAAATCAACAAATAAACAATAATTAGTTGCATACAACGTGATGTCAATGTGGGTACTCTCATATTTATCTCACAATGGCGCCAACAGTATTCATCTGCGTAAAGTAGGTCATGGCTCTGACATTGGTAACACAATTCTGGACCCAGCATCCCGGATCGATATACAACGAAGACTAAGCACGACCTGTTTTGATAGCCACTCCCACATTAAAACCTCATTTGCCGGCAACTTTATGCACTCTAGTTCAACTTACCTTTCTCTGGGCCTCAGCGGCAAATCCGGATTTAGCAGCACGGTTGTTAGCCATATTTGTATTAAAACTATCTAATAACTAGATTAAATAATAAATTAAATCACAGACACGAGCGAACGCGTCGTGGAGTAACTGTATACAGAATGTAAACAGCGCGGATTAACGAGTGAGCGAAGCGACCGAGTCACACGGCGTCTGATGTAATCGTGTGTAACTCAGATCAGAACCGGTTCAAATATTCAGATCGCGTAGGTTTGAACCGTTGAGCTGCAGCTCAACTGCAGATCAAGCAGCTCAAATCATGGCTTGCGGCTCATCGAGTCATCGTTGTCGCGCACCCGACCGCAGCTAATCGAACTGAATTGCGAACCGAACCGAAATTGAAAAGTGAACCGAACGGAGCCGATGCGACGCGATCTGTTTTTTGAAGCAGTGTGACCTGAACAGAATGACTTAGAAAGGGAAGGAGAGCATATTTACCACGAATCTTACAATTCCCGGGATAAACAAGATAATAATTATGTTAATCCAGATAATAAACTATTTATATGCAATTTATTTTGCAAATCCTTTCATTTGTTTTAGCATGATTGATTAACAAATATCCATACATACAAACTTAGGCAATTATAATATTAATCGGAAATTAAAAAAAAAAATTAATTTTAATTTCAAAATATTTTTTATCAGTAGATTTCCCGATAAATTGAGAACATTTCCAACGTTGTTGAGCTGAAACTATAAACCAACTATATGAGCTGTATATTCTAGCGCTGCATAAGGTCTAGTTTACTTCGCTATTGACTAAATGACTCCCTCGAGTTAGTACGTGAACTGATCTGAAATGACCTGTTGAGCCGGTTCAAGTTTTCAGCTCAAGGGTTGAGCTGCGAGCCGCGGCGTGACTCAAGTAAATCTGTTGAGTTACCCATGGCTAGTCTGATGTGTGAGTGTGTGCTTGAATGACATCATGCAGCGACTGGCTGGCGACAGTAGGGTTGCGCATGCCAAGTTATAGATACCTGCTTTAGATTCTGTAACTTACCTACCTGTTGGTTTACTTATAACCTTTTTTCGAAAGTTTCTGCGCTTGTGGTCGTAAATGACATTACATTTTTTTCAATGGCTGACAGGTTGTGTGTTTGACCGTAGCTCATATGTAGTTAATGATGGTATGTTTGAAGACGGTAAACACACCTAGCCTGGAATGTAACTGGCTCTTAAGTGCGACTGCTGGAACACACTGTTAGAGGTGCTTGGGGACAGATTTTCAACTTGAAGGTGGTAGCTAGCCAGCCGAGTACTAGAAAATACCCTACGACTATGATATGGTTTCTTCACGATATTTTTCTTCACCGGCAGCTCAAGCTCACTATTGGATATATTCTACGCTACGCTTCGTAGGTACCTATAAAGTTTAAAATTCGAGAAAGCAGCGACATCCCTAACGGTAACAATCTAAAAATTCATGAGTCGAGCTTGATTGGTTTTACCATAACTTTATACAAGGTACTGCAGTCGTAGTCATACAGATTTCGTTTGTTCAGACCACGACGGACTGCGACGGCTATCCAACGAAGAAGGAATATGAATTTAGGAATTTTCACTTTTAAGCTTGATATACAGGGGTTACTTGGTATACAAACAGATGTGCATAACATCTGTTGTTTTTATACTTAGATAAAATATAAATGGTTTTTTTAACTTTCGCATATTATCTTAAATAATATTATAAATGCGAATGTGATTTTGATTTCTGTATGTTATTGATTTCATACATAATAATATGCTACACGAGTAATTATTATAAAATTTTGCATAGATATCGTCAGAGGCAAAACAAGGACATAGGGTTTCATTTTGAATAGAAGTACTGTTCATGAAGGACAGAAAAAATCTAAATGAGTGAGTGCAGCCCCGGGCACAAGCTAGTAATTAATCATTCTTACATAGGGGCATTTCATTAACATGTTCATTTTATCCGACATCTTTAACTACACCTTTCAGTTACATTGGTACAAATATACTTATAATACATACAGAACACCCACACAGATCAAATATCTTGTTTATATGACAAAATTATTAAATAAAAATACATAATGCAGAAATAAACGAATTATTGCCAAATATTGTTTTGGCAGGTATTTTTACCCGTCTAATCTACACCGAGTGATGTTTTCCAGTTAAGCACCTAAGGTAAGTAGCACATCTCGTTATAAAAAAAATAGTTTTTATTCATCATTGATCAGTACCAATATTTTTCAGAAAAATCTAAGCACCTTATAAATAATCTAAAGCAAATAATAAAACTATCGATATTATAACTTTCACAATCACAACACTAAGAGGACTAAGGTACGCTACAAAAAAAAACCAAATTAAGTAGAACATTATGAGTGCCTTTCCGGAGTTTTTGGCGGGAACGCGAAAAGATTGGTGTCGCCCCGTTGTATTTTTTTCCAAAACTTGTGTTTTCGAGTATTTTTGCATAAAAATGGTGGTGTTTTATTCATAAAGTGCCGAATTAGAAGCGTGAGTAAAATGAAATAATAAAAATATAATGATATAATATGGTGGAACATGATTTTTCGTGTTGCTTTCAAAACTCCATCGAAGCTTATAATAAAGTCGCCACTACCTTACCAAGCCTGGATTTCGACTATAAGTCCATAACAAGGCAACATAGTAGTTTTTAATCAGAGGCAACATACAAAACTTGAAAAGCTAAAACACTTGACACTGGCATGCTTAAAATGCGACGCCAAAATCAAAGAAAAAGAAAAAAAGTGTTCTCTTACATAGGCAGCCCGTACACGTAGCGCGCGATCCGCGATCCGCGATCCGCGATCAATGATCGCGATCCAGACTGATCGTGTACGAAGCGGATTGACGGACTGATGCTCCGGATCGCATAATATCTAGAAATTTTGAAATCATGATCGCGGATCGCGGATCGCGGATCGTGATCATGATTGAACGTGTACGGGCTGCCATAGAGTAAGTAGAAATGTAGGAAGACGCGAACAAATTATGTTGCCGCGTTGTGTTATTTTTCAAAACATGGAGTTTTTCGAGCGTGTTTTATTCATTACGTACCGAATTATGTGGTGAAGCGTAATTTTTGATGTTGCTTCAAATTTGAAGCTTTTAGTTTAAGTCGCCTACGTTATTATACATGTCATGACCAAACTTTATTCGCTTGATTTATCATTTAACACTTAAATTATTGAGATACTCGATGCTGACAAATGCGTAAAGCTCGATGCCAAGAACAAAGAAGAAGAATAATGTAAGTGAACTTTCAGCGGGAACGCGAAAAATGTGTTATCTCAGTAAAATTTGGTTATTTTGAGTGTTTATGTATAAAAATGAATACGTTTTATTCATTGGGGTCTAAAATAAATGCACGAGTTGGGGCAAGTAATTTGATGCCGTGAAACCATGGAAAAAAAATCTTTTTTTCTTGTTTTCAAATCTTTCTCAAAACATTTAGTAAAATTGACACTAGTTTATTGGGTCATGATTACTTTGACTGTGAGACTGTGATTATGATCATATATGTTTTGCTTAATTTAATAAAATACTTTTTTTAAATTACTTTATCCTGAATCAGAATCAGAATCAGAATTGGTTTTATTGTGTCACTGTGTACAAAGGTGTTACAAAAATTATACTTAAGTATCAACAGCAATATCCATCACGGACATACAATATCATAGAACATAATTATAACAAAATCATATAACATATCATAATATGATATCACATAACACTATCATATAACACTATTTTAATTATATCTACATACATTAACAATTTTATGAATTATACTACCCTAAAATAATTATCTAAATATTATACAATCTTACATTAAATGGCACAAATGGAAATAAACAAAATTAAATTAAAATTAAAAATTATCATTCAAATATTCTTTTAGGTCATAAAATGTTTTGGAAATTAGCCAGTCTTTCAAGTTGCGTTTGAATTTGAAACCACTTAATTTTTTTAATTCTATGGGTAGATGGTTGAAAACTTTAATGGCATAAATAAATGTACTTCTTTCATATATAGTGTTATTTATCTGTTGTACACATAAGTTATATTTATGCTTAGTGTGCAAGTTACTTGCTCGACTGGATGTGTTATTAAAATAATTTTCTTTGTTATTTTGTACAAAAATACACAGTTCTAATATATAAATGCTGGTTAGAGTAAGAAATCTATCTGCTCTGAACACGTCTCTGAGGGTATCTGTGCTATTCATTCTGTATATATTACGCAGACATCTTTTCTGAAGTAAAAAAATCGATTGCACTTCAACAGAGTTTCCCCAGAATATGATGCCATAGCATAGCTGAGGGTAAACGTAACCATAATAAGCATTTATTGCTACGGCTTTTGATGCAATGCTACTCAATATTGATAATGCATAACAATAACCGTTTATTTTGGTATTAACTTTATTTAAGTGGGATTTCCAGTTTAAATGACAATCTAATGTAACACCTAAGAAATTGGCTTCATTAACTTCATAAATTGTATGATTATTATGCTTGATATTAAGTTTTATTGGGTTTCTTTTATAACTTCTAAATTGCAAATAATTTGTTTTATTGGTATTTATGTTTAAGTTCCCTGAAATTAGCCAATCTGAGATTTTTTCTATTGTTTTATTGATTTCTATTTCGAAGTTGACTGGGGTTAAATTATTTTGAGGTATAAATATGGTAGCGTCGTCAGCAAACATGACACATAGATGTTGTATGGTAATATGATATCACATAACACTATCATATAACACTATTTTAATTATATCTACATACATTAACAATTTTATGAATTATACTACCCTAAAATAATTATCTAAATATTATACAATCTTACATTAAATGGCACAAATGGAAATAAACAAAATTAAATTAAAATTAAAAATTATCATTCAAATATTCTTTTAGGTCATAAAATGTTTTGGAAATTAGCCAGTCTTTCAAGTTGCGTTTGAATTTGAAACCACTTAATTTTTTTAATTCTATGGGTAGATGGTTGAAAACTTTAATGGCATAAATAAATTTACTTCTTTCATATATAGTGTTATTTATCTGTTGTACACATAAGTTATATTTATGCTTAGTGTGCAAGTTACTTGCTCGACTGGATGTGCTATTAAAATAATTTTCTTTGTTATTTTGTACAAAAATACACAGTTCTAATATATAAATGCTGGTTAGAGTAAGAAATCTATCTGCTCTGAACACGTCTCTGAGGGTATCTGTGCTATTCATTCTGTATATATTACGCAGACATCTTTTCTGAAGTAAAAAAATCGATTGCACTTCAACAGAGTTTCCCCAGAATATGATGCCATAGCATAGCTGAGGGTAAACGTAACCATAATAAGCATTTATTGCTACGGCTTTTGATGCAATGCTACTCAATATTGATAATGCATAACAATAACCGTTTATTTTGGTATTAACTTTATTTAAGTGGGATTTCCAGTTTAAATGACAATCTAATGTAACACCTAAGAAATTGGCTTCATTAACTTCATAAATTGTATGATTATTATGCTTGATATTAAGTTTTATTGGGTTTCTTTTATAACTTCTAAATTGCAAATAATTTGTTTTATTGGTATTTATGTTTAAGTTCCCTGAAATTAGCCAATCTGAGATTTTTTCTATTGTTTTATTGATTTCTATTTCGAAGTTGACTGGGGTTAAATTATTTTGAGGTATAAATATGGTAGCGTCGTCAGCAAACATGACACATAGATGTTGTATGGTAAATGGTAACTCATTTACATAAATTAGGAACAACAATGGACCCAGAATACTGCCCTGTGGTACTCCTAAACTGTTAATTTCAAATGCAGGCTGGACTTGTTCTATCGTTTTTTTGTTTTTGTTATAAACATTTAAAACAGTAGCCTGGCGTCTGTTTGTAAGATACGATTCTAGTAATGTTAAAACATTTCCTCTAATTCCGACAGCTTCCAATTTATTTAATAACTTTTTATGAATAACACAATCAAATGCCATTGATAAATCTAGGAAAATAGCGATTCCTGTCTTTTTATTGTTCAGTTCATCCCAAACTTTTTTTAACATTTCAAAAATAGCCAAAGTTGTGTTTTTTCTTTTACGAAAACCAAATTGGCTATTGTTCAATATATTATTTATATCCAAAAATGAAGTAATTCTATCGTGAAAAGCTTTTTCAAAAATTTTGGAAAAACTTGGTAATATAGCTATGGGCCTATAGTTTTCCATTTCTACAGTAGAACCCTTTTTGTGCAATGGTTTAATTAATGCTTTTTTCAAGTTATCCGGAAAACAACCAGTTTCAATCGATAAGTTCACTAAATATGTCAATGGTTCTACTATGTAAATGCACTATGTGCAATGGTATAACCCTTTTGAGAGATAAAGATTTATTTATTTATTACGGATAACAGATAATCTAATGTTCAAATAACACAATAAAATTATTCAAACTACTTAATATTACATTGCTAGATAAATTAAAGAAATTTCTTCTATTGAATCTTGTGTCTGGTTTTCGATGTAATGTGGGATCATTGCTGTGGGAAATATGAAGAGACATCTATATTTTTTTTGTCGTACTACATACAAACATAATGCAAGAGCTCGCTAAGTTAGAGCTTGATTGTAACGTAGTTTCAGAATAAACCAATAGATGTCACTTTAGCTAACTATTATTATCAGTTTATGCAGTTTTGGCTAGATGTCAGATGTATTACGAGATTTTCATTTTGGTTCGGTTGTTATCAGTTCGGTTGGACGCCATAAATATCGCAGTAGTTAACAATAATCTTAGATCAAACACTCAATTTTGTTGAAACTAGACCAGAGACAATAATTATTTTAATGTTCTTTCATTCTTTGTACGTGAATTGCATAAGACAATGTTTACCGACACTTAGTGTCGGTAAACATTGTATGCAATATATATAGTGTATATAGTGTGCACAATAAAGATTTTATCTATCTATCTATCTAATTAAATTCAAAAATAAAAGTATTTAATTATTCTATCAGTACGACTGTCAAGCTAAATTATGAAAAAAGTATTTAGTGTATATAGTGTATTATCTATGATTGTATGTTATTATATGGTTTTTATATCTGAGGTTTTTATATTGTAGATACTATCCTTACTAGTTTGAAAATGGAAATAAGGATAGCTACGGTGAAAACTCAATGGTTATTATAATTTATAACGGATTACATACCAGAGTGTATAAAATAATTGTAACAACAAACTAAACTCGTACAAACTCTTAACGGGCAAGTCTTGTGAAATAAGGCAATCGATGTGTTTTTGTCGATCTTTTTGTGACGTTATACATCATGTGGAAGTTTGAAATTAATGAATACTATAATACATATCCTGAATTATTATGCTTGGAGAAAAAATAGTTTCAAACGCTTTTCGTTTCTTGAAATTATGAAATAGAATATGGCCAAATTATTTTTAACCCGTAATCTTGATATCAAAAAAATTATAGGAAAGGCGCAATTTTATAGATGCTAACTTTGATGCAGATACATTTAAGGCTTAGACCTTTTATTGTACGTTTTGTTTATTCTATTAGCAGATAAGTACGGATAGTTTGATGAAAATTTCTGATAGTGCCTGCTGAAAACCTCTTTTCTGCGTTACGTCTGTTGCTGTTTTATTTTGGTAGGCGCTACAAACCATCTCTCTCTTCGAACAATCAATCTCTCTGACGAATCTGACGTCACGAGGCACGTGTACCTATAGCATGTCGCGAGAGGCCGCAAGAGGTGGGCGCGCGGCGGCGGCGGTACCGAGCACCGCGCGCATGCTTCCCGGCCGTTTTGTATTTTGATTCTTCTAGTGTGCAACTAAATACCGGCCGACCGCGCTCGGTCGTATTATTTTGTTGTCTTACCTCTTTAGTTTGAGTAAATGATACGTTACCGCGATATTGACGCTTTTATGTAATTTAGTGGAGTGAATCAGTGATTAGTGCACAGACGCTTTTTTGTTTATTTTTTATTATTCATCTTGTGTACATAATATTATAAAAATGGGAAACAAGCAAGGACGGAAAAGAAAATGTCTGTGTTTGTTTGTTACCTCTACACGCTTCAGTGGTTTAATTATTATCTTTTTGTTTGTATTTATAATTAACTAGTGGCCCGTCCCGGCTTCGCACGGGTGGACATTTATTTTTTAATTAAATTCTAGTAATAAATATAGCCTCATAGTAATTACTCTAAACTACTTTTTTTAAATGGGTCCAGAAGTTTTTCATAATTCATACCTATTGCGTAAATGGGTACAATGGATATTTAAAAACTCAAAGAGCGCTATATTCTGCATTGCGCCGTGCAAAAATAATCATGTAGGTACATGCAATACTAACGTAGATAAACAAAAAATGACAGAACCTTTACAATATTATATTCATCGATAATTCGATGATTATAATAATATTATTAGTGTAGACTAGCTAACCCATGTTAAATATATTGTAATGTATGTAGTAAGCCTTATCCGTGTGCGGTCCACCTTACTCTATGGAAAATGTTGAATCGTGTGGTCTATGGGAAGGCGTCGGTTCTGAACGGTGAATAAAGATGGTGCCCGATATTAAAATGGTTTTCATTTAATATCTCAAAAACCCATCGGCCCCATTGTTTTCTCCATCTACGCCCCACCCTTTGCTGCCTACTTGCTACGTGCCCGCAGGCTACGCGATGCAACTAACTATTACTAAATACATTCGTGTTCTCTGTGACTTTCATCAAACGTCATACGAATACGAAGTCGTGATGAACATTTAATTTGTACGAAACACCGAAGGTAGATTTATTCGTTTCCAGAGCGAAAATATCAATGTAATCATAAGTTCCCACGGTTGCTTTATGAAACTTGAAAATATAAAACACTTGACACTGTCAAATATTCAAAACGCGATGCCAAAACAAAAAAAAAACTTCTGTCATAATGTAACAGATAATCAATGTAAAATCCGCTTCCGGCAATAGGAATAAACATTCTGTCTCCTTCTTGCTCGTGGCTATAGTAATTTAACTCTCCTTATCTATTTTAGCGTGACGTCAATGTATTCAAATCTAACGTCAGACGTATGTACGTCTGTGTGAGTGGAAAATATCAATGTAGATGTTCAAGCAGAAGTTCCCACGGTCGAGGACTTGGCCCTTAAAGATGTCCTTTAATAAATAATTATTAAAAAGTTGTTGGGTACCTACAGTCTGCTAAAATATTTTTAAGAATAAATTTTCTGTTCCTACCTAGATACAATAATTGAAATATGACAAAATGAATTGCACTGCTATACACTATTGCTATGCCCTTACGGGTATAGGTAGTACCTACTTACTAAATGAAGGTACTTAATACTATTAAGACCTTAGAAGATCTACACGTAAATCTTCTAAGATTAATAAGACTGACAATGTAAACTTCCTACATGCAATAAAATATTGAGCATTTTATCTTTGGATACAAAAAATTGTTTAATTTTTGAATAACACCTATTCATTCCGACAATCTCTTTCGTAATTTCTTCTAAAATTCAAATCTAAACCTGCCTTATGACATTTTAACATTCTTGGCACCGTAAAAAAATCAATAAATCAATGTCCAAACTTTTGTTAGAAAATGTCCCCCAAAAATAAAAATAAAAAATAACTACAAAAATGTGTTTGAGTTAAAAATTAACTGTACCGTAAATGTATCGTACTGAAAAAGGCCGACCGAAAAATTTGAAGGGTCTAGAAGAGTAGGACAATGGATTGTGGTAGAAGACGGAAATGTAACAGAAGAAATAATTGCCGCCATCGTTCCCCATCATGCGCTCCTGCTCCATGCCACGAGCCCCCTCCTTGCAGTGCCAAGAACGGTGGCTTCCTTAGCGGGCTATGCAGCTTCCTCATCCTGTCTACTCTGATGGCACTCATCTATCTAATGTTGGAGTATCATTGCACCACCTGCAAAGCCAAGTGCGATATGACTTGCATTACCAAGAATATTGAAGACATTACGGTAATTTTTTTTTTTTTTTTTGTAAAAATATTGAGATATTAAAATGCTCTCCTCATGTTACCATGATTGTTCAGTAGCTGGCGCGGTCGAATCATACGAATAGCTAAACACCAAATATAAGCTTAAACTATTGATGAAGGAAACCATAGCATGGCTAATACCCAGTGGGCAGTTGATTAGCTGTCACCCCCAGGGTGAAAATCTGCTGTCGTGCACTTAACGATGTTTTCCAGCAACCTCACTTGAGACCTAGAGTTCCGTTCAAGGATCAAGGCTTGATGTGCTCATCATCTCCGATCATACCGTCATTTAACATCAGGTAAGCTGTGGTCAAACGCCTACCCTATAAAAAGGTGAACATGAACATAACCATTTTCGCTCCCATACTTTGGGTTTCTTATTGCAATTCTTGTCAGGTGCTCACGACTGCGAGTCTTATTAAACTGGTATACGATATGCGTTCGCGTAGCTTTTTTCTTGCGCCTCCTTCCTTTAGACCCGGTATCGGGTACCTATATCTACTGATACTGTGTTTTCATATCTGGTTGCGTTGGCTATGAATATTGCAGGGCATATTTCATGTAATCGTGGCAATACAAGGGTGTTGATTGAAGCGACGAAGCTGTTTTAATTTAACCAGATTGTAGTGTAATTATTTAATTGTTTTTATTGCCATCAAATTTGACAACTATCTGCTTATTGTAAGTAACATAGATTGATAAGTCAAGTATGTATCATACATTATTTTGATCATTGAGATAATGAAGATCGTTGATATTTTTTGATGGACTTGTATTGCTATACTTTCTTGAAACGCCTGCTGTATCGAAATCATTGCTCAAACTTATTTTATTCAAATTATGACAACTAACTGAATTTGCTTGCTTTCAGAAAAATCTTTCTCATCTAAAGGAGGGCTACCACGACTTAGAAATACAGATATCAAAATTCTCACATGAGCTTCCAAGACTGCACGGCCAGCTTGACATCTTGGAATCTCTAGCTAACACATTGGAGACTAGCGAATTTGGATGGAATCCAAAAAGTTACAGTTTGCCTAATGTCGATGTTTATCTCACCAAAGTGGGGTGTAACGGAAAAAATATCAGCCGACTGGTGAAATCAGTTGCATATAACTGCAGAGATGGCATGTGCCCAAATACCCAGTGCCCTGACGCGCCTGACACGTAATGGAAAGGTATCAAATTCACAGAGATAAGACAATTTTGCTATAGGGATTTTGCGCTTACTAGGATGTTACCGTCTCATTGAGAAATGCATTTATCAGCAAGCTTTGTATCGTTAATCATGATACATTTTGTCTAAGAAGACGAATGCAAGTGTACGTTAAAACAAGTCCACAACGTTGTTATATAAAAGATCAGCTCGGAATAGGGGAGACACCAACCGAGAACATCAATAATTCTGGTGAGAAATGACTAGTTGATAGCGAAGCGTTTTATGAACTAACCGCTAACCATGGTGTCAATCGAAGAAAGAATAACCTACATTATTTTCAGCGTTTTCATGGTGTCAGCATAGCTTCAGAGAGTTACTGAGATGGGGCTGGACGCTCCTGTTTATCATATTCATAATTAGCATGTCTAATGCATAATGATTTGTCAAGAAGAAAACAAGAAACATTTGACATTCTTTTTTCTACATTTTCAATAACAATACAGCACTGATTTCATTGTTTGCTAAGCGAATCTAATCTTGAATCAAATTTAAAGTACGTTACATTGTCAATTTTTGGTTAAGATGGTTCATATTTTAAGATAAATACTTCAAAATAATCCAGTGCCTTAATTTTAATGAAACAATAAAATAAAAAGTCGTATGTTTTAAAAGTTTTATTCTTATTTTTTTAGGTTCTTAAACATTACAGACACCAAATGGTATGTATGAAATAGTGTGTGTATTTAAAATTTATAAAATTTTATATCATTTGTAAGCTAAAATTTATTATTGGCTAAAAATTTAAGCATGCAATCATATTGTGTAAGTAGCCTGTTTAAAAATGTTCAGAAGGTTCTAGAGTTTTCATTCCTAAATCATGCTTATGTATACAAATTCTTTATCTATGGTTTCGTTTATCTTTCACATTAACTGTAAAACAACTAGTTCCAACAGATCTTGGTGGATTTCTCGTTATGGTTGTCGCATTAACTTTAACAGGGTTCTTTTTAACTACTTGTAGGGTGGGAAAGTCTTGTGCTTGATTCTTTTTATATGGATAGAAGTCAATCGGTCCATTATCTATAGTAACTTTTGGCGAAATATGTGCTTTGTTGTCATTGTTAGATTTATGACTTACATAATTTTCTTTGTATTTATCAAACATAGATTTATGATTATCATGGTTCGCTCTATGTTTATCATGTTCTTCTTTGAAGGAAGTTTCATTTCTAGCATATGTCTTAGAAAAGAAGGTAAAGCCTTCCGCTGATTTTTTCACAGGGCTAGTGTTAGCATGCTTAGCATCGATCATCGCATTGACTTCGATGTCATGGCGTCTTCTTCTGTCAAGGGAGCTTTTCAATTTCTTGCATTCAATACCTGTCCTTAACAGTGAGTTTTTTGCAGAGATTTCTGTAAGACCTTTTATATCGCTATTAAGTGTATCGTATGCTTGGCCGATATTAAACAAGGTATTCTGAAATCAGAGGATGTTTAGATAAATAATTACAATGCGGTAACTAGTACGGTGTACCTACTGTCTAGTTTTGAATGTTTCGTACGCACTTAACGCGTGTTGCAACAGGACAGCAAACTGCCAACGTGTGGACAGATCGCGAGCGTTGGCGCAGATTTCTTTGATGAAACCCACACGAGCCGGCCAACTACCAATACTCGCCCCAACGTTGGAGCCAATAACATTTACTAGGTCCACACGTTGTACAAGTGGCGTTGGGGCCTATAAGTATGTTGGGACCAAAGTATGGAGCCGGCATTATGGTATTGCTGCTGACGCGTGAGCTCGCATAAGATTCCTATGAAATATAATACTGTACCTTAAGAGTATGTAAGCTCGCTTTCATCTGTGCCAGTTCATGTTTTAAAAAGTATCTTTCCCAGAAGTTTACTGTGAGATGACCGACCACACTCATGGTCACCACGATCATGGAAACTTCAAAAACTACTGACTTTATACTTCTACGAGGCATTATGTGAACCTGCTTGATATTCGCTGATTGTGCCCTGTTTCACTTAGAATTTATTTGAAATATTTTTAATATATTTTTACGATTTCACCATTATTTTACAAAATTTGATTAAGCAATTCATTGTTCGTTATTTTTTTAGTCAAAATTTTGTTATGCCAATGTCAAATTTTGAGCTTGACGTACAAGAGAAAAGGGAGCATTTTATTATTCTCAGGAAATAAGTACCATTTAACATGTTACCAGTTTTATTGAAAGCTGTCCAGCTTTCAATAAAACTGCCTTGTTAGGCCATTTGGTAGAATATCTGCTTCCAGAGCTATAGGGCGTGGGTTCAATCCTCACCAGGACAAACATTTATATATCGATAATGTTAACACTACTGCTTAGCGGCAGAATATCTGGTACTGTGGTAACACCTACCTAGACGACCTCCTGCTAAGGAGATCTACCACCAACTGCTATGCTGTCGCCAACAGCATAACTGTTACTCCGATGGAAAGTCTATCACTTACCTGTCTATACAATGAATGTTAACAAGTATTTGATGCTGACTATACCTACCTATACTCCTATAATAAATTGGCGATCGATAGCGATGATGGCTCAGTGGTTTGTGCGGTCGGTTCACATGCGGAAAAGCGTGGGTTTAAACCCCAACAATAAGCGTAAGCTGCCGGTGAAGTAAAACATCGTGAGAAAACCATAGCGTGGTACTTTCTAGTACTCGACTCGCTAGCTACCACCCTCAAGTTGAAAATCTGTCGCCAAGCACCTAACAGTGTGTTCTGACAGCCTCACTTGAGAGCCAGTTTCATTCCAGGTTACATGTGTTTACCATCTTCGGTGTGGTCGAAGATTAACGTCACTTAACATCAGGTAACCTATGATCAAATAACTAACCAGTCAACCATAAAAATAAAATTAATCAACGGATTTTCTCAAGGTACAGCAGAAATGAGATATATATTGTAGTTTATATTCCCTTTTAATGCTTCATTAAAATGAAATAATATAAGTCGCTTGGTACCGAAAGAAAAGACACTTTTATACATTTCTTGGTTCTGCTGGGTTTGCTTCGGTTTTTTTCTTATTTTCGTCAAAGGAATCCGTGTATAGGTAGGACATGATGGCGATTTCCTGTAAGAATCACAAGATTGAAAGTCATGTTAGTTTACCTTGGACGAGTTGACAGCCCTATTGGCTCATTGGTAGTATATCTGCTTTTCAGAGCTGTAGGGCGTGGGTTCGATTTCCACCCAGGACAAACACTATGGTATAAACAAAAATAATATTTGTTATGTGTCTGGGTGGTTTGTATGTATTAAACAAAGTATTCAATTAGTTTCAGTTTGTTTGTTATTTATTTGTTAAATGTTGCGTCGCATCGTGTAGCTGATACAGATTTTTATATGTAGAACTAGCTGCGCCCCGCGGTGTTACCGGCTACACGTTTTCGGGATAAAAAGTAGCCTATGTGCTAATCCAGGGTCTCAGCCTCTCAGCTATCTCCATACCAAATTTCATCCAAATCCGTTCAATAGTTTTTGCGTGAAAGAGTAACAAACATACATCCATCCATCCAAACGTTCGCATATTTATAATATTAGTAGGATAGGATATCGCAGTAACATCCCAGAAGCATATTACGTGGCGATGACGTGAACCGTATGGCTTGGTTCTAAGTTACCTTATTAGACGTGTTTCTGTAAGGGAAGAAGATTCGTCTGAAGAATCCCATCTTCTTCTCAACCTGGACAGGCGCAGACTGGGTAGCACGAATAGAATCACTGGTGCACACTGCAAGGTCTTGCATGTCGGTTAGCTGAAATCAAGAAAATATAATTAATAGATGTAAAATGGTCTTAATCAACGAGTACAATACAATGTACGAAAAGGTTTTGGCAGGAACGCGGAAGGAGTCGTGTCGCCCCCTTGTATTTTTTTCCAAAACTAGTGTTTTATCGAGTGTGAGAGTTTATGCATAAAAATGGTGGCGTTTTATTCATAAAGTGCCGAATCACAAGCGCGAGTGTGGAAAAATGATATAATGTTTATGAGTTTAAATTTAATTTGGAATAATAAATTTGTCACAAATGTTTTTTCCTTATAGTAATAGTTATTTTATTCGCAGTCGTTTTGTTTGTAGATTGACTGGGTGAGTGTTTGTTTGGGCATATCTCATCCGATATTAAGTGACGGTGTGTTCGAAGATGGTAAAGCACACCAAGCCTGGATTGGAACTGGCTTTCAAGTGAGGCTGCCGGAACACACCGTTAGATGTTTGGCAGCAGATTTTCAACTTGAGGGTAGCTCGCTAGCTGAGTACTACAAAGTACCCTACCGCCATGCTATGGTTTCCTCACGATGTTTTCCTTCACCGGCATCTCAACGCCCTTCGGCATGCGAACCGACCGCGCTAACCACTAAGCTATCATCACTACATACAGAGTTATAAATTTTGTAAAACTTTTAAGTGCATCTTTTCGCTCTAGTGATGTTTAGGTACTCACGGTTTCTGTGGTGTCATCATGCATGGAGAATTGAAGGCTGCCTATCTGATCAGCAACAGTGATGCACGCGACTTCCGCTCGACTAACTTCTTTTTGCATGGCAAACACAACATCTTGACTGGAATCTACAAAAATGTTAACGTGAACTATTCAAAAATTCGATGTTCAGCAAGATTCGAATCGGCAATGTGTAAGTACAGGTTATGTTTGGGCTATTTTATAATGTAGTGTTTGGCTTAAATAGCTACACTTTGCAGGGTAGTTGTTTGACCACAAAGTTTGTGTGGTCGAAGATGGTAAACACATCAAGCCTGGAATGTAACTGGCTCTGCCACAACACAACCTACAACCTATTGCCTGAGAACAACAAGGTGTATCTGGAAAATTGACGATTCAAATTGCTGATAGCAGAATTTTATAATGTTCACTATAACACTTAAGTAAATCCCAGGTACAGATATTTTGGGATACCAAAGATTTTTACTTAATCATATACAAATATGTATATTTTTTTAATTAACCGTTCCTTTTTTCGAAAACCAACTGTTGCATATTGATTATTATTTTTCTGTGACAGTATAGGACTTTTAGGCAACGAGAACTCACCGCTACAACATCCAACATCTTCTTCATCGCCTTGAGCTCAGCGGTCCTATGGATCTTGTGAGAGATATTTGGCACCATATAGCTGAGAAGCACCACCAAGAAGACAGTTGCCAACGCAATATAGTTGTAGTTGACTGAAGAGTAAACTGTCCAGAAATAAGTGCTGGCCAAACGGGTCAATTCGGGCCCCAAAAGGCCAGATGGGTACTGATGGCGACCATGACTATGCATTCGTCGTTTTTCAGTGTACATACCTAAGAAATATTGCATGTTTAGTCTTGGCATCGTTGAAATAACGATTTATAAAGAAATACAAGTTTTTATTTTGTAACACAAAACACATGAAACAAACAAATAAGGGGCAGTTACTAAATAGGAGCTCACCTCAGCATAATGCTGATATTATAAAAACTGTTAGCAGCGACTGGAAGTGAAAACGCGAAGATCGGTTTTTGAATTATTTCATTAGTCTTAAAAGTAAATGGTACCAAAAAATCGCTGTGGTTTGTCTCGGTACCTATATACCCGTTTTGACAGTATTACCACATTATTTATTGTTGTGGATTTTTCACTAAGTGGTGTATATTAAGAAAGAGGTAGACTGATGGTTTTGATTTGCTGGAATCTGGAGTCTCCCTAATAACGACACACCGCCAGTGGCCATAGTGGCGTCCGCGAAATAAACCACTACCACAGGCAGTCTTTGTTTCAGGCAGGCTTCGCAATTTTTTGACACATCTACTGTGCCAGGCCAGGCCTACCCAGCCCCATACTGGGGCTGGGTAGGCCTGACCATAGTTCTTATTGAACGCAACGTAGGCTATTGCCAGGCCCACGACAGCGTGGAAAAGCTTAAATACTATAAATGTTAAACTGCAAAAGATTTACTAAAACTATATTTGAAAGAAATATTAGTGTTTTATATATAAGTACTAGAATTGTAAGCGGTTGATACCAATTGGGGGTTGATGGAATTAAACGCGGAAGCAGCTTTCACCTTGGACACAGAAGAAAGGTACCTTAGAAGAAAATTTATAGTGTTCTTGTATGAATACCTAGTTTCTTTTGATCGCATCAGAAATTGAAATCTGATATTTTAGCGTTACCTGTGTACACATGATTAGATCGCCTCCCCATTTTTATTTGCTTATTTTTTTAAATAACCTACATGGCTATATTTTATCAATATTAATGAAGTAACTGTCTAATTGACTGACAATTCCATCACTTGACCATAACGTGTTACATAGCTATCCTCTTAAGCGATTACCTCTTTTGTATTTTTTTAGTGGTTTTAGGTACTTACGGTAGAATTTTGGCGGGAACGCGGAAAGAGTCGTATCGCCCCATTGTATTTTTCCAAAACTAATGTTTTTTTTGAGTGTATAAAAATAGTAGTAATGCACAAATGTGAAAGTGTTGGATACTTTACATTCGGCATAAGATTGTTTATTATTTTTAATGTATTATTTTTATAATTGTTAGTCAAAGAAATGTTACTCTTGTTCTTTCTTATACTGAAAAGAAACAATGTTTGTAAAACTATTAAATTTACTGACAGAACATTAACTAAATAAAATTCACAGAAAAATTTAGTCAACATTAACACGAAACAGAACAAAAACGTCTACATCCTATGCGCTCCTCATATAGTTACTTTAGAAATTAAAAGTTACTTTACAAATATTTAAACAAAACAACGATGACGAGTCAAAATTAATGCAAAAAAAATGTATTCATGATGAATTTAACTGGTAATAAAATACTAAGTACAATAGATTATTCTTAAGTTACACAAATAGAGTTATATAGTATTTTTGTATATTCTTGTATCTATTATAAAAACTGCAGTAACGGGAACGCATGAAATGATTTTGTTTAGACATGTATATAAGGCGATAATTAAATAAAAAGTAAACACCTTTAATCACAAAAATGAGAAGTTACTTGCAACATTTTTTTCGCATAAATTAAGCTGTAATATGCTACATGATGAAGTAGAAACAATAAAAATGAAACATATAAAATAGTAAATTACGTGTCTGTTTATAAATTTACGTTTTTTACGCACTTTTTTCGCGTAAAAAACGTAATTGTGCTTGTAGCACGCTAAAAACATTAAACTATTTGAGCAAAAAGTTTTTGTTCTATGCCTAACAGAACATTTATAATGTAGCATGCCACAACGTTGCAAGTGTGATATCTAACGGGCTTGTAAGTAAAAAATGTTTTAGATTAAAAGGATTCTTAAGAAAAGTATAAACAAGCCTTATGCGGAGTTTAAGCATATATAATGTCATGATACAAGTATAACTAAAATGGCATTTTTATTAGCTACATATTTAAGTTAATAAGATATTTAATAAATCAATTCAGTGGCAGCACTTCGAGCAGCAGGAATGTCGGGAGCAGTGGCGTCTATGTAGATTGATAAAGCTGCAGGCAGGTGATCGTTTCGCTTAAAAAAAACACAGTGCGTAAATCATAATTAGCCCTTCACACTAATATTACTAAAAGTTGTGTTTATAAGTCTGGTATTACAAAAGTGCTATGCTTGAAGTTTCCCTACGCGATCGAATCTAGAATGCGCCCAACGGATTATCAAGTTAAAGTGTCAGTGACCATCAATCTTTATAAGAACACACACTTCATTGCACGTCTATCTTCTGTCTGTAAGACCAAATAAATCCAAACACATTCAGTATTTCAGGTATATTCCCGTTAACCTAAAACCAGAAATTTTGCAAAAAAGGAAAAATGGGGATTTATAAAGTTTTATGCGCAATTAACATAATTATGTTCATCACCAGGATAAACACAAATAAGGGGATATTTTTTTCTTCAAAAACGTTTAGTTTCTCCTTCAATCGGACTATTTTTTCGTTCTAGCAATATTCGAGGGCTTTTCTGGTAAATATTTTCGAGTCCTATCTGCATGCAAACTGTATGAAATCCTAGGCGTTAGAGTCAGACTTGCGCTTGATAAGTTGTTTGGTTGTTTTTTGAATACAATTTAGTAAGAATATGATTTTGATTCGCGCATTATAAGCTTCTGGTAGTTTATGCGAAAATGGACGCGAAACAGAGATAGTTGGCAAATGAAGTAAGAGAAGTCTACTGTGAGTGGCTAGGCTGACGGTTATAGAAAACAGTAATATAAGCTTACACAGACATGACCCAACAATCGTTACGCAAGGAACGGAGCTCCTGAAAAAAAAAACATTCTGATATTGATTTAAAACTGTACAACAAGTACACATTGATTTAGCAAGAATACTACAATCAAATTATTTTGTAGTAAATACAGGAATTTTATTTCTAAAACATTAGGTATATTTAAAAAATGGTTTTAATAACTCAGTACTGCGCTCCACAACCCATATCATTGACGTAACTCAAAAAGCTGCCATGCTAAAGTGGGACTGCCAGCCACGAAAAGCCAGCAAAGCTATGGGCAAAAACCATCACCGACTGGGGTTCGGAGGTTAAAGGGTCACCAGGCTGGCCAAGAAGACGATGGAAAAACGAGCTCGATGCGAATGAAAAGGATATGACCTCAATAGCAGCAAACAGAGAGGCAAGGAAGAGAGGCCTTTTCCCAGCAGTGGGACAAGATAATAATAATGATTTTAATGCTTACAGTGAATAAACGGAATGTTTTGATGGTGTTGGATATATACGACTTTGAAGAGGGTCACCAAACTGAAACAAAGGAGAGTTAATATTAGTTTTCATTTGGCGCAAGCTTTTACAAGAGAAATTATTGTCGCTTTCAACGTCTAATTTAGGGCAAATTTATCTAATCAAATAATTTATAGTAATTCTATCTCTATTAGACTTATAGTACTGCATATGGATTAGAAAAACTTTCTTGATTTCATTGTAGAAATTACCATTGTCACGGAGAAGCCAGTATTTATTTATGAAGTAAAATGGAGCAAAAATAAACTTAACATAGGTGCACATTTAAGTACGCGAGAATGTACATTACGGTTTCAGTTCATATAACGTAGAATAGATAAAAAAAACAGCTTTAAGAAATCAAAATGCTAAAGACCTACGTCACTGTAGCTGGCCGTGGCTGCAGTACCCATGTTAGTCACATTTACGGATGCCGTGTTCAGTGATTTGGACATACGTATTCCACTGTAGCGACACTTCCGAAGTGGAATCACTTTTGTGGAGCCACATTGTTTGCGTATGTCGGAGTCAGGGTTAATCTAGAGACAAATTTTGAGTCTTAGAATGCACAAATGCACACAAACTAAAGCATGATTCCCTTAAACAAATAATTAGGGTGAAATTTTATTTTGTTACATGAACTTTTTAATATAAACAACAATAGAGATGAAAATAAATTTTATAAGGAGTGCGCAGGAAATTGTTTAAAGAAATATCGTAGGACATTTCACACAGTGACATCTAGCCCCAAACTAAGCAAAGCTTGTACTATGGGAACCGGATAACTGATAGAATATTTATCAACACATACTTATAATATATACAGAACACCCAGACACAGAACAAATTTTTTTATTTATTGTTGACAGGCTTGGTGTTTGATCACAGCTCATCTGATGTTAGGTGATGATGTGATCACACTTAGCCTGGAATGGAACTGACTCTGTCACAACCTACAACCTACCAACCTATTGTCGTTCGTCATATAATTGTTCGTTCTGGTGGGAATCGAACACACGTCCTTGAAGCAAATATTCCACCAAATGAACTAATAGGGCAGTAAAAGTGATAATTTTGCTAATGATGAAATAACAATTAAGCATCCCAACCATAAAAGAGGAAATTTAAAATGGCTGCAGATAGATATATGTAAATTCAGACTGGAAAAGCATCCTAGCCAGCTAGCTGCCTAGCTCATACTACCAGACGGCCTAAAGCGTCTGAAAAAAATGCAGGGTCTTGGAACTCGGCAGCTCTAACTAAGCCATTCTAGATGTTAAAAAGATGTTTCTGAAGAAAACTTACACCACATCTGCTCATAGCCGAAAAGGCTGATCACATGATAAAAGTGCAGAAAAATAACACAAAAGCGAATTATTTTTAATGTGTTTTCGATCACATTGTTATGGATTCAAGAGCATGTAACCATAGTTTGAGGATGGAGTATAAATGAGAATGTTAGAAACCTACTTGACGGCAGCAGTCCATAGTACCAGTGCCAACATTTTCGACGTTTACTGGTCCCATGCACGTGGATGCGGCATCTTGAATTGGCTGGCTGATACTCTTCCGAAGAGGAGTCCCGCGAGTGCTGGATATATCTTTTTTGGGGTTTTCGGGATCGGGATTTTCCTAGACAAAAAATATCGAGAGCCTTAGAAGTAACCAGACCCAGAATCAAAAGTAAATGGCAAGTAGTTCTACATCTCCGCAATCCGTACACAAATTGTCGTGCGTTTTCTTTGTTTATATATCGGCCAGGAATATGATATGCAATGAGGTTGTTCTACCACGGAAATTGACACGTTGTACTTTAGATTTATGTTTATTTACACGGGATTACTCACGTTTAAATGTGTAGTAAGACGGGCCGCACGCGTTGTGATACGTTCTCATTCCTTGAAAAAGGTCGAAATTTTGAGTCAGACAACGAGTCGAACGAGATTATAATAATTACAACGTTTGCCTATGCTTAGTACTTAATTATTATCCAAAGAATGCTATATATTAAGTACTATTATTACGAAGTGATAAATAGTGTTACTATAGAAATATGTAATCGTTCACCTATTTTAATTGCGGGTTGCCAGACTTTACACATCTTCGAGAACTTTTTTACGAACTCTCAGACACATAGGTTTCCTCACGATGTTTTCCTTCACCGTTTGCAGACAGCGGCAATGTGCACATAACTTAGGTAAGACGGTGGTGCGTGCAGCGTGATTCGAACCCAGGGTCTCCAGATTGCAAATTAGATGCGATCGGCTGCCGAATTTTCGCTGCTAACCGTTAATCCCGTATAAATGAGACGACAATGGGACTAATGTTCAATTTCGTTGTAGATTTTACACTATACCTAATTGTATTTGCTTCAAAAAAGTAGAGAAATTACGTTGGTACAGTTTGTGTATCCTATATCCTTGAGGACAAGTTCGTTACAGCTTGGCGCGCACGACACTCGTACGGGGATCGGCGCTGTAGCAGACGCACTGATTGGGTCTGGGTATACAAGTAAACAGTTGCTTAGCCTTTTGGTACACAGTTGGTTTAGGCTGGAGATACCTATGCATTTTATTTGAGTTCCGTGGCATGATTTTGTATCTGGAATAGAAATATTGTGTATTATAAACTAGCTTATTACTTCGCTTCACCCGATTTTTCTGGTATCTTATAATTATATATCTAGTTCGGGTATGTTATTTGTAGAATTAACTGCGCTATAAGAGTAAGAGTAAAGCGAGGGCGCGGTCATTATTGTTAGTTTAATAAAGATTATGTAGTGATAGTAGGTACGTCTATTGCTTTGTTGCTTTCAAGCAGTAGTAAAACAATCTTTATTGTTTTTTTTAACATTTATAAGTCTACGTTTGACAGTCAACTGGCCTGATGGTAAGCGACGATGTGGTCAAAGATGAAGCACACAGACTTAGATAATACCTATTGACGCTGACCTTAAAAAAACTCTAGATCATATTTCTCAGAACACAAAGAAGCCGGCAGTTTGTTCCATTCCTTGGCCGTACGGATGAGAAACACAGGGTCAAAATGTTTGGTATGTACCCAAGAAAATTCCACTATGTCTGGGTAGTGGGCGTCTTTCTACTTGCTAAGCTATAATAATCGTTTTCCTTTTAGAACCTTATCATATGGAACTTCACTCACCCATATTATCATCATAGACATTTGGTATGCTTTGTGAACTTTCTGCCATTGGCCTCATTAAAGGATTGGGCATGAGAGATGATTCTGGGAAACGGAGCGTTAGCATTTTAAGAACATAAAAGAGCATTAATACAATAGCTCCAGCAGCTACAGATAGCAGAACGAGAGACTTTTTGACAAAGTCCTCGAAACAGTCCACCAGCTCGTCTATATAACATTCTAGTGTAGTCATTTGAAATGGTTTGTATTAAAATGTGTAGTAAATGTACCTGGAACAAAAGTTTCGGGTAATTATCATTATTCAATTCTTTATTGCACACTTACTATTAGGAGGACTTAACTTGAGTTAACTTGCCAACGTATTTTATACCAGTCATCCCCACAGAAAATGAGATTAGGCTGTATGCGCACATAAAAATTTCTAAAACAAGTAGGTATATATGTATTAATAATGCAAATTTTGGCGTTTCTTTGACCGCGGCTCATATACCATTTATGCTTTGATCGATATTCAGTAGGTTGTGTGATTATACTTTCGAAGACCAAAAATAAAGCGAATGCAGTTGTTGAGTAATCAACGAAATTAACGGAAAACGTCTCCAAATGTAAACTACGAATCGCTAAAATCGGTGGGTTTACAGGGTTGTAAGCTAAGGGTAGTAAGGGTGTACTCGTACCAAGCTGAAAGGAAGTTATTGTTTTTTCTAAATTCCATTCCAGGCTAGGTGTTTACCATATTCGACCAAACTGTCACTTAACATCAGGTGACCTGTGATCAAATATCTAGTCTGTCAATCATAAAAAAACATTAGATTTTGTCTCTTAAGATTTTGTGTCACAATTTTCTTGAACTCTCGCAGGTGACTATACAATCTCTCAGTTGGTGAACTAAAAATCACAATTATTATAACATTTCAGAATTTAAATAACTTATATCCATATGTATATATCCCAACCATGCAATCCTTTTCACATTTTTGAAATATTGGGAATATTTCTTGTAGACGAAAATGGGGCGCATAGTCTGTTTTGTTAGATTTTTATTTTAAATTTCAAAAGCACATTGGTGTCTTGGATAGAAGATATCTTGACACACTTGACACTCTTAAAGTACAGAAACGTGTCCTCATCTGACATTGACATTTTTGAAAAGATCTAGCATTATTTAGATAAAGCAATACGTTTAAAGAAGTTTAGTTTAAAATGTTTTTTAAAAATCAGGTACAAATCACGGTCAAAAAATCAAGTCTGCGAAATTTTGCAACATTCAGAAGATATTTGTACTCAAAGTCTGTACTTCAAGGTTCCATGGCTCTAAATACAGTACTAGGATAATATCCTATTTAAAGAATTTTATCAATGTTTTTTTTTTAATTCGATGTTTATGTTGATGCTCCCACGTTTTTCATGCGTACGGCGAGAATGAACTCTTTGCCTGTATTTTTCGCCTGTACTATTGGAGTGTCTTTGAAACTATTTATTTTATGTAAAAGTAATGAGACGAACGATACGCTCTCCTGAAGAATCAGAATCAGAATCAGAATTGGTTTTATTGTATCACTGTGTACAAAGGTGTTACAAAAATTATACTTAAGTATCAACAGCGATATCCATCACGGACATACAATATCATATAACATATAACATATCATATAACATATCATATAACATATCATATAACAATATCATATAACACTATTTTAATTATATCTACATACATTAACAATTTTATGAATTATACTACCCTAAAATAATTATCTAAATATTATACAATCTTACATTAAATGGCACAAATGGAAATATACAAAATTAAATTAAAATTAAAAATTATCATTAAAATATTCTTTTAGGTCATAAAATGTTTTGGAAATTAGCCAGTCTTTCAAGTTGCGTTTGAATTTGAAACCACTTAATTTTTTTAAATTCTATGGGTAGATGGTTGAAAACTTTAATGGCATAAATAAATGTACTTCTTTAAGGTAAGAGATAGCGTATGTCCATGACCATTACAGCAATACACATAACTTTGATTAACAAGACAAAGTCCGGGGCATCGCTGCTTTCGCGCGTATTACTTTGAGACTTTGGATGGTTAGTCGCAACAACCTAGTAATTTCGCTAGCTGCAGTACCTTTCAAACTAGAACACAGTAATGTTTACACACGGTAGAATGTCTGGTACTGCTGTGGTACCTACCTAGACGACTTCCTGCTAAGGAGATCTACCACAAAGTAAAATGTAAAGTAAACAGGTATGCGTGTTCCATCCTAAACCTTGTCCTGCTTAACATCAGGCAGGATGTAGTCAAATGCAAACTTATTTTAAATAAATGAAATCAAACCTTTCTTACAAAAAAAATCTGTAGCTAATTAATTGTTCTTAAAAGTATCTATCATATTCTGGTCACAAGAATGTCAAACTCATCAGCTTCAATGTTTTTAAAAATCATTTAATGTAAAACCATTTCCAGTTCAACGAGCGGGCAACAGATGTCTGGTCAGCCCGTTTTCCATCATACAAAATAAACCGGGCATATTCTCGACGCCGCGCCGTCAGCGCCCAATCCTGAATGATGGATTGGCGATCCCTCCCCTTGATTTATTTCGCTATTATGACTCAAAAGCTGATATTATACACTGTTTTTGTGTGTTCCTTGCGCTATATAAATCAAATAAAACCATATCTTTTCCTATTTTTACGATCAGCCTTACCTTTTCTTACATTGGTGATCACCGTATTTGTTTGAACGACTGTCATAAAAAGTTCTCAAGTTCTCTAAGTCAGGATATTTTTTATAGTAACGATGTACAAGAATCCGGGGGTTTTGATAAGAATTAGAATAATCTTCATGGTATCTATATATATGTGGTATGGTGTGTGTAAATGTTATTTAATCTATTTGTCCCACTTAATATTATAAATGTGAAAGTTTGGATGGATGGATGTTTGTTACTCTTTCACGCTAAAACTACTGAACGGATTTGGATGAAATTTGGTATGGAGGTAGTTGACACCCTGGATTAACACAAAAGCTACTTATTATCCCGAAAACATGTAGTGGGTAACACCGCGGGGCGCATCTAGTTTTCTATATGATTAAAAATTAAATAATATTTGTTGGTAAGTGCATAACTTGAGTATATAATATAAGCAAACCCATTTAGCCGTTTCTTTTTTAAATGGTCGTGATACTTTAAATGAGGTTTATTAAATATTTAAGGAGATAAGTTGAGTGCAACCGCACTAGGTACGAAGGCATTCAGTTAGTAAATAAAAATTAAATGATGATCGTTGGTAAGCGCATAACTTGAGATTCTAATGTAAGCTAAACCGAGTTAACCGATTCTATTTTTAAAATGATCATGACACTTTAAATTTATTTATGTTTATATATGTACATATAATATGCGAGGACAAAGGGTATAAACGCACCGGGTACGAACTGCCAGGCATTATAGTATTCGTTTATTTAGTAAATAAAAATCGAATGATGTTTGTTGATAAGCGCATAACGGTTGAACGGTTGAACCAATATAGCTGATTCCTTTTTTAAAATGGTAGCGATACTTTTTTGCTGTCTACAATTATTCAATTTTCAAGTGTTAAAGTAAGTTTCAAGATTTTCTACCGTTTTAATAAACGAAAACATCGTAAAGTGAGTAAGGTGCATATTAGACGACGTATTCTTAGAAAAATTCTCAGATCGCACTATAATATGAGGGATTGCGAAAGTGCCAATCCTGTTGACCAATATGCCAATATGTTACGTGCGACGAGGACCCAAAAGAGGATTTATCAAGCCAAATCCTTCACCAGAAAGCTTTACTAATAGCGAAGAAATATCCCCTATGAATAAGTAATATTATTACATTTACTTTGCTTTTCCTATATGTTTATAGTTTATGCTGACTTAGAATTAAATTTAGAACAAAGAAATGGAGAGTTTCGACGTTTGTTTTCAAATTATAAATCATGTTGGAATCGTTAGAGCAAGTCCAACCTGCACATCACTGACAAGTAATGTTATCATAAAAAATATGCCTTATTATCGACATTTTTATCATCGACAGTTCCAAATCCTCAGATTCGATTGACAATTTATTTCAAAAACTATCGGACATGTAGTTTTCCTCATAATGTTTTCCTTAACCGTTTGACTTGTTTACAAGACTAACAACCAACCTAACCGTTTTATGACCAGCAAATGTTTTGGTATTTTGAATTATTTCAATTTGGTAACAAGGTCCACCTGTGATAAGACATTCTTTTTACATAGCGCCATCTAGCCCCAAACTAAACAAAACTTGTACTACGGGAACGAGATAGCTGATACAATATTTGTATGATAATTACATACTTCGCTCCTACTTTTTTTTTTAACTTTGTAATACCTACATAGATTGAATTTGAAACCGAGCGGATGGCAAAACAGCTGTTTAACATTCTTGAGTAAATCAAAACAATACTCAATATTTACAAGTTGTGCCCATTTCAGAATATCACGTGTTTGAGAGAAGACTGAAAAACGCGTGAAAAAATGAAGTTACAGAAAAACATTTTCGTGATTTGTGTCCTGGGATCTATAATGTTGTTCTCAAAGTGGTTTAAAATACATTTAAAAAATAATTTCGGTTTCCAGATGAGGAGTTCTGGATTATTCGATGGGAATATTAAATTGCCTTACATGAAGTATGTGCTGTTGCGGAATAAGCCGAAAAAATTACCGCTCTGTAATATGGATGAAGATCATGACATGTTTACTAAAAAGAATTGTGCGATGAAAAACTGTTACATTACATCGAACGTTAGTTTCTTCTATAACATAACAACATTCGATGTCATCTTGTTTCATGGACCTGAAATAGTTTTTAAGAATCCCCGTTTAATTTTGCCCAATGAACGTTCACCGAATCAAAGCTACATATTCGTTAGTTCTGAATCAGCTGATTATTATTATGTTCCAGATATTAGATACGACAAAGTTTTTAACTTCACGTGGACTTATAAGCTGAATTCCGACGTTTACTTTGGCTATGTTATAATAAGGGATCATAAAGGCAACGTCATAGGTCCGAGAGCAAATATGTCTTGGATTAATATCGATGACATGTTACCAATCAATGACACTATAAAGGAAAAGTTAAAAGATAAAAAAATTGCAGCAGCATGGTTTGTGTCGAATTGCACACCTCTCAACAAGAGACAAAAAATGGCTATAAAGATAAGAGACGAGTTGAGCAAATACAATATGTCTGTAGATATATTTGGTAGTTGTTGGCAAAAAGACTGTCCACTATATTCGATGGAGAAATGCTTGGAAATGTTACAAAGAGATTACTATTTCTATTTTGCGTTCGAAAACTCAATGAGCGACGACTATGTAACTGAAAAGTTATTGAACGCTTTACAAAATTACATTGTACCTGTAGTTTTTGGTGGTGCTGATTATAAAAGGTAAATAAGCATTTTTACCAGCTAAGACTCAGGCGTGTCTGTTCTCCGCCAAGAAGAGGGCGTTTGATCTGACTCCTACTTTCCAAAGTGTATCCGTATCAGTTCCAATTTATAACAGCCTTGAGCTCTTAAGCGTTACTCTGACCCCTGCTATTAACTTTGGCTCCTATATCGAGTCAAAGCCCAATTGGCTGCCAAAAAGCTGGGCATCCTTTCGAAGGTACGACTGTACTTCACGCTGGAACAGTTGCTTACATTATACCGAGCACAAGTTCGATCTTGTATGGAGTACAATTCCTACCTTTTGGATGGTTCGGCCAAGTACCAGCGTGAGGCGATGTTTGTTCATCGTATAAACCGCTAAATAATGTTTAAATATAACGCTAAATATTGTAAAATTTGCTGCCCGAGTGAGTGTTCCCTGATAGATAAAATCTGGATGCCTTCAAGTCGTGAGTCGTGAGTCGTAGTCCTATTTGTAATAAAAAAGATCCCGTTTACGGGATTTTGTATTTATTACAACTAGGCTTTCGTTTGACCGCCAAGTCACCTGATGTCAAGTGAAGATATGGACCACGGTGGAGCACGCTCGTCTAGAAGAAACCGATTCCCTATAGGTGAAATAGGTATAGGTGGTTTACTTGGTGGTAGATCTCTTTAGCAGGAGGTCATCTAGGTAGGTACCACCGCAGTACCTGATATTCTGCCGCCAAGCAGTAGTGTGTAAACATTACTGTGTTCCGGTTTGAAGGGTACTGCAGCTAGCAAAATTACTGGGCTGTTGAGACTAACCATCGAAAGTCTCAAAGTAACGAGCACCAAAGCAGCGATGCCCTGGACTTTGTTTTGTTACTCTTAAGTTCTGGGTATCGCTGTAATGGTCATGGACAGGCGTTATCTCTTACCATCAGGAGAGCGTCTCGTTCGTCTCATTATTTGTCACATAAAAAAAAAAAAATTAGAATACAATTAAAAAAATATTTTGTTCCTACAGATTCATGCCTGACGGAATATATTTGAATGCTAGAAACATGACAGTTCCAGAACTGGTGAATCATATGGTCAACCTTATTAAAAGCGAAGAGAAATATAGGAATTTCTTTAAGTGGCATAACCATTATTCTTACCACAGCCCCCAAGAAAGCACAGAAACAGATAGTTATTGTGAATTTTGCAATTTTATAAACAGAGTTCAAATTGGTGGCAGTGTTATAAATGATTTTTTTCAGTGGTGGAATCCTCATGCTTCTATACCTGCGTAGTGGGATAGGAAACTGTTAAAATGTAGATATATTATAGGGTTATAAGTTTGGAGGATGAACCGAAAGGGTATCATCGTATTTTTCAAACAACTTTGACTATGGACCACTCAGAAATCGTGAAAATACGACGACATTTTGGAGTTGTTCATAATGATGATTGGCTTAGTATGCTCAGTAGCTGATTGAACTCATTAAGCCTATAACCCTAAATAGTTAAAAGAAAAACAACAAATCGTTTTATGAAATGTAATTTAACATACAGTTTATAATGATGATAGTGTAAGGTTTGACAGTTTAATTTACAAATTGTTGTAATTTAGAACGGTATACACAGACAACACGTAAAAGATATAGAATGAAAGAAACGTTTGGAAGGCTTGACTGGTCACCACGGTGAAACTAAGCGGAACCCGAGGTGGGGCTGCTTCTCCGGGTGTTCCCCCGGGCCTGGTAGAAGCGGCCAAGTTGGTTGCGGACTGTGTGGGCGGTATCGCAACTGAGGCGGGCTGCAGTGTCGAATGGGAGACACTGCGGCTGAGGGCTGGAGGCCGCGGCGGGAGAGGACTGTCGGTGTTTCGTTGCCGCTTTCCCTACCTTCCGCGGCCTTAACGGGGCCGCCACCGTTTGATGGCGGACGCGGTGGGGCTGCAGGGGAAGAGGAGTGTCGGTGTTGCGTTGTGCCGCTCTCCCTGTCCTCTGCAGCCGTGGTGGCAGGCGGCGGGGCCACTCACCTGACCCGTCGCATGAGGACCACTGGCGCTCAGACATGGGGTCGTCTGGCGCCAGTTGTTATTGGTCCTCGAGGTGGGTCACGACAAGCCATGTTATGGCATGTCGCGACGGCAAGAGGGACCCGGCCCCAGGAGGTGGCCTGGCGACGGGCTCTCCACGTGTCCCTCTGATGAGCTGAGGGCGCAGTGGAGGAGCCAAGTGGGAGGGGGTTGCGGAATGGGGGGAGTGCCGGTCTGGCGATCCCCATTCCAAGCAACCAAGTGGCAGGCGGCGGGGCCACTTATCTGACCCGTCGCATGGAGACCAGGGGCGTACGGACATGGGGCTGTCCGACGCTCATTTGCTGGTTTGGTCTCCGAGGTGGATGACGATGTGTCGGGTGTTCGGACACATCGTCATTGTTGCGGGGTGAGCTTAGGCTCCCCGAGGCGGGTCCGCGAGGACAAGCGCTGTCGAGGCCGCGGTAGAGTGCGAAAGCGTGCCCGCAGCCTCGACACAAAGCGCCGAGGTGGAACACTCCAGGGTTTTTAGTGGGTAGGCCGTCATTAGGACGGAGAGTCCCACATAACCACCGTGCCCGCCCCAGGGCCGGTGGTATACACAAAGTATTTTCCCTGGACAAAAAAAAAAAAAAAAGGTTAGCTTCCTCTTGTTAGAATAGATGGAGTTGACATTTGACACGATTGACATAAGCTGTTCACGTAACATGTCGACAGCATTTGTCAATACCGTCCATTTTTGGTTTTTCTATTAGCGTTAACGCTATTTTAAATGTTACTTGGCCAAGCCTGCAGGTTAGGCATGGCGCAGCTGCCAAACGATAACTCATTTACGAACTCCATTTTTTGTGCTAGGAAAAATCCTTGATGGATACCACCAGGCTGGTAGTACAATTTCATTTTTGCAATTATTCGGCCGTTTCTATGTTTTTTTAAACCACCCTATTAATCAGGTGAACATGACAAAAAAAAAACAAATTGGTCGATCCATTTTAAAGTTTTTGCGGGACTAGTTTTTTTTTTTTTTTGCGGAGGTTAACAGCTTTTTGTACAATAAAAATAACCACAAACCTAGTTTACAAGTTTTATTACCGAAGGTAAAGAAAGTAGATTACTTTAATCGTGACTAGAATAATCTAAAACGCGCGCATATTTACGACAACAACTTTAAGGGTTTTAACTAACTTTTTATGGTTGGTTTAAAAGTTTTAGTAAGCGATACTTACACTAGATTTTTTTTATGGTTGACAGGCTTGGTGTTTGACCACAGCTTACCTGAAATTAAGTGACGTTAATCATAATCATAATTATTTTATTGGTAATAGGACAATTACAAATCAGACATATATGTATATAATAATTACAATAACTGTGAGAATAATATCAAATTATATATATTTTTTTTATGGTTGACAGGCTAGGTGTTTGACCACAGCTCACCTGATGTCAAGTGAATGTGTGGTCGAAGATGGTAAAGCACACCTAGCCTGGAACGCAACTGGCTCTCAATTCATATAATTCATGTGCATACGTTAATATAATTGCAAATGTAATGTCTTTAATAAAAAATAAAGTAATAAAATTGCAATAAGAAATGTCAAGTGAATACTAGTCAAAATAAATTATATAAAAATATGTCAAATCAAAAAGTGATTGTCAAAAATAATAACATTACGACTGTAATTAACATTTAAAATCAATGAATTAATTATAGCTTTAGAACGTTTGCTCGGTAAGCCAGCGTTTAAGCTGTGATTTAAAACTACTGAGAGTAGGCGCTGCGGTAATGTGCTCCGGCAGTTTGTTGTAGACTGGCGGACCCATGACGTGCGTCAACTTGGCCGACCGTTACAGTGCGCGGGGCACCTCCGCGAGCTTGTTAAGGTTGCGGGCGCTATTCAGCTTTTCATACGAGTCTTGGATTGATCTCACATACACAGCAACTTGAAATATAATCAGTGCTGGCAGTGTTAAGATTCCAAGCGTCTTGAAATGTGGGCGTACGGATACATCTTGAAGAACCTTTGCAATTGCGCGAACAGCGCGCTTTTGTAGTACAAATACGCGCTCCCAGTCTGAAGCCTTACCAAATAACGCTACGCCATACTGCAGCAACGAGTGGACTGTGGCGAAATATCAAGCTCTTACTACAACATCAGGGACTACTCGTTACGGGACGTTTTGGCTCTCAAGTGAGCCTGCTGGAACTCACAATTAGGCGTGGCGGCAGATTTTCTACTCGAGGATGGTAGCTAGCTAGCCAGCTAGTTACAATTTAAAGTAATACAATGGATAGCCGATTAATTTTAAGCAAAATTGTTTTTGTTAATTTTGTAAGAGGGTATCACTTATATAATAAATTATCAGAAGGTATTACCCAGAAGCTTATTGTCTAGTATTGCGAGGACCAATGAACGGTTGATAATCCAGTATCTTCTTGATAAATTATTATTCCTATATCAATTATTATCTAGCAAACTATAATAAAAGAATTGACATAGTCATATATTACCTTCATTTTGAACAAACCAAGTTATTGAAAAATTTCTATGATACAAGAATGAATGAAATTCGAGTTTATATATTATCAATAAATGAATAAATATTTCAGAAAAATAACTGTAGTACTCTAACAACTTGGTGGTAGATCTCTTTAGCAGGAAATAGTGTAGATAGGTACAATCACAGTACCTACCAGAGATTTTGCCACTAAAAAGTACTGTGTTATTGAAAACTAACCATTGAATGTCACACACCTTAACTTTATTCGGTCAATAATTATTATGGATATGTGCATGTTGATAACCACGGGTTTATCCAAGCATTTCGATTGATTAGATAAGACGCTCCAGATAAGTAGTTTTAACGATTATATGGAAGAGATAATAGTATGAACTAATCCTTACTAGTGACAGCATGGTTGTGCTACAACTCGTCCATCCATTGCAATGTGAAATTAGAATTATTTACACTAATAAGGAAAAACAGACTTCGAAATCCTAGTAGAAAATTTTAAAAATCTTACGATGAAAATCCTAAGAAAAATTATGCTTTTATCGTTTGTAACTCTAATAGTGATGTTTTTTTACATAACAGTGCGTACAGCAACGAACGATCTATCTGAATCAAAGAGCTTTACAGTCATTTTGAACAATGTTGATGAAGACATAACTATGACAGAGAAGATTCCTAGAAACAAAAATATTGACGACGAAGTAGAAAATGCTGCTCAGCTAAAATACATTTTGCAGTGGACTTCATCAAGAAATGTACCATTTATGTTTATGGGAAAAGGACGACAAGGTTTCATTGACAAAAAATGTCCTTACACGAATTGCTTTGTTACTGACGACAGGAAATATTTTGGGGGAGATATCACTAAATTTGACGTTATAGCTTTTGCTGGTCCAGAAGTTATTCGTATGTCTAAGGAAAAACTGCCTAAAGAAAGATCACCTCACCAAAAATATGCCTTTGCGTCGATAGAATCTTCAGACTACTACCCGGTGTGCTCCAACCGATTTGATGGATTCTTCAACTGGACGTGGACATTTAGATTAGATTCCGATGTCAGATGGGGATACATGGTTGTAAGAGATAAGGACAACAAGGTCGTAGGGCCGCAAAAGAATATGAATTGGATCAAGTTTGAAGACATGGATCCAGTTAGTGACAAATTAAAAGAAGAACTGAGTTCTAAAACCAAAGCTGCTGCGTGGTTTGTCTCAAACTGTAATTCTAGGAGCAAAAGAGAAAAATTTGTTAAAGAACTTCAGAAACAGCTGAAACAATACGATTTAACAGTGGATGTGTACGGAAAATGTGGACCTTTAAAATGTTCACGCGCTGACGAATCGGCCTGCTTCAATTTAATCAAAGAGAAATACTATTTCTATATATCTTTTGAAAATTCATACAGTGAAGACTATGCTACTGAAAAACTGTTAAATGCTGTTCAGAATTATGCAGTTCCAATTGTTTATGGTGCTGCAAATTACTCGAGGTAAGAAATTAAGATTATTTTTTCCAGAAATGGCAATTAAGTAAAAGCGATGGTTAGTAGTGATGAAAGCTCAGTGGTCAGCACTGTAGTATGAAATCCCAACAATGAGCTTGATCTGCTGGGAAAAAACCGTAAGGAAACCGTTGCGTAGTGGTTACATAAAAAATCACAGTAACGCGTAGTATTTTTTTATTATAGTCGATATAATAAGAGATCTGATACTTGAAGATGGGCTCGCACTCGTCAGGGGCAATGTGCTCACATTGAAGTATAAATCAATACTTTTCATTATTACTACACATCTCCGAAATAATCTGTACACCACAGTCACATGTGTTTGTAGATTATGTAAATATTATGACTTGCTAAAACACTACATTATACTTACTTAGAAATTAGATAGCAATCGTTTCTAAGTACATATCCTTGTTATTCTTATCTTTGGATATTCAAATGCATTGTTTGCTAATTTTGATTATAGTTATCTTTCGCAAATTATAAATATTGTTGACAATGATTGGTCGTAGGTCTCGTTATGACCTAAGGTGCCGAATCGTTGACATTCCCAGCTAAAACGATTCATAAATACAAAGTTACTCAGCGAGCCCTAGAGGGTTGTGCTCGAGGTTTCTCTACGGGGGTTCGTATTCAAATTGAAGTTATTTGTCTAAAAACTAAGTCACCGACATAGCTCAGTGTATTAGTAAGTTGAAGTGCACCCAGCAACTCAAGCTTATTGTTGGGGTTGAACCCACGCCCATCGACGTGTGTACTGACTGCGCTAACCATTGAGCTATCATCGCATCCATAAGATGAACTTTAAGATAACGTCTCAATTAATCAATTGTATGATAATCATATCTGGGTGTTCTGTATGTATTATAAGTATGTATTTACAACAACAAAAAAAAGTATTTATGTATTGCATCAGTTATCTGACTTCCATCACACAAGCTCTGCTTAGTTTGGGGCCAGATGGCGCTGTGTGTATAGTCCTACGATATTTATTTATTTATCTTTTTCAGGTTTTTACCAGACCAATCCTATTTAAATGCCAGAGAGCTTGGGGCTGAAGATTTAGCAGCCAAGATGAATCACCTGATTAAAAACCCTAACGATTACTTCGAATATTTCCGATGGACAAATTATTACTCGTATCACAGGAAAATGGACAGCGTAGAAACAGATGAATACTGTTTATTTTGTACCATTTTAAATGATCAACGCTTAGTTAAAGAACAAAAAGTCTATCAAAAGTTTAGGGAATGGTGGGATCCTCCGAATCGCTGCTGATCTGAATTACATAGTATTCTTGAGCTGCCGGTGAAGGAAAACAGCGTGAGGAAACCATAGAATGGTGGTAGGGTACTTTAGTACTCGGCTGGCTAGCTACCATCCTCAAGTTAAAAAATCTGCCGCTAAGCATCTAACGGTGTGTTCCGGCAGCCTCACTTGAGAGCCAGTTGCATTCCAGGCTAGGTGTGCTTTACCATCTTCGACCACACCTTCACTTGACATCAGGTGAGTTGTGGTCAAACACCTAGCCTGTCAACCATACAAAAAAAGTAAGAAAAAGTTAACGATATTACTGCATTGGCGCTCTTTACTTTAAAATATTCAGTGGTAAGCTGCCTAGCTACCAAGCTAGCCAGCCGAGCACTAGAAAGTACCCTACCACCAAGTTTGTTGTTGGTGGAGATGGAACCCATGCCTTTAGCGTGTGAACCGATCACGATAATTCCTGAGCTATCATCGCTGCAAAAATATATGGCAGAAAGTGTTTTAACATTACTACTTTAAAGATTGCAAATACATTTATACGCTTTTAAAGAAAATTGTTGACCGACAGTTGTTATTACCTATTTGCTCAAATATCCACTACACTTTTCATCTCAGTGATAATTAAACCTCCTCTCAGTGTGTACGTATTGGTTCACTATCGCAACAGACGTCCTAGAAATGAAATATCATTATTTTCTAATTTGTATAGTGCTATTTGTAATGATCATATTAATCGTATACATAAATATAACTGATACGGATAATAATACAACTGTGAAAGAAATTAAATTTCGTTACTTTGTAGAAAAAACGAATACAAAGGAAAGAACAGATTTTAAATATATTTTACTCTGGACATTAGACTCGAGAGTTAATGTACCTTTTGTGTATATGGGTGAAGGACAAAAATCTTTTTTGTCACGAAATTGTACACATGTTAATTGTTTCGTGACAACAAATAAAACATTATTAGGATATCATTCAAAGTTTAATGTGATTGTGTTTCCGGGACCAGAGCTGCAAGAAATGTTATTCACGGGATATAATTTTCCTAATACGAGATCAATACATCAAAAATATGTATTTGCAAGCATTGAGTCAGCAGACATATACGACATAAAAACTAACGTCTTTGATGAATATTTTAACTGGACATGGACATACAAGTTGGATTCTGATTTGAGATGGGGCTATATCGTCGTTAGAGATTTGAAAAATAACATAGTCGGTCCAAAAAAAGATATGAATTGGTTAAAATTAGCAGAAATGGATCCAGTCACAGAAGATTTTAAGGAAAGACTGAAAAGTAAGAAAACAGCCGCTGCATGGTTTGCTTCCAATTGCTACTCGGAAAGTGGGAGAGAAATGTTCGTTAAAGCCCTTCAAGAAGAATTATGGAAATATGGACATGAATTAGATGTGTATGGTCATTGTGGTTTACATATTTGTAGTCGAAAAAATGAAACATTTTGTGATGAAATGATAGCGAAATATTACTACTTTTACTTGTCCTTCGAAAATTCTTTTAGTGAAGACTATGTGACGGAGAAGTTACTACGTGCACTTAAATATGACGCTGTGCCAATAGTGTATGGTGGTGCTAATTATACAAGGCAAGTTACAATTGCATCCATTAATATTATGCTTGTTGAAGCTATCACAGTCTAGTTGAGAGATTGTCTGGCTGCCAATCTGATGATTCTGGTTTCAAACCCTAAAAGCCAAAGTCAAAAGTCAAAGTTAACTATCCCACTAATATAAGGAATGTATAAGTTTGGATTGATGGATGGATGTTTGTTACTCTTTCACAAAAAAACTACTGAACGGATTTGGATGAAATTTAATATGAATGTAGCTGACATCTTGGAATAATTAACACATAGGCTAATTTTTATCCCGAAAACATGTAGCGAGTAGCAGCACGGGATGCAGCAAGTCGTCTATAAAAAGTCAATGTACATTATAAGCTAACCAACCTACTCTAGATTCATATTCATAATCATTTATTTTCGTAAGTGGTATTTACATGTCTAAATATTATTAGATTAGATCACATAATATCATAAGTTACAATAGTAATAATTTTACATTTGACAATAACACAATAAATAAAAGACATTACAATTGTACTTTCTAATTGTACGCTTTATGGTCAAGGGAATTTTTATAACTGTTGAACGTCTGATCAATAAGCCAGCGCTGCGGGGCTTGAAGCAAGCCAGGCCCGGAGCGGCGATTACTTCGCTTGACAGTGGGATTGGCTTAGATTCCTCGGTGTTCGCAGCTTAGAACGGTGCAAGGCCTAAGTTATCGATGAATAGACCTGCCGAGTATGGGACCTCACAACGCGTGCCGTGTTCAAGATTACTGCCTTTTGGATCTAATCCTTGACCCAACCGCCTAGCCACCAGAGTTTCTTACATCCATATTTTGTTCCTATTACAGATTCATGCCAGATGGGATATATCTCAACGCGTTAGATCTTGGTATTCGAAAATTGGTAGCAAAAATGAACGAACTTATAAATGATCCTGACAAATACGCTAATTATTTTAGATGGAAGAATCATTATAAATATGAGAAAACTAGTGAGAATGTTGCAACTGACGAATATTGCCGCATGTGTGAAATTTTAAACGATGAAAAAGCGGTTAAGGAAACAACGATTTATCGGAATTTTCAACAATGGTGGAATGTAAAACAAGATGAGACTGACTTATTTATAAGGAAATTGCAATTTGCTTTACAATAACGTACACTTTTAATTTTTCCTATTATAACATTACATTCTTATTTCTATTCTATACATATGTACCTATATCGTTGAATTTTGGTAATAAAATACTAGCGGGCCATCCCGGCTTCGCACGGAAAAACAAAACTCGATTAACAATATAAATATAACCTATGTCACTCAGTGATAATGTAGCGTTCTAGTGATGAAAGAATTATTCAGATCGGTCCAGTAGTTTCGGAGCCTATTTAATACAAACAAACAATTAATAATCTAATTTTTCCTCTTTACAATTAGTGTAGACATAACTTGTAATAAGTGTTCAATTGTTCATGAGTACGGTACGATTTCATAAGTTACAGTCATCATTAGCGATTTATACATATAAGGACAATATTATAAAATGTAGTAATTTAAATTGTAAATACATAAATGACAAGTGAAAGTCAACTAAATTTAATGTATGGGTCATAGGGAAGCGTTAAGCGTGTCACACACGGTGAAGATGCTGTAACATTTTGTCTTAAGATACCTTACGATAAAATATGGCATCTTAAGGTATCACACACTGTTAAGATACGTGTATTTCCTTTGAAGGAATTTGAGACGCAGATTTGTTAATAATTTGCTTGTGGGTGTCAAACAACGCTCCGCTTAGTAGATATAGGTTCAATCTTGAACAGGTACTATTTTGTTTTGTATCCATGGCTGAGTACACGTTATTTGCTGTGAGTTTTGTAATCGCATAAATTTCAAAACACAGCCTATCTCTATAAAAATTATGCAAAATCTATCCAAGTCTAATATTTTCGCCAACATTAGCAACCTTCCTAATTTTCATTTCATATTCAAACCTACCTAAGTAGAACTCTAGAACACAATCGTGTCATGCCAACAACTTGTTAATTGTTTCAGTATCGTAATGCATATTTTATAGTTCTTTATCCTATAGATGTTTTTATGAGGCGTTCAAGGATAATTAATTATTATTAACTTTAAGTATTTTCTTTTTTTTTGGCCAGTGTATTTCATATTTTCAAATTTATTGTGATAAAATTAAATAAAATTAGACTTAAATAGGTATTAAGTGTTTCTTCAAAATAAAATAATTGGAATCGAATTATAAACCGGAATCGTCCTAAAACACTTGAACTTGACCGCGAATATTTCCGAGGTGGAAATTTTAAGCACCTCATTTCAGGAGATCAAAGTATAGACGAGTGTTCAGTCCAGATTGAGAATCTTTCAAGGGCTCGGTCGTGCCTTGAGCTCACTTACCTACATTCTGCGAAGTGTTTCAAGGCAAGGTGAGAGAAGTGCACTGAGACAAAAGGTTTGAGGGAACGTGCTTATCGCGCTTGTAGGCATCTGATGCTGGTCCTAAGATAGCTTTGCAATTTTGAGAAATGTACGAGAAGTAATCGTATGTAAAAACACTATTTTTATTGCACTGACTCTTAGTGTGGGAAAGTGAAAATGCTCATAATACTTATAATATTATGAGCATAATATGTAATGGCAGTAGTTTTGTAGCAATGATAGCTCAGTGGTTAGCGCGGTAGGTTCGCATGCCGAAGGGTGTGCGTTCAAACCCCAACAATGAGCTTGAGCTGGCGGTGAAGGAAAACATCGTGAGGAAACCATAGCATGGTGGTAGGGTACTTTAGTACTCGGCTGGCTAGCTACCACCCTCAAGTTGAAAATCTGCCGCCAAGCATCTAACGGTGTGTTCCGGCAGCCTCACTTGAGAGCCAGTTCCATTCCAGGCTAGGTGTGCTTTACCATCTTCGACCACACCTTCACTTAACATCAGGTGAGCTGTGGTCAAACACCTGGCCTGTCAACCATTAAAAAAAAAAAAAGGAAATAATAAATGTTTTTGTGTAAATATTGAAATAAGCGACGATAGCTTAGTGGTTAGCGCGGTCGGTTCACACGCGTGGGTTCAAATCATAACAATGAGTTTGAGCTGCCGCTGAAAGAAAATATCGTGAGGAAACCATAGCGTGGTGGTAAGGTACTCTCTAGTACTCGGCTGGCTAGCTACCACACTTCCGTTGAAAATCTGTCAAGCAACTAACAGTTTATTCCGACAGTCTCACTTAAGAACTAGTTCCATTCCAGGCTAGGTGTGTTAAACATAATCGACCACACCGTCACTTAAAGTCAAGTGAGCTGTGGTCAAACATCTAGGCTGTCAACCATGAAAAAATAAAATATGTCGATTTTGTTACGGTTATTTTGTAATTTGTTCACATGGAGAAACAAGTATGTTTTATAATTAAAATAGATGTTCTAATTATGTATAAATTATAAAATCTCTTTTCGAGCGAAACAGTTAATCCACAGAGAGTCAAAGATTAAAAATTCAAATATCATCAGAGGTGCAAAGAGAAAGACCGAAGCTTATGCTGTCATACCGCAACGTTGAAATCATTTGGCATCAGTAATTAAAGCCTCTGTCAGAAGGGATTATGAAGAGTGCCTGACGATTCGCTTAACCTTTTTTGTTATTAAAGTGGAGGAAAATTATATGCTCAATTATGTTAGCGCTCAGTAGCGTATTCATATCGAATTATACCCACAAACCCCCCCAAGATAGCCTTCCTTGGTGTTTACTGAAGAGCTCTGGGATTTCCAGCAGAACACACCGGTGGCTTCATCTCTATTCCTCCTAGGATTTTATTGAGCGGGCACATATAAATACAGTCCAAGTGCCTTTAAGTCGCGAAATGATTAGTTTCTTCTAGACAAGCTTATCGTAGACCGGATCTTCGTTTAATATCAGACGAGATGACTGTCAATGTCAAACGCAAGCCTATTTGAAAAAAAAATAAAGATAACATGCTGCCCCAAAAACCATACACGCCTATTACACGGCCAACCAACGTTGTCGAACCATCCTAGGCAAGTATTAACTGGTACTGCAGGTAGGGGAAAGCTTTCTATTGCATCAGAGGGAAAGAGTGGGTCTGATTGTTCACGGACTTGTTCAGCGGGTTCTTTCTTGTTTTAGTTCTAGTCTTCGTGCATTTTACATTTTGAGTTTTATTTTAAGACTTTTGAAAGATATAAGAGTTATTTGTTATGCACTTATTAGATTTACAGAAAAAGTGAGTTTAGACTGACATAGAACGTAATTCGTTCCGTACATTTCACATATAATTTTAATATATTTTTCATATCCATCAAAAAACTCAAAAGCGGAATTGCGTTAAATATTTCGCCGATTTCAAGTTTTTTAAAATTATTTTAGTATTCTATACAGGTTTGCGTTTGACCACGCCCTGCCTGATATTAAGCAGGATGTAATCTAAGCAGATGCACGCTTACCTAGAAAATACCTTTTTAGTCTGAATTTGAAGATACCCAAGTTGTACCTAGTTCACGGGATGAACAGACGCCGACAGAGAGTTCCACATCCTCGCTGTACGTATGAAAACTATTTACATCGTCAATATCCAATAAAACTGTGAAGAAAAGGTGGTTTAGTAATTGGAAAAATAATACTCATCCAAATTATAACGCCTAGTAAAAAGTAGTCAAGCTAAAATTTTATACATCAATTTTTGAACCGATGCTTATTACTTACAAGTTAAAAGCTTGTGAAACTTATCTCAGCAACTTTATTTTAGACCTGTTTTAATACAGATACCTTTCAATACCTTTAGCTTTAGATATTCTGAAATTTCGCCCTGTTTCAAAGAACACGAATTCCAAGAACTTGTTTATTGTGAAGTTTTGCCTAAGATAGCTTTGAAGAAGGCTTTGGATTTTCATATCGATATTTTGGTGTAACAATTTTGCCGTGTTGTTTTTGGAGAAAAGGTAAAATAAGAAAATTTACAGAATATGCAGATTGTAGGTGTCTAAATATTATATTAGATAGATTTAAAAATAGTTGGTGTCAAAGGGATATTTCTAACGCGACATCTATTTTGTTTTACTTGACAATAAGAAACACTTATACAGGCTTTAGAACTGCGTTCTTTTTTATTTTACAAACTATGGCCATGCTTCGAGAAAAGTAACAGTATGCCCCATCACTGATGCTTTTTTTTTTTTAGTCTTTATTTATTAATTTAATAGGGTTTAGTCACGCAGTGACTATGTCACCCCCGTAATACACTAAACTACACACACTACACAGTTTGGCTTCCTCTGAAGCTGGTGAAGCCAAAATGCTGTTACAACACCCTACATCATAAACAATACTATGGACACCACTAAACAAATCTTGCCTTTGTGCCTCGTTCCGGACACATTCCATCAGCACATGATGCACGTCTTTCACGATCTCACATGCAGTGCAGTTCGGTGAATCTGTCACTCCCATCAGGTATTTAAACTTGTTTGATAGAATGTGTCCGGACCGAAGTCTCATCAACAGTACGATATCCCTTCTAATCACTGATGCTAAAACTCTTTCATTAACATTGCAGTGCAGAGCAATGCAGAGCAATGCAGAGCAATGCAGAACAATGCAGAGTAATGCAGAGCAATGCAGAGCAATGCAGAGCAATGCAGAGCAATGCAGAGCAATGCAGAGCAATGCAGAGCAATGCAGAGCAATGCAATTCAATACAACGTAGTGCTGGGCAGCACTGCACAGCATAGTCTAGCACAATACGATACAATGCTACATTACACTACAATGCTACATTACACTACACAATAATTATACATACGCTATAAACAACATTTTATTGATAACATTAAAGTTACAAGTCATGCCAAGTACAAGTAAATGCTATAAGTTACTGGTAACTTATAGCATTTACTTGTACTAATCATTTAATTTACTGTGTAAGTAAAAAATTGATTGGTTAACGGATAGCTAAACTAAACTAAATTGTAGATTAGAAATAACTTATGATTTCAAGTTACAACAAAGCAATATTAGGTAGGTATATTTTGCGGATGCTCTTCTCAGACTCCAAGTAGTTCGTTTTTCGACTGAAGTTCACCTGAATAAACTAGTATAACAGGCCCTGTTAAAGTTGTTTGTTATACTTCGTACCAATACCAAATAGTTCTAGCCAATTTGGAACTTGATATTTGAAGTATTGGAAGTTTTTCTATTACAGGTTTGCTTTTCTGCATTTTCACAAGTTTTATATGTCATCAGACTTATTAAATTTCGGTGTAGTATCGATCAGTCTGAGCTATGAAGCCATAGATGACATAGGTGCTACGTACCTACTTACACACAACGAAGAAACGAAATTTTACCCAAAAAATCACTACCTAGACCCCCCGGATGGAGGAGAGCGTCTCGTTGGTCTCATTACTTTTACATAAAAACAAACTAAATGTTTTGTTTTGCGGCCCACGACACCATGATTGAAGCGTGTTTGTGGCCCCTATAAAAAAAGATTGAGTATGGCTGGTTTAACTAGAGAACTTTACTCAGTAGCGGACAAACAAATACGGTGATAGTATTAGATTTTATTTGTAATAAGCTGTATTCATGTAATTCACAGTTCAGTAAAGTGAAACATTTTTAACGAATCGTATTATATCTTCCGCAGGATATTTACCAATCTCTTTTTCTGTATTGTTTACAAATATATTTTTGTTTATTTTTTTTTAATTGTGTCAAATAATGCACCACATCTTTGGCTGCATATGTTGTAAACTTTCATTATAAATTAAAATGAAATAAGTAGGTACATATTATTTGAGAGTTCGTATCAGAACGGGTGTGTTTTTAGTGTGTGGTGGTTAACAAGAAAATGAAAAAACAGTTAAAACTAAAAGGCAATGTTTTTGTGTTGGTAGCCTTTTTATCTTTATTTACCATATTAACGATCCATTCACGAATGAACAAAAGCTTCTCGTTATTATCAAAAACTTTAGAATTCAATAAAACTAATCTTAAAGTTAAATACGTGTTAATATGGACTACTCAAAAGTACCCATTGATGTATTTAGGTAGAGATATTGGAACATTTTGTAAAAGAAATTGTTCCTTCAAAAATTGCTATATTACAACGAACAGGGCATTATTTAATAAATCTTCCGATTTTGACTCAATCATTTTTCATGGTCCTCAAATAGTCAAATTAGATCCACAAAATAATTTACCAAAAGAACGTAGTTCCAATCAAAGCTATATTTTCGCTAGTATGGAATCGGCAGCTATATATTACGTAAAGGATAACAGATACAATAATGTGTTTAACTTTACGTGGACATATAAACTAAAGTCTGACATTAATTTTGGATATTTAATAATAAGAGATCATGAAGGTAAAATCATTGGACCAAATGCAAGTATTGATTGGATGAACGTTAATGACATGCTACCAATTGGTGACTCTATTAAATCAAAGCTAGCCTATAAAAGTATTGCAGCGGCTTGGTTTGTTTCGAACTGTAACTCTCATAATAAAAGAGAAAGATTAGCATTAAATGTGATAAAACAACTAAGGAAGTATAATATGACGGTGGATGTGTACGGTAGTTGTGGGTATGAACAGTGTCCAAAAAAGTTTATGAACAAATGTTTGCAAAAGTTACAGCGAGATTATTACTTCTATTTCGCTTTTGAAAATTCACGCAGCGAAGATTATGTTACTGAAAAGTTACTACGTGCTCTTCAAAATTACGTCGTACCCGTAGTTTATGGCGGTGCTGATTACAAAAGGTACTTTTTATAAATGTACCTATTTATGTAACATAAGGCAAAAGTTTTTAACTGGTGCACTCTACGGAGCCGAAACGTGGACACCCTCAGCGGGAATGTTCAAGTTCAAAGTCACTCAGCAAGCTATGGAAAGAGCTAAGCTTGGTATCTCGAAGGGTTCTTATCCGGAACGAAGTAATTCACCAGATAATTAAAGTAACAGCCGCAGTGTATTAGCAAGCTCAAGTGGCAATGTCACACACATCTGTCGTAGAATAGATAACCGCTGTTCTAGAGCGGGGACCGCGAATTAGCAAACGTAGTGTAGGACACCCTTAGGTTCGATGGCGTGATGATATACGTAGTACAGATGCTAACGAATGGAAACGAAAAGCTGAAAATACGGGAGAGGCTTACATCTAATACTCTTTTATCTATATAACAAATGATCATCCCCATACCTACGCTTGAGTCACGAGTCTTAGGCACTGCACAGTTTTTTGTCTCTGCATCGTGATGAAAACGGCACCTATATTGTGATACCATTGAATGCCGAGAAGTATCGTCTGTTTTAAAACATTCATTATCATTAAGAATAAACATAAAATTGAATATCTAATTCAATTGTATGTTTTCTCATTTGATGTAGGCAACATATTAACATTCTGCATTTTCACAAGGTTTTATTTCTATAGACAATGGACACCACTTTATTTGAGACATAAAACCCATCTCAACAATTAACAATACATAGATACATACAAAAAAATAAAACAATAAACATCTAATCTATCATCATCTATATCTATTCTATCATTCTATTTCTCTTGTAACGTTTGTTAGTTTATTAACGCCTAATGTTTATTCTGAATTAGATAAACTTTATTTGATCCTACAGAGCTGAAATTTGGCGTTTTGGTTCTGTTCTAATGACAATAAAATGTATTTATTCTAAATCTAGGATTGAAAACAGTCAACATGCACGGATTGGAAATTTATGTAAATATTTAAGATTTTTTCTACTGTAATCATTTTATTTATTTCAGATTTATGCCCGATGGAATTTACATTAACGCCGATGAAATGACTGTTGTGACGCTCGTGACGTATATGATTAAAATAATAAAAGACAAGAACAGTTACTACGATTTCTTCAAGTGGCATAATCACTACTCTTATCATGACCCAGAAGAAACACCAGAAACAGATCCTTACTGTTCATTATGTAGTTTTATTAACAAAATTAATTCTAGTAAAACTTCTATACTAGAAAATTTTTCTAAGTGGTGGAATGTATAATGTCCTGTTTATTGTGCCTTAGAAAGAAAGTAAAAAAATAAAGAATAAAACATTGTTTAATGATATTACTTCTAGTAGCCAATCAGCCTCAGTAACAAATAATACAACCTCATCTCTGCGGTTATGAATCTAAAGTAAAGCAGGCAGGACACGTTGCTCAGCGAAATGGAGTGAGGTTGTGAGAGAGTGGAGACCAAGGCAAGGCACGCGGAGTATTAATCGATGCAAGATGCATCGATGATATTGTCACCATCGCGAATCGAACGAACCAAATTGGCACAGGGCCGAAGTAGATGGCATAACAAGACAGAAACCAATAACCAACAGTGGGATCGGTAAAGACGGCCGGAGATGATGACGATGATTTAAACCTCAGCCCAAATCTTCAACTATGTCGCAGATTTTTATAAGTTTTAGCATGAATAAGTAACAAAAATACATATAAATAACCAAAAGTTTAAACAAACTTTCGCATTTGTAATATTACTGTGACTCGTAAATTTTATGTTAGTAAATGTATTAATGTTTGTTTATAGCTTTGAAGATATTTGCATCAGAGTTTTAGAGAGTTTGTTCTGGCTTCACTGTGTCAGAAGCTCTACTTTGAATAAAGTAGGTAGGTAGTAGGTACTACTAACTATTCGTTTGACGTTTGGATGCGTTCGCGGGAAATGAAGCTTGATTGTCAATTAACCTGTCCATCCAACGGCGGATATGGACCAGGTGTTTGATTTCCAACCTTTTCCAAACTTCCCAGTTCGTTGTTATGCAGGATGAACTGTTTTAAAGTACCATATTCCACAGAGATGTCTAAAGTCTCAGAGCTTAAGTCAATTTTATGCACAAATTTTGTGTTTACGGACATAAATCATCAAAGTGACAAATTGTCTACGAAATGAGTTTATGCGTTTTTTTTTATTAATTAAAAAAATAATTAACATCTCGGCAGTTGTGTGTACAATTGAGGCATATTCTCAATGTCTAGTGACACTGACAATCCCCTTTAGTGTAGAAAATTAAAACAACTTCTATTTTTGTTCTTGTGTGTGTGCTATATACCACCATGCTAAATGTCACTAAGGTCTTGTACATCAAGTCCCGAACTAATAAAGCCCTGTTTTTTTATAGGTGACAAGTTAAGTATTTGACCATAGCTCACCTGCTGTTAAGTGACGGAGTGGTCGACGTATTTATCAATTACCTATTCTGTTTCTATTGTACAATACGAGACGTTTTGTCATTAAAAACGGCCGGAAAAAACACATTTCTTGCATATATTTGTTAGTGTGAGTAAACAATCAATTTCCACTCAAAGATGAATTGATGCTTAAATAACAGGGAGAATTTATTTAAGTTTAAGAAGATGGAGAATGCCGACAGGAATAGGCACGGCCTATCAAACTTTGCTACAATAAATAAATGAAGTAAAAGTTTGACCCCTATTCAGCCTGTTGCTTGAAACTTTGGAACCATTTCGAAGTATTTCTCGAATACTTAGATAGCAGGTATTAATCATTTGGATCTTCTACATTTCTTAGTTCGTAGTACACTTTGTATAGGCGCAACCATTCTGTGTACCTAGAAGAGAATTTAATTGACATACTTTCAAATTTGATGCCCGAAATTATGACAGTGAAAGAACCATTGAAATCGATACATTAGTTCTTGAGACGACGACAGCGCGAAAGACTAGGAAAACAAACTAAAGCTAAACAAATATGTATCCATTTCAGAATTTTCACAAACTCGCGAAGTGGAAATGTAAACAACATCCACATTTGAAACTGTTCATACGAACGTAACATAAGTTAACGCACATTTAAAGATGTAAATAAGTTCACAACTAGAGATGTTGAAATGCTAAGTTTATTGCCCGTGACTATATGTAGGTGCTACTTAGTAACAGAAAATATTTAAGCTTATCACCACAGGTATTAGGTTAGTTTTTTTTATTTAGTATGTAGCCGTATTAGTACCACATCCGCAACTTGAGTGCGGTGAGCCTATGGTGATGCCTAGATGGGTTTTTACTAAAATATCGACTTTCTTCGGGAAGTCGTTGAATTTGTAAACACAAATAGCTAAATATGAAATGTTAAACTTAGTTATTGCTAACAGCGGCTTCACAATGTCTATTATTCTCGCGTTATTGGCTAGCTCAATACATCTCTGTGGATAATAGATAGATAAGCGTGTAGTTTGTTATGTTAAGACTTGCTGTAGTTAGTTTTACTAAAAGAAAAAACTCAGTCAGCATCCTTTTAATAGCATCTTCAGTACATTAAATCTAATATTTTTTGAGTGTAACTACACGTGCAAAACGACTCACGCCTCATAGAAACGCGCTAGACTGTGAAAGGAATGTCTTAATATGCAAAATGAAGATATGACGCTCGAGATATTGACGCAGAATGACGTACATACTTAATTAATAATATACATCTATTTAAAAAAAAAACAATCGCCACAATATGTACCTATGATAGAGAAGTGCTCGACCGATTACTCACGAAGCTGTCCATGTGACATGTCGACAGAATTTGTCAATCCCGTACCTTCTTGGATTTTCTATTAGCGTTAACGCTATTCAAGTGTTACTTGGCTAAACCTGCAAGACGTTGTTTGGGTGCAAAATACTTTGTTAAATTTACGGGGAACGTAAAAAAATTGAATAGTAAAGTAGAAAAAACAAATTGCACCGGCGCGAAGTCGCGGCGGGTAGCTAGTTTTAAATAAAACAAAGGAGCAACTGTTTTCGGCAAAATTCGTAAGTTTCTAAAAACGAGATTTAAAATTTGTCATACATGTAAATTAAAGCCTTTTTTTTGTAGTAAGTAGCTTTTGCGCGCTATGTATAGTAAGTACTTTTCAAACCTAAACACAATAATGATAAATAAAAAATACATTATTTGCTGAAATTTTGTATTACTTTTAACCACAATACCGATAGCGATTTCACATCGTTGTGTATAACTAAATCATCTGTACATGTGTTTGTCACTAAAACACACACAAAAAAATCATTAATATCGATTCAGACTTTTAGGAGGAACAAAACAGCTGAAGCGATTTTGATAAATATTTTTGTGTGTGAGTTGGTCCCTGAATGATTTAGATTAACAATTAGACCCGGTAGGTGGCGCTGCTATCGTACACCGCCTCACAAATAGCCTCGCCGTACAAAACCTATGTTACCTTAGTACCTATTTACACGAAGTAGTCTTAGACTGCTTGTCGAGAGATCGTGGTTTTTCTTGTCTTATCAATTAGCCCAGTATAATATACTATATACTATACTTATATTATAAAAAACCTATGTGTGTATGTTTATTCGGGCATGCGTTCGAGTGGAGCTTGCTAATAGCGCGCGTAAATGTCAACGTGTGTGCGCGCACGCGCGTTTGTGTGTGTGTGTGTGTGTGCGCGCTTGTGTGCTTGTATGTTTTATTATGATGAGATGTTTTCATAAAATAGCTGCATTTTAAAGGTCTCAAAAGAGACAATAGGGTTAGCAACAAAGGCTTAAACATTCATAATCATATACTTAGTCGACGGTACAGCTTCATCAAATGTGACATCTTCTGCTATTTTCGCAATATCTTTATATTTAAGTTCTAAAATAGTATGCCAGCCTAATTTTGCAGCTGCCTTCTGAGATCCAATGGACGTCATCCAAGCACCAGCTGCCGGAATATTGAGCTCCTTGCAGGTCACCATTCTAAAGTAATATAGGATACAAAATTAAAAACGTTAGCTGTCTATAGGTTGGCTTATTCTTTTAGGGCTAGTATATAAACCAGTAGTAAAATAAAAAAATATAATAAAATACAAACCTGGCTTTGAAAATTTCTTCTGCAATGCCAAGGCCTCTGTAATCTTTATGGACAACTATGCCAACATCATCATAAAACACGTCCAAGTCTAGTTTATCTCTGAATTCGTAGTAAACATTAACCATGTAGTTTGTCATTTCAAAAAACTTCTTCATCTGTTTTGTTTTCACCACCTGCCAAAATAAAATGTAGTACGTGTTAGTCGATATAATTTTTGTCATTTTTTTTTTCTTTAGTTTTGCCGTCGCGTTTTGAGAATTTGCCAGTGTGAAGTATTTTATATTTTCAAGTTTTAAAAGTTAAATAAGTGTCCTCGAAACTATAGTTATAATCAAAGTACAGTCTTGGTCAAGTATAGTCCGTGTCAGTCAAGTCCAGTCATGCTTTAGTAAAGTCGTGGTGACTTTACTATAAAGCTTCGATGGAATTTTGGAAGCAACACAAAAAGACATGTTTCACCACATTATATCATTTTCCCACACTCGCGCTTGTGACACTTTATGAATCAAACACCACCATTTTTAAGTATAAAACACGCGAGAAAACACTAGTTTTGAAAAAAAATACAACGGGACGACACGACTCTTTCCGCGTTCCCGCCAAAAACCACTTTTGACATTCCATTCTTTAGAATGTGTATAGAAGGTCGCACTGCGCAGTGCATAGAGATATCGTTTCTTTTTGCAGTGTCTTTTGTTGCCAATTTCTACAGAATAACAGATGGTAAATAGTAAATCTTCTTATTAAGAAGCCGTCTATTAAGGTACTAAGGTAGTACCACCGCAATATTAGATATTCTGGCAGCTTATTCATTTTACATTACTATGTTCCGGTTTGAAGAGTACCGCAATTACAGGGCTGTTGAGATTACCCATCAAGTAATGAGCGCCAAAGCAGCGATGACTTGAACCTTGTTTTGTTACATAAATTTCTATGTATGGCTGCAATGGTCATGGACTTGCGTTATTTCTTACCATCAGTATAGCGTCACGTTAATCTCATTACTTTAACATAAACTAAAAAAGCAATAATGGGCTTGCCTTCGTAATCATAAATCAGTTCTTTAGCATAACTTATTATATTATAAATACTGTTGTAAGTAAAAGTTGGCATTTCCCGATAGGCTAACTGTGACTATCTTTAAAACATGACTAAAAAATTTTCTATGCAATCATCGTAACATGCATCGTAACGGCAATGAATTTGACTATTAATTAGATGTAACTGGCTTTTAGCCGTTTTTAATTAATAAATAAATAATTAATTAAATAAATAATCGTAGACTGAATCTCATCATTTGGAAAGGAAATCACAGTTAAACTTATTAATACTAGTACATATAAAGTTAATAAGTTGGGTCAGTTATTAGCTATCTTACTGTAAGCATTTTCTGTCCATCCCACTTTGGTTCACTTTTCTTATCGATGTACATAATAGAACCGGCTACGATGTTCAATGAGCCTGAGTTATCGTCCAAGCAACACGCATCTATCTGACAATGCTCACTTACAGCGAGACTCAAATAATGCTCTTTATATTCTTCTATCGCCTCAACATTTTTGTACAAATCTGAAAATAAATGTAATAGTTTCTTGAAAACGGTTTATTTAAAAAAAAATGTTATAGTCTCCTTTAAGCACTGTTGTAACCTAATCGTACAAGATTTAACAAAATATTCCGTTTAAATTCTATCTGTACCACAAAGCAAAATATAGTATACTCACCGGCTGCTTTATGCACTGGTTCCTCAGGCATATAGAATTCTAAATATAATTTTGAAATGTCATCGTATTGTTCAGGTCCCACTTCTTGAATTCGAAACTTAACCTCTGTTCCATTCACTTTTCTTATGAACCTTGTCCAAATCCTTGACGTTGGCATTGCGTCTACGAGTATCTTGTCACTAACATAAATCACATTCACAAATTATCTAGAAGATTTTACTTATCTGAAGATAGCACCTTTTGTACCTATCTTGTCTATATCAGACAAGTGAAATCAGAAAGTCACTTTACTGCACAAACACAGGTAGGTACTACATAATTTTCAAATGCGTTAGTCTTGAAATTCTACACTCAGTTCTACAGATACCAACATACATATATGTATATACTAAATCTAATAACCTATACCTCTCGACCTTCATGTTAATATATCTAATTATTTATTATCTGTCTATTTTATCTAAAAATTCAGAAAAGCGAAGTGTTGTTTGTTTCATAGAGTAGGTACCGAATTACAAGCGCGAGTGTGGGAAAGTGATATAATGTAATGTGGTAAAACTTGATTTTTCGTCTTGCTTCCAAAACTCCATCGAAGCTTATAGCAAAGTCGCCACTACTTAACTAAAGGATGACTAGATTTGCCTGACACAGATTGGACTTGACCAAGACTGGACTTTGACTAAGTACTTATTTAATTTATGGAACTTCATAATATCAAAACACTTGACACTAGTAAATGCACTAAATGCGACGCCAAACTCAATGAAGATTAGAACTGTGCCGATAAAAATAAAAGATTTTTTTTATACGCTCCACAGACACTGTCAACTTTAATTACATTTTTTTTAATACAATTTTACAATACAAAATAGGAAAGTTACGTTATATATCTAATCATATTAGAAAGTTGAAATGGCAGCTGGCTGGACGCATCTGTCGCAGAACCGATAACCGCTAGGTAGATGTGTTGCATAGTGGATCACGAATCAGTATCGGTAGTGTCAGATGCTCTGAGACAGGGACAACAGGATGAAAATGAAAAACCAAAGATCAGACTGAGTGCTGAGATATTTTTCTCGCTTATTATTGAGTAAGGCACTTCAGTTCTCCTTTTACAAAGGGCATAATTAGCCAACTGACAGGTAAGAATAAGAACATCTGGTAATGCGGTGGTACCTACCTAGAATACCCACTTCTAAAGATAAAGATGTACGGTAGCGCTTCGGCGTCAATAGGCTTTTATGAAAATTGTTGTTCCTTAGTATCACATACTGGCAACCAAATCTTGAAAAATATTTAAAAATTCATATCGCAAAATATATGACCTTCAAAGTTATAAAACATTAAAAGAAGTAATTGATTGATTCAGGCGTTACTTTGCGGAAGTTCATTTTGAATGTTCAATGGTTATATTTAGTTTATTTCCGCTTAACAGTCGTTCCAGTTCCAACAGTGACGAGGAGACTTAAACTATACTAATTTAACACTGCTTATTAATTAATAAGCAGTGTTAAATTAGTATAGTTTAAGTCTGCTTATTAATTAATAAGCAGTGTTAAATTAGTATAGTTTAAGTCTCCTCGTCACTATTGAAACTGGAACGACTGTTAAGCGGAAATAAACTAAATATAACCATTGAACATTAAAAGAAGTAGCAAAAATGTTGAGCGGTAAAGTCTCTACATTGTATTGAGAGAAATGGGTCAAGGTATCCGTTCAAATGTTCTACTTAATGAAACACAAAAATTGAGATACAGCAATATTAGGTGGCTAGCTGTGCTGCAAAGAAAAATATGGGATGCTTGAGAGATATTCGAGATGAAAAAAAGTAAGTAAATTTTTATTTGTGTCGCTTGAAATGACAGGATCAACAAAGTTTACAAAATTGCGATTTATGATGTAGGTATTACAGAAATGAATTTTAAATACTTTTATACTTTTTAATTTTCCTGATGGTAGATCTCCTTAGCAGGAGTTCGTCTGGGTAGGTACCACCGCAGTACCAGTTATTCTGCCGAAATAATAGTAAGTAGTAATAAGTAGTGTGTAAACAAACATTACTGTGTTGCGGTTTGAAGGGTACTGCAGCTAGCGAAATTACTGGGCTGTTGAGACTAACCATCGAAAGTCTCAAAGTAATGAGCGCCGGAGCAGTGATGTTCTGAACTTTGTTTTTTTACTCAGAGTTCTGTGTATCGCTGCAATGGTCATGGACAGGCGTTATCTCTTACCATCAGGAGAGCGTCTCGTTCGTCTCATTACATTTTACATAAAAAAAAGCGAAAAAAAAAACAAATCAAATGAAAATTAAGAGCACTACCTATAATAATTGACTGCCGTATAGCTCAGTCGGGAGTACCTACGCTTGCCTCATGAGTTGTGGGACATGGGGCCGAATTGCATACAGAACAAATACTTATATCTAACGCAGATAGGTGCAGCTCTTTGTTCTGTGTTTGGGTGTTCTATAATTATGGATGTTGGTTTTTCTCAAAATAATATTGACAAGTCACTTATTAGAGAAAAATACACACAATTTTTAATTAGGGTAATTCAAATTGCAAACATTCGCGCGAGACGAAACAAACAGTAGTGGGGAGACGGTATAGATCAATATTGACAGGTTTTGCGAATATAAAATATGTTATCATCATCATAATCAATATATCATATTCTACTACTGGAGGAGGCCGCCACCATAGCGCGATCTTTGGCTTTTTGCTTCCAGCCATTGCCAGCCGTCCTAGTTAATCCATCATCCATAGTCAGTCTCTGGGCATCCTACACTACGATTGCCGGTTCGTGGTCTCCACTCAAGAACACGTCTAGTGCAGCGGTTTTCGGTTCTCTAACAGATATGTTCAGCTCACTGCTACTTCAGCTTGCTAATAAAAGTAAATAAATATCGTAGGACTATACACACAGCGCCATCTGGTCCCAAACTAAGCAGAGCTTGTGTGATGGAAGTCAGGTAACTGATAGAATACATACATACTTTTTTGTAAATACATACTTATAATACATACAGTAGGTACACCCAGACACAGAACAAACATTTGTTTATTCTCAAAATGTTTGCCCTGAGTGGGAATCGAACCCACGCCCTACAGCTCTCAAGGCAGATATACTACCAATGAGCCAACGGGGCTGTCGGTGTACTTATTACGGAGTAATAAGTACACTGCGCTATGTCGGTGACTTTTGTTTTCTGGTGAATTACTTCGTTCCGGTTATGATTCTTTAGAGAAATGCCGAGCTGTTTCGTTAGCTTGCCAAGTGACTTTGAACTTTTGGACTGCTTCCACTGAAAGTGTCCACGTTTTGGATCCGTAGGTCGTAGTAGTCTTTTTGTTATCTTGTTCGCATAACACAAGCTTTGCTTAAATTGTAACTATATGGCGCTGTATGAAAATGTCGTAAAATATCTATTTATCTGTTACTAGCAGACGCCTCGCGGTTTCACCCACGTATTTCCCGTTCCCATGGGAATACGGGATTAAAAATTAGCCTATGTCACCCGGGGATAGTGTAGCTTCCCAACGGTGAAACAATTTTTGAAATCGGTCTTGTAGTTTCGGAGCCTATTCATTACAAGCAATCAAATCTTTCCTCTTTATAATAGTACAGACTAGTTGCGACCCGCAATTTCAGCTAAATTGATAAAAATTAGCTTATATCTTAATCCAGATAGACTATAAACTCGTTGCTAGCATTATTAAATTGTAACAACGTTCAATGCTGATCAAATTGATTAATTATTTATCGGCATGATAGTACAAAATTCGAATATAGCACTGAATTGTAAAAGACATTTGTACATAATATTTACAAATACTTTTTGCACATTGCCTGGACGAAATCGCTCTAGGCGATAAGACCGCCCTTATACATCATCTATTCTATTGTTTTGTTATATTATTATATCTTCTTTTTTTTTGTTTGTTGTTTGTTTCCTATTTGTATTAATTATGATCTGTGTTTCTGGTGTATAATAAAGTTATATTCTATTCTATTCTATTGCCTAGCAATTCTGTTGCCTAAAAAGTTATTGGCAGCGTATTAAAAAATGATCACAGTTCTGTTGCAATATTGTTTTCAAATTCAAAATATGGCCCCCTAGAGGCTTAACAAAATGCTAAATTAATTCCACTGCTGCTTTTAAGTACCCATTTAGGTAATAACAGGCAACATTATTACTAAATTAAGTCTGGCAGATGTTTGTATATAGGTTTTAGAATAAATAATATTGCATTTTTTTTAATGTAAAGATAATGAGACAAACGTCTCCACAGCCCTGTTATTTGACAGACCTGTTAGTTTATTGGTAGTATGCATACTTCGAGAGCTGTAAGGCTCACGCCTTACAGCTCTCGAAGTATGCATGTTCGATTCCCGCCCAAGAAAAACACTGTGTGGTGTAAACAAATGTTTGTTCTATGATTGGGTGTACTGTAATTATGTATTATAAGTAGGTATATACTTACAAAAAAAACGTATTAAGTATTGTATTAGTTATATGACCTCCATCATACAAGTTTTGCTTAGTTTGAAGTCAGATGGCGCTGTGTGTATTATCCTGTGATAGTAAATAGATAAATGTTTATTACTAGCTGCGCCCCACGGTGTTACAAGCCCCAGGGTCTCAGATACCTCCACACAAAATTTCATCTAAATCCGTTCAGTAGTTTTGCGTGACAGAGTAACAAACATCCAAACTTTCACATTTATAATAATATTCGTGGGATTTTATTTCATTTTGCTAACTGCAGTACCTACCCTTCAATCCGGAAAACAGTAATTTTTACACACTACTGCTTGGCGGTAGTATGTAAAAATGCAGCGGTAATGCAGTGGTACCAACCTAGACGACCTCATGCTAAAGAGATCTACCACCAAGAAAATAATAATAATTTTAGTGTGATATTATGATAGGATATAATGGTTTCCTAAGAATAGTAGAAAAAACCGCGGGCACAGTTAGTTCATACATAGAGTAGGTACTCTCAAAGTTGAATCAATTAAAGTTAACTCGCAGATTGTTCATAGGTAGGTACATAAGTTTGAAAAGTTCGCACATAAAGAAAAGTACTATAACTAATCTATTAAGAATTGGGGGGTATCAAAACTTTACAAAGGGGTTGTATTTAAAGGGCACAGAGGGCGTGCAAATATTGATTCAAGACCGTTAACTTGCGAGCAAACAAAGATGTGGACTCGAGAGGGTGAGCGAGTGTGTTGAGCTGATATGTTTATATTGCTATTTATGCTAACTTATATGCAGTGATTTATGTAAATATTAATCAGTGTTTTAAAACTCATTTTATGATAACATTTTGAAGTGACTTGTAACATTGGTGTTATCAATAAGATATTTGTATTTGTATTTGTAGAACATCTGCTTCAAGAGCTATAAGGCGTGGGTTCGATTCCCACCAGAACAAACATTTATGCGACGATAAATGTTTGTTCTGTGTCTGGATATTCTGCATGTATATATACAAATAGTATTCTATCAGTTATCTGGTTGCCATAGTAGAAGCATTGCTTAGACATTTTTTGCTTAGACAGCCTTTGTGGCTAGAAAAATGTCCTAGAATATTTATTTATTAAGTGCTAAGAAGTTTCGTCTGATAGGTCTGATCGTCGCAATACATAAGGATACTGGTATCCTTATGTATTGCGACGATCAGACCTATTCATCAATGCCAATAACTTTTGCTGAGGGTTTGTTCCTGAAATTATGAAAAAAACAGCCGTTTTACTGAAAGCGAAAAAGAAAATATTGTTTGCAATAACTAAACATAACTACTATATAAGCATTGTTCTTGTTCAGAGAGTGCTTGTTCGAAAAGCGCATAAAGAAGCTGATTATAACTCCTTGAATTAAATTTACATCTTTACTTAAATTTGCCCGGCAGTCGCGGAATCTTGATAAAATTGGAACTTGTTCATTAGGGAAATGGTACAAGAGCTTTTTTCAACTTAATTTTGTTAACAAGTTTGCAATCTTTCAAGTTATAAGGAACTTGTTTGAGGACACTGAATTATGGCAACTGGCTACACTGTATACCTACTGGCTATATACTGTATACCTACTGGCTATATTTTTGTATCGATGTTTATCCCAGTGGTTAGCGTAGTTGGTTCCACACGCCGAAGAGCGTGGGTTCAAACCCCAACAATGAGTTTGAGCTGCCGGTAAAAGAAAAACATCGTGAGGAAACCATAATATAGTGGTAGGGTATTTTCTAATACTCGACTGGCTAGCAACCCACTACGGCTCACTTAATGTTAAGTGACGGTGTAGTCGATGATGGTAGCCATACCTGGAATGGACCTAGCTCTCAAGTGAGCTCGCTTCTTCTTCAGAGTTCAAAAATGTACACGTACTTAAGTACACACGAAACAACCAAACTCCGATTAAAAAATTATATTTATCTTGTGTACCTTACTAAAAACCTACTAAAAGACAGTCCTATTGGTTCACTCGTAGTACGTTTGCTCGAAGAGCTGAAGGGCATGGGTCCGATTCCCATCCAGGATAAACATTTTGTGGTATAAACAAAGTGTTTGTTCTGTGTCTGGGTGTTCTGTATTTATTATAAGTGAATAAGTATTTACAAAAAAAAAGGATTTAAGTATTCTATCAGTGATCTGAGTTCCATAGCACAAGCTTTGCTTAATTTGGGGTCAGATGGCACTGTGTCTAATGTTCTACGATATTTATATTTATTAAAAGCGTCTGAAGAAAAATAACAAGATTTAATACATTTTCCGTCTTAAAATTTTCATTTATTGTGTGTTCACATCGATCACAATATAAATATCAAATTGTGGTACAAGTGATCGATCACAGTCTTCACATGTTTTGATGCACGAGTAATTTCCATTTCACAGACAGCTTTTGTATTATTTTTTACATTAATTTATCATAACATTGCCAAACCTGTAGAAGTTTTTTTTGAAAATAAAAGCTTGTATTCAACAACATTAATTCTTGACAGTGACAACGTATCGTTTTAAATAATACGTTATGTCAATAATATAACTCGACTATGGGTAAAAGGAGCCAAGTTTAAAAAGTTTCATCTCACAATATAATATATTGTGTCTACACTAATTATAAAGAGGAAAGATTTGATTTTTTGTTTGTTTGTTTCTCAAATTTTTATTTTAATATATTACTGAACCTGTGTCAAAATTCTCGTTTAAGGTATAAAACCTATTAACAAGGAGCCACTTTTAATACCTTGCTACTTAGAATGAATCTTGCTGAGCGATAACTGCTTTGTTAAAAAGACTCCAAAGGACTTTTAGGCTGAGACAAGTTAATGAAGACGTTTTCAAGTCGAATGGTTGAAAGCCTAATTTAGATGTCTGAAATGTTTTATTGCTATAAATAAGGTTAAAGATTGTATAAATGATTGTGTTGACCTTTTATGCTGTTTACCCAAAAACTAAAATCATGTAAATTTTTTTGGGCACATTAACTGTTTTTTTACTTTCATTTTAAAAGTCAGGACAAGAGACGTTTGTTATACTGTAGTAACATTCTACTTAGTTATGACATAACATATACCATTACAGTACATGAGTGGTGTGGAATGCATATATATAATGAGTATATACTTCTTGACGTAAATGCATTGTTAAATTTGCTTTCATAGTGGGATGCAATTCAGAAAACTGATGATAACAAAATCGGGGGATTCATTTTGGTGTAACAGATACATGTACATCCAAAATTAAATGATTGTGTCATCGCAGATGGCAAACATATCTAATCTGGAGCTAGCTCTCGAGCGAGGCTGTTGAAATACACCGTTAGGTGCTTGGCAGCAGATTCACAATATAGACATAAGTTTCTCCCTACAACAAACACAAATTGGTAAGATGAGGCAAGGGATTTATCTTACAGACATGTTAAGTGATGATTTTCATCAATGGTTATATTTTAAAATATGCTCTATCTATAGTTATTAGGTGCCGCCCCATACTGCAAACCTTATTACACGGACATGAGTGGCAAAAAGAGCTTACAAATACAACGGCGGGAATGTATATAATACAACGGCGGGGATGCGGGAACGCGGAAAGAGTCGTATCGCTCCATTATATTATTTTCCAAAACTGGTAATTTTTCGAGACTGGAAAGCATTGAAGATTTGAAGACTGATTGAAAGGACAAGGGATTGGACTGACACGGACTGGACTTGACTACTTTTTAACTTATGAAACTTGACAATATCAACACTTGACACTGGCAAATAGACAATAAAAAATACGCAAGAAATATAAAATACGTCAATATGATTAAATGTATAAAAAAACGGTACGACCCCAAAATATTTCTTGATGGACAAAGGGATAAAACAGAGCATGTTTTGAAATATCACTACCGTTCAACACCTTTAGTTATTACCCTACATATTTTAATTAGGCTGCAGAGAAAGCATTTTCAGTTTTAAATCCCCTTAAACTAACTTCCGTATTTAGGTCAACGCAGTTTGCAGTGCTCTCGTGCAATTCCGTTTATTGTAGTCGTTCCAGCTTCTATTGAGGCTCTCTTCGCTCTCATTATAGAGAATGGTCAGCTCCGTACCCACACTCACCTGTTACATGTAACTGCGACAAACTTATGTGTGAAGTTGACCAAACGATAAAACTGAAGTTTTCTACGAAAACCTATGAGTTTAGTTCAGGAGTCACTATAGTGGTTCCCTCATACAATTTTATAGATAAGTTGGTTGCATTGTACTCTAACTAGAACGAGCGAGACTGAACTATAAGCTGTTGCCATAATGTTCAAATTTGAATGTTTTAATAGGCACATGATGTGGACGCATATTGACATTAATATTATGCAAGATATGCTCTTCGTAAACCGCAACCATAGAAGAAAGAAACTGATTTTCTATGTTTAGTGACTCAGATTTTCATCAAAGTGTTGCATATTATAGTCATCTAACATAATTCTATTCTGGGTTACCTAGCACACCTGTGTTTATCATCTTCGATCACCACTGGCCTGCAAATTCGACAGCAATATTTAATCCATAAGAAAATCCCGCCCTTTCTCCTGCAATACACCAAAAAGGTTTGTTTCTTTATTAGAAAGAAAGTGTTTTTTCTGACATCTATACAATGACTGTGTAGGTGTCGATGTCCTGGAATGGATATTTTTCTGCTGCTGACAGCATATCGTTCCGTTCCGTTTCGTCCGGTCTCGTTACGTTTCGTTGCGTTCAGCACAGCACAGCGCGCTACGCAATACTGCTGTTGCCTTACTGATCATGTCCTCATAGGAAACAAGCTTCGATTTTACGGGATCCACAGCCCTGCCCTGTCCATACCCGTCTACTTCTATGTCTAAGCCAACGCAGGTCGTGGTAGGACGCAAGTAGAGGTCGCGATGTATCGTCAGTAACAAAAGATGTGATATGCGTCGACAAGCAAACATACTCACATTCGTAATTTTAAGTTTAAGTTAGAATGTCTGTACAAAAAAACGTTAATATAATAAAATCAAGTCTAACTAGTTTGTAAAAGTAAACGCTTTTTTGGCTATTATGCTATCACTTGAATCGTATTCATCTCATTGGATAGTAGCTGTTCGTGTTCAATCTAAAAATTATAATGAAATGTCAATAACAATTAATTAATCATTACTTACAAGTAATTTAATGATATCTCAATAATATTATGTTTCTACTAGGCTTTATTTATTTATAGATAATATAAGTTTTTCACTGAAAGTGTCGGCGTGAAAATTAATCCTACCTTACGCTTGCAGTAAAAATAGCATAAAATTTCGGTTTCACGGTGAAAGGTTTCCGGTAAAATATTATATTACTTTGTTCATGACAAAACGTGGGATCGAAAAAATATTGGATAAGAGCCAAGAAACTTATTTTAGCTGGAAAATGAATTATGTAGATATCCACTCAAAAAGAATTGAATCATAAGTATTTATTTATCTATGTTGGTACGTATTTAAAATCAATTACGACACGAGAATGATAGCGAATAACAGCATTTTCAAGATAAGAGCCTATCCTAGTTAGATAAGAAAACTTTTTATGTCCTACTTATAAAATACAGTTACAAAAATTCACGTTCATTTAATGAAGTGGTACGATTTCCGTTCAAATAATTTTTTCCATTTATGGACAAATGGAGCATAATTTTACAGTGAAATCAAACCTACTTTAACTCTCCTTATATATTTTAGCGTGACGTCAATGTTTTCAAATCTAGAAGTGTTTAATCTGAGGCGTATACCAATACTGAGCGTCATACGTATGTACGTCTATAAAATATCAATGTAAGTGCAATCATAAGTTCCCACGGTCGCCAACTACAGTCTTAAGTTTGCATAGCGTCGTAAATGTTGTAAGTTAAAACATCTTGAGTGTGGGATAATTGATTAATGTTGATTTAAACCCCTTCAGTCTTTTTACCTTTACCAGTAACGTTTTATTAAAAATATCATTCTCCTTTGGTTTCCTTGTTTCCGATCCGGTAAAATAAATTGGAAAGACCCACAAAGGAAATTTCCCGTAATTTACTAATTTATTAATCCACTTGATCTTTTTGCGTTAGCTATGTAAAGAGAATTGTGATTTTCGCGATAATTTTTTTAGCTTTCGTTGAATAAATTATGAACTGGTTTTTCGTTCTTTTACTTAGACAATTAATTGGGTAACTTTTATAAGGTAATATATAACAAATAAATAATTGACTGTTATTTTAGAAGACTTCAATAAATTAGCACAAGTGAAAACTTTTTTGGCTTTTGTGTAATCACTTATCTCCTATTTATTTTATAAATCAGTAGCTGTTTGTTTTTCATGTAAAATAAAATAAAATAAAATCTCACTCAGCTAACCTGATGTTAAGAGACTGCGTAGTCGATAATAGTAGAGCACACCTAGTCTGGAATTGAACTGGCTTTCAAGCTTGGCGACAGATTTTCAACCCGAGAGTGGTAGACTGGTAACTAGCCAGCCTAGTTTTAGAAAATACCCTACTACTATGATAAGGTTTCCACACGATTTTTTCCTTCCCCAGCAGCTGAAGCTCATTCTTAGGGTTTAAACCCACGTCATTCAGCATGAGAACCGACCGTACTAACCACTGAGCTAAATTATCGCTAGAAATGTAATAAGCAAATAATTTGGCTATTTAAGGCATGTTTTGAATCTCCACATTGCTTGATGAAGCAAAGATACAGTATATGGCGTACGATTTAAAAATATCTAATGATTAATTTACTATTCTTAATAAAGTTTTATTAGATTTTCTTGGTGGCAGATCTCCTTAGCAGGAGGTTGTCTAGGTAGGTACTACCGCAGTACCAGCTATTCTATCGCCAAACAGTAGTGTGTAAATATTACTGTGTTCTAGTTTGAAAGGTACTGAAGCTAGCGAAATTATAGGGCTGTTGAGACTAATCATAAAACAACTTACTGTCAAGAGAGCGTTTTGTTTGTCTAATTAATTTTATACCTTAAAAAAAGTCAAGAGGGACGGTGTATATGCTTTGAAGCCCGGCATCAAGTCGATGGATCTTATATTTATTAACATACTCACTTGAAAATAACTAAAGCTTATTCTAATTCTATCCGATGCAGACTTAACAAGTTTAAAAAGTTATGAAGCGAGCGAGGGAAATGCGATCGGTCGGGTTCCGCCGTCTCGAACATATTACCATAATCCCGTATCTATTGATTTTGCGCCACTTTTCTAAGCGCGCCTGCCTGCTTTTTAATACAATTATGGGGATATCTGATATCGGAACAATTTTTACCTTATAGTGTAAAAACTAAGGGTTATGTGTTTTACAGTGTGTTACAATGTGTTCCTGTTCCCGTATCTCTACAGGAACAAGCGCTGTACAATAGAAGCGACGAGACGGAAAGACCCTAGAAGGAAAAGACGAAAAGAGCGACCTGTGAAACGATGGAATGACGATATCATAAGTACAGCAGGATAGGCATGGATCAAAATGGCTAAAGTCAGGGAAAACTGGACTAAACTGGAGGAGGCCTATACCCAAATAGGGGTTTCTTTACAAGTCAACAAATGTAAAATAAGTGAAAGTTTATAAATATATATTAATCTATTACAATAATATTTAATATATGTACCTATATAAAGTAAAATACAAATGTAATATATAATTAGGTAATGGGAAATAAAAAAGGCTTTATTATTATTATACAAGTCTCTACTTGGTGGTTAGTTAGTAGTTAAGTTGAGCTGCCGGTGAAAGAAAACATCGTGAGGAAACCATAGCATGGTGGTAGGGTACTTTCTAGTACTCGACCGGCTAGCTACCACACTCCCCCTAGCTAAACCCTCAAGTTAAAAAATCTGCCGCCAAGCACCTAACGGTGTGCTTCGGCAGCCTCACTTGAGACCCAGTTTCATTCTAGGCTAGGTGTGTTTACCATCTTCGACCACACTGTTACTTAACATCAGGTGAGCTGTGGCCAAACACCTAGCCTGACAACCATAAAAAAAGCCGTCTAGGTACCACTGCAGTACCAGATATTTTGCCGTCAAGCAGTAGTGTGTAAACATTACTGTGTTACGGTTTTAAAGTGTACTGCAGCTAGCGAAAATGAAGTATGATCTACCAAGCAAAAAAAAACTCCTAAAAATCAATTCATAATTGGCGGAATGATCGCGTAACATAAATACAAAAAAGAAAGAAAAAAAACATATATTTGTCGAATTGAGAACCTCCTCCTTTTTGAGACGGTTAATAAAATAGGATGTAAAATAGCACTTTATGAACAACTCGATTCTAAATTTTAAGTACATAGTTAATCCGATGAACCATTTCCGCGTAAAGCAATAACAAACTCAAAAACCTTTTGCATTTATAATTTTGGTGTGATTTATTAATTTTATGTATGTAACAGAGAAACAAAACGCTCTCCTGATTGTAAGGGACAATGCTTCTCCACAACTATTGCAGCGATGAGTACCCAGAACTTATTGGTAGCAAAAGAAAGTCTAGGGCATTACTGCTTTGGCGCTGATTACTTTCAGACAATTCATGGTAGCCCTGTAATTCGCTAGCTATGGCTATTGCTAGCGAATTATCTAACGGAAAAAAGTAATTCTGAAGTGCGCCTTTTCTGCTTGGCGGCAGAGTGTCTGGTATTGTGGTAGTACCTTTTTTGATCGTTTGTTTTTAAATGGTTGACAAGCTAGTTGTTTGACCACAGCTCACCTGATGTTAAGTGACGGTGTGGTCGAAGATGGTAAAGCACACCTAGCCTGGAATGGAACTGGCTCTCAAGTGAGGCTGCCGGAACACACCGTTAGATGCTTGGCGGCAGATTTTCAACTTGAGGGTGGTAGCTAGCCAGCCGAGTACTAGAAAGTACCCTACCACCATGCTATGGTTTCCTCACGATGTTTTCCTTCACCGGCAGCTCAAGCTCATTGTTGGGTTTTCAATCCACGCCCTTCGGCATGCGAACCTACCGCGCTAACCACTGAGCTATCATCGCTACAAATTGTACTACTACTATTGTCTACGCTTTGTGGATACCACTTGCCACGGGGCTCGCAGGGTAGTTATTTTATTTATTAATTTTATTAATATCTGAAAAGTTAATACCTAGGTACATACTTGGTTGTAGATTTCCTTAGCAGGAGGTCGTCTAGGTAGGTACCACCGCATTACCAGATATTCTGCCGCTAAGCAGTTGTGTGTAAACATTACAGTGTTCCGGTTTGAAGGGTACTGCAGCTAGCGAAATTACTGGGCTGTTGAGACTAACCATCGAAGTCTCAAAGTAATGAGCGCCAAAGCAGTGATGCCCTGGACTTTGTTTTGTTACTCAAAGTTCTGTGTACCGCCGCAATGGTCATGAATAGGTGCTATCTCTTCCCATCAGGAGAGCATCTCGTTCGTCTTATTACTTTTTACATTAAAAAAAACATACATTTAGTTACATACATAGATTTACCTATAAGGCCAAATAAAAATTTCCACAAACAATTAATAAGTCTTGCATGAAATATGTGTACGGTGCGTTGATAACAAATACCACTTATACTCTTTATGCTAGTTGAAGAACGCGTCAACAATTAACCGCCTAAGCTGCAAGACCCACAATGTCGTGCAGCACTGCGAATTGCGGGTCGCTCTCAGTAACTATGAGTTCTGCCTGAGACTGTTATGTGGGACTCTTCGTCAGAGTGACGGCATATCCACTAAAACCCTGGAAAGTTTCCGTCTCAGTGCTTTGAGCCGGAATAACGGGCACGCTTGCGCGTTCATCCGCTATCAATTGCGTACGTACCAAACCCAGTTTTCATACAAAAATCAACTAGGTACATTATGATTTATTGAAGTAATACCTTATAGCCACTTATCTATAGCACGTTAACCGATTAAAGGCTACTTCCTAAGCTACGTCTCCCATTAGCCATCAAAGGTCATCGTGAATAAGTTATGTTGGTCTGTCGGACGAAAGCTCAGCGATCACTTCTCTAACTTTCAGACGCTAAACTTCCTAAATACGGCATACGTCAATCGTTATTTAGTCTATCGATATTTGTTAGACCTAAGTTTAGGTACAATCCTACTCCTACTACAATATTATAAATGCTAAAGTTTGTAAGTATGTATGTTACTCTTTCACGCAAAAACTACTGAACGGATTTGGATGAAATTTGGTATGGAGGTAGCTGAGACCCTGGATTAACATGGGCTACTTTTTATCATGAAAACATTTAGCGGGCGGCGTGGGACGCAGCTAGTTAATGCATAAAGGGAAAATGTATATAGATTCCAATTCTGGAGGCTTTATTTTTAAATAAATATCGTTGGACTTTACACACAGCGCCATCTGATCAAAAACTAAGCAAAGCGTGAACTATGAGGCTTAGATAAGTAATAGAATAATTATAAGTATACTTTTTTTGTAGAAACATACTTATTATGGGTACATACTGAACACCCAGACACAGAACACACGTTTTGTTTATACCACAATATGCTTGTCCTGGGTGGGAATCGAACCCACGCCCTACAGCTCTTGGAGCAAACATACTACCAATGAACCAACAGGGCTGTCTATGGAGTTTTGGAAGCAATACGAATACAATTGTACTCTATGTATTACAAGTATGTATTTAAAAAAAAAGTATTTAAGTATTCTATCAGTTATCTGACTTCCATAGCACAAGTGGCGCTGTGTGTAATGTTCTACAATATTTATTTTTATTCATAGAAGCTTTTAGAAAAGTCGCCACTATTTTACTAGGGCATAACCAGACCGTTCAAGATTTGACTGTGGATTTTAGAAGATTTACACTGCTGTGGATATTTGAAAATATCAAAACACTTGACACTGTTTGATACAAAATGCGATGTCAAAAAGCAAACAAGAATAACTGAATAGATGTTTTATTGAGAAAGATCAAATGAGATTGCCACAGAGTTCCTGATTCAGACAACGCAGCTCGTCTGAGAATAGGATTGGAACTTGGAAGTTTTGTCTACAACATGGTTAAACTTCCGTTAATGTTAGTAAATGTCGATCATTACATTACCTAGTTAGGAAGTAAGCCTCGAACCGATTTAGTGTGGGAGATAGAGGATTTAATTTTGACGGTTGCTTACTGAGTAGAAATTACGACTTCCTATTATAGGCTTGGATTCAAATTCTATAGCAGGCTATAAATACAGGTATTTCTAGGTAAAGTACAAACGTTAAACGAAATATTATGGAATATGTCTTAAGTGTGTTAACTCGCATTTGGCCAATGACTGACGTGACTGACAATGACTTTGACTTTACTCATTACGCGATGAGAAGTGACCCTCGCCCACCATAGTCCAGTAATGAAGAAATTTACAAATAAATACAGGTACATGCATACAAGATACTCGCAAAAACATGACCCTTCTTTGGCAGTCGAGTAAAAATAGGTTGGGATTTTTTTAAACTGGTAACAGGCTAGTTGTTTAACTACAGCTCACCTGATGCCAAGTGATGATGTAGTCGAAGATTGTATACACACTTAGCCTGGGAATCGGTTCTCTAATGAGGCTGCCCGAAAGACACCGTAGGTGTTTGGCGGTAGATTTTCAGCCTACTAGCCAGGTCTAAAAAGCACCTTACCATCATGATATGGTTTCCACGCGATCTTTGATTACTAACCTGATACTACGCTCACGATGGTTTCCTTCACCGGCAGCTCAAAAACCCACGCTTTTCCAATTCCTTCAAATTTCCTTAATAAACTACACCATAACAGTTGGAACTCGTATAAAATTGATGACGTAGTAAACTTTGAAAAACTTGTTAGCATACTAGCCTGGGTCGTACCGTGAAGTTTTATAGCTATTCAAGTTATATAGTCATGAAAAAGTTACACGATTGCCATCCTAACGTTGCCTGGAAGAGATGGCGTTACATTAGTCCATATATTTTATACCCAGTTATTATATTTTTAGTTATACCCAGGACTTTGTTTTGCAACTTAAAGTTCTATGTAGAATTGCAATGGTCTCGGATATGCGTTATCTCTTACCACCAGAAGAAAGTATCGTTCGTCTCATAAGTTTTACATAAAAAGAGAACGGAAAAAATCTCTGGAATAAGAATTTATAAGGCAACTAGCGGACACCTCGTGGTTTCACCCGCGTAATTCCCGTTCCCGTGGGAATACAGGGATAAAAAGTAGCCTTTGTCACCCGGGGATAGTGTAGCTTTCCAACGGTGAAAAAGTTTTTTAAATCGGTCCAGTAGTTTTTGAGTTTATTCGTTACAAACGTACAAACATACAAATCTTTCCTCTTTATAATATTAGTGTAGATTATGGCTTGTTGCTTCTATAGTAGTGAAATATAACCGTATCTCTCTAAACCACAAAACTTTAGCGGCATTCTACTTGATAAATTTCCGAAGCACGTTCTAACCACGTACATGAGAAATCCACTTAATGCAATTTGAGCTAATGGCTGATTTACACTGCAACCTTTTAAGTGCCCAAAGAATCTAGTCTTGGAACTTTAACATTTATCAACGACCTATAACTGCTATTAAATTTATTCAGCTATCTCATTTGGTAGTAATATTGTTTTGAAAGCTGATGAGTTCTATTTCCACTTGCAAGTAATATTTGTGTACACATAGATATTTATCCTGTGTCTGAATGGTTTTGTATGTAATTGCAAAAAAAAGTATATAATTATTCTATCAGCTATCGGCTTTCATAATACAAGCTTTGCTTAGTTTGGGACTACGATATTTTTTATTTATTTTTTTACATGTAGGTACAAGAATAGACCTTAGGTTAGTTAATATAATAGTGTATAAGAAGAAGTAGTGTACACACATATACAGTGAATCTAAGTGGCTCAGCAATACCTGACGTTTAGCCTTAAAGGCGAACTCACGTCAAAACAGCTTTGTTAATTTATTTTTTATACTAGCTGCGCCACGCGGTTTTACCCGCTACTTGTTTTTGGAATAGCCTGTGTCTTAATCCAGGGTCTTAGCTACCTCCATACCAAATTTCATACAAATCCGTTCAGTAGTTTTTGCGTGAAAGAATAAGAAACATCCATCCATCCATCCAAACTTTAACATTTTTCACATTATTTATTTATGGGATTGTTACGGTAGGCACCTATTTTAAAAGAGTCATGAAATTTTCACAGAAATATTGGTACTGCTGTATTACAGATAAAATGTTTACAATACTTTGAGAGCAATACGATAGTTTTGTACAAAACTTCGACAATTTAAAAATGTTATTGCTTTCCTATCATTGTTTCGAAGTCGAATTAATTCTCTTTGCTGAAAATGGTTTCAGACTTCGATATCTGATTTATAACGAAAAATAAATTCAATTACCCTCACACCTCCCTCTTCCGTAAATTTTGTTGTCTCAGGATATCCGTTAGACATAAATACATTTTGCATTGTAACAAAACTTCTTCGAACAAATCCTATTACGATTATTATCGACTGTCCTGTTAGTTTGTGTCTGGGTATACTATATGTATTATATATGTGTTTACAAAAAAGTATACTACAAATATTCTATTTTCTATTAGTTCCCACAGTACAAGCTTTGCTTAGTTTGGGGCTAGATGGCGCTGTGTGAAATGCCCGACGGTATTTATTTAATAAGGAGAGCATTATGTTAACTAGGAAGTACACGGTTATAGAATTACTACATTTTATAGTCTGTATACCTCAGTGGTTAGCGCACTCAGTTCACACGCCGAAGGGCGATTGACGGGACTGGTATCAAAATAGAAAATTCGAGCCAAGTGACGAGTCCAAGTGAAGTGAATATAGGTGGCTGATTATAATGATGATATTTAATTAAAATGTCACTGCTCCAAATCAGAGCAGCCGGACTTGGTCAGGCGAAATCCATTACAGGGGGCGCAGCGATCGGCGGTAGCATCCTACCACCCGGAAATTGTAACTCGTAACTTGATCAAACGTGTACAGTACAGAGCAACAGGTCGAAGAGCCGAATGAGGGAGCCATAATCGTATTATCCTAAGTAAAACTGATGGGCTCCCGTTGATAATGTTTAACTTCTTAATTTTGCCAACTTTACACATAAGTTATATTGAATTTTTCCATCCAGGGACATTTGTAAATGTATTGCTAGCAAATTGAATCGTAATATCCTTCCTACTAATATTATAAATGCAAAAGTTTGTATGGACGTTTTTTTTTGGCTGACAATTTAGTTGTTTGACTCACAGCTCACCTGATGGAAAGTGAAGGTGTGGTTGAAGATGGCGAAGCACACCTAGTCTGGAATTGAATTCGCTCTCAAGTGAGGCTGCCGGAACAAACTGGATGCTTGGCGGCAGATTTTCAAATTTCGAGGGTGGTGGCTAACCAGCCGAGAACTAGAAAGTACCCTACCACAATGCTGTGGTTACCTCAGAATGTTTTCATTAAAAAAATATATTGTTAGAAAAAATCATATTCTAAAAACAAATTAAACTAAAATAAGTTTGTACAATTTATTAGACGGGAGATGGTTTACAGATACTTTTTCTTATAAACCAATTAGTTAATATTAAATGTGGAGAAAATGAGGTTTAGAATAGAGACCACAAATACGCTAGCGTAGTATGACACCCTGCGGACCGGTGGAATGACGACCGTCATAAAGCGGCGGACAAAAACTGGATGCTGCCTACCGAGCGCAGTGGCGAACAGAGAGTTCGTACAGCAGTGGACATCATAAGGCTGATGATGATGAATTAATTAATACCACACAATGGTTTTACAAATGAAAATGATTGTATGAGTATATATATATATTTCAAAGAATACATAAATAATTCAAATCTTCCATAATGTAAACTTGTGTGTGTGCAAGTTACTTAACTAAAACGAGGGGTTCTAATGGGTTCGATTCCAATATCATAATAACGATCCCGCAAGATGATTTCCCCGTAGTAAGCACGTGATTCATTAGCTGCTCCAACTTCTTAGAAAGAAGTTATTTATCAATGTCTCCTACAATTTCTTTCATTGTAATATTAGCACGTATAAATCAGACGAGAGGAAAAGAGAACAAAATAATTTATTTACGTTTATCACCTTAATCGCGCACAAAGATACAATTAAATTAGTTTTGGTTATTTACTTCAACGTTTCGACCATGTTGCAATAGCCGGGCATGAGTTGACTATAAAGTATGCCATCTCGATGTAAAATAAAGTCATGGTATTTTGTGTGCGATTAAGGCCCAGAAATAAACAATTATAATTATATACGGTTCTTTAGTCAGATGGGGGTCCGCTAAGTCATTTTGAATCTTGATTCATTACGAAAAATTTCAACTAATTTTGAAGAGCGAATCTTCAGATGTCGCTACTCTGTATTTGGAAGGTTAGTCGCTAATATATTATAATAAACAGGCGCCCTTTTTATTTGTCTCTTTGGATATGATTTTCTTTCTAATTGTTTGCTTTCTGTCTACATCACCGTGAGGTAGTTAAATTTGATTGTAGACAGACTAGTTGTCCTGCGTGAGCGACATATGTATTATATATATTTACGTACAGATTTCTTTTTCTATTAACCGAACAAAGAACTTTTAATTGTGAATGCTACGTGAGGCTTGTAGTGATGACAATATCAAGCATTCGCTATTCTTACACGCGGCTTACGTTAACCAGTAGACCAGCGTATGCGACTCTGTAGTAAGTTACGTAGTACCGCGTCGCAGGTTGTTGTTTTCCGTCGCTCACGTAGAACAATGGATTGACCGCATCTCTGGGATTTTTTAATATTTATGAAGTGTTTGGCACGGTAGGTAAAGCTGCGTAGGTAGGTAATTTCGGGGCAACCTACCGACGTTGGGTCATTTCAAGCGCTAGAACGGCTTCTATTTTTTTAATTGGTTTGTTCCCAGATCTTTTGAATAAATAATAATAATTAGTTACATTTTAATCCCTAAGCCGAATAACAAAATTATTAAATAAGTTATGATCATTTAGTATAAATTAATGACATTTAAAACACCTAGACAAAACACACATGTTTGTCTTATAGATGTTTATAGGTATGAATCAAACCCACACCTTACAGCTCATAAAATAGAGCTACTACCTACTGAGTTATAAGGTATACTAACGTCTTTAAATTATATGTACAATTGTACACATATCATAAAGCAAGCCATCGTTGAACGTTTCCTTGTTATTACGACCCAAGCATTTACTGTCATCTAACTAAAGTGTTAGAAATCAATGTTTAGTACAAAAATAACAAAAAGTTTTTTTAGTTTACTTAAACTTCTAGGATGTGTTTCACAAAGGTGTCAATATGTGACAAAGCAAAAATTGTTCTACCGAATAACAGCAACTACTTTAAAACACTAGTCTACTAAATTCTTAAATAAAGTACAGTAAGTAATATAGTAGTAGTGTTCTTGTAACAAACTTTCTCCCGCTAGCAGTAATGTATAAACATCACTGTGTTCCGATTTGAAAGGTGTAGCTAAAGAAGTTACTGAGCTATTGAACATACATCGAATGACTCAAAGTAATAGTCAAAAAGCAGTGATTAATTGAACTTTATTTTGTTACGCAAAAGTCTGAGTACCATTGCGATGGTCATGGACAGGCGTTATCCATGTTGCTTTTATGTTATATTTGCTTTGATGTATAGATCAATAATCCTAAGTTTTACTACACCTCTATGAAAGCACGTTGTCATACATACTCTTAAAAACTAAATATGAAGTGAGATTGCGATGCCTTGAACATGAAAATAAATTGATTTACTCTACTATTACAGTCTTGCTGGGCATGCCCCTTTTCTTATCGTAGGCGGATTCCACCATTCTTTGAAGTTCTCAATCACTGTTGTTTTACTCATCAACTCGTCGTCATTCATTGCTGCACAGAATTTACAGTAGAAATCTGTTTCTGGAACTTCTTCTACGTAATGAAAAGAATAATGATTCATCCATTTGAAATAGCTATAGTACTGCTCTTTGTCAGCAGCGATTTCCAACATACGTTTTGCTAGATTTCTCGCTCCAAGCTCTAGTGCGTTGAGATACATCCCATCGGGCAAAAACCTGAAAAATGTTTTAAAACAAATTAAAGCAAGGGTAGGAAACATTAATGACAAAAAGAATTTGGTTATACAAATATCAGGTGAGTTGGTGGTCAAAGGCGGCTTACGCGCTTTAAAACTTTGGAATCATAATATGTATAACCAAATGCTGTTATATGTAGGTATAATCTAAGGGCAATAATGTTTTGAAATATAGACACACCGTTTTCTACTTTTTCTTGAATCCTTTCTATCTAAATTATATCGGTATATAAATCGATTTTAGCTATAAGGCCCTAAATGTTCCACTAAAAGTATCTTATACAATACAATTAATTATATTATATACAATTTCTGGTGTGAATAATTAATAAAGTGTCTATTTGATATGTTTGATTGCAAAAGTATATTGCTAGATACTTTTGCAATCAAACATATCAAAATATATTGATTATGTATACCTTGTATAATTAGCAGTTCCGTATACAACTGGCACGGAATAATGCTGAAGTGGATGTAACAGTTTTTCAGTGACGTAATCTTCTGTGAAAGAGTTCTCGAAGGAAAAGTAAAAGTAATAATCTTGTTCAAACATATGTAAGCAGTGAGCCATTCTATGTCGAGCGCAAGAAATTGTTCCACAGTTACCATACACATCAACAGTCATATCAGTGTTAAGTTTTTTTAACTCTGCTTGTATTTTTTTCACAAACTGGTCTCTACCACTTGGTGCATTGCAGTTTGAAACCAACCAAGCTGCAAGCTTCTTCTTTGAACTCAACTTCTGCTTTATGGTTTCATTTATAGGCCTCATCTCATCGATGCTTAACCAATGCATTTCCTTCTGTGGACCTATTATTTCTCCTGCACTGTTTCTTATAATTATATAACCATAAAATATATCTGAATTGAGTTTGTACGTCCAAGATATGTTGAAGTAACCGTCGAATCTGTTGTCGCAAATTGGATAGTAGTCCGAAGATTCAATACTAGCAAATACATAATTTTGACTCGAAGACCGTTTAGGAGGTAGTTTAGGATGTTTTTTATCCACTACTTCTGGCCCGTTGAAGAGGACAACATCGAACTTCATCAGATCCAAATAAGCTTTGTCTGTTGTGATGTAACAGTTTTTTACTTTGCATTTTCTTTTGACGAATGCTTCATTGTCCCTCAGTAAGAACATGAGAGGATCGTGGTTGGGTAGTGTCCAAATCAGAATAGTTTTCATTGGTTTATCAACATCACTTATAGTAGTCGTTAGAGTTTCTGTATTCATAACATGTGTAACAGTATCTGTGTTTTTGGTTGATTCCAGCTCTTTATAATTTAATTTCACGTTCATGCTTGATTCGATTTTTTCTTTTATTTCTACATCCATAGTCGACTCAAGTTCTTGAACTTTCGATGTTAATATTTCAATTTCATTTTTCTGCTTTGAAACGAAATCATACTGAGACCACATGATGAACAGAAGAATCGCAGTGATAACAAACGCGAAAGAGTATCGCATTTTGTTCTCTCTAATCTTCTGATGATTTTCGTAATACATAATTGGAAATCTACTAAAGTAGAGATGTGATAATAGAGTATTTTAATCGTTGCTATTGCTGCATCAATTTTCTTATTTGACCCTGAAATTATAGATAACAAAAAAGCAGTAGTTAGTTTTTTTGTCTCATCTTCATTGACCTACGACAATAAACAAAAATTTTTAAAGAACTACATAATGAGTGTACACAATTTTTTGGAAACATTTTAAGTGTTAAATTTAGTATGATTTTGTTATAACATATGATTTATGTATGATTTTGTTATTATACATATACATCACATAAATATAACATGCATGTACATTTGTACAATGTACATGCACCTACACTCTTATAATCCAACTAATTGACTAAGATATAATTATGTAAAACTAAAAAACCTAAGGTACATTAACTGATAACTACTAACTGATTTAAAATTAAATGGAAATAGTTTGAAAGTATCTAATAGCAAAACAGATAGTTTAAACAATGTCTAAACATGTCCAAAATGCTGCAACGTTAACCCGCTGGAACGCAAGGCCTATTTTCTGCGCGAAAAGCCTGAGAAATAAATAACCGAACCTTCAATAAGTTTATTTTATTTCAATTTATTTATTTGTTCCTCTGTATAGAGTTATAAAAAAATTACGATTTTGTATATAATGTAATAAATGATAGCAACAATTATTTTGTTACACAAATATATAACAGCAAAAAAATGCATACCCAGTTTTCTAAAAGTTGCGGATGACTTCAGAAAAGTGGTAAGTATCTTTAATATTTTATTAATGTGGACATTTCAGTTTAAACAGAGAAAGCAAATCTAAGACAGCCCTGGTAGCTCATTTGGTAAAGTTTCGAGGGCTGAATAGCGTGGGCTCCATTCCCACTCGGGACTAATATTTATGTGACTAACATAGATGTTTGTTCTGTGTCTAGGTGTCTTGTGTATAATTATGTATGTATGTACAAAGAAAAAGTATTTAAGTTTTCTGTCAGCTGTCTGGTTCATATTGCTTAGTTCGGGGCTTGATGGCACTGTGTGAAATGTCCTCCAATATTTATTCATAAAGTATGGTAACTTTTCTTTAAAACTATTAACTTATCGTTTTTAATTATGGCCTTGTAGACAATATTAAGCCATGAATCACTATCAGATCATGCGCATAAATATCTAATGTTTCAATATATATATACACAAATATGTTTTATAATCTGTCTTTTTAAATAGTGACCTCTAATAAGGTAGCTATTTACATATAATGTAATTTTAATTAGTCCAATCGGTGCAGGTTAGCTTGTCTTTACTTCTTTCACAATTCATTTTTTTTTCACAAATATGACTTACACTATTTTCCAAGTTATAATTATTTATTAGGCTTTCAATAACACAACTTTAAAAATTTTCACAAGGTTTAGAAAATTTGAATCGTAAACTCAATATTGATATAAAATATACTTCATGCTATGAGATCGGTTTGGACGCGATGAAATTTGGAAATTACTAAACTTTATTAACGTACACATAAGGTACTTATACATGCTGCTTATCTATTTATCAATGTGACTAATACCCGCACATCATGTTCATGTTTTATCGCCGTACCATCATCGATTTTGTATCTATTCTATTATCTCCTTCTATAAAAGTAGTGCAAGAATAGAAACAATAAGAAACAAAAATCTTTTCACTGACAATATTTTTGAGGTTAAAAATGACTTGTGTGATAAAATTCAACAGGATTCCACATTTTGCTACATTAAACTCAAAAAAAAAATCGACCAAGTGCGAGTCGGACTCGCGCACGAAGTTCCGTACCATTATGTATAAAAACGGCAAAAATATTTTATTCTTCTTTTTAGTATTTGTTGTTATAGCGGCAACAGAAAAACATCTATAAAAATTTCAACTGTCTAACTATCACGGTTCTGGTGACAGATGGATAGACAGACAGACAGACGGACGGACAGCGGAGTCTTAGTAATAGAGTCCCGTTTTACCCTTTGGGTACGGAACCCTAATACATGATTAAAGACGGACGAACAAAATGCTGTTATAAATATAGTATAAATAGAAGTTCCTTGTTAAGCAACAAAATTCTAATACAATGAAATTTTATTTCAAGACTTAATGTCTTGATTACGATTGTTCGTATCATGATTTATTGTTTGAATTCATAAAGATGTAAGTAGCATCAGCGTGGTATCTAACTATGTACCTTCTTGGTAAGCTCAAAGTAGCACAACGACCTATGGAGAGGGCTATGCTCGGAGGTTCCCTACGAGATCGAATGAGAAATGAGGATACCCGTAGACGAACTAAAGTAACCGACATCGCCCAGAGAATCAGCAAGTTGAAGTGGCGGTGGGCAGGGCACATAGCACGCAGAACTGATGGCCGATGGGGCTGCAAAGTTCTGGAGTAGTGGCCACGAACCGGCAAGCGCAGCGTAGGACGTCCAGTAACAAGGTGGACAGACGATCTAATAAAGACCGCAGGAACATGCTGTATGCGAACCGCTTCCTACCGGTCATTGTGGAAGTAAATGGGGGAGGCCTATGCCCAGCAGTGGACGTCCTACGGCTGAAATGATGATGATGATGATGATATAATCAAATATGTTTTCGTACGTTATTGATTATGTATTAGTGTCCATATTTGACTGCTAGCTTTAAATAAAAATGTGCACTTTAATTTATGTAGTTCCTTTTTACTGTGGATATCTTATCAGATCTGAATTCTTTCGGTTTGTTTTCATGCTATAATGATAGCTAGGTTGTTATTTAACAACTTTATGTTAAGCAGAATTAAATTATCAGTAGATAAGTATTATTGGCATGCCTACAACCTAGTGTATTATTTTTATGAATGACGTAAATTTCTGGGTACAGCTCACCTAATGTTAAGTGACGATGTGGTCGAAGATGGTAAACACACCGAGTGTGGAAGAGTGAGTAAAGTGAGGCTGCCAGAATACTCTTTCACGCAAAAAGTACTGAAGGGATTTAGATGAAATTTGGTATGGAGGTAGCTGAGGCCCTGGATTAGAACATAGGCTACTTTTTATCTAGAAAACATGTAGTGGAGAACACCGCGGGGCGCAGCTAGTAAACTATAATATTTACATTAAAAAGGACTATAATTATTAAAAAAAATAAAAATTAGTACTTAGTATTATAATAAATTAGAAGTAGCAGTTTTTTACTTTGCAATTTCTACTGAATGCCTTATTGTCTTTTAATAAGAACTTAAGAGGGTCGTGATTGGGAAGTGTCCAAATTAAAATAGTTTTCATTGGCTTATCAGCATCATTAACATTAGTATCTAGGAGATCTTCATTTGGGATCTTAATTTTTTCATTAATAGGCATAATATCTTTATTTTTAATCGATTGGACTCTTCGTAATTTAATTTTATATTCATGCTGTCTTCGACTTTATTTTTTAGCTCTACATCCATAGCGGACTCAATTTCTTGAACTTCTAAGGTTATTTTTAACTTTCTAACTTGAAAATAAATAACACGAGGAATACGTAAATCACGAAAATAATGGACACTACAAGAAATCTTATTTTAGTTTTAATAAATTTCTAATAATTTGCAATCTACATATATTTATATTTGTTGAATATAATTTACTCTTAGCTATTATAGAATTTTCATGTTAGATCCTAAAATGATGACAAGATCACATTTTTTTCCTTAATTTAGCGATTAAAAAATGTTTGTTAAGGTACATATATGACAGATTTTAATTAATGAATGGCTATATTTTTATGTTTTTACGTAACAAAGATGCAGGTATGCATTGATGTATGTTTGGACGAATGAGTGGTTGAATGAATATGTTGCACGGAAGATTTATAAGAGCTTTAAATATGTGCCTACAAATGGTAAATGTAACAATAAAATTAAAGTCGTGAGAACAGCGCGAAAGATTAGAGTTATTAGAAATGAGGAAATTTTAATATTATAGACCGTTACACAATATTCGAACTGAACATGCTGGTAGCTGTCCTGGCCAAACCTAGGGTACCTGGCATTTTTGTAATCCTCACAGAATTCTTAACCCTTGTTAATGTATCGGATTTCTTCTAAACACCAAATTTTCTAAGTAGGAAGTACCTAAATTGAAAAATGCAATGTATTTTTGTGTATTTTCATTCGCCGATGTTTCACACATTTAAGTTTTCTGTTACTAAATCTTTATCTAAATAAGAAATTTGTATGTTTTCACCTGCTCAATGAATTCCGTGTGATGATGATCTGGATATTTCGTTAAATGTCAATGTAACGATGGAAATATAGTAACAAAGTGAACTTGACATAATCTAAAAAATATTTTAAATACTTACGCGCAAGCAGGATTTAAATAAAGTGTTTTAAGATGCGACAATTCCTAATTTTTTTTTAAATTTTTGTTTGCTCTGGCGGGCAGGCTAAAGCTATATTTCAGTGGTTATGCATAAAAATGGTGGTGTTTTATTCATAAAGTGCCGAATTACAAGCGCGAGTGTGGGAAAATGATATAATGTGGTGAAACATGAGTTTTCGTGTTGCTTCCAAAACTCCATCGAAGCTTTATAGTAAAGTTGCCACTACTTTACTAAAGCATGACTGGCACGAACTGACACGAACTGGACTTGACTAAGACGACTTTGACGATAACCATAGTTAAGATACAGCAGAAATAACACTGAAGACGAGGCAGTATGGCTTTATAGCTTTAGCCTGCCCGAAAGGGCAAATTAACGAAAAAAAAAACAAAGAGTTTGTATATTTTGTTGTTGTTTGCTGTAAAGAACAAGCTCAGATTAAACACTAAGGAAACTATTATTTAAAATAAAAAGTTCCCTATAAGATAAGAAAGGATAAAAAATATATTATGTAGTGCAGACTTATAATTTTTATTAAAAGTAAAAATAATAAAAGAAAATAATGTCATACCTTTGTACCTATATATGTTATACTTTACTACACAGTGCTTCATATCAAGTGATTTCCAATAAAGTGGGAATAACCCATTTTGGGACTAATTTAAAGTATGGATCATGATTGGGTTTCCGTAGAAATTAATTGGACAAAGGCCTGCGGATGATCGAGTGGCGGACCTTCCGAATGGTGTGGGTATCGAATGTGTAGGCATGAGGCCCATTTGAAATCGATACTTTGGGAAAAATATCATAATACACTTCACCTACACCTCTTTCTGTAGATTATACTGCACCAGCTTTAAATATCCCATGGGTAGGCATATCTACTATATCTTATCAAGCAAATCTTAAAATTTGTGCTATGGAATTGTGCATTTTGTGTCTTTTTCTTATAAATCTATGCCTAGGTCTGGAATAGGCTAAATGACTAAATTTGAAAAAATTGTCAGTACCTTGTCATTAGTTCACATCAAAAATGTGTTCTTTTGAAAAAAATCGCAAATGTACATTTATTATGAGATTTTAAGCCCAATAAAACATTACCGCGTAAGCGGCCAGGTTTATTATGGCGTCTGAATGACGTCATGCCGTATGAAACAATCATATTTATATTACAGTTGTTCGAAGAAAATGTCAAGAGCAGCAATGTGTCGTAACGCTTTTTGCTTTTCTTCTCATTTTGACGAATTTATTTTGCAAAAATATTGTAGGTATATATACGTTTTATAATCACTGATTTTATTACATTACCTACATATCACAATTAATCCGTTAGTAACTTTAAATCATACGTTTTATTCCTTATGTAAGCCTATTGAGCCCAAACACAATTGTTTTTACTTGGTGGTAGATTTCCTTAGCAGGAGGTCGTCTAGGTAGGTACCACCGCAGTACCAGTTATTCTGCCGCCAAGCAGTAGTGTGCAAACATTTCTGTGTTCCGGTTTAAAGGGTACTGCAGCTAGCGAAATTACTGGGCTGTTGAGACTAACCATCTAGTCTCAAAGTAATGAGTGCCAAAGCAGCAATGCCCTGGACGTTGTTTTGCTACTCAAAGTTCTGTGTATCGCTGCAATGGTCATGGACAGGCGTTACCATCTCTCTTACCATCAGGAGAGTGCCTCGATCGTCTCATTACTTTTACATTTAAAAAAAGAGAAAAAAACACAATTGTTTAAGAATTAGAGCAGAACCAATTGAGGAAACAAAGCATTCAATATTTTCTTTAATTAGCAGCTGTCGCAACAGGGTTAATCTATGTTCAGAAATACGCACACAAATGCCTTGTAGCGATGATAGCTCATTGGTTAGCGCAGTGGGTTCGCACGCCGAAGAGCGTGAATTCAAACCCTCACAATGAGCTCGAGCTGCCGATGATGGAGAACATCGCGAGGAAACCATAACATACCTAGCTACCACCCTCTAGTTGAAAATATGCCGCCAAGCAACTACCGGTGTATTCCGGAAGCCCTACTTGAGACTCAGTTCCATTATATTTATATCTCCGACTACATCGCCACTTAACAGGTGAGCTGTGGTGTGTGTGAGGCGTGGTAAAGTCCGGCAAACATAAAAAAATTAAAGAGAAAATTTATTGATGTAGTTTCAAGTGGGTCACGTGAAATTTTAGTACCAAGGAGTCTATATCCATTTTCTACACAACGTTACATCTAAACTTTTTCTAATCTGTGTAATAGCTGAAATAAATACTATTCTAGAAATGTCAAAAATAAAACAATAAAATTTAGTAACTATATATACCTAGTAACTAAATAAATAAAACACCTCGTCCACAATTACGTTATTTGTTAGGGAACTGAGCGGCCAATCTCGGTCAAACGGTCTGACGACAACAATTCCAGATAACCGTTTTGCCATAATTTATAGGACAAATTGTTATTTTCATTATGGTTATTGATGTGATCGTCCCTTTGATAATAAAGAGGAAATTCGGGCTAGTTTTAGTGGTTTTTGATTACTTATTTGTTTAGTTTTCCATTGTTATAATAGGCTGTATATCACATAATAAATACTATCTACCGTGTTTTATTAATCATTTCCTTTTTGGCATTGATTGATTAACTCTTTATTGCACACATTGAAAAAACCAATACAGAAGAAATAAAATTAATTAATTAGTGTAACAACTGGCGACCTTATCGCTAAAAGCGATCTCTTCCAGGCAACCGTAGGACGGACAGGATCAGAGGAAGAAAAATACGGGGTGTGACAATAACGAGGATATGCACAAAGGATAACATAACTATAACATAAATACTTATATCTACATTCTAATAATAATACATCCTAATACATAAAATAGGTAACTAAAAATACACTAATATATATAAAATTAATTTATTATTTAGAAATAAAATAAATACTTGTATTCTGAGAATATATACACAAATAAGCATCCGTACTTAAAGGGCATCCAATACGACCTTCTACAAGCTTCCGCCCTTTGTTAGTTTGATATATCTATAAAACCCATACAATTTGCTGATCGCAACGCCACCTCAACGCATTGATGTCGTCATAAGCTCAAGTTGATAACGTTGAGACTGAACAGTTTTCGTGAATAGCTCTAGACTCTACTGCGAGCTATATGATACATACCTATAGCTAAAGTATATCTGTATAAATAAAAATCAATCGACAAAGCATTACTTGAAAATAGCTCGATTGATTTGAGTGATACCTTTCGTAGAGTTCCTGATTTATTAATCTTCAGGACGAGGTTTGTATGAAAAATACTTTTTTTAATCCACGGGGATTGTCGAAAATTTGACTGATGTCAAGTCGCTAAAATAAAGCATTTTTTTGCAATTACTAGAGTTGCTAGTAATTCTAATTTTACCTGCATAAAATGTAATATACTTATGTAAGTACGAACAGAGCCATATAAGAAATACCTACTATATTCTATAAATGTTTCATAAACCAGGCATAGAATCAGTAGTACTTTATTGTAATGTTATTTATTAGGTACATAATAAATTGATATTGAAAAATATTGCTATCTAAAATGTTATTTTATAGCAAGCAAGCATGATATTACATTACATAGCTTTAATCTTTTAAGTGTCATATTATAACGGCATAATTAAAAATCTTACTCATAAATAGATTTCTAAAAATGCCTTAAGGTTTCTGAACGTGTAGAAGTAGAACTATGCAAAAGTTTTCAACTTCCTCCAACTTTGCTGTCAACTTCTCGTAAAGTTTCTTCAACACGAAAATCGTTTTACGGAGGAACAAAACGTGTTAATGTATTCTTGGTGGTGTATTGTAAAGTTGTAGATAAAGTAATATGAAAAAGTGCAATCAAAGTTTTTATACAAAGATGTTAGTACCTACACTTCCTGTGAGAATAATAAATACCTAATATTACCTAATTGAGCACCTTCAAGTCGCGAGTAAATCGAGTTCATCATAGACCTCAGGTGACAGTCAGACGCGGTTTGCGTTTGTTCTGTAATAAAAAAAAGCTTTTTGAGAAAAAAATATTGAAAATTCTCTTTAAGCTCTGTGCAAAAAAAAATTTTGAAAGAAGCGTAACTAAATGAATTGTTTAGTATATTTAGCATGCAATTATCTGGAATAAGTGTTTGGTGTGTGTACACATGGTCAATAAAGTGTGTCTATAGGTCTATATGTCCGCGAATGGTACATTGGTTTGGTCAATGGTTTGTCAAGACATTTCGATAAAAAGTCTTATATTGTGATGACTACCGGAACTGTGATCGTCGAATCAACATCCCACATGGCGGTTCCACGATTTATATTTATTTAAATTTGGTAAATGCTAATCACACAGTACTTAGGTTAACAAGGGCTTATAAACTCTCGGGTTTAAAAACACCCTGAAAGAAAAACAAAATTTTGCATTTGGGTCAGGGAGGCTCCGGGCAGACGCGCCTGTCGAGAAATGAACATTGAACAATATTACAGTTATGAAAACAACTTTATCCCGATGTCAGGGGCAGCAAGAAAAATAAGTTATGTTTGTTTTTAAACTTCCAAGGCTTTTCGAAACCGCTTGCCTTGAGGGCTCGAGGACTGTAACTTGTCGCGAGCAGAATAAACTAAGTACCTCCTCTTTAATAAGGGATCAGAATAAAGTTCAAATGAGATTTACTTACGATTCATCTCATTACGAAGTTAAACATAAGTTTTCTTTTCAAATTTCAAAGCTTATTTAAATGGAAGATTACTGATTTCTTATCCTTTCTACCTAGCGAATCCATCAGCAAAACAACAGACTTCCAAAACCCTTCATCAATTAACTCCAGTCTGATAAAATTCTGTTTGCGCCCCTGAGGCTTAACTCAACCAATTGAGTACGGACCTTAATTATTTGACAAGTAAATCCTTTGCTTCACTCCTCATCTTTTCTTGAAGCGGGCATTATGTTGTTCAACATGACAAAGAGCTCATTTAAATTCGTTTCGTGGAATTATGCAAATGAGATTGTAAGCGCTCTGTAACATGATAGGGCGCTTGCAAAGATTGTTGCTAAACTCAATTTCACTTGCCTGTTGCGCCCCCTTGTGCGTAACTATGTAAACTGTGACTTAACTTTTACTTAGATTTGTTTTAACGCGGGCTTAAATAAACGCAATTATTTTAATATTTTTTATAGTTTCCGTAAAAGTTCTTTTTTTCAACACTTCTGGGTGCGGTTGTAAACAGTTTCATTGTTAGAAGGTCACAGTGCACTACGCTGATGAATTGGATTGCGAGACTTCATTGATTTTCAACTCTAAAATATACAAGCATCGTTACGGTATTTTCCTTCTCCGTCTGTAGCTATATTCAATCAACAATAAATAAGCACATAACTTGGAAAAGGCAGAAGTTCGTGTCTTGTAATTTTTTTTTTTTAATGGTTGACAGGCTAGGTGTTTGACCACAGCTCACCTGATGTCAAGTGAAGGTGTGCTCGAAGATGGTAAAGCGCACCTAGCCTGGAATGCAACTGGCTCTCAAGTGAGGCTGCCGGAACACACCGTTAGATGCTTGGCGGCAGATTTTCAACTTGAGGGTGGTAGCTAGCCAGCCGAGTACTAAAGTACCTTACCACCATGCTTTGGTTTCCTCACGATGTTTTCCTTCACCGGCAGCTCAAGCTCATTGTTGGGGTTTGAACCCACGCCCTTCGGCATGCGAACCTACCACGCTAACCACTGAGCTATCATCGCTACAATCGTCTTGTAATTTGAACCTAAAACCTTAGAAGCCAGACAGTCTCATAACTAAGCTGTCCTATCTTCAGGCGTTGACTTTCGTTTTGTTTTCTTAATTTAGAAAAAAATTGAACATATTGTATTGTTAGAATATTTGTTACCTACATATGTATAGACATGCAACCACACTTTTTTCATAGAGGTAGGCAGACACTACTTTTCCACTTGATTATGGTATGATATTATTCATGTTTTACACATACTCGTCCGGTGATTTTTGACCTGGCCTTTCTTTAAACCAATTTTAATTTAATTGTAATGCAATCATCTACGTCGTCTCGTCTACTACTACCTTTACTAGTTTATAATTATTTATTACTAGCTGCGCCTCGCGAAGTTACCAGTTATATGTTTTCGCGATAAAAAGTAACCTTTGTGTCTTGTATCTCTCCAGGGTGTTAGCTACTTCCATACCAAATTTTATCCAAATCCGTTCAATAGTTTTTGCGTGAAAGAGTAACAAACATCCATCCATCCATCCACCAATCCAAACTTTCACATTTATATTGTTATTGGGATACTCACTCACTCAGTGAAATGCAATTAAATATGATACTCATTACGATGCCCTGCTGTATTACCCAATGTTTTGGGTACGTTGCAATGGGCAGCCGTTATTTTTACCACCAGGATTGTTATTTTTGCCGTCTCGTTCGTTTCATTACCATTTATTATGATATTTTTAAAAGAACCGCAATATACTATAACTGTAATCGATTTAAAGGCAACTAAGATTTTTAGCTGTCGAGAAAATGTAGCATAATCATATTTCGAGAACAACGTTTACTTCAAAAATTTTAATATCACCAAAAATAAAATAGGTATTTATTATGCTACTTTACAATGTACCTACATAGTTTTACTATGGGAAGTTTATACAATTTTTATATATTTTTGTTTTCTATAGTCGGAGTATCCGACATAATTAAACGCGAGTAATTCCATACAAGTAAAACTAAAATGTGAACAGTATTTAAAAAAAAATGCGACGTCTTAAAACATAAATCAAAACGTTGAACTTTTTCGTGTTATCTACTCTACATTGGCATTATTGTAACCGAGAATCTTAGTCGTTGTTAATCCAAGATTCCAATTAACAGGAGCAGATAAATTGAAAGACAGGTTCGAATTCAGATTTATTTTTCAACCTAACATGTCATAACTTTCGTAACTTGACAGATCACCAGCTAATTTAACAGGTGTATTCATCTATGAACATGGTTCATACCACTTAAAAATAATTATACAATCAGTACCGAAAAACAATATAATTTTCATTATCACGAAATTTACTTTTATCACGAAAATACTATACTTATCGTTTACTAAATTCCCTTTAATCAATTCATTAATATGACTATAAAACGTTAATTAAAAACAATAATTATTTTGTCTCTATCATACAGGAATCGATTACAGATACGTACATAAGTTCAAAATAGCATTTAAATATCGACATTAAAAGAGAAACTAGAATGGAAGACAGGAATATTTAAAAAAATGGCCTTAGAAAAAATAAAGCTTGAAAGGAGACATTGTGTCGTACAAAAGTATCTTTTATAAAGTAAACGTTTGAAAAGAAGAAATAAGTAAAAAACAGTATGTAAAGGCAACATTAAATGCTAAAAACTGATCTAACGACCATTGAATACAAAATAGAGCAGTTAGTAGTTCGGAATGATGAAGTTAATCTCATATATGGGGGAAAATGTCTTAATTACAAAACTTTACACATGACGTAGTACAACAAAACTCAATAAAGTCTCAGCATAAGGGTCAATTGCCACTGAATCCACAAAGCGATAACATTCACAATTTCACTTAACTTTGCGGATTTTTAAGTTGATGTCTCTCGTTAAGATGGAAAAGGAGTCTACACACAAGCATTGGTTACATTTTATTATTTTCCAATGTCCTGTGTAACATCGCTTTGTCGACACTGAGATTTAAAACCCTGAATCTACCCTCCAACTTTATTTCTACAGTATACATTAAATTGAGAGTCTACACATTCAACTCCACAAGCTAACACGTTAGAAATAGGAAAGGCACAGTCGAAGTATAAAATTTATTGCTGACTTCCCTAACTAGACACTTCCGTAACTAGAACCACACGCTAAGTCACATCCAAGAAATTAATCTAGCAATTAAGAGCTTACTAATGATTTTTTTGACGTACTTTTTGACTTAAGTCATTTATAATTATATTACTGGTGGCCTAATCTGTATAGCAAAACGGCTATTGCAGATGATTTGAAGGACTAGTGACTGGCTAAAATAAATAAGCATACGATTTGGCACGATTAGTGACGATTGCACTATGAGTAAGCCTAAAAGTATAGTGCTTTTATCGTTGACAACAATTCAGTTTGTTCTTCTTTAAACATTTCTACTTTACTTTAAAGTCTACCGTAGGTACTCGTATGTGCGTATTGCCAGTTAAATGTCTAAGTTACGTACGTTTTTATAAGAAAATAGGATTTATTTTATTCAGAAAATACTTTTCTATTTATTTTTATTGAGAATTCAATTCACGAACATTTGGTTCTTATAGATTGACAAAATATAGCTAGTAACAATTCGCTACGAGACTACACAGTCGATTACTAAGAGCGTTCCTTGAAGTTGCACAACTCTATTTTACTCACATGAAATGATAACAGTGTAGGCTTCCATTCAAATCGTTGGATTAAAATTACATATTAATACTAATTCAATGATTTGAAACCTTTTCTTACAATTTAAATAATAACTACTAACATTTAAAATTGACACACAATATTACACAAGTCGCTGTGGTTTACCATAAAATCTATTTCAATTACCCTCTACAAAACAATTTTTCGTTGAGGTTTTAGAAACTCTTACGGTAAACTATTCCCATAAATAACGAATAAAACTTTAACAGCAAGCACCGCACTAATAATTAAATTACGAAGTGAACTTTAGCTCTCGTAGTTCCACCACAACAAATTGACTAGTTCTAATGCCTATCTACGTATTTATACATCTTAAATTTATCAATGTCTCTCTGAACAGTCGAACCGGCCGCAAACGGTAAAGAAAGGTGAAGGTGAGGAAGTAAAACTTACGAGATATATATCACTTCAAAACATACAACATTCACTAGCTGTCGGTTAAAATAAGAATGCAGCGCGCTTGTCGTGATCAAAACGCATCGGATTCGTAAAATTAGTCACTGCACTGTTTAAATGTAAGCAACCGTGTTCAAACTTTCACACTCGTTCATTCGAAGAGGAGAGAGGAGCAGGAGAGGGAGTGGCGCCAAGAACCGTGGCACCTAGATGTAGACTTCGTGATGAAGTTGCAGCCGGCCCCGCCGGGACTAGGAGCCGCGCTCAGCCAGCTCCACGCCCTCCTCAGGCTCCGTTCGTCCTCCCTCTATCTTCCTTCTCTCCGCTATTACTATCCTAATCTTTTCTTGCTCGCTAATGACAACATCAGCGGGCGCTTCCGGCGTTAAATTTGGCGAGCGAAGCGATGTACTGGTGGGGCTCGCCTCGCTTGGCGCTGTTGACTCTGCAGACAGTCTCCGTTTAGAGCTCGTGCTTCTGAGGCTTTGCCTCGTGGAAGGCACGGCGAGCAGCACTGGTCGAAGGAGGCGTGCTTCCTCGCCACGCAGGGAGTTCCGTTTGTCAACACGTTGGCGCCGATTTTGCGCAAATGAATCGCGTCGTGCTGGAGGCGTACCAGGCTCGAGCTCGTCGCCATCATCTGCGTCGATGAAGCGTGCGTCTTCTTCGTAAAGAGCGGGCGGTGGTTCCGAGGCGGAGTCCTGCCGTCGGCGGCCAAACGCGTGCGGGGACAGAGACGCGCGGCGCGGCGGCGGCGCAATTGGTAGCAGCGCGTGGTGCGAGTGCATGGTGCGCCGTCGCCGCGCAGGTGATAGCACCGGCGGTGGCTTAGGCTCACTGTATGTAAAGTTGGCCGGTAAAGAAGGCACCTTGTTCAGAGGTCGCGGCGGTGACGTACACTGTTCCAGCGCATGGCACAGCGCTCGATCCTCTTCATCGTCAGCTTCTCTTTCCAATTCCCTTTCAAGTTCAACATCCATGTCCATTTCATCTTCCATTTGTTTGTGGGATTCTTCTAGGTGTTTCATAAGCACCTGAAAAATACAAACTATTGTGCATACGGATACACAATTTTCAGCTAAAGAGCCTTTGCCAATTTTTTTATACCAAAATGTATTGAAAATATTTCAGTTCCTTTTTACGCTCGCCACGAGAGCTGATCTATTTTTCATACACTTCAGTATCAAAAACTAGATAAAAGATTATTTTCCGAAAATCTTTTATAATTCTATATCTAAACTATAATCTGAAACAGTGTAAGACCTGATGACCTGACTACGTGATATGCAATAATTGTATATTAAAATAAATATTTCTTACATTATTCAAGAAGTAAAAATACAGAACATCGCAAGGACGCAGTTCGGTATGGTCTTTTAGTTTTAGTACGTATCAAAAAGAAGTACTTACAGCAACGACTACATTGACGAGTACAAACTGCGCCATCAGCACAAATACTACAAAGAAAATGGGAGCGATGATGGTGGATACGCAACAGTTCCGCACGCAGTCCACAGAACTGTCGCAGTCTTCTCTGAGCGTGTCTTTCATTATGCCATTCCAGTTGTCACCAGTCGCAACGCGGAACAGTGTCAGGAATGCCATGCCGAAGTTTGCAAAATGTGCGTGCTCTCCAAGACCTAAAACGTATACTTGGTAGTAGATCTACTAAGTAGAAGCTCGTCTAGGTAGGTACCACCCCTTTAGGCAGTACCAATCATTCTGCCGCCAAACAGTAGTGTTTAAATATTACTGTGTTCCGATTAAAAAGTTACTGCAGCTAGTGAAATTACAGGGCTTTTGTAGCGATGATAGCTCAGTGGTTAGCGCGGTAGGTTCGCATGCCGAAGGGCATGGGTTCAAACCCCAACAATGAGCTTGAGCTGCCGGTGAAGGAAAACATCGTGAGGAAACCATAGCATGGTGGTAAGGTACTTTCTAGTACTCGGCTGGCTAGCTACCGCCCTCAAGTTCAAAATTTGCCGCCAAGTATCTAACAGTGTGTTCTGGCAGCGTCATTTGAGAGCCAGTTCCATTCCAGGCTAGGTGTGCTTTACCATCTTCGATCACACCTTCATTTAACATCAGGTGAGCTGTGGTCATATCGAAAGTCTCAAAGTAATGAGCGTCATAGCAACGATGCCCTCAACTTTGCTTTGTTACTCAAAGTTTTGTATATTACTGCAATGGTCATGGCCATGCATTATTTCTTACTATTCTGATAGCGTATCACACATCACATTACTTTTACATTAAAAAAAGAAATGAACGAGCTGCGCAATCGTAATGTTTTGCAGTTAAATCTTATAAATGACAAATAAAAATCAACATAGATTACTTGAAGACATATGTCAATAAGGTGTATAAGTTTTAGGTATAAGGTTTCAATATAGCTTATTAAACATAAAAATTAAACAGAAACTTAATGGGATTTTTATGAACTAGAATGAGCAATTAGTTATGAGTTAGTTATTAGTTGCATTAATATTTATGAAAAGCATTAAAGGCTTACCTGATTTCAATAAGATTAAGGTTTTTTAAAACTTAAATCAAAGCATAATTCAATAGATAAAAGCATTGAGACTAGTGTGGTTTATATTTTGATCGCTTGATATTACTTGTATTTGATATTAAACTTGTTGGAAAGCGTCCAAATAAATCAAGGGTCTGTCTGCAAAACAAGACGTTAATCTATTTTCCAATATTATTTTGTATTTGCACGTAGAGCCGCACATTTGTTATTGGCTTTATTCTAGATTTCAAATTATTGAGTTCGGAGCAAATAACAAACGAATACTATAGACTTTTTTTTATTAAAGACGTTTGAAATGTACTAAAAAATAAAGCTAAAAGAAAAATATTTTTAGTTGATTGCATTTTCGTACCTTGACATGGAATTTCATCAGAGCATTCCAACCTTCCAAATAGCTCAACTCCCAAGGCGGCGAAAATGAAGAACAGTAGAAAAAACAAAAGACCCAAATTCCCGACTTGTGGTAATGCTTGCATTACAGTATCTAGTAATGCTCTAATCCCTTTTGCCATCTTCAAAAGCTTTAGTACTCTCGCTATTCTAAGAACCCTCATTACTCTCATTATAGTAGGATTTATCGGGATTATATTAGTTTCCAATTCCTCCAATACAATTCCCACTATTGACAATATAACGATTATGACGTCAAGTTGATTCCATTTGTCTTTTAGATATATTTTGAAACCTAATGCCACTAACTTCATTACAGCTTCTAGTATAAACACCGCTGTGAAGAAATAATTGAATATCTTCAGTGCGTATTGCAAAGCAGGTGGCATTCTGTAGTATTCGATGGCCATGGTCACAACGTTGAGTCCGATCACTCCAGCTATCGCTAAATCAAAGTATTTAGATGTGACTACATTGTGGACAAACAATCTATACTGACTGTAATCCGAGTAGTATGGTTTTTGGTGCATCTCTGTAATAATAACAACACGATAAAGTTTGGTATAGTACAATAATGTGTAATGAAATCATTTTCTACTAGTCTAGACAATTTTTATGGAGAACAACAATAAAATACTAACTGCGCCGTTTCTTTTCCATTTGAAGCGCTCTTTTTGCTGCCCTTCGAACTCTCTCCTCCTTTTCTTGTTCTTCTCTGCATCTATGAAAGTTCTCGACGACTACCCCCACAAACATGTTCAGTACGAAAAACCCGACGAGCAATATAAATGCGATGAAGTAAAGTAGACGCCATTCCGAATAATTTACAATCGGCTGCAAAATAGAATTGCACTTTTATTAACTTTGTTTTCAACCTTTTTTCTGCAAAAAGGGTAAAATTGTAATATAAAATGATAATTTGTTTTTAGAATTTTCTTTCAGCAACGGGTGTAAGTTAGAATACGATGAACTGTGGGGTACATCTGCCGCCGAATGAAATAAGTTTATAAATTTATTAACCGTTTAGCGAGGGAAAATTTGTATTAAAGTTTGAGCTTGTGCAAAAATTGAGTGAGCGAAAATCATAAAGATTATTTTTTATATCAAGAAAGGTAGGTACTTCGCAAAATACGAAACAATGCATTCAATGCTTTCAAAGGTAAAGACCTTTGAAAGCATTGAATGCGTTTCAAAACAAGATGTAGGCATGTTTTACCCAATACTGTACCTAGTAATTTTTTCTTGTTACAAACACCCATAATTAAAGACTTAATTAAGACTAAAGGACCTTCGTCTTTTAGTAGGCCTTATAACCGGTCATTGCAATCTGAATAGTCATCTGTACAAGCTAGGAGCCACAGATAGTCCACTATGTCGTGGCTGTTTGGTGGAAGACGAAACTGTAGAGCACGTGCTGTGGCATTGCAAAGCCACAGAAGAAACTAGGATCTTCACTAGATTGCATAAAGCAGCTTCCTCACAAACCATATCTAAATCCCCGCAACAGGCAGACTGCTTTTCGCTATCATGCTTAACTCCATCTCATCCACTGGAGCTACTTTGCCAGCGCCCCAGAGCCTCGCTCCGATACTTTAAGGAGCTGGGTTGGCTCGGGTAGACGCTAGGGGGAAATGCACAATACACCCCAAGCGGGACGTCCGTGCAGGACTCATCGCCCCCATTCCAAATAAGAAGAATAAGAATAAAGACTTAATAGTATAATTCACCTGTTGGTCAACTCCGACAGCGTCCAGCCCCGTATACATAATATTGACCCAGCCGTCCCTTGAACTTAGTACAAATAAGGACATGAGAGCTTTGCCCAGGTCGTCGAAGTTGTACTTTCTGTTTACCCACACGTTGCCGTCTATTGCGAGGCATTCGGACTTGTTCTTTACATTTTTGATGTTTGCTCCTTCGCAGTAGAAAAATGCTCCTTTAAACAACTGTAAAATTATCAAGAAGTGGTTATGTGTACAAAGAAAAAAAAATACTATAAAGCTTCATAGACCATAATTTAGCCATGAATTTATTGAATATGTTTTGGTGTTATTTTTATTAGCTTTTGTAATGAAATTAAATGTACATACTTAATGAAAAGAACGAAAAATATTTATTGATTATTTTTAAGTTAGTCAAAATTAGACTGCCGATTGTCATTATAATTCGCAGTAGAGTTCAGAGTAATACTGTAATAAATATATTATGCATAGTTTTTTAGTTAATTTGCAGTTCTCATAAACTAGGATCAATAAATAAATATACCGACTCTATAAAGTATGAGTATATCAATGTTACAGTATGATTTATTGCTAACCTACACAAGCTGTCACCAAACTAAGCACAGAATATTGTGGAAGCGAGAAACTATTTAGTTGAACGTAACCAATTAGTTGTTCAAGTCAAGCCCTAAGTAGCAAGTTTAAATGCCAATGTTATCTCCCGAGACAACACACTGTGACCCCGCTATTTTTGTTTGTAGCATACGTGAACCAGTGTACAGAAATAGACTGAAATTTTTAAATGTTAAATGTCAGTTCAATATAAAGTTCATCTAGAACATCGTTCCATTAAATGTCATACCCTCTGTACATAAGTTCTATTTTAATTCAAATAAACACGCATATTTTTATACCACTGAATAATGAGACAAATAAGTCAATCGTCTGCAGGTGTGTGGAGGATCAATGAGGATGAGGATTAATGTATACGAAACATTTCTACTAGAGACAATATAATGTACCTAATGTATAAGTCAAGGCGGTAGGTAGGCCTAGTAAGTTAATTTAATTAGCAAACTATTGACACGCTGTGTGATAGACGCGCTCCACAAATGTATGTAGTGCTCTCAAGTTGAACCTACAAAGCTATCTCTGGGGTCTAACTCACTTGTACGTTTCACATTTACTGAACAAGCGCCAATCGAATTAATGAAATCGTGCTTGTTTTAATTAGTTTAACTTTAACGCATGTTATGGACTGGTGTATTAACTCCCATGGGATTTCATAGCTTGACTACGACGAATAAAATGTTATATAAGGTTAGGTGCTTTTACGCTGACGTTTATTTTGTTTGAAATGCATTGAATACCTGGCACATGATAACAATAGTTGATTCAATTGCTGTCATCATCATGATCAATAAATTATGGGTTCTTGTAGTCGTTTTGTCCGTGTAAATATACAGTGTCATAATATTCAAGAGTTATTATTTTTTGTGTATTTCCTCTTAAAACTCGTTTTGGTTACAACGGTGACGTGGATTTGTTTCGGTTTGAATATAATTTAAAAATGTAAAATATTTCTTAATATATAAAACTAAAATCCGACAAAATTTTAATCTCAATAAATTAAAATAACCACAAGCATCCTCTTCTCGCTGCAGTAACCAGTAGTCGATAAATGTTTGACCTCTACACGAGGCATTCACAATACGTGTTGACTCTTCGAGCGCTTGGTCGAGAATGAGCCATCTCAGATTCAAAATTATATGCAAATCAAATTAAATCTTTATCGTTGTAACCAAAACAACTTCTAAGAGAAAATACATGAAAGATATAACTTTTGAATATTAAAATGAACTTCCACAATGTAACGGCTGAACCAATTAATATACAACGTCATTTTTGGACTAACCTGTACTCCCAAAATACCGAAAATGATGAAGAAGGTACAACAAATAAGAACAATGTTTCCGATAGGCCTCAGTGAGGACAATAATGTTTGCACCACAAGTTTCAAGCCTGGCGCTCTGTTTATCACCCGAAGTGGTCGTAAAGACCGCAATAATCTAAATACCTGTGGGAAAAATATTGCACATTAGACGGCGGTCTACAGAATTGTAATAAGTTATTTTTACATGAGTACTTACCCTGAGTATACCGAATATTCTTGGACTAGATTCTGACACCAGAGACATGAGAAGATCAATAATAGAGATGATGACTAGTGAACCATCCATGATGTTCCATCCTGAAGTGAAATACGCTTCGTGGCCGTAGAACATTCCAGATGCTACAACCTGTCATGACAGAAATTTTATTGAAATAATCGCTTTATTAAAGCCTAAATGGTTATGAAGGTTTTTATAAAACAAGATCATTACAAGAAAGAATACTATCATATCATCAGTTTTCATTTTATGGTAAGAATTAGCTTTTTTTAAAAATTGCTAACACAACATTAAACTGGTGATTAGTACGTGTTCGAAACGTTGAAGTGTAGGGCCTTAAGAAGACTTATTTTCTAAGCATGCTTTGAATTTCAAATCTGTGTAGAATTGCCTAAAACATCGTATTTAACTTTAATCATATTTTATCCAAGCAACTTCTAACATTGTTATAGCTGAAAGTCGTTACGAGATACGTGACCACCCTTTATGACAGTATGTCTTAAAACATAGACGACATAAAAAGTGTAATACACGATTTATAGCACACTTACAAATGCTTGTTTGAAAGGGGTTTGAAAGCTGTGCCAATTTTATAGTGATTGAAAACTGTTGTACTATACATTAAAATAAAATGTTTAATGTTGTATCTCATAGAAATTGAGTAGCGAAGCAAAGAAATTGTTTTTGTATCGTAATATGAAAACGGTTATTAAAAATATTTTGTTGTGTTGATGACTTGTTGATGTTTTCTCAGAACAAAAGAAAATTACAGTAAATATAGCTCAGTTGTCTGATTGGCATCATACAAGTTTGAGAATAGATGGTGCAATGTGAAATCTCCACCTTTCTTCAGACGCTGAGTGTAAGTACGATGTAGACAAATATATGTATAATTGTAAATGTATGTATACAATATGTGGGTGCCTTCATGTTTCAAGTAAATCGGTTCTTTCTAGGCAAGCGTGCACCATCGTAGACCGCATCTTCGCCTATCATCAGGTGACATGGCGGTCAGACGCAGGCAATAAAGTAAAACCGTATGGACCAAGTATCAACCTTTAGAGTTTTAGGTGGCCTAAAAAACTCCAACAGGTTTAATGATGTTTTTAATTGAACAAAGAACCGGGGGATAAAATTAAACGTAGTACCTGCTCCACAGCAGCGACTAATTAATATTTTTACTGACACAAACCAAATCCACTAAACTCGAAAGTTAAAAAATACTGAATAAATCTACTTATTGTGATTAGCAAGTGCCATTTCAGACAGAACAACAGTCATAAATATGATGGAGCTCTAGAACGTTGTTTTTGCATATATTACAATCTAAATTACAAACTAGTTTTTGTCTGGAGTAGGTGAATATTGATTCTGCAACATATACCAGCGCCATGGTCCACCTTTTTACAACTCATACGTAAACCTATACTGAGCTCGTGAAGGACCACATATCGCATGCCCGCGCAATAATATTCTCAGTCACGTTTTTTGTGATCGTCTAACTTGAATGGAAATAAGAGTTCACAGTACAACACTATGCTTAACACTCGACCTGGAACAAATCGTCTTTCTCCGGTACGTAAATATTATGAAGCTGGCGTATGAATACATGTCTCATTTTCACAGAATAAAACGTGTAGGTGAATACAACAGAACTTTATCACAACGCCAGGGCGAAGCCTCCATCTAGATTAAAAAGTTATTTACCTGCAGCTATCATGATTGGATAGGTATTTTTTATGCAAGTATGTTCCACATTAGAACTTGTATACGCTTCGACGGAGTGAGGTTAAATGCGAACTAGTCTCTTAATAATATAAAACAAAGTCTCTGTCGGTGTCTATCTATTTTTCCACTTACTTCTTTTCACCCACGCAAGTCAGTAAGAGATTTTTTTCCGGAAGGTTTGTATACAAAATATATCCTAATAAACTTTTGTATACGTGAAGAAAATAAATGTTTAGTAAACAAAGCGCCAAAATAAATGGCATTTGTGCTAATCCGGGGAGAGTCGATGGTTATATATAAAAAAAGTACCTTGATAAACATCTCGATAGCAAAAACGACGGTGAATACGTAGTTGGCGCTCGAGAGAAAGGCTCGTTCTTTCGAGTCAGGCGGAATGTTAGGTCTTTCCATGGCCAGAGTGATGCAGTTGAGCGCAATGAAGAGTAGAACGATGTTGTCGAACCATCCTCGAGAGACCATCCATACGCAGAGTCTTCTCATTCTAAGGGGAAACAATAGATAGTTCGATCATTTTGAATTTATTACCTACAAAAATAGCTCTAATCTCTTTATAGCAACTATAAATTTCGTCAAGGTTCCTACTATCCAATAGAACTGGTGATTATTTTTTACACAAATTGTGCCCATAGTAAAAATTTTTCGTAATGACGAATGCAATTAACCCCTTGTACAAATATACATCCTAACCTATTAATCCTGTATAGTTATAAACCTTTTAAAAAGTATTCAACGTTGTAGATCTACTATTACACACTTAAGCTTACAATACAATAGCTTCGTATAGAAAATGAAACGACATAATTAAATCATTAATCTAACAATATCGCGAAACTTTCCTCAACAAAAGTTAATAAAGAAATAACAATACTTATATATACGACTTGATACTTCACATCATTACAAAATTTTGAAAGCAATAACGAAACAAAGTAAAATGGTAAACGCTGTAATGTAACAAATTACGCCTATATACCTACATTACGAAATTAAATTATGTATACGGATACGGAGCTCTTAAACAGCGGTTTCATACAATATGGTGACAGAATTCGTGGAATTTAAATTAATATAATGGGTCCCTATTTGTGAAAGACACCCTTCGTGCTCGAGGGCATCAAATTAATATAAGAGTTCTTCAAATGTATTCTGAGAATAGGTTGGATAAAACACTAAATTACGTTGACATATTTAAGAGTACTAAAGGTTTTACCATAATGATTTTCAAATAGAACTTATCTCGTTTTTCATTTCAAAGTTTCGAGTATGTTTTTTTTGTATAGTGACATTTTATTTACTTAATTTGCAAATTCATAAAACAAATTACAGTAAAAACAGATCCAAGATGGACTAATGATACATTTTGTTTTTTGATTTTTTTTAATGTAAGAAGTAATGAGACGAACGAGACGCTCTCCTGTTGGTGAGAGATAACGCCTATCCATGACCATTACAGCGATACACAGAACTTTGAGTAACAAAACAAAGTCCAGGGCATCACTGCTTTGGCGCTCATTACTTTGAGACTTTCGATGGTTAGTCTTAACATCCCAGTAATTTCGCTAGCTGCAGTACCCTTACAACAACACAACAACCGGAACACAGTAATGTTTACACACTACTGCTTAGCGGCAGAATAACTGGTACTGCGGTGGTCCCTACCTAGACGACCTCCTGCCAAGGAGTTCTACCACCAAGTAATGTATGTAAGTTATGCAAGATAGTGAAACAAAAAACTCGTGATACTTAAAATTACGTACTAGAAAACTCACTTGTTGTCTGGAGCGAAGATATATAAAGAATAAAACTCTTTTTCCTTGAGGCAACCAGTTGGTTCCATAAATCGAAACAAGTCTTTGAAACTGTAATTTCTGCTATCAAATCTTGAGGAAAATATACAAACGTTGTTAGTTATCGCCATCTGAAAAGAAATCAGTATTATGACTTCAAATTATATTTTAAATCGTTATTTTACTAAACGGACTACCCATTAACGTTCTTTTCTTTTGTAATGTATCTTTAATACGTATAGATGAAACGGCAGTGAAATTATATGGGATTAGCGAGTTACCCAAGGCTTGACTTATGAACAATGCTTAAAGTTAAGTAATGCCTAAAATGCTGTGTCAACTTCTTGTTGGTGTGAAATGTAGCACCTGAAAACGAGACAGGTTATTTTATGCATAAATTAACTTAAAGCGGCGTTTATTAAGTCCATAATGTACGAAGTGCTTTAAATTTATAAAATTTTAAATGAGTGAATATTAGTAGATGACCCGATTTGTTGAAACAAGGTTTCGCGGAACGGCATTATTAAGCTGAAAGGAAGTGAGTTTACTCATCATTGAGAACATCGTTTACCATTTCGCTTTGTACTAGTCCCGAAATAGCGATAAAATTAAATATCCCGTAGAAAAATTTAACGATTTCAGGGTAAGCGTCAAAGTAAAGTTTTCGATAATGAGGAGCAAAGTAACTTCTTTTCTGGCTAATTAATAGAAAATCTTTTCATTTTCATCGGCAACGTTTAATTAAATGAGCTGTGAAATTACGTTCGATATTATCTAAATTACTTCTTAGAGATTTCGTAGAAAAACATGGAAAAACTGCAGCCACTTTAGTAAAGCGTCTGCCGAACTATATCATTACATTGGTCACTACAGAAACGTATGATATGTTTGTGCCTATTTTTGCTACAGCCAAAAATTTTGAGGCATTTTCTAATGTCACGGTGTTAGCATCTACAGAAGCACGCAAGCGAGTTTGGTGTTAGTCGCTATGATTTAAAATGGGAGAATGATCGCGTTGCAAGGCCAACGGAATTCTATGTACCTTCAATTGCTTGTATCTAGCCATTTTGGGATTGTCGTCATGATTCGACCGTGCACTGAACTCTATCTGTGTGGAAATATTCAAATATTATATTTATGCTATACGATCCTGAACACATTTGTAAGTGAAATTTACAGTGAATTTTAAAATAATCTATACTTATTGAATATACTAAAGCGGAAAAGTTTGTTTGAACGCACTTATATCTGGAACTACTAATTCTTTTTGCTTTTTATATTATTTGATATATAAAAAGCAAAAATATTTTATTTGATGGCTCGGTTCTTGAGGAAGGTTATAATCTATTTAACATCACGATACGACCCTTACAAGCTGGTATAGTAGTACAAGATTATATCACAGAAATAGCGTATAAATAACTTATGCTCACGTTTGTGTGTTTTATAATTTAAATTATCTTAGAGTATCTAAAAATTGCTACAAATATAGCTTTAGTTACAGATCTTACTAAAATTTTTGATATATTTTTCATTGCAGTCCATTAAATAGTACATTTTTACAATTTCTTTCCTAACCCGATTACTATTTTACACCTAAATTTGTTTGCGGTATGAAAGCTCAAACAAAGCGCTCATTATTCATTTTAATTACATTGTGATAATAATATCAGCCTCAGTGCGTTAGAAACTTTAGGGCTCAGCATAATTATCTCCAGTTTTCACTCCAAATAGGTATTTCTTTTTTGATCATCCCTACGTGTCGAGGCTCGTTAAAAGTTATCCATTTTATTTTATAACATAATTATGACTTAGGAATCTTTTTACTAAAGATAGTTAGTTAACTTAATTAATAAAGTGTGTTGAAATAATTTTTGTACGTGCTTGTAGTATAAGATTTAATACTTATTAAATGTTTCTGATTATGGATTTCGCATTTACTTAAGAAAACGCGTATCAAGTGCTGATAGTGTGTCCGGAAACGAGGCCCAAAAGCGAGATATGATTAGTTTTCATAATAACATAAATAAATATGCTGTAGATTTGTGTTACAGAATTTTGGCTTTATCAGCTTCAAAGGAAGCCAAAATACTGTTAAAAGTATATAAGAATAACACAAGTCAATGATATACGTCTGAGTATTTTCTTAGTTTTGTATGTTTCGGGGGTGGCATAGTCAATTAGTCACTCTGTAACTAAACCCCTTTTAATGAAATAAGGATGTAAAGCACCTTGACTTCATTTCTTTTTTTTTTGTTTTATATTATCTCATTATACAGTATGACTGGTGAGACACCTACGATACTCGAGGACGTGATATTTGGCAATCGTATAGGAAGAAAAAAATAACATTAAAATAAATATTAACTGACAATGAGGTAAACTTAACCGAATGTTATGTAATTAATTACGCAACGCATGGACACCGCGCGGACGCATGAGCTCGACGTTGTGAGGACGTTTGCGCCGACGACGGGGGGACAAATACGTACTTATTGCGTGATCAAAACATCGTTATCGGGAGTGTATCCACGCTTCATTTATCTATAGAGAAATAGGGGCCAAAAATTAAGTACCTAATTTTATAACATAATTATAACGAGAATCGAGTACCAAGTACTCTCCTTCAGTACCGTAGGTGTCTCACCAGTCATACTGTATACTTATTATTAACACTATATATTGAAAGTGCTCTTTTTAACTATCACGGTTGTTGATATGAACCTCATCAATAACTGTCAGATTTGGAAACAAAGACATTTAGACTTACCTCCTCATTGATTTGTTTTATTAACGGTAGCGGTTGATTGTTTGACCTCGGGGGTAAAGTCGCGACTTCGTTCCGCGTAACTCGCGTTGTCGGTACTTGCGTGAGTTGAGCCGGCGGAGTCAAATTACTGGCCTTTACTTCTGATACTGTTGTCACTGTACCAGAAACACATTATTATTGCACCAACCAACAATTATTCATACAACGACGATAATGAAAAGATTTGCAATAAATAAATATGTCGTAGGTAAGTTTATTGCTACGGCAGCGGCGTAGAGGTTTCGTAGCAACCGCAGCGTCGCAAACTGTAAAAATATTGTGAAGAACAATCACTGTTCTCAATATTTCAATTCCCCTTAACAGGTCGTCATCTAGGTAAGAATTACTGCAGTTTGTGGGATTCTGCCACCAAAACAGTAGTGTGTATACTTTACTGTATTTTGGTTTGAAAAGTAGCTGTAGTAGCTAGCGAAATTACAGGGCTATTGAGATTAACTATCGAATGTCTCAAATGAGCGCTAAAGCAGTGGACTAACTGGACTTTAGTTTGTTACTCGAAGTTTAGGATACTGTTGCGATGGCCATAGACAAGCGTTATCATTTACACGACTTTGTTTTGTTACTCAAAGCTCTGGATACTAAATCCTCAAAAACATTAGTAAAAAAATTACATCATATAAAACTTTTCATGAGATTAACCACAAAACCATATAATATAAAACCTTTTTTTGGACAAGCGAATCGTTTAAATATCAAGACGATCCAAAAAACAACGAAGAAATGTTAATTGATTGTGATTCGTGGGTGTCATAAAAGGGGCAATTAATTAATTATTCAGAGTAGAAGAATAAATTAAGGAAAACATAAATTTCAGGAGGGCGAGAAAATTGCTCGAATTGAGGGCCAATAAATTATTTCTTACCTGTTATATAGTCATTTGTGAGTGACAGTCGGTGAGGAGGTGCTTTTGTCGTATCTAATCTCACTGTGGAGTCTGCTGAGAAGCTTGCTTCGGGAGCTTTCCATGACACCTACAAAAAGGAAGGTATGTTAGCAGCGACTTCTTTTTAGCTTGGTAATTCAAGATTAGTCCGGAAAACGTAGTAAGTATTGGGTGCGGGCCTCTTCTAATTCATATCGTAGGACAGCGCCATCTGACCCCTAACTAAGCAAAGCATGCACTATGGAATTCAGATAACTGATAGATTACTCAGATACTTTTTTTTTTAAATACATACTTATAATAAATAGAGAACACCCAGACACAGAACACACATTTGTTTATACCACAAAATGTTTATTCTGGGTGGGAATCGAACCTACGTTCTTCAGAACTTGGAGCAGACATACTACCAATGAACAAACAGGGCTAATTGTAGGAAGGCTAAGTACACCACACTGGCCAAATGTGAGTTTCACACATCGTCGGAAACTTTTCTTAAGAACTGTCAGACGCGGTCTCACGATGTTTTCCTTGTCCGTTTGAAGCAAGCAGTAATACGCACATACTTGAGTAAAAACAAAGGTGCGTGTCGCGCAAGATTAGTAATCGTGTCGTAATTGATTACCTTTCTGTATAGGATCATTTATATAAGCTTGGTTATAACTAGAACCATATTTTTACGTTTATCAATAAATTACTCTGATGTCAGCCGCTACAGTGAAGGCACTATGTATTTTTAGATTTCATTGGAAGAAAGTTGCCTAGATAGACGCCTTTGCACTTTCAAACATTTCATTTAACAATAGATGTGTAAAAATAACTGAGCTCTGGTTTGCAAAGGTACTATTAAAAGGAATGAGCGGCAATACTATATTTTTGACTTTATTTTGTTACTCAAAGTGTTGGATTCCCGGTTAAGGCTATAGCAAAATTAATTTCACACACTTGTAAATTGTATGCATAAAAAGTCAGCTGTCCTCGACAAAGTTTTTTATAGTAACTGACGACTAGCCATATTCTTGTGTATCGCTATATAGGGTCTAGTTCTATCATAACCATGAAGAGAGCAACTTATTAGTAACATATTTTTTACCGAAAAATATACTTACATCAGGTAATAAAGGTGCGTTGTGAGCTGACACTCTCCTCGCAGGCTGAGCTATCACACGTGGCGCTGGAAGCTGACCACGTGTCCGATTATTTGGCATCTCGGACTGAGTATCGTTTTTGATAACCATGGACGAAGATAAGAGAAGCTCGTTCTTGCGTAAACTGGAACCTACGAATAACAATGTATATATTATTGACAATATCAGAGAGTACTAACAAATTACTAAATAACATGAGTCAGTTAAGATATTATAATTCTTAACCCTTTTTTCAATTAAACTTATTCTAATTCTATTTCTAATTTTAACAGAAATAGAAGGTGGAATCTCCAACCTACTTGGAGACCTAGTATTGATGGAGCTTGTGAAGGTTGTCAAGTATCTAAAGACGTAGTGAGCTCTGTGTGTTGGAATATTTCTGACACCGTATAGGAAGAACTCCGGTGAGGAAGAGCTCCAAAGCGCACCAGTGCATCACGGCACTCTACCCGCGCGCCGCACTATCACTCACGGAGGCCGCGTGCGCGCTTTACTGTTTAACTCCTAGATGATGGCTAGTCAGCCACTGCTTGTGTCCTAATCTATAGTCAGAATAACAACGTAAATAATAAAACCAAACTTTCGTCAGTTTTCACACTTTACACAGTATAAACAAAACTGAGACATTCACACATTAAAATAAACAGCCTAGTAAAACTATTTTTTGTTAACAAAATGTAAAACTTTTGTTAACAAAATGTAAAACCTTTGTTAACAAAATCTAAAACTTTTGTTAAAACACAAGAAACATCCAAAGTTATTAGCTAGTGAGCAATAACCCTGTTTAGAATTACGTCAAATCTTTTTACTAAGTGTACTTACCGTTGCAAACAGCATGATCCCTTCCATTATTGAGGATCACCGCATCGGAGTCCGAGCCTGTTCTTTGCTTCTTTTTTCTCAGGCTTGGCCTGGACAGCCGCCAGCTGTATCCTCTTTGCACTCTACATTTGTCTTCGCCAACTGGCGTTGTAACTACACTTACATTTCTGCAATTTGACGAATAAAAAATTCATGATTAAATTTGAGAAATCACAACGTTCTTCTGAAATAATACAACACAAAGAATTTTACTTGTAGACACTGCTTATTTTATATTATGAAGCTAAATAGCCTGTACCATTTCACGCCAGGTAGACGTTGACAGAGCCTTAACGTTTACAACTAAAACTCAAAATGTTACAGGCACGTATTAAATTAATTGCACTAGATATTTTATCATTGCATCAATTGCATTAGATTTTTTTGTAGATTGACAAAAATCAACATAAGAACAATACAATAAAAAAAAAATGGTTGACAGGCTAGGTGTTTGACCACAGCTTTCCTGATTTTAAGTGACGGTGTGGCCGAAGACGGTAAACACACCTAGTCTGGAATTAAATTGGCTCTCAACTTCCGAGTAGGTATTTCTGAAAACAAAAAACTTACTTCTGCGAACTCAGCAGACTGGACTTATCGCTTGTATTCAGTACATTATCATCTTTCTCCTTTACAACAATAGCCACCTGTAAATTTTTCTCGGGCAGAACTGGAGAAGATATGATAGGTTTTGGAGTGGTAGGAGTAGTGGCTGGAGATAAGGGTCTCATAGGGGGCAGGGCGAGTGTTAGGGGAGGAGGGGCGAGGGAAATGGGAGGAAGGCGGGCCTTTTCAGCACCGAGCTGTACTTGAGCCGAATGTAGAGTGAGGGTATAGCTGTTAGGCGGCTTAAGAAGTCCGGGTATGCTGGCACACTGAAAGCGTTGGCAAAAATGTAGCTTTTTTTAACAGTATATTTATAAATAATTATCGTAGGACATTACACACAGCGCCATCTGATTAGTCCAATGTACGTCAGATAGATGTCATGTCATAAATATATACTGTGTATGTATGATAAGTATGTTTAAAAAAAAAAAGTATATAGGTAATCTTTCAGCTATCTGGCTCCCATAGTACAAGCTTTGCTTAGTTTAAGGCTAAATGACGCTGTGTATAAAGTTCTACGATATTTATTTAATTTATCTAATTTTTCTAGTAAACGTACATAATTTACAGGACTTGGGTTTGAACTTACAGAAGTACGATCAATGGAATCCAAGCTCGACAGCATAGAAGACCTTTCCAAAGATAAAGCTACATGGAAGTCTCTGAAGGAGGCTCCAGGCTCAAGAGTGGTGGATGGCGAGTCTTGCGGTGTAGCAGCGGTGTGAGTTATCATTGGCAGCATAGATGTATCAGTGTTTCCAGCGCTGCTTGCTAACATCTTTGATTCCTAAAGCAAAAAGCCATATTATTACTATATATTATAACTCAGAAAAAGTAGAGTATAAATAAGTTAATGTTTATTAAATAGTAATTATGATCTATAGCTGTACACCAGAGTATGATGATTATTCCAGTTTTTATGAGCTGTTCCACTACAAGGGCGTGCCTCCTTTCATTGTAAAAAAGGTAGTTAAGGCCATTCCAGTTGGTAAAAACTTTTCTAACCGACCGAACGGTCGAGTAGCACTTATAACTTATTAATGAGAATTAAAAATTTTGTCAAAAGATTTACTTTGAAATCAAACAATTTACCTAAAACTACAAATTGTGAGGTATATATATTAAAGGTTTAATTTAAAGAACCTTTATACATAATTTAATCCTATTACCAGAAAACCAAAACACAATATTAATAAAATATTAATTTACAGATATTCGTTCTGAGAATACCGATGAACGTTGAACGTATCACCAAGTAATTCTAGAATATTGAACTTAGCTTTATAAATATTAAGCAGCTGCGTGTAACTTTAACCATTAAATAAATTATAGATATTTTTCTTAGGCCAGGCCATTATGAAAAAAAAAAGCTATCAAAATACTCTACGCACCTTGAATAACGCAAATACTTATTACCTATCCGCTAACCAAATTGAATAGCGAGTAGGCATTCATTTCAGGTTTGTCGAAGCACTTATATGAATACTGAAGTAGCTAGCGGCGCCTTTGAATACAACCTTGTTTACTGAATAGACTCGGCTAGCTTTAAAGACTCGGCGGCCGGGTGACTTTCGACCGTACTCACGCGTAGGTATACGAGTATGTACTTTATTCACGTAATTTACCAACGCTTCCAAATAGCCCTCCAAATGAAATACAAACAGTGAGACTCACGAATAAAACCTTTTTCCGAGGTAATGAACCAAATCGTGATATACCTCACCTTCTGTAAATTACATTTGTTAGACTGGGCGCAGTCCTTGCAGAGCGTGGGATGGTGGGTGGATTTAGTTTTACGTCGCTTCATAGATTTTTCTTTGTGCCCGTTAACGTCGCTTTTTGCCTTTCTTACGTCGTCCGCTGACCGCCAGTAGTTCTTTATTTCGTTCTGGGCCAGGAATTAAGCAAATGTTACAAACTTATATCAATAAGGTAAGTTTTATGTGCCTTTTGTAGGTAAACTACTTTTCTGGAAGAAACCGGCTTGATATTTTTTTAATCAGAAACAAAATTAAGAAAAGTTAAAATATTGTCAATAAGCGAGTTAGTCGTCAAACGTGAACTCAAACTTGTGTAAAAAATATTTTCGTCATATCTATGTGCCATAATTTAGACATACATTGAAAAAAAAACGTATTTAATAAATAGGATATTAATTACTTTTCAGTTTTTTATTAAAATTATGTAGTATAATAAATCACAATATATAATACCACATTGAAAATAAAAAGCTTGTGATATAATACTACCAAATTCTCTAATTTAGTGTTGGTATGTGTTCCGATTGGAAAGATAATGCAGATAACAAAATTAAAAAAAAAACTAGAAACAAACCTGTGTTTACAACAAAATTGAATAATACTACACACTGCTCTACTGCTTAACATCAGGCAGGGTGAGGTCAAACGCGAACCTATGTAGAAAAAAGTCTATGATTACCTGCGAGAAACTGTCACTAGAATGCGATCCCGAGTTCGAATCGTCGTAATGTAACTCGTTGTTATCCGAGAAACATTCGCCCGACAGTTTCGATTTTGCCAGCTCTCGCTGCTCACGTTCCCTCCTCTCATTTCGCTAAGAGATTTGAATAACACATGAGAACACGTACAACTAATTCGATTAATGTCAACGTTGATCATGAATCTCACACTCACCTCAGAACTAAATCCTTCCACTAAGATGGCTACCAACAAGTTAAACAGCACGTAATTGCCGAAAGTCATAAGTGCCACGAAATATAACGCGGCCCAATGACTCGTCTTTTCCATTCCGTTAAACAACACAACATTCCAATCCTCCTGCGTTAAAACCTGAAACATTTACATCAAAGTGAGGATTCAACCAAAACGTTCCAAGTCATTCTACCACATCAAATATCGTCAAATGTTTATGTCACTTTAATAAATTAAAATAAGCGAGGTGTGCTGTCATATTGTATTAATTTGTGCCTTTTGGTGTTTGTAATAACATGTTAACTATCCATCGTACGAAATGAAAATTAACAAAATATTCAGAACATATTTGTTAGTAGCGTATTAGTGTCAGCAAGTGTCGTGTTGTCATGTCAGTGTACACTACACACAAGGTTATGTAAGGAACACAGACGGCGATTGGAGTACACAAGCATAAAGGGTCCAGCATATCCTAGAGCTATACAAGCAAGATGCACTAACTACTCTGAGCGCTCGTTAAAATGCATTAAGTAGCTCTAAACCAATCTACTTCGGCGTATCTCTCGCTTCTCTATTAATAAATACAATATACAAACCAATCGAGACGATTATACTAAAATTTGTCTTCATTGACTAAACAAGCTGTCAAATAAGACAAACTATGTGAAATAATTTTGCCGTTACGAGAAAGACGCGTTGTCTATCCTCTAAGAACATAATTATTGATACGGGATCGCAAATAAACCGACTATAATATTTTGGGTGCCTAGTCTATTGGGCTGAGCTAGGCTTACCTGGAACACGGTGACAGTAGCCCACAGGATGTTATTAAAATGTTTTCTGTCGCATTCGCATTTGGGGTGGTGCGAGACGATCTCGGGGCAGGTACAGTCGCGCTCCATGCCATTGTCTTCGACGTACTTGCAAAACTTACCACCGAATAGATACATGCCCAGAATACTGCGCGTGGAGAGCCCGATGAAAAAATGAAAGAAAAACATAATGCTATGCGCAAACGCCGCGACCGTTACACTCTGACGTTTATGTTGCGTGCGACAATAACACTGCCTCCTGCCCTTCCGAATACGGAATTAAAACTAATGTTACGGACTATATACACGCTAGTCACTAATGTTAATGGTTTGCTTTTAGTGACGTGCTCCTACGTGTGGCTGTGATCTTCGAAAGTGCCCGTAAAAATAAATTAGTTTTACTCCAATACAATCAATGTAACAATATAAAGTGAATTTCATGTTGCAGTAACAATGGTCCAAGCCTAGTTGGTTAAGCAGTGTTATCGCCGTTGGGAAGTAACCACCAACAACGGTTTTGTTAATTAATCTAAATTATACAGGGACGATAATTAACATTGTGTTATTTAGTGTAATTAAGTTTCTCAGGAAACATCGCATTAAGTTATTTATACTTTATATACTGCCTCGTTATCTTAATATAGTTATGGTAATAAAATAGAAATGCAATCAAAATTATAAATAAGACAAAATAGGCGAAAGTAAAGTGCATAGAGCTTATAAAAACTCATTCATATTGTTCGACAATTTAACTGTGGCTCCAATCATTCAAAATAAAATATGCATTAATTTTATCAAAATTTGTCGTTAAGTAGAAATCTTAAAGTACGTAAATGGAAAAAGAGAAAATAAGAGATGTGGGTTAAATTCGTTTAGCGTAATAAAATTAAAGGTTGAATTGAGAGGAAAGTAATTGAAAATTAGATTGTTACTGAAATTAGAAACGAAAGTGCGGGGTTATCAAAACTTGTGGAAACTACAAACTAAAATTGTAACTATCCTTCAAAAGTATGAATGTGATTCCACGAGTTTCGTATATAAAAGTATACAATACTAAAAGTAATAGAAGCAGCATGCAAAGTGGTAATATAGATACTGTTTAACTGAGTGCAGTCGTAGTGGGAGTTAAGTAAGAAGAACTGGCGAGGAGATTACGCGCCTTCGCTCAGAACGACCTCAAGCTAACCTACGTTCAACAAGCTCTCTGACTAAATGTGCTCTCGACAACTTCAATGGGAGTACTGTACGGAACAACGGGTGACGTGACACTAATGATGTTGGAGCAATCTGTTACGGATGGTTCTATCTCACTACGCCGATTCTAGGGTAACTGTTACGCGACTGAACGCTTGTTGGCACCACGATGCTGCAAGCGAGGTTCTTCTTTGTATTCATTCATCTATATACTAATAAGTGCTAGCTTTAGTGGAAGCAACTTTCTCTTGCAGCAAAGTGTGGTCGTTTGTGTACTCGCGTGGTTAGTCGATTAGCCGTCACAAGACAATCTTCTGTTACTGGGATTGTCATACTGTCATGAGTGTTGACCGCTGACGGACCCGTTTGTAAGCGTTTAGTAATGTTGCAAGTTCAGTCTGTTTCTGGATTGTCTGTTAGGTACTTGAATTTGAAAGTTGAATACCTGAAACACCGTGACAAAGGCCCACAAGAGCGTATCAAAGTTTTTTCTGTCACAATCTTGGTCGCCATCTTGGTCTTTCTCGCAGAATTTGCACCCGAAGAGGTTCATACCGAGGATGCTGAACGTTACCACGCAAGATTCAGTTAGATAACATACGCACACTATTCACTTTTCCATACAGAGAGGACATAGATAATATATAGGATATAGATATTATAGTGTGGGTATAGTCTAAAGATGATTGATAAGGTGCAGGTGTAAATAAAACTCAAGTGGACGAAAAGCACAAAAGCGTGAAAGACACTATGAATATAATAGGTAAGATATATTAAATAGAAGGTAAAAGTTGTACAGAGTGTGGATAGTGGCGTGTGTTGTAGAATGTCGAAGACAGAAGTGACACATATAAGGATAAGAATGAAAAGAAAATAGGAGAAATCACTCACAGTTAGTGCACGGGTTAAGGGATGCGGGTGTGACAGTTAAGTAGAAACATTCAGAATTTCATAGTTTTTATGGATTGTCGAATAATTTCTTCTTTGGCTACGGAAAAATGATAGAGCAATCATTAAGTGATTGCTGGGGGCTTCGATCTATTCTACTGACGAGTATGAGACATACATTGGGTTGGGGCTGATTAAACAATTCACAAATGAAAATAATAAGTAAAGTCGGAGTAGATTTGGAAGGCCAGTTTATGAAAAGCTAAAATACATAGACTATCCAAATTAAAATAACCCTTAACTATGAAATGAAAGTCTGGTATTAAAGTTTATAGCTTAATTTAAATTTTTGAAGAGTAATATAAATAAAAAAATAACTTGGATAACGAAAGTTCTGTTCAGAGAATTGAACAAACTGATAAACTTGAGTAGCAGTTTCGTATTTCCATCAACTTACTGAAATTGAAGTTAATCCTCGGCTTAATTTAAGAGCGTTTTAGAAATTCATGCAATTTAAAACGTTTCGTTTAGATTTTATTTAGCTTTTTAATTTATGATTGCTCGAACTTAACGTTTTAGTTAAAACTTAGAAGTAAAATGTGGTAATAATTGATATATTTACCTGAATATAAAGATGAATAATACAAGTAGCGAGAAGAACACTGCGACGTTGTCCATTGTTCGCAACATAACAAACAGTTGTCTGCGTAAATTAGGCATGAATCTAACGAGCTTCAGTATACGCAAGAGTCGAAATGTGCGTAGTACTGACAACCCCGAACTACCCGCTAAATCTTTTTCGTGGCCGTAGCTTTGGGCTAGTTCAAATGCACTGAAGGCAGAAAAAAAAACATGTATTGAAAAAACAATTTCATATAAATATTATTGATACTAAAGGTGGTTTAATTTACATACAAATATTTTTTTGGCATTTATGGACAAATGAAGCATAATTTACAGTGAAATCAGAGTTACTGGCATTTATTTTGGTCTTTATTTGTGGTAAATCACAATTCCTTGCTTGTCAAAAAAAAAAAAAAAAAATGGCAAAAAAATATTTGTATGTAAACCAAACCAACTTAAAAAGTAAGCAAAAAAATGTATGTACAGCGACAAAACATTAAGGTCCTACCTAACTAAATATTTAAATAAATATTTATTTATTGCTATTACTATAAAACATCAATCAGTGAGCGAAAATCATTCACTCGCAATACACGGCTGAGACTCAATATTTTGTGTCATATTCAGCTCAATTAAGTTATTTTAGTTAAAAAGTAATATGTTTGTAAAAAATACATTAAATAAAGGATCCTATTTTAATCATTGCTCAAACATTTTGTAAAAACTATAATGCTACGCGGCGGGTGGCTATTGTTTTTTGCCCATCGCGGTGTTATTATCTAGTGGGGTCATTGGGAGCACAAAATTTGCTAGGGTTGTCCAGTCCATTGCCATTCAGGGTGGTCATACGACCAGCGTGATGAGCATCTTCGCACCGGACACAGTGAGGGGTTGGGTATTTATCGACCGAGTGAATTATATAGTAAGTATATATTTATTGCTTCAAGTATCTTTTTACATTTATCAAACCAATAATTAAGTATAAAACATTAACTTCATAATAAATATATAGCTAACAATAGTACACAAATTTAAGTTCTTATCTAGACAACTGTTAAGCATTATCTAAAGACTGCTTTAAAACAGATTGTTTAGTCACGGTTATATTTTATTACATTACACTCTAAATACTTACCTCAAAATAACAATAATCCCATCAAACACGTTGAACCCATTCGAAATATACTTGAATGGTCCTTCCGCCACGATCTTGAGTATCATTTCCACGGCGAAAATGGCAGAGAACACAATGTTGCTGATTTCGACAATGACCGTCAATTCCTCGGGTTGATTGTGATACTCAATGCCCATTGATAGAGTGTTGATTAGGATAGCTAGCAGGATACCTGAGCGGTCGAGGAAATAAGAAGGAAATGTATTTGATTGTACCCTTTTTACTGTAGAGATGTAATAGCAATTTCAAAATTAGAACTAACATTTCATTTTAAACGAATATTACTTGGCCAAGATAAATTATTCACTCCTGCTTCTCAAAACTGCAGCAATTTATGTTTTGCAAAGCACAAACGATGCACATTAAATTTTTACAGAATTTCCACACATTAAAAATTCCAAAGTGCAAAATTGAAAAGTAAGAGTTAAGAAGTGCATTTTTGAAGTTCTGACGATAAACATAGTTATACTTTTTGTTAATGTGTAAGTTTCTAACCTTGTTGAAAATATTTGTGGTTCGCAATGTTTTTGACGTGTTTTCTTAATAAGCTAAAGAACTTATTTATTTTGTTCCAGAAAGAAGAACACGCATTCTTAAAGCGACCTTTCCTTGTTTCTTTAGCTATCGCTTCGGCTGCTAACAGATCAGCGCAGCACGAGAAGTCGTCAATCTCTATAATCTACAAAAAAAATACATTAGCGATAAGATACTACTACATATTACTACTTTGGGAAGTCCCTCTAAATCAAGAATAACTCTCGAATGATTTACAGTCTTTGGATTTAAAAAGAAAAAAAAACGTGATCCTTTATATTAGACGATTGAACTGAAGTTTGCTAAGACCGATCTAAGATAAAAAGTCTGAAATGAGAAAAGTTGGCTGCAACTCGCAGACTCCAGAAATGCTGCCAAGTTAGCGAAGTTAGATACAATAAACCATTCTGATAAAAATCAACTTAGGAAAATAGAGTACTAATTTATTTCAAAGAGCGAAACAACAGACACATACCAAGTTAAACAATGTACAAATGATATTTTTTAAGTTAATACTTGTTACAAAAAGTAAATAGCACTTTTTTTATTAAATAAACAACAACTAACTGTAATAGAAAAAAACATTACAATAATCATCTCCATCAGCCTATAATAGTCTAATACTGGACATACCAGCTGTATGTCAGGTAGTGGTCATGCTAGTCAGCCCAATTATTGGCCTTTCGCTTCCTGCTACTGCTTTTACGTATATCGTCACCCCACCAAGTTACAGGACGCCCAAAGCTACGCTTCTTGATTTGTGGTTTACACTCTAGAACATATTTACCAACAGTTTGTTCTGTGACAGATATAAAGCTGTGAAAAAATAACTATCACACAAATCGACATAAAAGAGTTATATTTACAAATAAAAAAAGGTGATGATGAAGGTGGTGATTTGCAATACTAAGTATTTGTGGAAAAATCCACGGACAGTATGATTAAATAATTTTCTTCTTCATCACTAAATAGAGAATTGATTTACAATTATACTTGTTTACAGATAAGTCAATAAATAACAAGTCAGTCTGCAGTAACTTCTTTGAGCGTATTCAAGACAAGAGTTACCTACTGAATACGTACTAGATTACCCAGCACTTAGCAGTCTGTATAATGGGAGCTAGGATGTTAACAACAACAGAATATAGAGCTGTTTATCTACCACAAACTGGTCGTACGTCGTTATTACGAGATGCGTAGTTACTGTTGAGTGTTAATTTGGATTTAACGCTCGTTTTTGTGGCATATAAATTTTAGCTACAGCAATTTGTTTCTAGCTGTTCTTTCATAATTGTAGCTGTTTTATATGATTTAGGGTTCTTTTTACACGTATACTTTTAACACATAACTAACAATATCATAAAAAATATTCATATTTTTCGTAATGACATATGAATATTTATAATGTTTTAGTTTAGAATTAATCCAAAATCTTAGGTCTCGTATTATCTCTAGTAATTTTTATATGCATTGATATATTTTTGTAACCAGTTTTGTTTATAAACTTTTCTGGGGGTAGGCCTCTTCCCATTATGAGTAAGGTAAGGCCATAGTCTTCCACGCTGCCCAAGTGAGGCTAGGCAGACTTCACACATCTTCGAGAAGATTAACAACTCTCAGACAGGTTTTTTTACCACGTTTTCCTTCACCGTTTAAAGCTAGCGACAACACGGATAACTTCGAAAAAGACTAGTAAAGAAAATGATAGTTACTTTACGACACTTTTCATTACAACATCGGCATTTTACAGAAGTTGTAGTATAAGTACGTTAAAGTAACGAAATAAAGATAAAAATCTATTACAAATTATGAAGATATTCGAAAACCATCTGGCTCCAGAAAATCTAAAATGGAAAGCAACTCACCTTTGTATCGCCTTTTTCCTCTCCAGCTCTTTTGCTGATACCCTTAGTAAGTTCTTCAAAGAATGAATCCAGCGCGACTTGTCCCGTCGGCAGTGCAGCAGACAGCGCTCCGGATAAAGCCAGCAACTCCTGGCAAGACATGGTGCCACCGGCCGCCGCGCGGTCTTCCACCGAGTCTGTCGGCAGGTCGAATTCTACGCCCCAATAGAAATGCGTCACTACGTGCTTTATGTTCAGGTGTGTGGACATCAATATTGCAAAGCATTTTTATTGAATAGCATTGATTGCAATAAGTAGTTGTTGTTTACGTGTTGTATAATCGAATCCAAATTTACGAATAATGATTTTGTTTGTTTTGGGTTTGTTTTAATTTGCACGTAATACGAGTATGTATAAATGTGTTTGAATTTTATTTAAACGAACTACATGAAACATTTTCTTCTCAGCTTAGACTTGAAGAAATCTGTACTCAAAAACACGTATAGTTAGATATAGCAAAATGTTTTTCTTACAACAAGCTCTAAGATTTAATGTCGGCCAATAAGCTCCTCTTACGAAATTACATCAAATTTTATCGAGCTTAAATTTCAAGCAGACTGGAAGATCACAGAGTCATATTAAATTTTGATTAAATTATTAAATCGAGATTACATTTAACCCGTCTGATTTTATTTAAAGCCAAATTTTATATTAGTGTTATTCGTAAAGCTTTACGGACATGATAAATGGCTTTAGTTTAATTTTAATACTTTGTACAACAGAAATGCTTTCCAAAATACGACAGACACAATTAAACAGTAATTCATCTTAATAAAAGAGGGTGGAAATGCTAAACTTTTGCTGAAATAGGTAACGGAAAACCAGAGAAACCAAATGCTTTAGTCACACAGACGTATTCCTATTTTTATTCTAGATAGGATAGAGAAAGCGAAGAGATGAGTATCCACAATAGTAGTCGAAATATCCATGCCAGCCACATTAGATACAATAAGAATGCTAGTACATGAGGCTGGCACTCACTATAGTATTGATTATAGCATCGACTTTAATTCACGAATTTCTCTTTATTAACCAGAAACATTATGTTTGGAAAGAATTCAGTAGTTCAAATATTGTTTGTGGATACCCGTTGACATGCCTGTCTAATAGAGTTTGTCTAGATCTACCCTCTCTAGACTCACCACTTTGGCTCTTAAGCCAGTCACGCTGACACAATGAATCTACAAATTGAATTGTTAAACAGTTCATTGAATATCAAATGTCTTGGATTTTTCAAGTCCAACTTTAAAGATAAGGTGGGAAAGTTCGAGGTGGGAACAAGCAACAGGTAAGTTTGCGTTTTGTTACCCGAAACGGAAGTGTTGTTATGTAAAAGTTAGGTGATAAAATAACTGACTTTTATAATACATACAAAAGTCCATTTTGAATATAAATAAAAAACCCTTAAAATTACATTGTTCTTTTGGAGAACTATATTAATAATATTTTTGTTTCAGTTGTATTTCAGACAGAAATTAAAATAACGAAGTTAAAAATAATTCTTTAGTGTTTTATATTATGGATTGCTATAATGTAAGGAAATACTGTTGGCTGAGGATATTTGTAACATCAAAAGCACAATTTTTTTTACATCTTCTGATGTAAAAAAAAAAAAAAAAATTGGTGTTTTGATCCTCTTAGTCCTCAATGTAAATCGTGCAAAAGAGTGCAAATCCGAACGATGTCTAAACATTTTTTATTTGTCAGTCAGAGCATGCCCATTGTATTTGGTTGAGCTCATTATTCACTAACGTATGTTTATGGTTTCTGTAGTAAAAACCGCCCACAAATTTGATCTGTTTTGATCACAATAACATAGCTTTATCGATATTTGTATAACCCAATGGATTTATTTCACTTAAAATATCTGAGATGTTGATTTTGCTCATACATTTCTTTTCAGCGAAAAATTTATAGATCACTTTACAGCTTTCTTAAAATCAATTTCTACCTCCATGCCCCACATAACTCTGTTTAGCTCAATGTATATTTTTACCTAAAACGTCAAAACAAGACGTTTTCGGTTTGTTTTTAATACTCCTTGTCATCGAAAAGTTATAATTTTATGGCTCTACAAATAGTCTAGATGTCTGACCACAACTCACCCAAATTAACCACGTTTGATCAGTTTGGTCAAAACTGTTAAATACAAGGAACATAGAACAGGAACCGCTCTTAAGTGAGGCTAGCGGTACATATTATTAGCTGCTTGTCGAGGTGTTTTCTGATTGACAGATTGGCGGTAGCCGCGCAGTACCATTCACATAATAAAAAATACCAACCAGTTTGCGTCATTTTTTCCGAAGAGCACACGTTGTGTGGATGTGCCACATTTGGCGTCGTCGGCGTGTGGAGAAGGACTGTGTCACTAAACATCACGGAAGAGCGCCGACGGGCGAGTGACGGCGGTGACAGGAGGGACAGGTTTGTTGCGTTCTAATGAAAATAAAATAAAATTTCATACACCAATTTCATGTTGATAAACATCACCAAAAATAGCTGTGCACAAAAACTTTTAATACCAATGATATCTCTTTCATTCTCTCTTACATGCATAAGAAGTACATATATCTATCTATACACAGAAAAATTTTAATGGGTAATACGGAGCGGGAGCGGGTAAATCAGAATTTTGTTTAATTCACAATGCCAAAGATATTACTACTCAAAATTTTCGGAAATCTTGCCTAAGCATATAGACATAGCACTCATTTACTTCAAAAGAATACTATCCGGACTCATTTACTACAAAAGAATACGAACCGAAGCAGCAGACGGTAACCAATAACGGCTTGCATAGACAAATCCGAGGCCTCCCGATTCAGTTGCAAGAGCTTATCGCGTAATTTATAAATGCGACGGACTATACAGTGCCCGTAAGATAACACGTAAAATCGCATGGAATTGCATTGCATTATAAATACCAATAGGTAAATATATTAGCGTGTAGAAAGTATGTTTGTTCAATTCAATTCCGTGACACCTGAATAGATTTGAATGTGTCTGGATTAACACGTAAGTAATAAAAATAGACTACTATTTATTTTTATCTCAAAAAACTGCCTTTGTAATTTATTGCGCATAAAAATTGAAGTTCACTGCTAGTAACTAACATTTTGGTAGGTCGACATAGAATTATAGCAAAAAAATTACCGTACAACGAATGTTTCAGAAAAAACTTTCAACAGATAGAGAAAACTAAATTTTTACTCGACCAGACCTGTCAAAGTTGTTCATATCTATTCATCATCATCATCACCATATTCACAATTAGTCAATTATAATTCATTGCTGGATATGGGCCTCTCTTAAGACGCCATTCTGCTCAAACTTCGGATTTTTGCTTCCAGGCACTGCCAATCGAGTCTCAGGGCGTCCTACACTACGCTTGCGGATTCGTGGTCTCCACTTTAGAATAAGTCTACCCCAAGCGGTTTTAAGCGGTTACTCGGTTGATGAATAGACAACTAGAAAAGAGCTGAAATTATTTAAAAGTATGCACAGATTTTTTGAGTCATAGAATTTCATTACTTTGAAGATTGAATCAAAATCAGTTCAGTCGTTTGAGAGGTACAATGCCACAGACAGAAACAGATACATATGTTAAACTTACAACACACCTCTGTTTGCGTCGGGGGTTAAAATGTATAGTAGCTACAAATTAAAAAACCTGAATTTTCCCTAGAATATCACTTTGATTGAATCACAGGGGTCAAACGAACATTTTTACTGCGAAATTTACCCAAAGTTATTGCTCAGAATTTCTTCTTCGCTCAGCATTCATTGCGTTTCCCCCATCTAATCTGGTTTCTCGACATTTAGCAAACATTTATCCTTTAAGGAAGTGAAAGAAAGCCGGATTCATGTCAAGGTTTTTTCGAGACGGCAACAACACCGTTATAGAGAAATATTGCACTACACTTGTTTGTACCCCTGACGCAAACGTCGGGGAGTTATAAGTTTTACGTATGTTTTTTTGTGGTATATAGTAAACACAACTAGCCTTAAACAGAACTGGATGTCAAGTCACGCTTCGCGAGAGATTTTCAATTTGAGGGTGGTAGACAGTCAGTCGAGTACTAGAGCACTACCACCGTACTACCCACATTGAACCTACGCCCTTCGGCGCGTAAACCGACTACGCTCACCAATGAGCTATCATCGCTACAAATGTATCTATCTTTGACATAACAATCACAGAGCTCCTAAATAGCTATGCTATTTTTATTTATATATTTTTTTGTTTAAAAGTTGACTTGAACAAATTAAGAATTTAAATTTTTTGCAATTTATGAAATAGTTTTGTTTTGATTATGCGGGCTATTTATAAGTAGGTATACTGATTATTATTATTCGTCAGAGTAAGTATAAAACCGTTTAAAAACAAAATTGTGTCAATACCACGTCTGTTTCCATAGTAAACTTATCAAATATTTTTTATAATGTCAAATAGTTTTTGATCAAGATTTTAGTATAATTTTCAGGGGCTATTATACTCATAAAAATATTTAATTACCCGAAATTTTTGATGGCATTAGACAACACAAGTTTTCTATGATTCCCTAGGAAGAACTTTGATAAAAAATATATTCGGTAATTTTGTATAGTTTTATAGCTAACTCGTGTTATTTAGTAGCCATTTCTAATAAAGTGGCATAAAAGAATTTAAACGCCAGAGTCTAAACCGTACCCTTCGCCATAATTTTTACTTTTTTCACTACGTCCTACTAATATATTTTCCGTTTGGCACAAGTTTATCCGGAGCTTTTCTCGCCAGGAAAGGTAAGACAGCTGGATGGATGACAAGGTCGTAAATCCAAGTCAAGCGAGGCACTGGCCGCGCAACAGGCTTGCTCGTCTAAGATACTCATACTTTCCATCTTAGTTTTGGTTTTTTTTTTTTTTCTTTGGTTTTGGCGTCGCGTTTTAGCATTTGCCAGTGTCAAGTATTTATATATTTTCAAGTTTCAAAAGTTAAGTAAGTGCCATCGTAGCTAGTTTTAGTCAAAGTCGTCTTTGTCAAGTCCAGTTCGTGTCAGTTAATTCCAGTCATGCTTTAGTAAAGTAGTGGCAACTTTACTACAAAGCTTCGATGGAGTTTTGGAAGCAACACGAAAACTCATGTTTCACCACATTATATCATTTTCCCACACTCGCGCTTGTAATTCGGCACTTTATGAATAAAACACCACCATTTTTATGCATAAACACTCGACAAAACACTAGTTTTGGAAAAAAATACAACGGAGCGACACGACTCTTCCCGCGTTCCCGCCAAAACTCTCTTGGTTTTGGTTGTGTACCTACAGTACAATATATTTTTGTGACAGAAGCTTGAGTTTGACATTTATTTTTTTAATTATTTCATATTACACAAAACCGAATGCAATAATATAAAATTTCAATGAATACAAATACACATCTGTATCGCATTCCAAAACTTGTATGGTGCATTATAATTACATTTTTTTAAAGTGACTAGAGAATTTAATTAGGATTCGAAAAATATAATTATTAGTTAAATTAAATAACAATAATTGTTTAGCTGTAAAGCCAAAAAAAAATTTAGTTGATAGAGAATAAAGGTGCAGTCTAAGATGAAATGGGCTCACCAATGCAGTGTTTTTTTACTTGATTTAAAGTGTGTTATTACCTATATATATTAGATAGAGATAGTTGTTTTATCGTTGTTAAACCTAGGTGTTTTACTACAGCTCACCTGATGTTAAGTGACAGTGTGGTCGTAGATGGTAAAGCGTATCAAGCCTAGAATGGAATTGGCTCTCATGTGACGCTATCGGTACACACTTGGCTTGGCGACAGATTTACAACATAAGGATGTTAGCTAGCCACTCGGCTACTATAAATATCCTACTACCATGCTATGGTTTCCTCACGATGTTTTCCTTCACTGGCAGCTCAAGCTCATTGATGGGAACCCACGCTCTTCAGCGTATGAACCGACCACGCTAACCACTGCGCTATCATTGCTACAAACAACTTAACTTACGAACTTTTAAGTTCATTCAACAATTTCATTTCGGCGTGAATAAAATTAAAATTGTAGCATAGAATGTTTATTTCGCTTCTCTTATATCTAAGATCGTTCCTTTCAGAAATAAGCGCAACAGGCAAAGGTCCAATGATACCGCTTTATTCTAAAATATTCGGGTTACATTGCCTTCATTTACCATGCCCTGCTAATATAATTTGCCCTCAGTGCTCGACATACCTTGCATAATTTGTCTTCGTTGCTCAACTGTACGTTGTGGTAATAAGTACTGGTTCACATTGCGTCCTTAATCGTATATATTTTTTTTAATAACGTAATTCTAAACTTTTTTTATTATATACACGACTAATTAACAAATAAAACAAAATCATAAATAAACTATACTACTATAAAATAAACACGACGTTGAGATCGCTGCCGCGCGGTAGGGTTCCCAGTACGCTGGCGGCATTGCCCCGTTGTATGGCTAAGCTTAGCCTTTGACGTAGGTAGGCGCCAGCTCTGGGATTCCCCGAAGCGAGGACCAGCCGCTTCGAAATGTCCTTAATATTTTTTTTTGTGTCGGACGACCACGGACCCATTGTTTCCACAGCCAGCCCACCAAACTCATAATGCATACTCAGCATGGAGTATTTTCTTTGTTTGTTGAGCTGGGCTTAATCGTAATTAAATATGATCGCACTGTAAATGTTTTACATCTCGATTGTTTAAAGTGATTTAGTTAAAATATCACCGTTATAATGAGCACCAAATTCTAGGAGAAATTTGTATACAATTTAAATACATAAATATAAAACAATGAAAATTTCATATCAGGGTGCATTGATGCTTATTGTGTTTTACTATATCTTTAGTGTCACAAGTGACAAACGAGCTGACAGGTTTTTTGATGGTAAGCAATCACTGTCGCATAAAGCATAAAATATGTACGTTGCCGATCTTTTCAAATTCTATTTACAGGCTTTTTGTAAACCCCAATGTTGTAACTTCCCGGGAATGTTGATGACAATTCCACAATCTGCAGTTGTTTGGCAAAAAGGAACACGGGAATCGCATTTTGTGCGATTTCTATAAGTAGGTCAATTAAATATATATATATAATAAGTAGGTCAGAGAAATTATAATAATTTTGATGAAAGTGAAAAAAACCATAAACAAGATACTCAAATGAATAAATTCGATATGCCCTAATGTAAACCAGCTCTGAGAGTGTAGGGATGATCTGGCAAGGGAAGCTGTCTAGATGTGTGTCAAGGTCGTACCTCCAAATCGGCAGCAGAGAGTGAAGGTACGCGCAACAGGCTGGGTCGGCTGAGGGGTTCTTCGCCCCCCGCCCCGCACTCCTCGTTCGGCTTGCCCCCGTTGCTCTGTTAAACAGAAAATGAACCTTCAAAACTTTATATTTAAAATGCTTACTGTTTATAGAAATCAATGTAAACCTTTTCTTTAATCTAGTACATACATTTTTACGCACAGTAACTGCTAGCCGAATTTTAACAATGCATGTTACTGAGGTTTTAACATAAAATATGTATATCACATTTTTAGTTAAATTCTATGAGCAATTTTTAAATAATACACAACAATCCTAAACATACCAAAACAGACGCGTGTACTTAAGAATTTAATTGCTTATTTTTTAATTATCAACAATACTCATTTGTAGTATGTACCTAATACCTGGCATTACATGTAGGTAGATTAACAAATACATTATTTTTGTCGGCAAAACTATACCTACATGTGATTTAATATTCAACAATGTAAATTAATTTACCAGCGGTTTTACTCATACAAATGAAATTGTTCAAGGTTTATTTTCTATACTGTGGCGGATTCAGAGAAATTATTTATGTATTACTGTGATTTTACCAATAAACCATAAATTCGTTGAGAACGTTCGTTTATTTGCAATAATTATAGTAGTTATTTGTAAAATAATAGTAACGCTTTTTGTACCAATAAAATACTACATTTACCTATTGATAACACTAAAGTTACAAGTTCAATCACGGACCTTTGTGCTCTGCACAAGATTGTCAATGGCACATATAGTGGAGCATTGTTGGAGCGTATTAATTTTAAAGTACCCACACGTTCCGTACGCAATTTTAAACTATTTAGCATCCCGCCTGCTTACAATAATGTATCACAAAACAACCCTCTTGCAAGGATGTGCCGCACATATGATGGTTTAAGGGATCCCAGAGACATATTCTCATGTAACTTCTTTTCCTTTAAGCTTAGTGTCTGTAAAGCTTTCCAATAAATTGTATTACTTATTTAAGTAGTAACACATAAGTCGGTTTATATTTACATATAAGTTGTGTATAGTTGTAATTGGGCCTTAGGCTCACTACGATATCTTAATTATATAATACATTACATATACTAAGTAGCCTAAGGTCTGTAACTGTACCTATATCAATAAAATAAAAATAAAATAAGTTATATTTCAATTAATGTAAAGTATAATAAAAGTAAGTGTAGTCGTTTAAAAAATAGCCACAAAAATGAAATTTTTTTAAATATTAAATAATATAATAATGTCTTTACAGTAATATGTAGATAAGTAAGACATAAATCATTGCTTTCTAGTTTAATCATTTAATAATCTATTTATTAATAGTCAATGTCATAAAACAAGGTCTCTATTAGTCAAAATCTCAGCTTGGTTTTGAAGCCAATGGTCGAAGTTGCGTCCCGTACCTAAGCGGGTACGCGGTTATAAACCGTAGGCGCCAGAATGCCCTGATGAATAAAATATGCTAAGAAAAACGTATCAAACATCTCATCAGTCATCTAAAATATAAATTCTGAAAAATAAAACTTCCTAAAAATTATTTTGAAAATGATCATTTTTCAAAAACATCGTGATAATAGAAATGTAATTTCGAAACGTGCTATGAGTTTCCATTATAAAAACATAATATACAATAGTAAAAAAAGGTCTCCTTTTGGCACTTTGTGAGAATCTTGTGTAGTTTTTTACTTTTCTTGTAACGTGATATAAATCGCGCTCGAATTTGCGTAACCACCGTATTTTTCCGTTTATTGCCCTATCAAGTACAACATTAGATTGATTTTATCGACTATCAATAAACGCGCTTAAGAGGTCGTAAGACATTAGTGATAGAAACAATTAAAAATTAGGATATTTTAAATGTCATAGCCGTATATCTATATACAAATCGTAAGTTAACTAAATTGTACTCGCGTTGTATCTATTTTTGGATGTGGCGATTGATTAGTAAATAATTCTAGTTCTAGTTTTAATAGTAGCTACTTTAGCTTTTCAGGTGTAATTCAATTTGTTATTCTATGCTAATAAATATGAGAACAGAGTAATAAATTGTTGTACGCAGAAAGTTCTTTTACGTCCCAGAATGAACGTAACAACGTAATAATGAGCCCTCGAGATATTTTCAGGGAAAGTTTGGAATTTCTGGAATAATTGAATAACTTACTCTGCCATCCGAACTTTATGTGAAAATGTTAATAAATAAAATTTTAGAATGACATTTTATTTGTTTCGTTTGAAAACATTTTTTAAATATTTATTGCAACTGCATTCAAACTAAAATATTTATAATCACAACTTAGTTAGCAATAAAAAAAATAACAAAAACTATTGATATGATATTAAGTCACTATAACAAACAACAAACGTTACGAGCCGAAGCAAAAAAAAATTTAAAAAAAAATATCATTATTGAACGGTTTTTTATTCCCAAATAACTGTAGACCAAAGAAAATAGCCACCAAGAAGCCAGTTACGAAGTATACAGTTCGGTGTTAGAGATAAATGGACTAACCAAAAGCATTGTTTTTGTTTATGCATCCAAAACAGTTTCTAACTAGTGCATTTTTTTTTTCGTTTGGTTTTGGCGTCGCCTTTTAGCATTTGCCAGTGTCAAGTATTTATATATTTTCAAGTTTCAAAAATCAAATAAGTGTCTTCGTAGCTAAAGTTATAGTCAAAGTCCAGTCTTGGTCTAGTACAGTCCGTGTCAGTCAAGTCCAGACATGCTTTAGTAAAGTAATGGTGACTTTACTATATAGCTTCGATGGAGTTTTGGAAGCAACACGAAAAGTCATGTTTCACCACATTATATAATTTTCCCACACTCGCGCTTATGATTCGGCACTTTATGAATAAAACACCACCATTTTTATGCATAAACACTCGACAAAACACAAGTTTTGGAAAAAAATACAACGGAGCGACACGCCTCTTCCCGCATTCCCGCCAAAAAGTCAACTAGTGCATTATACTTGCCTGAGGATGTACCCGAGGGCAACAAGGGTGATGCTGCTTCTGCTTACTCGCTGGTAGCTGAAGAGTTTCCTTACTCGTGCGCCACTGTAATTGAGCCCGTTGGTATCGGTATAATCTGTGAATGAAATAAAATTGACAATAATTTTTTGCGGTTTAAATTACACTATGACGATGACATAATCTACGCAATTTGGAAACATTATTTTATGGTATAGGTAGACTTTTAAATATTAAAGCACGAATTGAAATAACATAATTTAATCCTGAGCATATCGGAATGTTTGTAAAAAAAAATTGACACAAATTAGTTTTTGAAGTTGGTAATTGTTTCGATGGGAATGATGCCGCCAGAAGGCCACTAATATGAATGACTGTTGCTAGGTTGAATTGTCCTAATATACTTTGTTCTATCTCCACAAACATCTTTGTGAGCTTAAGTTATCAGAACAGAATCCAGTTTATACATCAATCGTTTTTTTTTATTAGAGAAACCTTACTAGATAGATAGATAGATATAACTCTTTATTGTGCACATCATATATAGTAAAAAGTACAGAGAACAAAAAACCTTATTAACTAGTGCCACAAGTGGCGGCCTTATCGCTAACAGCGATCTCTTCCAGGCAACCAAGAAAAGAAAAATACGATAGAAAGCTTAAGAAACAGACGGGAAATGTAACACTAATAAGAAATAAAAATTAAACATAATATAGTATGTAAAAAATAATCATTTAATTAAAACGAAATATTTACATATATAAATATGTATACACTCATAATACATATATAGTATACAATATATATAGGCTTACCATTAACTCACTTAAAAAAACTGTGGTCGACTGGCCCCATTGACAAAATTATCTTTCCCCGTGCAGAAACGTGACAAGGCTAGAATATCGATACGGCTGTCTTGTTTTGGGGAGCGGTAAGACTAAGAACGACTTGCCTGCTAATGTACAGTCGCTTTATTGAAATAGAATATAAGATAGATATTACTTAATGCAAGCACTTTTATGTTAATTAAAGGGTTATCTTTTTTTTTGGGTAAGTATTATCAACCATCGTTTGAATAAATATAAATAAAGAAAACCGTGACATTACGAAAGAACAAGAAACTGTAAGTGAACAAGCGTGACAACAAATTTAACGCTTTCACCAAATCTGGGGTTCTCTCGCGGATAAAGAGATTTACAAACAGAAAATCTCGATTTCGTGTACCGTGATTCTGTTCACTGAAACATGCAAACATCCCAAATAGAATATCAAATGAATCGAGTTGCTCAGATGGTGTCGAATATATTGGGACGTTCGTGAATAGAGAATTATTGACATGTTTGAATAATAAAACGTTATGAAAGTAGAGATTTACAAAATTGTTGTTTGGGAAAACTAACAAAATTATTTCCTTTTATAAGAAAACTTGTAGGTAGAATGAACTAGTTCTTCTATTTGTCACAACAAAATAATAAAAACGCAGAATAACAATAAAAACTTTTCCGTTAAACTCGATAGAAAATTACTGTTTACTGAGACTTACTTTCGGGACATGAAATAAATATTTACTAGCGCCTCTTGGCGATATTTAAGTAAACTCGTAACTTAAAGAGAGCGCTTACTTATTCTTGTATAAATATTGGATGAGTAGTTAGATTTACGCGTAAGTATGAAATAATTGAGTATCGGTTTCATTCGGGGGTTTTAAAATAAAAAGTAGCCTTTTGCAAGCCAAATAGAAGTGATGTAATCCGTGACGTCATAGGGTGATGAAATAACAAACACACACACACATAAATGTTACCACAAACTTTCGCAGTTACTATCTATATTAGCAAGATACTAAAGCTCGGATAACTTACTTGATTTTTTTCGTCATTCTTCTGTTGAACCTTCTCCACAAATGGGCGACGTATTTTACGATTTCTGCATAACAAGTAGCCGGCTCACTATTATTAGTAGAAGAGGCGAGAGTCGATGACGACGTGAACCTCGCCCTTTCGGCCCTCATTCGTTCCATTTCCCTTTTCTTCGTTTCGGCAAACTGAGTCGCTATCACGACTAAACAGAGGTTGATCATAAAGAATGATCCAATCTGAAAACGAATATATCCATTATCCTATGTTATTTTACCATCGCCAATAACTGTGCTATTGAGTCAGTTAAAGATTATCCCACTAATATTATAAATGTGAAAGTTTGGATGGATGAATGTTTGTTACTCTTTCACGCCAAAACAACTGAACGGATTTGGATGAAATTTGGTATGGAGGTAGCTAAGACTTTGAATTAGAACATATGCTACTTTTTATCTCGAAAACATGTAGCGGGTAACACCACGGGGCGCAGCTAGTGCTACATATATCTTGATCATCGCTTATCTTTCAATAAATTCTCTTAGGTAAAAAAAACTTTATCTTTTAGCTGTAAGATCACAGAAACGTAAGCTGACTTTGCTTTTTTTAAACTTGAAGACCAAGGTTCACACCCAATGTAACGTGTACCATAAAAAAACTGAGTTAAAAATGCATCAACATGTTATTTTGTAGAACTTCTTATTAGGCACGAATGTAGGTTTGAAAGATTTGATTTTTTATTATTGACCAGCCTTTATCACTGTACACCGAGAAAACTTTGAAATCTATTTGTTACTTAAAAAGGTTGGTTGATATCGTAATTGAATTTCCTCTAGCTTAAAACAAACTTGAATGAAGGTGTCTGGTTAATCGAGTGGATTAATTTCGTCTGACAGGAGCGATACCTAAATCACAAGCACTCTTGATCTCGATAATTATAAAAGATCAGCTATGCGATACGGCTTTCGTGTTCAAAACCATATTCGACCACAAACGTGCATACCCTAACCTTAACCGTAAAGATATTTTTATTAGATCAAAGGCTATACGTAACTACGACTATATGTTACTTTTTACTAGCTGCGTAACGCGAGTTCATCTGCATTTCCCATCACAAAAAGTAGCCATGTGTCAATCCAGAGTATGAGCTATCTGGTCTCCAAAATCCAAATCCGTTACGACGTTAACAAGTAACAAACATACATACAAAAAGACAAACTTTCGCATTCAGATTGGTACAGGACCAAGGAAGATGTCATACCAAGAAGGAGGCCTATACCCAGCAATGGGCCAAAAAATGACGAACGGAAATTCATTCACGCCAAAATTAAAACTTTGGTACCAACAGCAGTGGGTCCTGCTCAACCTCACTTGAGAGCCAGTTCCATTCCAGGCTAGGTGTGCTTTACCATCTTCGACCACACCTTCACTTAACATCAGGTGAGCTGTGGTCAAACACCTGGCCTGTCAACCATTAAAAAAAAAAAAAAAAAACCTGCCACCAATTTATTGATAACTTATATTACTTACTACAATAAGAAGTACAAAATATATCCAATCCCAAAAGCTATGTGCGTCCTGTACGTAATACATTATATCTGTCCATCCCTCTAAAGATATCACCTGTGAAAAGAGATTAAATAATAAATCTTATCGAAAAAGTTCTCCAAAAATTATGTAACTCACAGAGATACATTCACAAAGATGCCCAAAGTCTCAAGACTGGTGCAGTTCTAGTGGTGCGGCTACATACAGTAAATTTAAAATGTCCATATATACATATAACCAAACGATAATTTACTGTCTGTGACGTCTTTTTTTTAAGCAATTTATTTTTACATAGAACTGCCGAAGAAATAAGTTTTGCGGAAAATTATTGAAGCTGCATTTTGTTATTTTTGTAAACTTAATTTTTGTTTCGAATGACAGTAGTGCCGAATCACATGCACTAATAAACTTATAACGTTAACTAATATGACTGTAGCTTAATTTTTGTAACTTTGATTTACTATGACTATGTGCTCATTATAACAGGTTTCTCCTTGATATACTCAAAACTATAAATTACTTGATACTGGCAGAAAGCACTAATTGCGGTGCCAAAAATAAAGAAAAAAAAACACCGTAGAAAGAAGACATTGAAATTAAATTCGGGCGTTTACACGCTTACCGTAGCCCGTAGAAGCGTTGAGTCTATTGGCTTTTCTATATAATATCTGTAATCTAATTCAATCAATGCTTACCAAAAATATAGCTACCCAGGCAAGGCCAATATTGTCAAACGAGATCGTGCCTTGGAAAGGATTTGATCCTCTCTGAGTACAATTTGTATAATACTGATTCCAATTGACGCATGATATATTCGTTGGTGTATTGTAAGAGTACGGCTTAGCCGTTTCATTGCACACCAATGGACCGTAGCGGTAAGGAGGAAAGCTTCCACACGAATGCATGCCGCTGTCTTGAGGAGTCGTACAAATGTAGTCCAGCTCTTTCGAAAACTCGTAGTAGAACGATATGCTAAAAAGTAATAAATAAACTTGAAAATACTTTACTTTCACATTAAAACTAGCTCGATCCTCAAAAGGGTAGGATTGTAAGTGCCTTTCAGAAGTTTCAAATTGTGATTAATATGTTTTGTGACGAAAGGTCGCATGTTTTATTCATGACAAGATCCGAAACTGTTAGTAATGGATGCAGTCGGCTTGGAATAAGAACCGCTTACAAATTGAGCGCTATTTTCTAACATCCAGAGCTATTTCAGTAACCGCTTCTATTTAGTCACCATTTGGAACACATAAATGGAAAAATGTCAGATTCAGGGTTACGTAACGAACCGTGAAACGAAAGAGTGTTTTAGGGGTTTTGCAATTTTAGCTGAACTTGACATTTTTTTCTAGGACATGAGTTTTGGAACTTATGATAGGTTGTTTGTATTATAACTGAAACAGTTAAGTTCCTAGCCCTGACAAAAACAGAGGGGTTTTATAAGTTTTACGTGTATTTTTGTCTGTGCCATTGTAGCTTCCAAATGGATGAACTGAAACTTCATTGAAGCTAAACTTTCGTTTGAAAGATTTTCTTAGCTACGATTCAAAAAGATCATGTTGTTCAAAAACTCAAAAGAATACACAGCTATTTGTAGGTTAATAGGTTTTTCTACTTGATTGTTGTTGTTAATATCTTTCACGGGTCTAATAGAGACAAAATTGAGTATTTCTGCTACTACTAGTGTAAGGGATTTCTTAAATTATTAATTCATACTTGTTAACATCGAATCATGCAAATACAACATCGAGTCTATAATAAAGAGCATGCAAACGTGCCGGAAATGAAGGTCGAATTAGAGAGCATATCTATTAGCTGTCCGATTAATGAAAATGGTTGTGCTAATAAAGGTTGCTTAGGAGAGCTCGGTATCGGAGGTAAGGTAAGATTAACGTTAGTAGCCTTTCAGCCGTTATCGTTTAACGACAGAAGGTACACGCGTCCAAATACGAGCGGTGGCCGTTACCCACATCATTTTGGATGCCCGCTCGTTACCCTTGATGACCGCCATAAGCCTTTTATTGTGGCCTCCTACTTCCCTCTAAAATATGTCTTCGATGTAAACGAAAGACGAATGACCAACGACATAAAGCTTTTTTTAGTATTTTTTTATTTGTATTGACTTGAATGTTATGCAGTGTCCATCAAAAGCGGAATCAAATATTCATGAGAACGCACTGATAAAATAAACGAAGCTTATTATGGCAAATAAAATATAAATCCAGCAAATGTTATGTGCTTGATGTTTAATTGATGTGTTGTGGTTCATTAATCCATTATATGTTAATTGACAATGTGAATGGTACAGTTAATTGTCGGAATATTTTTCGTAATAAAGACCATATTTTTAATGCTACAGCTGTGTTTAATAGAAAACTATAAGTGTCTGTATATATATTCAAGAGGAAATCGATAGAGCTACCCATGTGTGTTGTACAAGTACAAATTGGCAGTTCTAGATTTTGTTGAAAAACTGAAGTTTAGTGATTTGCTGTTGAGTGATTTTCTCAAAACTGCCAATTCGTGAAAGGGAAGCATTACGGTAGTACATCTGGACGGCAGATGCACAAAAGGTACACTTAACAACAGATCGCAGTATTCTTAATAGAAACACATTAATTTTATCGCAAATCCTTACGAGTTGACTCGGACACGCACTCTGTACCATTCGGACAGGTCTCTGGAACATAAAGTTAGGATGCCGTGATGGGTGTTATGTGCCTACCATTAGTCTAAAGGTTTCTATTGTTAACATTTGAATGATTACACAACATGAACAATAATTAGATAAAGTTGATTAAAAATATTTGTGATACCATTGACACTACTGACTCTAATAATAGTGGCTAATATTGATTTAAAATATCTACATTTGTATTTATTAGCACTGTTGATACTACTTTTTTCCATGTAAGATAATTCATGAAACCATTTAATGTAGCCTTATTATCTTGCCACATTTTTCAATGGTTTTACATGCATGTGTTTCAGTCGATTTCTATCAATATGGTGAGTATTGACGGAATGCAATATTTAAGTGTTATGATGTTAGTTCAAAAGCTGAATTTTCAACATGCGCGTTTAAAATGTGTCTGCTAGTAACAGTGCAAAAATTGTATGCAATGATAAAATATTTTATGACACGTAGATGCACAGCCGTGTGTGAGCGGCGAGGATGTAAGCGTTAAATATTGCATGCAGTCAACGTTTACAATGGGACGTGCCGCTAAGACGAGCGCTCGAGCAATGTTACAAAATGAACGAGTCGTTTCAGCAGCCATTCCATCCACATAGCATTTCAACTCAATCTGCCGGTTGATTCGATTGGGGCATTTAATATGCTTACTTATTTCAAACTGTATTAACGCTTACTTAATAAAGCGGCGAAAGAATGAGACAGGTTTAAAATCTCTCATTCGATGTCTGATATAAAATTAATAAAGAAAATTATGGTGACATACTTGGGTCGGAGCACGTTCGTTGGTAGTACGAGTTCGCACCTCTGTCTTAGGATACCTTCCCACAGCTGGACTCCAACAATTCCAAATATAAAGAAAACAAAGAAACATAACAGAAGAACATTACCCAGCATGGGTAAAGTATCGAGTAACAGCATCACAAGGATACGCATACCTGGAAATAAAAACAAAATTTATGTAACTTACTCAACATAAATATACAAATAAAAAAACGTTTTTTTTTAAATTCTATAACTATTTAGGAAATTTATGGCCATGTTTGTTATTCCGGGAAATATTTACATAAAGCTAATGTGCACGGGTTACGTGCAACAAATTGCCTCTGAAAACATTTCAAACACGAAATCTAACATCGACTGTTTTCCAAGACTGAGATTGATAACCCTAATAAAATATGAAACAAGCCCGAACCAGGTACACACAAAGAATTGATAGAAGAATTTGTTTTCAAAAATAAAATAAAAAACGCTCGGTCTGTCTGCATTGCCTGCAATTCGCTGAACTTTGTGAATTCATTTACTGCTGAAGTGCAGTTTCACATGAATGGGCAGAGGGATTTCAATTAATTCGTTCCGCGAACAGAAGTGCTCAAAACAGGATTATGCGGTGTCAATGCTGCAGTGATTTGCAAGCTTTGTTCTCTAAAATCAGCGCTCCAAGCTTCCGTGAACACGTGCTAGTTTAAAACGGAGTATAAATCACATCATGTGATTCAATTTAGCCAGGTAAAAAGACACGCGAGGGCAATAAATCGCGTGAGGACAAATTAGTGCCGATGTATGTGTAACCGCGGAGTGGCTAGAGAGCGGTTCGATTTAATTTGCGGCATTGCATTGTCCCAGTTGTTTGCGAGCCCCAGAAATGAAACTTCAGCGGACTTCAGACCCTCTTTTGTTCGAGTACTAAGCGTTGGGAAGTCGTGACGGTCCGCCTGGCACTGTACAGATTTATTGAATTCCAATATTTCCGATTCAATTAGTTATAAACGGTCGCAATGTTTTGGCAAAGTTTCTCTTCGATTTAACTAAACAGAACAAGAAAACTTAGTTGACAGAAAAGAGTTATATCGTTTTTTTTCCTTATTTAAAACAGATTTTAAAAGAATAAAACTATTTGGTTTATTAGACACATGGGTTAATATGTTATGAATGCCTTGTGAGTATAGACAATGCCCTGCTATATGTGTTAACGCTTAGCATCGCATTTGATGATACCCATTACCTACATCAAGTCATAGTTATTGACGTGCCTAGACTTACAATAAAATTAATAATGAAAACGAATAATTAAATTCAATGAAATCTATAAATTATTGTTTGTTCTGTGTCTGGGTATCCTGTATTTATTATAAGTACCTACGTATTTACAAAAAAAAAATATTTAAATATTCTATCAGTTATCTGACTTTCCTAGTACAAGCTTTCTACGATATTTATTTATTTTAAACATATATAGACCACAAACTACGATCGAATACTTATTTACTAAAGGCTATTAAATATATTTTTTATCTTTGAAACAATACCTTATTGTTATATTTTCATTAACACAGCTAATTCTGTGCAAATGAATAAAGTATACGTCAGGGACGAATTCTAAAGTGCGATAGCCAGTTTTACAGGGGAGATTAGGGTCCTTTCTGGCTTGTGGAAGAGAACAAATTTCCGCCTTAGAAACGACCTGCCCAAAGGTCGTGATCATTAAATTGTGATTAATGCTCAGCTAAGACCACTTCAGCGGATAACTAATAACGAGTAGGTATAATTTGAAATGGGATAATTACAGGCATTACGGTCCAAAAATATTTTTAGATTATTATCATTGATTATGTATGTTGCTAGCAGCTCCCTGAGGTTAGACACTATTAAAATAATTATTTATATATGGGGCGTTCTACTTTTCTACCGACAATGACGTGTCTCCTCAGGAAAAAAAAATCTGTATCCGTCCTAAATTGCAGTTTCTCAAATTTTATTGTCACAAGATTTTTTGGACCATATAGTCATTATAATAACACTAAAATCCCGTTTTTATTGTTTTTGCTTTTTACAAAATTATTGTGACATAGTATTCGAAACGTGTGACAGAGGTGTTTTACATACAAATAAAGCGTGTCCCTTTACGCTGCCTAATGTTACAAAATGATGTCGCTTAAAAAAATCATATAGGACCCTATAATATAAAATTATTTATTGAAATGCTGAAATATTGTCTTTAGATTAATAAAAATATAATAAACGTAAAGGTTCATACTATTAAGCAAAAAAATATTTTATCCTTGGGTACGGCTGCATATGTTTTTTCTTGCTATCTTCCGTCACGCATTTCGCAAAACAAAAAACACGCCTTAGCTGTTTGATCTTCAACACTAAACAACAGCACGGTTTCCTTCTCCTCTCGGCTTTAAGCCTTGAGACCCCACCCTGGAGCGAGCCGAGTTAGGCGCCCGCTGGTAGTGAACTAGAGGTGCGTGTGTTTATTCGGCGACCGCTCTGTCACGTAAGTTACTACTTTAAAATATTATTGTAATTCCCATTTATTTACGTAATATTATTATTTCCCAGTATATCTGTCATATTTACTCACTTTTACGAACAATTTGTAATTTTATGAACGTTGAAATCCTCGAACACTGTTATTTTACACCTCTGTCACGAGGCACCTCTGTCACAAAATAGCTGTGACGGGAGTAGTATAGCTCGTGACGGAGTGGTATTTTTTGTCAGAAACTTTGCCGTAATTGATTTTCACAATAGTTAATTGATATCTTTTGTATTCTATATATTACATTATCAATTATTTTATTCATTTAAGGTATTATCATCAGGGTAATTAAATAATAGCGTTATTTGCGACGGAAAAGCAGTGACGTTGTCGTGAAAAAAGGAAACAGGACCCTGAAAAAGTCGTAGAAGTGAAATGATAAGACTTAGAAAGATACCATGCTTGCAAAAAGCTAGTCAAAGATCTGACACCAAGAGTACACAGACAAATGAAAATAAAATGGCAAGTTAGAAACAAAAAGAGAACAACAGAAAGCTTTGCAGAACGTTCTAATGAATACTCGACTTCCACACCTGTTCCTTCAAACCCCAGGTTACTCCTTTAATTCCTAGATCTCGTTCACTAACTCCAACCTCATCCGCTGCTAGAGCAAGGGGAAGAGAAAAAGTTAGCCGAGACAGATCGAAAATTTATAGGCAAAATATGAAACTTCAAGGCCATGTAAAATTAATTATAGAAAAATACGAAAATACAAGGAAAGACTTCATCGCCAAAAAAATAAAAGAAGACAGCTTATTACATAATATACCCAAACCAAAAAATTAAGATAAATTTAAAAGCGCCGAATAAAGAAGAAAAAAGAAAATACATATAGTATTTTGACAAGTGCCATTAAGGAACATTACAAAAACATTAAAAACAAAAACAAAATGAAACACTGCTCCAAAACAATCCTATCCTTTCCTACAAGACACAACAATTAACCGTTCCGGACTAAAACTTCAACTGTTTCAAGAGACTTTGGTAATAAAAAAATGCTGCACAACAAATATTATTTGCTAGCTTTATTTTTATTAAGTTGCTCTTTATAAAAGTAAAGCTAGGTAGGTAGTTAAGCCCAACCTCAGATTAAAAAGAACCATTGGCTGATATAAATAAACAACATAATAATTAGAGCTCCTACAAAGAGATTTTATGAGACTGTTGTATAACATTGTATCATCTTCATCTTCTGAAGTAGTATTACTACTTCAGAAGATGATCAGCCTCTTCAGCCTCTGGTTAATCAGAAAAAAACCTGTGCACATAAAACCAGGTGCTTCATGTGACCTGTCTGGAGACCCATTATTAATAAAAAATGGTATTATGTCAGTAAAAGTACCCAGTAGAAACTAAGTCGTGTGCACCTACTTAGGAGTTGAAAAAAGTTGTGTGGATGAAGATGGAGATGTTCAGGTGATATTTTATAAAACTGTTGTTGACACTGACAAAATATTTAAATTAGTAAAATCAGATGTATCAGATGTGATGTTTGAAAACTTGATAAAAATGATTACGGTTAAAAGAGGAAGGCGTGTTATAGAAGTATTTGAAAAGTCGAATAAGAGAAAAGAAAAGATTAGTCTGATTTTACGTGCACCAAATAATGATTATACCAAGAAATAATATCTTATGTAGCATTGTAAGAGAAGCCTTATGTTTTGTTATCCTTTTTAAAAACTTTCAAAACCTTAAAGGATTAAGTTTAAATGTTGGCCTATTAATATCTACCATTCTGTCATACTCTAGCACAATTTTGTCCCCCTTGTAATTAAGCATTAAAGCAGCATATGTTCAGTTTATTGAAAACATATACACTAAAATAACGTATTATATTATTATATATTGACCATAAAAGGTAGTAACAGAATTTCAGCTATGTTTATTTCAATTATTTGCAAAATATTTCAAAGTTTGTTGTCTTAATGAGCAAAAATGTGACAGAGTGGTATTAAATGTCATTTTTTATATTATATTTGTAACAAGAATTGGGATAAATCGTGTTCGATAATAATAAATGCTTGTATTCTAGTTATGCCAAGTTAAAAAAAACTGTAAATTTGATTTGACATAATAATTAATAAATATATTAGTTTGTGACAGAGGTGTTTATTTTTTCTAACTATTCCGATAAAACTTAAAATAAATAAAAAGTAAATAACAAAACTTCGATGCACTATACATATCTGAAATCTTCGATAACTGGACAATAATGTAAAAATACATTTTTTTAAAGAATTACACTTTTATTTTTTTTTGAAATCTAAAAATTTATCACTCAGATTGTCGGTAGAAAAGTAGAACGCCCCATATATGCAATAATTCAAGAAAGTCTATGCACTAGTTCAGGATTCAATCGGGGTCGATTACTGTTGTTACTAAGCTCTAAACATGCGATATAGATAACAATCCCGCTTTAGGAGCAATTTGATTTCACCGCTTACAATATCACAAATCAATTGTGTTTTAGAAGATTAAAATCTACGTTGATATATTTTTTATAATTGTCATAAACAAAACAACACTTTAAACTGAATAAACTAACGAAAAGCTTGTATAAAGTATGTTGTGTGTCCGTGTAATTAATTATTTACTTGCACACAAAGTCACCATAAAATTAAAAAAAAAATAGAAGAATTGTCTTTTATTGTATTGAAAACATTAAAATGTTATAATAATATATTTCATCAATTTTTCTTCTTCTTGAACGGTACGCTTTTGACGGTCGTGTTCGTCATGTAGAGTTATTGATATCAGTAGATGTAGGCGCCGCGTCATAATAAAATTAATATTTCATATTTTTATGATATACCTAAGTAATGAGATGAACGATACGGTCTCCTGATGCCCATGACCATTGCAACGATACACAGAACTTTGGATAGCAAAATAAAGTCCACGGAATCGCTGTCTCAACAGTCCTATAATTTCGCTAGCTGCAGTACCATTCAAACCAGAGCACAGTAAATTACACACTACTGCTTCGCGGCAAAATATTTGATACTGCGGTGTTATTGATATGGTAATCGAGATGACCTCCTGCTAAGAAAATCTACCACCAAGTAAAATCAATTATTATGTATTTACTTTACTAAAAAACTACTCTGGCCATAGGACGTCACTTGAAAAATAAGAAACACGCTTTTCCTTTGTGTCATTGCAAATTATCACATACGAGCAATCAATTATTTATTAGTTTAATGTGTTTAATGCTCGTTGGACTAATTTCCCGGTCAAGTTTTGCGCTAGTACCCTGGAGCAATGTTTGCTCAGTAGGCCGCTACTTGTTGCTCGGATCGATACTCTCCGGCCCCTCTTCATATCGTACCCGACTACAGTATAGATTTCTGTTGACCTTACAGTTCGGATGACTGGTGGAGTACCTTACATTGTTTTTATGGATAGAAGCAGGAACTCTTCTCCTGTATAGTATAGATATTTTTATGAATAGACGCAGAAGCTCTTCTTCTTCTTCTGTATACTAAAATTATTTTTAAGGATACAGCCAGCCATAGAAGCCATTCTTCTGTATTGTATAGATATATTTATGATTTGAAGTAGAAACTCTTCGTTTGTATAGTATGGGTCTATACTAAACAAAAGAAGAGCTATCTATATGTTTATGAATAAAAGTAGAAGCTCTTCTTCTGTATCGTATTGGTTTCTTTATGGAAAGAAGTAGGAACTCTTTTACTGTTTAAAAAAAAATTTTTTTTTTAATTACAGAGTATGAGCTACATATTTTTCATATAGTAAGGAAGTCTCGACCAAGCGCTCGAAGAGTCAACACGTCCTGAGGATGCCTCATGTAGAGGCGAAACACGTGTCGGCAAGTGGTTACTGCAGAGAGAGAGGAGGATTTTAAGACTACTGGAGATTTTAATTAGATTTTTTGTTATTTTAATTAAATTTTTGTCAAATTATATTTTTAAGTTTATGTCAAATTCGTTCTAGATTTTATGTAAGATTAGGTTTTTAATTAATAAGCTGTGCCAAATTAGTTTAATTTAAGTCCCCATCACTGTTGTAACTGGAATGACTGTTAAGCGGAAATAAACTAGATATATACCTTGAACATTCAAAATGAACTTCCGCAAAGTGACGCCTGAATCAATCAATTATCGACTTCTGAACTTCTTGAGGTAAAAAAATCTTATTAATTTAATTAGATAGAAACTACATTAATTAAACAAAAACGGTTGTAATTAAATTCGAAACACGAAATTTGTTCAAATAAAAGAACCACGAAACCAAACAACGACTATAATTGGTCAACAAGTTATTGTAGCTGTCGGACGTAAGCGATTAAGCTCAAAAATAAACTAGAAACTATAAATCGACATCACGCAAAGCCTTCAGGGGTCACTAAGTGAAAGGCCCTCGTATTAAGAGCTCTCGACTTCACCACCGAGGTTTACCAGAAAGCATCTGTTAAAAGCTGTAAGAGCCTGTTTCGAGTGTTGATTTTGTTCAAAGGCATGTTAAAGTTGGGTTAGAGATTTTCCTTTGAAGCCAGTACAAGTATTGGTTACTTTTTCTGTTTAACATTAAAACAACCGTATGAAAAAATGTGCAAGTTGCCGGTTTTTTCTGACAAGATTCCAAACATTGTTATTTAGCATATTTTGTTAAAATGCCTTTGTTGTGTACTCACGTTTAATTATATCGAAAACTCCGACTATACCCTAAAAGATATTACTGTTATCAGTTCACAACTTACTTGGTATCCTGTTAATAGCACGTAGTGGCCTTAATACCCTGATAGTTCTGATGGCAGATAAGTTGATGTTTTCCACGTTCAATGCGTACTCTAATGACCTGAAAAAAAAAATTGTCAACAGCGCAGAATAACTCATAATATCAAAATCCAAGACGTATCAACGTGCCACAGAATATGCCACAGTATCAACTATGACAATTTGTGACAAAACTTCCATTTAGTTCTTCTTTATTGCACACAAATATATTATACATGTACAACAGCATGTGATGATGGAAGATGTAAGTGGGTGAACACCAAAATCCCAAAACGTCTATAAATATATATGTATCTACCCAATGACCTCATATTTTTGTAAAAAAATCTTAGCGTACATTTTGTAAAGTTTTTTTTTTTTAGTTTTGGCGTCACATCTTGAGCATTTGCCAGTGTCAAGTGTTTCATATTTTCAAGTTTTAGCGCTTTTCGCGCTTGTGATTCGGCACTTTAAAACACCAAAACACCACCATTTTTACGCATAAACACGCGACAAAACACTAGTATTGGAAAAAAATACAACGGGGCGATACGACTCTTTCCGCGTTCCCGCCAAAAATAACCATACAGGTTTTATGTGGAAGTAAATTTTATACAACTTATTTTTTTTTTTAGAATTGGCATAGGTACATACCCAGCGAAAACAATGAAAAAATCCAATCTGTTCCAAGAATCTGCCAAATAAGTTCCATGGCCATATGTACCCATCGCAATCATTTTAATAGTCATTTCAATGGTGAAAAACGCGAAGATAATATCGTCGAAAACCTGTAACAGAACATTTTAATAAATCATTAACATTTCCACGACAATGGAAAATGAAATCTCGTGGTGGGATTTTTTCGCGCGTAAACTGAAACAAAAGAAGGTCGTGGAATTTATATTTTTCGTCGAACTTTTCGAATGTTGTTGGATCTCGCCTGCCAGAGTTTATGGTGGAAAAAAGGCAAATAAAACCTTTTCTCGTTTTGTTTTAATAACTTGTCTGATTCGTTATGGTTCCATCTAAACAGGTAAATTTATTTTTATTTGCGTCTACATAAAGAATATGATTTCTTTGTTTTATTTTGCATGAAAAAAATCAAGAGTAAAATTATGATGTACATACATACAAAATAGTTATTTGTGTTGAATTTTGTCAATGTGAGAAAAGATTTTTATATATTATTTTATACCATATTTACAAGGAATGAGGTTTTAACCCAAAAACCTTGTTTGCTTACTGCGCATGCGTAATGAGATTTTAATAGAAAGGGCCCAACCAAATAGTTCGGTAGCTCGTAACCTTTTTACTAACCTGTAAAATTTTACATCTGTTCGTGATGCACTGGTCATCGACACAGGGCTGGTACATGCCGAGGGTGATGCAGTTCAGCAGGATCACGAGCATTGAGATTCTTTCGAACCATGTATAGTGTACGTTAAGGAATCATAGTGTTAAATGTTTTGACAAATGAATTTGATTTCACATTAAAAAAAAAGTCTTGGGGACAGGCGATACAATAAGTGAGCATTGAAGTTTTAGCGAGAATGTGGAACAGTCGCTGTTTGTATTATTTCCCAAACCTTGTTTTTTCTTTTGATAGTTTACATAAATATATAAAAATGAAGTACTGAATTACTTACATGAGTTTGGAAAAGTGATATGATGTGCTGAAAAGTGACAAATCCTGTTTTTTTGTAATATACATAACTATAGTATATAGGTACGAGTAAGCCTTATTTTCTGAACAATTTTTTTTTTTTACTTCGGACTAGGCATGCGTTTGGCCACGATCTCACCTGGTAGAAAGCGACGATGTGGCCGAAGATGGAGCACGCTTGCCTAGAAAATACCTATTCACCTTCTATAATTTCCGATATGACAAACCTTTGATTAATAAAATATCGTATAAAAATATAATACTCGAAAATATTGAAACAAAATTTATCGACAATATTTTTTCCTTATTTTGGTATTCAAAACTTGACGAAAGTTTTATCAAAAATTGCCAGTATCATTAAACTAAAAAAATATTATTTTTTATGGTAAGAAGTAATGACACGAACAAAACGCTCTCCGGATATAAAAAAATAAATAAAATAGGTATACTAGAAATAACGCTTCTCCTTGATTACAAATATAAAGATAAGAGCTGAAATTTATCTCACTTTTTTTTTTTTTTTTTTCTTTGGTTTTGGCGTCGCGTTTTAGCATTTGCCAGTGTCAAGTAATTATATATTTTCAAGTTTCAAAAGTTAAATAAGCGCCATCGTAGCTAGTTTTAGTCAAAGTCGTCTTTGTCAAGTCCAGTTCGTGTCAGTTAATTCCAGTCATGCTTTAGTAAAGTAGTGGCAACTTTACTACAAAGCTTCGATGGAGTTTTGGAAGCAACACGAAAACTCATGTTTCACCACATTATATCATTTTCCCACACTCGCGCTTGTAATTCGGCACTTTATGAATAAAACACCACCATTTTCATGCATAAACACTCGACAAAACACTAGTTTTGGAAAAAAATACAACGGAGCGACACGACTCTTCCCGCGTTCCCGCCAAAAACCTTATCTCACTTGATTTGGTATAAAATAATTAGAAATGTCGTAATACTTGTGACTGACAAATACAGCGTTAGGTGCCAAAAACAAAAAAGAAATATAGAAGCTTCGAATCATTCGAATGTGTTGTATGTTTTTGGCGGGAATGCGGGAAGAGTCGTGTCGCTCCGTTGTATTTTTTTCCAAAACTAGTATTTTGTCGAGTGTTTATGCATAAAAATGGTGGTGTTTTATTCATAAAGTGCCGAATCACAAGCGCGAGTGTGGGAAAATGATATAATGTGGTGAAACATGACGTTTCGTGTTGCTTCCAAAACTCCATCAAAGCTTTATAGTAAAGTCACCACTACTTTACTAAAGCATGACTGGACTTGACTGACATGGACTGTACTTGACTGGACTGACTTTGGCTATAACTTTAGCTACGAGGACACTTATTTAACTTTTGAAACTTGAAAATACAAAAATACTTGACACTGGCACATGCTAAAACGCGACGCCAAAACAAAAAAAAAAGTGTTGTTTTGTGAAACATAATAATTTCAGACGTATAAATTAATTACTTTCTATTTCACGTGCAATGTAGCTCAATTAGGAAGCTGGCTTTGTTCGGCGCCCGTACTTACAATGTGTGTGCTTATCTCTAAATAATGGACCTTCTTAAATACCTTCTCTATTATTCCGCGTGGAATGGAGTGAAACAATGGGTGAGGTACGGACCAGCGCGGGTATACTGTTATAGCGACGAGCAGATAAGTAATTGTAATGAATGATTATTTAAAATTAATACAGAACGTGGAAACTAAACATTAAACTGTTAACATTTTTACAGCCCCGTAAACACGTTAGCTACAGTACACTTTAAACCGGGACACAGTAATATCTACATACTTACAGCTTGACGGCAGAATATCTGGTGGTACCTATCGAAACAACTTCGTGCGAAGGAGATCTACCACCAAGTAAACATTTTGGTAGGTACGCACCACAATACAGCTGGGTATCTTTAAAATAATTTCCACCATTAAAAAAAAGATACCACACAGCTTTAACCGCTCCTCGCGCGCACTGCGACTTGAGGCGTGGTGTTCATTATTCGAGCACTCGGGCAGAGGCTTGCATTAAATACACAATCCAGAAGCTCGATTACGAATAGCGCGGCTGTAGCGCATGCATTGGAACAGGATGTGGCTCGCAAATAGCAAACACCGGATGCTAGCAAAAATGTTTTAAGCCGCTGATTGCAATTTTTTTTGAACGGTCGATTTCATTAACCTTGTATCATTTCCACGATATCAGGATTGGTTCTATAGTGAAATTTGTAATGATGTGCATAATTTAGCAATTTTAAATACTGCCGTATAAAATGCCAACTTTAAATTATATTTGTAGCGATGATAGCTCCGTAGTTAGCGTGGTCGATTCACACGCTGAAAGGCATGGTGGTAGAGTAATTTAATAGTACTCATATGCCTAGCTATCCTCATGTTTCAAATCTGCCGCGAAGCACCTAACAGTGTGTTCCGGCAGCCTCACTTGAGAGTCAGTTCCGTTAGTTCACACCGTCACTTATCATCAGGTAAACTGCGTGGTCAATCACAGAATGTCGACCAAGTATTTTGACCTAGTTACAATGATCGGTTAAGTGCCGGTGATAAACGTTAAAGCGATATTAATACTACCGTCCCGCATGACGTCGTAGAAGCAAAAAATATTTGAAAAACCATAAGAATGTTATACAGTGTATAGTATAGCGCTATAGCTTAAAAATCGTTTGTGAAATGATAACAACGCTTGATCCATCAATGTTTACGATTACGACCGCAACGTCCATTGCGGGTAGTTGCGGTAAGCACAATAGCAAATTGAATGAATATTTTGGTACGAGCGACGCTTTGATAGGTGTTTATCCTGCGTGCGCTTTACCGCAGCTGTTTGGTTTACTATTATCTGATTACATAGGTACTCTCCGAAGATAAAATTCTCATTGTAGTAACTTATACTTTTCTTATAGATAAATGAAAAACACAGATCAGCTTTAGATAGAGCGGTGCAAAGCGTAGGAACTATCAAAAAGGAGGAGGTTCTCAATTCGGCTGCATGTTTTTTTTTTGCTTGGCAGATCAGATCATACTTCAGAGGTCCCATATAAATTTTATCGCAATCGATTGAGCGGTTTTTAAAAAATCAACAAAAATATTATAAAGATTGTATACATCGATGATATTTTCGTTCACTCTGAAACCTCGCTGTTTCATTGGAGTAGTGCATTTAGTTGACCTAAGGGCTAAAGAGTCGGTTTTTTTATTGTAAATATTATCATATGCGTTTTCATCAATTTTCGAAAATGTTTTTTTAAAACAGAATTATGTAAATTTAAAAAAGTTTGTAAAAAAAGTGATTTTGGAAATAAAGAAAATAGTAAATATAGACATAATAATATGCTTCAGATCTGCATGATCTAATTCCACTCTGCCCATTTTACTATCGGACAGCCAGGATCTCTAAAGAGCGACATCGCTTCATGGTAGATATTTCTAAAACTCGAACTAAGCGTTTCGAATCCACCTTCATCGTGCGAACCGCTAAGCATTGGAATTTGCTGCCCGAGTGGGTGTTCCCTGATAGATTGACAGCCCTGTTGGTTCATTGGTAGTGTGTCTGCTTCGAGAGCTGAAGGGCGTGGGTTCGATTCCCACTCAGGACTAACATTTGTGTGACTAACATCGATGTTTGTTCTGTGTCTGGGTGTACTGTATGTATTATAAGTATGTATTTACAACAAAAAAAAAGTATTTAAGTATTCTATCAGTTATCTGTCTTCCATAGCACAAGCTCTGCTTAGTTTGGGGTCAGATGGCGCTGTGTGTAATGTCCTATGATATTTATTTATTTATTATTTATTTATATATATATAGATATAATCTGGGTGCCTTCAAGTCGCGAGTGAATCGGTTTCTTCTAGCAAGCTTGATTTATTTAAAAAAAAAGTATTTAAGTATTCTATCAGTTATCTGTCTTCCATAGCACAAGCACTGCTTAGTTTGGGGTCAGATGGCGCTGTGTGTAACGTCCTGTGATATTTATTTATTTATTTATTTATCATAGACCGCATCTCAATAAAGAAATATTTTTATTTACACATTTGTCAAAATATTAATTATCCTCAAATCTGACGCAAGCTATCCTTCTAGCCTAGCAGTGTATCTTGATCGATGGAGCCAAACGAAAACATCGTAAGTCAGGCCAATATTAATCGTGTACGATGACCCGCCTCTTGCAAGGTCATAGATAAACCGGAAGGTCATGCCTCGGTACCATTTGTAACAGAAATCAATAAGTAGCCTGACTTATTGATTTCTTGTTCCAATATGTAAAATTTGTTTGACGTTATGAGACGTATTGTGACTAGCCGCGGGCCGCTATGAGATCTTTTATTAAGAACTCTCATACATATCATTTTCTAACGATGTTTTCTTTCACTATTTTAAGACACCGGCAATACACACAACTTAGAGGAAGAGTTGCGTGCCGTGGGATTTGAACTCGGGATCTCTAAACAAAAAGCTAGTCGGTCACCCAACTAGATTGCTGAAACTTTAGACTAAAATTACTTTGCAACTAACTAATAATTCACAAAAAACAATGAAGATTCGCAGTAAATATTAATAAAATACGGAAGGCGAAAATATATTGATAACAACAATAGTTAAACCAAAATATAAAGTGGTAAGCATAGAAATGGCAAGATTAATTCGGTGGATTCTACTTAAGTTGCTTACCAACTCAAGATTTAAGGATTTAAAACTCATCAATCCGTAAAGACCCTGCGCTGGCTCAAACACCCATCCAATCTTTGAAGCTATGTTTGAAAAACCACTGATTTTGCCATCTCCTTTTGTTATCCATTTAAAGGGCTTAATAATTCTTCCAAAGTTTCCAGAACGGCATCAAGGTAAATAAACAGCTCGATTTCCTTTGTATACCGTGAAGATTATCTCAATAATAGGTGCGCGTAAGAAGTTTCTAAGAGCCCGAACAGCCGAGTCGCGCTGACTTGCGATTCTATTATACCCACCATCTGTTTACTAAAAGGTCTAACAATGCTCTAAAGTGAAGCCACGGAAACGTTCTCCTTGTTCCTGTTCCATAAATCAGTTTCAGAAACCATACTAATATGTTTATCATTGTTATGCATTAGACTTTATGGCTATTCGTAATGAATGCTTTGAAGATTTTAAATGGATGCGGTCGTTAGTTGAAACGGCTGAGTATTTGCGGCACATTTCGTTCGTTATTAAATTATTTGGGTCAAATATTTTTTTGCGTGGAACAAACATAATTGACGAGCGAAGATTTTGTTTGTCAGCATTATTTGTGTCACAGATCCCGTTGAACATAGCAATTTGTTTCGTACTATTTACTTCGAAAAGTTTTCTTATCTCTACGGCGACGATTTTGGGGGATGTTAACCCGTACTATCGCCCATTACGAAGAAATATAACCACGATAATAGCCGATAAGACACGGTGTCAAAAGAACTGTACTGGAAACTTTAGCAAGACATTTTCGACCGTATGGCCAATGATCGATGGATATTTTAGATGCATTCTTGGTGGTTCGTTTCCATGCACTTAGACCTAAACAGTTCTAAAATTTTATTTTCTTGTCTTCGATCTCTTACTATAAATATGTATAGGTAGGTAGGTAGGTATAGGTTCTTTCTTCTCTGTACTTTTTTCATCATTTATCTGCCTTCCATAGAACCTACTTTTTTTGTTTGGGTTTAGATGGCGCTGTGTGTAAATGACCTACAAAAAACAGGTGATATTCACTGCCCCTGATTAATTGCCCTGTTAGCGCTATTTCAAGAGCTATTTAACTATTTCAAGGGGGTCGTGCGTTCGATTCTCAGTCAGGACAAACATTTGTGTCACAAGCAAATATTTTTGTTCTGCGTCTGAGTGATATGTATGCATGTATTATAAGTGTGTATTTACAAAATAAAAGGATATAAGTATTCTGTCGGGTATCTCGTCATAGTCATAGTCAATTCGAAATTTTAAAAAAATAATTAAATTAAAATACAGTAAAAACAAATTAAATATATAAAATAATAACAATTAATTTAATACAAAAATTACACACTAACGTTCAACAACAAATAACGTTCCCATAGTACAAGCTTTCCTTAGTTTGGGGCTAGATGGCGCTGTGTGACAAATGTCCTACGATATTTACTTATTTATTGGTTACCATCAGGCAACCCGTTCGCTTGTTTCCTACCAGTGGCATAAAAGATAAATACAATAGTTGGCAAAACTTTCTTATAAAGTATCCGTCGCCTGAAAAAGGGAAACCAAAATCAGTGAGTAAAACATTGTTGGAAAACTTATTGAAATTGAAGTTCATAAGCCTGGGAAGGCTTTGTAAAGATTAAACTTCAAAAGGGAATACGCAATTAAGCAGGCTTTATACACAAAGAGATTTTGGCCTTTCACAACGTACGGCATACAAGCAACACGAGAAACCGTGGAAATTAAACTAGATGTGAAGTTTATGATAAATCCTAGTGTAATCTACTTTTGTCGTCTTGCGCGAGGGCTAAGGTTATTCTGAGTAGTAAATTAGTTTAAGCGAACGGTCCGAGATTAGCCGCGGCTGTAACAAAGCAAATGACGTAACGTTACCATGTACACTACAGAGCCAGATAAGTTTATTGCGGACCCAGTTAAGGCTTTAACTAAAACAATAACCGTTTTGTGTTTGTACAGGCGCCTACAAAGTTTTGTGGCCTAAGTCAATCCTACTAATATTATAAATGTGAAAGTAAATGTGTTTGTTACACATTACTGTGTTCCAGTTTGAAGGGTACTGCAGCTAGCGAAATTACTGGGCTGTTGAGACTAACCATCGAAAGTCTCAAAGTAATGAGTGCCAAAGCGGTGATGCCCTGGACTTTGTTTTGTTACTCAACGGTCTGTGTATCGCTGCAATGATCATGGATAGGTATTATCTCTTACCATCAGGAGAGCGTCTCGTACGTCTCATTACATTTTACATTTAAAAAAAACTCTCAAAAATGGATGAAAGGATTTGGATAAAGTTTGGCACGCACATAGTTCATTATCTGGATTGATATACATATATGATTCGTATATACATGTATTAGCTTCGCCTGGGATTATCAAAAAAATAACCACTAGGCGTATCCACTTGAAATTTGGTAAAGATGTGATTTACGGAACATTATTCCGGAATAAAAGATATCCTTTATATTAATCTAGGTAATTAAGTAGAGCAAGTTTCATGATGAATTGTTATTGCTCTTTTGTTACTGAACCCATTTTTCTCTGCACCCAAATCTTAACTCAACGCGGACGAAGACGCGGGCGTAAACTAGTTGAGAATATTTTTGTACGAGTACTTAGGCTTTTTTTCTGTTGTCAGGTTAAGTATTTGACCACAGCTCACCTGATGTTAAGCACACTGTTACGTATGTGTGGAATTGATTGTGTGGAAAAGATTACAGGAAACTTTTTTTTTTTTTTTTCTAAATGCACACTCATTTATCATATACGGCCCGGTGGACGTAGCCACCGCTATCTACTATACATGTATATACATAACACACACCTAGCCTGGAATGGAACTGGCTCTCAAGTGAGGCTGCTGGAACACACCGTTAGGTGCTCGACGGAAGAGTTTTAATTTGAGAGCGATCCGTAACCAGCTGAGTATTATTAAATACCCTACCACCACGCTATGGATTCCTCACGATGTTTTCCCTCAACGGGAGCTCAAGTTAACCACACATACTTCGACGTGACCGCGCTAGCCACTGAGCTATCATCGCTGCAAAATGTAATGTTTTCAAAGCATAGCTTTCCAAAAGTGGACGCATGTCTATGATTTATGAGCACTTAGCTGTTATGCATCGCGGAAGCATGCCAGTCAGCTTACATTTATATTATCTCGTTTGCGATAGCAGAAATGGAAGCATGCGCGCGTTTATCCTACGTTTAGTTTTTGTTAGTTATAATTATAGATTATAAAAAGACTATGCGCCTACCGCAGCTCACTAAGATTGCAAACACACCTTGAACGTGTTTACGATTTTCAATGCTATGAGTATCAGCACCTACGCTAAGACAGTGAACTATATATACCTACAAAACCTTCCAATCAAACAATGAACAAACTGTAATGGCCGCAGGTCATCGCTAAGCAGCGGATGATCTCGTCCGATTTAAGATGGGTGACCCCGAGTGACGTTTTGCTGTGAGTCCGATTAAATTGCCGCTTTCGGATGTCTTAAAAACAAAAAACTTTTAAGTATTTTTTTTATGTAGAAGTCCTCAGACAAGTAAAACGCTCTCCTGATAGTAAGAAATAACGCCTGTCCAAGAACATTGCAGTAACTAAAAACACTTAAGACATTCGATGGTTAGTTTCAGTAGCCCTGTAAATTCGCTAGCTGCAGTACCAAACCGGGACACAGTAATATTGCACACTATTGCTTGGCGGCAAATTGCCTGTTATTATTTACTACCGAGTAAATGAAATTTAGTTATTAAGCCAGAAAAAAATAAATTAAATTAGATAAGTAAGATTTTAAATTAATAATACATACCTACCATAAAATGAACTACCTAATCTAATAGGCCGCTATAAATAGAAATAGTTTCTAAAACGCTTGCTCCATTGCAATACTTAATCTTGGTAGCCTGGTATTGGAGATTGGTTTTAGCAATAAGGCCACCATTTATGGCACAAGCTCAGAAGCCTCTTTTCTGTTCTGTTTTTTTGGTGTGCTCAGCACAGTACAGGGTCTCTACCTTTGTGCAAAATATAGGCCAGTATTAAGTTTACGCGTGGTGTCAAATAAAAAAAAAATCTAACAAAATTTTGATTAAGTAAAAAACATTGACAGCCCTGTTGGTTCATTGGTAGTATATCTGCTTCAAGAGGCGAAAGGCGTGGGTTCGATTCCCACCCAGGACAAATACTTTGTGGTATAAACAAATATTTGTTCTATGTCTGGGTGTTCTGTATTTATTATAAGTACCTATGTATTTAAAAAAAAAAGTACTTAAATATTCCATTAGTTCTCTGACTTTCAGAGTACAAGCTTTGCTTAGTTTGGGTGATTGATTGATTGATCGATCGATAAATTGATTAACTCTTTATTGTACACACTAATAACAATACAATACAGAAGAAATAAACTTATGAGAGAGAGAGGGTGAGATGGCGCTGTGTGTAATGTCCTACGATATTTATTTATTATTTAACATTATGATATATTTCCGAGTCTATAAATGTCTCTGTCAATTCACCCTACGTTGTAGTAGGTATATATGTGACTGAAACACAGAGATGGCTGATTCAGTCACAAAATGCCGTATAGTAACGTATTTTGTGAGGTTTTTACAAGTGATCGCGTTCGAGGTCGCAACTCGGCTCCCGTCGACGATAAAAATGCCGTAAAATGTTGCTCTTCTGTGTCTGTCACAGGAAGACGATTAAACTGGCAGTTCTGGAAAATCACCACACTTTTTATTGATAGAGTTGATCATACGGTTTCATATTACACCCTGAAGAAACAATATTAGTTTGATTGTATCTATCTATACTATTATAAAGAGGAAATATTTGATTGTTTGTTTGTATTGAATAGGCTCCGAAACTAATAGACTGATTTCAAAAATTCTTTCACCGTTGGGGTGTTACACTATCCCCGTGTGACATAGGCTACTTTTTATGCCTGTATTCCCACGGGAACTACTCGAGTGAAACCGCACGGCAAAATTGATCCCAATGAATGACTTACCAACTTGGGCTTTTACAAACGCAGATTTATAAATGTTAAAAAAATTACTGTAGTTTAATTTATTAAATTATTTTTTAGTCTAATGTTTTATTTTAGGCAGGTATCTAAAATTATTTTTTAGAGTTTTGTACCATAATGCATATTGATTACGAAATCACAAAACATTTTTCTTTGTGAAAATAATGATAATGCAATACAAATAAAGTAACTAGTCAACACAAACATTGTTTTAAAAACGAACTTCAAGCGTTACCACAAATATAGATAGATAGATAGATATATAACTCCTTATTGTGCACATCATAAATAGAAAAGAGTACAGAGAACAAAAAACCTTATTAACTAGTGCCACAAGGATATACCAAATATATCACTATTTTAAGAGATTTGCACGCCAAGATATAACAAAAACATTATATTAATTTAGTTTAGTAATTTAGTAGTCGCGAGTGAATCGGTTTCTTCTAGGCGAGCGTGCTCCACCGTAGACCGCATCGGGCGGGATGGCGGTCAAACGCAAGCCTATCTACTATAAAAAAAAAAAAAAAGTAAAGGAAAAGTTTCAGTAATTCCTGCAACATTTTATAGATCATTTAAACCCGTTTTATATTATATTATCCCTAGAAAGTTCAAGTGGGGGTCTTCCTATCTGTTATCTGTTCTTATAAAATATTAAACCATAAAACCGAACAAAAGAAGATCATAGCTACGAGTTCGCTTTGTACAAATTAAGCACTGGGTAATCTAGATCACCGAACATAACCCAAAGAAAATACTTCGAAAAACATAAACAATAAAATCGTCGAGGTCAGAAGATAGTTGAGAACAAATTATTTCAAAGCATCTCTTGACGTCGTAGCCCAGATATTTCGACGCTGTTTCTACCTTTTTCATCGTCAACAACCCTCAAAAGTGCGCTTACAGGCAAGCTCAGCCATAATTTATGTATTTCCCCCTTTTGTCTGCATGACCTTGCTCTGATTTTTACGCAGAATGATATTTGTCATAAAAGCTACAAGTGGATTCCGCGGGGGATGTCTTCATCGTACTGTGGAACGTATCCGGAATACAAAATAATCTGCACAATGTCCTGGAGTGAAATAATAATATAAATCGCGAAGGAAATATTTTTTCCGTCAAGGAAAACAACTCGCACATTTGTACAATGTTTGTGCTGAAGGGAAAAGGGCGGAAATGAAAATTTATTGTCTTATTAAGTTTGATTCACATTGTCTTAGTTGGGTCCGATGCATTTTTAGAAACAATAAAGTCATTGAAAAAAAAGTAAAAAATTTAATAGTAAGTTTAAAGTAGCGATGATAGCTCAGTGGTTAGCGCGGTAGGTTCGCATGCCGAAGGGCGTGGGTTCAACCCCCAACAATGAGCTTGAGCTACCGGTGAAGGAAAACATCGTGAGGAAACCATAGCATGGTGGTAGGGTACTTTCTAGTACTCGACTGGCTAGCTACCCCCCTCAAGTTGAAAATCTGCCGCCAAGCATCTAACGGTGTGTTCCGGCAGCCTCACTTGAGAGCCAGTTCCATTCCAGACTAGGTGTGCTTTACCATCTTCGACCACACCTTTACTTAACATCAGGTGAGCTGTGGTCAAACAACAAGTCTGTCGACTATAAAAAAAAAAAAAAAAATTGAAAGTGATCTCCAATCTGTATATAAACAACTAGCAGACGCCTCGCGATTTCACCCGCGTAGTTCCCGATCCCGTGAGAATACAGGGATAAAAAGTAGCCTATGTCACCCGGGGATAGTGTAGCTTCCCAACAGTGAGAGAATTTATGAAATCGTTTCAGTAGTTTTTGAGTTTATTCGTTACAAAAATACAAATCTTTCCTCTTTATAATATTATTTAGTGTAGATACACTCACATAAAATTAGTTTTGGATCAGGAGGAGAGTAAAAGAGGATGTAAAAGAACACTTATGTTAGTATAGAAACTGACGTATTTTTACACATTTTTGTTTTTGTGTTAATTATTAGTTTGTTTGTTTGTAGCGCTTTTACGCCTTATTACTACTGCTGGTCATAACATTACATACGTCCAAAAAAAAATCATACAAAAAAATTAAGCTGTAAAATGTTTTCGAGGGTTAGAAAAAAATTACTATAACGCGATCGCAGTGGAGAGCAATGTTAACTAGTAGATATAAAAAACTCTTTATTGTTTATAGTTCACATGTTAATTCAGAGAATAAATAATGAACGGTATGCGGTAACGGTATTAACGGTTTATTATAATTAATAATTTCTATTTAATTATAATAAAACATTAATTTTTATAAAATCATTACTACAAAGACCAACAGAAGCTATGTTAATAGAGGTAACTGCGACAAATGAAGTTTCTTGATTTGCTTTTTAGAAGCGTTGTCACGTATTTGAAATAAGACTCGAGTAAAGCGTTCCATAACGAAGAGAAAGATTTACCACAAAAAGTGCCGTTAAAAGTTTGTAATTTAAGTTTTACTGTAAATAAATAAATAAATATAAATCACTAATATCGTTAAGTAGGTAAGTACTATAAATGGTTCGTTTATAGTAATATAAATTAATCATTAATTCCCGCGCATTTTCGTAATATTTTGCACTAGTCTAAGAACGCGTTAAAAATAAAATGGGTTTGAAAGCAGCCTTTCCTTGAAAATGACCGGTTCATTTAGCATAGCAAAGTCTGTAAATAAAATCAACGGGTTAAAAAGAGTGTGATGTAAACCAAGCTTTACATAAAGGCCAATGCAAGCTGGGCAAACACAGGGCTCGCTCTCATGTTGACTCGATGAGTAAGAAGCTTTAGAATCATTCAGGCCGTTATTACGGGAAGTTTATGTTTTGGTTCGGTTATTTTGTACACAAAATACTTTGCGTGACACACTAATGATCCGATATTTTTACGTAGAGAGATAATATCTTTGTTGTTGACGATTCTCGGTTATTAAGTATTTGTGGACACTCAAAACAATTATTGATTTCGTTGTCTATCGCAAACTAGATACAACCTGACTAAACTTAAAACGGGATACAGAGAAAATCACAAATACCTGTGTTGAACAAAAATTTTGCCAAAGTGTGAATGTTGAAACTATTATTATCATACGTGACCTCGTTTAACGTACTACTCCAGTACTTTACTTTTTGAGGATTTTATGAAAGGGCACAAGAAAAACAGACGAGAAAATCACAATTTCAAAAAGTTTCTCTTGTCCTAAAAGCGAGCGACATAACATTCATACATAGGCATGAGTTTCCATTTGTACTGATGTTTTTTCTTTATAAAGTTTTTGTTGTTAAGGTGAGGGGCTGGCGGACCTATCTCGGCCTGACCCTCAGAAATTTACTTAGCTCTTTTCTGTGATGAATACAAATTCTTTCAAAAAAGTTGAGTACAAAACTTCGGAGCGCCTAACGCTAATGTGGTGAAAATGTCTCGAAGTAAATATTGAGACGTAATTACACAGTCCAAAGGAAACCCGTAAAATTTTATGCGCTTTGTTTAAGAGCCAAGACACAGGTGTACTCATTTGCCCGAAACCACATCCCCAATGGCTTTCAGATTTATTTACCTAATTATACATCTCCTAAACCTGAATGAATAATAAACGAACTTTTATACGAATTTTAACACTTTAAACTCAGAATAAAAATGAAATGATTCCGTTCTAACAAGTAAAAAAGGGTCGCAGCCACAATTTTGTTTACCCTTTTTACTCTAATGACCTGTAAAATAAATCCTTTCGCCCACCACATGAGCCTTTTAACGCTTCATAACCTATGACAGGGAGAAATGCCCGGGCTTAGAACTTTACAGACAGGATAAGCCACCAACCCTATCTTTAAAATAAGTTGATTAAAAATAAACATGAACATTTGGAGAGGCTTTCAATAGGTTAAAAACTTTTAACTAATTCAAAAAAGTAGATTATGTCGCAGCAGAATTGTAGATAAAATATATAACCATAAAAATAACTGTCAGCCGCGATACGGCGATATAATTCGGCGGGTTTTACAATAATTTGAAGTGTGCTATGTACTACAAAGACGATCAAGGTAATTACTAGTAGATGAACGAGAAACTGTTAACGTTGCGATTTAACAGACATGCAAAGTTTATGTAGTTTTTTCAGAGGCTAAGAGCATTAAAATAGTGCTTGTTACATATTTTTTTTAAATAGCAATGCAATATATTTCAAAAAAAAGTCTTTAATTTTGACTGCTTTCTTAGCTCTTTTGTAGTAACTCTACTTTTTTTATGACTGACAAGCTAAGTATTTGACCACAGTCCACGTGATGTTAAGTGTCGGTGTGGTCGAAGATGGTACAGCACACTTAGCCTGGAATAGAACTGTAACTTTCTAAGCTGTGTGGCGTGGGATCGATTCTCACCGAGTAAATGTCAGATGTATATTTACAAAAAAGTATAATTATGTGTACTGGTTCCTCTAGCATTGCTTAGTTTTAATTATTTATTTTTATTTAATATCTTAAATCTTAAACTGCAATTACGTTGTACTGAAGATCGTTAAGTAAGATTTCTACCAAAGGCTTAAAATTTCTACCAAATTACGGCGATTTAATTACGTTTAAAATAATCCTTAAATAAATAATCATCCTAACGTAGTGAAAATCTGTGATAACTTAAATTTTAAAGCATACTTAAAATTCGCAACATTTAAAACTGAAACCGTAACTGAAAAAGTAGCACTACTTAAACGTATAACAGTTTTTGCATCTATCACAACTTCTTTTTGGTGATGGTAAAGAAGGCTATCGAATCTGTTACTTTGACGTGGCACCGTGATTAAAATTACGCAAATAATTTTTTTACTTTGAAAATGTACAAAATTGTTTATATTTTAAACTTGGTAAGACTTCGTTTCTCAAAGTAATGAGCTTCAAACACCGATGCCTAAAATTTTGTTTTGCTACGTTTCGATGCAATAGTCATTGGACATGCGTTATCTCTTACTATCAGGAAAGCGTCTCTTTCGTGTCATTCCAGCCTACATACTAAGTATTTAAATTAGAGTTTTACTTGCCATCGATATTAAGGCCAAAATATTTCCTATTCCATTGTCGTTGAACCTTCGCAAATAGCCAATTAAGGTCCGTAAGTGAAACGAACCAAACGATAACGATTGCGTATCAAAATGCCGTTTCACGTACTGCCGTACCGTACGCACAAAAGGTACTCGACGACGACATTTCACAGAATTGATTTTGCTCTATTGAAGAAATCTAACCCGAACCATTAGGCAATTTTAATGAATAATCTTATAGTATTTTATGTGTAGCCGGTTGGTGACACAAAAGGTTTGTATTACAGAAGGGAAACGCTACCAGCCTATCCATTGTCCCGACAAGCGGTCATGCTCCGTTTGAAACTTAACTGGAATGGGAACTTATCTGGATTATATTTTTTTGGAATGCTTAGGAAATTAAATTTCGCAATCAGTTAACCTACTCGTAAATGTATATATGTGTGTGTATGTTAGTTACTTCTTCAGCTAAAACAGCTGCACGGGTTAAAATTAAATTTTAAAATCAAATAGTTTATTCCGTAAATTAAACAGACTACTTTTTATTCCAGAATACGTGATTAAAACATGATGGTAATAAAATAAATCGGTTTGATAATTATACGTATAAATGTGTATAATATACTAGCGGCTTGACTAGACTTCGCACGGGTGGACATTTATTGTTTAATTAAATTCTTGTAATAAATATAGCCAATGTTACTAGAATTTAGCATTCTAATGGTGAATAATTTTTTGAAATCAGCCCAGTAGTTTAAAAGTTTATTCGTTACAAACATACAAATATTTCCTCTTTATGTTTTATTAGTGTGGATAAATAAAAATCTATCGAAGCATTATTTGTGAATGCTTAGACTATTTTGGCTCATTTTTTTTTTGTTTTAGTTGTAATTGCCGGGACCTGGTATGTATGAAAGAAACTTATTGAAAAATTTACGAGAAAGTTCAGCATTTTACATAGAAAATCAACATAAACGCGGACCAACTCGCGGTACACAGCTAGTAATACATATTATATATCTATAACCCTAACTCATAATGATGTTAGGCCATAACTAATTAAACCTAGTCATAATAAGCCATCATCTAAAAATATAACAAGAACAATATTGATTTCCATACGGTTTTATTGAATGATTGTCGTTGATCGCTCATGCTGTGGTTTTACTGACCATAAACCTAGCATTAAATAACACGTTACGCTCATGTTTAACCACCGCAATTGATGGTCTTTATTTTTAAAACGCGTGTCACATCCGCCGAGTTTGTGAATGAAACTATTTGCGATGATGTGTTGGCGTTTTAAAAAGATTTTACTGCGGAAGAGTGGAAGTAAACTACATTGTAACAAACCTCATTATATGTGTCGTAAAATGAGACCACATCCATAAATTTTAAACATCGAAGTAACTTCATTACTATAATAATCGAATTTACTTACTTTCTATCAAGTAGCACGTTTAGTTGTGGTTTGTAAACGAAGCTTTATCTTGAAATGAAGAAGCGTGATAGCAGCTCTACATTTCAAATCATCGAGTCTCTCGCTTTAATATTTCATTCTTTACAAATGGACTGACATTTCGAAAGAATTCTGTTCCAATAAAATACCCTCAGTCAACGCCATTACTTTGTATGATTGTGCGCTTGGGCTTGAGTTTGTATTGTTTTTTTTTTATTTAAAAATTTATTGATGTTGTTTTTCATCCATCTGGCATCTATTTAGCATAGATTTAAAAAAAGTAATGCTATATAGCGAGCACAACAACACGACCAAAGCTCCATCCATGCATGGTGGACATTCAACACGCACGGACTAAACGTTTCAATTCCACATTCTTCATACGGACAGCGAGGATGTGGAAATCTCTGCCGGCGTCTGTTTTTCTCGCAAAGTACAATTATTTATTATTTTTTTTGTGTAAAAAGTGGCAAACAAGCGACGGACCGCCGGGCCTGATGGTAAGCGGTTACCGCCGCCTGCAATTCCCGGGGCATTCGCAGTGCGTCTCCTACCTTAAGAACCCTATTCACCCTTCGTTTGAAGCTCTGTAGATTGAAACTCGGCGGAAAAACCGAAAGTGGTAAGCTATTTCACATAAGACAGGTGCGCGGAAGAAACAGCCGATTAAACCGAGCGGTACGAGACTTCCACGTATCTATGATATTATTATGTGGGTGGCACTTTTGGCGATGACGGTCGGTACGGTAGTGAAACCGAGATGGAGGGATAAGCCTAAAAAGTTCATCGGAATATTCCCCATAATAGAACCTGTAGAACAAGCTGAGCGAACCAATGTCCTGGCGTAAGTAAATTCCGGGTCGACGACAAGTCTTCGCCTCTTCTCTGCAATTTAGCGCCAGTAATTGTTTACATAAATTGTTTATCACTTTATCGGATATATCTATCATATAATTGTTTAGCACTTTGTTGGAGAATACGGTATAAGCCTTATTAACGTAGGTATCTGGATAAGTAGGTCAATACGAAAACGCTCATAAAGTTACTAAAACAAAAGCGATGAGCTGTAATTAGCGATACCAAAATACTTATAAGTGCAGAGAAGATTGACGAGCGGATATTAAAAAATTTAGGAGTATTTCAAAGAACCGAGTGTTGTGTATACACACTGAGTACAACGATTCAGCGGAATCACGTTCTCAAACAGTAAAATACAGGAACAATATTAGGTCGATTTTAACTTTTTTGAATCCATCAAGATACAAAGTCCTTAATGCCTAATTTTTATTTATACACTTAAATTTTCGACATATTTGGCATGGACTGGCCTCGATCGTAACTTACTTGATTATATCATGAGACACACAAATATAAAATACTTGACACTGATATGACAAACAAAGTACGATGCCAAAAATGTAAGAAAAAATCTGTCACATTCTAACTACCTTTTTTTGTCTGATGTACACAATAAAGTTTTCTGTCTATCTATTCTCCATACACATTAATATTTTTTAATATTATCTGCGTGTCCTTAAATACGGGTAAATAAACAAAAGTGTGGATTAATTTAGGTAAAAAATTAAGAAATAAGCCTGTGAGAGAAAAATAAAAAAAAACGATTAAATGAGTTACTTACCTTTTACACTCATATTTCCACCATAAAATGGTATTTGCTATTTAATACCTACATAACAAGGTGTCTGAACCGAAACCACTCGTTTTACCCTTGTAACGATACCCAGTCTCGACCTCACGGTCAGGCATTTGCATAATCGTTGGGTAGATAACAAATAGGCCGTGATTCTCAACTGCCTTTGGACTAGAATAAGCTCAGCTTAGAATCCGCCACAAGTATAATATAACCACAGTATCTAAAGCCGAGTATTCAGATATTTAAGCAATGATTATTGTTTGTAGTACGTGACAGGGTTCCATTTAGCATAGAAAATACGGCAAATTTTCTCACAATACTCAAAAATTAAAACAAAAAACCGACTCAAATTTGTTTCTACGAATAAAAAATAAAAATATTTATTTATCGCATGATAACGGAATATCCAAGCAAGTCTAAAAAATACATTTTACAGTGTCATGTTTGATTCTTTCCATTATGGCAATCATTTTAAATTAAGTTTTATTTTTGGGCTCAATGTTTATATTTATTTATTTATATGAAGTACAATAAGTTTTTTGTATTAAAAATTCGTTTCAGATTTTAGAGGTTTGCCCACAGCAAAAGTTATTTGTAATGATCTCCTTACGGCTTAGTACACCGCTTATAACCCTGCATTTTATCTCCTTCTATATTTCATCATACTTTACTATATAACGCACCAAAATAAATAGATTTGTTAAAAATTGAAACCACCACGACAAATGTCTACTCGGTATGATAAAAGGTAATGGTTTTAATTCAGTTTGCAAAATTTGACCTAAACCAACTAACATACACACATTGCAATTTAAATAGTTTGTTGTTTTTATTTGTAGTTGTAAAAATATGTATTGATAATTTTCTAACAAATTATCACAAGCAACTGTCTTAAATCATAATTTCAAATTCTGTTCAATGACTTTCCTCATAGATACCGTTTATGTATTTTGAAAATGCAAAATGTCGGATTCTAAACTTCACCTAGACCCTAATACAAACCAGACATGTTTGTTTGCAACTATCGAGCGAAACAACCATCGTCGCTTCAGTGGGCACGGGTCCAAGCACAGCTGTATTTGAACAGCACTTGCACTTTAACATATTTTTAAAGTTTCACGGACGTAGTATAATAGTAACATTACCAGCACGCCTGCCGAAAATGTTTTCCAAAATAATGAACGCTTCACTGAAAATATTCACTGTTTTGACAATATTTCCCATGCACGAAATTCAAATTTTGGACGTAAATATTCGTAATTGGCCATCAACGGCACTACTACCTCTTTCTAGCCAACTTTGTAGTATTCAAAAACTCAAAATAAAAGTAAGTTTGCAAAACTGGCTCTGCACGTAACGGTTACAACGGTAACGGTAACAATTCTATTCTTGTAATAGCGACTGCTAGTGCAGATCTCCATATTTACATAATCGTAAGGCAGATAAATGAGGGAAATTCTCCTAATACAGGAAAGTGGTTAGCGAAGGCAGGATTCTCGCTATATCTCAAACCAAGAGTGTATAGGGTCCTTAAAGGTTAGCAGCGCACTGACAATGTCTCGGGTATTGTAGGTGCCTATAGACCATGTGATCACTTGCCATCAGGAGGCACATCACTGGTTTCTCATTTCTTCATTAAAAATTATACCTGTGACTTTTATAATAATAATTATCAAACACTTAAATCGGAATTTAACCGTCAAAACGGTCGGACTTCAAAATTATTTTACAGTTTTCAAAAGAAAAATAATAGATGACATTTTATTTCTAAAATAGGACAGACCAACATTAGGACATAAAGATTTCAGGGCTCTACTAATGGATAAGTAGCTTTACGATTACCTAAAGGTTTATTAGGAGTAGACCTCTTTAGCAGGACATAAAGACCGTATAGGTAGGCATAACCGTCGTATCAGGTATTGTGCCGCCAAGCAATGTGTAAACACTCTTGCGTTCCGCTCTGAAGGTTACTGCAGCTTACAAAATTACAGAGCTGTTGAGACAATCGAATATTTCGAAGTAATGAGCGCCAAAACAGCGACGTCCTAAGCTTTGTTTTGTTAATCGAAGTTCAGGGTACCGCTACAATAGTACTATGCTGGCGTTATCTTTTTTGTTTATTATTCATAATAGGTTTGCGTTTTACTACACACTGCCTGATTTTAAGTTATCGTGCGGTCTAAGCTGGTGCGCCCTTGCATTTATTCTGGATTTAAAGACTGCGACAGAAAGTTCCCACTGTGAATAAATAATGCGGAATTGATACGCTATGTGCACACGTGAGGGATATTCACCGTGTATTCTACGGATGACGTATGGTCGCATTGTATACACTTTTCGAAATATACATAGTAAAAAATGAACAAGCAAACAACTCCACGATAAAGTTCTTTTTTTTTTTATGTTTGACAGGCTAGTTGTTTGACCACAGCTCACCTGATGTTAAGACCTGTTCAAGGCTTTGTAGCTGAGATTCTAGCAATGTGTTGTACCATCTCTTACTACCAAGAGAGAGAGAGAGAGAGAGAGAGAGAGAGAGAGAGATATGAAGATAACGAAAATAACGGGTTAGTTTTATTACTTTAATAGTATACATATAAAAATTGCAGAAAATAGCTTTCCTTTCATTTTTTCCTATTTTCACAAGATAATTCAAATCCGCAAATACAATTTGGTTCAGTTTGCAGGGTTGAGATGCTCGCTTGTTGGGTGTAACGAGGCCACTAACAAGCCATCTGTGTCGCAAACACTCGCACCTTGTGCAGACAAAACCTTTATTTATTTTTAACCGACTGCACAAAGATGGTAATGTTTTTTGTGTATATACGTATAGATATTTTTGTACGTATGGACACCTTCTCTTAGAAAACTTCCTGATAGTCTTTATTAATTTTGATGTACGAGCTAAATTATACTCAACTCTGTTTGTACATTAAATTTTTGTTTATACGTAAGTACCTAATAGAATTATAAGTTGGCACGATGAATCTATAGAGAGTATTTCATTAATTTTACTAGTTAAATAGGCCCTTGCTTTTAAATTTAATAAGAAATACTCTGCAAAAATATTAGAGACAGGAATCAAATTAAATGAAATATAAATCTAAGAGGATGTCTCTTTGATAATTTTAGTAGTGTTTTTCTATAGATGATAGCTCAGTAGTTAGCGTGGACGGATCACATGCCGGAGGGCATGTGTGCAATTACCAGTAATGGTGGTCATAGACACGCGTTATCTCTTACCATCCTGTCATCCGAGAGCGTCATATTACTCTTACATTAAAAAAAAACAGCTTGAGCTGCCAGTGAAGGAAAACATCGTGAGGAAACTACAACATGGTAGTAGGCTGGCAGTGTACTCTGTAGTACTCTTTTTTTTTATGCTGAGTCGAGGCCGGCTTGTGACATAAAATATTATATTTCAAGGTTTTTGTTTTTTTTTTGTTTAATTTTTTGGATGTATGTATAGTTAATTATGTTGAAATGTGTTTTATGTCCCAAATAAAGTGTTGTCTATTGTCTAAAAAAGTAATGAGTCGTACTAAACGCTCTCCAGATGGTAAGAGATAACGCCTGTCCCATGACCATTGCAGCGATACATAGAACGTTGAGTAACAAAACAAATTCCAGGGCATCGCTGCTCTGGTGCTCATTACTTCGAGACTTTCGATGGTTAGTCTCAACAGCCCAGTAATTTCGCTAGCTGCAGTACGCTTCAAACCGGAACACAGTAATGTTTACACACTACTGCTTAGCGGCAGAATAACTGGTACTGCGGTGGTACCACTCGGCTGGCTAGCTACCAGTCTGAAGATAAACATTTGTCGCTATTAATAAACATATGCCAATAAGTTTTTCAATTCAACTAAGGAGGCGTAACATAACTGAATCCTAATATTGTAGTTTTACACCTTGGAAACAAGCCAGTAGATGCTTTGTTTATTTGTTATGGACATTTTTATAGACAGAACAGACGTGCAAAAATAACACGAAATAAATCAGTTCAGTAAATGCAAATGTCCGTAATTGATACCTTCAGTGTTGTCGAAAGCGTCGATTCTAATATAGACTGCAGTGATGAAAGCTCAGTGGTTAGCGAGGTCGGAGTCACATGCCCGAGGGCGTGGGTACAATTACCAACAATTAGTCCATGCTGCCAGTATAGAAAAGCATGGTGAGGAAACCATAGCATGGTGGTAGTGTTCTATCTGAGTACTCTGCTGGCTAGCTATCACACTCAAATTAAAAATCTGCCGCCAAGCATCTTACGTATGCTTTCCGTCAGGATCACTTAGGAGCCAGTTCTCATTCCAATCTACGTGTGCTAACTATCAATACATATATTTCTATTACACATATTCGAAATCAGGTAAGCTGTAGTCAAACACCTAGCCTGTCACCCGTAAAAAGACAAGTATAAGGCACGGATAGATAGGTCATGTAAAGTAAAAATATTATTGAAAGCGATTCGTAATTATGTTATTTTCTAATCATTGCAGCATTAACAGACATTCAGCCGGCAAGCAGTAGTGTGTAAACATTATTATGTTCTGGTTTGAGGGGATACCTAGCGAAATTACAGAGCTGTTAAGACTAACCATCGAATGTCTCAAAGTAATGAGCGCCGAAGCAGCGATGCTCTGATATATGTTTTGTTACTCAAAGTTATGTTTTTCAGTACAATAAATAAAAAATAAAATTAATTTATTTCAGGCAACAAGACCCATATAAAAATACAAATACAGTCAAGTACAATGGTCATCTATTTATGTTGTCTTTTACCATAAGGATAGCATCTCGTTCGTCTCATTATTTTTACATAAAGGAAAAAAACGTTTCTATTGTAGGTATGATACAACAATTGAATAAATACTCAGGTTGGTATGTAGCCACTTTTAGGCATTAATTATTTAAAAGAGTTACAGCAATTTTTTCGTCAAGGCAAAAATGTGTAAAATGTGCATGGTTTGTTGATTTATGGTTTAGGCGGGCATTTTCGCCGTTAATGAGGGGTTTAAATATGAAAACGTGAGCTCGTTTTTTCAACTCACATTTCGTTTGTGAAAGAGATTTTAAACAAGAGCTGTAACTGTGTCATTGCCTATTAGGTTATGCTATAGGTACCTAAGCATTTTTATAACTTTTATTTGCTCATTTAGTGAATGCGTTTTTATATGGCAGGCTAGGTATTTGACCACAACTCGCCTAATAAATAAATATCGTAGGACTATACACACAGCGCCATCTGGCCCCAAACTAAGCAGAGCTTGTACTATGGAAGTCAGATAACTGATAGAATACTTAAATACTATTTTTTTCGTAAATACATACTTAAAATACATACAGAACACCCAGACACAGAACAAACATTTGTTTATTCACAAAATGTTTTGCCCTGAGTGGGAATCGAACCCACACCCTACAGCTCTTAAGGCAGATATACTACCAATGAGCCAACGGGGCTGTCAATATCAAGTGACATTATAGTATCAATATTACATACAATACGAGTACAATACAATTATAATACCTAACAATCTCATTTTAATGGTTTAAAAATGATAGAATAAAAAAAATTTGTTGGTAATGACTATTATTTTTTCCTTTATTTTTTGGGATAAAAGTAACATACTTGAATTATGTAATCTATGTGGAGGTATGTAATCTATGTATAACATAGCTTTCTTCCTTTGTTTTATTTTTATATTAAAAAAAAAAAACTAGCGGATGCCTCGCGTTGTTCCTGTTTCGTGAGAATACAGGGATAAAAAGTAGCCTATGTCACCCGGGGTTAGTGTAGCTTCCCAACGGTGAAATATTTTTTTAAATCGGTCCAGTAGTTTCGGAGCCTATTTAATACAAACAAACAAATCTTTCCTCGTTATAATAGTATAGTTAGATATAGATACATAGATAAAATAATGAGGACATTTTCCACAGCCTCATCTAGCCCCAAACTAAGCAAAACTTGTACTATGAGAACAGAACAGAAAAATTAAATGCTTTTTGTAAATAAAAGTTTTTACATAAATCATTATTACAGCGAGAATAAGTTTTTTATTTTGCGTAAATAAGCAACAAACGTACATTCCTACTCGCATACGCACACAATGATACACACACATACATTTCCCATTCATAATGTTATATGTTATACTAAACGCATTTCCATATAATTTCACACACACAGATATATATGTTACATTACATTATATACCATTATATACCTGTAACAAATCACTGTAAATTTTCACTACCATTCGAACCGTCAAAAAAAACAATGAAAATGAAAATTCATTGCACGCATGTTCCTCTATGATATGAACCAGGTTTCCGTAATTTATTTGATAGTTCGCTTCTAACGTGGCAACAAAACTGTATTGTTCCTACTTTGAACTTTTGTGCAGTAAATCAGAAGATTTGTTTCGTAATTTCAGCTTTTTGTTAGCTAATGAATTAAAAATTCCCAAGGCAATGTTGTGGCAAAGTTGTAGGTATGTTTTTCTTTTAATTAAGTCATCATGAATCAAGGGCAAAAACACACAAAAAAAAACAGAAAAAAACTGTTATAATAAACGCGAATGATTGTCTGTTTGTTCATCATCATCATCATCATCTAAAATCGATGTTTGTTCTGTGTCTGGGTGTACTGTATGTATTATAAGTATGTATTTACAAAATAAAAAGTATTTAAGTATTCTGTCAGCTGTCAGGTTCCCATAGTACAAGTTTTGCTTAGTTTGGGGCTAGATGGCGCTGTGTTAAAAAAGTGCTCCAATATTTAAAAAAATACGTTTTTCTTTTTGTACCCCACTCATCCCGGTACAGCGCTAACCTTTTCCAGATATGACCCGCGATCTTTACGATATCGTAGACCCAATGGACTGGTTGGCGCCCGATGCCTCGCATCTTAATACCAACGTTACAGTCCGTCATCATTCCTCGCAACATGTCTCCACTTCAATCTCATGACTGTCGCTCCAACGTCACGCGCCTTTTTTGCTTCTTCAAAATAATAAATGACACACAGAAGTTAACAAAGTAGTGCATTTGCCCTGTAGCCTTCAGACTTCATGGATCTCACGCTAGCCTTCTAACTTATTCAGGGCCCGCAGCACTGGATTAAAACATTGAGGTTGTAATTTTCCCGACAGAATCAGACATATAAAATTAATCGCGTGTCGCTTTGTTCTCTTGCATCCGTCTGTGTTAACTATGAGTGTCATGCGCTCTTTATTTTCTACGACTCCTTGCTCGGGTCGATGAGTGTAGCCAATCTCAAAAATAAAAGAAATCGGGTAAGTTGCCAGATTGAAATAGTAAGGGATTGAAAGATTTTTATTCCAATTATTTATTTATTCAGATAATATGTTCATTCATATCTTTATTTACCGGAGGTGGATATGTGCATGCGATTTAATTAATGATAAAAAAAACTTGGTTAGCGCGGTAGGTTCGCATGCCGAAGGGCGTGTGCTCAAACCCCAACAATGAGCTTGAGCTGCCGGTGAAGGAAAACATCGTGACGAAACCATAGCATGGTGGTAGGGTACTTTAGTACTCGGCTGGCTAGCTACCACCCTCAAGTTGAAAATCTACCGCCAAGCATCTAACGGTGTGTCACTTAACATCAGGTGAGCTGTAGTAAAACCACCTAGCTTCTCAACGATAAAAAAAATAAAATTAAAGCATATTAAGTTCAGCCAACAATTTAAACAATCTTATTTTAGGGATTTCATTACATTCTATCTTCCACCGTATACTCACCAAACAATAATGAGCATTATTAAGTACTTACTCGTAATTCAGTGCATATTGGAACTTTGGAAGGTCGTGTAGGGAGTTTTATGGAGTCCACACGTTACTTTTATTTAACAGATTTTTTCAACGTCAGACGACGTATTTAACATTAAAATGTAATAAACGTTTTCAAAACAACTTTTGTTGTTTTAATCGGTCACTTTAGGCACTCAAATTCGTAGTCGTCGCTTACCATCAGGCGAGTTGGTGGTCAAACGCGGACTTATCCTTATTAAAAAAAAAGGCTCCTAATAAAACAATGAAACAATTTTAAAAAGATTGTCAAATGAGTTTAATTAACTGTTTAATTAATCAAGATTGAAGCGGCAGGTATCAACAGCACCACGACTGGAGCTTTTAATTAAAAGCTCCACCCTCCTAATTGTGTCGGTGCTTTAAGCTGTGTACAGATTGCCACATTTTGTAAGCCGCTACTATAAATCTTAGGAAGGGACAGACACAAGTGAGTTTACAGACTTAAAGACCCAGAAGACCTGGCACGGATGCTAATTTACATAATTTTCTAGCCAACCCGCGCACAAGCCGTGATAAAAGTCTTTCCACTCGAGAAAACGGGACAAACGCATCCATTTCATAGATATGTCACGTTCTACCTGTGATAAAAAAAATCCGTTCATGTCCTCAATCTCCGTCCAGGAGGAATTAAGCACCACTTTTTTTTCTATTTGGCTTCCTCATTATGATTAGTGGCATATTATACAGAACAAAAATTCAGGTTAGTGAAGAATTTAAATGTCGAATATTTTTTAATGTTAATTATGGTCTACGATTATGATTTTTTCTTATTTCTTTTATTGACTTGGAAAACAAACATCCCTAAACAAGACACAGGCGTCGCAAGTTCTAGACACTGTACGGGTTTCTATCCATGCAATGCGATGTACCGTCCCCAACCGCGCTACCATTAAATGCTAAGAAACTTCATCGTCTGTAGTCACTACAAATCAAAGCCTATTTAATATATAATATAATAAAAAATCTGGTTATATTTTTGTTAAACGTAATAATGTTATGTTCGTGTCCAAGTACCTACTTAGTTTTTTTGAAATAAATGTTTGTTTTGTATACATTTGATATATGATCAATAGTAGTTTAGGTTTCGTTCAAAACTATTTGATTTTTCGAAGTGTTAAAATAATTTTCTTTTAGAAGTACAATTATTGTAGCACTAAGTTGAACCATTTCAATTGTTATTAGGACATTTTTTAATTAGTGTAGTAGTGTTAATTAGTGGTTAGGGTATTTGTTAGATATACAAACAACATAATATGATATTTGGTTGGATAGTAACCGAAACTTTGCTCTTTTTAAGAGCATATTGTAAACCTGCGTTCAACATTGTGTGCGTTACCTCAAAATAGTATTCACTGCTGAAAAGCACTTTTTTGTCGAGCGTGTTAAGAAAAGGTGTCCGGCAAATAAAGTTTTCAGGTGTCGCGAACGAAGTCGCGGGTACAACTAGTATCTAATAAATCAGGATAACCGAATACACGTCAATAATAAATAATTTACAATATCAGTATGCAAGTACATAGTATCAGGTATTCAGAAGTCCCAAACGCTAGAGCCTAATAGGACCGTCAAAGCTTTGAACCGGTGGTGTCAATTATTCACAGCGCGAGCCCCTGGAGTGTTACCCGTACGGTTCTGTTCGTTTTTGTACGAACAGAGTACTTCAGGACGTGCCTTGCTTAAGAACTGACAATAGAAACAGAAATAATATTTAGGCTATCATAAAAATGCTCCTATCTGGGGAATCACAAATATTAAGCACTGAAACAAACAAAACAAAATAAACATATGATGTAATTATCTACTGTCAACCGATTTTGATGAAATTTTAGTTTTCTTATAGTGTGTTGTAAAAAAGATTACTAGGTAAGCATCAAATAACGATTAGAAAAAAAAACTTAACTTACCGGCAAAATCTATAGAATTGTGTCATAAATGGGTGACGGGATAGCTTGTTGTTTTTAGGGTTTCGTACCGAAGGGGTAAAACGAGACCCTATTAATAAGACTCCGCTGTCCGTCCGTCTGTCTGTTTATCCGTCTGTCACCAGGATCTCAGGAACCGTGATAGTTAGACAGTTGCAATTTTCACAGATGTATTTATGTTGCCACTATAACAATAAAAACTAAAATACAGAATAAAATAAATATTTAAGGGCTCCCATACAAAAAAACGTGTTTTTTGCCCCTTTTAATGGTACGGAATCCTTCGTGCGCGAGTCATACTTAGCTGGTTTTTTTTAAATGCTTGGAAGTCCTCTTTTGACGTCCATACCTCCTAAGCGATGATTTGGTCGAAGAGGAAACACGCAGACCTAAGTACGCGTGACCGGGTCAATTTGTATGAACCACATTTTTTTTATATTAGCGTACATAAATAGTATAGACAACTTGGAAAATGTCACAACACATGAATGCGCTAGTTGAAGTACTCAAATATAATTATGCTTATATCACGAAAGTTTAAAAAAGGCAATAGTTTTTTATTTCTATATAAATAGAGACACAAACAAGCAAGCAGATCTCCTGATAGTAAGAGATTACCGCCGTCTATGGACAGCTGCAACACAACAAGTATTACTATACCTAGATGAAAAACTTAAATATTAATATTAAGCTCAAAAACAGAATACCTAGCTCGATTCTTACAGTACATAGAGTTCACATTGTATGCCTGTATCAAGTCCTGAAATATCTCTGGCTATTATTGAGGCAAGGAGAATAATGGCACGTCGTTTTTCTTCAGAGACATATGACTTAGGCTTTATTTGCAAACATCAATCTTCTAGTTTATACATCAACTCCGTGATTACGAATACAATACGTACCTACATAATGTGTTTAACTTTTTTTTATTTACTAAACAAATGACAAGCAACACGCACGTTCCGAAGGGCTTGTAACGATGATAGCTCAGTGGTTAGCGCGGTCGGTTCGCAAGTCGAAGGGCGTGGGTTCAAACCCCAACAATGAGTTTGAGCTGCCAGTGAAGGAAAACATCGTAAGGAAACCATAGTATATTATATTGAATTGAATCCGTTGCCCCTCACTTTAAGAAATTGGGAATCTTCACGCTGCCCTGCATTGTAATCTTACAAGTGGCGCTGTATGTGAGGAACAACTTGCACACATACACGGCCTTTGGAGACCTTTCTACAGTCCCCACGAGACGAGCAGGATAGCTCAAACAGATTCCTAGGAACCTGGCGAAGTCTGACAAGCTCACTCATGTCATGGGCCCGACAGTGTATAATAAACTACCGAATGAAATAGTCGCCGCTCCGAGTGTGGCTTGCTTCAAGTCCCGTTTGAAGCGCTGGGTTGTCTATCAGACGTTTTACAGTTACAAAGATTTCCTTGACCATAAAGCCTAGGAATATAGGTACAATTGTACCTACAATAAATTCCTTTTATTTTATTATTATTGTATATTATATTATAATCTGATTTAATTTAATTGTGACATGTAAATACTATTTATGAAATAAATGAATATGAATATGAATTATAAAGGTGGTATATATTCTGGTACTCGGCTGGCTAGCTACCACCCTCGAGTTGAAAATCTGCCGCCAATGTCCGTTACATTTTGGTAGCCTCACTTAAGAGCCAGTTCTATTACAGGAAAGGTGTGCATTATCATTTTCGACCACATCGTTACTTAACATCAGGTGAGCTGTGGTCAAACCCCTAGCTTGTCAAGCATGAAAAAAAGACTGTAATATATATAAGGGGCTGCGCTGCGCCCCGCGGTGCTACACGCTACATTTTTTCAGAATAAAAAGTAGTAGGTACATGTGTTAATTCAGGGTTTCAGCTACCCTGTCCGACGCCCATTTGCTGGTTTGGTCTCCAAGGTGGATGACGATGTGTCTGGTGTTCGGACACATCGTGGCCGCGGTAGAGTGCGAAAGCGTGCCCGCAGGTGGAACACTCCAGGGTTTTAGTGGGTAGGCCGTCTTTGGGACGGAGAGTCCCACATAACCACCGTACCCGCCCCAGGGCCGGTGGTAGGTAGACACAAAGTATTTTCCCTGGACAAAAAAAAAAGGGTTTCAGCTACCGCCATACCAAATTTCATTAAAATTGGTCCAGTCGCTTAAGCGTCAAGAAGTAACAAACACACTCACAAATTTTCGCCTTTATAATATTAGTGTGATTATATTGATCGTAAAATTGATGATGATATTTGTTTGTTTCAGATGAAAAAGCGCGAGTTGTGTGCCAGTATTTTAATAAGAGGACAGATGCTCTTTCTACCCTTAAGCAGAATATCCATGATTTATAGGTATGTATCGTATCGTGGTGAAAGCTTATGTCGACTTCCTGTACGATTAGTATACAATTGACAAGTAAAATTGCAAGATCAAGGACTCTTTCTGCATGTATATAAAACAGTTTCAGTAAAGTAAATTCACTAACTTAAACTACTTGACAAAAAAAATATTTTACGTGTACAGAAAAACGATCCGGTAATCTGGTAAATCCTGAACAAAGTTCTTATTGAACTTTGAATTTAGAAATGCTCTGCTTGAAAATGTATTCCCAAGCCATCTCAACTTCTAGAAACACTGGAAAGGGGCTCTTGGTCATTGGTCCATATTATAACATTTTAAGAAGTTTCGACAAAGTTCTATATAATCTGCGATATTACATGTATAAATTATTAGGAATAAACCGGGTTGAGTCAATGCTATTTCATTTATTTTACGGCGGACGGGCTAAGTGTTTGACCATATTTCAGTGACGGTGTTGTGAAAGATGGTAAGCACACATTGCCATGTCATGTCTGGAATGGCAGTGACTCTAGTGTAAACACCAGCCTAGAATGGAACTGGCTCTCTGTCGGATAATAAGTAAGAATGTACCTTACCAACATGTTATGGTTTCCTCAAATTGTTTTCCTTCACCGGCAGTTCCAGCTCATTGTTGGGGTATGAACTTCTGACCCTAGGCGTGATTTCCGGACGTTCTAACCACTGGACTGTCATCGCTACATACACGCTACGTATATACGTACTACGTAATAAAAGACGTAATCTGAACATTGACTTCGTTCAGTTCAACTGCAGATTAGCGTATACACCTAACCAACAAAAACTTTTTTGGTAAATACTTCAATGACAAGTTATAACCTAATTAATTTCAATGAGTTGTCTATAGGTACGTAGATACATAATAAAGACGAAAGGCGTTACAAGTAAAGTTAATTATTATATAATCTCACGACGTATTTTCTCAGTTAACAAAGCATCTTTGTTCTACAACTTTGTGTGTTTTAATTAAGAAAATTCTGCTATAATCCGGTTTCATGGAAAACAACATTTTAATTAGTAGCTACTTACGCCGATACTGTGTGAGTTTGTTTCAAGCCTAGCTCGATACAAATATGCAGAAAAGTCAAATTAAATTTCTTTAGATAACACGAAAAAATGACAACAAAAATCGATAAACTAAAACTCATAGTGTCTGTAAATGTACCTAAACACTGACCTAAGTCGTATCATATTAAGTTTTTTTTAATTACATGATAAAACATAATGCTTGTCTAATGTCTATGGCTATTGCAGTGGTAGAACTTTAAGTAATAAAATCAATAAAATAAAGCCTAGGTTTTAGGGTACAGCTGTTTTGGCGCTCATCGCGTTAAGACATTTGATGGTTTTTTTTTTTTTTTTTATGGTTGACAGGCTAGTTGTTTGACCACAGCTCACCTGATGTAAAGTGAAGGTGTGGTCGAAGATGGTAAAGCACACCTAGCCTGGAATGGAACTGGCTCTCAAGTGAGGCTGCCGGAACACACCGTTAGATGCTTGGCGGCAGATTTTCAACTTGAGGGTGGTAGCTAGCCAGCCGAGTACTAGAAAGTACCCTACCACCATGCTATGGTTTCCTCACGATGTTTTCCTTCACCGGCAGCTTAAGCTCATTGTTGGGGTTTGAACCCACGCCCTTCGGCATGCGAACCTACCGCGCTAACCACTGAGCTATCATCGCTACAAAAGTTTTAATAGCTTTGTTATTTCGCTAGCTGCAGCATTCATCAGACCAAAACACAGTTTTATTTATAGACTAGGTATCCCTTGGCAGTAACGTATCTGATACTGCGGTAGTACCTACCTAGTTATCCCTAAGGTAAATAGATCTACGACCGAGTCAATCCTAGTCAGTTTTATTCGCGGCGACACTACAAAAACTTTTTACTATTTAGATTTTATAGTTGATTTTTTTGAGATTAATGAAATGAGACGAACAGGGACGCTTTCCTGATAGTAAATGATAACGCATGTTCATGACCACTGCAGCGATACACAGAACTATGAGTAACCAAAGTCCAGGGCATCGCTGCTTTGGCGCTCATTACTTTGAGACATTAGATGGTTGGTCTCAAAAGCGCTGTAATTTTGCTATCTGTAATATTTAGACACTAATGCTTGGCGGTATATATACTGGTATTGATACCTGATACTGCGGTGGTACCTACTTAGACGATCTCCTACTAAGAAGATCTACCACTAACTGAAAATCCTGTATTATAAATGTGACATACCTGCTCTTTTGAATAGCATTCCTTTATTACAAAATTTCATAGCATTTTGTAAATCAAGGTTCGTAAAGTGACATGGGCTGACGTGAAATAAAACTGCTTTGCAGTCAATTATTATTTAGAAAATTTAAACAACTCTTATCTTCTCCGCTATGACGAAGTTTCGGTAGCAAGGCAACAATAACATGATTTCACCTCATAAAATTACTATCCCACACTTGTATAGGTAATTTGGCACGTTATGAATAAAATAACACTATTTAAAACGTAAGCTTTTAGGAAGGAAACACATGTTTTGGAATAAAGGACAATGTGGTTGCATATTGGTTTCGAGTTCTCGCCAAAGTACAAATTAATAATTAATTTAATGCTATTTGGTAATTAGACATTCATGTTCCTTGAAGAATAAAACAACGATGTTCCATACAAAATTTTCACCGTATCATGTCTCAATCCGTGCCCAATAAATCGATCGACACAATGAAAACGTTTCCAGATAATTCTGCCAGCTGCTATTACTAACCAAATAAACTGTATTGACTTGTACTGTCTTTCTCAGTAAAATACGGGGATAAATCATCTAACATTAATTTACAAAGCGTATGAAACAAGGAAGGATAATTTATAGCGTAGAAAAGAAAACTTTTTTTTAAATTACTTATAAGCTTTAGTTTGATCGCCATCTCGCCTGAGCTGCGGTCCATGATGGAGCACGCTTGCCTAGAAGAAACCGATTCACTCGCGACTTGAAAGCACCTAAATTGTATCTATCAGGGAACACGCACTCGGGCAGCAAATTCCATTGCTTAGTGGTTCGCACGATGAAAGTGGATTCGAAACGTTTAGTTAAAGTTTTAGGAACATTAGGAACAGTAAAAATAAGCGCAAAACATACGTTTGTTTTTCTTACTATGGCCTGCATGGTCTCTTCGTGTATGTAACCGCGAGTAATTTTTATGAACTTAGCGCTAATGTAGTTCGAATGACATCTTTAAATTGTTCTAGATCTTTGTCTTGCTACAGCAGTTGTCAGGCCATATCGACGGCATTCGTAATAACTCTGGCCACTAAGCCTACATGAACGTACATATTTAGTAAACTACTCTACATACCAAGTAAAAAAAAGAATGCAATTCCTTTTTTTTTTGGGATTGTTGTCAGCTCCGGTTATTTAATATACATAGCCGAACAAAGTACAGAGAGCTTATAATGTTGACATCATAAAATCGTCGTGTACGAGAAAAAGGCAATCCATTCTGGAAGGAAACAATAGAGCAACCAAGCGTGGCATCGACAACCGTGTAAAGTAGAGAGCGTAATCTGAAAGTGGACGTTGAACGAAGTTGAAATTACGGGTAAGTAATAAAGTTGCAATAGAAAGACGTAGACGATATTGTGTAACTTCAAAGTTTTAAGTATAGTAGTAGAGTAAAGTTAAATAAGCTCACTGGTCGAGGATGCCAGTCAATGAAGGTGAGTGATATCGTCTAATTTGAGTACCTACAATTGATTTATTTTTACTCTCTTTCGCAATGTAGGTGCATGCAAGGTATGTAACTAAACAATACAAAAAGTTACGAAAATGATGCAATATAAAGATTTTAGACACTAATCTAGTCATACAAATAGTATATTTTTATGTACCTACAGTGAAAACATTTCTTTTTTTTAATTCATATATTAAGTACTTAAGAGTTGTACTGCGTTTATCCTAGTCTTAAAATATGTTTTTTTTTTAAATTCTAAATTGGTTCGCGTTTGACCACACCCTGTCTGATGTTGAGCAGTATTGCGGTCTAAGATGGAGCATGTCTGGAAGAAGAACCATGACACATACTAGAGAAAAATATTAAAGTACTTTTTCCTACCAAACTGAAAAAGCCTTATGTGCTTTCCCTGTGTTTTATTAATAGTGATATGTATGTACTGTAAGTATGTACTACAACAAAAAATATATTAGTATATCAAAGGTTTTGGTTTTACTTTAATTTTTGATATTTAACTTAAATTTTGACGTATAATTTGTAGTTTAATTTTGACCTATGATTTAATTTTCAAATATATTTGTTAGATTTTTATTAAAATAGCTTTTCATATGTTTGTAAGAGCACAGCGCTATCACTCATAACATTTGTACGCCTAAACAACACAATTCAGCCACAATGACTACTGGAACATCTTTTATGCACATATTGTATAAAAGTTCTCGTGTTTTATACAAATAAATTATCTTTATTTTTAGTCCTTATATAAGCTTTGTTTGGCTTAAATTTAGATGGTGTTGCGTGAAATGTTCTAAAATAACTTTATCATGTTGTTCCAAATACTCACCGTTCTACTTACTAAATGGTACACCGAACATAAAGACTGACATTTAAATTTATTGAAAAATAAATCAGTAGATTAACCACTCGTGGAATGATAAAAGTTGTGTAGTGTATTGAAAAGGATATGGATTAGTGATGAGCTTCAAGCACCAACTCCGCGGCCGTGTCTCTTGCGTCAGATATCCAAGTACCACAGGCACGAAACCAGGGAAGGGCAAGCTCGGCCCTCCCGAGCTCTCCGTGCTCAGTCCGCCCTCCGAGTCCGATTCCCCCCCGTCAGACTCCGTACCCCCCTCCGAGTCCGACGCTGGGCCCCCTTCGCGATACCCGTAGTAAGGCATTTCTCCTGACATCCACTTAAATTATAAGCTCATTGTATCACTTAATTGTCTTATCACTTCACCATCTTAACAGGTTCAACTATACAAATAGGTGTCCGTTAGTATTCGTAAAGAATGTTTTGATTGCTCCGAGATAGCAGTGCAGTTATACGCCATTATTGAGCTGAAGACGTGACGACTGTGAAATTATCTGAAACAAAAGAGAAAATACTTCAATCCTCGAAATAATATTAGCTTGTTTCATTGTAAAGCAAGCCAACTCAAGGCTTCGTCAAACAGAACACAGAAAAGCCTTGACGCCGCGCTAGGTACGCGTTCTATTTGACGTTTGATGTTCGTAAATTTCACAGAAGTTAAGGAACAATCGGCCTTTCTATGGATGGATGACCGTGAATATTCAAGATATAGATTATAATATACCTAACTCATGTACACAGATCTTTTTTTTTAAGTTCATAAAATTATTCATCTAAAGTTTGCAGACCTAAAATACTTAAGAGTACAGAAGACATTATTGCAAAAAAATCATCAAAGTTTCGAGAAAACGATACCAGCTTTAAACGACGAACTCAAATATCGCATTAGTTTTCTTTAGGTAATAAAAAAAATATAATATTTATCATGGACTTATAATGAGTTGTATATTTTATTAATGCGGTAAAAGATCGTATCGATTTAAACTACCACGACACGGCGAACTAAATACAAAACTCCCTAAAGCATAACCTTTAAAAAAAATTAAACTCATGACGGCGCGGACGCGCGGCCGAGGTTATTTTTTTTTTGTGCAGCAGAACGCAGCTCGCTTTCTGACGGACGTGAAACGCTTTTGGACACAAACAAAAATTTTACAACCGGTAATTATGCCGTTGAGTCCGCTCGAAATGTGCGGCTGCAGCCAAATTGCTAATGCTGTAATTTTATACCAATATTGAGTATAATTTACAGTTTTATCCACATTAGTGTAAATTCAACGCCGTGAGTTCATTTGTCTCTTTGTTTTCTTTTTTACCTATTTTTGTGTAAATAAAGAATATCTATCTATCTATCTATCTTTTACTATTCTATTTACAAATTCGTTTGAAAGGATAAAACCGTTACTTGTTTTTTCGTAATATTTGGCATCGAATCTTGTGCATGTTGTCATAGTAAATTCTATTGATATTTTCCTGTATAATACAGACTACATAAGCTTATAAACAAATTGTATATTTCGTTTGAATAACGGATACTGGTTACGATCATTTTATAGACCCTGACACGTAAACACGTATCCTTCATGATAAAATTTCCTTTATTAGCTGCCAGGAAAGACATGGTCTTTTCTGACTATGCTTTATATATAGCTTGGTAGTTTTATATTATGTGTCTGCTTACCAAGCGGTGTAGCCACAGAATAAGAAATAGTAATATCATTAATCATTAGGACACTGCTGAATCGCAACCGATTCGGTTGCGGGAATATAGGATTACAACTCGCAGATTTGAATATTAAAATCCCAATTAATATTATGATTAGCGAAAGTATGTATGTATCTCTGTCTGTTTGTTACCTTTTCAAATGTAAACGCCTAAATGGATTCTGATGAAAACTGAAACTTTTTTTACCAAAAACGAGTATTTCATGTAAATTATGATAAGAAATTCGATACATAGTATTGATACTGTGCGGTAGCCACATGAATGCAGATTTAGTGTTTCATTCATACTACTTATTCTTGTATAGGTACTGTGTTAGTGACGCGCAGTAAAAATAATAATTATTTATTTATTACTTATTTACTAGAAACAAATATTTACCAATCATGAGATAACAAAGTTATAGTCGAGAATAACAAAAGTCGTTCTTGATTAATATTTATTACGAGTAGAGTGTTTATGTGTAGTGTCTAATGTCACAGTCTTAAAATAAAAATGAAAACGGCATTAAAATACCCATCAGAATTTGCCACGCGAGCAAAATTGCAGGTAAAAGCTATTAAATTAATAGGGATATAAAGTGTGTATTCAACCCAACCTATTCACGTGACGACCTACTTGACTAGTTACTACACGAGTTACATCGTTTATTAGTCATTAATTTTTAGTTGCAACAAATATGCGCCAGATATCAAAACATTTGAGATGCGGCAAGCGTAAGTGGCAACCTAATGCAATATGCCTCACCGTGAGGACAGACTGTTGGACCGTACCTAAACTGTGAAGTGACACACTCTTATTAACACGGTGTACTTTTTATAATTTTAGTGCATTTTATTTACAGAAATTAATTAACCATATTTTTCAATTTTGTGAATGGTTGTTCATTTTCCATCTTTTGCGGCTATCTATAATGTATTTCTCTTGTATTTTTTATTTACGTGGAATCGGTATATATTAAAGTTATACCACTATTTTAGCAAAAACGGTTCCTTCTATTTTTTTACTTAGTGAGTGATGTTATATGTTTGAACGAAACACTGAAACGATAATGTATTTTAGCGATAATTAAATTAAAGAGTACAGTAGTATGAAAGGGACCTTAAAGTTTTACGAATCTTAAATATCACGAATCGGAATGGCCTCCATATTTTTTTGATTTAATTCTGGAGGCGTAAAAGGAGTTGGGAGTTACGGAATCCCCCGTAAAATAAATATCATTCCCTGTAACGTAGTCGGTTCTCAGTTTATTACGCCATATTTTACAGATACTGGAGGCATTGCAATAAGTAATAAAATTGCCAAAGCGTGGGTTACTCTAGCTTATCAAGTTATTTTTACCAAACTACGCCAAAAGGAGAGTTATTATTTTAGCATTTTAGTCACAGATTACGATAATCTATAAATGTAGCAGTCATTGTTTCAGAGTGTGAATGATCATGTACACTACTACATGTTTTCATGACAAAATTAAATAAGTATATATCTACGAAATTCTTATACTGCAAAATGTGTTGGGTCACGTTATTTATATCCTTGCCAAGTTTAGAATTGATAGTTATAGCTGTTTGACTCTCGAAATCGGACGTGACATATCTAAATGGAGACGAAACGCTTATTTTTCTAAAAGTAGAAGTTTGAGTTATTCTAACTGTAGGCGCTGGATTTTAGAAATTATACTTTTTTTAAACCCCCGACGCAAAAACGTTATGTTATAAGTTTTTTTTATATTTGAAGTTTAACATGGAGCTTTTTCCAATACTGTATTAACTTTGGACCAAATATTTACATAATATAGAAAATAAATTGGATAGCTGTATAATGAAAACTGTTAAAAATCGAATTAGCTGTAACTCCGTATCACTAAAGCCACTCTCGTTAAGCCGAAGTGCTTTTGGCAAACTGTGTAAAGTACGAAAATTAACTTAAAATAGCCCAAACAAACGAATATCATCCTTAAGCGATGAAAACAATGTTGAAATTAAAAAAAAGATAATCAAAACTTGCGCTGAAAACTGTAACATTGGATCAGGGAAGGAGAGAGGCTATGTATGTACGGAATTATGACTGTAACCGTACTGTGTGACAAAGCGTAAAATTGCGCTCAATGAATATCAAATCAGAATGAATATTTTAAGGAAAGCCCTTGAAGGGAAACGATGCAAATCTGAGAAATGAGTACTATTATTGAAGAAGCGATCCCCGTAGGGCTATTGAACTACGGCGCCGCTTTATTCCGGCACTTAAGGTCGGGTTATCCGACGTTTGTTTTCAAACATTACTGGAAAAGTGAAAACCTAAACCGTACTCTGTGCTCACGGAATTAAAAAGTAAAAACTCTCCAAGGACACCTAGCATTTAGACCATGGAAAGCGATGCATTCTAGAATATACCACAAACACCTGTACAGGTCGTTAAAGAAAAGCTTGTACTACCGAGTATATTTGACAAAAATATACTTTTGAAGATTCACGTGATTTTAGTTCAGATTTATAAATAATAAAATCACAACAACAAAGTTAACGAGCAGTAAAAATAATCTAAGACCTTCACGACAAATTAATAAAGAAATAAATAAAACTAATAGCCGTAAAGATAATTTTACTATTAAAATCAGTATGATAGCAGCAGTTGTGAAAACATCAAAGCTGATGGAAAGAGCGTTGATGTATAAAATCTGAAAACTTCATTGATGTTCGAAGTAATATGTGTTGATGTCTTTCACAGCGCAAACTCGCGTCTTTCGTTTTTTATAGAAAGAACGGCAGCCAAGCACATGGTTCGCCTGACGGTAAACTCACTGTCGCCTATGACACTTGCGATTAGAGATGTTGATGATGCATTGCTAGTCAAGAGAGATCTTTATAACGCTTCATATTGTAAATCCGCATAAAGATCTTAGCAGGAAGGACTTCCATGTTTTTCAGATGCGGGGAAGGAATGATCGCCAAACCAAAATCAAGGGATTTCCAGATTTGAAAAATGTGAGGATGAACGCTGATGATGGATGAATGAGGGATATAAGCTTAGCTGAAAGGGGGTTGTGCTCATCATTATGCACACAACTTTGAAATCGCGAAAATAAAACCAGCTATTCCATATATTTAATGTACTTGTTAACTAAAGTTAAGTTTTTAACGACTGCAAAAAATTATGAAAGAAGTGGCCAACGTGAAACCTCAATATGGGGAAATACGCACAGACAGCGGCGCCATCTAGTCTTTAGAAAGTAACCCGATTTATCGTAGACCGTTTTTATAATAATGTATCTATACTAGTATTATACCTATTAAATATAATAAACGAGCAATTTTTGTACACATTTGTTTTAAATCTCTAACGATTTTGATGAAATTTACTACTCGAGGGTTTTGAAGGCCAAAAGTTAATCTAGCTAAATCTCATCTGGAAAACACGGGTTTCTAAGTTTTCATTAGAAGTTTTCATTAGACAATAAATTTTGCATTTGCAACAAGCAAGCCTCGATCGTTCAGGAGCTTATCAGTAATATGGGCAACTTCTTATCAATTTGTTTGCAAGTATGGTTTCATTATATTTAGAATATTAGCAATGGGAAAGCTAAGAATATAAGTGTGAAGACTTGGATCATCAATCATTCAAATGACAAACAAACAAGTCCATTAGAACCGCGTCACTCGGTAACACGCCGTTTCCATAAATCACGAGACAACTGTTTCCGTAAGGGACGTGACACACATGTGATTTGACTCACACCCTTTCATGTATGTTTAATGAAGAGATACGATATCATACTTGAATCTTACTGATAGCTCTGATTCAGTGGTCCTAGCACATTATATTTAGTGTATTCTCGCTTAAAATGAATGCTCGGCCCATGAATGGAACTCATTGCCGGCTTCTCTGTTTCCCATAAATTACAATTTGGACGTTTTTAAGGCTAGAGTGAATAGATTCCTTCTAGATCAGTGCTCCATCCTCGGCCACACCGTCGCTTTGCATTAGGCGAGTTGGTGGCCAAACGTAGATCTATTTAAAATTAAAAAAAAATGGTTTTGATTACAACAGTGCTGAGGATTTAATTTAAAATTGATCTAACTGGACGAATTTTTTTAAATAGTCCGTTGAAATATTTCTTAATGTCCAAAACCAAAATCCAACATAAATTAAAAATAGCTAACAAACATAACCAATAGTAATTTTATCTATCGATAGATATTATATAGTTTATTTAATTGCTATGAAATTACAGAAAATGATTTTTATGGTTGACTGTCTAGGTATTTGACCACAGCTTACCTAATGCGATTGTGTTGTTTAGACTGGAATGGAACAGGCTCTCGAGTGAGGCTGTTGGAACACTATTAGGTGCTTGGCAACAGATTTCCAACTTGAGGGTGGTAACTAGCCAGCCGAGTACTAACAAGGACTCGCCCGCCATGCTATAGTTTCTTCACGATGTTTTCCTTCACCGGAAGCTCAAGATTATTGTTGGGGTTTGAACCCACGCCCTTCGGCGTGTGAACCGACCGCGTTAATCACTGAGCTATCAACGCTACAAATGGCACTTGGCGTCAACGTCTCACAATCATCAATTTCCCGTATTGTAACCCGCTTTATGCTCTGTGTGTTGGAAACCTTACCTGCGAAGGGACGTAAGTGAAATTGTAATATTTTATTCAGCAAAAAGGGTGCAGTATATTGTTTTCCACCTGCCTTTCTTCTGACTAGTCACGGGTGCGATCTGACACTCATAAATTGGTTTTACGAACACATTTAGTATTTTCAGTACATATGCGCTGTTTTTAGAATTTACTTTTTTGTAATGACACTGGTTCATGTTACGTTAGGATGGTTTAACTATGCTATTGGTTTCTTTCCTTAATAAATTCCTTTTTGATTTGATTAGAAAAAATAACAGAATGTTGCATAACCAAAAGTGAAAGTTTCTTGGGCTACAATTATAGCTTAATTTTTTATTTTGTCGGGATCCGCGGTCGGGGAATTTCGTATGACGTATTTCACTGACGTTCCAGCAGGGGAAAACCACCAGATTGATGGATACGTTTGGTGGCGGGCTCAATCGGTATATCAAGGTAATCATATTTTAGTTTTTTCTACTGACGTTTTTTTAATAGTTGACATTTTAAGTTAACATTTTTACATAATTATATGCATTTGTATTAGATAAATATTTGGTGTGAACGATTAAAAGCTTATTTATCTATGTTGTCTACGCGCGCTAAACGCAATTCCTTGATGCATCTGTGTGGCGTAAAGTATTTATGTGCGTATATTTCGTGTAAGGAAAGTAAAACTGTAGGGTCAATAAGTTTATACGCAACATTGTATATGTTCAATTTCCATATATTATAGTGTTCTGGAGTGGAGACTGCGAATTGGCAAACGTAGCGTAGGACACCCTGAGACTCGATGGAATGACGATATACGTAGGATAGGTGGCGGTGGATGAAAGCAAAAAGCCGAAGATCGGGCTGAGTGGCGTGTCTTGGAAGGGGCCTATGACCAGCAGTGGACTTCGATAGGCTGATGATGATGAATTTCCATATATTATATATAATTCGAATACAGAGAACCAGCAAGTGGTAAAGTTGCCCACCAAGAATTAGAACGAGGCATAAATCACCCGAAAATTGTTTAATCAAATACAAGCCCACTTACTTATTCAAAGTGTTTTGCTAATATAAATCAAAGCATATTTTCAACGAGTGAATATATTTTTTCTTTTCCACTTTGTTTTCATTGATGTGAGGGTCGTTGACTTCTTTGGGATCGATATAATTTATTTGAGAAATAAATACATCTTCGAATGTTGCTAAATGCTGGTGGCAGGTGTGATAAATGTTCAGCGGTGAGTATTAATCATTTATTTTAAGATATCACACAAAGTACTATAACATGCTAGCTGTAACTCGCGAATTCGTCGGCGTGGAATTTATTAAAAAAATACTAAAATTTTCTTAATTTTTCTTTTCGTAAGAACCATCTAGAAAGTATTAGTGACCGCATAAGTGAAAGTATAAAAGACCAAGAGAAATAGGGACGCGTTTACATGTATTGATATATAGATATATACGTATATAAAATGTATAATTATAGATGTAAAAGAGACTTTTCCTTTGCGTTGCTTATCATTTGAAGAAACATCGGAACATAATCGTGAATTAAAAATCAGCGTGATAAATATTTACTGCATAAGACATACAAAGCTATAAGCTTAGGGTGACATAGCAAATGGAAATAATTATTGTCCAGGGTTGTTACAGTTGTTGTTACTATTCCAGGGTTGATACATGACTTTTACTATGGGCACAATCATAGTAAAAGTTGTTTAAAATTATTAATATAATTACCCCCTTTCAGTACAGTACATGCCAAATTTATAATCGCTATGTATGTAGGACTTATGTATGAGATATAATTTGTGCAATTAAAGAAAAATTAAACATTTTAGGCTTACGAAACTAAAGTTATTAATATAAAACAATACGTCGTGAGCTTCTGTATCGAAAAGTTTATTACACACCATTTCCACTCATAAAATATGAAAGCGCTTGTGGAACCGGAAATTATTATTAGTTAATAATAAAGAGAATTTGTATATGCTGCGGAGAAATAAATATGTTCCGTAAACCGTAATATAATTATATATAATTTAATTTAATTAGTATGTGGGTATTTGTGTGTAAGTGGTTATTCTTGGCGCGAATAAGTTTGAATTGAACTACCAACTCGCCTGTTAAGGTGGTTTGATTTCCATGTAAATAATTTTTCCCATTTTTATGGACAAATGGAGAATCATTTTACAGTGAAATCACAGATACTGGCATTTATTTTGGTCTTTATTTGCGTTCATTCACAATTCAATACTATTAAGACTGAATAGTCTAAATAGTTCTGAAAGTATTATGTCACTATTTCTCAGATACCGCATTAAATTTTAACTTCAACTATATTTATTTATTCCAAAGAGCGTACTAAAATGATATTACTAAGTTTAGAATAGTCATTTATGGAAGCCATCTTAGCTGTACTACACGTTCACATAAATTGAATGTTAGTAACTTAGTTTCCTGTTTGAAGAAGCTTTCCACTGATAATTCTAACTGGTGCTTCAAGGAGGTCATGCTACCCGTATTTTCGAATGTTTACTTTAAGGAACTCGTTACTCAACCGAACTTCTAGATAAGAGTTTAAACCGGCTCTGTATGAAGTGAATCGAATAAGATTTCGCAAGTCAACTTTTAAGCTTTGAGTTATCTTATCTTTTTGAGACAGAGTCTGCCCGGGCAAGTACGTACAGCGCATTTGCTGTTTTATTTCATAAATTGAATTTCTATATCAGTGACAAGAGCAGCGGCTTTTATCCTTACAATCACATTAGACGTAATGGGGCCGCTTCGACGTAACGCGCCGGAATTTGGGTTGAATTCGTGTGGAATGGTAAAAAAGGGAAATGAATTAAAATAAATAATTATATGGCAATGTTAAATTTAAAACGCGATGTTCGTAGTTGTATTAGGCACTCAATTTTAAATGTCAAAATATGTTTTAAGTGTATAGCGTTATACGCATTTTTGGAAATCGCATGACTGAGAATAAAGTGGCGTAGCTAGCGAAATAACTGTTAAAATGTCTCAAAGTAATGAGCGTAAAAACAGCGACGCCCTGGACTTTGTTTTGTCAAAGTTTTGTGTTTCGCTGTAATAGTCATGGACAGTCGTTATCTTTTACCAACAGGAGAGTCTCATTCGTATCATTACATTTTACATTTTAAAAAAAGCCTCAGACCTGAATAATTGTGTCTACTGAAACTATGGGCAAACGTCACCTTCCCAGTGGGTAATAGATCTGGTCGGTTCCACATTGTAAAGCGTATAAAATACAGCATGTCAAGCAACGTTTCCGAATTAATCTGTTTGCTTTTGAACGGAACGGTCAAGTTTCCTTGAACGTTCTGGAAAGCGGAACAAGAATGCTCTTGAAGATCCATTACACATACACATGTATGACGCAGTAACATTCCTGTGGACATTCGATATTGCACAGGGAACAGTTTACTGTCGAAATCAAGTATTTTGTGGGAAATGGACAGGAACTTCCGTTCCGTTTGGTTCCGCCAGCCCCTTTCTATTACCGGACGGCTAGGCAGACTAGCCACTAGGCCAAGCGCCATCCATACATGGTGGGCATTCCCCACGTACGGACTAAGCGCTGCGATTCCACATTTTTCATACGCACAGCGAGGATGTGGAGCTCTCTGCCAGCGTCTGTTTTTCCCGCGAAGTACAATTTGGGTGTCTTCAAATCTAGAGTAAACTGGGTTTTTTCTTGGTAAGCGTGCTTCATCTTGGACTGCATGCTGCTTAACATCAGGCTAGGTGTGGTCAAACGCGAACCTATTCTGTACAAAAAAAAAACTTCCATGGGGTACCTATACCTACCTGAATGTATTGGGAATTAGTTAAAATGCATTAGCGGATTTTTGGCTGACTGATTCTTTAAATAAATCTAGCCGTCAACATTTTATACAGCCGTTTATATTATCTCAACATTTTATATATAGCAGTAACAATTATTTTGTTCACGGATAGAATAATAGATAGACAACTCGTATATTTACTTTTGGATGTTGGCATACTACGCAGTTAGATAATTCTCTGCTTATATTGATAAATATATATTTGAATATACAGTCTAAGCAATTTCAACAACTAAAATATCAGAACTTTTAAACGTACTGAAATTCTTGTTTTTTAAAAATAATAAATAGACTGCCGTTTGACTGCTGTCTCACCTGATGTTAAGTGATGATGCGATCGATCGATCGCTGCTCGCTTGCCTAGAAGATTCACTTTCGACATGAAGACACCCAGATTGTATTATTATCGATCGGCAAACGTCCAATCATTCCACCTACCATTGCTTATTTATGTCTACTTACTATTAGAACTGAAAAGATTTGCTTCTGCTAAGATTTTAATCAATTTTAACGCTTTTTAAGTGAATAGAAAACAGGACTTTTATTGTAGATACTTACGGTAAATTATTAAAAGGAATGTCTTTGTTTGTTGTTTTCATAAAGCATTCATCGCCTAAAGTAAACGTGGAGAGTCTCGAGTCGAGACACAATCACCGCGATCGACCGGTGCAAACATCAAAGCACTCACTAGGGCTATCGAGGGTGGCACTTCAATGTTTTTTATTTCAGACATGCAAGGCAGTTACTTCAGACGTGAAGACCACATGTCTGAAGCACTATTTTTAATTTGGCGTTGATTAATTTTTACTTTTTTAAATTAGCTCGAAAAATCATTCATTGAAAAAGTTAATCTCAAACATATTTTAATTAATTGATGGATTCAGGCGTTACTTTGCAGAAGTTCACTTTCTTCACACATGTTTTGCCTCTAGTTTAGTTTTTTGTTTTAAGTTTATTTTAAATACTCGTATCCTAATAATATTCTACTAATATTATAAACGCGAAAGTTTGCAAGAATGTATGGCTTTAAGGATGTATAGATGTATGTTTGTTACTCTTTCACGCAAAAATTACTGAACGGATTTGGATGAAATTTGGTATGTAGGTGAGACCCTCGATTAACATAATAGGCTACGTTTTATCCCGAAACCATGTAGCGGGTAACACCGCGGGGCGCAGCTAGTTAAGTAATGTTTCGGATAAGTTTTTTTAATTTTCCTCCAAATATGTAGGTAAATTTAAATGATCACTGTTATAACCGAAGCGACTGACTTTATTTCTCTAGTCGATTTTAGGTATTCTGTGCGCTCCGTGTGTGTGCGCAAGGCACACAAGCGAACAGCTAGTGCCGCGCACCGCCACCGGCGCCACGCGCAACGGGCATTGTCGATACACATACGGCGGCGAAAACAAATTAAATACATAAATACCTTGAACATTTCATTACTATTTTGTCTAGGATGTAGATTTCGAACAGTAAAAAAAATTGGCAAATGAAACTAAAATAAACAGCCAACCCTGCAGCGGTAAACCGTTTAGTCACCGCACAGTCGTTGGCGATCCGTGATGTATGCACAGAATCGGTTCCGGTCGGCACAATAGGTTAGGTTATTTTTGTCTATATCCAGGCCCCATTCGCGCTACTATCATAAAGCATTAATAAACGGATTTGGTTTACCAAGATCGTGCCGTCAACCATCCGAGCATCGTCCGAACAAAGGAAATAGATGATTTATCTATCTACATCTGTATATCAATCAAATAAAAAACAAATGATGTTCGTTGGTAAACGCATTACTTGAGAGTAACTAAAATTAACTAATTCATTTTTTTAAAGGAACATGATACTTCGAATGAGGTTTGTAATATATATAATTATTATGTTTATGTATATATACGAGAACAAAGGCAGAGTGCTACCGCACTGGGTACGAAGTACAATATTTATCGCCAGTTTTTCAATAGAATGTAATGTATATCATATTGTTGAATATGTTTGCCAGTAAGAATTATGGAGTAAAAAGTAGTATTTTTTTAGTATGTAAAACATTTCCTCTTAAAAGTCGTTTTGGTTATAACAGTGGTGAGGACCTAATTTGAAATGTTTCAATGTATAAATTAAAATTTGAAAAAATCGCAAGTCTTTATATCTTATTCTCGCTGCAGTAACCGACACATGTTTCGCCTCTACACGAGGCATCCTCAGGACGTATTGGCGCTTTGAGCTCTTGGCTTATTGTTTTTTTTTTTTGACATATTTAACACTACACTTTTAGCAAGACGTCGCCAAATACTCTAGTAGAAAACATCATTCCAATGTTATTCATAATAACAATGGCCTAGCTAATAATTTTCACTATTACGATCGGTTAGATTCCGTACAGTCAGAGAAAACATCATTGCGTAGGCGAAACTGCGATTAAAAGCGTGTTCAGTAATTATTCACGCAAATGCCATTTCAAATACCCATGAACCATCTGACGGAGAACATTAAAACTAAATCTATGCCAAAGTAATCAGTCAATACGCTAATGCAAGCATAGGTCAAGCTGGCATTTCAGGATATGTGATGAACGACTTTACCGATTATAGTGGACAGGCGGTAGGTATAGTTAATCTGGACATGGTTTTGCCATCTTTATGTGGCGAGAAAGATTAAGGTGGTAATTGGTGCGATATCATCAATTCGTTCTAGATTTATCTCTTAATACTTTTTTCCTTCTCGTTAGTTTTCCGATGGCGTCTGAAAACCAAATACGATTTTATTTTTATTCCTTATTGTATTAAGATAATTAAAACTGTTTCGCAATATATTTCCCGAGTAATATGATTACATTTTAAAATTACAAAAAGAAGAACATTTATTTACGTATATGTAGGTATTACAGTTACAGGTACAGGTAGGTATAGTAAAGTCGCTATTACTTTACTAAAGCATGACTGGACTTGACTGACATGGACTGTCCTTGTTCAAGACTATTGCTACGAGGCACACTTGACACTGGCAAATTTGACACCAAAACCAAAGAAAAAAAGTCTCTATAAATTACTGTAGTACATTTTTGTGTTATATAAGTACATCAAGACATATCTATCAATTATATTAGTACAGTGTAGTGTAGCGTGTGTGTGTATTAGTGTAATTGTTTTTATGCACAATACATTATTGAAATGTACTATTTGTTGTCTTCTTATAAAACAAATAAAGAATTTTGCGTGTCAGCTTGAGTATTTTCGTCGGTTAAAATAAAATCAATCCCACCAATTACTAACAAATTATAAATCAAATCAAAGCTATATAATTTCAATAATAACTAACAACGTACGATTGTACAAACGGCAATACCCAAAGTTAAACAAAATCATTAAATTGTTTGAGTTCCGTGATAAACGAGCTTACTGATTTCTCAAAATCAAAAGCGAAATTCGGAAACTACCTGACAAAGGATTGTTGACCTTGTGATCGTATTTTAGCAATTTCCCCAAGAATAATCAAGGTAAGGATACTTTGCGGGATAATAGGTAAATGTCTGAAGGATCTTACATTTTAAAGTTTAAAAGAATTTGTTAAAATTAAATTAATCCTATCCTACCTCACACTGCACACAAATATTATAAAGGCAAAAGTTTGTGACAGTGTTGTATTAAAAAAAGGTTCCTTTATTCAAAGTTATCGAAAAATATAAAAAATTATGAAAAGTGTTGTTTCTATTCACACCCGTCAAGAACGATGTCTTTTTATAGTTTTTTCCAAGATGTGTTATTTTTATTTTTGTTTTATATAGACACAGATAGGTACAGATTCTTCTAGATTTTATTATGTTTAATCACCTAGTTGACAACCTAATCGTTATTCGTTGCGACTGAATCAAACACGCTCCCAAATCGTTGAATAGAGTAATCATGCGAAAGCATTGGCAACTGGACGTGCTTTACTAACATGTCAATACGGGTTACTACCTACTGTGCGAGCTCGGGAACCCAGTTTCGATTCAATGGCGATTAATACGTGCTGAACACATGTTGTTAAACATTTTGCCAACACCAATATAGTTTAATAATAAAAAAGTCTTGGCAGCCTAGTTGGGAAACGTTCTAGCTTTTAATCTGGAGGTTCTGGGTTCGAATCCCACAGCACGCGCCTTTGTTTTTTCTTAGTTGTGTGCGTATTCCCGCTGACTTCAAACGGTAAAGAAAAAACACTGTGATGAAACTTACATGTCTGAGTTCATGAAAAAGTTTTTGAAGATTTGTGAAGCCTGCCAACCTACACTTGGCTAGCGTGTTTTTTTTTATGTGGTTAGTGTACAGGCTACGTGTTTGATCACAGCTCATCTGATGTTATGTGACAGTGTAGTCGAAGATGGTAAAGCACACCTAGCCTGGAATGGAACTGGCTCTCAAGTGAGTACTAGAAAGTACCCTACTACCATGCTATGGTTTCCTCACGATGTTTTCATTCACCGGCAGCTCAAGCTCATTGATGGAGTTTGAACCCACGCTTCGGCATGTGAACCGACCGCGCTAACCACTGAACTATCATCGCTAGCTCAGAACTATGGCCTAACCCTTTTCGTAATTTGAAGAGACCCGCACGTAACAGTGTGACAGTTTATAAAAACAGGGCTGGTTCGGAATAATCTAAGTTCCAATTAAATCGAGCTATGTTTACTGAAAATAACAGTAAAAGTGTTCGAAATAAACTTTGTTGTAACCGAGTCTGACCCACATTATTGTTTAGTTAAGCTTTAATTAAAACCTTGAATCAATTTTATAACAATAATTATTTTATGCTTTACCCGAAAATCTGAAATTGGTAACTTAACCAAATTTTATAAAAAAAGAATGGTCTAACTTTTTTTGTGTCAAGTTTTTGCTTAGAATTTAGTAGACAGTAACTAATTTAACTTCATAATTTGCTTTACGCCGATTTTCGACCGAAGATCTTCGGCCGTCAGCAAACTATTCAACAGATTCCCAATCATATGTTGAACTAGGCTCCACGTTCGCCGTCATTTACTGCCACTCTCCAGTCGCTAGGAACAGATTCAACTGTAATCCTCTTCAGAATACGCTACTACACCACCTATCTATTCAGAAATGTATTTCGTAGGAAGATAAAGTTTTGTTTATGTTTACTTAATATTTAAATAACTGGACAAACGACATGCTCTCTCTCCTGATGGCAAGGGACAACACTCGTCTTTTTTCTTTTATTTTTTTTTTGTACAGAATAGGTTCGCGTTTGACCACACCCTGCCTGATGTTAAGCAGGATGCAGTCCAAGATGAAGCACGCTTACCTAGAAAAAAACCTGTTCACTCTAGATTTGAAGACACCCAACACACGTCTATGACCATTGCAGCGGTACCCACAAATTTTAGTAACACAACAAAGTCTAGGGCTACATCATTATTTTAAGCCCTTAATCGAAATCTTTTTTTTTATTAATAATTCTTTATATTATTAAACACCAATAAAATTTATGAATCACATAAATGAAAAAATTTATATGTATTTGGTATTATGTATATTGGTTACTTCTACTTGCTGTAATGGATTTGAAGAATGCATGTAGCTACCTTGGATTAACACATAAATTACAACTTATATCCAAAAAGGGCATCAATCAAGTTAGATCGTGAGTCGAAGCTAGTATCGTATCAATATCAAGACACGCTAGATCTCTTATAACAAAGTCTGAAGAGACCTATAGCCAGTTACCAGGCACGAATCCAACTGAAGTGGTTTAATTTCGCATTCCGATCCCGCCAATAAAGTGACAGATCTATCAAAAGCTAAAAGCATCGGATTTGTGTGACTCTGAAAAGTGGTTCGTTCGAACGTTATCACAACCTACACTGATCCGTGCGCACACACAGTAGCGCAAGTATCGGAGTGACGTCAAACTCACACACGTATGAAGAAATTTAAAAAAAAACATCGAGTAAAGCAGCTTTTATCTCTATCTCTACATAGTATAAAACAAAGTTGCTTCCCACCGTCTGTACGCTTAGATCTTTAAAACTACGCAATGGATTTTAATGCGATTTCCATCAATAGACACAGTGATTCAAGAGGAAAGTTTATATGTATAATGCATGCATATTATAGTAGAGAAAATCCGATAATTTCAAAGATTTGTAATGTGATGTCATAAAAAACATGTTTTGTACGCTTACATTGCAAACGCTGGCTAAAACCTTACGAGATAGATCAAAATAATGTACTGCATATACTACAACGTTAGTACATTGCACCCGTGCGAAGCCGGGGCAGATGGCTAGTTGTTTTATAATTTATATTTATGTATTTATTTCTTTGCTATTTTTTAAAATTATTTATATTAAATACCTGTGTTGAATGTCCACCGATGTTTATTTATTGTTACATTGATTATTATCAGTAATCAGTAGGTAATTATTGGTAAATAAACAAAAAACATCAAATCTTTCCTCTTTATAATAGTGTAGATAGATGTATTCCGGTACAAACGGCTTCGCTACTAATGCTTTGTCCTGTCCAGGGTCACGACCCCAGGTAACGAGCTCTCGCTCCAGTCAAAGGACGCGATAAAACCAAATGTGTCCGCTGTTTACTAAATATCTCGAGAACTCGTCTGATAATATTTTTACGAGGCATTATGAATCGTGAGTAAAATGCTTTTGTGTTTCGTGTTTTGATAGTAACTGGCGTAGTGAAGTTTTATTAAAATTTTAATTGGGAGGTTATTTTGAAAGTTTTGTTTTATGATTTGAAAACAAGCGCTGAGTGATGAAGCAGATTGTTATAATTATATTAACCTACAAGCCGTTTTTGTGTTTTCTTTTAATAGAATACTAGCTTGTCAATATTTTACACGATCTATTTCGGAGAATGTGCATCAGAGTTACGCGTTATTTTTAAACATTACTGTATTTCGGTTTGACGTGTCTCAAAGTAATGAGCGCCAAAGCAGCGATGTTCTGGACTTTGTTTTGCTACTCAATGGTAATGCAATGGTCATATACAAGGTTACATCTTACCATCAGGTGAGCATCTCGTTCGTCTCATTACTTCTACATAAAAATATTATAAGAGTTAAGAGAAGAAGAGAAGAAAAGAGAAAAGAAGAGAGAGTGAGAAGAAGAAAAAAAGAGATAGAGAGAGTCACCTATAAGAGTGTTATATATCTATCTATCTATCTAATAAAAATAAAAAACATCACTGAGCTATCATCATCGCTACGATAGCGAAACTATACGGTTAACGAAATTAAACACAGGAAAAAACACAAGTTTCGGAAACTAATACAGTGTCAATTTTTTTTGGTCTTTTGGTTCCCAAAGCACTGTCATTACTAAGTTAGCGGAAAATAAGCTTGCCCGGTGGAAAAGCAAATTATATCTACCGTACGCTTCAGTAGGTTTACTGTCTGATGATTGTCATCAACTAAGTGCCTAACGAAGCACACACGTCCGCAACACAAAGCTAGGCCACTATTTAGCTTAAACCACTCATTTGATGATGCATGTGCAATTGAAACACTAACAAGAGATTTGTATCAGGGCTGCCAAACAGTTAGTGCATTATTTTTCTTAATTGTTGACGTCGCACTTTGTGCATTTGCCAGTGTTTTAATATTTCATAATATTTATAATAAACACTCCAGCCAGTTTTTTTTTTTCAAAGCATTAAGATTTTTTTAATAGTTTTGATTTTAAATTCAATATAGGTTTGCCTTTGACCGCACATCCTATCCAATGCTAATAATATAGCCTAGTTTACCTAGAAGATACCAATTTACTCTGTGTTTCATCAACATCAGCAGCATCTAAGCCGTAGAATGTCCACTGCTGGACGAAGGCCTCCCTCATTGACTTCCATAAAGACCGGTTGGAAGCAGTTCGCATCCAGCGCGTTTCTTCGGTCTTTATAAGGTCATTTGTCCTAATGGATGGACGTCCTACGCTACGCTTGCCGGTCCGTGGTCTCCACTCCAGAACTTTGCAGTCCTATCGGTCATCAGTTGTCTGTATTTGAAGATACTTCAATTGTACTTAACGGGGAATAACATTAACTTGAAATGCGAGTTCAAAGTCCGAATAATATCGCAAAGCCAAACATGCGTTGATTAACACATTCATTCAACGAGTGATGATGTAAACAATATATGAAATGAATGGACCGAGGGACTAATGATTCTTTGCAGCAATCTCAGCATTATGCTTGTTATTAAGCTGATTATACTAATACGTTGAAACGTGATACGCGTACGAAAGGCATTTAGTTATTGATAACATTATCTTGCGCAGCGTTTATATGACAATAGAATCTGATGAGTGTTAATAGTAATGTCCCTTCTAATAATACTCGTAGATATGCAACAGAGTAAACTAGGTGAATGAAATTATGTTGCGTAGCGGTTATGAACAAGGTCGGTTTTTGTTTTACCTCTTTAAGGAATTAAATCAAGTTTGATTAAGTAGGTTTTTTTTTATGTAAAAGTAATGAGACGATCGAGGCACTCTCCTGATGTTAAGAGATAACGCCTGTCCATGACCATTGCAGCGATACACAGAACTTTGAGTATCAAAACAACGTCCAGGGCATCACTGCTTTGACGCTCATTACTTTACTTTGAGACTAGATGGTTAGTACACTTATCCCGTACATTTTGGAGTTTTCTATTAGTTATCACAAATCGAATGTTGCTTTTTCTAGGTCTTCTGTACGGTGGAATGTTGACCAAACACTCTTCTTTGACAGGTTTGTACCTAGCAACATTATGTTGAAAGCTGATGTCGTATGTAGTGGTAATACTTTTTATGCAAAGTTTATATTCAAAATAATTAAGTTTTGAACAACACGGATGCCTTTATTTCTCTGTGTGTAAAATATTTCCAGTGACTAATAGTAAACATGATAAAAAAATCTACTAATACATCTCTTTTTTGTATGATAAAAGAGTTTACGTTTGATCGCCATCTCACCAAATGTTAAATGCAGATGCAGTCTAGGATAAAGCACGCATGTCTAAGACACCGGTTTACTCACGACGTGAAGACAGAATTTGCACACATCAATTGCATCAATAGAGAAACGCACTCAGGCAGCGCATTATGCTGTTTAGCGGTTCGCACAATGAAACTGGAATCAAATCGTTTCGCTTGAGTTTTTGAAACGTCATCCGTTGAACGATGTCGCTTTTTCCGATATCTCCGGGTAACTTTGCATGGTGGTAGGGTACTCGTATATGACTGGCTATTGAAATTATGTCGCCAAGCACCTAACGGTTTAATCCGGCAGCCTCACTTGAAGGCCAGTTCCATTCCAGGCTATGTGTTTACCATTTTCGATAACACTTCGATCACTCATAGCATGGTGGTAGTGTACTTTCTATTACTCGGCTGGCTAGCTACCACCCTCAAGTTGAAAATCTGTCGCCAAGCATCTAACGGTGTGTTCCGGCAGCCTCACTTGAGAGCCAGTTCCATTCCAGGCTAGGTGTGCTTTACCATCTTCGACCACACCTTCACTTAACATCAGGTGAGCTGTAGTCAAACACCTAGCCTGTCAACCATAAAAAAAACATCGTCACTTAACATCAGGTGAGCTGCGGTCAAATACATCATGACAAGTATAAAAAACAACTAACGAGCAACTCAGTCGTAAGTTTTAAACTGTTAATTTGATTGAAATTGTAAGAGATATTTATGTGCACTTATATGGTTACCTGCATATACATTATAATTACACAATACACTATTGAAAACGTATCAAACAAAACATCTAGAGCTATTATTTCATTGCGACCCTACTAAATTGATACTGGCCACTGTGAAGTAGCATCGTCGATCCAATCAATGCCACATCACCAATCACTTACAACGATTCCATAAAGCTCAGTGCACACAATACGTGACAGCATTCCCGTAATTTCCTCGCAAAACTAGCCGTCACGGCTGTCAAAACAGCTTCGTATCGGCCATCGGCACGCTCCGCCCGCATGACGCAGAATATCAAAGCCCACCGTTGGTTAATCTCACCGAGTCGGCTTCGCAACGCTTTGTTGCCGATTGTTTACTCTGCGTTCTATTTTTGCTGTCCATCATCTGGCCATTGTTACGGCGTTTACGGCGCCGATCGAGCTGCGGTCTAGAAGCGCCTTTTGTGGCACTCGGTAGAAATTATCTGTTCGTATCTTATAATAGCTAGGTATTTTCAAACTTTAGGTTCTGGAAGATGTGTAAAGTCTGCCAACCCGCACTTACAGCGTGGTGGACTATGGCCTTACTCTTCTTATAATGAGAAAAGGCCCACGTCCAGCTGTGGGTCAATTTATAAAAGCAAAAGTAAATCCCACTAATATTATAAACTAGCTGCGCCCCGCAGTGTTACCTGTTACATGTATTCGGGATTAAAAGTAGAAATATTTTATTGATAACACCAATGTTACAAGTCCAATCTATCCACACCTTCACATTTATACACATGTATGTATTCACATTTGGGATGTGGGATGTGAAAGTTTGGATGGATGGATGGACGTTTGTTACTCTTTTACGTAAAAACTACTGAGCGGATTTGGATGAAATTTGGTTTGAAGGTAGTCGAGACCTTGGATTAACATATTGACTAATATTTTTCCCTAAAAACATGTAGCGGGTAATACCACCGGGCACAGCTAGTTTAATCAAATTTCTCACAGGCCATTAAATCGAATGTCTCATGGAATGTAATGAATGATGTGTAGGGCAGTGATTTGTTTCGTTGTACGAAAGTTCTAGATACAACAGCAATGATGATGAATGCGTCTTGTTTGACTTTTTGCTTGTGACTATAAAGAGCTATAAAAGGATCGTCAATGTCTAGTGCTAAGTATTGAAATGAAGATTTGCCTTAGCATTACATAGATGTACGTTCAATGCTTTTGAAAATTGAGTCTTCTACAACAATTTTCTTTCTCAAGGGATTTCAAAAAGAATCACTCAGCATCTTGACAAGATTTTACACTTCTTTAATTTAGTGAAACGCCATACAACACAGGATGAAAATTCCATAAACAATCAATCGAACAGTGCATACCGAAGCGTAATAATGAACGTGAAATGGTACACTTGAACGAAATTTCAGTCTAAATAAAATTTCGACCTTATCGTATCAGAAAAGAGTTGAAAAGTGATCAAGCAGAATTTTGTTATGGAAGATATTGTATCAATGAAGTGGTCTGCTCAAGGGAAGTCAGAAATAGAAGCTAAGCAAAACAAAATATATTACTAAAACATTTGTGATTCTACTCATAATACACTGCGAAGAGAGTAAAAGGGATTTCTGTAACGTATTCATTGAAGGAACGCGAGCACGATGTAACAAACAGTAATATTGTGTTTGCTGCGTATAGTTTCCATTTCCAGATTTGCGAATTACGGAGCGTGAAGTTATTTCAACTATGTTCGCGAGATTGTATTTGGTTTGCGGATTTGAGTTTCGTATAAGGATAAAGCTGGTATGAAACGATGTCTCAATTCTTGAGATACATTTGTGATTTATAAATGTACTAGTGACCCGCCCCGGCTGCGCACGGGTGCAGTAAATACTAATGTGGTGCATAATTATGCATGTATTATACACTAGCGGATGCCTCGCAGTTTCACCCGCGTAGTTATTGTTCCCATAGGAATACAGGGATAATAAGTAGCCTATGTCACCCGGGGATAGTGTAGCTTCCCAACGGTGAAAGAATTTTTGAAATCGGTCCAGTAGTTTCTGGGTGTATTCAATACAAACAAATAATCAAATCTTTTCTCTTTATAGTATAGATAGATATAAACTTTCCTCTTGAATCAGTATGTCTATTGATGGAAACCGCATTAAAACCCGTTGCGTAGTTTAAAAGATCTAAGTGTACAGACGGCGTAAAATAGTTTCGAAAAATGATTTCGATTGAAATGGTTTGTAAACTAAAATAATCCTTGAAGACTGTAGTAATGTAATCTTTAAGAAATTTACCAATACCTAATTTAACTGAAAAATTAAATACTTTCTTCTCCGGAACGTTTTTTATAAGGTTAATGAAAACTAATTGAAATGAATAATGCAAACGTGGATGTGATGTTGACTACCTTATTTATATATGTACTTCGTAATACATATCTGTATTTAATAATTAATTTACACTCAATATTACATTCACGCGATATGTTATGATAACAAAACATTCATAGAAAACATTTTGTAGCGATGATAGCCCAGTGGTTAGCGCGGTCGGTTCGCATGCCGAAGGGCGTGGGTTCAAACCCCAACAATGAGCTTGAGCTGCCGGTGAAGGAAAACATCGTGAGGAAACCATAGCATGGTGGTAGGGTACTTTCTAGTACTCGGCTGGCTAGCTACCACCCTCAAGTTGAAAATCTGCCGCCAAGCATCTAAGGGCGTGTTCCGGCAGCCTCACTTAAGAGCCAGTTCCATTCCAGGCTAGGTGTGCTTTACCATCTTCGACCACACCTTCACTTAACATCAGGTGAGCTGTGGTCAAACACCTAGCCTGTCAACCATTAAAAAAAAAAATCGGTTAACCCTAGTTAACGAGTCAGTTATGTCTAAAAAGATTTTTGTGCAAAAGTAATGAAACGAACACAATGTTTTCCTGATGCTAAGAGATTACGCCTACTTAAACAATCACAATTTTTAGGAACAATTCAGTTACGCTAGCACTTCTTAATGACGCATAGAACTTTTGTTTCATAATAAAATAAAAGCTTTATTTTTTATCGGAATAAAAAGTATCAGATTTCTGTTGAAGAAAAAGGTCGGCTGCCGATTAGATGTCTTTGATTTGGATTGATTTGGTCAGCTGGTGATCGTTTAATAGACTTACTTTTAAGACGAAAAGGGAGGCAATCAATCAATTTCTTTAGGAGCTTAGTGAAACAGATTGCAGTATAATGTTTGTCATGATATTACCCACTATTTTTTTGTATGGCCAGCACCTAAGACGCATTTAATTATCCGTATTTTTATAATTAAACTAGCTGCGCCCCGCGGTGTTACCTGTTTTTTTTTTTTTATGGTTGACAGGCTAATTGTTTGACCACAGCTCACCTGATGTTAAGTGAAGGTGTGGTCGAAGATGGTAAAGCACACCTAGCCTGGAATGGAACTGGCTCTCAAGTGAGGCTGCCGGAACACACCGTTAGATGCTTGGCGGCAGATTTTCAACTTGAGGGTGGTAGCTAGCCAGCCGAGTACTAGAAGGTACCCTACCACCATGCTATGGTTTCCTCACGATGTTTTCCTTCACCGGCAGCTCAAGCTCATTGTTGGGGTTTGAACCCACACCCTTCGGCATGCGAACCTACCGCGCTAACCACTGAGCTATCATCGCTACAAAAACCTGTTGCTCCCATGTGAACATTTCGAGATAAAAAATAGCCTATATGTTAATCTAGGGTGTCAGCTACTAGTTATTGATGATGTTTCTTACTCAATCAAGCAAAAACGGCTCAACGGAAAAAAAAAATTTGATTCAAGATTATTGCCTGGATTAACATAATTATATGAAACTTTTCGTATTAGATTATAAATAAAAGCTTGTTCATTCATTCATCCGTCCATTCATTTATTCATCAATCATTATTTTTATTTTTTTGGCCCATTCCAGACCAAGACCTAGCCTAAAGGATTATGTTCAGTTTGGCTCGCTAAACAAAATTTCATGTAGTATTTTGTTTGCGGTCTGCACTCAAGTATGAAAAATGATCTCAGCTATTCGAGCAAAGCTAAAGTAACATTCTATTGTTAGTTCAGCTTTGCAAGTACAGTTCTTGGTCCTGAACTCACTTTTTTTTCTTTTTTTTTTTCTTTGGTTTTGGCGTCGCGTTTTAGCATTTGCCAGTGTCAAGTAATTATATATTTTCGAGTTAAATAAGTGCCATCGTAGCTACTTTTAGTCAAAGTCGTCTTTGTCAAGTCCAGTTCGTGTCAGTTAATTCCAGTCATGCTTTAGTAAAGTAGTGGCAACTTTACTACAAAGCTTCGATGGAGTTTTGGAAGCAACACGAAAACTCATGTTTCACCACATTATATCATTTTCCCACACTTGCGCTTGTAATTCGGCACTTTATGAATAAAACACCACCATTTTTATGCATAAACACTCGACAAAACACTAGTTTTGGAAAAAAATTCAACGGAGCGACACGACTCTTCCCGCGTTCCCGCCAAAACCTCGAACTCACTTTAGTGTGTGGGGTTAGATGGTGCTATGTGAAATGTTCTCTAATCCCACTAATATTATAAATGTGAAAGTTTGGATGGATGGATGGATGTTTGTTACTCTTTCACACAAAAACTACTGAACGGATTTTTATGAAATTTGGTATAGAAGTAGCTGAGACCTTAGATTTCGGGATAAAAAGTAGCCTATGTTAGAACATAGCTACACACATGGCTACTTTTTGCTACTTTTTTACTTTTTGGCTTTGACAGCCCTGTTGGTTTATTGGTAGTATATCTGCCTTGAGAGCTGTAGGGCGTGGGTTCGATTCCCACTCAGGGCAAACATTTTGTGAATAAACAAATGTTTGTTCTGTGTCTTCTGTATGTATTGTAAGTATGTATTTACAAAAAAGAGTATTTATGTATTCTATCAGTTATCTGACTTTACACAAGCTCTGCTTAGTTTGGGGCCAGATGGTGCTGTGTGTATAGCCCTACGATATTTATTTATTTATTTATTATTTTTATCCCGAAAACATGTAGTGGGTAATACTGCGGGGTGCAGCTAGTATAAAAGATATCAGTACAACTTTAACAATATTAGTAGACTAAAACTCATAAATCATTATGTAATAGAAAAGCTGTAGGAATATCACTCGGTTAATGTCATGAACCCTTGCCAACTCCAACAGTGGTTCCTGATAACTGTCAATATCATTATGGATAATGTTTGTTTAGCAAATAATCTATTAATTCAATACGTACGAGATTGTTATGACACAGCGTGGGATATGTTTTGAAAGCCATTAAATCTTCAGATAAGAACATTAACAAGTAAGCGACATTGAAATATTTATTTAAACAATTATTTAAATTATTGGTGGTTCTTTATTTTATGGATAGTTATTTGGTTTAATTGACGACAAAACTTCATAGTAGGTATTCAATACTATTATTACTACTACTGCTACTATTTATTATTTTTTAATATTTTATTTGTAGTGTTGTGCGTGTCAAAATAAATGTTTTCTTTCTTTCTTTCTTAACTCTGCATGCCCTCAACCTACACGCCCTGACTTCAAAAACTTGATACCTTATTCAAAATATATGGCTTGACTGTTTCCCTTGTTATATGTTTTCCCTTAAACAGTAGCTCAATCTGACAGCCCTGTTGGTTTATTGGTAGTATGTCTGCTCTAAAAGCTGAAGGGTGTGGGTTCCATTCCCACCCAGGATAAGCATTTTGTGTTATAAACAAATATTTCTTCTGTGTCTGGGTGAATTTATTATAAACATGTAATTACAAAAAAAAATATTTAAGTATTATATTAATTATTTGACTTCCATATAGTACAAGCTTTGCTTAGTTTGGGGTCAGATGGCGCTGTGTGTAATGCCCTACGATCTTTATTTATTTAAACTCATTATTGGGGTTTGAACCCGTGCCTTTCGGCGTGTGAACTAACCACGTTAACCATTGAGCTATCAGCGCTATGTTTTAAGCAGGTTAAGTGCTAACCCGTACACCTATATTACCGTCCCATTATGAAATTGTATCCTAATCTGCTTAACGCATTATTATAGAGTGATAACTACCCTTAAGTATCCACACACACACGCAAACTTTCTTTTTCTTGTTATAGCCGTAAGATCAGCGACATCACTTACTGCTGGAGGGAATGTTTGTAATCACACGAGAGTTCACATATTTTAAAGCTTATCATGAAAACGGGGAACTTTGGCATCTCGTTATCGGTGCATAATTTGCTTCCATTTATCTCAAGGGGAATCCTCTATTCCGACTTATTTTCCTTGAGCGTTTGTATTTAAAGACTAGCATTGTACAAGAACTTCATTCCAAACTCAAGTGCCTTAAGATCCATCAAAGTATTTCATTAAATAGAAAAAAACAGTAAAACTATAACAATGTTATTAAAATTATTCTTTTGTGCTGTTCTGCTAGTAGGAGTCTACGGAAGAAGCGTTGAGTATGAAGAACTCAAACCGCAGTATTACATCATGCCTGATACATACTTCGTTGAGTCATCACCTATACTGATAGATGAGGAGCAGATGCATCCCATCCGGGCAGGACGGGAGCGACGACAGCTGCACGGCAGCATGGCTTTCAACCCTGATGGCACTTCTGGTCTCAACATGAAGCTCCCACTAGCAGGCAATAATAAGAACATGTTCAGCGCTATCGGTGGCCTAGACTTAACGCAGAATCAGAAAGTCGCCGCTGGAACTGCTGGCTTAGCGTACGAAAATATCGGAGGTCATGGGTTGTCGCTAACGCAGACCCATCTGCCCGGCGTCGGAGACCGCACGGCGGCCGCTGGCACCCTCAACTTGTTCCACAACAACAACCACAACCTGGATGCGAATGCCTTTGCAGCGCGCACTACTCTCAACAACCCCGCTGTGCCGAGCTTCAACACTGCTGGCGGAGGACTTGACTATATGTTCAAAAATAAGGTAAAAACATTTAAACGCTTAGTTCTTCAAAAGTTTTGGGGCTCGATTTGTTTTTTGCTATAATTCCAGACGAAAACCTACTAATCATTGGATTTAGATTGGATCAAACATTCGTAACAAGTACAAATTAAATTTCTATGGTAACAGGAATATCTACCATTACCAATGTAGCTTGAAATTAATCTTGGTTATTTCTAGGTGGGCGCTGGTGTCAGCATGGCTCGCACGCCTTTGTTCGACAAGACGGACTACTCTGCTATGGGTAACCTAAACCTCTTCCGCGACCGCTCCTCTTCGCTGGATTTCAAAGCTGGTCTGTCGAAATCCGTCTCACCTTACATTCCTCGTTCTTCCTGGGAACCTACTGCTGGATTTACTTTTAAGAAGTTCTTTTAGTAAATAAGACTTTTTATAGCGGCTTCTTAGATAGGATTGGTCTGTACTTTATGTATTTTTTTATATTAAAACATGTATGATGATAATTTGGATTCAATAAGAAGAATATTGCTATAAATTGAGAAACAAAGTCGTTCTTATGGTCTAGTAATTGACGTATAGTTTTACTGTAATTTACGTATTATTAAAATTATGATTAATTTTATAAAAAATTACATCTTGCTATTTTAATTGACAACCTCCGTGCTTATAGAAATATGTCTAGTAAAAAATACTTTTGCCTAAAGTTCTTTCGTGGTAAATTTGTTTTTCTGTATGCAGTAAAGTAATAATGCAGTAAGCAATTTTTAATGTTCGCGATTTCAATATATATTTATGTTTATTCTTGGAACTTAACTGCGCACAAAATAGCCCGAAACTGCCACGTTGAGTGGCACCAACTAGGCGCCTTACATGACACTAGAAAACTGACAGATTTAATATACATAACAAATTTAGACAAGCAAGCAGCAGTAGCGTGTAAACATTACTATGTTCAGATTTGAAGCTGCAGCTAGCGAAATTACAGGGCTGCCGAGTCTAAATCATCAAATGTGACAAAACCAAATAATCAGGACAAATATTTGTTTATACCACACAATGTTTGTCCTGGGTAGGAATCAAACCCATGCCCTACAGCTCTTGAAGCAGACATACTACCAATGAACCAACAGGGCTGTCAAATACAATACACAATAATGTTATACAATATTTATGGCATAACAGTATAATCAGGTACATCTGCACTTAACATCGGACATTTCATCTATGCTAAATTCAATTTCAATATTAATATCCAATCCTCGACGGTATTGGATAAAAAGCTTGATAGCCATAATCAAGTTGGAAGTCCGAAGCCGAACGCTTGGCTCGGTGCCGACTGGCCGTGTCGACTTCAAATAGGCACTAGTTTCGGCGACCTAGAACCACTGGGATTCTAACCACAATTACATTTGTACCGCTGCGACATTTTGGCTCGTTTCTGCTCAAGTCGACGAGTTGGAGGTAACTTACTAATTACGATGTCAGAGGTATTCCCGTTAGTTAAGGGGTCTTGAGTTGTCTTCTTTCTTTTAAAATGTGTACCAATGGGATAGAAGTATCATTTAAACTAGCTGTTACCCGTGACGTCATCCGCGTGGAATTTAACAGAAAAAAAAATTGTTGATATTTTTTTCTATTCTATACTCCTCGCAACGAAATACCCACGCCAACGTTAACCTTATTATTTTTCTTTGCAAATCGATGTTTAGTGTTATTAAAATATTGTTTGTATCGATCTCAATAAAATCTCTTTCAACACAATGTTTGGTGAACGATTTTCTTGAGTACACAAACATTAAAATAAAGTAGAATTGTCATTATATTGAGTATTGGGAAACTTGACGACATTTGGTGCTGGGTAGTGGCAGTGTCCTTACACATTTTTGGTAATCCTACAGGTATATAATTAACCTTTTTCTGATATGAAAGTATCCTATATTTTAATCCAGGTAATATTTTAAATCCAGGTACTATATGTGTGCTAAATCCAAACATATAAACTTTAACATTTATAATATTAGTCTGACCTGTTCCTTTTTTTTTAATCTATAACTTTCTATTAGCTCTATAGAGCAAAATCTCAGGGCCCCCAAACATTACTTATTTTCTCAGAATGAAACTGTATGGGATAAAGTGGTTTAGTATGTCCTTTGAGTATAGAAATCAATACAAATTTGATTTAGTCTTTTTTTCGACCATAAAAAAAATGACACTAATGACAAAGTTAGGTAAATAACAATTACGCAGATTAGTTAGCCATCTTGTACTCACTTCTATGAAAACTCCCGTTCTTCACGGAGCTCCATATTTAAATCGTTAAGTACTAAATAATACCTTAAACGTAAACATTGTTTCGGCACATGTTGGAGGAAGGTCAGCAAAGTTTTTCCGCCAGTATTTACTCCGCGATTGTTATGATAGTTGATTTATCGCTAACGTTTTCTCCTAGAGCGAAATCCACATGAATCATGAAACATAAACAGATTTTATACTGAGGTCGAGACTAGCGATAGAGGCGTCTGTTTCACTACCGGATTTTGTAGATTCCAACATAAAGTACAAAATTTAATTTTAGTTATGTTATTGATTGTTAGGCTTTTACAAAAAGAACGGTAACATACTTGTTACGAAGAAGTTTATTTATTTTTTTAATGTTTTAATGTTAAAAGTAATGAGACGAACAAGACGCTCTCCTGGTGGTAAGAGACCACGGCCATTGCAGCGATACATAGAACTTTGAGTACCAAAACAAAGTCCAGAGCATCGCTCCTTTGGCGCTCATTACTTTGAGACTTTCGATGGTTAGTCTCAACAGCCAAGTAATTTCGCTAGCTGCAGTACCCTTCAAACCGGAACACAGTAATGTCTACACACTACTGCTTAGCGGCAGAATAACTGGTACTGCGGTAGTACCTATCTAGACGATCTCCTGCTAAGGAAATCTACCACCAAGTAGGTATTTATATTTAAGGGTGCTGAATTTCTTATTAATGCGTACAACTTTTACTTTGGACCTGACTCTAAATAAGCAAAATAAATTTAGTTGTTTCATAGAAACAACAAACCTCGACCTTCAACAAAATGTATGAAACGGTTGATTTTGTTTTTCGTGACGACGATTCCATAGTCAATTCAGTCGCATTGATGTCAGCTTAAAGTTTTGTTAGAATTCCCCTTTAATTTCACTGTATAGTTGTGTGTGCTTACATTCATCTTAGTCAGCTTTTAAGGTTCTACTTTCCAACGTTTCGAGCACGACTGTTTCTAAAGTCAATAAGTTAATAATCAGTATAATATTATATTCATATAAATTCTATTTAAATGGAGCAAAAATATGGCGGTCACGCTAGTTCGTTTATTGTTTTTTTCTTAGATTACTCGAAATAAAAAAAAAAAAACGAAATCCTAGGAAGTTTACTATGAACTTAAGAAGCTCTATAAACAGACTTTAGAAAAAATCTTTAGCTTAGCTTCCTTTTCCTTGTATTGTATTTACAGTCAAAAATATTGTAATTAAAAAGTTGACAAAGGTCACGGACCTCGGTGTCTCTGGAGCAAATATATTAAATAATAAAAAAGGGCTTTGATTGATTCAGGCGTTAGTTTGCGGAAGTTCATTATGAGTGTTACGTGTCTTCCACTTGCCGACACATGTTTTGCCTCTACACGAGGCATCCTCATCGGCTAAGCGCTCGAAGAGTCAACACGTCCTGATGCCTCGTGTAGAGGCGAAACACGTGTCGGCAACTGGTTACTGCAGCGAGAAGAGGATATAAAGTCTTGTGGTTATTTTAATTACAAATTTTAATTATTTAAGATTCTAAGTTTGTTTCGAATATTAAGTAACATTTTTAATAGATTTTTAAAATTATTGTCTCCAAGTTAGTTACATTTAAATTTACTGTTTACACCGACTTTTAAGCGGAAACACACTAAATATAAATACATATACCTGGAACACTAAAAAAAAGACTTATTTCATGCTATTACTTTTACATATTTTCAACTATGGAACCTCTCTAATAGAGTGAAATCTTTTTAATCGCCTTTCAATAAATAAATACATGCATTTATTTAGTTCTATCAACTAAATCCTTCAAAATTGGTCCTATTATTATCTAATAATTTTACTACACAAAAAAACAATTGAATTTATTAGCTGTAGACGGAGAAAATCGACTATTACGAAATGTGATCGTAACGTTATGTTACTAGTATTGAAACTATGCGGAAATCAGACTAGAACAGCCGTGTCAATCATGTAATAAAAGCAAAGCTAACAGTGAGGCCGATCTATTTCAGTGAACATGAGTAACGCTCGAGTAAAGTAGGTAAGTACATTCTTTGAGCGGCATAAATGGCATTTTATACTAAAGTACTGGTAGCACAGTGTCAAAAAAATAAAAACCTTACTATACATTTTACATTTGGATACCTATATTATTAATAAATAGGTTTATGTTTGACCGCCGTTACGCTGGATGATATTAAACGAAGATGCAGTCTATGGTAGAGCACATTTGCCTAGAAGATATCAATTCATTCACGACTTGAAGGCAGCAAATACCACTGTTTAGCGGTTTGTACTATGAAAGTGAAATCAAACCGTTCTTAAAATATCTACCATATAACGGTATCGATTTTTAGGCTTTTCCGATAGTAGAATGGGCAGCCTAGAATTAAATCATGCAGATCTGAAAAAAACAAAGTTTACATAAAAAATAACAAAGTTTATGGTTAATGAACAAGTTAAAAGTTCTGTGATATCTGCAGATAGATACAGAAAAAAACAAGTATTCTCTTAATGTACAGTATATCATTTACAAATTAATAATTTACTGGGCAAATTTATATTTGAACAATGAGAAACTCGAAAGTATGTTAAGTAACCTTGAGCTTATTTCTGAATTTTGTTTATTTAGTTCGAAAAATGTGTAAGAACAGTAATAACTTTCATTAATCAGCTCCAGGCTTTCTGAAATTAGCTTTTTACTAAGTTTTCTTTGAATACATTTCTCTGTTGTTCCTTTAGCCAAATTTGAGAACTGTTTTAATCTGACACGACTTCAATATTATATTTTGCATAAGTACCTAATATAAACAGCTGTAATATATAAACCCTTTTTAATTCTAATATTTTCAAGAACACGTATCACATATGTAATTTTAAGCTTTTCAATTTAACCACGTGACCACAGGAGTGAGCAATTGCGAGTTTGCAAGTTGTTGCAATAGCCGCGGTTATAGTAACATTGTCAAAACGCCGAATTAAATAAACGAAATTAATTTCAAAGTATTTTGTACACGATTAAGTTCCGGTGATAAGTATAGCATATTGCCTTAATAGTGAGATCCCGGCCCCCTGGTACGGTGGGTCGATGGAAAAGCGTAATTTTACTTGTAAAGGGTCCAATATAACCCTCTATAACCCTCAGATCCATGGAAATTTCCACAGTATACCTAATAACAAAAAAGGTCCTACAATGTAATTAAAGCATTGAATTGTACAATATGTTAATTTAAAAAAAATTATACTAATTTATAAATACGAAAGTAACTCTGTCTATATATTAAACCACTGAAGTGATTTTGATGGAATTAGGTCCAGAGTAAGTTTTAACACCAAAATATTCTGTTTAACACTTACTCTGTCATTATTAGTTACATTTTACCATGATAACCGATATACACGCAGGCAGAGCTGTGGGCTGTTGTATTATATTGTGTTATGATATCGTAATTAAAAATTTAATAATGAAATTTATCATATTTCGGATCAAATTACTGTTCTTGTATGTCAATTAATCCGATATCAAGTGATTTCAATGTTGAATGATGAAACTAGTCTTGATTAAAATGCATTGATTGGATTTAGAATTGATTATATTATGGGCGGATATTATATATTACCAGTGGCGCTATATGTTTACGTGAGAGATGCCAATTTAAACCGATTGATTCAAACGTAACTTTGCGGAAGTTCATCTTATGGTAATCTAAAATTAGATCTCTAGTGTATTTCCGCGTATAGGTCGTTTTGGTAATAAGTATAATTATTTAATTAAACTTGAAGGAATTATAATTAATGGCCTGTAACAATTATATAATTATTTATCTGAAACAAATGAGTTTTAAATCTGAACAAACGAATGTTATTTTACCGACTTATATGCCGAAATACACTGGAGATCTTATTACAAGTTACAACTCCACTTTTTACGATTTTCCGGGTAATTGAAAAAGGTGGAATCTCTGAAACTGACAGAAATACAATTATTAATATTAAAAAGTCAAACCCACTTGTTTATGACAAGTGGGTTTGACTTTTTAATACTAATCTATATTTTGTGAAAAAAATATCTTAATCCTTCATTATGCTAAACGTAAAGGAAGCACTAAGAAAAAAACGAAGGTAGATGACGTTGTCGATGATTCCTGGTCCCTGATTCAAACATGAGATATTTATCTCGTACAATGTTGTACGCTTCAAAAACCATAGCTCGAAACGAGAACCTAACACACATCTTCGCGTTTTAAATTTGACATTAGCATAGAGTACCTTTTTACACGAATTTAACGTGAATTCTGCTGCGTTACGTGTTAATGTACATACCAAAAAAAACATAATTTTTTGCTCTTTTTTGTCTCAAACATAAGCAACGCCAGCTTGAATACACCCCTTGTTGAAAATGAAAAAGTGTTTCCTGGTCTATAACAAGTTATTTGGTCTAAATCGTTTTTCAATACCCTCCAAAGCTCGATGATAGGTGGCGCAACATTTTTTAAGTAGGCAATTTTTATACTTGTCTTTGATAGATCATATTTTTTTCTTCAGTTTATGAGTTTATAATTTTTATTCCTTTATCCTTCATGTATAGGTAGTATTTATCTATATACCTTTATCAAGATTAGAGAAAATTAATTGGATAATTCCAAATGGTATAGTTTAATAAAAAATTAATGAGACAAACAATCTCCTAATGGTAAAAAATAACACTTGTTCATGACTGTTACAGTGGTACCCAGCGGTAGAAAGTTGATTAACAAAAAATAAATACCAGCGCATTTGTGAAATCTAGTGTAAATAAAATAACAAAAATTTGGTTGAAATAAATCGTATTTCGTTTACTGTCTCTCGTTTCAAACGGCCGTTACCCAGGTTTATAACCTGGACAACACAATGTATCTACACTGCTTTCAAACTTTACTATATATTCCAAATTAATAGATGGTTCCCGTACATTAGTAGCAGGTATAAACCACTACTAATGTACTATTATGATACCGTGGATTGACACATAGGCTACTTTTTATCCCGAAAACATGTAGCGGGTAACACAGCGGGGCGCAGCTTGTTTATAATATTTGTGGGACTATGCAAAAATTCCATTTTCAAATTTTTTATAATAATTGTTAACATTATATTTTTATGAATGTCGTCGTCACCTGTAATTGCTTTTATGATGATGATGATGATGACCGTTATGAATGTTGTGACGTGTCTAGTGTTGGTGAGCCAAACAAATAAATATTACCAGGATAATTTATTATTGAAACTTCTTTTTAATAAACATATCTTAAAAAAATAATATGTATGTGTAATAAAACAGTCATAATTATTCAGTTTTTTTTTTACATAATTGTTAGTATTATACTTATAACTAAGTTAAGGCGGAACACAATTCTTAAACAAAATATATTCCAGATAATACAAGTACTATTTTAATATTTCAGTAATCTAAAGTATCAATAAGTAAACGCAAAGCTATTTTCAGAACTGCACTGGCTACTGTAAATCTTTAGAAGAATTTCTTAAAAACAAATCCAGCAGTAGGCTCCCAGGAAGAACGGGGAATGAAAGGCGAGACAGATTTAGACAGACCAGCCTTGAAGTCCAGCGAAGAGGAGCGGTCGCGGAAGAGGTTCAAGTTACCCGTAGCAGAGTAGTCCGTCTTGTCGAACAAAGGCGTGCGAGCCATGCTGACACCAGCGCCCACCTAGAAACAACCAAGATCCATTTCAAGCTACATCGGTAATGGTAGATTTTCCTTTTAACATACAACTTTAATTTGTCTCTATTTAAAAATGTTTCAGGCAATCGTTCAATCCAATAAATAGTATGTTTTTGTCTTGAACAAATGAAGGTTACAAATTAAAGAATCGAATTGTTTGAATGATTTTACCTTATTTTTAAACATGTAGTCAAGTCCGCCGCCAACAGTGTTGAAGCTCGGCACTGCTGGGTTGTTGAGAGTAGTGCGCGCTGCAAAGGCGTTCGCATCCAGGTTGTGGTTGTTGTTGTGGAACAAGTTGAGGGTGCCAGCGGCCGCCGTGCGGTCTCCAATGCCGGGCATGTGGGTCTGCGTTAGCGACAACCCATGGCCTCTAATGTTTTCGTACGCCAAGCCAGCAGTTTCAGCGGCAATTTTCTGATTCTTCGTAAAGTCTAGGCCACTGATAGCGCTGAACATGTTCCTATTATTGCCTGCGAAAGGTAACTTCATATTGAGACCAGAAGTGCCATCAGAGTTGAAAACCATGCTGCCGTGCAGCTGCCGCCGCTCTCGTCCTGCCCGGATAGGGTGAATCTGCTCCTTATATATCAGTACAGGTGATAGTTCATCGAAATATGTAACAGGCATGACATAATTCTGCGGATCGAATTCTTCGTGCTCAATACTTCTTCCATAGACTCCTGCTAGTAGAATGGCGCAAACGAATAATTTGACGGAAGGCATTGTATCGTTTAAAAAGTTTTAGCACGATAAATACATATACTGTGCGTTGCACGGTATTCAAACTTGGAATGAAATCCTGGATGAAGAAACGCACTTATATACGAAACGTAAAACAAAACGGGTTGGTCTAAAGGATTCCCCTATACAAAGATAATGGGTCGCAAAAAAAGTAAAATGATATAAAGGATGCAAAAGGTCCCCATTTGAGTGATAAGTTTTAACAAACTAGTGCTACACTATCTGGGAGTAGGTGAACTCCCGGCGTCTGCGGTTACGTGCCACTATGTGGTGAGGGTTATCAGTTCGCAATAACATTATTATGACATCATTCATAACGTACCGTTAACAGTAATAATAGATGTACGTAACTAAGACAGCTAAACAAAAATATTCTTCAAAAAAATATGAAGATAAATGTTTAAAAATGTACGAATCTTAAATGTTTTTTTAAAATATTATTTTGGTTAAAAAGCATGAAGCCACTTTAAGAAGTTTGACCATTGGTACTGGTCTAGATAGTTTTAAATTGTTTTTCTTTTTTCTCTATATACACTTCAAACACTGCATAAATAGATAAGCAGTAGCGATGCCTTGGAGTTTGTTTTGTTGCTCAAAATTCTGGGTACCACTGCAATGATCCTGGACGCAACATTATCTCTTACCATCAAAAGAGCGTTTCGTAAGTCTTACTTTTACATAATTGATTAACGCCGTACATGTACTTGTATATCTTTCTCAGACTCAAAAAACCTATTGCTAACAAAATCAAAATGTTCTGTATCTACTTTAAGAAAAACTGTTTGTAGACTCTCTTTTCTAATTGCTAAATAGACGTGAGCTTCTTTTAAAGATTTAATTGAGTCGAAATTTGGTATTAGGTATAATATTTGTAACGTAATTTCCATAGTCCCTTGGTCGAGCCTTGATCCGGGACGCTACTTGTGTGGATGCGCTGGCACCGTCGCATATCGGTAGTTCCAGTAGCAATGTAGGAACCGCAACAGAACAAGCCCAGCTCAACATACAGACAAAGTATTCTATGCTCTACAGATATTATGGGTTTGTTGGGCTGGCTGTGAAAACGAAGGGAACGTGGTCGTCTAATATTAAAAATATTAAAAAATTAAAGGATGTTTGGAAGCGGATGGTCTTCGCCTTGGAGAATCCCAGAACCGGTGCCTACTCCTCTTAAAAGTTGAACATAGTAATACAACGAAGCAACACCGCCAATATCCTGGCAACCTTACCACGTACAAGCGATCTCGACGGCACCTTTGTTTTATAGTACGCTATTTTTTATTAAAACTTTATCGTATTGTAAATTATTCTTAAAGTTAATGCTAGTAAACTATACTTATTATGTTTCCACAGTAATTACACTGACTAAGAAGATTCTTAAAAAATTGGAATATTTTATCATAATGTCATTGACCGGTGTCAACTTGAAATCCTGCCAAATGAGTCCACGATCGCAACTGCATTGAACGGAAACATGTGGCATCTGCAAAAATGTATAAACTTGTGTAAACAAACAATTACTAAATCAATTCTGATGTACTGGTATCGTTGGGTGATATATTGGGATATCCTTACAATACTCGTTTGAAAATTAGGTCGGAATGTTCTGTTGTGAAGTTGAGCCATAAGATTTAGTTTCAAAGCAGTTTAATTAAGTACCTACTATTGAAAGAAGAACAGCTTCTTATACATAGAAGCTGTTTTTCTTTTAAATATCATTATTTAATTTCAAGTGTACTTCGAAGCAGTACAGCAAACAACTTGTGTTCTATGAATTTCAAAGTTTACAGCAAAAATTCTGCTATTCTATACATTTTCAAAAACGTGTAAATATTTCTTTTGACATCAAACATGACTTATGTTACGTCTATCCGCTATACGTTAGTTTTTTATTCGTTATTCAGATTGTGTAAACTACCTACTTACATTATATTAAATCAATTTTACTGTTTTCTTATGTAAGGTCTATGTAGTAGATCTTCTTAGCATAAGGTCGTCTATGTAGAACACAGCAGTACCAAATAGTCTACGGCCAAGCAGGAGTGTGTAAACATCACTGTGTCCTGGATTGAAGTGTACTATACCTACAATAGCTAACGAAATTACAGGGCTATTGAGACTAACCATTAAATATTTCAAGCAATGAACGCAAAACCAACGATGCCCTAGACTTTTTTTCGTTACTCAAACTTCTGAATACTGCTACGACCATGGGCATGCATTGTTTTTTACCATCAGGGGAGCGTTTCATTCCTCTCTTTAGTTTAACAAAAAAAAAGTATTTTATATCCTATGGACGTGACAAAGGAAGCTATTCAAATCTATTTATTTTAATACAGGGGTTAATTTTATATGAAAACATTACAACTAACAACTATTTAAAACAAAATCATAAATATACAAAACAAATAAACTGTACTACTATAAAATGAACACGCCATCGAGATCGCTGCCGCGCGGTAGGGTTCCCAGTACGCTGGCTTTTAATACGATAAGTAGCTTTTGTTATACGAGGAAACACATTAACATAGTTAAGCCTACGTTATACGCAATCCTTCTTTGTGGGTACGTAGTCAGGTAAAAAAAGTCGTTACTAAGTATTTTTATCTAGAACTTAACTTGCGCCTAATTTTACAACAAGGTCATTCCATCACTCAAATGTCATCATGAGAACTAACAACGTAATAGACAACGTCAAAGCTTAATGCATCTTCAAAGGAACTTTAGTTAAAAGTAAATATTTTGCGAATTCTCGTAATTTTACTAACATGAATTGGACAATGCTTTTCATCTATTGTTCTTTGTTACTTTCAAGTGGACTTATGAAGAGAATACGAAGAATTAGTTGTAGAATGATTAGTTAAAGTTGTTGTTTTCAAACTTTCGAAATTTTAACACATCATTATGTTTTTTACCGGTGAACTATGCATCTATCTCTAGTTAATTTAAACCCTGTTTTTAAACACTAGGCACGAGCCTTTTCTCATTGTGAGAAGTTACAGTCCACTACGCTGGCCAAATGCGAGTTGGCATACTCACACATCTTCGAGATCTTTTTTAAAAACATGTCAATTTCCTTACGATATTTTCATTTAGGTACTGTTTAAAGCTGTTATTATACACATAATTTAAAACGACAGGTGCGTGCCGTGAGATTAGTAACCAAAACTTTCAAATGGGAGACCAATCAGCCTACCAACAAGACTGCCAATACATAGTTTATCGGTACTTCAAGCGATCTTATTTAATTTTAAAAGAAAATTTACAAAAAGCAACTTATAAAAATATATAAATATTGTAGGACATTACACACAGTGCCATCCGACCCCTAAGCAAAGCAATGGAAGTCAGATAACTGATAAAATACTTAATTTTTTTTTTTTTGTAAAATCATACTTATAATACATACAGTACATAAATAATCACAAACATAAAAACAATCTCTTGTACAAAAAACTTAGTAGTATTTTTTTCTTTCAGATTTTGCTTAGTATTATGTCTAAGTAAACAAAATGTACGACCAAATCAACGCAGATAGGCATTAAACAAGTAAAGCAAAATTAAAATTATGCTTAATTTACTCGACAATTAAAAGCAGCGAAGAATCAAATTACGTAATAATTCTTTTCTTACTGAGTGAGATTTTCGTGAGTTTTGAATAATGACCGGTAATAAAGCCGGGGGAGAAGAAAAAAGAAAAACTTTATCTTAAATTATACCGAGAAGGTATTGTTATAAAAAGTTTCTGAAAATGTTAAGGTATCGGTCAAAGGGGTTTTCGTAACTGAATATTCAAAAGAGCCCATTGTATCTATTGTGTCACTCATTTAAGTTCAAGGGGGTACATTTAAACTTCCTACATGATAACAACACTTTGTGCTAACAAGGTTTTTTTTTTAAAGTATTGCATCTTTAAAAGAGTTCTTTCAGTTTACCTGTTCTGTCTAACGAAGCTAGAACGATATACATAGATACGATTGGCGTAGCAACCGCCGTATCTATAATACGGGTCCCCGTATTACAGGGGCCCTAATATGTGTAAGCAAAAAAACAGTAAAAAATATAAATGTAAATGTAAAAAAAAGTATTTATGTATTCTATCAGTTATCTGACTTCCATCACACAAGCTTTGCTTAGTTTGGGGCCAGATGGCGTTGTGTGTATAGTCCTACGATATTTATTTAAAAAAATGTATTCCTCTTAGGCCGCGGCAGCAATGGACGTCCAGAGTTAGACTGTAGACGATTATTATGTTCAGGCGAGCTGTCGCTAAACACGTAAACTATCAAAATATGTGATCTATACTGCAACACCTAGCATATCACTTATTAATAAAAAACTATGTGTTTCTTTGATCGATGTACTCGGACCGGATTAATATAAGTAAAAAAACATGTTATGTACATGCGGGCAAGAGTTTTTACCAATGGTTTCTAGTCATTGCATGAACCAGCACTACAAAAGAGTCTAAAGTATCCGCCTTACTTAACATCCATTGAGCTGCGGTCAAATACCTAGTCTGACAACCATAAAAAAGTAGGCAAATATTACTAGAGGCTCTTGAACGTTAAACAATGCGTACCGTAATAGATCCACGTCTAGAGTCCTGACAAGTTAAATTTAATTAATTTGCTCAACAAATTGAACGGCGGCTTTAGTTTTACGTAATTGTTAGCCTGGAATTTTGTTATAGAGGTTATTAAATCAGGTACAAGGTACTCACATTATAGCGTCAGTTTAAAATTAAGCAAGAGATTAAATCCTCTCATAAAATACAGCATACATTTTGTGTTACAATTAAAAATTAGGCCTATTTAGTTAAAATTAGTCTCACTACGTTCACAAATACGTTTTAGGGGCGAAAAGAATTAAATTCAATAACATTTTAGGTCTGAAAATATGTAACTAAGCAATAAATGTTCAAATTGGATTTTTAACTTCTTTCATACTCACTAACAAACTCGTTTTCTTTTACAAATTTTGCTAATTATTAGTAACTAGCGCCCGAGACTTGACTTTGGAATTGGATTCAAATAGAACTGAAAAATACTGTGTAAGTAACAAAAGCAATAGTTTCATCCGTTATAGAACTTGCGCTATTTTATTACCTAAATTAGGATAAAGAATACCATTTTATCCCGGAACAATGTTCCATAAGAATACCACATTTCAAGCGGATATGTCTTGCTGTTCGCTCGTTGTATACGTACATGACATATTACATTATGTTAATCGAGGTAATAAACTATCTGTGTGCCAAATTTCATCCGAATCCGTTTAGCTGTTTTTGCGTAATTGAGTAACAAACATACAAACTGCCACATTAATTAAATTGTGATAGTCGTACGAACAAATTTTCACACATCGTTATATTATGTATAGCTCCTAATTTTGTATTATAGGAAGCTGATAATATTTTTTTGAGAGTTTTCCTACTTATTTCATAACTATGTATTATATATATGTGTATAGGTATTTAGAGCACGCGGACACAGAACAAACATCTTATGAAGATAACTCGAACAAGCTGCAACTCACAAAACAGACTACCAATTGAGGTACAAGTCAAAGTTATTGCATCAAAGCCATGCCCTGGCTTTGTTCGTTACCCGAAGTTCTAGGTACCGCTACAATTTCACTTAATTATTTTACATAATAGATAATAGATAAAGATTAAAAAGCGTTTTGTATGGTGTAATGGCCACATACAACAAGGACTATTTATTAAAAATTTCAACCTCTAATTAATAGATAAATAATCAAACAAACAAAATAAAAAAAACCTTAAATTAATACTTAGTCAAAATTAAATTAAACTTAGTCTAAAAATCCGTCAGAGGAGGGATATGTGGCCAGAATACTGGCAGCATTGCCACGCTGGATGGCAATGCTTAGCTTTTGACCAAAATTGTTAAATAAAATTAACAATTAATTAATTATAATTGTTTACATGAATACAAAGCGATTAGCAATGATAGCTTAGTGGTTAACGAGGATAGTTCACACACCGATAGACGTAGGATCGAACTTCCACAATGAGCTTGAGTTGCCGGTGAAGGAAAACATCGTGAGGAAACCATACCATAGTGGTAGTGTATTTTCTAGTACTCGGCTGCCTACCACCCAATCAAGTCGAAAGTCTGCCGCTCAGCACCTAACGGTGTCTTCTGCCTGCCTCACTTGAGAGCCAGTTCTATTCCAGGCTAGATGTGCGTTAACATCTTCGTCCACACCGTCACTTAACATCAGGTGAGCTGTGGTCAAACACATAGCTTTTCAAGATTTAGACATTAGTTAATTACTTAGTATATGAACTATATACCAATACCATGTAACTGTATACATTCTATTCAAAAACATGTTTTGTAATAGTTTAGTTTGATTACGTTTTTTGTTGATATGTTTAGTAAAGGCAGACGAATTTGAAAAAAAAAACTAAATACCAATAATTTAGTTATCTTCAATCTATACATGAAATCTGTTTTCAAGCACTTGCTGACATTGATTGCTATTTAACTAGCAACATCAAACACGGTATTTACGACATAACGCGCCATAATTCAGGCCGATAACAACTTATTTCAATTCACAAAGGCCTATAGAGGGTTTATGAGTACTTTGAGCTGCTGAGGCATTCGTAATGATATGACGATGGGCAATATAATGAACATATTGAAAGGGGCATGTACGTGACAAAATGAAAAGTTCTGGAACGACCTTGTAAAATGTCAAAATAATATATATGACGGAGGGGACCCTCAGTGCCATCAGTATGGCTCATACTGTCCTAACCTCCAAGCTGCGGGCGTCGGTGGGTAATGTTGGTGCAACGAAACACAGTAGTCAATCAATTCGTTTATAATGTTCAATCACTTATTCAGTAGGTAGGTACAGATCTTTACAGTTATAGTTAGGAACGCGCGTCGGTTTCAATATTCAACCGCACTGGCCGGCTGCTGCTCGAGAAGTGACGAGCACGCCGCTCTGCCGATCAATCATTGACTCCGTCGAGCGCCGAGCGAAGGCGCTGGCGTTCCGACCATAACTCGATTGCGACATATACTACTAATATTATAAATGTGAAAGTGTGTATGTTTTGGTGTTGGTTACTCAATTACGCAAAAACGGCGGCTCGGATATGGATGACATTTGGCACACATATAATTTATTACCTGGATTAATATAGAATACGTTTAATACTAGATTTTTTTATTTAAAAGATTTTTTTTATGTGAAAAATAATGACACGAACGAGACGCTCTCCTGATGGTAAGAGATGACGCCTGTCCATAACCATTGCAGCGATACACAGAAAATTGAGTAATAAAACAAAGTCCGGGTAATCGCTGCTTTGGCACTCATTACTTTGAGACTTTCGATGATTAGTCTCAACAGCCCAGTAATTTCGCTAGCTGCAATACCCTTCACACCGGAACACAGTAATGTTTACACGCTACTGCTTGGCGGCAGAATATCTGGTACTGCGGTGGTACCTACCTAGACGACCTCCTGCTAAGGAGATCTACCACCAAGTAAGTAGATTAATTTATTTATTCGTTCTTTAATTGATTGGTTCATTTATACATCCCACTAATATCATAAGTGTCAAAGTTTAGATGGATGGATGGATGATTTGTTGTCGCCACTTGTATTTGCCGCCTTTCCGAATGCAAAACAATCAAAGTCTAAACCGAAAACTACGTGCCAGTTGTTGATAGCTATCACCGTAACGGGAACCGAGGCGCTTTCTCTTCTCTATAAATAATAAATAAATATCGTTGGACATTACACACAGCGCCACCTGACCCCAAACTAAGCAAAGCTATGGGAGTCAGATAACTGATAGAATACGTAAATATATTTTTTTTTGTAAATACATGCTTATAATACATACATACATTATTATTATTCTCTTCGTTCGTGATGGTCCGACTGCTTGCAGTCACTTGGCTCCTAGTCGTCTTCGAGAACACACTTGCCTGAGCTTGGCTGTCTGGTGTTATTAAGTGTGAATTATATATAGGTGTAATATTGTGTCCAAATGTGTGTCTGTCTATATAAACAGGGTCTTGCATCTAGCGATGAATGTACATACAGCTGACCCTAACGCGTGTCGCTTTTAGATTGGTCACGCAAAAACTACTGAACGGATATGGATGAAATTTGGTATGGAGGTAACTGACACCCTGGAATAAACCATAGGCTTAATTATACTGTGCAAACTCAACAATTTTTTTTTGTCAATTCCACGTGGTCAAGGTTGCGGGTTAGTGTATAACAATATAATGTATAATGACATATAACATAACTGTATCGCAGATGTGTAGCATTAACGATACAAGCCACGTGTGTGTTTTAGGTACTCTGCTTAGACTCCTTAAAAAAGGTAGCGGTGGTCGAAGTATCAGGGTAATAGTAAAACAAAAACAATATTTTATTGTAAGCATTGTTTCATTATGAATTTTGTTTTTAATTACTAACATGTAGAACGTCAGTCATTTTAAGAAATCCGGAAAGTTCTAATTATGTTTGTATGAAAAATGTCAACGTTTGAAGTTACCTATACTAACTCAATCAACAAAGTGAAACCTACCTTTAAGTTTGGGTCACATATAAAAAAACTTTTTCTCGACCTACTTTACTAACTTTTCTATGGGTAACCCACTATCACTGTTGGCTCAACAAACTACGTAAGTACCTTTTTATATGTACATATCTTTAACTTCTGTACTTACCAACTTGTAGAAATGTGTTAAATTAGATGACTCTCGTAATATTAGAGGTTCCTTGAGTTTGCGGTCATACTCAACTGTTTCACGGAATAAATCCTAACTTCTACAGATATCTGACTCGCAAAGTTTGGAGATTGGCAGTGATTTCTAACATTTATTTCTAGGTAAGAATTGGTATATCAATATTATTTCTAACTAGATGAGTGCTCGGCTTACTGTCTTATTTCTATTCTATACCTTTTTCAAAGCTATATACGATTGATTGATTGAATAACTCTTTATTGACCACACCAAAAATTACACAGTACAGAAGAAACAAGCTTTTATCTAGAACAATGAACTAAAAAGTTTAAAATAAAGTTTAGTATGTATTTGGCGTGTAGATATTTCTTATATTCTTAAGAGCTTGAGGCACTACCCGTTACAGGTTACAGGTTAGGTACTTTTAAGAATATACAGTCCAGTAAACTTTTTTTTTTATGATTTATAATTATACGCTCCACAGACACTGGGGTCCGTGACCTTTGTCAACTTTACAAAGTTTTTAAAAGTTTTTTAAAAACTTTGTAAAGTTGTCAAAGTTTTTAAAAGTAAACTTTTAAAAGTTTTTCTTTGACTAAAAACCTAATTCGAACTAAGAAGAACCTATTAATACATAAAATAGAAACCGGATCAGCCGTTCTTAAGTGATGCACTTAACAACGAACAGGATTCCATTTTTAAAATATAAAATAGATTATTTATTCAGTTAAATTAGTTTCGAATACATTTTTATTTTTACTTATTTAGGTACGACAAAGCCAGGAGGGGTTATGTTTTAGTATGTTTTTTTTTTAATTAACTTTTTTTAACTGCCATTAAATTATTATTTTTTTTTTTATAAATGCCATTACGCTCTATCTTTAATTAATAATAATTCATTTGTTTTTCAAGGTACGTGTGCTTACTATCTTTGTTCATACAAATTTTTTACATCTAGCAAAGGTAACTAATCTAAAGGATCATCGATACGACGAAAATTAATACCGTCCTTTAATATTAAGTGAGCTGTGGTCAAATACCTAGCTATAACTATTAAAAAAAAATCCAATTCAAATTCCCATCCCAAACCTAAAAGTGTGTTCCAATGTGTCTAATTTGCCACTTAAATTATTTCACTAAAACATGTCTCAATAATTTACCTACAAATGGTAAAGAATGGCAAAAAATATAATTATGTAAAGAAAAAATCAAAACTATGTTTTTTTTTTTATTAATTTGCCCCTTCGGGCAGGCTAAAGCTGTAAAGCCATACTGCCTTGTCTTAAGTGTTATTTCTGCTATCTCTTAGCTATAGGTAGTTATCGTCAAAGTCCAGTCTTAGTCAAGTCCAGTCCGTGTCAGTCAAGTCCAGTCATGCTTTAGTAAAGTAGTGGCGACTTTACTATAAAGCTTCGATGGAGTTTTGGAAGCAACACGAAAAGTCATGTTTCACCACATTATATCATTTTCCCACACTCACGCTTGTAATTCGTCACTTTATGAATAAAACACCACCATTTTTATGCATAAACACTCGACAAAACACAAGTTTTGGAAAAAAATACAACGGAGCGACACGACTCTTCCCGAGTTCCCGCCAAAACTCCAAAAAAAAATGCTTAAAGTCCGTGTTCACGTGTCATAATATCAGCCGTAACAGTTTTACTGTGACGTCACGTACCATATGACACGCGTAAACCTGAGACACGTTGATAAACACCACATTTGTTACAATCAGAAGTTTTGAACAGGACAAAGGAATATATTTACATACATAGACGGCTAAAATCGTAACCTTTCTTTATTGGTTTCTTGATTGTAGCCGGGTAAACAAGCGAGTACCTACGTTAAGATAACGGACTTCCCCTCAAATACCGCAAGCTTAAAACATTTGAGCTAACACATACCTACATCTACATGATTCATCGAGTAATAAGTGCCTAGCACAGTACCTTTACATGAAGTATAGGCTATATTACCTCACGCCGAGATACTGCCTGAACACGGAGATGATACTCTGTAGAGATGCTCGGAGACTCAACTGTATGCACGTTTTGTGCAGCCGTAAAATCATAACAGTTGCCGTTTGTTTTTGACAAACGTGTTGACGGACGAATTTTATTGAAATGTCACTATTTTTTAAATACTTATGTGTATTAATATTAATTGGTTCATAAATAACAATCAGACGAAAGAATATTCTACCGCCAAGCGAATATGTGCGCCAAGTGTGTAAATATTACTGTGTTCCGTTTTGAAGGATACTGCAGCTAGCGAAATTACAGGGCTTTTGAGACTAACCTTCGAAAGTCTCAAAGTAATTAACGTCAAATTAGCGATATCCTGTACTTTGTTTTGCTACTCAAAGTTGTATGTATTGCTGCAATGGCCATGCGTTGTCTCTTACTATTTGGAAAGCGTCTCGTTCGACTCAAATCGTAACACAACATAAACTACAAACATTATCTTCTTTCCTCTTCCTATATTGTATTGAAATTAATCATCCAATGTCTCAAAGTATTGAGCACCGAAGCAGAGATGCCTTGGACTTTGCTTTGTCGCTGTAATCGGTCTGGATGCCAATGCATCAGACAAAGCAGACGTTATATCGTTATCAGAGGAGCGTTTCGAACGTCTCCTTACTTTCAGTTACATAAAACAAATGTATAGTAATTCTGTTAATACAGGATTAGTTATGAACCTTGCGACATCTCTATAGAATATTATCTCTGTGCGACTTATGAAGTTCGGATACCGACGCCGTTTATAATGTTCATTCACCTCTCCTAAGAGTCGTAAGCTACGTAGATAAGCTTAGGTGCCGTACCACCCTGGTAATGGTGCATCATTCGGTGTAGTCTACTCCTTATTTGAAGATTAATAAACTTCTACCCCAAAGCTTATCTGATTTTCTTAAAACAAATTAACCGTATATTTTCGAAGACCAAAAACGTAATAAGTATTCCATACAGAACCAAATAATAATATATTTACTTCAATAAGCAACAATATATTCGCATGGTGGTAGGGTACTTTCTAGTACTCAGCTGGCTAGCTACCACCCAGTTTTCAAGTCGAAAATCTGCCGCCAAGCATCTAACGATTTGTTCCGGCAGCCTCACTTGAGAGCCAGTTCCATTCCAGGCTAGGTGTGCTTTACCATCTTCGACTACACCTTCACCACACCACACACAATAAAAATTAAAACTCATGTAGAGAAACTATGTTAATTTCCTTTGAGTGTCAGATCCGTAGTGCCTGTTTAGTTGTTGTAGAAATAGTTATAGAACCGACGTTTTATATTTAACGTGTCATCTAATTAAGTAAGAACCGAACCTCCTTCTTTTTTTAAGTCGGTTAGAAATGTGACGTAATGTTCATCTTATTATAAATTACTGGGCTGTTGAGACTAACCATCGAAAGTCTCAAAGTAATGAGCGCCAAGCAGCGATGACACGGACTTTGTTTTGCAACTTAAAGTTCTGTGTATTGCGGTCATGGACATGTGTCATCTCTTACCATTAGGAGAGCGCATCGTTCGTCTCATTACTTTTACATAAAAAAAAAAACTAAATTAATCAAAATAATAATATTTTTTTGCAGTAAAGCAGTTTATCGGGTTTTACCTAGAACACGCTTGTCTACTTGACGAGCTGTTTCTTCTACTTGTTATTCTATTTTAGAAGGGAAGCGACAGCCAGTCATATTAAAATAAATGGTAGGAATAGTAGGCTCGCATTTGGCTAATAAAAAAGTGTGGGTATACCAAGTGGGTAAGTATTATTTGAAGTAGGGTGACACTCGAAAGTAAATCGCTCTTATCCTACTGGATTATGAACTTCGAAGATTGTCAACAATCTGCGGATTAGCGGATGATTCTCCGTCAAAACTGGGTCAGGAAGCTCGGTTTACGGCTCGGTGGTCATTATCTCTTCTGGCTGTTGCGACGGCTAAAGTCAAATGCAAATGGATATACACAGTTACACAGTCTTGGGTATTTTTTCAAATTTTTGGCTTCGCATGAGACTCGTATTTTGCCTTGAAGATATAGGGAAATATTAGGATTCGTTTTGCAATGAAGAAACGAAGTATGTAACAAATGCTTTTAGGGTTAAATTAGAAAAGATGGATCAAAATCATAATTTACAGAAGTAAGTACATACTTAAGTTTTTTTTATGCGATGATAACTCAGTGATTAGAGCGGTTAGGTGTGATACCGTAGGGCGTAAATTCAAATCCCAACCATGAACTTGAGCTGCCGGTTAAGGAAAACATCGTAAGGAAACCATAGCATAGCAGTAGCACTTTCTAGCACTTGGCTAGCTACCACACTCAAGTAAGAAATCTGCCACTAGCCACCCAAAGATGAATTCTGGCATCCGCACTTGAGATCCAATTCCCATTCCAGGCTAGAGGTGTCTACCATTTTTGACTACATAACACTATTTCTTAACATTAGGTTAGCTGTAGCCGTTTTCTGTAAAATTAGGGCTTTTGAGATTTACACTGTCGTCGCAAGTGGACGATTAGAGATTCCAAATTTGGAAATACGTTAATACAGCCAAAGATACTGCTGTTTACGCACTTGCCTAATTAGTAATAACTACACAGTAAATCGTTCGGATTACACTTGCCAATTTAATATTATGATCTAAATAATTCAGATATGTAAGGTGAATGATTTGAGAGAGCTCGTCAGTACATTTCCATTAGTACAAGATGTTAAGAGGTTTCATTGAAAGATATTACGCAGTTAGATCTGCTATTAGAAATTACAAACGTTTAGGTATCTTTAGAAATTATTATACAAGCATCACTGTGAAATACATATATTGAAATCGAAGTAAATAAAGTTGCACGTAATACATTGTAGGTACTTGTCGCGACATCGCATGGCGTTTATTTTAAGTCGATAAATAGATAGAAACTTTTTATTGTGCACACCAAAAACAGAAAAACAAGTACAGAATACAAAAGAATCTCATATTTGTAGCTTTGTTATTTTTTTGTGATATGATTTTGTTGGTACTTATTGAAACTTAAATATGTTTGTATGTATTCGGGATTTGTGACGAATATTTTTAAGTGGTAGATTTTTATTTAAAAAAAATGTTTTTTTTGTAATACCAGTATTATAATATAAAAAAGTAAATAAGTACACATAATGTAGCTCAATTCAACTTCGAGTGTAGGCGTTTACCCAGCAGTGAGATGTTAAAAAGCTGATATAGATAAGATAGCATACAAAAGTTTTAAAACTTCTTTTGTATACAAGTTTTAAGATAAGATAGCAAACAAAAGTTTTAAAACTTCTTTTGTAAAAGTTTTAAAACTTCTTTTGTATACAAAAGAAGTTTTAAAACTACCTCACCTTAAAAAAGAAAACTGATTGTTGGTATTTTGTTTTTGTTTTCTGTTTTCTCTTTAATTTGTAATGTTTTTGTGTACTTGTCAATACGCCTGCACACTATGCTTAGTGGCATAATACATTTACCTTAATAGATATGTATTCTCAGTAAGTGAATTACTTGTAATTTTTATGCGATTAAATGATTCTTAAACCGTATAGCAATATGTGTATTGACAATATTGACATATTTTCCAACGGCTTACTATCCTTGGCACCTTACATTTTATTTATTTGTTTATTTTATATGAGTATTTAATTATTTTTTTTAATTTAACTTAAATACACCTGACTTATTTATTACTTTACGTAGGTAACGTTGACATTTCTAAATATTTTATTGTTAACATTATATTTGTACGCATTTAGTTGTCACCTGTATTGCTGTAACATCTAGTTTATTTTTGTTATATTGCTGATCATTATGAATGTTGTGATGTACACGTACATATATATGTAGTGTCAGTGATCATGGTAATTACAATTAAAATTGCATTGCAAATATAATTAATTTTATACATTCAATTCAATGACATAATAATATTATAATGTAGTGATATAATAAATAAATGTCATTGGACATTTACACGGCGACATGTAGCTCTAAACTTAATAAACCAATGTAATACTTATACGTATACTACTTTGTAAGTACGTACATATAATACACATATTTATTTATTTTAAATACATACAGCCTGTTGCTTAATTGGTAGCAAGTCTGCTTCAAGAGCCGATGTTTATTTATTTACATATAATACACATATTTATGTATTCTAAATACATACAGCCTGTTGCTTAATTGGTAGCAAGTCTGCTGCAAGAGCCGATGTTTATTTATTTACATATAATACACATATTTAGGACACAGAACATACATCTATGTCCGTAAATAATATTTGCCAGAGTGGCAATCAAACTCACACCAACTCATGAAGCAGAGCTACCACCGAAACAGCTAACAAGCCAATCAACTCTTGCTCTATTAGAAATAATCTCCATTAAATAAATAAACGGCACGTAGAGAAATAAGCTTAGATGCGGAGGGCGGCCGCTATCTGACACTTCCGCCATTATAGTTTATAGTTGCACTTCCTTTCGGTCTACTTCCGGCCGATATTGCATTCTCTTTTGAATTTTAGCGATTGTGGCGACAAACGCTTGATGAAAATACTTTTTTTTCGAGGTGTTTCCAACAATCTCACTAATATTATAAATGTGAAAGTTTGGATGGATGGATGTTTGTTACTCTTTCACGCCAAAACTACTGAACGGATTTGGATGAAATTTGGTATGGAGGTAGCTGAGACCCCGGATTAGATGGATTAGAACATAGGCTACTTTTTATCCCGAAAACATGTAGCGGGTAACACCGCGGGGCGCAGCTAATTATTATTTTGACTTTTCTTATTATCCAGTTTTACAGAACAGGTTTGCGTTTGACCTTCGTCTCGCCTGGTGTTAAATAAATATGTGGTCTACGATGAAGCACGCTTGTCAAGAAAAAGCTTGATTGCACCTAAATTGTCTCTATTGAAAACATTGGCTCGTTTTTCAATTGTTTGAGAGTCAGTTATATTACAGGCTAAGTGTGTTTACCATCTCCGACCACACCGCCACTTAACATCTCAGGTGAGCTGTGATTAAGCATTTGGCTTGACAAAGATTAAAAAAAACTTAATATACCTACAATTTCACAAAAAAATAAATATATAAAATTTTGAAATATTTAATATATTCATTTTGTTTTTTTTTTATTGTATTTTTTATTTATTTTGCTCGGCGTTTGAGTATTGCCATACAACGCGGCAATAGGGCCAGCGTTTTGGGAACTATTCCCATTGATAGTGGCGTGATTATTTTAAATGTTATATTTGTCTTAGTTACTTTACTCATTAATACTTTGAAATATAATGTATTTCTTTAATAAATATTATTTCAACCCCTTAAACAGGATTTAGCTTCATCAATCCCTTTTGTCAAATAGCGTGAATACAATAAATGAAACGAATAAAATTGTTATACCTATATAATGACCGCAATCCAATGATGCTACACACTGGAAAACTGGTATTGTGAAAGCATAATCGGCTTTAAAACAAAAACGGCAAGTACGAATGTCCATTTACGTAACGACCGTTGCGTTACTTTTTGTTCGTTGCGCTACGCCGTTACATGCTCGGCCTACGCCTATGATTCGAACGACATGAACTGCTGGCCCAGTTCAGCAATTTGTGAAAAATGTACGCAACTTCGTGATAAAGTTGATATGAATGTGGCATGTTCAAAATTTTTCGATGTTCGGTTAGACCTGTTGAAATGTTTGAAATTTCAATTCCAATTTCAGTTAGAACAAAGAACTGCATTTCGCTGTTTTGCGGCGATTTTCCTATTTCTATATACATGTGACTGTAGTATAATTTTAAAGGAAGGGTTACGTTTTCAGCTGTCTATGCACGTAAGTGGCTTTGTTGAGCAAGCATTCTAAAATTAAATGATTTTCTTTCTAGATAGTAGAGTAGGTAATATCTGAATAATTCTTGACATCAACTTATTTTAATTTATTCGGAATCCTGTTTTTTTTCTTTCAATTTAGTATTAAAATTTAATCATTAATTTATGGACAGCTGGCGGTGGATGGAAGCGAAAAGTCGAAGATCGGGCTGAGTGGCGTGTCTTGGGAGAGGCCTATGTCCAGCAGTGGACTAATATAGGCTGATGATGATGATGATGATGAATTAATTTATAACTAAATAATGTTGATTGTAATGTATGTAAATATCACTAAATGAGTAAACAAGTGTATGTTTTTATTTATGTTTTCCGCCGTAGATCCTTAACTATTCAGGTATTAATCGATTAGTTATTATGTTCTACATTTTATATCTCTTTATTTTTTTTTTAATAGGCAACAGTTTTTTCTTTTTTTTCGGATTACAGATACCTGGTTTAACAATGGAAACTAACTGACATTAAATAATCGGTGTGTCCGACTTTTTTTTAATGAAATGAAATCGTGTGAGACGACCGCGCTAACCACTCAACAAACATCGCTACTAATTAAACCTTAGGTTAGGTTTAATCAAAACTACAGAAACAGTAAAATTAAAAAAAAAAGTATTGTCAAATAATACTAAAAAAGGAGAAGTGAACGCCAAGGAGACTTCACTCATCATCATCATCATCATCATCATCATTTCAGCCGTAATACATCCACTGCTGTACACAGGCCTCCCCCATAGACTTTCACAAACTTTAGTATTACATTAAAAATATGTTGTAGGTATACATATAGAAAGAGTGGCAAACAAACAAACAGTTTGCCTGATAGTAAGCTCACCATTACCAATTGACACCTGCAACATTAGAGATATTGCGTTGTCAACCCAGTTTTATAGATCCAGTATGTTTATAGACGCCCTTTTAAAATGCTTCATGTAAAAAAATATGCAAATCACATAAAATTTACATGTAAATCTAGTGAAATTCCAATATACCTAGATATACGTAAAAAGTACAATTCTCGCAAAAATGTGCACAAAAAAACCGCAGAAAGCATTTCGCTGTAATCACATCCCTCACAACCTTTTCCGAGTTTTTCGACCGTTGTTAAACTTTTTGTGGTGACCAGCTGTAGGACCACAAAAGTAATGAATTAGGATGGAATATGTATACGTACAATAGTTTTCTTGGAAGACATGCATATACATAATATGTTATCGAAAGACGTTTATGTTATGTAGATGTTTAGTATTCGAGTAAGCTAACGTGGTGGCCTTCTTCAAGGAATCAAAGCAGAGTACAACGCGCGCGCGGTCTGGTCTTGCTTCGCACTACGAGCCGCTGTGTGCCTCCCTCGTAAAGTAACATCACGTAATTAAACGTGAGTAATCCCGTATAAATAAAACAAAAAACATATTTTTATGTAAAATTAAGGAGATGAACGTAATGCTCTCCTGATGGTAAGAGACGACGTTGTAGTGGTGTCCCTGAACATTTCGTAACAAAGTAAAGTCCAAGGCATTGCTGCATTAGAATTTGGCTTAGTATTCTGATTGGTTACAGGGCTAATATGAGATGTGTAAAAAAATGAGCCTCGATGCACAAGACTTTATTTTGATATTAAAAAATCTACGTATCACCTGTTACTGATACTTTTTTAAAAGTAATAATAAGACTTATTTTGGACCGTCATCGTTCCTGATGATGCGGATGATGATGGGCTTTCATGGCTGAATACATAATGATAGTAACACAATTTTACGCAACGCATCTCCATATTTTATTCTAACAATGATTGTATTATTCTTATCTCTCCAAATTTTAACAAGGCTTGCTTTACCAAGGCCACCAGTCGAAACTAATACCAAATCTTGCTGATTTATTTGTCAAATCATGGCAACAGTCCAAGCGTTCCATTTGTATACTAAACCTCTTATAGCGGTCAAGTGGATATATCAAGATATAACTCGAGTATATTTTGGGATAATAATAATTCTGGAGTAGTCTAAGTAGCGTTACCCTATCTTAATCTCAGGCATTTCCTGAGCTTCCAGAAGAGTGTCTGTGTTTGTTTCTTTTTTGTCGTCGCACTTTGTGTTTTTGCCAGTGTCAAAGGGATCAGATATTTCGAGAATTTTATAAATATCAAGTTTTTAAGTAACTAAGTCACAGTCAATGCCACATGCCACAAAAGCCACACAAAATAAGTCTTTGTCAAGTACGGTCGTGATGACTAGTAGGTATGTAGACTTTACTATAAGCTCCGATTGAGTTTTGGAGTTAACACAAAAATCATGTTTCACCACATTATAAGTAAATAATATTTTCGCGCGTAATTCAGCACTACATGAATAAAACACCACTAATTTTATAAATAAACACTTGAAAAAATACAAGTATTAGAAAATAAAGTAATGCAGAAACGTTACTTTTCGCGTTGCCGCCAAAATCTGATTTTCAATTATTTATTATTACACATGTAGATGACATATCGGTGTGTTGACATATACCTTTAAGTATCGCTACAAGAACGAACATTGTTGTTTCTTTAAACAGCGAATATAATTTACTTATTTAAAAAAAGGACTGCACAATTTTGCCTGTACGTTTTAGAGATAAATAAAAATAAAATGACGCTTCAGTTATTATAAAATGATCGTTTATTTTCATTTGATTTGTCACCGAGTAGCTGAAAAACTTAAAATACTTGACACTGACAAAATCCACAAACTGCGATGCCAAAAATATAGAAAAAAGCACAAGTATAAAACATTTTACAAGAAGCATGTAAAGGGCACAAAAATATGATAAAAATACCGCATAAAGTTTTTGTTAAATGGAATTCCCATTAGCAAAAGCCTTTCAACGAAGTACGCATGAAAAATGGAAACGTGAAATTGAATCATTTTAGAATTAAATTCAATCCAGCTCAGAAATGTGAATTATTATGAAACTAGGTTGGTATAATCATAATTTATTTTATTTGGGCACAAATATATCAGGAATTTAATTACACCTACTCAACATGGCATTGTTTACTAGTCATTCGCTCCGAACTATAGATACGTATATTAAAAGTGGAAAAAAAGCTACGGGCCACCAGATGGTAAGTGGTCACCGCTGCCTATGGACACCTGCAATATCCGGGGCATTGCCAGTACGTTGCCTACCTTTAAAGACCCTATTCACCCTTCGTTTGAAGCTCTGTAGGTTAAAACTCTGCGGATAAACCGAAGGTGGTAAGCCATTCCCCGCACACATATACACACACACGTATATATAAGCTTGCGACATCTATAATTGAACTTAATAACTTGATTACTTGCCTATAAGATTTTATAAAAATCGGATCAACAATCAACAAATACACATTATTGTCGAAATAAAAATTACATTCATATTTGTAGCCTGGAAAAACGACTAGCTCAAAATCAATTAATCGATATATAGATTCATATTTCTAGTCTGGGAAGTCTTTAAGTCGAGCTCCTAGTAGTTCAAACAATGTCACCAGCGCCAGTCATAACTAGTTGTTTTATTACCTCCTGACATGCACTTAAACCTGGAATGTCACGCTAGTTTCATAGCAACATATTGAACACCATTTCCTGTATTCGCGATGCCAATTCTCTGAATAACCGACCGAGCGCTTGAACTTATAAAATTACATTCACAGCAAACCAAACAAGCAAGGCCAAACAGTAAAAATGATTTCTTTATTTGTAAAAGTAGAAGAGAATATAACATAACCTATCTTATACACCAACAATCGATATAGCATACATGAAAAAAAAACAATCCTTTTTTTCAAAAACCTAAAATAAGATTTTTTTACCAGAGGTTTCTTTAATGTGTGTAACTTCGTTATAAAAAATCATCTTTTTTTACACAGCCGAATTTATTAACTGTACCATAAGTATGTCCTGCCCACATAAAGGTTGCCTGAAAAATAACGCATTAGGCGATAAGACGGCTGTTATTTATTGCATTGAGTTGTTATATATTTTTGATCGTACATAAGTTTCAATTATAACAAAGTTATATGCTATTTTTATTCTAAATTTGGGTAACAAAACAAGACCGAGGCGTGACTGTTTTAGCACTCATTACTTTGAGACATTCGACAGTTAGTCTCAATAGCTCTGTAATTTCGCTAGCAGCAGTACCCTTCAAACCGAAACATAGTAACGTTTACACACCAATGCTTGGCGACATAATATTTGGTACCTAACCAGACAACGTCTTTGCTAAGATCTAACACCTAGTGAAATTATGAGTTATGAGTTGTACTCAATGTAGTTGAGACTAACCATCGAAAGTATCAAAGTAATGAGCACCCAAGCAGTGATGTCCTGGACTTTATTTTGCTACTTAAAGTTCTGTGTATCGCTGCAATGGTCATGGGCAAGCGCTATCTCTTACCATCAGGAGAGAATCTCGTTCGTCTAATTAGTCTCATTACTTTTCCATTGAAAAAAACTAGAATAGATATAGTTTTTTTTCGTAGGGGCTAGATAACGCTGTGTAAAATGTTCTCCAATGTTTATTATTATCTATTTTTTTCTTTATAGTATACTAGTAGCTTGCCCCGGCTTTGCACGGGAAAACATACCCCGATTAGCAATATAAATACAGCCTATGTCACTCAGTGATAATGTAGCATTCTAATGATGAAAGAATTATTCAGATCGGTCCAGTAGTTTCGGAGCCTATTCACAACAAACAAAAAATCAAATCTTTCCTATTTACAATTATATTAGTGTAGATTGCGTCGACAGGACTCTTTCGCGTTCCCGTCAAAAACTCCAATCTAGATTTTGTTTATTAACTGAATGCACAATTGTATAAGGTTTGTAGTTAATGCACTCAAATCGTGTTTATGCATAACACGTGTAGGCATCACATGGGAATTCATTATTCGTGATTAGATAAACGTTAAAGTAGAGTGGGAAAGGTCAACAACGTATTACCTACGTGTTTCTATGAATAATAGAGAGGAAGTGACCGAACTGTATGTACCGAAGCAACATTTACATGTAAAGCAAGCATGGAGAGATTGCTCGTTTCGTTTTTAAGCCAAAAGGACGTCAAACGTGTCGATATCTTTTATCCATACATACACGCTTAGACAACAAAAATCAGAAATTAAAAAAAAAATGTTTACACGGTTAAAAAACCCCTTAATAGTTTGCATAAAATGAACAGTAAAAATACAAACGCATTTAAAATTTTATCTACGCGTATTTAAGTATAACTCTACTGAAATATAGGCTCTATCTTCTAAAGCTTGTCTTTTTTGGTACGTTTGTGTAATATTGTAGTAATTGTCACTTTAATACTTTAAAGTCGACGAATAACTTATGCGGGATTATTCACGTTTAGTTAAATCGGTTTTATATTCGTCTCAGGAAATGTTAAATAATTATTATGCCGTATTTTGTAGATACCATTATACTGGCTTATGTCATAAGCGATACCGTAGGGCACTATTAGTACATATTCCAAAGCTGTAAACCCTGTAAGTAAGAACCCTTCGTCCCAGAATCATGGCTCAGAAGCAATAAACATATAGCTATAAAATAAGGGTGTTTATGCTTCGATGCGCCCTAATTCTCTATCGTGGATTATTGACGACCAGAAGTCAGAACAAATTTGAATACGCTCTGATATGCTGTGAGTATATTTCAGACTAATAATAATATAAATTATTATTCTATTTCATTATTAATTTGATTGCATTACAATAGGCTTGTATCCATTCTGAATGAAATAGACGAATTTAAGTTTCTAATTGTAAATGTAGATAGATAGATAGAACTCTTTATTGTGCAGACCATAAACAAAAAAAAGTACAGAGAACAAAATCACCTTATGAACTAGTGCCACAAATGGTGACCTTATCGCTAAGATCGATAAATATTATTTATAGGTAACAAACAACTAAACTATGATTTATTATAAAAAATAAATTTTATATCTATTTTTGGAAAATAAACTCAATCAAATTAGCCTTTGAGTCATGTAATCGTAAACCCTAAGAAGAGTGCTACGTCACTCCGTGCGAAATGTCATTATTTGATGTTGTTGCCATTTTCGTAGAAATGCCATACAGATAACTATAATTATTTCACGTGGCGCGACGTCATTCAAACAATTCTCGACGTTTTTCTTTGTTTTTGAACTAAAAAAAAACATTGAAAAAAAAACAATATATCTACATATAAATAACCATAATAGTTTAGGGGAAACGGAAACACTTGTAACGCGACTATATTTTGTCATAAACATACCTCAAAATATAAAATCAACAAAACAAGTCAAGCACAAGTGAATGCATTTTTTTACTACTAAGAGATAACGAAAGAAAATTTCAGTAGCGTGGAAGAAGTAACAGCTGCCGATATTAAAGATTGTTTGAAAGATTCTTCGTCTGATGAGCATTGAAGCGAGATCACTAGGCAGTCGTTTTCTCTAATAAGGTAGCTGGATGTGTGGGCGTACTCAGAACTATTTTAAATATTAAATCTTTGTTTGTGCTTATTTTGAAACCAACTGCCAAGATAATTATGTTACCTAAACATTATTGAACCCACCGTCACTTAGTATCAAGAGATTTGATAGAGTTGCAGTCAAATATTTTATCTGTAGAACGTAAAAGGTAAAAGTAACTTAGTTAATAAAATTGGACAGTTGATGGATGAAAAAAAGGGGTTACCTCAGCAAAATGCTCATTTTACTATGTGGTATTACCAGCGCTGGTCTTTCAGTGAGCCTTAGTAGATATCACTGACTATTTACAAACACATTACCTAATGAAAACGTAGGAAAATGGAGATCCCAAAGTTGTATTTACTGATATCAGAACCCCTTTATTTTCAGGTTCGACCTAAAATATTTTGTTGCGACCTCAAATCGCCTCGAGTACGTCCTCGGAAGCCTTACAAGTCTTCATTTTATTGAATGACAGCCTTCCAAAGGGAAATTGCTCCAATATAAAACTTCGATAGCAGGCGAGATTGACAAGGTATTACATTCACTTCGCACGACAGAGTGGCACTTTTCGGATAGGTTTCAGGTTACGTACACAATCTATTCATTGAATTTGTAAGAGGTGAATACAAATTGGATAATAGCGATAGCATTAAATTGATTAAATGAGTGGGCATTGATAATAATGGAATGTAGGACGAACAAAGCAGTGCTTTTAACTTATCAGGTTACTATCTGCGCCTACATTCTTCGTGATTTTTCCAGTTCAGAAGAGTTTCCTCGCATTTTTTACCCTGAAAAGGTCTATGTATTTCAGTCTTGACGTTCATTATAAAATTGTACCGACGTTGTAGGCAGTTAGGAATTTTATAGTTTACGCTAGAAATTTAAAGAATAAAAATATGGACATGAACCTTATGAGCTAGAACCACAAGTAGCCGCTTTAACGCTGAAAACAAGCTGTCGTTTTGATGTCATAGATGTCGTTATTATCAAAAAAAAAAAAAAAAACATTTTAAAGGTGGCTTGTTGTCATTTGCGTAATGTATGGTGTGAGTAACGAATAATCAGGCATTTTCACTCGATAATTAATACATGTCAAAATTCTACTATTTTGTTTTTGACATCGCACTTTACGTATTTGCCAACGTCAAGAGCACATAATTCTGGACTTTATGAATAAAATACCACTATTATATACATAAACAATAGAAAAAACACAAACTCTGGAAAATGATATACTTAATGACGCGACCTTTTCGCGTTTCCGCCAAAATTCTACATAAATTATTTCTTATTCATGAAGAATATTTACGTAATATTTATTTTAAAAAATAAAGTGCATCATTCTATGAAGCTCAATTCGCCATCAAGTATCAAACTTCTGACAAAAATAAGCAGTTTGTAGTATGTCAGTAGTTTAATGGACTCAATCCGACCATGATAAAAGTTTACGCGAAAATCTAGCAATAAAACTACCAATTTAGCCATCCGACCATACACAACCCATCACCCGTCGTAATGTACAAATATATTGTAAGCTATGTAGGTAAGAGCTATTACTCAGTCCTATTTCTTTTCTTTCCCACGATCCCGAGGTAATGACTGGAGCATACGGTTCAGATGATGAAATTGTTAACATCGGCTCGTTATTGTGAACATTGCTTTTTATTACTGATTTTTATACCAATTTGGACGTGATTGCGATTTTTCCTTATAGTTCATAAAATAAGTAATTGTACTAACGTACAAAAAGATCATTCCCGAACAAACGTTAGAAAGACGTCAAGTTTAGTTATAAAAATGTGTCTACTAATAGTCACCTGCTTGCACGAGAAATTGAAACTCATTGTGTGATACGAAGGTTTATATTTGGTTCACTTCAAACTCGCCACCAGTTTAGCTACAGGAAGCTTTTTGAGTTGGTGGTAGATCACCTCAGCAGGAGGTCGTCTTGTCTTCTCGTCTACGAAGCTGGTAGTTTATAATAATTTGAGTGGTGTTACGCTACAGTTAGAGACAGTTGGCCGCCTTTCCTCACCGTGAGGTACATGCCATTTGGTTGCCACTCGCTGCCCGGTTCGCATTCTCGTTACAACTAAAGAATAATGTACATAAACCTATAGAATTCGTATAGTAATTGATCATGTAGGTTGTTATGTGATAGTTGTTTAGTTTTTTGACTATGAGTTTTCCGTTTGTGAAATTTAAATAAGCTCTCTTCAAAATACGATTGAAGGTTGTTTGTTGAAGTATAATAGCAAAATTGGAGCATTTCACATATTTGCTGCTTATGTGTTTAATTATCCCATTTTGTTCAAATTTGAACAGGACAAACTCTGTTGGATCTTGTTTGTAAAAGCAATAATAAATATTAATTACAATACCAGTTTGAGTAGGTACATAAATAAATAACCGCTTCATCCTTCCATTGTTGACAGGCCTTTTGCCTTCAGGTAGTACAAGATACGCTCTTTTAACAGCGAGATCTTACTCCATCTTTTCGGGATGTTCAAGCCAGTGGAGCTTATTGGATTTCATAGCAACAATGTTGGGCTCCGCCATCAGCACTTCAATCTAAAGCCTTATAAAGTTAAGTAATTATTATTGTAATAAATGTGATAGCACAAACCTATTTCATTTGAACTACGTTAGTGTCGTGGTGTAGAGAGAGGACCGAGATCGATAGTTTAATCGAGAGCAAATCGGTATCTTTTAAGCAAGCGTGTTCCGTTGTAGACCAATCATCAGGTGAGAGGCGATCAAACGCATATAAAAAAAGTCATAAATGCACGTATTATTTTTTCTCATTTCACAGATCTAAAACTATAAAACATGTTGTTAAAATCCAGTATGAAATCGTAGGTACAAAGTCAACGCTTTTTCACATTTTTCAACTGAGATAAATGAGGAATCTTTTTTTATCATCATCATCATCATCATTCACAGCCTTCTTTATCCCACTGCTGGGTATAAGCCTCTCTTTTATAATGCCATCTGCCTCGGTCCTGTGACTAAGTGACAATATTGTCGATCCATCTTGTTCTTTATAATTGTCATTATTTAAGGCGAACTAGGTAAGATGTAAGTGGGACGCTGCGCTGTGTGTGTGTATTATCTACTTCCGCGTAATTATTTCCTTGACAAAGGACGTTTGTCTGCTCAAGATCTCAATGTATCTACTGATGTGTTATTTCAATGGATCTGTTTGAATACACCTAACATTAATTTAATGATAGGTATTAGTTTCGATAATGTACAAGATAGGATGAAGCTATGTTTGCTTTAAAGGTACTTATAAGAGAATATCAAAGATGTGACAGGTAAGGATAAATAATTATAGTTATTAGGTATATAAGACTTGTATGTCAGTACAAACTGCATACAAGTCACTGCTGTAATCTCTCCTGCACAATTTAGAAGTTTCTGGGAAACACAACCAAAAAAACGGGTGTTACAACAAATTTTGTATAGTTCTTAAAAAAGTCTTTGAAGTTATAATTATCTATACTATTATAAAGAGGAAAGATTTGATTGTTTGTTTGTATTGAATATGCTCCGAAACTACTGGATCGATAAATTTGTATTGTTAATCGAGTTTTGTTTTCGTGCTTCGTAATCCCGAACGAAGCCGGGGTATTATAATTAATGTTTATTATTGCTTTTATAAACAAGATCCAACAGAGTTTGTCCTGTTCAAATTTAAACAGAATGGAATAATTAAACTCATAAGCAGCAAATATGTGAAATGCTCCAATTTTGCTATTATACTTCAACAAACGACCTTCAATCGTATTTTGAAAAGAGCATATTTAAATTTCACAAACGGAAAACTCATGGTCAAATAAAACGAGAACCAGTGTTGTTTTTTTAGCTGAAAATCGTATGAAATAACAATGAAGCATTCATACCTTTGCTACGAAGAGAAGTGGGTTTGCCCGGGGAATTGTAGGTCGGCAGATGCACTTCACTCTGACAAACTTTGATTCAGTTCGTTACCACTGGGAAGACTTCACCTGTAACAAAGAAACAATCTCATATAGTTCATAGTATTCATTGATATAAATTAATTAGTATCAAGTCAATTCATGTAACATATAATATTCAGAAGCTAGTTATACTCCTATCGCTACATAGTATAAAACAAAGTCGCTTCCCGCTGTCTGTCTATCCCTATGTATGTTTAGATCTTTAAAACTATGCAACGGATTTTCATGCGGTTTTTTTTTAATAGATAGAGTGATTCAAGAAAAAGCTTTATATGTATAATACATACACAATATAGTAGAGAAACTATGATAATTTTAGATGTTTCTAATGTTGAGTGTTTTTCACATGGCCAATTATATGTCGCTCTTTCAAGAGTGACCTGTGAAAAAAAAGTATTTATGTATTCTATCAGTTATCTGACTTCCACCACATCAAGCTCTGCATTGTTTACCGAATAAGTTTAGAAATCAACTGAGGTAACAGAATACGCTTAAACATAAAATAGAATAACTTGTACTTACGGGTTGTTAAATACTAAATCATCAGTTTAAAAAAAATATATATCAACACTACATTATTACCACAAAAAAAAAAACAGATCGTAAAAAACTTTTTAAATAAAGCTGTGATTACACTCTAAAACCTCACTGATGCCAAATGGCTGCGATATGAAATACCTGAGTTATGTATTGTGTCTGAAACTACAAGCATTCTATTTCCATTCGGAAACAGTATAGCATTCCATTCTCTAATAAATTTGAATAGGCGTTTGGCTTGAGAGCGCGTTGGTCACGATTAATATTTTATTGTTTAGAGGTTATTAGGCAGTTTCTGCCTATTGTAATCTTAGGATCTCTTTTATAAAAACTAGTAAAATTACAATCTCACTCAACAGCGGCTCTTAATAGTTGATGTCATGATTATACAGAGTGAGTTCGCAGAGTTTACGAAAAGCTTATCCTACAAATATTATAAATGTGAAAGTTTGTACGTTTGTTGCTTAATCGCGCAAAAACGGCTGAACGGATTTGGATGAAATTTGGCACATACGTGGTCTATTACCAGGGTTAACATATAGAGTACTTTTACACAACATTTTATTTTAACTTAAAAGTTAATTCAGTTTGACAGACTGAAAATCCTTCATAATAATTGTTGGTTTAAAATATACCTGATATTTGTACTAGTTGTGCACTTCGGTTTTATCCAAATTTACCGAGATACAAAGTAGCCTATCTGTTAATCTGGAGTATAAGCGTTCTTAATTTCATCAAAATTTGTTAAGCCGTTACAGTAACAACATGACGAAGTAACAAACTTACATGTTTGCTTACATACATTATACAAATAAACAAAAATACAAACTTTCTCATTTTGAATGCAAGCTGCGTCTCACAAGTTTCGCCCGCGATAAAAAGTAACGTTTACTCATGATATAAACTGTTTCCTGACATTTTATTTTATTGTATTAATAATGTCTTATTTTAAATTTCAAATTAACTTGCATGCCGAAAGGTAGTCTGTGGTGCTACTTCACTAAATATTTTACATCTGTACTTACCCATAGCGCAAATAAATGGATTAAAAAAAAACTATTTATTTACCGATTTCTTAAATAGGAACAACGTAATAAAGTAACTGACAAATATGCTTTCGCTCATAGAATATTAGTTTGATTGCGTATAATCCCGTTCTATCTTTCTACGAACTCATTACCTGGCCCAAAGTCTGAAACATTCCATTACGTACATTAGTTAAACTGTTGAACAGCATAGATACGAAAATGCAGTGATAAATCTCTACAATAGAAACAATATTGAACTAAAACTGTGAGAGATAACTAAAAGCTTTGATTTGTTACGTGAACGAGCTTACGAAAGGCAATGAGATATTACAAAGCTATGTGAAAAATCTGTTTTTTTTTGTAGCGATGATAGCTCAGTGGTTAGCGCGGTAGGTTCGCATGCCGAAGGGCGTGGGTTCAACCCCCAACAATGAGCTTGAGCTGCCGGTGAAGGAAAACATCGTGAGGAAACCATAGCATGATGGTAGGGTACTTTCTAGTACTCGGCTGGCTAGCTACCACCCTCAAGTTGAAAATCTGCCGCCAAGCATCTAACGGTGTGTTCCGGCAGCCTCACTTGAGAGCCAGTTCCATTCCAGGCTAGGTGTGCTTTACCATCTTCAACCACACCTTCACTTAACATCAGGTGAGCTGTGGTCAAACAACTAGCCTGTCAACCATAAAAAAAAAAAAAAAAAATGTGATTACTCTGGTAAAATGAACGTGAGTCTAATTCTAAAATACCTAGTATTGACACATGAAATTGAGTGTTGAATGTATATATTTTTATTCGGTTTATTAGCGCTTAAAAGTCATTTCGGTAACAACATATGAGATTGTTAAGCTTTAAAGTTACGAAATTAAATTAGAATATATAAAACTAGCGGCCCGTCCCAGCTTCGCATTAAGGGCATTGTTTTTTTGTAATACATTCTAGTCAGACTACATCGAAAAAATATTTTACTTTTTCGAGTTAATATATACCTATATATTATGTATATATAGTCTATGACACTCACAAATAACGTGACTTTCTATTGGTAATTATTTTATCTCTTAATTGTATATATATATATATATATATAGTATACATAATTATCGGAATCTGACAAACTTTTCTTAAAAGGCACGTTTTTTGATGATATAATTATAAATAAATAAATACATAAATATTAAATATGTATATCGATTGTTGGTGTAAAATAAAGTTGTATCATATTTTCTATTGTTAAGCAAATTTTTCATCATTCACTTTTATAATATTTAGGATATCAACTCCAGTTAAATAGTATGAATTATAATTTAATGAAAAAATATACATTAGTTAATGTCAAATACAAAAAATAATAATTGATAAGTCAAATCAAATTACATTAAATTATCCCCGGTGCAAAGGTGCCCAACACACTCGCATCACATTAATATATCTCATATTCATCAAAACTATAGTTAATATCTCCGGCTTACCTAAAAGTGAAAGAAAAAATAAAATTCAATTAGCAACCCATTCTTGGAACATAACTACAATCTATTTTCTGATTCTAATATAAATTTCACGCGAAATAGCAACTGTATAAAAGATGCCATAAAAGAAATGAAAGGACGGCTTCAGTTAGCGACTCAGGTTCAATTAATTATAACACTAACACAGACGAATAGTGCCACCGCAGAACAGAAAAGGACAGAAGGTAAACTGTAGAGGATCATGTTTTATAAGTAATAAAATCCGACAATTTTTGATTAAGACTTTTGTTTTACAAATGTTACATATTGATATATACTCGTATTTGGCCCTTTTTCAATAATATTATCTCACTAATAGTATGAATGCCAGCGCCTGCTGGCTACAGTCGCCATTATGCTGAGTTGCGATATTATTTTTTCTTTATATTTGTTTTTTTTTTTTTGTATGTAGGTATATGACGTTAAATGTAACTGCAATTTGTTTTACGTTTCAAATAAAGTGTAAACGGTTATCTAAATGCGAAAATCTGTGTGTACATGCCAAAATTTAGCAACCTCTTGAATACGTATGTTGAAACACTTGATTTTAGTAAATGCAAGGCAGTATAACAGAATTAATTAAGAACTCATTTAAAACAAAATTAAAAAACCTAAAATATATTTAAGTAACCCAAAATTAAATAGAGGTCGTTTAAAGTATTTATAAGCACATACACAACGCACAACGTACACATACGTATGTAGTTGTAGATGCTTTATACGATATCTAATGTCAAAAAAATTGTCCAAAGTTCCAGCTACGTTGCCTTGCTAGATTGCAAAGTTTATCATCTTTATTGTTTTTATTCGTTGATGTCAGTAAACAGAGCAAAGAGAAGTTTGTCACGGCGGGTAATGAAACTTTACTGCTATGTTGTAGTGAGGTGTCGAGCTGTCAAGTGAAACAACTCTTTTGGAAATGACTGGATAATAAAACTTGTCAGTCAAATAGTTTTATATGATATTTTTCATGAAACAAATTGGTCGCGTACCTACAATTTGTAAACACGTTCATAGTTTTTACTTATGGCAATGAAAGCTCAGTAGCAAGCGCATTCGGTTCGTGAGCTGGAGAACGTAGATCCCAATCTCAAAATAGGTACGCTTGATTTATACCAACCGATCGACATTTCGAAAAACGAGGTTTGATGATTTTAAACATATTTTGTACCAACATTTAAATAAATTATAATAATTATATAAACCAACCAATGGCGACCAAATTAAAAATAATTAAATTTGTACACATACGGTCGTAATGTGATTTAAATTTTGGTTGGGTTTTTGAAGTTTCTGTGTCTTCGTAGGTTTGACGAAATTTCATATGAACAAAAATGGCTTAAAAAATAACGACTCTTAAAATATTGTGTTTCTATCCTTTTCGGAGATTACGGCGAAGGAAAATGGAAAAACAGCATAGTGGTAAAAATACTTTCTAGCACTCGGCTGTCTAGCTAACTATTTCTAAAAACTTGCCTGTTTTAAAGAGTTTTATTTGAAAGCCATTGACATTGTAAGCTAAGAAAGAGATTGTGTTATCTTCCACCTTACATATATTAAGTAGACTACGCATCAGCTCGCACCACCATATACATCTTAAGCAGCAAAGGTTTTTGCACTTTTTTGTTGCAGTTTAATGAAACAATGTTTAGTTACATCCATACCGAATTCTAAATCATTCTTCCGAAAAAAATCACATAAAACCCCTACTATTTTAACAAACCAAATACCTAATCATTTTAGTAAATTAGTATGTGGTAAGAATGAACTGACTCACTCAATGTTTAACTCAATCAGGTACAAGCGTACTGAAAGTAGATAAATAAAGTCAACTCTCAAACGGTCTAGCAAACCAGACCGCATGTTTGTTAGTAATCACTCGCGCACCGACCCAATGAACGAACGATACTTGTTTATTATTCGAACAAAAATAGTAGACAAATGTACCTATGATGTGCATAGCTTGCTGGGTTGATAAGTATTAGAACAGAATGCTGGAATTATTTAATTTGTTACAGCTTTGTACGGAGGTGAACTGTTCTTGTTGATCTCTTGATCCTGGTATCGTAACTCAAATAATGAGTGAACATACTGAGTGGATACGTTTAAAAAGGTCAGATAGTTAGGTGTAAACATTTATTGTGGTCTAGATTGAAAGATACTGCAGCTAGCGAAAAACAGGGCTATTGACACTAACTATCGAATGTCTCAAAGTAATGAGCGCTAAAGCAGCGATGCTCTGGAATTTGCTCCGTTCCTCAAACACCTCTGGGTACTGATGGGTAATAGACAAACGTTATCTCTTACCATCGCGATCAGGAGAACGTTTGATATTTTATTCCTAGCCTATAATAAATAATTAAGAGTGGTTATTATATTATGTTAAATAGGCCAATGCTACAGTACTAAGTTGTGCAAATAAACCCAGAATCTCTGGGTATCAGTTTAATCGCATAAGATGCTACATTAATCGTTCAAATATATCTCCGCAAAAATGTACAATGTTAAAATAGAATTAAAACCTCGACGAGAAAATTTAATGCTGCAATCTGTTTAAGTGCCGAGATATTAAACGACAAAAAGTTCCATAAAACTGCTTGTGATACAGATCCTTGAGATACAATTTAGCCAGATGCTTTATGAAAAGTTTCGCGAAGCCATTATGCTGATATGATGAAATTACATTGTGCCTTAGAGAGGAACAAACAAATAGGTAGAAAAAATATAAAAAACTAGGTATGATCTAGGGTTTCACGTAGCTTCTTCTATAATATACTACTTTTTTTTTAAGTAAAAATTAATGAAACGGACTAAAAGAATAATTTGAAAGTAAAGATATTTTTTTTACAAATAAAAATATTTTACATAAGTCACCTGATGTGAAGTGATGATGTGGTCGAAAATTGTATCACACTTAGCCTGAAATAGAGCTGGCTCTAAAGTGAGACTGCCAGAACACACCGGAGAGTGGTAGCTAGCCAGCCGAGTGCATTTTCTCATCACACCGTTACTTAACTGGATGAGCTGGGTGAATTTACTCGTATATAGAAAATATTGTTCTTCTGAAAGCCCTGTTGGTTCATTGGTAGTATGTTTGCTTCCAGAGCCGAAGGGCGTGGGTTCGATTCCCACCCAGGACAAACAGTTTGTGGTATAAACAAATGTTTGTTCTGTGTCTGGATGTCCTGTATGTATTTACAAAAAAAAGTATTTAAGTATTCTGTCAGTTATCTGACTTCCATCACACAAGCTTTGCTTAGTTTGGGGTCAGATGGCGCTGTGTGCAATGTCCTACGATATATATTTATTTATTTTTATTTTATTCTTTACATTCAAATCATTGTTTTATTTGTGAAAAGACAACAAATTACTTTGTAAAATTTAAAGGTATCGCCCACAGGGTAAACTAAGCGTGAAGAGATTATACGGCTGCAGGTCTCTTTGCTTTGCATGACTATTATCTTGTCGTATGAGAGGATTTCAAGCAAAGCTTATACGATATTATACTAGGCTAAAATACGATATGACAAAAAAGTGAACAAAATAAGAATGGTTTACTTTTGCAAAGTGGATGACATGAGAGTAAATTACATGTGAAGTGAATAATAAATAGAAAATAAATAAAATAAAATACGTTCGTACATCTTCGACCACACCGTCACTTAACATCAAGTGAGCTGTGGTCAAGCCTAGCCTGTCAACCGTAAAAATCTACGAGGAAAATGGACAAGATAGGAAAGTCATGAAAAATGGTCAAAATAGGAAAGATGACGTATTAGGAAACGAACCAAACTTGAAAGTGGACATAACAGAAAAGTGGACGTCTCAGGGAATAGACAAAACAAGAAAGTAGACCATGTTTTCTTAGCGGAGCTTTAGACTGAATTTCTTTTACAATCAATTCCTCGTGCTTGTGTATGTTAAACGTAGCAGCCACATTCGGAATAGAAATATGATTCGGATTTCAGTTAGATACATTAATTCGCCTTGATTGAATTTGGGGATATTATTTCAGTTACCTGGAATTTCTAAGCCTCGGGGTAAGACGTCTTTGAATTTCGTGGAATTTGCCGAGTTAAATAACTCTATTTTCTAGAAACGTGAAACCGAGTTTTAATGGAAATAAATGCTTGATAGAAAAAATAACACTCCATGGGGTTTCCTAACGACTACACATTATACCAGTTAAATCAAATGTGAAATATTTAGATATATTCGTATCATCAAACGAAAACATATCTTTGATGTGACTGGCCTTTTTCATAACAACATAATAATATGTACGTACCATTGAGCGCCTTTGGCTTTAGAAAATTGGAACGTCATACAAATCTGATAATTACAAACATTCCAACTTGTTTTTAAGACTCAAAAAAGGTCCATTCTCAATTAGACTGTATATTTTTTTTGTATGTATGTGACGTGATCATTTCGCCAATAATGAATCGACTTTGATGACTCTTTTTTTGCTTGGTAGATCGTACTTTAGATATGGTCCTATGGGCACTTACTTGTTTGAACAACTTCGGTATCATGTTTGTTTGCCCTGTTAGCTCATTTGTTAGAATATCTTCTTCAAGAGCGTAGGTCGTGGTTTCTAATCCCGCCAGGACAAACATTTATGTGACGATAAACTTTTGTTCTGTGTCTGGGTGTTCTTCATAGATTATAAGTAGGTATGTATTTATAAAAAAAGTAGAGGTAAGTATTCTATCAGTTATCTGGTTCCCATCGTACAAGTTTTGCTTAGTTTAGAGCCAGATGGAGTTACGTAAAATGTCCTACGATATTTATTTATGTGTTTTAACGCGGCGTGTGTCAGATGGTTTCCGACAAGTCACGAGCATCCGTCATCGTGTTGTTCGCGTGTCAAGCCGATACAAGGCTCAGAGAGGGCAATGATTTGGAAACGCTTATCAGTGATTCTTTTTATCTGTACACGACTTTTGTAGTCTTCATAGTATACTTGGCGAGGTTGAGAGCTTGGGGTATACTAAACCGAAAGGGGTTATTGTAATTTTTTTTTTAAATGCAATATTAATGAGACGAGCAAGACGCTCTCCTGATGATAAGAGTGTACGTCTCTCTATGACCATTGCAACGATACACAGAACATTATGTAGTAAACAAAGCCCAGGGCGTCGCTGTTTTGGCGCTCAGAATCAAAATCAGAATAAGGTTTGTTGTATCACTGTGTACAAAGATGTAGAACACAGTAATATTTACACACTACTGCTTGGCGGCAGAATACCTGGTACTACCTAGACGACCTCATGCTAAGGAAATCTGTGGTAGATTTATTTCACTATTTCATATTAGTAAGTATCATAAGTAGTAAGTATTTCACTATTATAAACTGATCTGGTTTTTGTACCATTATAAATTGATCTGATCCATTCATGGTAACTCCATACATTTGCTTAAAGCGAGTTTTTGAAAAAGCTATTCTTTTTAAGTATTCAGAATTATTATCCTCATAGTAAAAGTGATTAATAATAACAATGACACCCTTCCTGTTAAGTATACCCTAAGCTTATAACCGTATAAATACTATAATCAAGGCGAACTGACATTGTAGTTCACGTTACGATGAACATGAAATGCCCGACGACCGTTCGACCGGTTTTCTAATAGAACCAAACCTGAAAATAATAAAAATACCAGCTGTTTTTTTATACGAAAATGCTTTTCGTCCTCGATGTAATCTACGGAACAGCTTTTTAACGATTTCTCCATTAAAGATTGTTTACAACGATGAGTGAAATTATGTTACCCCAGAATGTATTTGCCTGTAGTTAGTAACAATTCCCTACTTCAAAGTACTTGGTTATCGTAGTCTTAAAATCCCACTTCGCAATCGCCTTCTTCTGTGGTGCATGAAGATTATGAGAAAGAATATACATATGTTCCAAAACATGTCTAAACAAAATTAGTATGCTTCGTCAAAGGGCAGCGCTGTTTAAGAGTGCAATAGAAATGGGCCCAACATATTTTTTTTTTTTTTTTTTTTTTTTTTTTGTCCAGGGAAAATACTTTGTGTATACCACCGACCCTGGGGCGGGCACGGTGGTTATGTGGGACCCTCCGTCCTAATGACGGCCTACCCACTAAAAACCCTGGAGTGTTCCACCTCGGCGCTTTGTGTCGAGGCTGCGGGCACGCTTTCGCACTCTACCGCGGCCTCGACAGCGCTTGTCCTCGCGGACCCGCCTCGGGGAGCCTAAGCTCACCCCGCAACAATGACGATGTGTCCGAACACCCGACACATCGTCATCCACCTCGGAGACCAAACCAGCAAATGGGCGTCGGACAGCCCAACATATGTCCGAACCAGTGTTAGTATCGGAAAGCGTGTAAGGGTATAATTGTTATTTTTTTTAGAGCAAGGGCTCTCTATGTGCAATATTAATAAATATTATTATTAAATGTGATATTGTATTAATAAGCGATATTTGCTAAAATAAATTTGACATAAATAATATCTACCTATAGATAATTATAAATAGTTTTAAATAAGTGAAATGAAATTATATGTAGATTATGTATAACTAAGTACCGACGTGTTTTGTGGCAGCACTATTTTTACGTGAGAATGATCCATTGTGCCGTAAGTATTCGTCTTTTCTTTTCCCTAATGGATTCGTTTGTACTTAACGAGGAAAAACAGCTGCGTTGTGTCCATAAAATGACGATCCTTCCAATTTCGCGGAGATCTTTGATTTAGTTTAAAGCTCCCGGAAGTGGTACTGAATCAGAAAGTAGGATAAAGGAGGTAAATTTGACCGAGAAAAAGAAAATATAAAAGATAATCAAGACAAAAGTTGGTATTGCTCTCTTGACTGTCAAAGTCAGTAGCTCCAGTTGTCAGGATCTTTTCAGATTCTTGAACTTAAATTAATTAAAAAAAACTTGAGTTTTATTGACTTAGCTTGTAATATTTTGATACAATACAAAAACTGAATTAATTTGTTTTCAGATATGAGATACTTACATTATTCAAAATGTTTTATTCTTTTATTTTTGTCTTTTTTTACATTATCCATAGACATTCCACTTCTAAGAATATACTGACATTCGAGAATGGTTCGAGTTATTATTGTATTATGTAATACATAAAACAATAAATACATTTGTATCTTCAAAATTGTGTACTAATTATATCATTAGACAATTATTACTCATAAAAAGTACCTAAATGCCCCAAAATTTAATAACATACAGTTAAACAATTAGATAGGTACATGTACAATTGTAGATACAGCAACGGCTCAATTCAGACACATTTTAAGATTCTCGAAATAACTTTAATGAACTTTGTATTATATTGATTAATAACTCTTATAGGTAATTGTTTATTTTTTTATACATAATTATATAACAATAAACACACAAATTTATTATTATTATTAAATTAACTTCCCGATTTAACTTCCCTCTTACACAAAAACACAATAAAGATTGAATTTAAACCGATGAAAATTTATAGAGACCGACCCATTTGCGTTGTCTCTAGATTAAACCCAAAACTAGTTAGAATCATCCAAGCATGCTTGCGGTATTGCCACATCCATGGAAAATAAATGTAAATACATTTTCTTAATTTATAAATCTTTGTAAGTGTATCGTGGTACTTTCCTACGCCATTTATCTCCGACAAAGTAAACAGACAAATCCCCAAAGCACTATCATCATGCAATCCAAAGATTACGTCTCTCGATTTGACAAACCGTCTCTCAGTTCCGTTCGTAGTCACATTCGAGGCGAAAATGGAGAAATATATTCACTTTCACTCCGGAATCGTACAATAGATCATTGAGATGGGCTCCTACTTCCTTTAAACCCCATATTCGTCGGTCGTGGCCCAATGGCGCAGAAATCGCGAGGCCCCATCTCAAGGCGGGATTTGGACTTATTGAATTTTTGGGTACGCGATATTTTCCGCACCGAATGAAAGGATGCGGTAGGTATGTAATGGCCACATTTACTGTTATGGAGCCTCTGGAATGTTACGAGTGCTCCGTGACGTGGACGAGAATGGATTGAGGACTATATCAAAATAGAGCGCCAACAATTTTGTGGCGGGAAGCTGGTATTTTGCTTCTTTGATCTATTGCATATGATCATTGATCGTTGTGTAAATGACAACTTATTTTTGATCATGTTATACAACCTTAATCTAATTAACGTGGTACGATTTCCATACAAATAATTTTTTGTCATTTATGGACAAATGGAGCATAATTTTACAGCCAAATCACAGCTGAAGCGGTGAACCATTGATTATTTCACAGTAAATATGCACATAGACTAAACGCACTAGGTACTAAAAGAAATTATTACATTTACATCAAGGTGGTAGGTACGATTTCCATACAAATAAATTTTTGCCATATAAGGACAAATGGAGCATAATTTTACAGTGAAATCACAGCTACTGGCATTTACTTTGGTCTTTAATTGCAGTAAATCACAATTGCTTGAATAAAACAGTAGATTATTAGCATAAAACCAAATTCATGAATGATTTATGAATTTATGATTTTTTAATAAAACAGTATATTATGCTTATAATCTACCGTTTCATTCAAGCAATTGTGATTTACCGCAAATAAATACCAAAACAAATGCCAGTAGCTGTAATTTCACTGTAAAATTATGCTCCATTTGTCATTATATGGCAAAAAAATATTTGTATGGAAATCGTACCACCTTAATATAAATGTAATAGTTTCTTTTTGCACCTAGTGCGTTTAGTCTATGTGCATATTTACTGTGAAATAATCAATGGTTCACCGCTTCATGGTCGGTGTTTCAAAGACTCGAACGAAACGGATCGAATCTACCTTCATTGTTCGAACTGCTAAACAATGGAATTTGTTGTCCGAGTGTTCCCTGATAGATACAATCTGGGTGCCTTCAAGCCGCGAGTGAATCAGTTTCTTCTAGGCAAGCGTGCTCCACCGTAAACCGCATCTTAGCTTAACATCAGGCGAGTCTTACTTTACACGCACATATATACCTACATTAAAGTAAGTACGCATAAGTTCACTTTTTAATTTTTACATGCGCAAAATATTTTACATAAATTGTTATATCAAAAGGTGATACGAAAGAGTTTTTTGTCCAAGCAGTACTTAAACATAACAACTTCGACCAAGACGAGTCAAGAGGAAATCTCAGGACCGATCTACGGAGCACTATCACGATGAGAATTTGAGTAAGCAACCGTTATTCAACAGCCTAATTTCAACCTTATTTTGAATGTGATATAGTTGTGTTTATCGACAAACTGTTAATGTATAGAGAACTCAACTTAGTGCTTACTTCTTCATTTAAGTAATGGAGCGCTACGATTTCTTATCGAAGCTTTATCGTTGAGATATGTCTTGTTACGAAGATTCTTGTTATCCCCATATATATATTTTATTTTAGCTACTGGTTGGTTTGTAGGCAACTAAATAAAATGTTATTTTTAATTACCACCGAGCCAGCTGAATGTTTCATTAGTTTAACGAAACCACAGCCAGTGCGCTATTACGGACACAATAAAAACAAAATTCCCCTACTTTATGATTTGTAAACACAGAAACAGCGGTTATACTCCAATCAACTCTTGACCCGGAAACCTTGTTCGTTCATTCGTTCATTTCGGTCTCTCGTTCACAACTCGGATATAAATCTCATAATATTTTTGAAGCGCGAAACGAGGCAATTGTTGCCAGTTCAGTTGCAGTTTAAACATTGAAGCTTCATAAATCTACGTAAGAATAACTGCGTAACAATAACATGTCATGAATGTTGCTTACTACGTGACTTATGGAATTCTAGAATTTATATATAGCCCGCAGAAAATAGAAATGATAGTTTGATCCGTTCAACTGTTAATATTGCAACTGTATTACCTAGTCTTCGACCAGTGTGTGTTACCAGTGACGACTTATGACGCTGAAACGTGGTCTCTAACTATGTGCCTTCATGGTAAGCTCAAACTAGCACAACGAGCTATGGAGAGGGCTATACTCGGAGTTTCCCTGCGAGATCGAATCAGAAATGAAGAGATCCGTAGACGAACTAAAGTAACCGACATAGCCCAGAGAATCAGCAAGTTGAAGTGGCAATGGGCAGGGCACATAGCACGCAGAACTGATGGCCGATGGGGCTGCTAAGTTCTGGAGTGGAGGTCACGAACCGGCAAGCGCAGCGTAGGACGTCCACCCACAAGGTGGACAGACGACCTAATAAAGACCGCAGAAACGCGCTGGATGCGAGCCGCTTCCAACCGGTATTTGTGGAAGTCAATGGAGGAGGCCTATGTCCAGCAGTGGACGTCCTACGGCTTAGTTTGATGTTGTGTGAAATGTGCTACAATAATTATTTATTTTTATTACTAAGAAGTTAGATGTAACTTCTATGATTATCATCACACCCGACACCAACCTAAATGTAGGTTGAAACAATTTTAACGATATAATTTAACCTAATACCTACTGTATGTCAGTTCTTAATAATAAGTTAACTGTAATGATCTGAAAATAATTTAGCTGTTGTTATAATTAATAATATACGTTACAACACACAGGAATGTGAGCATCAATCGATGTATCCCGGTAAACAAATCTGTTTGTATGTTGCAGAACTTCCAACCGGGTCACGGTTAATGGACTGAGGAAATGAGATGTGATATATTTATTAGGGAACATCATAACAAAGTAAGTAATCAGAATTTCATACCGACTCAAATATGTAGGAGTATCAGATAAGTTAAGGTAAGCTCTATAGTTTGAAGGGATTGATTGACCTACGATGTTAGGCATTGTGTTTTTGGCGGGAACGCGGAAGAGTCGTGTCGCTGCAACACCTATATAATAAATAGCATAGGACATTACACACAGCGCCATCTGACCGCAAACTAAGCAAAGCTTGTACTATGGAAGTCAGATAACTGATAGAACACTTAAATAGTTTTTTTTTTTGTAAATACATACGTACTTATAATATATACGCTATACAGTACACCCATAGAACAACAAAATTTGGATCATATTTGGATGTTTTGGTATGTAATACAGTGGTAATCTATTCTACTTATATCAATCGTTGAAAGCCAAAAAAATGATCTAAAAGCAAGAAAAGTTAGCTGAAAATAACAAAGGTTACATTATGCTTTGCAAAACAAAACCAAACATAAATACGGAAGATAAATATCACATGGAGACACGACATTGGAGGAAAACAACACAAAGACTGACAACAAATTCCCGCTTATTTACAACATAATTACGCGTGTATTTGTATTGTGTTTTGAAAAATTCATAACTCTCCCGTGAGAACGCATCCGCAAATATGTACGCAGCTAATGGAATCTGAAAGCTCAGAAAGAACAGATATGTCATTTTAAACCCGTTTTGTAACGTTTATCCCAAATTGGTTGTTGGGTTTAGTGTTAGTGAGGTAATTTTAAAAACTGTTTTACAAGCTATAATAGTTACTTCGTAAACCGAAACTTAAAAATACAGAAGAGTAAAATACGATTTGATTCCATTTTCTTCATGCGTATTGCTAAACAGAGTAATTTACTGACCGAGTGGGTGTTCCCCGATAGTTACAGTCCGTCTTTAAGTCTCTGAATTTAAGCAAGTGTGCTCCATCGTAGACTACATCTTTCCGCAAAACTTTACAGTTAATTGAAATATTATAATTTTTGAGTTTGAATTTAAGCAAAATCTGTCAAGTGATATTTATTAAAACATTCAAGTGTTCTATATGTGTTCATTGGTTTTTGTCCGCTTTTCAGACTGCTGAAGTGCGACGGATCTGTTTGATATACGCATGGATGTAGACATGAATGTAGCGATGATAGCTCGCACTATCGGCCTGCTAGCTACCACCCTCAAGTTGAAAATCTGCCGCCAAGCATCGAACAGTAATTCCATTCCAGGCTACGTGTGCTTACCATCTTCGGCCACACTTTCACTTAACATCAGGTGAGTGTTCAAACAATTAAAAAAAGATTAAATTCTTGCATTTTTTTTTATTACTGTTGCAAGCAATCAATAAATTACTTACGTGGATGTCATGACAATAATATCAAAATTACGAAATGTTCTTAAAAAACCTACACGATGCAACACCATGCGCTATAATATTATATTAACTGTACCATATCCTGAAATCATGGTATTCTACGATCCAGAACGGAACCGATTTATCCCGGAACTCTGTAAAAATACGAAACGCAAACACGGCCAAATTGCTGCCGTCGCGGTCGCGTACGGTCAATATTTATGAATTCCACCGACAGTGCTTCATAAAAAAATACTTGAGAACGTACTTGAATTCGCACTTCTATTAATATCACTATGTAAACTTACTTCTGCTCGCGTTTGACCATACCCTGCCTACACACGAAGATAGAGAATATCAAGATAAATAAGATAAGTTTAATTCTCAGAAGGAGTACAGTATACAGAGAATCTTTTCGCTCTATACAATGATCTTAGTACTTCTATTTCTATGTTACATAAAAGTTCAAAGTATACAATGGTAATCATTGGGCCCTAAATTACCTAAGTCTTATCTTTAAGTATCTGTCGCAGAACCGATAACCGCTGGGGTAGACGAGTTCTAGAGTGGAGACCGCGTATTGGCAAGCGTAGCGTAGGACGCCCTGAGACTCGATGGAGTGACGATATACGTAGGACAGCTGGCGGTGGATGGAAGCGAAAAGCCGAAGATCGGGCTGAGTGGCGTGTCTTTGGGAGAGGCCTATGTCCAGCAGTGGACTAATATAGGCTGATGAATATGATGATGGGCCCTAAATTAAGCACAAGGCTTATGTGTTGAGCCTGAACAAAATATTAAATAAGATTACTTAAAATAGCATAAAAATTAAGCACAGCAATTTAGCACTTAGAGTGTGACAATGCCTGGCATAACATAAAAATAACTATCCTCCCTTTTTATCCCGAAAAAAAAATTTTTTTCGCTGCTGTTTTTAATACTACAAATGTGAAAGTTGTAATGTTTGTTATAAAATCACGCAAAGATGGCTGAACGGATTTAGATGAAATTTGGCATGCATATAGTTAATACCTGGATTAACATATAGAATTCTTTTCATCCCAAGAAAATGTTAGAATCTTCTAGGATTATCAAAAAAATTATTACAGGACGTATTCACTTGAAATTTGGTATAAAGGTAGATATGTGTATTGTGTATTATGAAACATTATTCCGGAATAAAAGGTACCCTTTATATTAATCAGATCCATTCCAGGCTAGGTGTGTTTACCATCTTCAACCACACCGTCACTTAACATCAGGTGAGCTGTGGTCAAACACATACAGTCAAGAATAAAAAAAAAATCTGGGTTAATTAAGCAGCGAAAATTTATGATGAATGAAACTATTGCTCTTTTGTTACATGTTCATGATCTTCATTTCTCTCTGAATCCAATTTTTAACTCAGCGCAAACGAAGTCGTGGGCGCATAATAAATTATACTAATGTTGAATTAAAAACTTAGAAAAGGTAATCTAAAGATAAGAAAACTTTAACTAGTTATATTTTAAATCCAGCGAAGTTAAATGTAACTTCGATCTATTAACGCCACTATCTCTGGGACCAAATCCACTTAGTGTCCCATTAAACAGCATTAAGGTTAAAGTTATTGCCCATCCAAAACGAATTTGCGGTACACTCACATATACAAATTTACCTAACGTAGCGATGATAGCTCAGTGGTAAGCGCGGTCAGTTCACTGGCCAAAGAGCGTGGGTTCAAATCCTAACAATGAGCTTGAGTTACCAGCGAAGGAAAAACATCGTGAGGAAACCAAAGCGTGGTGGTGGTAGGGTACTTTATAGAACTCGGTTGATTAGCCCCTTCACTTCAAAACCTACTGCCAAGTACCTATTCCAGGTATACACTATACACTGCTCTACAGTTGAGCTGAGCAACGTGAGTGTTTGGACCGCTCTAACTAGTAGTACATTTACATTACTGTTGCTGAATTTTCGCAAGTCGTGACTGTTGCACATATACTCATATACTATTGCAAAAAATTCCTAAGTGACTCGAACTATCCGGAAAACACGGTTTCTACTTTATAAAGCTCCAACCAAAGTAATTAATGAATACAAGAAAATCAACGACATTTTAATACCTTATTATTACAACTCTAGCGTACCTTGTCTTAAAAAGCAGCGACGATTGAAACGTACTAGAACAAGAGTGCTCCTAGTATTTTTATTAGGTTTACAATAACAATTAGCAAACCTAATTGAAACAATAACAACAAAGAACACATTATAAGTTTGCTAACTCAAACATTGCACTCATCACTGCTGAGATTGCAGAGCACTAAAAAGCGCGAGTGTAGGCTTACAAGCAAATAATTTTATTTATGTACTTTGCGAATAGCAAAATACTGGGTTTATTTTCCTTTGGTTATGGCGTCGCATTTTAAGCATTTGCCAGTACCAAGTGTTTTATATTTTCAAGTTTCAAAAGTTACATAAGTTGCGTCGTAGCTATAGTTATAGTCAAAATCCAGTCTTGGTCAAGTACAGTCTGTGTCAGTCCGCCCAGTCATGCTTTAGTAAAGTAGTGGCAACTTTACTACAAAGCTTCGATGGAGTTTTGGAAGCAACACGAAAACTCATGTTTCACCACAATATATCATTTTCCCACACTCGCGCTTGTAATTCGGCACTTTATGAATAAAACACCACCATTTTTATGCATGAACACTCGAGAAACCACTGGTTTTGGAAAAAAAAATACAACGGGGCGACACGACTCTTTCCGCGATCCCGACAAAAAACCAAATACAGGGTGGTAAATTATTAAAATCATTATTTCCGAGTAACACGATCCTAATTATACAAGAAATATAATAAAAGCCGTCACGCCCACGTCTATTCAATTAGACACATCACGAACTCAGGTGAGTCCTTGAATAACTTTTAGGTAACTTCGGAGCTCGAGAGAATGTGAATATTAAAGCCGCGCAAGTGTTACTTTCGTGCAAGAGATTATAATACGGGGGACGATTAAATTTTACAACGTTTTGCGTAGGCGAGGTAGAATAGCACAATTCACCGAATGTACCCAAGACGTCACACATCTAACGTTCCCTACAATGATTCATGTTGCTCATTTTCGGAAAAATCAAAAACAGCTGATTGATTTCGTACAAACATTTTAACTTCACATGAAATTACGGCAGCCTTGTCTATAACTTAACTTCTACTCTCACCTAAGTTCGATTTGCAAGGCACTACGTAAAGTCGTACACATCTCTGTTTATCTAAGTTATATGTTAATAATAAGTTGTAGTTCGTAGCGATGATAGCTCAGTAGTTAGCGCAGTAGGTTCGCATGCCGAAGGGCGTGGGTTCAAGCCCCAACAATGAGCTTGAGCTGAGCCACCACTGAGCCATCGTCACTATAATTATTTAAAATAACATGTCTTACTGTTTAGCTTGTCGTTATACAAACCTGCAGATATTACATCTGCAAGATTGAGAGCACTTCAGGTAGGCCAAGGTTCCTATAAATAACCTCCTAGTCATTCCCAACGGGAAAAATCAGATAGTCCGATAGCAGGGCGGCCTATCTATTGAACCACAGGCTAAATAAACTCTATTGAGTTATGACACTTCATATCCAGACAGCTGACTCTATCTAGCTCATTGTTTCTGTCCTTGTCTGTCCATTTTACAATATAATTACGATACCCAAGACTGATTAATATAAAGAAAATCCTGGGCATCGTTGCTTTAGCGCTCATTAATTTATTCTATGCTCATTCATTCTTAACCCTATAATATTTCTGGTTGCAGTACCCTTCAAACTGAACACAGTAATAAATTTTGACAGCCCTGTTGGTTTATTGGTAGTATGCTAGCTCCAAAATCTGAAGAGCGTGGTTTCGATTCCCACCCAGTATAAACATTTTGTGATACAAATAAATGTTTGTTCTGTGTCTGGGTGTTCTGTATTTATTATAAGTATGTATTTACAAAAAAAAAAAATTGTAATCTATAAGTTATCTGACTTCCATAGTACAAGCTTTCTAAGCTTTATTTAGTTCTGCATCTACTACCTGGTAAACAGTGCGGCAAGGACTGATTCTTTACATTATCTGATTTTAATATGTACAATTGTAATATTAATTATATTTATGATTCCCGACCTTATTATTTGCTACTTGACTAACCCACCAGGTTAAATGCTTTCTCTTAACATTTACAAGTATTACAAGACCAAAGAATAGTTCGTTGTCAATTAATTTATTTATTCACACGTTTTATATACCTAACTATCGAAATATAACTTGCCATTGCAAACCTACGAATATTGACAACTTTAATTGAATTTATAGTTCTACAGTACATGAAATGTCAAAGCGTATTTATTTTTTAATTTACAAAACGTAGTTTTGTGCCCGTTTGAGACAGGATTTTCTACCTCCGCCCCAATCCCCAATCTTCATTTTTCGGCAACATTTGACAGCTGTCAATATAATCCTGTCGAAGTTTTTCTTTCAGATAAAAGTTTGACGTTTCAATTTGAGGCTGCTGGAACACACCGTTAGGTACTTTGCGATACATTTTCAACTTAAAGGTGGTAGATAGCCTGCCAAGTACTAATCCCCACCACCATGCTATGATTTCGTCATGATTTTTGACTTCCCTGGCAGCTTAAGATCATTGTTGGGAATTGAACCCTCGCCCTCCAGCGTGACAACCAACACCGCTGACCACTAAGCTATAATATATATGTTTACCTTATCTAACTGATTTCAGTAAATTGAAACTATCTCGTATCTTGTTACTTTATCAAGGGATTAGCTCGATCTTCGGATGAAATCTGAGGTTACAGAACTATTTTTTTATTTTCGTAACAAAAACATTTTCTTCGCTTTTCCGATTCGTAAAATATGACCACTTAATGTCAAAAGCCGGCGTCGAAGGTTTTTAATGTGCAAGTGTCTTTGGTGAGAAAGTGGATTATTATTTTTACGGTAAAACTTTCGAATATTTTAGGAATGCATTTTATATTAAGTGTATGAATTCGAAAATAAATTACTCAGCTGCCACTTTTCCCAATATTTGCCCTAAGCATCTGCATTGCTAAGGTTTCAAATGTTAATAATAAATAATATTACGGTAAAAGACACCACTCACTCACTTAACATCAGGTGAGCTGTGGTCAAACACCTGCCTAGCCTGTCAACACTAAAAAAAAAAGTCAGTAATTCAAAGTACCTGTATAGATTCAATCAAGTCAAATCTACGTGTTTTACGTTCTCATTTTTGTTCGCTTTCGTTTTCACAGTTCGGCCACATTCGGTGGTCATTTTCAAGGAATCGAAGAAAAAAAGTAGATAGGCACCGAGTGTTCTTTATAAGTCCATAGTATTGCTTATGATGTTGTAACAACATTTTGGCTTCACCCGCTTCAGAGGAAGCCAAAATGCTGTTAAAAGTATATAAAAGTAGTGAATAAGTTATAAGTTAAAAAAATGTAGTTTAGTGTATTACGGGGGTGACATAGTCACGGCGTGACTAAGCCCCATTAAATTAATAAATAAAGATTAAAAATAAAAAAAAAATCTTTATAAGTAAAACAAAAATAGGTATGTCATGACGGCGTCAGTTTCTATAGTGTAACACTTTTAAGGTCGTTTGAGTATCTTTTTCTAAATCGTACATATCTATTTTAATTATCAGTTTCTTTTAAAACGCGTTTTGGAGACACGCTTACCACCCCTTCCTACCCACCATACACCACAATTATCTATCACCCGATCGACGTCGATACAAATAGTTTACCAGATATTGTAATTTCCATCAATGAAAACAATAATTGTCCTAATCCATTTCATAAAAAAAATGTACGCGTGTGTTAACAGAATTTTTAATCAATACCAACCTACGACGACTCCAAGCCATTTTCCCATTATTTATTTCTTTTCAGCAAAGAACGGTGACATCTTTCAGAAGATCATGCATAGACGTATAACCGGTACATGTTTAGTGTATACGTCAAGCTATTTTCTCTGAACATAACAAAAGAATATCATGTCTCGATTCGACAAGGTGAAGCGAGGCGTTATGCTTCGGAAAAATTGAGATAGAAAAATCTTTGCTCAAAGAGAATGTGCGAAATCTAAGTAAACAATGAAACAACGGTTCTGGCAAAGCGGGTTAAACCGATCGTGAAATCATACGATTGCAATTTCAATAAGCTGTATTGTTTCTGTAATCTAGACAAGAGTATAACTTTGTTGTGATGCTTGTATACATTGCCCAAGTAAAAAAATAACACAATTGATTTCATTTCTCTATCTCAGAAAAATAATACACTGGTACGATTTTTATGATACGAGTACGGCGTCAAAAAATGAAAGGAATCCACTGAGTTCACAGTTGTGAAATATTTTTTCAATCGGACAAAATTGGTGCAAAATTGCTTCATATTTTTAAGCACAGCTTTGTAGTTTAGGAGATAATAAATACTGTCCTGATAACTCATTCGGTAGTAGCTTTCGCTTTGCTTCCTGATGTGTGGGGTGTAGAAAATACGGTACACGAAGCAAAGATACTACCAAGTGAGCTACATGGATAGAAAAGAAGAGTACAATTAGCTTCTTTCGGTTAAAAAATGCCGTTGTTATAATTATTATTATTATAAATAAGAAAATCTATTATAGCAAGATGTAGGAATTTTGTAAATACCAATAAATTGTGCAAAAACTGTAAATAAAATGTATTATTCAGTATATCGTCTCGATGCTCTCAATTTGTTTCCAGTTGGGAGAGAACCCACGACAGCCTTGAGTTATTGCGGTTACCTCACCTTCGCGAATTTTGCCTTTTGCCAAGCGTGACTGATTCTAATATTGTTCTAGTTACCTAGAGCTTTTCCGAATCAGTCTAGTTTTTATAAACTGCTTTTTACTTTTTGACATGATGACGAGCAATTAAATTTTTTTTTTTTTTTTTTTTTGTTTATTTCTCTGGTAACAGGTTAAGTGTTTAATCACAACTCACCTCATGTTAAGTGCCGGTGTGGTCGAATACAGTAAGCACACCTGTAATTATCATTATTTTATACTCTATTCTATTTCTATACTTTCTAGTATTCGGCTGGCTAGCTGCCATCCTCACGTTGAAAATCTGCCGCCAGCATCTAACGGTGTGTTCTGGCAGCCTCACTTGAGAGCCAGTTCCATTCCAGGCTAGATGTGCTTTACCATCTTCGAGGACACCGACACTTAACATCAGGTGAGCTGTGGTTAAACACATAGTCTGTCAACCTTAAAAAAAAGTTATATATTTTTTTCTTTACTGACTATTTCTACTGCGTCTTTTTTATTCTCCTCATAAGGATACAAGTGACGGCAGCCATTTGTGTAGTTTTTCCAAGACATTTTGTATTTTATTTTTCCATTTACCATTGTTTTTCCTGGAACTAAATCGCTCACAAAATCCATTTATCTATATCGTCACGGACGATATCACAGGCACCCGTTGTGAAACTAAACTGCTAAAGCGGATTGTAACTTGGAACTATACAAAGGATTTCTTAAGGGACTGCTAATCTGCGTTCTGGCTCCTAGCCAATGTTCAGTGAGATTAGAGCTGCCGGGATCGAGCGGGCGACTCCTGGGGCCTACCCCGATCACGAAAATTGTCACTTCAATGTTACATCAAATTTATCTTGTTCTTTTGGCTTCCGTTCTGGATGCAACTTATACAGAGTGCTTCAGAATTAAATTGAGGAATTGGCTATCAGAGACCTTCTTTTGTCACTTTGACAATTATTTTAAGAGATTCTCAATTTTAATTAAAAATATAATTATATTATATAATTGTCATTTTCACACTTTTAATGTTATTATTGACATGAATTATAATATGACTTGTAACTTTGGTGTTATTAATAAAACTACTAATAAACTATTCTATTGTATTGTATTGCAGAGAAAGAGATAGGCAATGATAGCTCAGTGATTAGCGCTGCTGTATCACATGTTTGAGGGTGTGGATTGAAACCCAACAATGAGCTTGAAATGTTGGTGAAAGAAAACATCGTGAAAAAAAATCATTGGACAGCTGGTGGTAGGGTTCTTTCTAGTACTCGGTTGGCTAGCTACCACTGCTTACTGCAATAAATAAATAACGGAAAGAGAATGCGAGTAGTGGCAGTGGCATAGAAATATTTGGATGACAGGAGAGTAAATTAAGTTTCGGCAGCATATTTGGGTAATCTTTGGACTCAGTACCTCCAGTTTTTTTCAAACTGGAGGTCCTGAGTTCGTATCTCATGACACGCACCTCTGTTTTTCTAAGTTATGTGTGTATACGTTGATAGAAATCATGGTGAGGAGACCTACACATCCCTAAAAAAGTTTACGAAGATATGTGAAGTCTGCTAACCTGCACTTGACCAGCGTTGTGGACTACAATTTACCCGTATTGTAATGTGAAAAGGCCCGCGCCCTACTATGTGTCAGATTAAAAACACAGTGCTGATTTAGAGAAGAGGAAAATTGTGATGAGGAGTCAACGAGTAGTAGATACATTTTAAGATATAAATGCATTTGAGATTGTGGTACCCCCCTGATCTGCGGCCGTGATTAAGTCCTAGCGACTGTTGCGGTAAACATTTAATGGTCAGACGACATGTCGGGTCTACAAATTACTGTCAACAGATCACTGAACTGATTCTAATGCAGTTTAAGATTTAAATACCTATTCAGTGAATTTATTATCGCGTAGTTCACAATTTAAATAGCTTCTAGTGTGCCTCAAAATTTATACAGCTAAAGAACACATATTACTATCATTATATGTATAACTAGCGGCCCGCCCTAGCTTCGCACGCGTGCAATGCAGATACTAATGTAGTGCATGTATTATGTGTACATAATTATAAACCCTTCTCTTGAATCACTCTGTCTATATTGGTGAAAACCGCATTAAAATCCGTTGCGTAGTCTAAAAGATCTAAGTGTACAAACAGAGGGAAACGACTTTGTTTTATACTTTGTAGAGCTTTATAAGTTTTTTTTTTAATTGATAGATTTTATTACTTTGACTTGTGACAAGTAATTTAAAAAAACTATACTACTATAAAATGAACATGCCTTCGATATCGCTGCCGCGCGGTAGGGTTCCTAGTACGCTGGCGGCATTGCCCCGTTGTATTGCTAAGCTTAGCTTTTGAAGCTTATTTTTTTTTTAAATTACTTACACGTATTTAATTTAAAAAATTTTACACTGATGGACAAAAATTTATGATTTAGAATTGTAAAGTTAAAATTTGTATTATTATATGACATGATATTTCAAATTAAATTTAACTAGTCATGTTATATGTCGTTAATTTTCATTGTAAAAATGGATATCATAATTAAATAATGCTAATTGAACTCGGATAAACCATGCAAACAGTATGTATTGCACATCGATTGGGAAATCTAGGCGCAATTTTGTTTAAGTAATTTTTTTTATCTGAAAAACTGGCAAAGAAGCGATGGACCACCTGGTAAGTGGTCACCGCTGCCTATGGACACCTAGAATATCCGAGACATTATTAGTGTGTAAAACTATATAGATTTACATTGACCCTATGTTTGAAGCGAGGTAGCTCAAAATTCAGTGGAAACCCCGAATGTGGTAAGTCATTCCACATAATACAGGTGGGCGCAAGAAACGGTCGATTAAACCTCACTTGGCAACTCAACTTAATTTCAAAATTAAGGTTAACTATTTGAGACATTACTACAAGCTCGATTATTTATTATAGATCTCGAGGCACTTGAAAATAAGAGAAAAATACGTCATAAGCAAGCAAAGCTCCGCGTCAAAATTAAATCAACATGTTAGATGATAAACCGCTCCCCAAATTACATATGTGTTAGCAAAAGAATTAACGTATGATATTGTATCTGAACAAATATTACAAATACAGTGAAGAGGTAAGTTAAAATCCAAACGCAACAAGTTAGACCGTACTGACCCCGTAAAGCTTTTGTAAGCTGCGATTACACCATTCAATTATAACCACTATACGACCGGAAAGTAACCTTTTCCACCTTCTCACAAAAAGAAAAGTGCTTTTACCGACTCCCTTTGTACATTAATGGTAATTGTTTGAGCAAATGACTCGCTGACGGTAAAATGAGTTATGGAAGGTCTTAATGAGCTCCAAAGGTAATTTGTATATTGTATTGTTTTATGTGCGTTTGCATCATTAACCAAATTTTATAGCTTAAATATTTAAACTGAAATTTATACGAAACTTTTTGAATAAAATATTGTTTATTTAAAATTTGAAAAATTATACTAATTAAACATTTAAAAGAGCTTACCGCAAAAAATCCAGATTTTTATTTTTAAAAGTCCGAAAAAAATATTAATAAGAACACAAGTCTAACACGGTTGGAACACTTTGGAGTTCACTAGTCCACTGTAGGGCAGATTCGAGTCGCGAATTGTTGAGAGGAGCGTGGGCGCGACCGACTAGGGCGGCGGCGGCAGTTGCACTGACGTCCCCGCCCGCCCTGCCTCCCCTATACCTGTTACAGGTATTTGGTTTATCCAGAACTAAGTACTGCTATTGACGGACATATATAATTGATTTGCACGCGCATAATCACATTTAACCATACATATTGATCTTGTTAACGCAAAATTATGCGAAATTTTAATGTACGCCAATTCTCCCACACCATAAACAAAAGGAGATGCAAAGTGAACTGGCTAGGCAGATTTTGATTTTTACCGCAGTGTGTTGCAATATTAATGTAATTTTGGATTTTATTTTGTGGTATTTCACAAGCAGTCTTGATCATGATATTCTTTTCTGGGAGGTTATTGTAAGCTTCCCGGAATCTCTGGATCCATAAATTTTAGTCTAACGATAAACATTACGTCGCTGGTATAGTGGAGTTTGCCGAAATTCAACATATTGCAAATAGCTACGTCACTATAGATGATTTTTATCCGTCATCGCATATGATCTATTTTAAACTTCGGTGATTATTCACTTTATAATAACACTAAATCTGAAGTGCTTTTAGAAAAATCAAACTAAATTCGCTTAATTTTACTTAAAAGATATTACGTAATTACCGAGGTAATTAAAATTAATTCTTCATAAAATATCTGTTTATAATAAACATTTTTTTATTAATAGTAAGGAAAACAGTGTTTCGATGCTTTCTTAACTGTAATGTAAATATGGTACGACAATGATTGTAAAAAATTCAACGATGAAAAATAAGACAAACAGAATTCCGAACAAATATTTGAGAAATTCCTTCCATTTTTCCATTTTCCTCGTCTTTTCAATGAATAAGGAAAATAAACTTGTTATTTTGCTTCCATATGATTTTGCTGCGAAGTAAGTTAAAGTCTACCACAAAATGTACATTCTAACCGGAATTTCCACAGCTTGCTGTAAACTTTGCCGGCTGAATTTTTATTCAGCGCTGAAACCTCTCTTGTAATCACGCAACGCAGCGTCTATGGAGACTGACATTACACGTTCTGGTACACCCTGTATAAAACGAGTGACATACTGTTTTACTAGATGGTAAGCATGAGACCTCATTTGTGAACACGTACTCCATATTGATGAAAAACCAAAATTAATAATTTAAAGCTAAACGCCTAAATGCCAATGAAAAAACTTCAAATAAAATTGAACACCAAGGCACCTATTAATATTTTAACAAATATGGCTTAAAAAGCACAAAAGTATATTACGTCAACTTACTTATAGTACCTACTTTATTTGTGAGGTATTTTTAAACGACCTTTAACTTTTTTTAATGGTTGGCAAGTTAGTTGTTTGACCACAACTCACCTGATGCTATGTGACGGTATGATCGAAGATGGTAAAACACACCTGGCCTGGAATAGAACTGGCTCTCAAGTGAGTCTGCCGGAACTTGAGGGTGGTACCTTGCTAGCTTAGTACTAGAAAGTACCTACCACCATACTATTTGTTTATTCTATATTTTATTGTTTTCGGTTTCACAGCTGTAACACAGGATTACAACGCTATATAGCTAGTATAGCTTTCAACGAAACCCCTAAATTGAGATTTTTTGTAAATACTACATAGATTATTTTTACTGTGGTTAAATTAATTTAGAACTAATTTTGGTACAAATTTTTAATTATATATTACCTATATGCAAATAAATTACTATGGTTTTCTCACGATGTTTTCCTTCACCGGCAACTCAAGGTCATTGGTGGGGTTTGTACCCACGCCCTTCGACGTGTAGACCATGAAAACTCCAACCAACAATAACAGAAAAAAAATCAGCAAAGTGGTTTGAATCCGAGCGGTGTTAGCGGTGGTATCGCCGTACCCGTGCCCATCGTGTTGTAGGAACCTTTACATACGTCATCCCTGCCAAAAGCAAACCAATTTAAGAACTTAAATTAACTTACACTTAAAGATGCTTGTTCGCATATTTTAAGCTATGTATGTCCCCAGCTTGAACTACTCCTGGGGGTAAAATTGTACGACGCGAGTAAAACCTTCTCTGACACAGGGCAGAAAATCGCCTGCTTTAAATATTAAACAAAGGTTTAGTATTTTTCATAGATTTATATGTTATGTTTACAGTGAGTAACTGATTCGTTGGCTGTTCCGCGGAAGATTCTAGAATTTACTGGAAAAGTGTATTCTCAGAAATATTGTGAATCAGAAAAGGTGCCAAAGAGTACGAATAATGATAGAACTGCCTTTTACCAGATATTGTTTGTCTCATTTGTTCCAATTATTACTGAAGTGCTCAAAAGAAAGAAACCGCTATAGTAGTTTGGTTTGCTTTAAGTTTAAACTTTGTTAAGTTATTCAGCCTTCTTCTGATGGAGATAATAATACTTGGTGGTAGATCTCCCTAGTAGGAGGTCGTTTAGATAGGTACCTCCACAGCACCAGATATTTTGCTACCAAGCAAGTAAACATTACTGTGTTTCAGTTTGGAGAGTACTGTAGCTAGCGAAATTACAGGAATGTTAAGACTTACCATCAAAAGTCTCAAAGTTCTGTGTATCGCAGCAATTATCATAGACGTTATCTCTTGCCAATCAGGAGAGTGTCTCATTCGCGTCATTACTTTTACATAAAAAAAGTAAGCGATGATAAAATACACAGCTGTCAACGTTATGTACCGTACTCACTGTTCACTTATGTTCACTGCAATTAAACATAATAATGTTCCAGAAAACATTGCGATTGTCAACGTAAACATAAAAAAAACGAAAGTAAAAAACATCAGTGTATGTTAGTGTCGTGTATCTAATATATACTATATATATTAACACGTACACATACATACATAGAAACATGTGTTCCTGTGTATGTGTACATTTTTAACACTAAGGAGGCTTTTGGATTTTCATGTTTCAATTCCTCACTAAACGTAACGAATATTTTGAAAGAATGAAAGAAAACAAATTTATTTTGTAACATAGAACACAACAAAAATAACAACAAATAGAGACAAACAGTTACAAAATAGGGGCTCACCTCAGCGTAATACTGGTCATACTAATTTAGATCGTAGTTATCGATTGGTGTAATTATATATTGGATGCAGATGATTGATATGTAGCTGCAAAACCAAACTGTATCACCCAATTTTGTTATCATCAGTTTTTTTTTAATTGAACATAATCGGAGCAAATTTAAAGACGTATTCGCGTTAAAATCTTACCTCTACGTGAATCTGATTTAACATAAACATTAAAATATGTATAAGGTACAGCTCCGTTCCAACGCAAATAATGAATATTCAATCTCTATTGTGAACCAATACTCTGGAATCGATTTATTTCTCATGCGTGCTTTGTTTATTTGCAGATTATGTTTTTGTGATCCTGTCTGGTGCGAAGGCTTATCGCGTGATTGAATTATTCGATTACTTTCTATGTCTACTTTTCTCTAACCACTGAAATTTATGATGGACAAAGAGAGCTTATTTCTAGTAGGGTTTCTGTTCGTGAATTCTCGAATATGTCTTTTGTCGAGACGGGAAAAAACTCAACGCCTCGAGAACGCAAGTAGAAACCCTACTAGTATTAACTCCATGCGCTTGGTAACTAAAAAAACACGCAAATAAGACATAGGTACAATGCTACAATTAAAACAATATTATTGATAGTTAATTAAGATTTGTTTAATCGAAAAACTGTGATATTATTAACATAATATATCATAAATATAAAAGGCATTTTTAATTGAAGCATGCAACAAAATGTTTGTTTTGTTAGACAAATTTCTATAGTTTTCCAAATATGTACTACTAGTAATTATGTTAATTTATTTAATAACATTTTATTTAATTAAAAACTTACATTTGTGAACTAGCATAGACTCAATAATAATTATAAAAACGCAATCTACCCTACTCTTTCCTTTTTATATAGCCCTACTAAATATAGTTTGTTTAATTTATGGTTTGTTGTTGATTTGTTAATTAATGAGTGCAGTTCATGGTAGGTAACTAAAAATTTACCATTGAATAAAATTAAATTAGGACAGACATTTATGTGACGATAAATGTTCGTTATGTGGCCAGCCTGCCAAACTGACTTATGCATTTTTTACCAAATCGGCACATCACCAGAATGCATTTGTCCGCTAAAAATTGGCGTAGAACAATAATGCATTGGACCGGTTTCAAACAATAAGTATTAAAAAAAATTTAATTAAGTATTCTATTGTATCTGAAGGCTTAAACAAAGTAACAATTGATTAGCAATAACTCTAATAGAAAATACGATGCTATATGTCACGCTTATGTCAATCCCGTACATTTTTGTGACAATAAATATTTGTTACATTTCTGGTGTGCACAATAAAGAGTTTCTATGTATCTATAATAGACATCAAAATCTTGTAAGCTCAAACCTACGAATAATAATAGTCATTCGTAGGCTCAAACCCTATAAGTCACCGGGAAGTCCCAAGCGAGAAGAATATATTCTTCACAAATGGACTCGTATACGCTAATAAATAGTAAATTCGATTCAACTTCACGTCCAATATCTCGAGAAAAACTTGTTGAATGAGAATACTTTTCCCCGCTTTTGTTACAGTTTTAAATTTTACATTCGCAGCGAGAACCATAATTTTTCTGAAAGAATTTTTCACACCGACCTCTGTGTGGGAGAGTCTTGACAGATTATTACGACGTTAATTTGGAGAGAGATATCTCTGAAATATTGTTTGACTTTTGGGGCGAACCTTTGTTTCAGACTTGTAAAGTTACTTTTTTTCTTAGAAACTCCCTTTTTAATATTATAATGGGTGTTAATGAGTGTGTTTCCTTTTTTATATTAGTGTCCCTTTTTGCTTGTCAGCCAATGTCTGCTTCTGTAATGGCCCCGATTGACAATTTTAGATTCCTGACCAAGACAAAGATTTATTTGATGAATTTAGAAATGCCGTTGTATGAAATATCCGACAATATTTTTATGCATTAAGCAGTGTAAATAACTTAAATTTGAACATTTTTATTACTTACTGTACATAAGTATACTTATTATATATAATAATGATATTTATAAAAGACTAGAAGCTCGCCCCGCCTTCGCACGGGAAAACAAAACTCGATTAACAATATAAATATAGCCTATGTCACTCAGTGATAATATAGCATTCTAATGATGAAAGAATTATTCAGATTGCTCCAGTAGTTTCGGAGCCTATTCAATACAAACAAACAAAACATCAAATCTTTCCTCTTTAGTACAGATAGATAGATAATAAATATTGCTGTTAATCAATCCTCAAAACACTTTTTCAACTTAAATATAAAACTTCACGTAATTCACATAGTTAAATTTAACGTATAAAAACCAGACAGGTTACTTTAAGAATAAATTAACTTTAGACAACTTTTATAAGTGGGGACTATAAAGAAGTAATTTGCAGCGATGATAGCTCAGTTGGTAACGCGGTCGGAGGATCCGGCGAAGGGCGTGGGTTCAAACCCCAACAACGAGCTCGAGCTACTAGTAAAGTAAAACATTGTGAGAAAACCATAGCTAAGTGCTCGGTAGCAGATCTTCAACTCGAGGGTGGTAGCCAGCCAGTCGAGTACTATAAAGTTCCCTACCACTACGCTATGATTTCCTCACGTTTTCCTTCGCCGGTAGCTCAAGCTCACTATTGGGATTTGAACTCCCGTCTCTCGCCGTGTGAACCTACCACGCTAACCCCTGATCACATCGTTACAAATAATCAAAAAATCTTTATTTATACTAGAAAAATTGTTAAAGGTCAAACGTGTAAGCGAGGACGAAAAAGGTACAAGGCCGAACCAGTCTAATATAAGATTTAAGACAAACTGCCGTGGGCAGGTAGATCCGTTGGCGTATATTGAGAAGAGGCAATAAAAAGGAAATAACTTTTTTCATATTGACTTATATCTAATAACGTTTATATTTCTGCGTCCTTCGGATATGAAGATTTCTTATTATGTAGGCTGGTGCGGCTTATTTTGGGGTAGACAATAGCAGACATGCTGACTGGAATGCTTAATTATCCCATCCAATCTAGATTTATCGCAGGCAAAATTTGTGACATAAATGTGTGTCCCATTAAGCATGTTCTTTTTATACCTACTCTTCAACAGATGGGATCTAGCCAGGGTCTTAGCCGTCTAAATATTTTTTGAGTAGATATGATTGTATGTATTTTACAGTTACAGTTAAATTGACTAAAATAAAATAAAAACTAAAATTTGATAACACAAGTGTCAAAAGTTGATGGATGTACTCGTATGTTAGATTCTTTATTCCACCATAACAGATTTCCTATAAGGTATCTTTAGAATTATTTACGTCATCCAAAGCGACAAAGGTTTTATTTTTTAAATTCATCTAGTAGTGGGCTTTGTGTTTTTATCATTATTATTGGCCCACACCGTTTTCTACTTGTTCTTGAATCTTTTCCATCCTAAGGTTGTTATCGCCTATCCACGTGACATATCGATAGTTTAAGTCAATTCCGTACATTTTTAGACTTTTCTAAGCGTTATCTCTAATCGAATGTTTCTTTGTCTAAGCCCTCTGGTTCCTATAGTAGGTACAAGCTTTGCTTAATTTGGAGATATCATTTATTTACAACGGCTATACATGACCCACCGGTATCTATAAATTAATATATGTTACCCTAGACCCCATGTATTCTGTCTAGACAGTCATGTTTGAATGTATAAAATATGGATTATATTCAAATTAGAACGTCAGCACTATGCATCAAACTCTATTATGATCACGAGCACAGCATCATAAAAACGTGCTTACCTCGCTTTACTTTTGTTGTTAAATTTTCAACTACACCTGAAAACTGCATGTTGTAATATAATGAACTTATTCGTTATTGAATCACTTTACATGGATGGTGAGATATGGATTTTTGTTTGACCACACTCTGCCTAATTTTAACCAGTGATGCTGTTAAGGATGGACCAGACTTAACTAGAAGAACCTTTACTTTGGATTTGAAGACACTTAAATTCCACTTAACGGGAAATACAGACGGCAGAGGGTTCCGCATCCTTCCTTTTTGAATGAAAAACGTGGAATACGCTATATTGCTATTTACGAGTAAACCATATTATTCTTTTTTCATTATTAAATTATTATACATTCAAAACGTGTTTGACAAAGGAACCAGAAAAGTAATACATATCATTTGACAGCCCTGTTCGTTCATTGGTAGTATGTTTGCTCCAGGAGCTGAAGGGCGTGGGTTCGATTCTCACCCAGGATAAACATTTTGTGGTATAAAAATGTTTGTTCTGTGTCTGGGTGTACTATATGTATAATAAGTATGTATTTACAAAAAAAAAGTATTTTAAGTATTCTATCAGTTATCTGACTCCCATAGTACAAGCTTTGCTTAGTTTGGGGTCAGATGGCGCTGTGTGTAATGTCCTACGATATTTATTTATTTATTTTATTTATCATAACACAGGGTTATATGATTGGGAGGTACTGATTTGAAAGAAGGTTATTGTATACCTAGTCATTATTGTGAACAACTTTTAATGTGTGTAAGTAGGTACAACCCTGAAATAGAAAAATAAATAAAAAGCTGCTTCATACATTTTGCTGGAACGTTTATTAATATATAACACCCAGATAGATATAGAAAATTAGGCAGGGCTCTAAAAGGAGCTCAGTTCATAGAGCTGAGATACCACCGAATGACGTAACATGCCATTCCTGATGCCACGCCACCTTAGGACCTTTTTTAATTTACCTACCTATGTACTTGATCGATTCAAGCGTTACTGTGCGAAAGTTCATTTTGAATTTTCATATATTTAGTTTATTTCCGCTTAACAGTCGTTTCAGTTACAACAGTGAAAAGCAAAACGGTAACAGTACAGTACAGTGAAATTAGTTAAATTTAAGTCATCATCACTGTTGTAACTGAAACGATTGTTAAACGAAAATAAACTAAATATGAAAATTCTACCTATGTACTTTTTATACATATTTATCATGGATGTATTATTGTAGTCTCTAAATACAGCTAAATGTCACGTTAGCATAATCCCTTGTTTACACCTCTGGTATCTCCTCTACTCATGAATACATTACACGGTGGATACCTACTTATCCTAGAGTTAGTATGAACGTACAATCTAACTAGATATCTAGAACTTACGAAGATATGGCTGTCTGATGTGTGATGGAAGAGACAGTTGCCAGTTAGTGGTAGATCTTCTTAGCAAATCATCTTACGTTAACACCGTAGTACAATGGATTCTGCCGCCAAGCAGTAGTGTATAAACATTAGTGAAATCGCAGGGTTGTTGTGACTAACCATCAAATGTCTGAAACGAGCGCTGAACCAACGATGCCCTGGTTTTTTTTTCACTCAAAGTTTTGTGTATCGCTGTAATCGTCATGGATATGCGTTATCTCTTACCATCAATCGTTATAAACTTTTTTTGAACCAAACGGTTCTAATTTATCTTTATTGTACGAACCGTTAAACAAATTGGAATTTGCTGCCCGAGTGGGTGTTTCCTTATAGATACAAACTGGGTGCCTTCAAGTCGCAAATGAGTCGGGTTCTTCTAGGCGAGCGTGCTATACCGTAGACCGCGCCTTCGCTTTTCATCAGACGAATTGGCGGCCAAATGCAAATCTACTTATAATTAAAAAAACTACATAGTAATCTAGACTTTATTTTTACTAACTTAATGCTAACATTTTCAAAATATTATAAACTAGCGGACGCCTCGTGGCTTCACCCGCGCAGTTCCCGTTTCCGTGGGAATACAGGGATTAAAAGTAGCCTATGTTACCCGGGGATAGCGTAGCTCCATTCCAGGCTAGGTGTGCTTTACCATCTTCGACCACACCTTCACTTAACATCAGGTGAGCTGTGGTCAAAACAACTAGCCTGTCAACCATAAAAAAAAAAAAAAAAAAAGCTTCTCAACACTGAAAGATTTTTTGAAATCGGTCCAGTAGTTTCGGAGCCTATTCATTACAAGCAAACAAATGATTCCTCTTTATAATAGTATAGACAAGCATGTTCATTTACACGATCCACCATACTGACCATCGCTAACTATCACAAATCATGATTATCTATTTACCATCTTCGTGTACACAATATGTATGCTGTAGTCGATGACCTGATGACAAAACAGCATGACGCTTACCAAAGTTATATCTATTCAAAACCCTTCACTACAACAAACAAATGATACCTACTATCCTAGGAGCAAAAACACTACGTCTGACTGTAGGTACTGTTCTTTTATAGGCGGCAAAAATTACTTCCATTCAACTCAACATCTGCGATGCATACAAAGCTTGCTGATAAAAAGAGCCCGGGAGGCGGGTGAGGGGGAGAAGGGGGTTCAGCTGTTGAATGCAAGCGTGTGCAAGTTTAACGATTTAAATATATTTACCTACACGATAATTACTTGACTATATTGCAGCTTGATAGCTGATGCTCAGCTACGGGTATGTTTGGAATTTCATTAGATATACAGTGTCCCAACTACATAGAACTTCGACTACATTGTAACTTGTGGTAATTGGATAGTTTGACATGTCATATTTTACCTATATTTTCTTTTTACCCACGACGGAACGGAGACGGTATATGCGTTTGTGGTGAGAGGATGTTTGTTTGTGCAAATCCATGTTACCATTTTTCTCCAAAACTGCTAGTCCGATTTTGATGCAGTTTTCAGTTATGGGTTCGGGTATGATTGATGCATTGTCTTAGATAGATGTTAGATTATTTTATCTTTTTTCAATTAATTTTTAACGGTCGTGGGTTTTTTCAAAATTTTTAATTTTGCTTTTTATAATTCAATATATTTTGCGTATACTATAAATCCATCACTTTGTTTTCTGTACATTTTACTATTTCTTGTAGGTTCTATCTATTTAGAATGATTGACTCAACAGAAATTTAACTCAAAGAAAGTTATTTTATAAAAAACCTGATAACAGGTTTTTTTATAAAAGAACATATAATATAAAGATGTTAGGCAATACATATAGCATATTATGTAGCTCAGTGGTTAGCGCGGTCAGTTCATTTCAACTCGCAACTTTAAAAATAATTAAATGATGAAATAATTGATGAAAATTCAATCAAACAACCTGTATATCAACCTACTTGCTAACTATTTAGTAAATTCCACCAGCAATCATGAATGTATTTATCTGGGATAAGCATGTCCCGATTTAGGCTTCAACTTTCTCAGGAAACATTAGACGTAAGCTACATGTTGAATACCAACACACTCGCGTGTTCTAAGGCCGTGTTCAGACTATACAGTGAAAGCTTCATAACAAAAAACATGTAAGTTAATCGGTAAGCAAGCATTCGGTAGTAACTGAGCTGTGAAAGCGTTGGTTGGATTCCCATCCACGACAAACATTTTATGTGACGAACATAAACATCTGTTCTGTGCCTGGGTATTCATGCATTATAAGTATATAAATTAAGTTACAAAAATATATATATCTGTTGCATAATTTTTGCGGTTCCCATAGTACAAGCTTTACTTTGTTTGATGGTAGATGACGATGTGTGAAATGTCCTAGAACAGGGCTTTCCGTTATCTTGTTTTTATGCGGCCCGCAACGCATGTTTTAATCAAAAAATAGTTTTGGACATAAATAGTTTAGATAATAGAATTATTTGTCAAAATATATAATCACTATTTGTGTTATATTGGACATAGCGACAAATGACATCGATATGATTGTCAAAGATAAATTAACGAAGAACCAATAAACGTGTAAAGAAATGATTATTTCTGCGGCCCTACAGCTTTTGTAGTAAATTTAATTAGCCCGCGAAAGTATGTAGTTTTGACAACCCTGTCGTGGAGTATTAATTTACTCAACTTATACTTTCGTTCTGAAAGTAAATTTAAGTAAATTAAAAATAAATAATAGCTGAAGTGGCAATGTGGCTGGACATATCTGTCGCAGAGCCGATAACCGCTGGCATAGACGTGTTCTAGAGTGTTGCGTATTGGCAAACGTAGCGTAGCGTAGGACGCCCTGAGACTCGATGGAGTGACGATATACGTAGGACAGCTGGCGGGGGATGGAAGCGAAAAGCCGAAGATTGGGCTGAGTGGCGTGTCTTGAGAGAGGCCTATGTCCAGCAGTGGACTAATATAGGCTGATGATGATGATGATGATGATGATAATACTTTCGTTCTAAGCGCTGAGAGCACTTTTTACGTACCTTGATACAAGGGCTGCTTGGCGTCAAAATTATTATTATCTTTTCAGATCTCGGAGTCTGTAAAGAGCTGAAATATTCGTCGTAGCGTTAACAACATACCTTCTCTGGCGAGTCGTACGAACGTCGGCGTCGGCTTGCTCTAATGTGCCAACAAAACATTTTGTCTAATTTGGTTTTACCGGGTAATGTGGGCTTGGTTCGTTGAGCGGAAGATTTGAGTACTCATCTGGTAACTGTTACCATACTCTGTATTCTCGACATCTTGAGTAATTCATAGTACAATTATTTTTTTACGGCCCACTCAGGACACATTTGTATGACGTACATATATATATTAGCTATGTGGCTGGGTGAAATAAATAACATGTATTTACAAAAAAAATATGTAAGTGTTCTATCAGTTATCCCGCCCGGTTCCTTTAGAACATAGAGTTTGGGACTGAAGAGCGATGTGTCGATCGAAATTTATTTCTTATAGTAAAAGTTAGTGTTAGTGCATACCTAAGTTTTTTTTTTTATGTGAAAAATAATGAGACGAACGAGACGCTCTCCTGATGGTAAGAGATAACGCCTATCCATGACCATTGCAGCGATACACAGAACTTTGAGTAACAAATCGAAGTCCAGGGCATCGCTGCTTTGGTGCTCATTACTTTGAGACTCGATGGTTAGTCTCAACAGCTCAAGTATGAAGTAGTCCCACGCTTGATACGTTGTTAAGCACGTAGGTATCAAAAGACCAAAATCTTTAAGAATTTCAATCTCATTCTAATACCCATACAATTCGTGTATCCTGAGTGGAATTTTTTTGAATTCTTACTATGAAAATAACGGATCTAGTAAAAAAATTGCAATATTAATATACCTACCTAGTGACACTGGCGCAATGAAGATGAATCTATCAGTTATCAAAATCGATTCAGTCGTTTAATAGTTACTAGGAAAAATATGGACGGACATCGATGTTTGTTCTGTGTCTGGGTGTACTGTATGTATTATAAGTATGTATTTACAAAAAAAAAAGTATTTAAGTATTCTATCAGTTATCTGTCTTCCATAGCACAAGCTCTGCTTAGTTTGGTGTCAGATGGCGCTGTGTGTAACGTCCTGTGATATTTATTTACATACAGGTCAAACAACACAATCTCCTTTTTTGGTATCGCCACAGTTGGGTAAAAAGCGCACTTGCTATCCATATCGTTTCCCATTAAAGATTTGGTTTTCCATTGAAATTACGATGTGTAAAACAAGAGTGATATATAGCCAATGTCACTCGGAATAATGTTTAATAATATCCATACATCCAAGTCTGTTCAGATATACCTATAAAAAACATGGTGGAACAAAGAAACTGACACACATAGGTACATGAACACTAAAACATTGCACTCCTCTTAGGGAAGTCGTGTTATGCGGACAGCAAAAAACGAAATTATATCAAACAACCTAAAAATGAAACATTTACTTTAACGTATTGTTCAGATATTGACATAAAAAAACCAAAGGTCAATGTCCAATACGGGCTAACAAAATGTTTTCACAAACAATCCTTTCATAACTGTTGAAATAACGACGCACCCTAGTTTGTATATCTCTATACGTATAATGTATATACATCGTTTGTTTCTCTCGGTCTGTTTGTCGGCGAACAATGTGGTTTTAAAATATGTATGTTACATCTGGTGCCGTTTGTGTAAGTTGCGAACTTAACTGAACATATCATGTTGTTCTCTACCCATATAAATAATCGCGAACACACTGTTAAATATTTTTTAGAGCGAAACAAATCGAGGTACATTTTAAATTTTACTTATGCGGGATCGTAATTATCGAGTCGGATTATCAGATGAAGGGTGGAATCTGCCATTAACTTAGATACCTTGCCTCCATGAAGCTCGTAAAAAGGGTCGTGCTGGAATATTCCTGACACCGTAGAAGAGAACTCTAGTGACTAGGTCGCACCGGCGCATATCGGGGCACTACTCGCTTCCATCCCCGCGCGCACGTTGTAGGTACTCAGCTTTGTCTCCGTAAAGAAGGCCACCTGGTGTGGCCGAAACCATAGTCGCAGTGTCGAACATAATTGTATTAAACGTGAGCGTGAAGTGATCCCACATAAGTAAAACATGAGTCAAAACCACGTTAGTTTCCAAATCGAGGAACATTGGTCATTTCTCCGTGTCCTTCATTTTTGTTTCGGTACTTTTAACTATATTTATCGAATAATACAGGAACATGATAGGCTTACATATTTTTTGCTAAATTTGATGAATAAAGTCGAATTTAGTGCTAACCCACTTAGTTAGGAAGTTAATTCAGTAGAAAACGGCAGAGCGAACTCCGAACTAGTGTTTAAATATTTTAGCATCTTAAAAATTCAGTCAAGAATTCTCTCTCTGAATACTATCTGCAACAAAACCCGTTGAGAGAGTTTCAATAGTTTGCAATCCTACGTAACCAGCTTTTGTATAGATCTATGTCGGATATCTTTATAAAATTACCCTTTCTTTTTAATAATAGTTATTTATCTATAATATAGAAGACACGAAATTTGTTCTATTCTTCTGAACTTAACAGCGAGTTTAAAGCGTGGTCTATAAAAGTAGACCGTGAACACAATCGAAAGGTACGCTTTTGGCTGCGGCCTTGAGTGAGATTTAAAACTAGGCGTGAATTTTCCACCGTATTAATAGTATACAAATACTATTTTAAAGCTTAATGTGATCTCGCGGTTAAAACTGAGAACTTAAATTTTAAATCTACACATAACTGGATGGTTCGATGTATAAAAGTAGAATTTTACAGAAAACTGATAAGCCTTCTTAGAATAGAAGTTACATTTACAGAAGTTACATATCTTCCTTTTATTCGTGCCGTTTTTTACAGCTTAACACGCAAAAGATAAACCATTATTACAGATTAAACTACATCGCCCTACATTTTCATCCGTGTTTTCCGAAATAAAAAGTAGCCTATTTGTGAGCTATCTTCGTTCTAAATTTTATCAAAAACGTCCAGCTCTTACTGGATGAACAAATAACATACATAAAGTAACAAACAAACTTTCGCAGTGACTTTCTAGGTAAAGTACACAAAAATTAAAACTGACTTTGACTTTGGCATTTTCACACAGCACCACGTAGCAAAAATTGTACTATGGGAACCAGCTAATTGATACTTATACTAATACTGATGACTTTTATATCATATTTATTTTTCTATAAATACGTAACTACTTATAATACACTCAGACAAAAAACAAACATTTATATTTCCCACATAAATGTTTGATGTCTGTTTTGGGTAGGAACCGAACCAACACCCTACAGATTAGGAAGCAGAGCGACTACTAACTGAACTACACTGCAGTAATTGCCACTCTTCCAGTAAAGAATTCTGATAATATTCTATATTTCTTTCCATATTTTTAATTGTAATAGGTACGCTTTGAATAACGACTTCGCAAAACATTTGGCTTTTCAAATTAAAAAGAAAGAAAACTAGTTTTGCGAGTTGTTCGTGATGGATTTATTGTGTAGGACAAACTGCTGAAACTGCGAATAAAAGTTTCTTTTGACACAAATAGTATTGTGACACAATTCTACCCTACAAACGTTGTTCATTGTACCTTTCTTACTCGTTCGCGTATTCTTCAGCCAGAATCTTATTTTTAATTCAGAGCTGTACTTCTCAACTGTAACTCCGTCGGTGTTTTAAACAAAGGGAAGGTGTATTTCAGATAATAGCTTAGCGTTCATTAGGAATAAAACTGATGAAATAGACTATCTTATGATATGTAGATAATAATATTATCATTAGGCATAATAAAGATACAGTTATTTTTGGAAAATAAATGTAGTCAAATTAGACATTCAGATGGTCTTAAACATCACGCAGGTGCTACGTCACGCCGTGCGAAACACCATTGATTTTGTTGACATTTTCGTAAAATACAGATACGGTTATTTTACACGGCGGCGCGACGTCGTTTAGATGCCAAGACAGTCGCCGTTTGCGTGGTAAATTTTAATTGGTTCTGTAAATCGCAAAATATACGTACATAATGTAAATTCGCGACTTTGTAGAAAAGTACAAAGTTGCAACCGATGTTTCGATTTTGGCTCTATTGTGTCTGTATTTTCTTATATTGTAATACTTAGATAATAATTTATTGTTTTACTTATGCGAAGTTACTCACGTTTAATTATTTATTATTTATTTATTATTATAGTTAGGACGAGACTGCACGCGCGTTGTACCTACCTACTCCTTTGTCCCCATGAAAAAGAACACTGGATATGGTCGAAACAATAGTCTGAGTATCCGATGTAATTAAACGTGAGTAACTTCGCATAAGTAAACCAAAAAGGTGCCAACACCGCGGCGGTTTCCATAGAGTAATCGTAACCACCCACCACAATCAAACCACCGCTATTTCTAGTCAAAATCACCAGTATATATCGGTGAGCGCTGGATTGGAAAAAATACTGTATTCTAGTCGCTAGAATAAAAACCGATAGGTGCGTAAACCCATTTAAATATTACACGATATTGTTGTATCTTTTGTGTATTTAGGTACCTATCCCTATCGTACTTTCCTATCCTAACCCTGAAATTGCACCAATCTCGGTCGACAGCCGTGTTTATTAATAATATTAATTCAGGCCACATTGAGGCGAAACTAACACGGGTTAATTAATACTGTTCTGTAATTAATTTCCGCCTCTACAAATGGTAGTACGTTTCATGAAAGTGTATTTTTGACTGCCCAAAAATATAAGTGTAATGTGTTCAGGGCGCAAGTATGTGTGCGAGTTTCTTTATTCCACCATAACTTTTAAACTATTAAACCGATCGTCATACAATTGTATATACATATTATCAGGAGTACACATAAAAGAACATAGGGTTATCCTTAAAAAAGTACTGTTTATGTTTTCTGTAGTAAGATAAAGGGCAAAGCTAGTATTACATAATTTAGCATAATGTAGGTAATAAGTGCTTAGATGATTGTTCAAAATCTAGATGGCATTTTACACCTAGGAATTCTCGTAATTTTTCAAGTCATTATTTTGGTGATCCCGTCTTTGTTGAATATTACGATTGATATTAATAATAACCATAACCATAACCAATTGAACCAGTGAACTATATTTCAGTTTTTAGTTGGACTTCATTCGTCGGCTAAAATTAGGTCAACAACCCAAGTTTTAACATACCTCGATATTCTGCAAACGTTTCAGTTACGCATAATAAACGTTTCCAGCGTTTCAATTGGCATCGTTATACTTACGACCGCACCTATACAAACCTCATAATTAAACCAACCGTCACATTCAGATTCATTCTGCAGCAGTATTCAATTCCGCACATTGTCTTAACTCCGTCCTACTTGCGAACCGACTTTAGATTTAGGCCGGGTGCAGATAATAATGCAACGCAACGAGCAGTGAAACGTGCGAGTGCAATCCAGTACGTATAAGACAAAACTCACACACTATGAAAGCGTATTGTTCATTATAAACCTTCAGTCTCATACAGCCGCACTCAGAGACGTTTAATGCAACTTTAAGTCATTACTAAGTAAAGATTTTAAAAAGTTACATCTCAGAGTCAGTTAATCGTCTGTTAGTAAGCTTAATGAACCCTTAATTCAAAAGTCCGCTAGGTCCTCCCTTAAGTTCTTAACGAGTGATTTGACAATTGACATTAACGTTTGGATTGCGTTATTTTTAATTTAAAGAAAACTGGATTTTGTGGAGTTCATTGAGTTTCTGGACTTACATAGAGAAGTAGGACCAAGGCGGTATTTACGATATTATTCTGATCCTTTTACAAAATACTCAGGTCAAGAATTTTGTGCCAATTAGGACTTATTTAATTTACTTCTCTGAGTTCAGCTGATAGTTCTATAAGTTAGTGGGACAAAATGGGCTAAAATAATAATAATAATTGTAACAAGTGACTTACTTGTAACACCTATTAGTTATTTATCGCCAATACATATAGCTGATTGTATTACCTACTTACTACTGATATCCCTATATTAATATCTGCGTTGCATTTCATTGCGTTGCAGATTGTCTGTACATAGCCCAAGTGACGGCAAGTGTAGGCAAAATGTGAATAAGTTATGCCGCAACAAAGTGTTCGTGATATTGTGCATTTGATTAATTGTCGAAGATAAACTGCAGTTTGGTCTAACTTTAACAAGTTGTTGTTTCAGCTGGAGTATTTCGTATTTAACTACCTGGAGATGCTTTTATGCAAAATAGACGTGGCAGGAGTATGCCTACCAGTTAGCAATCTAATCATTAATCTATTGTTATATAACCTTTTCTTTGACCAGCGATGGAGCACGCTTGCCTAGAACACTTATTCATGACTATTGCACTAACAAAACAAAGTCCAGGGCAACACGGCTTTGGTGCTTACTACTTTAAGACTCGAAAAAGAGGAATCAGCATCGCAAAAACAACGGATTTTTTTTTACAAATTTTTTGAGCTCTATATTTCAAATTAATTTCGTAGAGATAATGGTTATAACCTCTAAACACGCGCTAAGGGGCGTAAGTGTTTACCCTAACAATAAGCTTGAACTTCCGTTGAAAGAAAACATCTTGAGAAACCGTAGCATGTTAGTAGAGTATTTTATAATACTTGACTATCTACCACCCTCATATTAATAATCTGCCGTCATTACAGAACCAGTTCCCATTCCAGATTAACCATGAAAATGTTCACTAGAAGATGTTAAATAAGTTTACATTAAAGAGAATGCTAACCTTTTATGTTAAATATACATTTAACTAGCTAGAATTTACGTATAAAAACACATCAATTCCATAAATTATACGCGCAAGGAAATTAGGCACATAAAGAGAAGACAAATTAATGTTCTACCAATTAACATAATCCTTGTAATCTGCAAATACCTACCTATTATAATATACTCGTAGCTTTAATTAATCTGGCAAAGTGAAAGGATTTTCCATAGGTACGTTATATTAAATATTTTAACAAACCTCACATAGGATAAAAAAGATACAATTACTTCAATCAAATTATAATACACAGAATACACACACACGCCCATACACAAACACATCAACACACACACAAAAAGCTTGTAATTTACATTTTATTAATGTGTTTTTCTTCCTTTTTTCAAGTACTTTTCTTGGTAAATTATTTTAATAGTATTGATCTTCTTCAAAATTTTTGAACAATTATTTTATTTTCCTGGTCTCCATAATCCGTCTAGTGTGGGGCCGCGGCAATAGGCACTGTGCTAAGTTAACTTAAAATAGGTAGATGAATGTGAAACAACGTAAGTACGTTCATAAGTAATGTGACTATTTTAATTTTTATTCAAAACGGGACATTTTTTTTCGATAATTTTGACTTAGGTACATTATTAACATAAAATTGACGACGGATTGTCCATAATTAATTCATGAAAGTGATATATACCTCTTAATTATATTTCTTATACTTAGTTGTAGGTACTGGTTTGCGTTATTGTGCTACGCAAATACTATAGGTTTTTTTTTTTTAAATGATTGACAGGCTAGTTGTTTGACCACAGCTCACCTGATGTTAAGTGAAGGTATGTAGGTATATCAAAATACAAATGTTGGTTTAAAATGGTTCAGATTACCTACTTATAAAGACGTATTGAAAAACTTCTACTAAACGATTTTCCAAACGTTTTGATTATTTCAGTGTGTCATTTATTCGCTAAGCTAAACATTACGGCCTTAATTGTTTATTATAATAATTTTGAAATCAGTATTGACCTGTAACTAATAACAGGACAATTTGACGTCCCGAATCTTTCTTTGGTAACACTGAGACGGAGTAGCAGAAAATGGGGCAGTCCCGTTCAAAACGGGATGTTGAAATTCACTTTGCAGAGGTTTTAACCTTTTTTTAAAGGCGTCATACAATAAAGATTGGTAACCTCTGACTTGGGTAGTTAATCCAAACATCGATAGTAACCTACGTTCCTTCAAGTATAACTAAGGATTTAGATTATTAACATACCTAAGTAAGGTCTGGCACTTCCATCCTTCATCTATTGTATACTGACTATAGTAGCTAGATTAGAACTTGCGAAATCCGTCTTGAAGCTTCTAATAATTTAATATTGACTCTCCAGAGCCTAATCCAGGATTTCGTATCTAATTCGTCGATGTTTGTCTTCAATGGGCAGATGTTTCTTGTATCTACCTATAATACTGCCTCCAATAGTTGAAAAGACGCATCTAACATACTTTTCCAAAATGGAGTCGCTAAGAGAGAATAGGTACATTGCCATACTCAGGAAAAAGACGCATCCGCCAGTATTTTTTTTTTGCTTGTTAGATGCGTGTTTTCTACTATCTGGGGCAGAATAATAAAGATAAGACATAAAAAATTTAACAAGATAGTTTTTTTTTTTCAAATTGTATTTATGTAAAAGGATAAAAAAAAGACCTGACTACGGGCTAGACGGAAAAATGTGTACCTACTAACAATGAAAAACGACACCAAAAATCGACATCTTTTTGCAGAGAACTTTTCCAATCGCTTCAACTTGCCGTCAATTTTCAGAATTTGCAAAAATATTTCATAATTAAAAAAAATAAAGTCTTAAAAGAACTCCGTTCCAACCAGATGCCCATAAGACACCTCAATTTTATAATTTATCATCGCTAAATAGGTAACACTATTAAGGCAAGAAGTTTATTGTTGCTAACATAATCCTTTCCATTCCTCGAGTCTTATCACGTAATACCCTTTTCACCCCTTCAACGATTAATTCCATCTCACTACAACATAGGGTTACCGCGATGACATGCTACACCATAGTAACATTACTGTCAGACCACAATAGACGATCCCACAAGAATTGCCGGAAAATCTATGTATTAATATGATTCGAGGCGTCTCTAAACGTTTATACGCACATATAAGAACGGAAACTACTATTCTTACCCAGCATCGCTCAGTAGGTAATGTAGATGGCTGTTTCTCTCCATCTCAGGGGTTGCCAACTGATTTTATAGCGTAGTCTCCGGGATTTGGCAAAACTACAGAGCAGAAAGGAAAACTACAAAACTCATTGTTGGCAAACAGGTCAGTGAATTGGGTCAAATTCAAATGGGATACAAATCGCATATATATAAGTAATGTTTAACTAAAAATGTGTAGAATCTCTAGGATCTGATCTTTAGGAGTGAACCAATAAATACGAGGTTTCACGAGGTACATTCATACCTGTGTATATACATAAATACAAACAAACCAACTTTCGTATTTAAAATATAATTGTGAAATGTAGTTTAGGTACTTTACTTCCAACAATGTACCTACTTTTATTACGTTCATGGATGATATTATTGTACAATCTTAATAACCAAAGAATGAAATAGGTACTTGTATGGAAATATCTAAATACCTTATAGATATCTAGTAGGTATTAGGTAACCACGTAGGTTCGCGTGGACTAGGCCACTATATTATGCACAGCATGTTACTGGCGATTCGTCGTGCATGTTTGAAGAGCCATGGCCGCAGCGGCCTTGCTACCCTGCTCGGACCAGACTCCGGACAACTCTACAAGATATGTTTATCTACATACTCTTTCACTATCCCACATCCTTAGCCTCTTTTCTAACAGACCAAGGTGCCTGAAAAAAAAACAACAAAATCCAAATGTTTCGTAAGGTATACTAATTTTAATCATAAACCACATTACATCTCTATTCACCTACGCTAAAGTAGCTGTCCATTTTCCCTACTGGGAAGACTCGTCCGGCGACCCTCGGCAAATTACCTACCTCGTTAATCACGCTGTCGGCTTCTTTGTAAACATGTGTGTTAATACGTGGCGAATAGTGTTTTGCGACTACAATCTTGTAGTCTGTAGTGTTTGTTCTAGTTTTAGTTTTCTTTTAACCCCCGACGTAAACAAAAGGGTTATACGTTTCAGAGAAGGGACCATTAAACATGATTTTGCCATGATATTGTAATTACACCATAATTAGGTTCGATGTAGAACTAAAGCATGTTATTTTTTTAAACCTTTTTATGACCATTGACAAGCAAAACGAATTCAACTGATACTTTTACTATTTAAAAATACCTACTTAGTGTATTTTCTTAAAAATAACATAAGTTACAAATATATTAATGAAACGAGCATTCAATTTATTGTCCGTTTATAAGAATGTTGTTATTTTAATTAGTTTTTTGTTTTAGATTTAAGTTCAAATTTTAGAAACTAAGTAGGTAGGTACCTACCTACCTAATGTTTGGATAAGTTTTGAAATTGTCGTCCAGTTAATAAAACTTTAATTTAAATCCTCATCACTGTTGTAACCGAAACGAGTGTTAAGTTAAGCGTAACTACGGTGGTACTTGCTAATCGACCCCCTGCGAACCACCACCTACTACCACTGATAACTGTATTTTCTAAATATGTTTATAATTTTTAGCAGGTTATACTTGGGAATGTTCCGCAGAGCAAGATCAAAAATGAATTTTTGTATAGGTAGGTACCTAAGTATCTTATTTTCTAATTACATACATGATATTTCACGTCTTTATTTCACGTAGAATTATTGGAAACGCTAGTTTAAAAAACTTCTATTAAATGCTCAAAATAGAACTCATTTTTTATGTATAACTTTAGTGTATTTTGTAATTTAACGTAGGTAGGTATGTACTTTACCTTTAAACAAACGACAGACAAACGACGTAAGCCAATTAAATGGATTTACATCTTTTGGGTACAAAAGCCCGGAATAAAGGCCAAATTCAAAGCTTAAAGTTCTATTTCTATCAAACAATTAGAAGTCGCTTACTGAAAATAAAAGGACAAATAACATCGACGTGCCTTTCTACTTCAAGACTTTTTACCTACCCATCTATTTTTTCAATGCTCGTTTAGAAAACAAATCGTTAGAATTTCAACAAAATGTAGGTAAACTTGAAAAACAACGAGGTTGAATAAAAAATCTAAAGGTACCTAACAAAAAAAGCCCTTGAATTTTCACAGATTTTGCCAGCGAACACCGAATATTCATCGGTCGTGCTGACCCAATTGCTAGCTGACAAGAATTGGTTAGGTACAATCACATTGTAAACAGAAATATTGGGCAGCACAATAATGAGTTTATTGTGCTGCCCAATATTTCTGTTTAAATATCTAAATTGACACATTAAGCTACTAAATAGGTAATTCCCCAGAGTTTGACAAAATATTAAGAAGATGTCTAATAAAATTGGTTATATTTATTTTAAACAGTAAAATATGAATTTTCAGGATGGATGATAAAAGAGGGGGAAACTCGTCTCTATGCATATTTTATGCTTGTCTCTATATTTGTAGAGATTATAGATCAGTAGTTAGTGCGGTCGATTCGCACGCCGATAGGCGTTAATTAAAATTCCAACAATGAGCTTGAGCTGCTGGTGATGGAAAACATCGTAAAGAAACCATAGCATGGTAGTAAGGTACTTACCTACTCGGCTAATTAACCCTCAAGTTGAAAATCTGCCGCCAAGCACTTAACGGCCGGCCTCACTTGAAAGCCAGTTCCATTTCAGGCTAAATGTGTTTACCATCTTCGGCCACAACGTCACTTAACATCAAGTGAACTGTGTGAACAAACAACAAGCATGTAAATCATTACAATAAAATCTACTTTCAGAAAAGGTAAGAGACGAGCAATCTCCAACCCTCAAAATTCTACAAAATACAAAAGAGAGCGTCATGGGATAACGTCCAAAACTCAAAGGCAAAAAGGTCTAATTCTATCGTGGGGACTCGCGGGTAGTTAGGATAGGACTCGGGACCAACCGTCTGCGGTTCTCGCTTCGGCTGAGGACGTTAATCTCAGAAAAGGTTTGTTTTGGAATACCTATTAGGCAACATTTTGATTTTGTTTAGCTTGAAAATTCTAGAAAGGCAGTTGTAAGTATTTATGCTATTCAGATCACAATAATTATTATAATCTAATATGATTACAAAAACTACTGGAACGATTTCAAAAATTCTTTCAACATTTGAATGCTACATTCTCCCTGAGTAACATAGACTTTATGTACTAAGTTACAAGAATTTAATTAGAAAATAAATGTCCACCCGTGCGAAGCCGGGACGGGCTGCTAGTTTATTATAAAACCCGAAATGATTAGGTAAGTATAAATTTGAGGTAGGTTTATTCAAAGTACTTAAAAGCTCAAGTGGTAATAGTAGTTAGCAAAAAGAGACGTTTCCCAACGATTCCCAACCAAAACAAATATTTTAAGTGACCAATATAGATTATAGTAGGTATTATAAATATCAGTAATCGGGTCCTCATAGTACCTACCATATTGCTTAGTTTGGGGCTACATGGTGCTAAATATCCACCGATTTCATTTGTAAAGATGTTTTTATAGTATGTTATGGTATATTTTGTAGTATGTTATTGGGTACTGGTATTTATAAATAACATTAAAAAGTTTTATGTTACGAAAATTACGTGGTATAAACCTATAGGTTCGAACCCACGTGACTAACGTTTACCTTACTAACGTGAAGTACCTACCAAGCGCGCTACAAGTTGATTTAAGGATCATGTTTGAAGGTCCCGCAATATTGCTGACTCGCGATGGCAATATGGCTTCGATATTGGCTTGCCCTCCTCTCCGCGCAGTAAACTTCAAGGTTGATCTTATAATTTCTTGCGAGATACTGGAACCTCAGTAGGTATAGGTAGGAAGGCTAAGTAGGTACATACCTTCTATTCAGAACTAAAATTCACTAGACAATCGATTTTCTAAAAAAAGAAAGAACGATCTAAAACTCAAAAAATAAACAGGGCGGGAGTGTGCGCCGCTAAGTGTGGCGAAATCGATCGAGCAACAGGTCTTGTCGGCCTTGTGGCAGAGTTCACTCGAAACATCTCGTTTTATGGACCACCCTGTACGCAGATCGACAAGCATGTTGCCTCTACTTACGTGTATAGCAAATAATAACCTAGCTGTTGCTCTACCTAATAAAAAGTACTAAAACAATATCAAAATAAATATGTACCTAATTCCATTAAAATCCGTTGTTTATACACATAACTCAATAATTTAAAAAAGTTATGCCGGATAAATACTTTTGGTGTCCTAATTAGGGTGAACTTGAGAGCATAGCTACCTACCACACCAACCGCTGTTCAAATGCAAGGCACGCAGAGGTGTGTACCTACTGCCGTACGCACGTAAATCGTACCGCACGCGCGAAGTAGGTATTCTACTTTGTCTCCTTGAAAAAGGCCACCGGATATGGCCGAAACTATAGTCTGTAAACGTGAGTAATCCCGTACAGTAAAATAAAACTGTCATAGAAGGTACTCATTGTTATGAACGATTTTCACTGTTTCACAACAGCTGCTTTTTTTTCACATAATGAATAAGACAGTTTATATTTGTATAATATTTTACTTTTTAAATTCATTTTTCGACCATTTAAAAGTATATTGTTAAATTTTACAAATCTGGATAACTACTTATGGCATACTTATGTGATTGGCAATTTTCATTTCATAGTATTGTTTATGGTATGAAAAATGTATTATGTTAGAACCACAGTGCCAAAGAAACCTACATACATAATATTATGTATCGATATACCTATTATAGGCTTTTTTAATGTACAAAAAAACCTAATAACCCATCCAAGGCAGCCTCATCCATCCTCGTAGACGTCCATTTATCCCCGAGGCGCCGATCCACGTTCGTTTTTACTCGAGAGCTGCTGCCATTATATATTGTACGTAACTTACGCGAATACTAAGTAGATATAAGGGATCTTATAGCATTAATGATAAGGTTTTATACTTATATGAATGAATTACAGTTTTAACACACTGACCACTTTGAATAAAGATTGAAACTTGAATTTGAAGATTGAAACTTTTTCTTATATCCAAACTAGGCATGATATTCTAAATTTAATAAAACATGACACTAGATTGTTCAACTTTCAATTGTTCTTACATAGGTAAGATCAGTAGGTAGCTTGTCTTATAACTTACTGAGTATTCTATAGCAGTCATAATAATTATATTTTAAAAATCTGGTTATCAAGTACTCGATGATGACAATTTTTTAGAAAGAATAAAATAAATACTCATAATATATATCTTTATGCAATTTGTAAATTTTGAGAAAAAGCATGAGTCTAACAATTCAACTACATAAGAGTCAAAGTGTTCAAAACTTTGGTGGAATTAAGAAACCCACATATATCCTTGCAATGCATTGACTTGTAGGCAGACTTGTATGAACTACAAAATTCTCATTTTTTAATTACAGTTAAGATTTCCTTCATAACTTAAAGCAGTTTCATTTTAAAATTTCAATATTATTTAAATCTTAACATCAGGTAGTTTGAGGTCTCACCACAATCCACAATCAATCCTGTTAACAAAAAAAACTCAATGCTTAGCAAAAAAAATCTAGAATGCAGTGACAAAAATTACAATAAAACTTACATTAAAATTTATAGTACAAATTAAATCTCAATAAACCTATGGCAATAGTATATCACTATGAAATTCAACAGCAATAATATCAGATGTTCGTAGCAATGCTGCAGGAATATTGACACCAACAGGAGTTCTTAGGTCTCGGACGAGGAGTTCTTTCCCGTCTGTCTTCCACCCAGAGAAGTTAGCAGTTAGTTTATTTTGCTCATATGTCAGGATACTGCATACTTGTCCTACAAAATAAGAATACAAAAACTGAGTTTTGCAAATACATAATTGTCTATTTTGTGGTTTGACATTATAAATGCTAAAGTTTATCTGTATGTATGTTTATTACTTCTTCAGGCTGTGAAATCTCATCAAATTTAGATACTACTATTTATTTTGAAAGTGCAGAGCATAACTAATAAGTATATATTCTAGATGACCTGCGTTTTACTTGCTATCCTACAGGAATTGTATGTTTTTCCAGAATAAATAGTGGTCTAATTTGCTACCCGAATGTGTCATCCCCCTGGGGATAATTTGGGTGCCACATCCTCACCCAACATCAGGTGAGTAGGAGGCCAACTGCAACTGCTGTATTATTTGTTTTTTAGATTGTCCTGTGTACAATCTTATTAAGATCTAATTTATGTGCAATACATAATAAATAATCAAATAAAATATAATTTTGTTAATATAGTAATAACTACAAATGATGTTTATGTAATTATGAAAACCTTATCATCCTCATCAGCATATTCAGGCCTCTGTAGAATATAAGTAATGCCCAACAAACAGGGCATTTCTTATTATATTTCTCCCTATTTCGGTAATCATCCCAGTTTAACACTTCTAAGGCAATATCCCTGATCAAACCCTGTAATGGTATTAAATATAGGAGTTCCATCAATGAAGTCAACAACATAAAACTAGTAGAAAATGTTAACCATTCAATTCGTTGATGGCTTGTAGGAATGAATCTCGGAGCTTTGCACTGGCCTCTTGTGGCGTCGTAACTTCTTCATTTTCTTGTGTATTTGTATTTGAAATCATGCTGTTAGTTCGGAAACACAATGGAAATTTCAAATCAAAACAAAGTAAATATGGTCCGTATTTGTTGTTTACTGATTAGTGAATTTGTGATTACAAATAGTTTTTATGACATTTGACGTTGATAACGTTGACTTTAACAATTTTTTTTTTTAATTTAATTTGCCTCGTCGCGTATTCTAAAATTTTTAAAACTGTAAAGCTATACTGCCTAGTCTTCGGCTTTTGCAATTAATCATGACTTCTAACATCTATAGTTACAGTCAAAGCCCAGCCCATGTCAGTCAAATCCAATCATGCCTTATTCAGGTGGTTCGATTTCCATATAAAGAAATTTTTGCCATTTATGGACAAATGGAGCATAATTTTACAGTGAAATAACAGCTACTGGCATTTATTTTGGTCCTTATTTGCGGTAAATCACAATTGCTTGAATAAAACAGTAGATTATTAGCATAAAATCAAATTTCTGAATTATGTATGAATTTATAATTTTTTAATAAAACCGTAAATTATGTTAATAATCTACTGTTTTAATCAAGCAATTGTAATGTACCGCAAATAAAAACTAAAATAAATCCCAGTAGCTGTGATGGATGTGTATGGACAAATGGAGCATAATTTTACAGTGAATGTAAAATTATGCTCCATTTGTCCATAAATGGCAAAAAATTATTTGTATGGAAATTGAACCACTTATCTCAGATTCTTACTAAAGTAGTGTCGACTATACTTCTTTCTTTTTTTTATAAGCTTCGATGGAGTTTTCGAATGTTCATTCATACATCGCGCTTATAAATTGGTACTTTACGAATAAAACATTACTATTGTAAACGTATTAAACACTCGAAAATTACTAGTTTTGGAAAAAAATATTGGGGCGACACGATTTTTTCCGCGTTCCCGCCAAATCTCCCTACTTTAACGAAGCGCGAACGACGTTGATTCTATGAAGGAGTAAAAGTCGCACTGAGTATATAAAATACTTACTTTTTTATTGATTCACGTGATCTATGCATATGGTCGATAAACTGAAATAAAAGTTCTCACGTTCAGGCAGGCTTCAAGCTTAATTAAACTTATACTTTAAGGTCAGAGACCAGGTCGCTTAGGTACTTACCTATTATTTATTATCAAATATAAATAATTCACAAAGTACCTATACTAAGTGGATTATTACCAATAAGTCTATAAGATACGTATTACGGATGTCTTCCTTTTATATTGAATTTCACCAAGGACGAAAAGGATCACCTTACCAAAACTTCGTTGTTTGTAGGTACTAAAGGAACAGACGAGGCTAACGAACCTAAATAGACAGTGTTACACATTTATATTAGATAGTGTTGCTGTATTTACCATAAAGGCCGCATCCGCCTAAGCGACGCGCCGTCGACTGTTGTGATCGTTTGTGGCGCCACGCCATGCTGCTTCAGCTGTAACTTTTTTTTTTTATTGTTGACGGTCTAGGTGTTTGATCACAGCTCACCTGATGTTAAGTAACTGTGTGGTCGAAGATAGTAAATCACACATAGTCTAGAATGGAACTGGCTCTCAAATGAGGCCTCTCTCTTATATTTATTCGAAGTAAACGAAGCTATTATGCCTACGCTACCTCCAAATTAAATTCAATCCAAATCCGTTTCGCCAATAGAGATGAGTAGGTGTAAGTATTAGCTATAGGTACTTAGCTAGGTATATTAACTTTCACCAAGACCTAAATTTTAAAATAATTAAACAAATCGATTTTAAACATGAATTGGTTTATGTTAACAGATAAAAATATTTCAATATCAGGAAAGTACAAAATGCAAGACGTTTGATTAATTTAGCATCAACAGAAAGAATAATTGATCTTTTCGGAATCTAGCGCTCCTTAGTGATAATGGTTCTATGCAACAACTTACTTTTGCTCTCTGGACAATCAGTTTACAGACCAAGCCTCATTATCATCAGATCGTCTAGAAACTAACATCTCCATCGTTTTGATAGGCAATACTAGAAAAAGATATGCTTACTACTATGTACCTATGTTCTTTAGTCGTTTTTATTCACGTCCACATCAAAATTCAGTCTTAGAGTCCATAGTACGGCTACAGTAAATAAAATGGCGAGACCTAACTATCCTCCGCAGAACTTTTATCGAAGTTGTTCACGCGGACGAGCCTTCAAGCGACAGAGTTATTTGTTTTCACTTCCAAACTTCGACAAACGGCCAACTCGCGGGCCGCAGCCCCCGCTTTAACATTTCATAAGTCTAGTTTTACGAGTTTTCCTGAGGGTATTTTCATTAGTGGAAAGTTTACAAGTTTCATATGAAACAACTCTATACTATGTTGCAGACATGATTGATCTCACAGGGTGAAGCATGACAATTTGAGTAAAAACTTTCGTAGTTTTCAATGCAAAAATTTATGAATAAATGTTCAGCGCCTCTGTTAGCGGTACCTAATGAAAAGTTCCAATAAATTTTAGTCGACAGTTTAGTATCGGAAACTAGACGAAAGTTTTAGTAATTAAGTACACTCAATTTTCACTTCATGAAAAACTAGCTGCGCTCTCAGTAGGTATCATCAAAAAGTCGCTTACGTGTCACAAACCAGGGTATCAGGTAACTTCATTCACAAAAATCAAAGGTCACATCAGGTGAGCTGTAGTCAAACACCGAGCATGTCAAACATAAAAAAATACGAATTACAGCGTTACCGTAAGCAGGTAGCACAGCTTTTTATTTTATATGAGCCATGTTGTCGGAATTTAATTACTTTTATTTTGCTTTTATAATATTTAGTGTTGCCCAAATGCAAGAACAAGACGAGACTTAGCCAGTCTTGGTCTTGGTCTTGCGCCAATACACCTGGTCTTGGTCTTGCGCTCCCAGTCTTGGTCTTGGTCTTGGTCTTGCAGCAAGAGTCTTGCAATTACCTATTAGTCTATTACTATTTATTAAAGTTTACTTTAAATCTTAGAAAAACGTATTAGAATTGAAACATTGTGAGCTTGAATTAACATAGCCATAGTAAAGATCAAGCAGATTAATAAATAACTGAGGATTTGATAAGAAATTCGAAAAATCAACTAACCTATATGTTTTGGCGTACATCTATACTTATCTATACTAATATTATAAAGCTGAAGAGTTTGTTTGTATGTTTGATGACAGAAGTTTTAAAATAAATAAATAAATCCTGAACGTCACTATACCTCCAAAGTTACTATTCCTCGTGGACGAAGTCGCGGGCACTGCTAGTAAATACTTACTCTCATCATCTCTCTCAGAGATATTCGGGCTGGTAAGCAATACAAAACTCTTATCGCAGGCTTTTTATTTTATTAGTAGGTAAGTACCTACGCTTTTTATATTATTTTATTAGTTTTGTAGAATTTTTTTACACGTTTCAAGTATATTAAAAGTGGCTACAATATTTATCAAACGGGTGATATTTGAACACTTTTTTGCTATTTTTTCTTGTAAAAACTTAAGAAATATAATGACTAAATGTACAATAATAGTACCTAAGTAATTAGTTTAAAACCATATAATCAATATTATAATACATACTTACTAGAATAAATTATTATGACATCTACTACCTATCCTTAACATTTTTTCCTATCATAATACTACTTGCGTGATCAGTATAATGTATTCATTTTCATTCTAAGCACTCTGAAACTTATTTATTCTTTGGAACACCTGTAGGTACTCTTAAAATTCGAAATTATTTTGCACGAGTATACCTACGCCCTGTGGCGGCAATCAAATAGTGTCAAATGTTGTGATTTCGGCGCGGCGGCAACCATTGTTGTATATGATTTCAAAAGAAGCCGCCGGCGCGTGTATCGTAACCATGTACTTCCGAAAAGCGGCAAATTTCTTTGAGAAGTAAGTACAAAACCTTTGATGCCGCATTATCAAAGTGCCGATGGTTAAAACATAACTATGCATGCACTCAGTTTGATTTTAATGGATATTTTTTTATTCGCTATGTAGGTATGTTTATGGTATTAGTCGTAATGCGCATAGGTCCAGCTTTTCATATTCTTTGATACAGTTTTTTGCGTCTCATAGAATTCCTAAGCCTATACACCGAACTGTTACACCTAACTACTCCGTGAAATAGCGCTAAGTCCTAGCTGCAAGACGCAAGAGTCTTGCAGGCTTAGTCTTGTTCTTGCTCAAGTCTTGCACGGTCAGTCTTGGTCTTGGTCTTGCTAAAAATACGCGGTCTTGTTCTTGGTCTTGGTCTTGCAAAAACGCAAGAACAAGACCAAGACTGCAAGACCAAGACTGAATTTGGGCAACACTAATAATATTAGTGAGATGTGATAAGTTTTAAATCATTTAAAATATTTTTTGATAGCATTCTACTCTAAAACAGTGTCTACCTGCACTAAAATTTGCTATTTAGTTTAAAAAATATTTATTTTGAAGAACTTTTTTGTTTCCTAATGTTTTAAAATTAAGACCCAGAAGGTAGCACTGCAACTGTACACCAGCCCCTGTACCCTGAGCTTCTTATTTCGATATCTGTTAAGCGCTCACGAAAAAGCTACGCGATTGCGAACCATATTGCGCAGACATACGATTTGTGGTCGCGTAGCCACTTCTCGAGTGTCTAACAGGTATCGCTATAAGTAGCTCAGAGTACGGGGGCTAGTACGAATTCAGCTAGTCTTTAAATAAATAAAACGACACAAAATAGAAAATGCTAAAGTTTATTCTTTTAAAAGTTAAATCTAATGTTCATTCACACATTTATGATACGCGACAGTGACATCGAAAATAGAAGAAAAATTATAAATACCTGAATCATCCTCAGTGGGAACCGGTATAAAGAGAAAAGTGACCTCCCTAAAGCATAAATTGTCGCTACACATTATGTATACAATACGTTTATTCTAAGCGTAAAAATTAACAAGTCCTTTATGCACTACATGCAGTTTATTAATATTAAATTATAATAGCTAACATCAATGCTTCTTATATTATTATGTGACTATTCTATGTCACCTCGAAACCAGTAGGAGAGAAGCGGAGATTGTCTTCGGGATTTCTGTCAGCTACTGTTAGTCGCCTCTTCAGCAATGTATGTTTCTGTGCTTTGTTTTTTTTTTTGATAAGTACCTCATTTTTCTGTTGTCGAGACGCCGACTGCCACACTCTTCGACTACGACTTCCCAACTGAAAAGTCCATCGAGTATGATACCAGAGAGCCCTTGAAAATAGCAATGAACTGTATGCTAGAATTGATTTTTTTCATAATAATATTTTAAAACAAAACAAAACGAAAATCAGTCAACTTAATCAATGGCTAGCAATACAATTCAGTTTGTGGGATATTATTGTTATTGCAGCATCAAGTTTTTGAAAAAAATTAATAAAAAAAACAAAACGTGAAAATAGTTATAAAATTGAAAATTAATAACAAAACTTGTTGCCACACTTGAATATTTTGAGTACCTGGAAAGAGGCAGGTGTTGTGATAATCGCACTTTGTGCTCCTGGACGTCCTTATTTGCAATTCACGTGACAAAATGTAATTGAACCTAACAACATTTGAGTTAAAGCTGTAAATCCTATATGGACCTAAAATAATATATGGAATAATAAATAGAAATATTTTGACCTCTACCCAAAATGACATAATTTTAGAAATGGTAAACATCACCATTAAGCCAAATACAATGTTACTTTGATAGACTTAGAAAGTACCTCAAAACGAGGAGAGAGCTACGAATTGATAAGGAGTGGAATATGCTCCGTATTAAGTTTTCCCTATTAAGAACAACCTGCCCTTATAGCACGAGCCGTGGTCAAAATTGTCCTTCCCCGCGTGGAAACGTGACAAAGATAGAATATGGATAAGTCTGTCTCGTTTCCGCGAATGGAAAGAATTAATCACGTGTCACGTGTTACGCGGGCAAGGTTTCAAGCAAGAAAAGAGTAAATAGGCAATTATATTCTATTTCACCATCACTTATCATTAAGCGATTTGTGGTCAAACGCTAGCCTATTTTATTTAAAAAAATATCAATTTAAACTAAAAATTCAAATACAGAATTTCATGATTTATGTTTATGAATCTACTAAATTAGAATTGCTTTTTCGCCCTTTTAATGTTGCTTAACGATTGTTTAGAAAACTCCACGTCCACAACAATCCTAACAAATACCTGGCAACACGCGAGCGATCAGTCCCAGTGATATGATCTCACGACGAGGAAACATACATGTTAGTGAAATACCTCAAACAACGCCAAAGTGAGCCGCTCGTCTCTGATTGGCTCAGGTCGCGAGCCAATGAGATCACATCGATCGTCACGTAATAGGCGTTCGACCAATGAGCCCTTCGCAAAGTCCTCGGCAACTATTCAAAATACCAATCAAAAAATACCTGCCAAGTCCGTCGGTGAGACGACAACTATCGAATCGAGAGTGCAACGGGGATCGACTTTACGCCCCATTTAGTTTGCCATATACCGAAGTTATATTTTGGTATGCTACATTTAGCTGTAAAACAACAGTGTTCACTTTATTACTTGTAATTGTAAATTTTTTTCGGGGAGAGGTTTGTTGGTATAATTTTCACGATGTTAGTTGTGATTTGGGAAGGTTATGCGTGTAGGATGTGTAGGTCGGCCGTGAGGTTTGCAAGTGGTGAGTGGAGGGATCGTATACTTACCGGTTTCAGGCGCTTTATGTGATACCTCAGTCATAGCTAATGGCGATCGCGGGAGCGCCGCCGGGACTTCGAATCATGGGACGACCCTAGAACAAATACATATCGACTTCATTATTATCATCGACCTTTTAAAGGGAGAATGTTGTAGAAAACTTGCATGCGTATAGGTACTTAGAAGGGAAAAATAGAAAGTACTTTCCTTTCATTCCGATATTTTTTTTAGTTTAATATACAATACATTTGAACAGATACATTTTTTTAGTCGGTTAAAATTGGCAGTGTCACAAATAACTCACGTCTCTCCTTGCGATGGCGGCGGTCGCGATCGCGCTCGCGGTCACGGTCGCGCTCGTCATGACGACTCTTCTCATCGCGGTTAGAACTCCTGTGAAAGAAAATACAAAACTTGCAACAATTCAACTTAACAAATCAATCAAAAATTACGAAAATTAATGAATGTAAAGTTGTTAAAAAAATAAATAAATAAAACGTTTTGATATTTGAGAAATACCCTAGAATGTAACTTGGAACGAAAGTGAGAGAAACAAAATAATAATGAATTACAGTGTTTTTTAAAAATACATTTTTTTTTTGGCGCGTTAAATGACAATTAAGTGACGCTGTGGTTGAAGATAGAAAGCACATTTAGCCTGGAATGGGAACTGTTAAAATACTGATGGCGAAATACCTCATTTCTTTGGCAAAACATGAAAAGGACGTTCAAATAGCCATTTTTATGAGTGTACCAATAACAAGAATTTAAAATGTTTGACATAATATAGTCTCTGGTATAGACCAGATCATGATCATTTACAAAGAATATTACTCACGACTTATGCCGCTCCCTGTCCCTATCTCTGTCATCCTTCTTGTCGCGGTCGACCCTGTCATCCTTCTTATCACGGTCGCCCCTGTCATCCTTCTTGTCACGGTCGCCCCTGTCATCCTTCTTGTCACGGTCGCCCCTGTCATCCTTCTTGTCACGGTCGCCCCTGTCATCCTTCTTGTCGCGGTCGCCCCTGTCATCCTTCTTGTCGCGGTCGCCCCTGTCACGTTCTCTGTCCCTCTCCATCCGCTCCCTGTCCCGCCTATCAGAGCCAAGCCCGCCGCCGCCACCGCGCGCGATTCTATCGCGGTCTCTGTCTTCTCGTCGCTTCCTCTCTTTCTCCTGCTGCTCTTTCTCGCGGGCTTCGTTCATCTCTTCGTAAGCTTGGCGCAGTTTGAAATAGCTGGAGCAAGAAATAGTAAGTTTGTGTCAACTACAGATTGACAGATCGTTTGTTGTTTGATATTAACTTGATATAAGAAAAACAAAACATTTCAGCAAAATTAGGCTCGATTTTCACCAATTTCAGAGTCTAGATGTAGTCCAAGTAAAATTTTAGTGGACATCACACTTTAAATCAAACATTTTAGAGAGACTATACTATATATACTATATAAACTACACAAATGTTTTGATGGGTTAGGTCAATATACCAAAGATGATGTCTCACCCGACATGTTGTTTTCCAGACAGGTGGTCGTCGATGCGCTGCTGAGCGTCCCCAACGATGAGGAAGGCACCACACACTGGACACACTTCCATCTGCTTTTCCTGAGCGGCAGCCAGCTCTGCTGTCATGGACCAATGGCTGCCAATAAAACCAAACATACATAACTTTTAACGTAGACGGCGTTCTCGTTCACCGTGCTCATAAAATAGAATAGAATATCACTTTATAACGGGCATTATAAGATGTGATCTCTGAAAATTACAGAAAATTCTAAACAAATAATCTTAGAATATGTACCAACTATATGGATAAAAAATTAAATTATTTTTGATCTGTGGTGAAAGATACTTTGACATCCCTGTTAGCTCATTAGTAGTATAGCTGCTTTAAGAGATGCAGGGTGTGGCTTCGATTCCCACCCAGGACAAACGTTTTGTGGTATAAACAAAATAAATGTTTGTTCTGTATGTATAATAATAGATTTGCATTTTTTTAAAGTATTTAAGTATTCGTCAGTTATTTAACTTCCATCATACAAGATTTGCTTAGGGGTCTGATGGAATTATGTATAATGTCCAACAATATTTTATATATTTAAGTAGCAAATCAAAGTCCAAGGCATTGCATCACCACTAACCAAGTACTCACTGAGTAATAAACATGCATCTCTAAACCTATACAAACACAAATCTTTTATTGATAACACCAAAGTAACAGGTCATTTTTACATTCATATTTAAAAATATCAAAATTATAACATATGTCAAAACAATGAAAATGTCAATTAGATTATATGTCAAATAAAAAATAAATGACGTCAATATGATAAAATGTCAATAAAACAAAAATATTATAATTACTTCCTCACTCAGTAATCTTTCTTAAATAATCGTCAAAGTCATATAGATACATATATAGCTATTACCTATTCTCCTGCTGCTTTAAAAGCTGATCTTTCTCTTCCTTCAGCCTATCACAGAGCTTCATCAGTCCTTGAGCCTGCTCCACATCGCCACGGGTGCCAGCCTCCTCAGCTTCCTGCACGAGGGCTTTAACCTTCTCAGATAATAGCTGCACCTGTTGGAGATGGATATAAAAGTGATTCTTCAGTTTATTAATGCAAACACAGTTCATATCACTCTCAAAACAGCCAAGACCAAACTGAATTCTTATTTGAAACGGGAGTGATAAGAACAAAGAACAAATAATTTTGTAAATTGTAACATTTATAATTTGTCAATGATTATTGAAAAACAGACATCAGGTGAGCTGTGGTCAGACACCTAGCTTGACAACCATAAAAAAAATATCTGTGGATCACAGCTACTACACAGTATAACATGGATAAATTACCTGTTCCTGATTTTTTTCAGTTTGAGCAGCAGTCATTGGTGGACCTTCAGGTTTTGAATTCATCAGCTCCAATCTTTGTTTCCCCTTTTGTATTTTCCCTTTAAATCAAAAGAATAGTTTTAATTAAACACACATCACACTGGATTATCTGAGAGAATGACACTAGGTATAGAAGCAATTTTTACTCTGGATCATAATTTATCATATAACATATCACACTGTTTGTCCAGTGTCTGAATTTCTGATTTATCACCAAGAATAGTACAAAATATTAGTAGAACTATCATAAATTTACTACAAAGCTATTTTAAACAGTAAGAGGTTGGCCTTTCTTGTCTGTATTTTCATTTAGCAGGGCTGTGTGCCATGTCCAGTAATTATTACATTACAATTTTACATGATTGTTTTGGATAGCAACTGTTATAGATAACTGCAGCAAAACAGGCATCAATACAGGACATTGTAGTTAGTAGTAGACCGGAAGACATGCAGAATGTGGTTTGAAGTCAGTGGGTGGCGGTAGTGAATTATCAGCAGATTCTTATAGCCATGCCATGTAGTCATATCAGTACAGTACTAGTTGATTTACATCTACTATGCAAGTTCACAAACAAATTTTTAAAGGTTTCTGTAGCATTAGGGATGAAACAGTGGAAAGCTGCTGGGTACTTGCTACTTACATACTCTAAATGCTAGGTAAATATGGTAATGAAAACAAATACAAAAGTTTTGAATAACAATGGTAGAACTAGACTGATCAACACATTTTTTTTAAATAGCATTTTTGGTATAAAGCCAAGAACAAAACAATTATTTCATATCTTGGAGGTCTAAGTGCTAACAGTACTATTCTTCCAGAGAAGTGTCAATCTCTGACAATTTCATGTATGTATATTTAAGAAAATTTGTGGCAGAACAGGCCATGACTGCAAAGACATACTATTAAAAAAGTTTACAACATTCTTTCAATCTTTCAATCACACATGCTCACAAGAGATGGGGTTTAATGAGTCTCGATAAGACCAAGAATTACTTCCTGACATTTTCAGAGATAATTATTATGTTAGCTTTTTGTTTGATTTTGTGATATGTGTATGTATAAATTTTTGGTCTCAATAGTAAAATGTATAACTAACATCACTTTCACTGAAACTTAATCTTCATTTTAAGTTTGTGCTATTGTAATTGAAGTGTTTTTTGCCTAAAACTTTCGTTGGATTTTTGTCAAATAAGTTTGGAACAAAAATTCGTTATAAGGATTATTTTGATAAACATGTAATAGTAAAGAGGCATTAGTTTTCTCACAATGAGTCCAAGCATGTTTCCATAGTTTTCACAAAAAGATTAATTTGTAAGTGGGATCAATCTGGTTCTATCATAGTCAATATTGTCACCTTCCTGACTGTTTTTTACATTAAAAAAAAGGAAAAGTAAGCATACTCACTCTCCACATCATTGATCATGTGCCGGCAGAAACGTAAGAACTCTTCAACATATTGAGACTTTTTATATGAATACTCAGCTTTTTCAAACAAATCTTTAACCTCATCATCATGGACTTTTGGACATACTCCCAGGTCAGCTCTTGTATTCACAAATAAATCATGTGGGCAAAATTTCACCATGTAGTATTTACAATACTGTAAAAATAATTAAATCACTGATTATTTTGGTAATTATATATATATGGCCAGAAGTTAACAAATTTAGAGACTGTTGTGACAATTTCTAAACACCAAAAAATACATAATGTGACGCTAAGAAGAATGTGTGCTAAGTAATTATAGACTTGGGTTTTAATGCAATAAGTTTATATACATTCATATTTATTCTAAAAGAAGGTAATGCTAATGGAATTAACTTGGTAGAATGTTTTGGTAGATGGTATTTGATATTAATTACTAGTTTAAAATATATACATATACATGTTTTAATATAGTTACCTCAGGGTCTTCCCAGTTCGGCTTTTTTATCTTTTCATTCGGATTGGTATTACGATGCCGCCCCATCAACTCATCAAGTAACTGTGCAGCTGCAAGCACCGCCATTATTGTCTAGTATTTAGAGACACGCACACGGCACAGTATTAGTGCTTTCGTACACAATATATTGCGCGTTAAGTACGAATCGTATTACAATCAAAACTGCAAACTAAATTATTTTAACTAAGCCCGAATTTCATTATTATCCTAATTGAACATAATATAAAAACTAAAAATCCAGCACGCCATAACCTTTGCTATCTTAGCACAATTAGAATGAAGGAAATTGAATGAATATCTGTCTGAGTGTCTGACTAATGACTATAGATCGTTTCACGAAAGAGTTCCCTTCGTCGTCATGTTGGTAGTTACGAAACCAGTGTTGCTACTTTTTCAGAAAGATGTTTACTCGAAATTAAGGAAATTTTAATGTCACTAACGTAGATACTATTTTTTAACATCTGGTCCGAAGTATCGGCGGGAATCCAGCCGGATTGAAAATGACACCAGACCAGATTGCGGTCCCTAGTCCTATAGTTTTAATACAACTATGTATTTTACCTATATTGATATAATTGACAAGGTTGAAAAATAAAACAAATGTTTATGGTTATTTTTTATAATAATTGTGTTCAACTAATGGGCCAACACCCGAGATGTCGCTACCACCTGTATCATCATCAGAAGAAGTAACGTCACTATCGTTTCCTACTTCAATTATGAACCGGTCAATTTCTGCGTCTGCACGTACTCCATCATTGTAGTATTTGTCTTCAATATTCTTGACATGATCACATTATTTTTTCCAATCTTCTGCAGATATGCTTAAAAATGCTTCTTCTGTTATTTTAACAATTTGACTTGCTTCCTGTCCAACATTTTTTTCTGCAATTCTTCTTTTCAAAAGACTCCATATGAGCTCAATTGGGTTTAAATCACAGTGATAAGGCGGGAGCCTTACCACTTTATGACCATGTTTCTCCAGTAACGTGTCTGCTTCGTAAACAGGCGGTTCTTTATGGTCTTTAATTATTTCATAAAGCTCAGCTTTTACCATCGTTGGTAAATAAGCGAGACCTTTACTAACAATCCAGTTTTGCATCTGAGACTCGTACTGTTCATTGTTGGTGCTTTGTTGAGTGCCACTGTATGGTAGGGAGCATTATCCATAATCACAAGCGACTGAGGAGGTAGATTCGGTAAAAGCTTTTCTTGAATCCATTTCATAAAATTTTCTCGATTCATATCATCGTGATAGTCTCCGGATTTAGACTGTGATTTAAAAATCAGCTGAGCGTTGGGTACAAAACCGGTTTCACTCCCTGCATGGACTATAATCCATCGTGGTCCTTTTGAGTCCGAAGATAAAACGCCTGCTTCTGTGTCACTCTGCCAACATTTACCTGCACAGTAAGTTGAATGAACGTAAGTTTCATCTAAATAAATGACTGGACGCTGGTCTCCTTCACGATTTTTTCGTAACTGCTTCAAATATCGACTACGCCAAGCCACAATATCGTACCTTTCCATCATAACTTTTCTTTTTGATTTACATTTTTGGAAATAAAATCCTATCTTCTTCATTATTCGCCATAAAGTAGTGCGACTTCCCTTGAAATCGATATCATTTCGCATTTCATGCAGTAATTTGGTCAGTGTAGGTAATTCTTTTCTCACAGCATAGAATTCATGTATTTTATGTCGTAATGCACAAATTTCAAAATCATCCAGCTTAATTTGTTTATCGCGCGGCCGACTCTTACCAGGCGTCGAAATTCTTGTTGAAGTACTAGCAGCTGCTTCACCTTCTTTATAAATTTGTGTGACTGTTTTTTCTGATATACCTGAAAAAATAGTTTTTATAAAAAAACTCCATAAATGTTAAAATTAACTTAATAACAAATCCACATTGTTTTATTTATTTTGTAACACAATTGTTGGAGACACATTTTAAATTCAAAAACAATATAAATAAATAAGTACAATTGCTAGTTTTATATTTGAATTCTTTCTACATATCTAAAAGTTTATGTAGTTACTATATAAAATTATAATTATTATATACATTAAGAAAAACGAGGAATAGTGATTTGACCTGCCTGGTATCCCTATTTTACTAACCTGTCATGGCGGCGACACGGCTACGAACACATTCCAAAGGGATTATTGGCGCTTTGTTCCGTTTTTCACGTTCACAAAAACATTTGACTTTTAACACCATCTGTCTTTCACCACTTTTTAGTGTTTTGGGCATGTTTAGAAATTTTTTACTAATTAAAAACTTGAAAACAATTAGAGCAATGAACAATGAAACTATCTGTTTGACGTTTCGACGAACAGGGCTGCCAACATGACGACGAAGGGAACTCTTTAGTGAAACGCACTATATGTACGACTGTACGATATGAACGGGTCGAATCAAACGACAACAAAAAATTGTTTTAAAATCTATGGATAGAAATGAATGAACATTGATGAGTGACTGAGCTCAGTGAACTCGAAAGCAGCGATGGATTTTGATCATCATCATCCACAGCCTTCTTTATCACACAGCTGGGTATAGGCCTCTTTATTTTCGTGCCATCTGCCTCGGTCCTGTGCCAATCTGGTCCAGGTTTGGCCCGCGACGGTGACAATATCGCCGACCCATCCTGCGGCTGGACGACCAACGCTCCGCTTACCTTGCTAAAAACTATACAAACAATTATTTTATAATGTTTATTGTGTAGTATCGTTATGCCACTATATTACGCGAAAATACCATTATTTTATCTTCAGGTTGACCGACTGGAATTTTTGGTAGATTTTTAGAACGACAAGTTAGGCAGGGATTCCCCACGTAATGTCATAGTCATACTGTCTTGTGTTACTTCGAGTGTGTTTGTGTAAAAATAGTAGTTTTTTATTCATTAATAAGTGATGACATTCACATGCGCGCGTGTATGATCCATGATATTTTGTATTGCTTCCAAAACTCTATTGAAGCTTATAGTAAAGTCACTACTATTGTACTAAGACATCGAAGCTTATAGTAAAGTACTACTACTGTAATAAAACATGATTAGACTCAACTAAAATGTCTTTTTTGTGGATTTTGATCTATTTATGTAACTCATATAGATAGAGCATTGAATCACTGGTAAATTCACAAAGTGCGATGCCAAAAATATAAAAAGAAGAAGAACGTCAATGACATGTCATTAAAGTCGTAGATCACATTGAAAATTCCTGAGGAAAATTGTTTTTTCACACAAGCGATAAGACGAATAATAGACGAAGGATCTAAGACCAAAACCATTGATAAGGTATCTCATTTAATTTCTGTTTGTTCTGAACTTCTGAAGTCGTCAAATCAGTCATTTAAGTTTCGTCCTTTTACATTTCATAAATTAATGCATAGGTAGGTAGCAAGTAAGTAATACGTTATAATGGGAGGTTTATTTGGTAAACACAAGAAACCAGTAAGTAGAGTAACTGAACAAGATAAGGCTGTTTTACAATTGAAACAACAGAGGGACAAGCTAAAACAGTACCAAAAACGGATAGAATTAAATCTCGAAAGAGATCGACAACTTGCTAAAAAGCTTCTGGCTGAAGGTAAACGTGATCGAGCAAAATTGTTGCTAAAAAAGAAAAAATATCAAGAAAATCTGCTACAGAATACAGATACGCAATTAGAAAAGTTAGAGCAGCTAACACACGATTTGGAGTTTGCCCAAATAGAAGTACAGGTATGTAGAGATTTATGTAATGTAAAGAATGATATGCTAGTCTACTAGACCTAGCACAGAGATAATATAACAAACCACTCGATGCTCATATAAATGAATTAAATATGAAATAATCATTCACACTGCCATCTAGGCAAAAGCTAAGCAACTTGTACATGGAAATCACATAACTCAGATTGAATATTTGCTTTTGTCAATATGTATACAGACAAGAAAAATATCCATTTCTCACAAATATTTGTTTTCGTTGGTAATTGAATCCAAAATCTAGCTTATAAAGCAAATCTACAAAATGAGACGAACTGGGCAGGTGGCTTCCTAGTTATCATTTCAGCATGGATACAATTTGTTCACTTCAACTTTTATTACAATGCTAACTTGCTTTGGCAGTTGTGTGTAAAACTAGTGTTAATATAATATGGGGAATAGAGTGTGATTTGTCTCAAAATATGTAGCTAAAAGTATATTTTCAATACATACATATATTACTATTATTTATAGCTTTACACAAACTAAACAAAGAGTCATCACCACCACACACTAACAAAGTATACTTCCACCAAATAAACTCTTCAACCATTATTTACAAACACAAAATAAAATAGCAAATAGTATGAATTAGTTTCATTATAGTTATGGGACTAGGAGGGAGTTTTATATTTGTATAGACCTGAACTATTCAATGCCCTATAACATATCTCTGAGAATAATCATATTAATACTATTCTTTTCTAAAGTGGATACAAAGTTACTTTTATTTTATTTTAGATTCATAGGAAAACTTACAGCCTAATTTCATGATTAGTACCCAGTGAATAAGCTTTGTATACCTGCATTAATAATATAATTTTGAAAAAGTATTAATTTTTTCCTATGTCAACAGGTAATTGATGGTCTGAAGATAGGAAATGATGCTCTAAAGAAGGTCAATGAAGTACTCAGTATAGATGAAATTGAAAAAATACTAGATGAAACTAGAGAAGGTATTGAGAAACAAAGAGAGATTGATGAGTTGATCTCTGGCCAATTGACTCAAGAAGATGAAGATGAAGTTGAAGCAGAACTCGAGGCTATTTTGGATGTGAAGCAAGAACTTCCTGATGTGCCCGCTGATGAGTTGCCTCAAATTGAAGAAGAGAAGGTTCCAGTCAAACCACAAAGAGTAAAGTCCAAGATAGCTGTTGAAGCATAAGTTAAAATGTTGTATTAAATTTTGTAAATAAGACTATTAGCCAAAATATATATATTTTTAATCAGCTTATATGTCGCTTTTGATTTCATTCCTGACATATTATGCTACCCATACATTTCCTACTTAGCAGCAGGACATATCATTATATGTGAACAAGACAGTCTTGAAACACTTAAAATAATGAGTGACTGTTGGAGATTATTTTGGCTCTTGTATAGCCAGACACAAATTTTAATGTCAATGCCATATCAGTTGCCATTTCTAAAGTTGTGGAAGTGTTTTCACATACAGGCTAGCAAACATAGTGCCAGTTGTAAATAAAACAGAAAAATTAAGTTTTAATCTTTTTAATCTCATCCATATCAAATTAAAGAACATAAGTTAAACAGTTTTAGTAGTAAACTATATTGTGTCTAAGGTTCATTTTAACTACAAATAAAATAAGCGTGGCACCCTTGACAAGTTACAGAAGACTTAAAAAAGGCCCGTTCACAAGCCAGACCAATAAAATAGCATTCTATGACCATTTTAAAACAAAATACATGAATCAAATTAGAAATAAAATATAGACACAATCACTTACAGTATACCCTATCCATACTGTTATTTTTAACAGTTTCAGTGCATTGTAAAACAATAAAAATCGTATGTATGACGATGTACGACTATCACAATCCATAAAATATGTATGACCTTTCTGTATTATTAAAAATATTGAGACCTGATTGTAGCCAATTTATTAATGTAACAAGAAACAATGCCTGTACATTAAATACTCATAATTATAAATAGTATCTGGCAGGATGTGGTCAAAAGTAAATTTGTTTAGAATAAATATCGGTTCTGACTTTTAAACTGCCTTGATTTTTGTACAAACCAAACCCATTGATTCATATATTTATAAAAAACGAATTGCTCCGATTCAAAATCGTTGGCAATCCAACTGTGATTATTATAAATGATATAATCTAGGTTTAGTCCTATAATAGCTAATGATTACAGCTACTTAGTTAAAAATACTATGTACATATAAAGTACAAAACTATAATGTTAATAAGCAGTAAATAAAATAAAACAGTATCCATGGAAGTGATTATAACACCACTCCCCATGTTCATGGATTGCTAACCATAAAATCAAGCTGTATATGTATAGTATGTTCATTGCAATTATTTTTTGCGTATAAAATCAAATTGATACTCAATTACATCAGAGTACCTAAAGTTCCTGAAGAAGCCCTGATTTTGTGTACAAATGGTCAAAATTATTCATCAAATGATTGCCTTTTTTATCACTAAGCACTTCACATATGATTTGAAACAATTTTTCTTAGTTATTTATCACTTTGTGATGGCAAAAAATGTTCTACAATTAGTCAACTCACTAATCTCTTGGGGCAAGTGAATTAATTGACCAATGTAAGGGCAACAATGGCACACCAGAATAAGACCTTTACAAATTATGATTGACATGTCAAGGACATGGTTTCTGGTCAACCATACTTCAAAGTGTTTATCACAAAAGTTTGTTTACATTTTAAGTGAACAAAAATAGCAGGAAACTGCATGAGAGCGCATTTTTGTTTTCATATAACACCTTGCATAGACATGGTCCCTGTTTTTAAGTTCAATTAATTACAATTGTTAATGTGAATTTAGTTAAATATCTAACATAGAATATTGTTTACTAGCAAGACATAAAAAAATAATGTGTACAACGAAAAAGGTATGTTGTGTCTGTATGTTTATTTCGGTTGTAGACACTCAGACGGAATGTTTATCAATGTTAATTAATATCAATTTCGGGCATAACAATAACTGCTGGAAATTCAAGCAGTACCTCAGCAATCACCAATGTTATACATACAATATGGTATTAACACCCATTACATTAAAAGTCTCTTGCGAAATTCGACGCCTCTAGTCACGCGATAAATAAAGCTAAATAGTTTCTCTTTATTACAATTTAAGCTTGATAATATATTGCGAATAAAACATCCTTATGCGCGGGTAAGTATAATATTCGTAAAAGAGTTAAATCACTTCTAAATAAAATGTATAGACTGATGTATAAGATGGCACAAAATTGACACAAAAATAAATATTACTTTTCAATACCAAGCAGAAATTGTATATAAGGAAACCTTAATTGTAAAAAAAGTTAGCTAGGTAGTTTTACTATCATGTAAACTAAAACTATGATAGACTTAACTAATATCTACATAGTATATATTCTAATATTTACAAAAAATACATCTTTCTCTGGAAAGAAATTCTAGTGGAAGTTAAAAACAGTCAACTTGAGAGTAAGTTGGAAGGGCCTTAAGCGATGGAAAAAAATAATATACAACAAATTAAACCAAGAAGTATTTTGAATCGCCGAGAACAAGTCTCTTTTATCTCTGATAAGATTCTGATATCCTCGGATTCAATATCTATGATAGTCAGCTATTGCTATAAATAAACCTTCATTGTGATAGTACAATATACCGAATTATGCATACTGTCAAACCACTCGACACATTTCTATACAATTATATAACACATTGGAAAATTAACTTTATTTCCCAAATATACAATCACTTTTACTATGCAAACCAATATCACTTTGGCTTGTAATCGCGAATGTTTTATAACAGCTACAACTTTAGTTATAACCATGATTAATTTCTATGAACATTCCGCACAAGTCCAAGCAGTTTCCGTTTCAGTAATGGCTTTTACCCGAGGATCATTAAAAATCAACTATAAAATCCAATGTATTCCGGATCACATATCCATTAAACATGTACACGTATAATGCGACCATAAAAGATTTCATTTTAAAGAGTTTCCAAACTTAACCTCAAATCATACACATTTACCTGAAACTGTCCAATGATCACCAATTTATGTTCACAAGGTCTAATAAACGTCCAGTAAACACGTAGTCCAATCAGTAGTGGCGCGTTTCCATTAGCTGGAGTGAAACTAGAGGGGAATCTCACGCTATTTTGTTCACCCATCATTACATGTAATGTAGGCACATGTTCAACATGTTGAACAACTATGTCACAAAATATCCAACAAACATGTCCACTAAATTCAATATTTTGTAGTCCATTGAGTGGTCCCACCACGTCAGCTGGCGTCGAAATCGACTGTGATTTCCTCGTGCTAGTAGGTTACGCTGACGGGATGGTGAGCAATGGCCGCACCAGCGTGGTGCTGTGCGGCCACAGTATGGGTGAACGTTGCTGACGAGATGCCAGATGGACTCGATACGTTCACAGAGCGAGGTTGCTGCAGATGAAAATATTGAATATATTGAGAAATGACATGTAACATTGGTGTTATTAATAAAACATTTGTATTTGAAGACAGTCGTAATGCTCTCCTGATGATAAGAGAACGCCTGCCTATGACCCTTGCAGTAATACCTACTAACACTAATTCTAAGATCAGTACTTGTTACTTTGAGACATTCTATGGTGGGCGTTTCTTTAGTGTTATTTATTACCAGCTGCGCCCCGCAGTGTTACCCGCTACATGTTTTCGGGATAAAATTTGCCTATATATTAATCCTGGGTCTCAGCTACCTCCATACCAAATTTAATCCAAATCCGTTCAGTAGTTTTTGCGTGAAAGAGTAACAAACATCCATCTATCCAAACTTTCACATTTATAATATTAGTGGGTTTGCTTGGCGGCATACGGTACTGCGGTGGTACGTTAAGATAACCTGTTTTCTATGGCAGTATTATTTCAGGAAATCTAGCAGCAGATTTTTTTAACCGGCAACCCGCAAAGTTATCATTTCTATAACTATCATTCGAAGTTATAAATTGAGAGCGTAAAACATTATGATTAAGTCGGTAGGTATGTGAAAGTTTCATGCTACTACTTTTGTATTTAGCTTGGATGCTACTACTTTTGTTTTTTAGCTGACTGCATATTTTGTAGTGTTGATAGCAGTGATTAGTGCGGCCAGATAGCACACGGATGGCTTTGGGTTTAAATCCCGATAATGAGCTGCCAGTGTAGGAAAATATAGCACTTGAGATCCAATTCCTAGGCTGGATGTGTTTACCATCTCTGAAAACACAGTCACTTTACATGAGTTATACTGCTGTAAGCCGCGTCTGTATGGGGCAAGCTTAATGCTAGAACACAAAATGTGACATTTATGCAACTTACTTGGTTTGTTATCTGCATCTCAGGAGCGTTGTTTGGCGAAGCTTGCGGGTGTGTGACAATGATGTTTTCAGTTTGTCGCGCTTCTTCAACTCTGAAAGAAACATACATCGGACCATACTTATAATAATCGTTTCTTAAATTTAATCAATGCTTAAAATACTGTCAATTTATAGCCGACTACCGTTAAATGAGAGAAGTTTATATAAAACGTAGATTAAGCAATGTTTATGCATTAAATTATACCATATTATCCTACTAATATTATAAATGTGAAAGTTTGGATGGATGTTTGTTACTCTTTCACGCAAAAACTACGCCGATTTGGAGGAGACCCTGGATTAATACATAGGCTACTTTTTATCCCGAAAACATGTAGCGGGTAACACCGCGGGGCGCAGCTAGTTACTAAATATTTTAAGATTAAATATTGTAATTATACAGTATGTGTTTGACACAAATACATATTTGTTTTCTGTTCACAAGGTAGGTATTAAGTGATTTTTATTCAGTTGTCAAAAAATTTAAAAAAAAAGCTATCCATGCAGTTTATTTAGTAACACTAATTACTTGGGTTTGGTCTCGAGCGCGAGTGGATCGCTTTCCACTTTGACGCATTTTGCGGAGCAGTCGTCTCCTGCGGGGCGAGCGTCCGTCGCCGGAGTCGCGCCCGCGCCCGCGTCCGCGTGCATGCGCCGGTGCGAGATCAAATGCCCTGAGAACGAGAAAATTAAAGTCTTTTAATTCAACAGCCACAAGTAAAACTGCCACATTTAAATAATGCACCAAAAACGTTAAAAACGTTGCATTGTATGATTTTCCAGAACTAATGATTTTAAAAAATATGTTATTTTGTATAATTATTACAAAAACACCGCCTGTTTTGGTGGGAAAGAGAACAAGTAATATAATTTCTATGAAACGTTCATGTTTCATTTTTTAACTTTGATGATAAGTTGGTTATAATGTACCAAATTACGTGCGTGAGTGATACATTTTGATGGAACACGTCTTTTTGAGTTGTTTACAAAACTTATCGAAACTTTAGTGGCATGACTTGGACTTGCCGTGGTCGTGACTTACTGTGACCTGATTTGACTCAAAACTCAAATATTGTATTAATGGGAGACTAGTAGAATTCAAAAAAGGCAATGCCAAATAATATTTATAAAATTGACATAGACATCAAATTGGTCTAAGCGTTCCAGCGCACGCCATTCTGTAAAAACCTACATTCGATAGAAATAAATGAAATATTATAAAAAGAGAGCACCACAATTTTCGGGGTTTGTTAGACCGAACATAGTCAGAAATACGCAAATACATAAATTAGATTTTTCACGCTACCTTTGCACATGAAGTCCTTCAAGCAGACATCGCAGCGGAAGGGGCGCGCGCCGCCCCCCTTGTGGTGTGACCGTTCGTGGAACATCAGGTTGCCTTTCAGTGGGAAAGACTTGCCACACTCTCCGCAACTGTACGGCTTTTCGCCGCAACTGTGAGATCTGAGGAAATACATTCACACAAAAACCTTTCAATAAACAAACATCCAGACTACATAACTTTGCATATCAGTGCGTGAATTAGTCGGGAGAGATTACGATACGATACGCACAAAATTCATCATGATAAAGATGATGCTATAATAATATGACGTACAAATGAAAGTCTATTTTATTAAAAAAAAAATATGAAAATCCCAGAATAAGTTTTGCTGGGGATAAATTCGACATTGCACATTTCTCATATTTCGTGTTGGAAAAGACAACTATATTTTTCAGGCCTAACTTTTAGAAGAAGCAAACAGGCGTGCGGTTAAATCGATTTTTTCATATTTTAACGAAAATAAATGGGCAGTGCTGCAACTTCGAGAAACAAGATTGAAGGACTATGAAAGTACTTTCTACCGACACAAAAATATTATACTATCCTACTAAAATAAAAAGTCAAACATTATTTCATTTTGGTCAATTTAAGTAATTAGGTTGCCGAAAATACTTTTATGTATGAACACAGCGCACCCTCGCCTGAAATAGAATTGCGACTCAAGTGTTGCTGAAAAACGTTCACAACCCTTAAAACATATCTTGTGTTTATAACCTCTTTAGACTGAGAAACACCGATAACGCATACTATTTAATCTTACTATTTAATATTTGAAATCCTTCATTGTAAAGTTATTTACTTTTTTTTTTGATAACACCAATGTTACAAGTCAATACAAAATTTCAAACATGACTGTATGTCATTATATGAGTTTTAAAACATCTGATTACATGCCAATGAATAAAAAAAAAACACAAAAATGTCAATTGTTTCAACAAAATCAGTTTCAATAGTATAATTTCCTTACTTAATTCTTTCACAATTCATGTACCTCATATGCGTAATCAAATGCTCCTTCCTCGTGAAGGGTTTGGAGCACACCTTGCAGGTATGCGCCGCGTCGCCCGTGTGTTGCTTTAGATGGTTTGTAAGATGCTCTTTGCGCGTGAAAGTCTTTTGGCAGAAGTCGCAGCGGTGCGGGGATTCGCCCGTGTGGATTCTGTCATCATTAAAAGACATTGTCGTTGTAAGTAATAATAAACCCAAAAAGACACAGCGCTAATGATTTCCGCTGTAAAGGGTGCTGCAGCTAGCGACTTTACAGAGCTATCGAGACTCACCATCCCATGTTTCAAAGTAATAAGTGCCAAAGCAGCGATGCCCTGGACTTTCGTTTTGTTACTCGAAGTACCGCTGTAATGTTCATGGACAGACACTATCTCTAACCATCAGAAGAGCGTAACGCTCGTCTCATTTCTTTCATCTCGGTTCGTTCATCTCTCATACACAGGGAAGCAACGCAGTGTATAGAATACGTGCGCGCGCACACAAAATAAGGGAATCGAGAGAAGTGGCGTAGAGGGGTCATGACAGCATATGTCATAAGTCGGGTTTACTGCCAAAGCCCCGATAGATGTATTATGCAAAATATTAAATGGTAGTAACAGGAGTATCTTGCAGCTGTGTCGTCGTGATTGAGTTAGTCAGCCTATATGATGGTTAATCAATTTATTTTTAAATGTTTGTTAGTATGCGCGATCCGAAATGATGGACCAGTCCAAATCAGATAAAATAGCGACTAAAACGAGTGCTTTGCATGTGAAAATCAATGTATCTGATATGTTTATTTGGTTGGTAAGGCGTAGGAATTACTTGAGCCTGGTGCAAGATATTTTTATTGTTGACAAGTTTGGTGTTTGATCAGAGCTTAACTTTATGTTAAATGAGGTGTAGTCGGACATGGAATGGAACTGGCTCTCAAGCGAGGCTGCCCGAACAAACCATTAAGTGTGAGGCAGCAGGTTTTCAACTCGAGGGTGGTAGCTAACCAGACGAGTACTAGAAAGTACAACGACCACCATGCTTTGCTTTCCACACAATGGGTCAATGTTTTGGTATTTTAATTTTCTAGTGTTGAATAACAAACAAATCTGTCATAGCAACATTAATAAGTCATGGACTGTGATAATAATAAATGGGGAAAATGTTGTAGGTACATTATGAGTTTCTACGATTTTTAGGGATGATCTAGCAAAGTATAAAAAGCGACAAGCAATAAAGACAATACAGGAGTGTATGTATCCATAGACACAAAAGGTGTAAAACTTGACCAAAGCCGCGAGGATAATCTAGGTTAAACTGTGTCAATATGAGGAAAATTCGCTTTTACACTATTTTCATGGAACAATGAAATGAAAATTTATCTCTGATTTCTTCCACACGGCTTTGACCAATATAGCTTCAGTGGACTTTTTCAGTGTTTTAATTCAAAGATCTATGTAAACAAACATGGTGTTTATTATTAATTTTTATTATTAATAAATATTTTATTATAAATTTTAAGTTTTCCCATCCACACTAGATGGGAAAACTAATATTGCTAATTTTTGATGCTATTTTGCATGTATAGAATACATGCGACTATAGAAAGAAAACCACCATATTTGTTTACTTATTTATATGGACAAGTCACAAAAAGCAAAATATTGTCTATGGAGCGCATCTAAAACAAAGCCACGTGATGTGCGCTACTGTTAGATAGAAAATTGGAAAGTGAAAATGTTTTTAGATTTATTCATAAATAATTAATGGCAACTTTACCTGACATGGTTGGTGAGATGTTCTTTCCTCGAGAAAGTCTTAGTGCAGAAGGGGCATTTGTGCGGCGTCTGCCCTGTGTGGAGATTCACGTGGTTCGTGAGGTGTTCTTTGCGAGAGAACGACTTCGAACAGAACGTGCACTTGAACGGAGTTTCGCCCGTGTGTTGCCTGTTGTATGAGTTTTTGAATTAGAACTGGTAGTGGCCTTTGAAGGCAGGATAGCCATTGATGAGACTTTTAGACGAAACGCGAAAAACATGTCGTCGCAATGAATGACATTTCCATAAACTATTGTTTTTAATGTTTAAAAATGAAATAAGTTTTATTTATTAAATCAGAAAGTACGCGAATAAAATGTGATGAAACATCATGTCATGTCTGTTCGTTCGTTCGTATTTTCAGGATTTTGTACAAGCTTCAAATAAAGTCACCGCCATTTCACTTGCAGTCAAGTAAAAATAAAACTGTTTGGAATTTGTGTTAAACTTTTAAATACATTATTTGACACTGGCTGAATGCAAAAAGTGCAATTAAAAAAAAACGAAAACCTTCCAACGTTTGAGCATTTGGTTAACTTTTGAGGGTGGGTATTGTTACTTCAGGTGCACATAATGGAGTAACTTTAACTTGAATTTATACCGTTTTTTAAAAATATTATCTATTAGTTTGATAATAATGAAATGTATGTAATAAACACAGGACTTTTTGTGAATAAAATAGACTGTGTAATTTGCCATCGCCAGTACTGATCTATCTTCTAGAACAAATCGAAGCACATAAGACTTTTTGAAAATCCTAACATTTACATAAAGCTCAAATTGCTCTAATCAAATATCATACTCTTTCACTTCTTTCTTTTGGGCTTTTGTTCATTTACCTGTATTGCACGATGAGATGCTCCTTTCTTGCAAGTTCTTGGTCTCATTGTATATTGCCATAGCAATTTCCGTTCTTATTTTGAGCTTATTAAAGTTTTGTTTACCTGAAATGGTTGAAGATATTCTCCTTCCTTGCGAAACCCTTGTTGCCGTAGGAATAAGCGTGCGCCGCGACTCCCGTGTGATTTTTCTTTTATAATACCGCATTAAAATTTGGTCACTATTTTCAGCGATTTAATGCTTAAACTCACCTGACATGATTGACGAGATGCTCCTTCCTGGTGAAGCTCTTGTTGCAGTAAGAGCAGGCGTGTGGCGTGACTCCCGTGTGCTGTCTCACGTGGTTGTTGAGGTGTTCCTTGCGCGAGAACGCTCGCGGGCAGTACGTGCACTTGTGTGGCGTTTCGCCCGTGTGCTGTCTGCGCAACAGAGTACATTCCGATTTGGTTATTATATCCTTATAACAAGGTTTGTAATAATGTAGCTGGCTGGCAGGAACAAGATTCAAGTTTGTTTAGGTTGAATAATATATCGAGAGAGGCATTGGTCCTCATCCGATGCACATTATAGGAATTGCTTTCATGATAACCAATAGGAGATGATTCCTTGAGACGAAGCATTATAACTCTGGTAACTTATTGACTTGAGATTTTTTTGCACATAGTTACTTACGTTTTTTTTTAAATGTAGCACTTACGAAGTTAACATTAAAAAAAATCTTTGGAAGGAGAGGAAAGCCCAAATCGGAATGCACAATGATGTGCTACTGGAGCTTTGAACCTCACACAAATGCCGTCTTTCACAAGCTTATAGTCTATGATTATTCTTCAAACATACTTGACTAATTTGTTTTAGTGCAAAAATGACGAAGTGACGGTTAAGTTTAGAAAAATACGTACATGCAACTTACATGCCTACAATTTGAGCTCATGCAATAAATAAAGGCTAATCTACGATAGACGGGCACTGGTCATGGCATGGCTTGTAGCACAACATTGAAGGACTATCAAAAAGTGTATTAAGGTTTAGTTTTGTTTAGATCTTAGTTAAGATTTCACCAATGAGTTGTAATAGTGCATCCTACAATTTAGTTTAATAGGGTTGATTATATTTATGATCAATCTCTAATTTATGGCTATAAAGTTTGTAGTGTAACAGCTATCCTCCTTCCTATCCTACTAATATTATAAATGTGAAAGTTTGTGAGTATGTTTGTTACTCTTTCACGCAAAAACTACTGAACGGATTTGGATGAAATTTGGTATGGAGGTAGCCGAGACCCTGGATTAACACATAGGCTTTTATCCCGAAAACATGTAGCGGGTAACACTGCAGGGCGCAGCTAGTGTTTAGATATGTTGGACTTTTGGATTGGCGACCGACAATTATTCAGTTCCCCCTTGAAATACTAATATTTAGAAACCAACAATTTTCTACAATTTCATATTAATATCTATGTATAAAATATTAATATGAAATTGTAGAAAATCGTACATCGTCGTGTTGTCTATTCGTATCGAAATCAAATTCGAAGTCGAGCATACTAAAGTAGTTTTTATGTTGTAATCTTAGTAATCGTTTATTGAGATAAAACTACTATTGCAAAAATTATGCTATTTACAAAATGTATGCAAAAAACTTAGTCTAAAAATCCGTCAGAGGAGGGATAAAATGTTGTAATTGATATAGGTACTTCAAGTTACAAGTTAATTGGTTAAGTTAATAAGTTGAAGTTAAATGGCACACTTTGCACTGGCAATGGCGTTTCACACGGTGTAACGTAACACTCTCCGTTTGGTGGTCATGGACACGTGACTGAATACCTCATTTTGCCGAATTTATTTATCAAAATTATAATAATCTCCTCTTTTATTGTAAATAGTGTACTATGGGGCTTACTTATAAAAAGTGCTTTTTTTCTTGTTTTCTTTTTTTAAAAGGTCTGTTAAGTCCTCTTTGATAGCCCCATTGGCTCATTGGTAGTATATCTGCCTAGAGAGCTGTAGGGCGTGGGTTCGATTCCCACTCAGGGCAAACATTTTGTGAATAAACAAATGTTTGTTCTGTGTTTGGGTGTTCTGTATGTATTTACAAAAAAAGTATTTATGTATTCTATCAGTTATCTGACTTCCATCACACAAGCTCTGCTTAGTTTGGGGCCAGATGGCGCTGTATGTATAGTCCTACGATATTTATTTATTTTAAATGTTATTCATGTAATCGAGATTCTCTAAACGAAAAACAAACGTTTCATAGTAGTTAATATTCTAAAAATGCAATTGTAATGATTTGATTATTATGTGAAATGGAATGTGTTGCTTTTGGTGTTCCCCATTATTTACAATCTGAGAATCATGAAGTCGAGAGTGAATCTTCTAAGCGGGTGTGCTCCATCGTAGACGGCATTTTCGCTTAGCGTCAGGAGAGATGGCAGTCAAACGCAAGCCTATTTCATTATTAAAAAAAAAAAAGAATAAGAATAGATTTCTCACCTGACATGGTTGGTAAGGTGTTCTTTCCTAGTGAATGACTTGGCGCAGTACGTGCAGCGATGCGGTGACTCGCCAGTGTGCTGACGCACGTGGTTCGTTAAATGTTCTTTACGAGTGAACGACTTGGTGCAGAATGAACACTTGTGGGGAGATTCTCCCGTGTGCTGGCGGACGTGGTTCACTGTGGAAAGATAGGGCGGGTTAGCGGTGGGGTTTATGAAAGTCAAAGGTAATTTAAAGTTACTTTATCAAAAGCAGAGTAATATTTTTTATCTTACTATCGGCGCTGTACATTTTCACTCGCGTTTTCTTGCATTTAACACATTTATGGCATGAGATTAGAGCGATTTTAGAGGAACATTAAAAAACCGCGACTTTTTAGCTTGAATAACGATAACATTGACATCCCTGTTGGTTCTTTGGTAGTATGTCTGCTCCAAGAGCTGAAGGGCGTGGGTTCGATTCCCACCCAGGACAAGCATTTTGTGATATAAACAAATGATTGTTCTGTGTTTGGTGTGTTGTTGTGTGTTTAACTATAAATTAATAAGTATTCGATCAGTTATCTGTCTTCCATAGCACAAGCTTTACTTAGTTTGAGGTCAGATGGCGCTGTGTGTAATGTCCTATGACATTTATTTATTTACTTTATACATTAGGTAACTATAAAACCTAATACTTGCAAATGCACAAAGTGCAATGCCATATTCCTCTAAGGACAAAAGAAAATGAGTTATACATCATGCCATATAAAGTTATGCACAACATCCTGCGCAATTACAAAATATTGTCCACAGTGCAAGGTTTCACACTCATATCTAACTTCACACCTATAAATTTAATTCTGATTACAGTATTCATCAAAATAAGTATTACCGAGGTGATCTTTCCTAGTGAACGCTTTAGGGCAGTATCCACATTGGAATGGTGTTTCTCCGGTATGTTGTCGAACGTGATTCACGAGATGCTCCCTCCTCGTAAACGACTTCGAACAGAAGTTGCAGCGGTGTGGAGACTCGCCAGTATGCTGTCTCACATGGTTTAGCAAATGTTCTTTACGGGTAAACGTTTTCGAACAGAAGTCGCATCGGTGGGGGGTCTCGCCTGAAAAAAAATGCATATTGTGTTACATTACTAATAGAAAGTTCAGTTTGCTTCTAGAATAAAATTTCCAAAAAGTCTCTCTATCATCACAAGACGAGTTGATGGTCAAATAAAGATCCAACTTAGTGAAAAAAGACTTTTTAAATGTTCATGTTGTTTTGTGTTGTTAATGTTTTATTTATTTATTTTATATATATTTAATTTCATTTCCGCTTTACAGTCGTTTTAGTTACAACAGTGATGAGGACATTCAAAATGAACTTCGCAAAGTAACGCCTGAATCAATCAATTATTTTTAAATGTATTCATTGATTTGATTTAATGAAATTCCAAGCCTGACATCATTATTATAAGATAGCTATAGATAAATAAATCTTTTATTTTGCATAGATCTGGCTGAATACATATCAATTAGACTATTTCCAAATAATTAACCAGAATAACCTACTAGAGGACATCCTTTCGGCGGTTCTTGGAGTTCTGGGTAAAAAATAGAACAGAGTCCAGATTTTTTTTTTTTATGCAAAAAGTAATGAGACTAACGAGACGCTTTCCTGATGGTAAGAGATAACGCCTGTCCATGACCATTGCAGCGATACACAGAAGCAGAACAACTGGTACTGCGGTGGTACCTATAGTGCGTTTCACTAAAGAGTTCCCTTCGTCGTCATGTTGGCAGCCCTGTTCGTCGAAACGTCAAACAGATAGTTTCATTGTTCATTGCTCTAATTGTTTTCAAGTTTTTAATTAGTAAAAAATTTCTAAACATGCCCAAAACACTAAAAAGTGGTGAAAGACAGATGGTGTTAAAAGTCAAATGTTTTTGTGAACGTGAAAAACGGAACAAAGCGCCAATAATCCCTTTGGAATGTGTTCGTAGCCGTGTCGCCGCCATGACAGGTTAGTAAAATAGGGATACCAGGCAGGTCAAATCACTATTCCTCGTTTTTCTTAATGTATATAATAATTATAATTTTATATAGTAACTACATAAACTTTTAGATATGTAGAAAGAATTCAAATATAAAACTAGCAATTGTACTTATTTATTTATATTGTTTTTGAATTTAAAATGTGTCTCCAACAATTGTGTTACAAAATAAATAAAACAATGTGGATTTGTTATCAAGTTAATTTTAACATTTATGGAGTTTTTTTATAAAAACTATTTTTTCAGGTATATCAGAAAAAACAGTCACACAAATTTATAAAGAAGGTGAAGCAGCTGCTAGTACTTCAACAAGAATTTCGACGCCTGGTAAGAGTCGGCCGCGCGATAAACAAATTAAGCTGGATGATTTTGAAATTTGTGCATTACGACATAAAATACATGAATTCTATGCTGTGAGAAAAGAATTACCTACGCTGACCAAATTACTGCATGAAATGCGAAATGATATCGATTTCAAGAGAAGTCGCACTACTTTATGGCGAATAATGAAGAAGATAGGATTTTATTTCCAAAAATGTAAATCAAAAAGAAAAGTTATGATGGAAAGGTACGATATTGTGGCTTGGCGTAGTCGATATTTGAAGCAGTTACGAGAAAATCGTGAAGGAGACCAGCGTCCAGTCATTTATTTAGATGAAACTTACGTTCATTCAACTTACTGTGCAGGTAAATGTTGGCAGAGTGACACAGAAGCAGGCGTTTTATCTTCGGACTCAAAAGGACCACGATGGATTATAGTCCATGCAGGGAGTGAAACCGGTTTTGTACCCAACGCTCAGCTGATTTTTAAATCACAGTCTAAATCCGGAGACTATCACGATGATATGAATCGAGAAAATTTTATGAAATGGATTCAAGAAAAGCTTTTACCGAATCTACCTCCTCAGTCGCTTGTGATTATGGATAATGCTCCCTACCATACAGTGGCACTCAACAAAGCACCAACAATGAACAGTACGAAGTCTCAGATGCAAAACTGGATTGTTAGTAAAGGTCTCGCTTATTTACCAACGATGGTAAAAGCTGAGCTTTATGAAATAATTAAAGACCATAAAGAACCGCCTGTTTACGAAGCAGACACGTTACTGGAGAAACATGGTCATAAAGTGGTAAGGCTCCCGCCTTATCACTGTGATTTAAACCCAATTGAGCTCATATGGAGTCTTTTGAAAAGAAGAATTGCAGAAAAAAATGTTGGACAGGAAGCAAGTCAAATTGTTAAAATAACAGAAGAAGCATTTTTAAGCATATCTGCAGAAGATTGGAAAAAATAATGTGATCATGTCAAGAATATTGAAGACAAATACTACAATGATGGAGTACGTGCAGACGCAGAAATTGACCGATTCATAATTGAAGTAGGAAACGATAGTGACGTTACTTCTTCTGATGATGATACAGGTGGTAGCGACATCTCGGGTGTTGGCCCATTAGTTGAACACAATTATTATAAAAAATAACCATAAACATTTGTTTTATTTTTCAACCTTGTCAATTATATCAATATAGGTAAAATACATAGTTGTATTAAAACTATAGGACTAGGGACCGCAATCTGGTCTGGTGTCATTTTCAATCCGGCTGGATTCCCGCCGATACTTCGGACCAGATGTTAAAAAATAGTATCTACGTTAGTGACATTAAAATTTCCTTAATTTCGAGTAAACATCTTTCTGAAAAAGTAGCAACACTGGTTTCGTAACTACCAACATGACGACGAAGGGAACTCTTTCGTGAAACGATCTATACCTAGACGACCTCCTGCTAAGATAATCTACCACCAAGTCGAAGTTTTTATTGTCTGTGGCTTTTGTGAGTCAGTTCCTTGTTTACCTAAATCCATTGTGGATGCTATTTCAGGCTAATAGCAGCCATATTTTTTAAAGTTATAATATCATATTCGTATGTCTGTTTGTTTTTCAAACTGTTGCATGTTTTCACTATTATTTCATATAATTTAAAGAATTCCTTTCGGATGGTTTATATTAATATTTCTATTGTGTTTCGTGATCGTGATTACTATACTAACCAGTATGCCACATAATGTGATTGGTGAAGTGTTCTTTTCTCGTAAAGGATTTGCCACATAGGTCACACCTGAATGGAGTATCATTCGTATGAGACCTCATATGGTTCGACAGATGCTCCTTTCTAGTATACTTCTTGCCGCAAATTTGGCATTGATGTGGCGTTTCACCTAGTAGGGGTAGGCAGAAAATACAAAGTTATTCAATGATGCAACTATATTACTCGAAACGTTTAGTTTGTCTTTCTTGTAACTTATCTCTCTAAGAGAGGTAGGTACGAGTATTTTAAAGATTGCAAAACTTGCGCAAATAGTTGAATCATTAAATTTTTGCCTTTTTCGCACCACGGATACCCATACTGGTGCGAGCTTGGAATTTCCGCGGAAATGAAAGGAAACTTTACAAACTAAAAATTCCGAAAACAAAAACATTACATACAACAAAACTCAACTTATATCTAAATTAGTAAACTTTATTAAGACTTTTTATAATATGCATAACTGCAAAAATTATAGCGTAAAATAAATATACACTGTCTGGAAGAATTTGCTATTAGCGATAAAGCCGTCAGTTGTCCTACAAATCAAACCTAGCAATAGAATTATTCTTTTTCAGATATTAAACTCATTTTTTCATTTGTGGAAACGTGTCACAAAGAAAAGTACCCAACAGCCACAATTTACCAGAAAGTTTTTAATAACACCATATATCAGTCAGTCCGTCTCATTTATACCCACGTAACATATGAGACCTGAATAACTATTCATGCACGGCTGTCAATACCAGGCGCGACATTCGTAATGTTCACAATCTATACAGAAAAAACTTAAGATAGTTCGATTTCCCTACAAACAATTTTTTACCATTTATGGACAAATGGAGCATAATTTTACAGTGAAATCACAGCTACTGGCATTTATTTTGGTCTTCATTTGCGGTAAATCACAATTGATTGAAAAATCATAAATTCATAAATAATTTATAAATTTGATTTTATGCTAATAATCTACTGTTTTATTCAATCAATTTGCCATAAGTGAAAAAAAAAACCTTTGTATGGAAATCGAACCACCTTAATGGTTTTTTTCTGGATTAATTTTAAGTCTCTAGCTGTGCCATTACTTAAAAAAACTGTCACTGAAAGATTATTAATGATTAGATCGTATTATGTAACTTAAAAGAAAGAAGAATTACATTAGTTCAGCTTACCTGTATGCCACATAACGTGGTTCATAAAGTGTTCTTTCCTGGTGAAACTTTTCTTGCAGATGTCGCACCGATGGGGCGTCTCGCCCGTGTGCTTCCTCACATGGTTGACCATGTGCTCCTTCCGAGTGAACGTTTTCGCGCAGAATTCACATCTGTTACAAATTAAAAAAAAGTACATCATGGCACAAGGTTTCATTACAAACAAAATAAATCACTGAAAAGAAGCACTATCTACATATTTTTCTATTAAATAAATTCGCTTGCGATCATAGATTGGTCCCTAAAGATAATAGTTAAAACATATGTGTACCTATAAGGCGTCTCTCCAGTGTGACTCCGGACGTGGTTGTCGAGATGTTCTTTACGCGAGAATGTTTTATGGCAAGTTTTACAGGCGTAGGGTTTGTCCTGGGCTATCCTTTTGGCGTGTCTCTCCACTGGATCCCCGGCTGTAAATAAGAAATATGAGACATTTTGGTAGAGTAGGTGTAAGTTTTATCATTAAAATTTCCAATACCAGTATGCATGTAATACTAGTATTGGAAATGTTAATGGCTCAGGTCAATCACACTATTTTGATATTATCTTAAAAAGTATATTTTCAAAAAGATACCTAACAGTTATACAAAATTTTGTTCATATCAAATGTTCTGCATATTTATTCATAACCTTATAGTTTAAAAAATCAGTCATCCCATTGAACAAATGATTTCACAAATTTGGTTTTCGATTCAAGTTACGCGTGCAATATAATAGGTGTAGGTTGAAACTGCTACAAGTTTTGTGGCTTTTGGGAAACCATGACCTTTGAAAACTATGTTAGTTTACCACATGTAGGGTTGTGAGAATATGTAGGACGAACTGACATTCGCCAAAACCCATCAAACGCGTCACAGAAGATATAAAAGTATTTATTATTTATTTATTTATTTAATGGTTTGAGCTTAACTTTATAGCCATTTAGTCTTACTTCCTACCAACCTTGTTGTTTTTACACAGTAAATTTAAGGTGTTAATAAGGCAGGAATCATTTTACATAGAGGCGATAAGGCCTGCACTGACATCCCACTCGGGAGGTTTTATGTGCAGTTCCCATTAGTAACCTGCCTAAAATGACCATGATCCTTGAAGTAATAAACCATTGTTTATGGCTGCTGGCATAATTGTTCCAGGCCTATTTCACCAGAAGTTGTGGTCATAGAGTTAGAGAAACTTATGAGAGAGAGAGAGGACGGCACACTAACATTACAAAGCTAGAATAAGAAAACAACAATCATTTGATACACGAGTAGCACTTTTATCACAGCTTGCATGCTGGGTTTGTTAAGAGCGCGGCTAAAGTTGGGGTTTCTTACCATATCTGTGCAATCATATTCACTTACCAAGATGGCATTTCCCGTGACGTGACAATTCTACCGGATTGGCAAACGACGAGCCGCAAACTTGGCAACTGTAGGGTTTGCTCTCGCCGTGGTATCGTCTGCAAAAAATGGCAGTTTTATTTTTTAGATTGATGTTAATCGATAGGTTCTATGATATAGCGAATTTGCTTGAGGAAAAACGATTTACTTGTAACTTGCAAATTATTGTAACTGGCAAATCTAGTTTCTTAGAATGTCTGGTATACTAAACAGTTCAGTATCTTATTACATGATATTTAGTGTAAGTATTCATGACTCTATAAAAGTATTCATAATGTCTAGCGCTCTAGGGACTTCAATTTCAAGTCATTTTCCATATAATATTTAAAAACTAACGACTCATCCCGGCTTCGCATGGGTACAATTTATTTTGGCGACTTGATTGAAAACCATTCAATATACAAAGTTTGATTAGAATTTATTGTATATTGGTAGACTGAAACGATATGGTCGGCATATTTATGGTAGTAATCATACCTGTGGACAATAAGTTGATACCGAAACTGGAACACTTTTCCACATATATCACAAGAATGGTGTCCGGGCGATGATTCCGCTTCAGACATTTGGCTAGTTCCCGGCACTTCGATTTCTAATTCACCCTGTAAAAAATATGACTATTTTACATTTGGCTCCAACTTAAACACAGAGGTAACTTCTTTAGAATAAACTGTGTCCAGAATAGAAAAGCGTCCCTAAATTTATCCACACAATCTGAAATTCTAGTTTTTTTCCCCTTTATTGTAATGGGATAATTTACAGCTAGGTACACAGACAATTACAATAAATAAGGAAGGAATAATATTGAAGGCCTATTAAAAGTTTTCACAGGTAAAACAGGAGAAAATAGTTGGAGACAGATTCACACAACAATACACAACATCTAGTCAAAGAAAAGTATATAATTATGTAATATTTTTTACTAAACTATAGATATTTCAACCAACTATAGCCGCTTTCAACCGGTCTTTATGGAAGTCAATGGGGGAGGCCTATGCCCAGCAGTGGACGTCCTACGGCTGAAATGATGATGATGATGATGATGATGATAGATATTTTACTGGTATTCTCCCTGTTTATATATGAATATTGTATAATAAATGAATTGACCATAAAAACCATTTATGGTCAATTCATTTGTAAGGTTGGTTTAGTTTTAAAGTGTGGTTGTTCAGGATATTTTAATACCATTGTTAGAAAAGCTGTAAAACCAAAAATTAATTCTTGTATAACTAAAAAAATTTTCTTACTTTATTTTGTGTCTGGCCATCAGTGTTCAGTTTTCCAAACACCTCATGATATGCAAGCAACTGTGAAAGGTCTTCTACATTAACTTTGTACATGGCGGTCATGTCGTTGTCTGCACCAGTGGATATCTTAACAACTGCCCCTTCCATGCCCATCGCTCCCACACTCTGTAAAGATAACAACCATATAAACTACTCTTTTCACAACAAAACAGCTAAATCAATTTTGATGTAATTTATGTATTGCACGTTATCCTCGCTAAGTAAAGATTCCGTGGGACGTCTCCGCACGGCACCATTTCAAAAGGCTAAAGCCAGGGATACACTAGGGGACAAATCGACATGTCAAGCGAAGCCGAAAACATTTGCATAAGTTTGGAACACAACTTCTACAGTTGACAGGTTTTTTACCACACCTCTGATAACTCACTTAGCCTGAAATGGGAATTGTCTCTCAAGTGAAGATTTCAGAACACAAGCTCAGCGATAGATTTTTAATTGAGTGAGTACTTGTAAAATTTAGATTCAACTCACCTTTAAATCAATGCCCTTAATATCCTTGATATCCGCAGGTATGGCGAACTGCGCCGTCTCAATTTTTCCCTGTGCTTTCTCATCTTTCACTATGGCGAGCGGATCTGACGCGCTCGCTTCGATAGACGTCGTCCCATCAGCGTTGTGTGTCACCAGAATGTTGGCGGGCTCGCCCGTAGCTTGCTCTATGCGCACAACGTTCTCTAGCACTTGTGTACCAAGCTGTTAAGACGAAAGTTAAAATGAGTCATTAAGTTGATTTTCTCATGCCTAGTCAAATTGAAATTTTTGTACTTAACTAATTATTGCAATAAATTGAATAAATTAGCATGTGATTGACATTGAAAACACTATGAATTCCAATGCTAATATTTACTAATATTATTAGAATTACAAATGAGATTCAGGTTTTCCCCGATAAACATAGTCAAAATCAACAAACGCAATTTCAGTATTGCACAATACACAGATGAATTGTACCATACTATCATCATATAAATTTCTAAATGACACAAAAGCATATTTCATACGCAATATACCTCACTTAGCTGCATTGAGGTGTCAAGAAATGAGTTAAGTATTGATTTTAAAAGTTATGTATTTTTAATTTGCCTATGACTAACAGGGACCATTCATCAGAGTAATAATGCTTATGTGTTGTCTGAAACATCACTCAATCCCAGTTCTTATAGGATGTATAATGACGTTGCTATCAGCGCCGTATCAACCGTATTAATAACGGGCCCTCCGTTCTACAACCCCAACAAATTAAGTAAAAATTAAAAAACCCAACATAACAATGCATAGACTTTATTTGATTATTATGTTTGTTAAACAAGTTTGTGAAAGAATAATAATAATTATGATAGTCGTGACACCAGTAGAGATATGATAATATGGAGTTTGGGTAGAAGGGCCCAACAAACATTTGTTACAAGGCCCGTCTAGGGCCAGCTACGTCACTTAATTGGGAGGTATGGCTGTAGTCACTAGGGCAAGAACTCAAGTGTTAAAAAAACCTTCTGCTAGATCAACCATGTTAACTCCATGTAAACTATTTCTCACAGACTAATATAAACTCATTAGTAGGCATTTTTTTAGCAATTTTTACATCAAGATTAAAATACCTATTGATATATACCTAATTATTATTCCGTAAAAGATTTAAGCACATTTTAAATTATTCCTCAAACATTACGCCTTACAAGTTTTCAAGTTTTTAGTTACAACTTATTACTGCATATATATTACTATACTATACTAATATGCAGTGAGATATTGTTTTATACCATTAAATTTTACATTTCTGTAACTAAGGATAGTTTTCACCTTACAGTTATCTGCTATCTATTAAATCTCTTGTCTACATAAATTATTTAATTACACAATACAATACACACCTGTTGTCCCACAATCTGCTGCAACTGGTGGATGGTGAGGGGATGGTCTGACGGTAGTTTGATGGTCTCATGTAATTCTTCCTTGTCGACCATCTTACTGTTGCCGGGCTCGACGACAGTAACAATGCCATCTTCACTCACTGTCAGCTGGATCTATAGGGAAAATTGACCAACTTAAAACTTCATATATTATTATCTTTAGTTGACAATTTTGCCAAGGGGTTATACAACTTTTATAATTTCTGAAGAAGAATGTTAATAAGGGATTATACAAATTGGGTTACTTTTAATTTATTATGTATTATGTGTCATTGTCGATATGATGCACAAAACCTCAAATTTATGATGAGTATAAATGAGATGACTATTTCCCTATTATAACTAAGCTGAATTTCACGATTATAAGAATATAAGAAATAATTAAACGCCCGTCCTTAAACATAATGTTTATAGCAACACAAGCCGCCATTTCCTCCTAAAGTTTCCTAAAAGAAGTTGCGATAAAATCACAACTTTTTATACTAATCGTTAAATAGTTTTATTGTTTGTGAACTCTTTTGGTGTGAGGTATAAGTGACTAAATCTGTCATGTAATAGTTTTTTTGTAGTGATTATTTTATGGGACAGGCTAGTGTATATTAGTACATAGGTATTTATAGTTTCTTACCTCACTGACCTGTCGATTGGCGTTACATATAAGCAGCGTGAGCATAAGAACATAATATTTTAAAAGTGCACAATATGAAGCAATTAGCTATTTTTGAGCAGTGTTTCAAATAATATAGCCACAGACTGAAAAAAAAAACGATCTCTTAACAGTCAAAAACCATAAGAGAAAATAAAAATATGTGTTAATTCAATTCATCTTTTCAATATTAAAGTGCAACTAGGTGTTCATTTAGGGGTGATTTGTCTGATGAGTATTAAATATGCTGGTGCAATCTTCTGGCCATAAAATTAGGCAAATTGCGTGTGCTGATAGACAATTAGTGCATGAGTTAGCTTGTCATTTCCATAGATAATATAAGCATGGTACACTAACTTTTTAAAAGTTATGGATCAGCCTCATCTCATGAAAGTGTTGTCAATCTTATTTTGGACTTTGGACCATTATAAGGCTAATGCGCACGGGTGATTTGTACAGTATTATATTCCTCTTGGGGCATACTAACCGTAAGAAGGATATTGTACTCTAAAGCTCTAGAAAATCAGTTACTCCATACATTTGTTCAAAGGGTTGTTATCTTTTTCTAAGAAACAGCTGTTTTTTTTACAATTTTATAATTGTCTCCACAAAAAAGTTATTCATAATTATGAGTGCTATTACTTCCTTTCGGTTTTTCCCAAGCTTATAACACAGTATAGTTGCGACTGCTTCGTCTCTTGCCCAGTCTTGGAATATTATGAGACATGCCAATTCGCGGATAATTCCGTGATTACACAATTTTACCAATCAGTTTCTTCCCCCACATTCTAGCTGTCAATATTTTCCACTCTGGACATGGTGACATGCGAACACGGCCTTGTCGACTCATTACAACATCAGTGTGTATGAAAACTTTATTTTTTAACAGTCAACTTATATAATGACATAATAATATGTACATGGAAATTTATTTCTCAGGGTCAATTTATTTAAAAGCACCAATTTATTAGTTACTAGGAGCTCGCCCCTGCTTCGCATGGAAAAACAAAACTTGATTAACAATATAAAATATAGCCTATGTCACACAGTGATAATGTAGCATTCTAATGATGAAAGAATTATTCAGATAGGTCCAGTAGTTTCCGAGCCTATTCAATACAAACAAACAAACAAAAAATCAAATCTTTCCTCTTTATAATTAGTGTAGATAGAATCACTCTTACCTGTTGATTTGTGTGATCGGGGCGCGCCGACATTAGCTGCTGTTGCAGAATGTGTTGTTGAGAGTGGTGACCCTGTGTGATAAAGATTTAGGTATTATACTAATGAATTTTTTTATTCATTTTATTTGGTATAAATAAATAACTATATTTATGTTCTATATGACGACTTTAGTCATCAGACAAAACAATTTCCAAGACTTAGTACATGCATTGAAAGCGAATTGTAGTTTTGAATGATAAATAATCAACAATAGCTGTGTTGATACTGTAAATCCATTCATTAATCTGACAGCACTAAAATAATCTGCAGCGCATATTATTTTAATTTGTAAGACATAGATAAAAGTTTTAGTTCTGTCAAATAAAGTTTGAGTGGCACACAGAATCTACATCAATATAAGACGATCATGATACAGTGATATTTTGTAGCGATGATAGCTCAGTGGTTAGCGCGGTAGGTTCGCATTCTGAAGGGCGTGGGTTCAAACCTCAACAATGAGCTTGAGCTGCCGGTGAAGGAAAACATCGTGAGGAAACCATAGCATGGTGGTAGGGTACTTTCTAGTACTCGACTGGCTAGCTACCACCCTCAAGTTGAAAATCTGCCGCCAAGCATCTAACGGTGTGTTCCGGCAGCCTCACTTGAGAGCCAGTTCCATTCCAGGCTAGGTGTGCTTAACCATCTTCAACCACACCGTCACTTAACATCAGGTGAGCTGTGGTCAAACACCTAGCCTGTCAAACATTAAAAAAAAAAAAGATATATAATATATAACTATACAATTTTGAGTTCCATTAACTTGCAGTACATAACAAGATACCAACGAGAAAATTTCAAGACTGATGGTGAAAATAGCATCTACTCCATAATAGATAAAAATAAATGAATGTTTCAATCATGCGAATACAAAAAAGTTAAAAGTTGACATCATGCACATAGAAGTAATTTTTGTCAATAGAAAGATCTATGACTAATTAGTGACTATATATAAACATAAAGGCTTGTATGACTAACATCTCATTAGATTTGACCTTTAAACTTCCATGCATGTACGTAGAAGCTGACATGACTATTGTCTACACAGCGATGTGGCATTCCTGCTAGTACGAAGTGTTATCACATGATTTACCATATCAATGTTATGGTGTTGTACAAATTCGACCCGGTTATTGGGTACCTGCTGGTGGGTTGCCTGGCCAGCGACTGAAACTTGAGAACCTCCTGAGACCTGCTGCGCAAGCTCCTGGCTGTGTTGACTGTGAGCAACTAGCGCTTCTGAAATTGGACAATTTCAGAACTCGGCACATTACAATTACTATGACTGTCCTAAATAAAAAAATAAGAATTTATCAGACATAAAAAAAGTATTAGCAACTAATGTCGAAGCCAATTTTTGGAAGATGAGAACTTTAGGTGTACATGGGCACAATACTTTATGCATCCATAGCAATAGATAAATGATACACGTGTTGCTAAAAATTATGATGGTTTAACTATTGCTTGAAAATTTTACAATTGGGATTAGGATTAGAATGTATGTTGTTGAAGAAATTTATTAGCAGTATCATTATGACTTACACCACATACAATGTACAGAAACAAATGTAGTACATATATGCCAGTACAGAAATGTATAAAAACTGCGACTGTGTCTTATCACATTTGAATGAAATTGTTTTTTTTAAATATATTTCCTTATGTTACTGTTTTTAAGCTAACTCCTTGGTACACCAATGTCACTGATAAGTCATCTGACCATATAAGTTGATCTTTACAGTTAAAATATTCGAGTGTAATATTTGATGAGGTCAATTTTGAAGGTTTTAGTTGATAGATAACTGTTATATTATTAAAATATTGCAGTTTTTGTCTACCGAAAATATTCAAGTCTAATATTTGCTGAGACCAATTTTGAAGGTTTTAGTCGACAGATAACTGTTATATTAAAATATTGCAGTCCTTGTCTAATGGACTGCATTGAGAAACAACTTAGTAAGTTTAGATCTACCAATGAAAACTTTCAAATTTTTGGTCTTATTGTATATTGATTACCATGTGTCTGCCCTGATTGTGTAGCAATGATCTGTGACACAGGTATTTGTTGGGCACCAGCAGATACAGTGACCTGAGACTGCCCGCCATGATGCCCCAAGATAATATTGGGATCACCATTAAGTATGCTTGCATGTTGGCCGATGTCCTGTAAGTGCAAAGAATATCATAAAATTTCATCGGTATTTTTAGACAGTATGCAAGGGAAGCATACACTTATGATGGTTACACTTTATTGCAGTGTTATAATTTAGTACTTTTCTGTTATACTTATCTCTTCCTTCCTTGTATTTATATAAACTCAATACACAGAATGGAAAATGTGTCAATCTAGGGGTTAAACTGCATTTCAAACTTCAAGTCTGCAAATCCTTAAAGCTATTGTAATGTTAAGAATGAATAAGCATGAGTTTTGGCATTTACAATATACCTAGTTGTGTGATAATGTGGTTTATTATATAAATAGTATCTATATAGTACAATGATAACGGTCATTGTCAACTGTTGTAATTATTTTATTATTATACTGAATTGATATTATTAACTAAGGTCAGTTATATCATTAAATATTATAACACACTCAACTCAATAATTTACTAACTTCAATATGTCTAAATCTAGGATATGTGGGCAATGCCAGCCACAATAGACATTCGAGGTCAAAATGAATAGATTCCATTTAGTATTACAATTTGCATAAATTAGATTTAGCAATTTGTTATATATTCCGTTTTACAATTTTAAAGGAAGTAGGTATATTAATTTTATTTTAGCAACCATATTTTTGTCACTTTAAATATTGTATTTTTGACAAATTTAACATTAATTAAAAAAATGTTAGCTATATATTGCACTCTAAACCAATACTCTTTTAGTATTGGTAGTATTACAATTTGAAATAGCTTTATGATCAGGCTGAAGGTCATATAATTACTAATACTAGATAATTACTAAGTTTAAAAAAAAACATTGTTTCATTAATTTGTACCTGCACAGGTTTTCCATTTTCAATTCTAGTCCCAGTGGGTAATCCGTATACGGATACTTGTGGTATTGGTCCAGGGAATAAGTTTGTAAATACCCAATACTTTGCTACACTGGACAAAGCCACATTTACAGCAGCCGTATTCACTCGTAAGTCCGTCGCAGATGTTGTCGCAGGTAAGCTTCCTTGTTGCTGCTGTTGTGCAGCCTGCACTCTTTGCCCTTGCGACTGCAAGTATTGCACAAATTAGCACCATAACATGAAAAAAAAACTTCCACAAAAACACAAAAACCACTCGAACCTCTGAACTCCCAGGAGGCTGACCACCACCCGGATTGATACTGTGGTGTTCTGGATTCATTTTCAAACTTTATTTCTAGATAAATAGCGGTATACACCGATTTATTTACAAATACACAACATTTTCTAAACTTTGCGTATCGGCATTGTCATAATTCGACTGTCACCGAAATGGAGGCGCGGGGGACGCGACGGGCCGCCATTACGACCATACAATAACATCTTTCACAAGGTTTTGAGGCACAAATGATTCGTTTTTATCCATCAAACGACTAATTTAATTGCGAGAAAGCAAAACTAAGGTATTAAAGATGTGGAGCTATAACGTTATTAAAAGATAACTTTAAAAAATTTGTAAAACACAAATCTCCACATTACACATCAAAGAACGAAAGTTTGCTTTTGTCATTTACAGTATTGCCAACATGAAAAACGAAACGAAGAGCAGTTACAAAAATTTTGTTAGCATTAAATTTTCAAAAATATTAAGTTAATTGCTAATTGCGGGCTTGTCATTGCTTTTGTGGTGTACTACTAACATATTTCTTGAAGAATAGTGCAGTAGTACATCCCCAATTATAATAAATTATAGCACACTAATAACGGTTTACCTAGTACTATAAGTATGAAGTCAGACAAATTATAATTTTAATTTTTATGCGTGTTATGTTTTAGTAGATTACTTAAAGATGGCGCTTTTACCAATTTTCTGAAGTGACAACTATACAAAACATTAAAATGCGTTCAAGTTTTTATGTTTTGCTTCAAAATAATACGTAGACTTGTAATTATTTAATAACTATTGCAACTTGTTCCAAATGATGCTAAATTTTTTGGAGCTAGTAGGTTACGAGTACTTATAAATACATACAAACACAATTTATTATTATTTTTATTTCACACTTACAATATTTTATTTTATAATAAGCATAACTTAAGAACGACCTAAAAAAGTGGGTAGATTTAAAATAAAAAAACAGAGTAACTTCTATTGAATAAAGATTTAAAATAATTGAGATTGTTCTTTGAAAACAATCTTACTAGTATATAGCTGGCATTTTCTTATAAACCATATAGAATTATTTCTGGAGTAAAGACATTTCAATTTTTACTTTTCTCTTATACTCTTGATAGTAAGAAATACTTGCCACTAACAGAATGTACATAGTGTGATGCCAAAAATAAATAAAAATATCGTTATATTTTTTTGTATGACGTATGTATGACCTTTACATGTGCGTGTGTAGGTAACATAAATAATATGACTAGCGAAAATTGCTCAACCAAGATTCGGTACTGTGAGCTTCTTGTTACGATTTTTGTTAGGCGCTCGCAAAAAGCTAAGCGACCGTGAATATTATTGAGTCAGTACGAGTATACGATATGCGTTCGTGAAGCATTTTTCGTCAGCGCTTATCAGGCATTCCAATAAGAAGCTCACAGTACGGGGGCTTATCCATTGTCTGTGCAACCTAAGGTGTGGGTAATACGAGTATCTGTGCAATTTTATATATTTTTCAAAATACTTAGTTTTGTGACTAGACGGATAAATAGACACATAGGGAAGTACAAATAACAAATAAAAAAATGGTTCAGCTAGGATTAATCCCATTCCATTGCCATCTTCGATATATTATATCATCATCTAATAATTATTAGGTAGAAATTTAGCATAGATTATATTTAGCATTATAAATATTATTTGCCGAATTTTTTATGAGTTTCATAAAAAATTCGGTATTAATAAATGTTCTCCGAATTACAATTATAATTCATTCTTTAATCGTTTTTGAGTAAAAGAGGTTCACTAAGACAGACATAAGGTGTAGGTACTTAACTACCTAACTATAAACATTTAAATTTTTATCGAGATCAATTCAGTTCTTGTCGTGAAAAGGTTACAATAATAACTTTAATCTCTCTTAGATTAAAGTTTACTTTCAGTTTTATAATGTTAGGATGTCAAGATTTTTTTTTCTACATTTTCTTTATTATATTTGAATACGAGTGAGAGATTGTGCAGGCGTGCGGTGTTCCGCAAGAAATACCTAGGTCCCTACCTAATCAAAATGCTCCATTATGTTGTTAGATCATACAGCAGTAAACGACTAGTAGAGTCTGCCGTAACTAAAACATTATCAATTTTGTTTGCAATACACATCCAATTGGCTCTAACTAGAGCGAGTTGATATCGACAACGACGCTCGAAACTTTGTACCACATTGCGTTCCAATTCCTGGAACAACAGTTGCAAGGATAACCTCAGTAGAAACGTAGTACCTACGTAGTCCACGTAGTTAACTACGTCTACGGTTGTACGTAATTTGTACCGGCCGGCGGAACCCGAAGCAAAATACGACTCAGTTATAACCGCGAGGCTATACGGACCGCGCGCCTTTCATTTCACCTCCCGCGAAAATATTCACGTCAACTTCAGAAACTTTTTTAGCATCGGCCTCCTTTGCTTTTTATTTTTTCTAGTGTGTACTGTACCAAATTTAAAAAAGGACTTTTAAAACGGCCTTTTTAAATCGCGATTGACAGAAAAAAATTGGTCCACGCATTCGCTTGTCATTTGTTTTGTTTTGATTAGTTAACGACAGCTGTTTTGCCGCCAGCCGGTCATCTATTGCAGGTATGTGAGTTTGTTTAATTACGTTACACATTAATACTTACATTGTTTTGCATTGTATTGTAGGTGCGTAATAATAATTAATTGTAGCATTATTTCCTTATTATAACACGATACTAGTACCGCTAAGATACGACAGTCGTCGCTGAAATCCGTTGCGGTTTTAGATGTTACCTACACCGCAAATTTATTGTTAAAGAAATTCAACTTGAATAATAAGACATTGTAGTTACCGCATTACTTATTTAGGCGCATAAATAAGTTACCAACACTATAATTTGAGCAACGCTTGTAAGCCTACTTACCTAATTAATTTTTTTTTTATAGGTATTACTTAGGATATGAGCAATGATCGACCACTAGAGCTGACTAAAAAATTCTAACCGGGATAAGATTAAAATCTTTTCCACGTTTTTTTTAACAGTCTTAGATTTGGTAAGTAGGCATAACATAACAATATTTCGTTTATGAGTGCTCGTAACTATGGTAAAGTAACTCAAATATTATAATTATCCAAGACTAGCGGACGCCTCGCGGTTTCGCCCGCGTAGTTTCCGTTCCCGTAGGAATTCAGGGATAAAAAGTAGCCTATGTCACCCGGGGATAGTGCAGGTTCCCAACGGTGAAAGAATTTTTGAAATTGGTCTAGTAGTTTCGGAGCCTATTCATTACAAACAAATAATCAAATATTTCCTCTTTATAATAGTATAGATAGATGACTTAACTAAAGCTAAAATGTGTATTATGTAGGTAGGTATCTAGCGGCGTCATTCATTTATTTCTTTTGTTTTTTTAGATGAAAACCAATAAATAAAAAAGGGTATCTACCAAACACCTGATAGTAGATTTAAATACCTTTTTTATAAATATATAGTTACTTTTAAAACAAACATCCAGACGCAGAACAAACATTTATGTTCGTAACATAAATGTTTTTCCTAGGATCAAACCCACGCCCTACAGCATTACCTTGATACTGGCAAGTTATACATAGTCGTAAAAGCAGATTATTAGCTAAGAAATTTGAATTTGATTTACTTTGAAATCGAAATTTAGTTCGCAACAATGGAGCCGACTCGACTCGATTTCGTGGATTTTATTATGACTTTAAAAAAGGTTTAAACTTTAAAGCCGCAAGAATATTTTGAACTTTCAACTTTTGGTGGTTCCGTTTTCGTTTTCGAAAAATACTTTTCCATTGGTTTACTAAATTTAGAAGTAGAAGCAAGGAAGCTTTAAAGATGAGACTAAGTTAGACATAAGTTCAAAAATCTATAAATAAATATAGATATAGATAAGCAAAGTTCTTGATTATTGATGGGCAACTGTCTTTCCATAATCGTTGTTCAAAACAGGCTCCGTACAAACTCAACAATGATAAGAAAGTTACGCTTAGTGCAAATTTATGATGAAAAAATTTATCAGTTTTGTCTGTTTTTATATCAGTACCTACTGACAGGCTACTAAACAATAATCATGGTAGTCCAGAAGCAAATTGACACTTTTCCAAATATCGTCATGCACGAAGTACACAGAAACATAGAGTCGCCTAAATTTTCTGCAATATGGGATCTATTGGTGATTTAATGCTTGAGGATCAAATTACAGTTTGAATAGTATGAAACAGTTTTCGCTCCAAAAGTGTTATCAGCTCCGTGTGACAAACAGTGGAAGTCAAGAAAACGGCGCCTGATCTGGCATCAAAAAACGTGTATGCCTCACCCGCTAAAATTCCTTTATCCTAAAACTTTGTGTTCCACCCCTTTCGAAAAATAAAAGAACAAGTAAGAAGCAAGCGTTTTGCAAGCAAAGAAGATGCCTTATTTCTGAGATGTCCAAAGAAGAGTCATTAGTAATTTCCAAGTCGTATTGACAAATGGCATGTAGCGCGTAGAACTGACGGCCAATGGGGCTGCAAAGTTTTAGAGTGGAGACCACGGACCGGCAAACGCAGCGTAGGACGTCGACCCACAAGGTGGACAGACGACCTAATTAAGACCGCAGGAACGCGCTGTATGCAAGCCGCTACCAACCGGCTTTTATGGAAATCAAAGGGGTTGGCATATGTCCAGCAGTGGATGTCCTACGGCTGAGATGATGATGTTTGGCGAATGAAAAAGCGTTAGTAGATATACCTGTTTTTTTGTTTTTTTATTTTTTTTTTTTATTATTATACGCTTCACAGACGCTGGGGTCCGTGACCTTTGTCAACTTTAGTTACAATTTTTTTTTTTTTTTTTTACAATTTTACATTACAAAAAGAGGAGAGGTTAGTAGGATCTTAATCCAAGGTTAAAGTAGGTACTAGATTGTGTGTATACCGCGAGCAGACCAGCGACCCGCAAGCAGCACCCGATCACGAGTATGACGCATGTGCCAGCCATCGCCCTCCTCAACCATATCTGAGGGAAGAGAGCGACCCGACACACGACGCCGCCGCAAGAAGGAGCCTTCGATGGTGAGCATGAATGCTCGAGGCATACACACAATCCTTATTTCTATTTACATGAGTTTTCGTTTGAAATCGCCTCCTCCCGACTCAAGGCCTCCATCACCGCCGTGTTTCGATCTTTGATGGCCATCTGCAAATTATATTCTTTGATGGTCTTCGGTGACGCAGCCGACGCACGACGCACGATATACCTGTTCATAGTGAATACTTTGAAAAAGTCGAAAAACTATAAATCTATATGAATAAAAATTAATCGCCACATGTTGCATGGCGGAGGATTACTCGAGCATGGCTCTACCGATTTAGCTGATTTATTTTTCGTTGTGTTTATAATAGTTAGGGTAAGGTATTTGAAGGTTATTCAATAACAGTTAAAAAAATATATATATACTTCATAGCGATTGTGAGGCAAAGGATATTATCATCATAATTATAATATAGCGGTAGAGTTCAAGATGAAAAATTGGCAGCATACTCTTTCTCGCTCAAAGAAATTGAAGGATCCGAAAATCGGACCCTATGTCCAGCAGTGGACTATATGTACCTACATAGCTAATTGGCTCAATATGGTGTTGATGTCACGCTCTTTCACATGTCGTAGCCAATACAAACAAAACACTAGACAGAACTACAACAGACTTTTTTCATTTGAAATTTGCAATCGTCATAGTGTTTTAATGATGACGTCATTTTGTCTGTCTATTATACATCTTTTTTTTTTTTTTTTTTTAACATCATAGGACATTACACACAGCGCCATCTGACCCCAAACTAAGCAGAGCTTGTGCTATGGAAGACAGATAACTGATAGAATACTTAAATACTTTTTTTTTTTGTTTTGTAAATACATACAGTACACACAGACACAGAACAAACATCGATGTTAGTCTCACAAATGTTAGTCCTGAGTGGGAATCAAACCCACGCCCTTCAGCTCTCGAAGCAGACACACTACCAATGAACCAACAGGGCTGTCTAATTTGAACATTGAACCAGATAAATGTACATCATATACCTATATGGACCGATCTAAATAATTATTTCATTGTTAGAATGCTACATTATTACTGAGTGACGTACGACGTTAAGTCGAAAGTAGGTAGCGGAAAATAACAATAATCTCACTTTAAATAACTAAACACAGCCAGTGAGCGCATAAAATTAAATTGTTCCCAATAAAAATCGACGAAGTGATAGCCATTAAACAATAACTGCATTCAAATTTGCGTGGCTACTAAGGTAACGGTATCTTTAAACATACGAGTACATAATATGTAGGTATGTATACAGTCGCAGCTATGATGCCGGTTATCGCGTCAATTCTTGACTGTGCAAACAAGTCTGATTCCGAATTTATTGCGTTACGTAGGGATTTTACCAGTTTCAAATTGTGTTTGATGTGGATGCAAAGTTCTATCTTAACTCTTATTTTATAAGACCTCATGTAAATCTTTACAATCCATATTACTTGCCTACCTATTTCAATTTAATTTAGTAAAATTAGTTTTTTTTTAAGTTGTTTTCAAGCTTCGTGTTTGACGACAGCTCACCTGATGTAAGTGACGGTGTGGTCAAAGATGGTAAAGCACACCTAGCCGGGAATGGAACTGACTCTCAAGCGACGTTACACACCACCACAGAGTGGTAGCTAAGCCAGCCAAGTACCTACTATAAAATACCCTACTTCCATGCTATAACTTCCTCAAGATGTTTTCCTTATCACCGCTTAAAAAAAATCGATTGATTCAGAAAAAATAATTTCCTCAAGATGTTTTCCTTATCATCGCTTAAAAAAAATTGATTGATTCAGAAAAGCCGTTTTGACAATAGTTAATGTATTGTCTCGAGCGTAACTTGCCCACATCTATTAGGATTCTACGGATCTCCGATACCAAGCGTATTGCGCTATCTTTTTGTAAGTTTGTCTTATCTTTAATATCGCATTTCCTCAAATTTCTCTAGCCGGCAGATTTTTCAGCGGATTCTAACAAATAATTAAAATAAACAACAAATAATTAAATAAAGTCCGATTAAAAAAAATCTCGTTTTGGCTCTGTACTAACTGAAATATTTATTCAAGCTTCTTATGGTGTAGCATTGGCTAGCATTTTTTTTTGAATATCAAAACACAAACATATCTGCAGCTAGACTACTTTGGAAAACGAAATTGTACCATTACAAAGCTGCTAAATTCCTAATGACGAATGGACAAAATCAATTTGTTGCTAATCATTTATTCAGTCCAATCCAAAGTCATGAATAAATTGCGTTAACTAACTATGTAATCCGGTATCAGTCTATGCTTGACTCACCACCGATTCGATACAAAAGTTTCCAGTCGCTATTACACTAATTACGTTGAGATTTTAGTATTTAGGTATATAAGTAGCAAGAGGAAGATATCTACACGTGACCAAAATGCTGGTCTTTATTGTATACAAAAAGATAGCGTTGCAATTCAGCGGCAACGCGGCCAGTATTTTGGACACGTTGCCTCAAAGTACAGATCATTTAATTTTAAACTATTTATATCTGTTTTTTTACACACCATCTGACCCAAAACTAAGCAAAGTGCCGTGTGCTATGGAAATCAGATAACTGACAGAATACTTTTTTTTATTGTAAATACATACTTAAAATTAATACAGAACACCCAGACACAGAACAAACATTTATTTACACCTATACCACAAAATGTTTATCCTGGGTGGGAATCGAACCCACCTCCTTCAGCTCTTGGAGCAGACATATTATCTATAAACCAACAGGGCTACCAAAATTTTTAGTAATTTTTCGTTTAATAACTCTATTTCATGAGCATAGGGCGTAGGGTCAACTCCCATCCAGGATAATCATTTGTTATACACAATATGTATATCTACTTCAAGAGCTCTATAGAGCGTGGGTTCGATTCCCACCCAGCACAAACATTTTGTGGTATAAAAAAATGTTTGTTCTGTTTGGGTGTTTTCTATTATTTATTATAAGTATGTATTTACAAAAAAAATAATTAAATTTGCTATCAGTTACCTGACTTCCATAGTACAAGCTTTGCTTAGTTTGGAATCAGATGGCTCTGTTTGTTGTTCTACGATACTAATTAATTTGTTATTTATTAGTATGAAAAAGTGACATAAACACATAAACCTATTTATATAAAAAAAATCAAGAAATACCTACCTACGTTTTTCCTCATTTCTAGTAGGTAGGTGCCCGCTTGCTTATTAAACACAAGTAGATGCGTAATTACTTGATTAGGTACCTGTGTTTAAGTAAAACAATAATTATAGTATCCTTGAAAAGGAGTAGCTACCGATCGAACCTCCTTATCAAAGTCTGCGATTAAACATTCATCATGTAATTGGAAATTCAGTGTTGCTAGATAAGAGTTAATTGATTTTCAGTTTACATGCCAATTGATTTCTGCGTTTCAGCGCATGCCATTGCATAACCCGTCGCCGGTTACAATGGAGAAGGTGGTATAAACACAGGGGCTGTTTACAAACTGTTGCATTACCGCCGATTGCGATAGCTACCGATACCATTTTTATGGTTGTCGTTATTTGGAATTCTCATTATTATGAGCAGAATTTTGTTCGAGAGTTGTGAGATTGAAATATCTTAAATTATGTTAAGAAAAGTAATACTAGGCCGCCACTTATGGCACTAACTCATAAGATTCTTTTGCTTTTTCCCCAAAAAACTGTCATGAAGTGTTTACAAATGTTAATTTTATTATCGTTGCATAATCAAATCTATCTATCTAGCTATCCTTGGTAGCAGATCTGCTATGTGAATTGGAGAGTTTCGATTCACATCCAGTACAAACATTTACTTAACAATTGTAGATGTTTGTTCTGTATCAAATGTATGTACTTATCATACTTACTTAGTATTTACAAAAAATATATAAAACTATTCTATACATACTTAACTTCCTTGTACTATGGAAGCTTTGCTTAGTTTAGTGCAAATTGTTAAAATATCTTTCATTTCCGAATTTTATTTTCCACAAACTGTAAGGTAATTTACCTACTTATCTAAACTTGCTAAATAGGTTGGTTTTTTTCATTGCATTGTATGCAAAATTATTAACAAATCTCATTATGCAAATAAACCTTCAGAATTAATCTTGAATGTTTGTGTTAATTTCTCTCTTTTAAATGGTAATGTTACACTCAAAAACCACAACTTTTGAAAGAAAACAAAATAATAACGATTTTGTACTCGTAAGTCACATAAATATTTATTAGCATAACACAAGATATTGTATAAATCCTTTACAGACAGATCGTCTCATTTTTATGATACTACAAGATGTTACCAGCGACTTCATCCACATGGAATTTACCAAAAAAATGATGAAATTTTCCACTTTTCTGTGCAATTTTCAAGCCTCAAGCTGCATATTAGATGGTTGGAGTCCTTAGGACAACGTCGGGATTTTTTAGTCACTCGTAAATAGGCTTGAACGGCTCCTGGGAGGTGGAGGTCACGACCCTCAAACATGAGGAATACGACACTAGGAGGATTGTGGACCGCTACTACGCAGGCGGTCAAACATAATATTAAGCCTATTAATTCATAAAACGTTGTATGTTATTTAGTCCATTTAAGATTACAGAGGTTTTCAACTAGTATTTTGGTAGTTAGTACTTAGGTACATATATAGAAATTTTGACTGTTTGTCTACTTGCCTGAAAACTCTAAAGATAATTCGTGATTATGACATAAAACTTTCGTAGTAATTAATTTATTGTAAGTATGCTTATATTCAAATTATTGCTAAGACGGTAGGATCGCAGCGGACGACATCTGCATACAATTTCGTCACACGACATGACTGACTGACCGCTCTGTTAGCTCCTATATTAGGTAGTTTCTTTGATTACATAATCGAAGTACATAATTCAAGGGTTCTCTCTGCTTCCAAGGCTGTAGGGCGTGGGTTCAATTCCTGCCCAAAACAAACAAACATTATTGTGACGAACATATATGTTTATTATGTCTGGATGTTCTATATTTATTTATTTACTTGGTGGTAGGTCTCCTTAGCATGAGGTCGTCTCAGATATTCTATCGCTAAGCCGAAGTGTATAAACATTACTATGTTCCGGTTTGAAGAGTACTGCAGCAGGCGAAATTACAGGGCTGAGTTGAGACTAACCATCGAAAGTCTCAAAGTACTGAGTGCCAAAGCAGCGATGCCTTGGACTTTGTTTAGATACTCCAAGTTCTGTGTATCGCTGCTATGGTCATGGACAATTGGACTGGCGTTATCTCTTACCATCAGAAAACCGTTTCGTTCGTCTGATAACTTTCACATTAAAAAAAAGTGTGATTGGAAAAATGCTAAAAAAATTATACTCAACAATGTGGTTGATAAGGACGATTATGAACGCTAAAAATACTATTGTAGTAGTAATTTGCATTAAAGCATATCAAATAATGTGTCCATGTATTTTTATGTGAAAGTAATGAGACGAACGAAACGCTCTGCTGATAGTAAGAGATAACACATGCCTATGACCATTGCAGAGTTGCCCAGAACTTTGTGTAATATAACAATAATATTCAAACCGAAGCACAGTAATGTTTACATACTACTACTTGGCGGTTGAATAGATGATACGTACCAATATGACCTCTTCCCAAGGATATGTTGCTTATCAAATATTTAATTCAATTTCGATTACCTAGAAAGTTTACTTAAAAATATTTAATGTACATGTGGTAGGTAATAATTAGCATCATATTTTACGCAGTAATGAACAGCTTGTAGTGTCTTATAAGTGGAACCATAGACCTAATTATACCATAGACAGCATAATTTTCTCATCGGAAGTAGGACATGAAAAATACTAGACCTGGCCTGTTATTACCACCGTACTTTATCATTAAACAACGAGTTGAAAAGTACTCGTACTGTAATTTGATGGTTTCGTTTTATTTACTATCTGGTTTGTCTGTTATTGTTAGTATTTTCTATAAAGTACTGCTTAAATTATATCAGAGTTGTTCACTACAGTGATATTCAATTCGATCGTCATTTAGTTACTAATTTCTCTCTCTCTCTCTCTCTCTCTCTCTCTCTCTCACTGAAAAGGTTATAGTAGATCTGCCTATTTGAACATGCTTAATTTATTTTTCTTATTTTTATCCATTGGAATTAACTTATTGCTATGTTAAAAATTAGATAATTATTTATTATTTTAATAATAACTTATGTCAATTTATAGATATGAAATAAAGTTTTTTTACATTGTCGACCAGTTAGTTAAATTTTAATTTAAATCCTCATCACTGTTGTAACAGAAACGACTGTTAAGCGGAAATAAACGAAATATACCTTAAACACTAAAAAAAGAATAAAGACGGAAATTCTTCGGTAGTGTTAAGTCGGGCTTTTTAAATTATTTTATCCTTTACTTTTTAACCGTCGTCGGGGGTTTTTTCAAAATTTGTTAAAAAGTAAAAAAAAAAGGATAAAATAATTTAAAAAACCTCGATGTACCCCAAGTTGTTTGACCGTGATCTGTGGTCAAACAACTAGTTTTTTCCTAAAATACTAAATAGAACTACGTTTGTCCACCAACTCGCCTGTTAGTGCCGTCGAGAATGGAGCACAATGATCTAAAAGAAATCTATTAATTCTAACCTTAGAAACGTCCAAAATTGTAGCTTATTGGAAATAAATAAGCTGTCAATGAGTTCCATTCATGATCTATACGCATCAAGAAAGTAGAGTTGAATCGCTGCGTACGTCAACTGAGAATGTCTACGTCAACCATAAAAAATAAACCTATTTATATATTGAAGATAGTATAGAGATTTTGCTGGTAGGCATTCCTCGCTCCCACTTATACTGCTTACATATTTATCAAGTACACGTATAGATATTATTGTATTGTAATAGAGAAAAGACAGTTACGCAGCGCCTAATGGCCACTAATTAAAGTAGTTCAATAGATATCTTTTAACCTATTATCTAACTACAATTGCATTAGCCTACCTACGGCAGATATTTCGATGTTATACAATAGTCCGTTCCGTACTTCGTAGCGTAAAAATGACAAAACGAAAGCGAATATTACGTCCCGCAATTCGGCACGAACTTTGTGGTCACGGTCAACTGGTTGGTTTCCATAATAATAACAAATTAAGCCGCGCTGTTTATCTCGGAGATTTTTTGGATTTTGAAATAGTTTTAGAAGTATTTATTTCGACTAGTGAGGAAACGAAGGGAATTATAACTTCGCAACGCGTATAGACCCAATTTCAAATGCGAGTGAAAGTTGCCTATTTAGCCCTTTTTATCCTTTATTTTTTTTAACGCTACTTTTTATCTCTATTAGTTTAATCGTCATTTCGTAAAAACGAAATGTCGATTAAACTCGAATAAATGCGAGAAAATATTTTATATTCGCTGGTAAAATAAAATAAATAAATATCGTAGGACATTACTATACACACAGCGCCATCTGACCCCAAACTATACAAAGCTTGTAGATAAATAGATAAACACTTTATTGTTCAAGGTTACCAAGCAATATAACAAGCAATATAAAAAAATAAAGAGTGTAACAACGGTGTGAATCCTTGGTCACGAAGGTAAAATAAATACATAAACAACACATGTCTCGAGGTATAAACAAATATATCCAAGTCGCATTAAAAACTTTCTGACAGCTGATATAACATAGTAAAGATATGAATAATATTATTTTCTTCTTTATTACCAATTTTAGTAAGTGACTATGACTAGCAACCACAATATTGTAATAATTCATGGTATATTTTTGTCAGCTTTTTACGAATTTTCTTTGTATGCTTTGTGGTAAGCCGCAAAACTAGCTATATACCAAGCAGTTGTAGTCACCTATGTATGTTGTACACATTTGTTTAGACACTACCTACTGCTTAGTACCTAGGTACTAAGCAGTAGGTAGTGTCTAAACAAATGTGTTTCGATTTGAAAGGTGCTTAGCTAGAGAACTTACATGGCTAATGAGACCATCTGCTTTCAAACTTATGACCGCCAATACAACGGTGCCCTGGAGTTTGTATTGTTACTCATACATTCTGAGTAGGTACTGCTGCAGTAGTTATTTGATAACATCAGGTTCTTCTATTTGATCTCATTACCTTTTGTGACATTTTTTTAAATTTCAAATGTCAACATGTTTCTAGTGGCAGTGTAAAAGTACAAAAGTGAAGAGATAGATAAGATAGATAAGATAAATCAATAAAAGATAAATTAATAAAAGTTAAAAACACTGCCATTAAATTCTTTATTTTGTTTATTATAAATTAGCAGCTCACCCGGCGTCACTCAGTGATAATGTAGCATTCTAATGCTGAAAGAATTTTTCGGATTGGTCTAATGAGGTTTTACCTTATAGTACATCATTGGATCGGTCCAGTATATTCGGAGCCTATTCAATACAAACAAACAAATAAAAAAAATGTACAGATAGATGAACCTACTTCTTTATTCTATTGTAAATAGTTTTCGCTGCGCTTGCTATGTAAGGGTTTTTTCAAATTGTTCACAGCTTGGGTTACATTTTTGAATTATTCATACCGATCTCTAATTGTTTAATAAATAAAATGTAGCCTATGTTCATCACGGATAATGTAGCATTCTAATAATGAAAGAGTTATTAAATAAATAACAAATATCGTAGGACTATACACACAGCACTATCTAACCCCAAACTAAGCAGAGCTTGTGTGGTGGAAGTCAGATAACGGATAGAATACATAAATACTTCTTTTTTTTAAAGATCGGTTCAGTAGTTTCGTAGCCTATTCAATACAAACAAAAATCAAATCCTTCCTCTTTATAATTAGTGTAGATACAGATTGTAGATCGAAGACAAACCTAAAGGCAAGAAAATGAAATGAGATCCACAATCCACATTCCACAGGGAATGTTAACTGTTTCATAATTTACACTCACCTCTGACGTACGTTACTCCAGACACAAACAATACATTGAATAAGTTCTTTGTGTTGAATTTTATCAACAAAATTCTTTTCTCCGCGACTGACGCAGTTGATCATCTGTTGAAAAACGCATATTATTACGCATTTGTATCATAGAGTAAACATTTAAAGGAGGAGGCATAATTAAATTATGGCGTGTGTTTTCAAGAGAGGCCCGATTTTAATGAATAATAATTATCAAATATTGTACATCTCTGCCACCTGTTTCTTCACAAGAAAGCAGACGCACTAAACGTAAGTTTCTACTTTAAAAAATAATTTATAAGGACTGTTCAGTAATACGTTAATTGTCATCATTCTCATGTAGCGTGTAGTATTTAAACCAATTTTAATTGGATTTGTATGATTGATACACGTAAATGCCGATTTGTTGTTTCTTTAAATTGTTGACTCATTGTTAGGGGTTGCACCCATCGGCGGGTTAGCCGACTGCGCTAACCACTGAGCTATCGTCGCTACAAAATGTAGAATTTATTCAAGACTAGTTGCGCCTCGCGGTGTTGCCCGCTACATGTTTTTGGGATAATAAACCTTATGTATGAATCCAGGGTGTCAGCTACCTCCATACCAAATGTCATCAACATCTATTCAGTAGTTTTTGCGTGAAAGAGTAACAAACATCAATACATAGAAACTTTCGTGTTTATAATATTAGTAGGATAAGAATAAACAAATTCATTCTAACATCAATTATTCTTCTTATTCTTTCTTATCAATTATAACTATTACAAGTGTCGGTTTTTTTTTTATGGTTGACAAGCTAGCTCACCTGATGTTAAGTGAAGGCGTGGTCGAAGATGGTAAAGCACACCTAGCCTGGAATGGAACTGGCTCTCAAGTGAGGCTGCCGGAACACACCGTTAGATGCTTGGCGGCAGATTTCCAACTTGAGGGTGGTAGCTAGCCAGCCGAGTACAAGAAAGTACCCTACCACTATGCTATGGTTTCCTCACGATGTTTTCCTTCAACGGCAGCTCAAGCTCATTGTTGGGGTTTGAACCCACGCCTTTAGGCATGCGAACCTACCGCGCTAACTACTGAGCTATCATCGCTATATACAACAAACAATGAGCCAGTCCTACTAAAAAAATTGTTATGCCATCTCTTATTTTTATCTGCTCCAGGGCTCTTGCTTACTAGGAGTAATAAGATAGTGTTACGAACTGGTTATGTTAGTTTATCGCATACATATAGGGTGTTATGTTACATGTTGCAGTTTTGGTTCCGCGTGTTGATCGGCTGTAATTCGATCAATAGGACTGAAATCGAATGAACGTGATTGGAAAATACAAACTACTACTTTAATTATAAATAAAATGTAGCCCCAAAATGTATAGTTAATCGCAGCTCTTTGCATTACTGCACCATTTCAGTATTCAAAATAGAAATATATGTATATATTGTGTGTATATATATCTATACTATTCATTCTATACTATTCATTCCATTCTATCATTCATTTCATTCTATTCCATTCCAGGCTAGGTGTGCTTTACCATCTTCGACCACACCTTCACTTAACATCAGGTGAGCTGTGGTCAAACACCTGGCCTGTCAACCATTAAAAAAAAAAAAAAATACTAGAGTTTTGGCGGGAACACGGAAAGAGTCATGTCGCCCCATTGCATTTTTTTTCATAACTTGTGTTTTTTTAGTGTTTATGTATAGAAATAGTGGTGGTTTATTCATAAAGTACCGAATTAGCACAAGCAGTACTTTTCGTGTTGCTTCTAGAACTCCAACAAAGCTTGTAGTAAAGTCACCACAACTTTACTAAGGCATGAAAGGACTCGATCAAGACCTAATTTGTGTGACTTTGACTGTCACTAAAATTGATTTAATTTATGATTTTGGAAAATATTAAAACACATGACAGTAGCAGCAAGTGCACAAAATGCGACGTCAAATCAGAAAAAAAGATTTATCAGTAAAAAAAAACTTAACTTTTAGATCAATCAATACCATTAAATATTTATAATGTTAACATTATGTTCAATGTTTAAACATTGGAATGTTGTACAAATTAGTGCTGTATTAACTAGTTATCGCTTTTTTTGATTACCTAACTTTCTCTATTTCTACAGTAGCTAATATTTTTATTTTCGTAGCTCCCAAAACTATTGGAATTTTACTTGAGTGTCTTTTTAACTCGAAACAAACGAAACCGTGAAAAGTATACGGTGACTATCCCCATAAATCTGACTAGTAATCTTAACGGTGAATACAATCATATACCTATCTATCTAATTGCCTAAAATAAAATAATGTAACTGTAAAATAATACCAACTCGCAAATATCCTTAGCAAATGTGATTCGTTAAGGCTTTAAACGCAAGTTAAGTAAACCAATCTACACCTATAAGCCTACTTATGTCACCATTGCCTGAGCATAGCATACCAATAAAAAGGAATTAGTTCCAAGTAATGGTTATTAATTGGATGGAGGTACTTGCTCTTTGTAATTACTCTTATCGGAGTTGATTTATGACTTTTGAAAAGAAAACTGTGACCGCTGCATTTATCTGTGCTTTCCATGTGCTTCTATACGTTTTTTACATACTATGTTTTTTTAAAGCAATGTTTATTTTCTTTCATAACAATAGTTAAATGTTCTTACGTTTACAAATATTACAAAATATGTATATCTCGTAAAATATGGTTGTTGGTTCGTTTGTTCTTTTTTTCATGGGAAATTGGCTACTTTTATGTGTAATAGGTTACTTTTCATAATCATCATACAGACAAAATGGAAAATCAGATGACGCAGGGCATTTGGTACACGTGTACCAAATGCCTAGACTAGATAATATGCTAACAATCATAGATTAACTGACAATGCTCCATGTGCAGTGCATACACGCACGCACATGGAAAATACAAATGAAAGCTACGCTGATTATATTATTACTAGTCAATCTTTGTCAATGGGGCATTAACTAATAAAACATTAAAAAAAATGGATTTTGATTGTCAAAGTCAAAGTTCTTTTTTTTGGTGTCGTACTTTGTGCATTTGCCAGTTTCAAGTGTCAATAATTTCAAGTAGGTACTAGACTGCATCCCGCTTAACATCAGGCAGGGTGTGGTCAAACGCAAGCCTATTTCGTATAAAAAAAGTATTTCAAATACTTTATGAAAAACCAAGTTACACAAGTCTACGTCACCCAAAGTAAGCCTTGGTCGATTCCGACCATGCCCTATGGAGTTTTGGAAGCAACACATGTTTCACCATAATATTATATAATTTTTCTATATTTGCGAACTTAATTCGGTATTTTATGAAAACTACACTATTTTTATCCATAATAATAAATGAAAAACAAAAGTTTTAGAAAATAATGTAGGTAGGTACCTAATGCGGCGACACGACTTTTCCGCGTTCCCACCAAAACTCCAAACGTTACTTCTGAACATCTTCGTCATTGTTTTTAAATATCATGAGAATTAAAACTCCTGGTTTCTAACTAGTTTACAAGATATTATGTAAGTACTGTAAGTGGCTATAAATTTGATAAAGATACTATTTTTTTTTTTTTTTTTTTTATGTTTGACAGGCCAGGTGTTTGACCACAGCTCACCTGATGTTAAGTGAAGGTGTGGTCGAAGATGGTAAAGCACACCTAGCCTGGAATGGAACTGGCTCTCAAGTGAGGCTGCCGGAACACACCGTTAGATGCTTGGCGGCAGATTTTCAACTTGAGGGTGGTAGCTAGCCAGCCGAGTACTAGAAAGTACCCTACCACCATGCTATGGTTTCCTCACGATGTTTTCCTTCACCGGCAGCTCAAGCTCATTGTTGGGGTTTGAACCCACGCCCTTCGGCATGCGAACCTACCGCGCTAACCACTGAGCTATCATTGCTACAAAATACCTATATATATATACTAATTACCTATCTGAACACATTAAATTTACTTGGATTAGCTGTTTAAAAACTAGCATAGCATAGTTAAAAATACCAATTACTGCACGAGCGTATAACAGTTGCCTTCATTAGTTCCCAATCTGCTTCGGGAACTATTTACGGCGTTAGTACAAGAGCAAACACGTGGAAAAAATGTCATAGAAAAAAAGACTTATTTCTTTTATTGTTGACAGGCTAAGTGTTTGACAACAGCTTACCTGATGTTAAGTGTCGGTGTGGATGAAGATGGTAAACACACCTAGCTTTAATAATGTTTAATCAAAATAAAAAAAAAGACCTTAAATTATATTATGTACAAAATGTATACAAAAAACTTAGTCTAAAAATCCGTCAGAGGAGGGATATGTGGCCAGAATGCTGGCAGCATTGCCACGCTGGATGGCAATGCTTAGCTTTTGACCAAAGTAGATACCAGCATTTTGGTCACCTGAAGCCTCCTCTAAACGTTTGACCTTTCACCTAGCTTGTAATTAAACGGGCTCTCAAGTGAGGTTGTCGGAACACACTGTTAGGTGCTTGGCGACAGATTATTATTTATCAATGTGAGGGTCGCCAGCCAGCCGGCAGCTCAAGGTCATTGTTGGGGTTTGAACCCACGTCTTTTGGCGTGTGAACCGACCGCGTTAACCACTGAGCTATCATCGCTGCAAAATTTCATCTCATCTAAACATACATAAAACAGTTGAAATTACTGCAACCAGGATCCTTCTGAATAATTACAGAACTCCTTTTTTGAAATTAATGAAGTGTGAGAAAAAACGTACCTAACCACTAAACTGGTAAGAAATTAAGAATTTAAATGATTGTTTTATGCGTTCCACTCTATTGTTCCTTGATTGGCTTGCATGGTATTATGCGAACGAGATTTTTTTTTAATTTCATGATGGATTGGCGTTCTGCTTTTTAATTAGCAAGTGTGATTATGAAACCGAATCACTTAGGTTCACGTGGTGGGAAAACTTCACCGATGCGGTCTATTGAACATTCTACTTCACCTGTGTTATATAGTCTTGGTATGAAATTTCATAAGGTTTTATTGGATCTTTTTTACATCTTTGATATTGATAGACTTCGATGCTTACACAAGCCACGAAGTGAATCAAGTCATAGATCAGGAAGAAGAAAATCAAGAAGAGTTAAAGCCAAATCCGCGGAACTAAAAACAGCCGAAATCATTTGATCACAAGGGAAAAGTGTATCGACGTATCCAAATAAAATATTTTGAGTTTTATTTTGTTGAACATAAGGCTTCCTTTGGTATGAAAGCCTTCGTAGATAATCTATACTCTATACTAATAATAATTATAAAGAGGAAAGATTTGATTACTTATTACCTTAGCATGCGCTGCGAAAACTATCGACAATAGAATAAAGTGACGTTTTATAAAGTAAATTGACTGCTACAAATAATAGTTAGTTAGCAATATCATATGTCTAACTATTACCTACAGTTGTCATCTGCATCTACACTAATTATAAAGAGGAAAGATTTGATTTTCTGTTTGTATTTTTAAGGCTCCTAAACTACTGGACCGATCTGAATAATTCTTTCATCATTAGAATGCTACATTATCACTGATTAACATAGGATATATTTATGTTGTTAATCGAGTTTTGTTTTCCCGTGCGAAGCCGGGGCAAACTGCTAGTATTTAAATATAATTAAACCAGTTGCACCTCAAAGTCGTATTTGGTGTACGTTGCACAATGATAGGGCAAACCCAAGGATGCGTGTATAACTATATGAAACAGGATACGCGTGAGAGAGCAATGAATTCAGTAATAATGGGTAGTAAAAAGGAAATTGCAGCTGCAGGAAGGCGGCTATACATTTTACAAGTTACTTAAGAAAAAAATCGATATCAATGGATTTTTATCGAAACACATCCCTATTATCTTCTACGGACCCGTCCATTCATTCCAGTTACACACTTATACTCATGTTCTAATTAACTAGGTTTACAAAACCTAGTTAATTAGAACATCACAGTCAAGTAGGTACTTTCGTCTATTTTTTCTAGTCAGGAATTAGCAAATAGGAGAGAAGGAATAGGAGGTGCTGAGGTGAGCCCCTATTTTGTAACTGTTTGTCTCTATTTGTTGTTTTTTTGTTCTATGTTACAAAATAAAATTATTTCTTTCTTCCTTTCAAATATTTAACAATCCAATAAAATGAATGCGGATATGAAGATTTTAGCGCTGACTTAAAAAAAATATGTATTTTTTTAAGTGAGACATCTTTAAATTAGAGCTTATTATTTTATGTATAAAATCCATGTTTTAGATTTATTTACTTATACACCAACAATATACATGCGTCATAGAACATACATGTCAAAGTCTTCCATAAAAAAAATATCGCGTAAAGAAAATTTCTAGGAACCCACAGAATACACAAGACAAAGTGTATTAGTGGTAGAATTTAGACTGTCTATAATTTGATGTGAAATATCCAATGCGGCGGGTTAGACCGGCTCTTTGCGTGGCGATGCAGCGATGCACACGTAATTCCATGAATCTTTCCCAATTCGGCTTTGTGATCCTCCCTATACAACATTTGTACTCATATCTCAATGTGATAATAGTAAGCAATACAGACCAGTTTTCCGGCAAATAACTATACACAATAAGTAAGGCCAAGGTCACAGACAATGGCACTGTCATGATTACAATCACCGATTACATTATTCTCGACGAACTCTTGTGGATTTTAAAGTCTCGTATAGACTCACGACCCGGAGTAAGGATCACCTGTTTCCAAACGTTTTGACTCTACGTTTCTCATCCGTACGGCTAAGGAATGGGACAAGCTACCGGCTTCCTTGTTTCCTGAGAGATATAATCTAGATCTTTCTAACGCGGACTCACCCGTATTAAAAAAAAACCCGCCGCCAGTTCCTAACAGAATACCATACATTTATTCAGCAACTAGAAAAGAGCTAATAAAAAATCATCAAACAGCTGAACAGTTTTTTTTAAATCATAAGTACCAACGAACAATTTCGATCAAGACACGTTTTAAACAAAAAAAAACTAAATCAAAATCGATTTAGGCGTTCGGGGGCTATGATGAAACAGACACAAATATACATATTTTTTTTCACAGTAATGAGCGCCGAAACAGCGATGCTCCGGACTTTATTTTACTACTCAATGTTCTGTGTATCGCTGCAATGGTCATGGACATGCGTTATCTCTTGCTATCAGGAGACAGCATCGTTCGTCTCATTACTTTTACAAAAAAAAGGAAAAATAATAATAAATAGTAAAACAACAACCTGACACTGTAGTACTTACTTACTTATACTACTCACTTACTTATTCAAATTGGAAAGTGAACAGTTGTATTCTTGTTTAATAAAAAAGTGTAGAATCGAATTATGCACTTCAGTACATATATTTAATTTTAAAAAGTCTTATGTCTATGAACACTTTTATTCCCACGATTCTAACATTGAGAATTAAATAAATTGAATAATATGCACGTAGTTTGTACGTTGCACAGTCTTTGAAGTTTTTAAAATGACTCAGATTCTTTGAATGAATACAACGCATTGAGAGATAGTCTTGTGGTCACCTTGAGGGGAAAAAACTTATCTACACTGAATTCTAATTGAAGTTTGTTCAGTAACAAGTACCGTGAAATAAATATCTATTATTAGCATTGCTTACTAAATGCGTAGTTTCGAGCGATTTAGAGTTGTTTGGTTAATTACGAAAGATTTTGAGGAATTGTGTCTGCCGAGGTTAAGTTAAATCTACCTCATTCATTACTCTATTGTTTTGTTTGATCAAATGCTACGTTGTATGGAGTGATTACGGCTTTATTGTTATGAATACAAGTATTTACTAAAACATTTTGGTAGTGGATGAATACGATCTACCGCTAGTGTCTTCACACATGTATAGTAAATATTGAAATTATAGTAAATAGATTACAAATATTGTAAGGTTTAAACAAACATTGTGTTAAGAGTATCTACTTTGACTTTTACAATATAGTGATGTCAACATGCTCTTCAGGATCTGAATTTTTTATATCTACTAAATAGTTTATAGTAAAAAAGTATCATCTAAGAGTAGCACAGTAATCTAGCAATTACTTCAAACAATAAACTCTATTCCGAGCACTAGTTAACTTCTCACGACAATGTCGAAACTAGATAATAATCGTTTGATGTGATGCGAAACTTTTTTATAAGCCACGTTTTTGTTTCGATTTGGCACGGCGCGTGAGCTACGCAATATGGTATCTACATAGATTCGGGTTTTGCATCAGTGGCGTAATACTGGTGTCTGTCAAAATAATAGGAAGCATATTATTAAATTAAGCAGCTGTCTAGTCTTACTTCACCATTAAACTTTAAAAGTTCTGAGGTACAAGAGATGATATTTCTATCACATAAGAGACTATTTTATCTTGTCAAACACCTAAATAATACAATGGAAACTGACGTGATATTGACACATTTTAACTCAAACAAATTAAACGTGATTAATCCCGCATAAGTAAAAATAATAAGTAAAAATATTGACTCGATCATTTTTTATTTTGTAGTTTTTAAACTATCGCGATTTGAACATACATATCCTTAATAATTTTTATTATAAGGACTTAATCGTGCCTAAAATACTACAAATTAACTTACCAGGTATTAGCCGCAAACTATTTAAAAAAAAAGTATTTTGTGCGCGATCAGTGAAATAATCTTCCTCGGGAGGTCTTTTGGAGCTAAAAATTCGGGCCCTTTTTCTAACTGGCTTTTATAAAAAAAAGCTCATCGCATGGGGTATTTTTTGGTCATTTACAATATCAAAGGTGGACCTTGTAGAATAATCCTTATATCATCCTCATCCGCGTATCGAAGTCCAGTGCTGAATTGGTCTCTCCTAAGACATGCCACTCAGCGTTGGCTTTTTGTTTCCGTCCAGCGCCAGTTGTCCCACGTATATCGTAGCTAACGGCAGTGGGATTTGGCTGCCTGCTGCGCTAACCCGGGGATTCTACGCACCCCTCACCGTGCCGTTACGATGACCACCGCCTTAGCCAGAAATAGCAGATATATCCAGATATAGAACAACCAATATTTGTCACATAATTGTTTGCCCTGGTTGTTCCCCATAGCTCCAGAGCTCTCTAAGTAGAATAAGGTACTACTAATGAAGTTATAAGGTAGTCACTATAAGAACAAAACAGCCAAGCTTATGTTCCACCGCTGCTGAACTAGTGAAAGTGTAGATACATCAAAGCGGAACACAAGAGCAATCCAGCAAATTGACAAACGACCGACGTCGACCCGCCTGGCTATTTGTCCGGCCGGGGTCATTCCGAGACAATTGATTCATCGAGACACCGCAAATGTGCCCCTGATTGTATGACGACATTGATCCCACTATATTCCGAAGTAGACACATCTAGGTGTAGGCGGATGTCAAATAAAAAGGAGTAGTGACACAATACCTCTTTATTACAGTGTTGACATTTACGTACTCTGAGTGTAGAATGTCACCTATATTGGGTTGAATTGAATGACGTCGCTGTAAGAATAACGTGTTATAAATAAATCTATTGTTGTACGTACGAGTATTATACGAGTACCACTCAAACCTTTCATGATAGGAATCTTTGTCATTTTTTATTTATTTATAATAGGTTCGCATTAGACCACACTCCGCCTGATGTTAATCAATGATGTGATCGCTTATCTGTAATGGTGTATAAATTTAATTGTAAATACTATTTAGACCGACATTTCAACAACATTTTATATTAAAAAGTTACACTTTTTTTATTACTAAAAAATATGCTTATCACTGATATACGTAGGTATATATGTATAAATATTTGCGGGAAGTATTTTGTACCGAATACGTTTAACTTTACGTCAGTAAACTATCTGTTTTGGTTTTAATATTGAAATTAAATAATTTTATTTCCCAGATTTACAGGGTCAAACGCGAATATATTCAAAATAAGATAAGACAAACAAGCTGACAGACAAATGTCGGACTAGGCTTGAACTCAAAGGTCCATTACAAACCTTGCGAGACTGGAACCACAAAAATATCTGTCCTCCCCAACTAGCCTTGCATCCCTACTAAATGTATTTAGATACGCACGTAGAAAAATATTTAATCATGAACAAAAACTGTTTTATTCTGTACCCAAAACTAAATACTCTGGCGGCTGCAATCCCAACAGCGCAATTTGCAAATGAATAGAAGGCCCTGCGTAAGCGCAGATTAGAATTAGAAAGATAGACAACAAACTAAACGGATAAAAATGAGCAAACTCTAAAAAGGCAATTTATAGAAATACTCATTATTTATTTATCTGATATGAATAGTACAGTTAGCTCAGCAAAATGGTGGGCTCCGACTTTTTTAAAATGATACAACATTTTTTTATAACATTATTCTAAATATTTAATCTGTGGTATGAAATCACCTAAGCCGATACGAAGATATCTTATGCACGTACATTCCTGTAATACATAAACTAAGCATTAAAAATATTAGTTGTGCTTCTATCCTTTCTTTAATCTGTTTAATATTTATGTACAACTCACAAATTCACGCGTCATTGCGCCGGCGCCGACGTGCATAATGTCTGACGCTTATGTTAATCGATCGGTATTATTCGCATTTAGTCTTTGAAGTCTTAAATACTTATTAGTTTCAATATCTACTCGTTTGCCTGTTAACTATCTCTAAGAAACAGTATTTTAAACACAATATGAGTTAATGTAGCAATTCCTTTTTTTAACCCATTCGTTTCAAAATTGTAAACACTATTTGAAAACTTATTCGTTTCAAAATAGTAAACACTATTTGAAAACTTATTCGTTTCAAAATAGTAAATGCTGTTGATTCGTTTTTTTATGATTACAAAATACATCAAGCTGCCAATTTATAATTTGCTAACTGAAAATACCCCTACTGTGCCGTGAAATTGATGACTCTGGCTTCATCTTTTATGTATTCTTTAGCCACCTTATTTAGTTCATATTTCATCATGCAATCTATAGGTTGGTAAAGCATACAAAAAACATCAAAACGTAAATCAATTAAGTAGCTATATAGCTGTCATGTTATTTTAAATCTAGCAGTGTTCTGATCTAACACTATAACACTGTGTGTTATTCTAATTTGGTGGTAGATCTCCTTAGCAGGAGGTCGTCTAGGTAGGTACCACCGCAGTACCAGATATTCTGCCGCCAAGCAGTAGCGTGTAAACATTACTGTGTTCCGGTTTGAAGGGTACTGTAGCTAGCGAAATTACTGGGCTGTTGAGACTAACCATCGAAAGTCTTAAAGTAATGAGCGCCAAAGCAGCGATGCCCTGGACTTTGTTTCGTCACTCAAAGTTCTGTGTATCGCTGCAATGGTGATGGACAGGCGTTATCTCTTACCATCAGGAGAGGGTCTCGTTCGTCTCATTACTTTTTACATTAAAAAAAAGAAAAGATATTTCACTATTATTTTTCAAAATATATTTAATGATTTGTGTAAACCCAAATTATATCTACTGTAACACTGGGTATATCGCTACAAACATTAATTTATGGTTGAAATTTCTTCCACATCAAGTGAAAACTACATCAACACGTGCACGCATTGACATATTCTTTATAACTTGCTTTATCTAGTTGTTTTTACTTAGTTGCCACTGGAAACTTCGAACGACAATAATCCACATTTTAACGGTTAAATCGTGATAAATAAATCATAAAATCACTTACTGGTAGAGAGGTTATAACGTTTGAAGGTTATTTTAGTGCTATCACTATAGGAGATTTGTAACAGTTTTACTACAGGAAAAATCCGTTTTATTTGCATTATAGATAGGCTTGCGTTTGAGTGCTAGCTCAACTTATGTTAAGTAAAGATGTGGTCTACGATGGAGCACGCTTGTCAAAAAGATACCGATTCAGACTGAAATTGAAGACACTCAGATTGCATCCATCCGGAAATACCCACCCAGGGAGTGCATTCCACTATTTAGCGGCTCGCACAATCTTTTCGTTCGCGTTTTTAGAACGTCAACCATCTGATGATGTAGATTTTCGGGCCTCTGATTTATACCTATATCATTTCGATTATGTGGATCTGAAGCACAATCTCCGAAATTAATCGTATCGCACCTGGAAAGTTACCAGTAGGTAAACCCGTAGTATTCTACTAGTTTAAAACATATATAATTACGTTTACCTAGTCATGTTCAGTGGTTACGTATTGATACTTATTTTATATTATTATCACAAATGATCATAATTACTATAATAATACACACGATAATTAAGTAATCATTTCGGATGAGACGTTAGTAACGTGATACATAATTTGAACCAATTGTGCAAATACAAATAGATATCGTCAGGCAAAAGATTTACGTCATATTATATGAACGGTATTAAAAGCAAGGATTGTTGTTAATTATCGGTCGAATGATAAACTGTAAGGTTGGTTTAACAACTGGCAGTGACAATGGTGTAAAACTGGCTTGTACCTACTTGCTATCTACACTTGGATGGAATCTTAAATTTTCATGGACTAGCTGTCCGGACGAAACTATGGTTGTATATTTGTTAGGAGCCTGAAATATCAACACAAAAAATACGCGTAGATCGGATCAATTATATTGAAGTCAAGCAACAACTTTTCGATTGATACCTATTGCCCATTTTTTATCTCGGAAAAAACGGCTGTAACTGTAAAAGAAGAAATTCTATAATGTAGGCTGACCCTTGACCAAAATTAAATGTATGAAGCAACTGATATTAAAGCGAGTTCAGATTGTGGCCTCAGTAAAATGTTTTTGTTTTTTTTTTGTTCATAGATAAGTGACTACAATGACTTTTATAAAAAAGTAGCCTATGTCATCCGGAGATAGTGTAGCTTTCCAACGGTGAATTTTTGAAATCGGTCCAGTAGTTTCGGAGCCTATTAATTACAAACAAACAATCAAATCTCTCCTCTTTATAATAGTATATAGATATAAATAGATAGATAGAAGTGTAATTTGTATTTGTATATTTTCAGTTAATTTGCAAATTATGTCTCAACAGAACGCACAGACGGATTCGAGCACTACAATATTTATAATAGTATTAATGAATCCGTATGACGACTAGTAATTAAGTTACAGAGACATTGGTCGGCCACGGCATGAGTTCATTGCCAACCGGAACTGAACGACCTTTCTTTGGAGTCGTCACGGGTCTCGTAATGAGATTTTAACTACCGATTCTTACATCGTCATATAATTTTTATTGGATTATATTTGTATAAATTAACAGCTGCACCATACAATTTCACCCACGGCAATAAACCTATTACATATTCCTACAGGAATTGTTTGTTTCCTCGGAGTAAAAAATTATCTTTTACTCTCTCATTCTCATTATATAATGATGTGCTAAATACTGCAACACTGCACTAATAAATAAAATATCGCTGGACATTATACACAGAGCCATCTGACCCCAAACTATGCACAGCTTGTACTATGGAAGTCAGATAACTGGTAGAATACTTAAATACTTATTTTTTTGTAAATACATACTTATAATACATACAGTACACCCAGGCACAGAACAAACATTTGTTTATACCACAAAGTTTATCCTGGGTGGGAATCGAACCCACGCCCTTCAGCTCTTGGAGCAGACATTCTACCAATGAACCAACAGGGCTGTCAGACTGTTTTTAGGACATCTCCTTTTCCGTTTTTGTCGCAACAAAATCCGTATAAATAAATCTATCTTTAAGTACTAGTAGGTATAGCGCACCTATAATTATAAGTGCTTTTAATTGATAATTATCAATTATTGTGTGGTGACGTAATAAAAAAGTAAATCTTAGTTATAAGTTTTTCTCATGTTTACAATTGGAATTTTATTTCTAAAGTCAGTACAATTATCTAGAAACGAAGGTTAACCTTTAGCCAACGACGGTCGCCAGTCTCAGCTCTTCGATGAAATGTCGTAACAAGAAACGGCGCAGGCGCGCACAGAACGTGTCCCTTGTGCACGATTCTATGTAGCTCAAAATTAAAGTTAAAACTGATGTCAAACTTCGTTCTTTTTTATGGTTGACAAGCTAGGTGTTTGACCACAGCTCACTTGACAGCGTTGCCGTTAGCGTACATTTTACACATTTGACGTTCCATGTGTAATGTGTCATGACGTCCATGTTACGTACCTTTTCAACTTAACATCATGTCCAGCAATGGACGTCCTACAGTTGAAATAACGATGATGACCTTTTTAACTCAAAATGTACCTTTTCAGCGCTAGATATGTATGTACCTTTTGGGAACTCAGTTGCGGCAACACTGCACTTGATGTTAAGTGACGGTGTGGTCGAAGATCGTAAAGCCCACCTAGCCTGGAATGGATCTGGCTCTCAAGTGAGGCTGCCGGAGCACAACGTTAGGTTCTTGGCGGCAGATTTGCAATTTGAGTGTGGTATCTAGCCAGCCGAGAATTAGAAAATACCCTTACACCATGCTATGGTTTCCTCACGATGTTTTCCTTCACCGGCAGCTCAAGCTCATTGTTAGGGTTTGAACCCGCGCCATTCGGCGTGTAAACCGACCGCGCTAACCACTGAGCTGTCATCACTACAACATATTTATACCTATGTTCTTTTTTTCTAATTTGTGACTAAAAGCTATTATATATCGACAAATATGTATATTAGTTAATTAGATAAGGTAGATAACATAACATAAAGAACTCTTGCTCCCAGAAGCATTGCGTGACAAAGTAGTTATGCAATATAATGTCATTAGATGACATTTAAGTTTTCTAAGTTCATTGGAAGTTCAGAGTTCAAATAGCTGGAATTGTATAATAACCTATGCTAAAAAATATCTATAATTTTTTGATCACCAGCAGCTGAAGTACATTATTGAAGTTTGAACCCACGCCCTTCGGCGTGTGAACCGGCCGCGCTAACCACTGAGCTATTATAGCTTATTTGTAGACTTTTATCTAATTGTGACTTAGATTACCTAGCACGCAATAGTTTTTTTTGAATATAGCAAAGCTAATATGCCTTGAAATTTAAATAATTGAACAAATACAAAATTTTGGATGGATGATCACATGGATGAATGAAAATATTAACAGCAAGTAAATGATATGGTAACCTTTTATAGCAAATTATTTTATCGTGCATATTGGTAAGATAAATTATGAATAAAAAGCAAATAATTTTAGTCAAGGTTATTCAAGTCACAGTAAATTATGTATTTACTGTGCTGTCTACACTGCTGGTCGTAGAGACCTGAAAAATGGCGGGTGAGTTTTTTGTATGACGTAGGCATCCGATAATTACTGTGTTCAAGTCAACTTACAAGTGGTATAATTTGGTCTTGATAATTATATTACGATAGTCGTTTCAGACGAATTTTAAAATCTTTACCGCGGAACTATATACCTACTACAGAAACCGTGCGTATTGGATTTGCTTTATTTTATATGTGTATTTATTCAGTTAAAAATCGTTATGGGAACTACTTGAATTATGAGATGTATACAGTAAATCATCAAGATAAATATTTAACATACATAATTTATCACTTTCATTGTCCGATCTATTTGGTTAATGTTATATTGTTTACATAGACATATACGCATTTTGTTGTATGAAATTATTGAACACATATGTTTGAAACAAAAGAAAGTTAATATATCATATATGTATTTACAAAAACCCGGTTTTGACATTTATGTTGGTACTCTCATGGTTCAATTGAAATATGAATCATACAACTAAATTTAAAAAAACTTGCAACACAGTATGCACTGTGTTGCAAGTTTATTGCAGTATCAACAATTTTAACACTTAACATTGACTCGACCAGTCCTGTAGAAGTTGGTAAAAAAAAGTATGTCCCTGAAAATGGAATTGACCTTAATTCTAAGGACTTAAAGTGAGTGATTACATATTTTACTATATCTGTGAGTCTGACTCATAGTAATAATAAATTTGTGCTACGGGCGATAATTAGAGCCATCAAGAAATAATTATATTTATTTATTAATTGATTTTATTTATAAATAATACAAACATACATTAGTCGTAATCAAAGTTTGAGCAGTAAGCATGCATCAGATGTATGTGTGTGTGTGTTTGTATTTTATGTTTTTGTGTATGCGCGAGTGTGTGGAAGAGTGATTGTTTTTATATTTTGTTAAGAGGTGTATGTTTGAATATTTTCATATTTGTGAACATTGCAAAGATACGCGTCGGAGAAATAGCGAGAGTACATGGGGAGATATGAATTATAATAAATAATGTGACCATTTAAATTTATGCTCAAAACGGGACACAGAAAATGTAGTGACAGTCATTTTATTACTATTTTTTATTGTGGTTGACAGGCTAGGTGTTTGACCACAGCTCACCTGATGTTAAGTGACGATGTGGTTCAATATGGTAAACACCCCTAGCCTGGAATGTTCATGGCGACCAATATGGTTTTTGATATCTGCAGCTGAGGTTTTTCAGGTGTCTACAATTTCCTCCTTGTTCTTCAAGTGCGTTTGTTTCTACACTTACACGTGCGTTTGTTTGTTTCTTGGCAGATACTAAATGTCCAAATGCTAAAGGTTGTTAAACTTAATTGTCTTTTATATATTTTGATGTCAGTGCCTTCTGTATTCTGTAACTGATAACGGGACAATTTTCTTTAGGAGCATCGGGACAGAACAGTAGAAAAAGGGACAGCCCCGTTCAAAACCGGACGAATGGTAGCTTATGAGTGAAGTATAAGAAAGTAACTGTTCACCTTGAGTCATAAAATTAAGTAGATTCTTGGTATACCAAGAAAGCAGATTGAGTTAACGAAAAAAACTTGTATTGCTCAACCTACCTAAACAAAGCATACACATTAAAAAAATATGTAACCAGTGTTCATAATTATCATACCGTAATTTGCGTAATTTACATAATTCAACGTTGTGTTTAAATGGTATGTAGTTACTGTTATTTACCTCCTTATTTTCGATCTCATAAAAGTTGCACTGACCTTGCTTCGCCAAAAAACCGGCTCGAATGCGAGAACCGGCAAATATGTCGTAGTTTAAGTAACGGTATTGATGACATTTGCTGTTTCTTGCCAATATGACCACCATCTTAAATGCTTTTAACTTAAATGTTTTTTTATGTTAAAGAAATGAGACGATAGAAACGCACTCTTGATGGTAAGAGGTAACGCATGCCCATGACAACGGAACCAAGGGCATCACTGCTTTGGCACTCATTACTTTGAGATATTTGATGGTTATTATCATTTTATGACATTTTGCATAGCGTCATCTAGCCCCAAACTAAGCAAAGCCTGTAGTATGGGAACCAGATAACTGACAGAATACCTACTTATGTACTTTTTTATGTAAATGCATACTTTTTTTATATTACATAGGTAAATTTATACATAGATCTCTTGATTTGTTAAGAGATAACGCCTGTCCATGACCATTGCAGCGATACACAAAACTTTGAGTAACAAAACTAAGTCCAGGCCATCGCTTTGGCAATCATTACTTTCAGACATTAGATGGATAGTCTCCACAGCCCTGTAATTTCGCTACCTGCAGTATCTTTCCAACCGGAACACAATTATTTGTATTTGATACTACGGTGGTACCTACCTAGACGACCTATTGCTTTTCACCACCAAGTAAGCTTCTGGTAGGTATAGTCGCTCAATTTAACTACCAACCATCACTAAGTACTCAGATAATATGTCTGTATATCATTTTGCGACTATTATGTAAAATTAGTCTTAATAGTATCTGCTGTTATTTCGGTAGCTGCAGTACCCTTCACACTGGAAACAAGTGATGTTTACATATTACTGATTGGCAGCAGAATATCTGATACTGCGGCGGTATCTACCTCGACGATCTAGTTTAGTTGTAGATCTCGTTAACAAGCTGCAGGCAGCTAAGTAAAATAGATAGTCCTGATTTGTTCCCTATCCGTTTTACCATTACACGCTCACTTTAAAAAATCGCGTTTTTAATTACAAGGTTGATAAATCCGTGATCTATAACAAACATAATTTATATATATACCCTTTTATACAATTACGAGTTCTATTCACTTATTTACCCACTTGTACAGATTGTTGTGGAGAACTGTGGTACCTAATATTATTAGTCTACCTATCCAAAACGCACTTTTTTTTTTTATTTTTTTTTTATTATTATACGCTCCACAGACGCTGGGGTCCGTGACCTTTGTCAACTTTAGTTACAATTTTTTTTACAATTTTACGTTACAAAAAGAGGAGAGGTTAGTAGGATCTTAATCTAAGGTTAAAGTAGGTACTAGATTGTGTGTATACCGCGAGCAGACCAGCGACCCGCAAGCAGCACCCGATCACGAGTATGACGCATGTGCCAGCCATCGCCCTCCTCAACCATATCTGAGGGAAGAGAGCGACCCGACACACGACGCCGCCGCAAGAAGGAGCCTTCGATGGTGAGCATGAATGCTCGAGGCATACACACAATCCTTATTTCTATTTACATGAGTTTTCGTTTGAAATCGCCTCCTCCCGACTCAAGGCCTCCATCACCGCTGTGTTTCGATCTTTGATGGCCAGTTGCCCTGGCCTTGTTTTTGATATCAAAATGTACGAAACATAGACATTTCGTACATTTTGATATCAAAAACAAGACGAAAGTTTTTCCCAAATTGTCATGCTAATCTCTCAGTTTATTTTTATAAGAAATTGTAAGAACACATTAATGTGTAAATTGACTCTTCAGTATTACTGCACTTCTCTGAAACACTCTGTACATTAAATAAATGTTCAAACATCACGCACGTGCCATAAAATTTTGCTATTGTCGTCATGTAGCAACCATCAGTGTAAACTTCGAGGTGCAAATGCAAACAGACTGGTATAACAACTTTCGCATCGCAGCTCGTCCCGATAATGCAAGTGAACCGTTACGTCACCATGTCCATTGTACATTGATATTTCACCTACTTTATTCGAATCTAATGATTTGGATTATCAATTAAAGGTTTTTTTAATGTAAAAGTAATGAGACGAACGAGACGCTCTCCTGATGGTAAGAGATAACGCCTGCCCATAATCATTGCAGCGATACACACAACTGAGTAACAAAACAAAGTCCAGGGTATCACTGCTTTGGCGCTCATTATTTTGAGACATTCGATAGTATGTCTCAACAGTCCTGTAATTTCGCTAATTGCAGTACTCTTCAAATTGGAATACAGTAATGTATACACACTACTGCTTGGCGGTAGAATATCTGGTACTGCGGTGGTACCTACCTACCTTATATCGCCGCAGAAGATAACCTTTAGGCTACTATATTTCTGTTTCTTTTCCTAGGGTTCATGCAGATCAATCTCATTCTCCAACTGTAGTTTCAATTATACCCGACTTCAAAATCAATGTATTCTTTTGTAGTTTTCTGATTTTAAAGTCGTTTTTACAAATATTTTAATAACTAAAAATGTAAAAAAAAAAAAAAAAAAAAAAAAAAAAAATCCTTATCCCCTTCTCCCTTTTTATTCCTTATTTCCTTATTTGTAAATTCTGAAATTTTCTTTAATTTGGTTGTTGACATGAAATATTTTTTCTGAACTTACTTATAGAAAAGAATTTAGATTACAGATGAATATGCCCTATCGTAATAACAGCTAGTGTAGACATAGATATTGCTGACACGATGTTGATGCAATTGCTCTCCTAAGCAAAATATGTAGGTACTCGGCCTTCAAATAAGCTAAAGTGAATTCATACAATATTATTGCGAGGTAGGATGTAGGCAAGTATTGGGCAATCTAATCAAAAATAGTTTGTTTACGATTAAACTTTATGTTCTTCTTGCAAAATTCAATGGCTTGACGATAAAATTTCCGCTAACGTCGATGTGGGTATACACGTGTGTATGGAATCATGCACTCTTTTATGTAATGCATCACGCATTCGACAAATAAAAAAAAGAAACGTTTACATTTAAGGCGGTATACTCCTACTACCAGAGAAATTATATTGAGTTTCGCATTCAACATTTATTAAAATTTATCGTATTTTAAGAACTTTATAAAATTAGAAATGTAGGTTAGGATGATTGATTTGATAGGAATTGAAATCAAAGATAACTTTATAATTTATTTTATTTTATAAGACCTAAGACATAATTAATTATTTAGTTTTTTTTTTTTTTATGGTTGACAGGCTAGGTGTTTGACCACAGCTCACCTGATGTCAAGTGAAGGTGTGGTCGAAGATGGTAAAGCACACCTAGCCTGGAATGCTACTGGCTCTCAAGTGAGGCTGCCGGAACACACCGTTAGGTGCTTGGCGGCAGATTTTTCAACTTGAGAGTGGTAGGTAGCCAGCCGAGTACTAAAGTACCCTACCACCATGCTATGGTTTTCCTCACGATGTTTTCCTTCACCGGCAGCTCATTGTTGGGGTTTGAACCCACGGCCTTCGGCATGCGAACCTACTGCGCTAACCACTGAGCTATCATTGCTACATAGTTTTCGAGTAATGCGAGAAAAACTTCAAAAATCGATGTTTGACAGTTACGAACTTGCATAACCACCGTTTTTTTAACCTGTCCGTGTTCAATGTGACTCTATCTATCAATTCCACTAACAAACATAGGTACTCAAAAGATCGGAATATAGAGCTTGAAATCAATTGTGGGTACTTAATTAATTGCTGCGCAGTTATAGAATACATATCATCATCATCATCATCATCATTTCAGCCGTAGGACGTCCACTGCTGGACATAGGCCTCCCCCATTGACTTCCATAAAGACCGGTTGGAAGCGGCTCGCATCCAGCGCGTTCCTGCGGTCTTTACTAGGTCGTCTGTCCACCTTGTGGGTGGACGTCCTACGCTGCGCTTGCCGGTCCGTGGTCTCCACTCCAGAACTTTGCAGCCCCATCGGCCATCAGTTCTGCGTGCTATGTGCCCTGCCCACTGCCACTTCAACTTGCTAATCCGTTGGGCTATGTCGGTAACTTTGGTTCGTCTAAGGATCTCCTCATTCCTGATTCGATCTCGTAGGGAAACTCCGAGCATAGCCCTCTCCATAGCGCGTTGTGCTACTTTGAGCTTACCAAGAAGGCACACAGTCAGAGACCACGTTTCAGCGCCATAAGTCATCACTGGTAACACACACTGGTCGAAGACTTTCGACTTGAGGCACTGAGGTAATTCGGACGAGAAGACGTCGCGCAGTTTTCCGAACGCTGCCCAGCCGAGTTGGATTCGACGACTGACCTCTTTCTCAAAGTTGGACCTACCTAATTGGACTGCTTGTCCTAGGTAAATGGTACATACATATATATAGGTAAATACCTACATAAGTTTTTTTTACATTTTTCTATTCACTAAATGACGATAACTGTTGTTTTTAACGTTCCGATTAATTATTCAAGTTTTAAACAGCACTCGTGATATGTGATTTGTCACCATTCGTCTATTCTCTTCATTTCTTTTGTTTGAAATTCGCTATCAATGAGAACATAGAAATAGAGTACGAGTAAACCACATTAACTGGGACAGTTGTATTTTCTATTAACGAATGTTGGCCATTGGCAAACGAGTATTCCGCAAAAGAATAATTTGTCTAAAACTCTATGCGTTTGTTTTCAAGAACTTTTGTTCTTGCCCGATAAAATAAACAATAAATAAAAAAATCATAGGACATTTCACACAGCGCCGTCTAGCGCTAAACTAAAAAAGCTATGGGAACCAGATAACTGATAAAATACTTTTTTTTGTAAACAACATTTATCGTTACATAAATGTTTGTTACATTGGGAATCAAACCCATGCCCTACAACACTTGAAGCAGACATTCTACCAGAGCCAACAGGGCAGGTAAAAGTTTATGATTCAAAATCAAAGTCAAAGTCAAAGTATAATTTATTGCTATGTCGTGTTACATTAAAGTCTTAATATATAGATAGAGCAACAGCTACGTTCAGTACGAACATGCAATTTTACAGGATTATTTTTTGTTCTTTTTTAACTACATTTATTTGTTCACAATATCCTTCATTTATCCACTCGAACATCAAATTGACTCACTGATATTTGAGAAACATAAACACAATGTTCGCGCTCGCCACTCAAAGTATTTTAAACTGTTGTTTTTGGTGTATTTACTCAGGTTGTTTGTCTTGTTTACGTGATTATTTTTAAGTTATGTGGTGTTTTATTGACGGTTGCGTGTTCCAGCCGGCCTTGCCCGCGGCGACATTCGGACTCTAGTTTTAGCTCTTAGTATGCGTGGGCGCAGAAAGATCTACTCGCGATATTTGCTGAAAACATTCGCCGCGCGCGCATCGTCGGATCAGCTTACACGCATTTCTCTCCATTTTCATTGTAAACAATGTGATTGAGTGAGTGCAGATTGCACAGTTTTGTATTAACTGTACAGATACAAGTGCTGTGATGAACTATTTCCAGTTTTGTTTAGTGTTGTTGTACCGGTAAGTGTGCCCTGATCGTTTATTTCATAAATTTTTATCTGGGTTTCTGTTTTATAACCTCTACTTTTTACAAGCTTCTATAGTAGGTACGGAGGAAAACGCAACAAAATCTATGCCGGTAGGTATAAAAGATGAAATAAGTAACAGATTAGATTAAAACAAAACATTATTACTATGACTTTTGTGCCCATATAAACAAAAATTACGAACGAAATATACTTAGGTATATATTATTGTATTGTAACTAACCTAACCGAAAACCGGTTTAGTGGTATGTAGTGCGAATGCTTGTGTCCTATAAGGTGTCCAATAGTAAACTATTCTATTCTATTCTCTTTGTGATGGTGATATATACCTAACGATTATTTTGCCCAGATTCTTTTTTATTTTACAAAATGAAGAAGTTTTTCTAGAGAGAGCTAAACTGGAGTTTTGTTATTTTTTTATGTCTTGTTTTTTTTAATCCATTGAGATTTTTGCTTGGTGGGATTCTCAAGGTTTACCGTCTTTAAGATCGTATATATGACTTTTAACGTTACCTCTTGACCTCATGCGAATTTTGGTTAGAAAAACAGCCATTATATATTTACTATGACATATTTGCCCTGCAGTGGGACAGTACAGGTTGATAATAATATAACACTACGCTACGCGTATTGCTAAGAAGACTCGAACTAAACGGTTCGAATCTACCTTCATTATAAGAACTGCTAAACAATGGAATTTGCTGCCCGAGTGTATAAAAAAAGGCCTGATATATATTTATCTCATTTATCGAAATACAGATGAATAATATTGAAGTGATAAACAATTCACACGCCGGAGGGCAAGGGTTCAAATTCCATCAATGAGTGAGAATTCAAATATTTATATTCTAATAGTTTAGTTACAAATAAAACATTTTATCTACTTATTACTTACCAATAGGAATTCACTATGCTCCTTCTAATGTCAGGCCACGGAGAAAAAGATTACCAATACTTTTTAGGATCGAAATAACCAGTGTCAATTTTTTCCCCATGTATGAACCTTAAGTATAGAAACTTATAGAAACTGATGAAAAAAAAACAAACACACGATGAAAATTACAAACAAATAAACAAATTGTTTCTGATGATTCAGAACAGTAGTAGTAGGTATGTAACACTACCAGATTTCAACCAAAAAACGGTCAAACTTTAAATGTCACTTAATTTATTTTCATTCCGAGCATAGAAATGATCCATAATGAGTAAGAACACATGGATATTTATTTTCAAATTAAAAAAGAAATACTTAAGTCATGTATAACAAACACTAAATTTGACTGTACCTATTTAAAAATCCATCTCTTTAGGCTCTGTTAAAAGTAGTAATGAATAAAAAAGTAATTTGCTTTTTTGTAAAAAGAACAGAAATTGAAAAAATCTTTCGTGTTTCAGAATTACTTTATTTTAAGTCTTAGTTCATAGCTTTTTATTATTATGCTTTTATTAGCTTCACCTGTATGTATGTATAGATGTGTAACGGAATCTTTCAACTCAATTTTCAACACCTGAAAGACGCTTTATTTTCGCACGTGTTAAGAACCAATGACAATGCAATCATTTGATAGCTCTATCCCGACGCCATGACTAGGATCATCAGGATAAAAACTTTTAACCTGTCACAGTTGTGACACTACCCTCATACTCATAGTGACATTAAAATAGTATTCTTCACTATCGAAATAAATAACAATGACAATGTACTAGAGACTGTAGTTAAAGACGTTTAGGTTGTATTTAATTTTCTTTCTTTTTTTTTGTACATTTGTCGGCTTTTTAGTTCGGTTAGTAATTAAAACAGGTTGTTTTGACTAAAAAAAATTATGAATTATTTAAATTTATTCATAAGTTTTAGGCAAGTATACAGATGGTTAGTGCTGACATGTGCTTATTAGTACGAATATTTTTAACCTTAAATTAATTGAATGAATAAAAAAAACGAAATATAGTAAATTAATTTTTAAAGAGTATATTTATAGTTAATGTTAAAATGAAAACCTCTACCAAGAAATTAACAATTATCCGGGTTCATATTTTATACAAAAATGGACGTCTTTTTATAATACAAATTAAGTTTGCAGTAGCACATAAATAAATGCCATTAACGTTATCGGAATGTTAATGATATAGTGAGACATATTTGTCGTATCGTATAAAAACACGTAATGATGGACATGACACGTGTTTTGCAACGGTATCTGGTGACGGGCCCATCAGACCTGTCTCCGACCTTGGTCTGGAACCGGTGCTGACGGCAACGGATAGGCGTTTTTATGTATATCTTCTTGGAAAACTTCGCAAGTACCTAGATAAGAACAAATGTAGTACAAAGCTAAGTACGTAACCTAAAACAAGCCTAATTAAAAAAAAACACTAATACCGGATTTTTTTAAGAAATTTAAAATTTGCGTCATTTAGGATGATGTAATGATTTTAACGATATCCCATACACTATTACTCTAAGTAAGAACCTCACACTTTTTTTTCAGCGGTCGTGGGACTTCTTGGTACTCCGTAACTAGGTTTCAACACGTGCTTCAAAACGTGCTTATTATTTTTGTTACCCTAAAATCTAGTTACCTCTGCAATGGCCATGAAAATACGTTATTTCTTAGCATCAGGACAGCGTTTCGATTATCCTATTAGTTGTACATTAAAAAAAAGTACAAAACACCATCTATCTCCAAACTAAGTAATGAACTATTAACTAATACAATGTTTGTTTTTATGTCTTTGTTTACGTATACAATTTAAAACAAGCATTTATGTTCATTACATAAGTTTTTCAAATCGAACCCATGCTCTACTGAGCTATAGAGCAATCAAATTATGTTAACAGAAATTTAGGTTACTATACGAAACGGGTTTTGCATCTAGATATTTTTCTGAGAGGTTTGAGGTCTTGACTTGATAAATACTCGATACACGATTTGATTGAAGCTTGAATAAAGTCTTGTATTCGATAGTATCAGTAGTTCTACTAGATTTTATTAATTAATTTTTATTTTATTAATTAAAAGTATAAGTTCAGTTGGCTACGCGATAATTTGGCTATATCGATTACATATATTATATAATCTTTGTATTGTTTTCTATGTTATAATATTATAAGAAGGAAAGATTTGTATTTTTGTGTGTAACGAACTAACTTAAAAACTGGACCGATTTCAAAAATTATTTCACCGTTCGAAAGTTACACTATCCCCGGGTGACATGGGCTACTTTTTATCCCTGTACTCCCACGGGAAAGGGAACTACGTAGGTGAAACCGAGAGGTGTCCGCTAGTTTATTATATACGTTAAGCTGTGATCTACCTAGCCTGTTACCCATAAAAATATACCTATAGATAGATCAACAATACCTAATCAGCATAGCAGCATACATAGATAATGTACTCTAGAAAATAAAGGTGGCAGTTGCAACAATATTTATTGAAAGAAAACAAATATTTTTGCAACGTTGTAGTTAATTATTAAACGCAGATTTACAGACACACTTGCACAATTACTCTTTCATGTTTTATGTTAATAACTGCAGTTGTAAAAATATTCATCGTTAATAAATTATTATTATTGCCATTGTAAATTCAATGTGCAAGTTCACTGTACACATTGATTTAATAATAAAACTATAAGTTTCTGAAGTTATTTTTTATCTACCAGAATAAATACCATCGTAACCAACTCACATCACGTTGAGTCAGTGAAAAAATACCTACTTTTATTTAACAAATCGGTATGTAAAGTTTTTTTTTTGTATTTATTTTATATTTTTTACTGATAGTAAACTTTATTTTATGAAACTAATTTGAATATTTTGGCTTTCTATGCGGTAGTTTAATTCTAATACATTTTCAAACTTTTTATAGTTATGACGTCATAACATTGGCTGAATATGTAAAATATGTATTAGCCAAGTAAAAAAAAAACAACTCATTGACTTTGACAATTGCTATGAAGTAAACAAATGTTTTAAACATTTAGGATCGTTGAAGTTAAATATTTTCGCTACGATTACCAAATTGTTAATCTATTTAAGGCTTAGCAAGTAACCCCGAACTCCTGTACTGTTTTATATTTAGTTTAAAATGAATCGATCAACGAAATAAAAAAAAAACTAGCTACGATGACACTTATTTAACTTTTGAAACTAGAAAATATATAATTACTTGACACTGGCAAATGCTAAAACGCAACGCCAAAACCAAAGAAAAAAAAAAAACGTTAACGGCAACCGTTGACTTGACATTGACAGATTTTGTTGAGGTATGCCATTGTTTTTTTAGGCACTGAAAGAATCCTTATACAGCCAAGGACATGACGTCATTAGAGGTTAATTGAAAGTCAAATTTATTTTATGTATTTTATTAAAATAAACCCCGTCTCATAGTTTAAAGAGTTTTAAACGGAAAAATCATGTACAGGAATGTAATATTTCGAAATGGTTTTGGAATCAGCGAAGTATTTTTTTTCTTTACATACCGAAATGGAAGTTTTTTTATAGCAGGTATGTGTGACCTTAAGTGTGGCCATTCTTTATACAAATATGATCTGAATTTTAATGTTGGTTTGATTACTATGCATTTCGGTCAATGTTTCGTCGGAAACCAACAGTTTTGGCCTTTAGGATGTTAAATAACTATTTCAAGTGATAAACACATGAGTATTTTTTAAAAATTAATTAAGACACTATTACAGAGTAATAACTGAACAAAACTGATGGCAGATGAGGCTGCAAAGTTCTGGAGGGGAGACCACGGATTGGCAAGCGTAGCGTAGGACATCCAGTCGTCCACCCACAAGGACAAAGAACCTAATAAAGACTGCAGAAACGCGCTGGATGCGAGCCTCCAACCGGTCTTTATGGAAGTCAATGGGGGAGGCCTATGCCCCGCAGTAGACGTCGTACATCTGAGATAATTATGACATAGTAAATAACTATACTTTGTGACGAAAGTTGAAACTTTTGCACGATATGTATATGGTACCTAGGTATTCACTATTACAAAAACATACCTAGGTTAGGCATTTCTATTTAATTTATCACGCAGGTTCGAGTTCGACCATCAATTCAAAGGCTGGTAATCGACGATTTGTTCAAAAATGAAGCGATGCTACCAACTATACAGTCATCGCCGTAGCTAGATTATAATTTAAAAAGCTGTCAGATCTCGGTTTTTTATTATCATAAGTAGCTAGAAGTAGGTAGCCAAAGTTAAAAAAAAAAGAATAAAAACTTGTAGCCAAAATTCCATTGTAAAGAAATGGATAAATACCTTTTTCATTTATTTTTAGATAGGATCGCGTTTCATCACACCGTTTAGGTCTGACGTTGAGCAGTAGTAACAGTGATGATTATATTTACAGATTTCATATTTCAAAATAACATAATGATATCATAAGCTACTAGTTGGGGTATTGCTATTTACTTACTTAAAGGGTACTAAAGAACATGATAGGTTTTTTTTTTTTTTTAATGTGAAAAATAATGAGACGAACGAGACGCTCTCCTGACGGTAAGAGATAACGCCTGTCCATGACCATTGCAGCGATAAACAGAACTTTGAGTAATAAAACAAAGTCCAGGGCATCGCTGCTTTGGTGCTCATTACTTTGAGACTTTCGATGGTTAGTCTCAACAGCCCAGTAATTTCGCTAGCTGCAGTACCCTTCAAACCGGAACACAGTAATGTTTACACACTACTGCTTGGCGGCAGAATATCTGGTACTGCGGTGGTACATACCTAGACGACCTCCCGCTAAGGAGATCTACCTACCTAGGTAAGGCAAGCTGTGAATTTAATGATTTGAGATGACACTCAGACCACGTTTCAGCTACAAAGCCTTGAACACGGGAGAAAAGTCAGCGACTTTTCTTCCGTGTTCAAGGCTTTGTGAAAAACTGACTGTGTGTGGACTGTGAGCTACCTGAATTAGAGACTAAGTGACATTAAGTCAGCGATTTTTTTTTAAATTCGTTTAATTCGTTTATGACAGCCCCGTTGGCTCATTGGTAGTATATCTGCCTTGAGAGCTGTAAGACGTGGGTTCGATTGCCACTCAGGGCAAATATTTTGTCAAAAAACAAATGTTTGTTCTGTGCCTGGGTGTTCTGTGTGTATTATAAGTATGTATTTGAAAAAAAAAAGTATTTATGTATTCTATCCATTATCTGACTTCCCCCACACAAGCTCTGCTTAGTTTGGGGCCAGATGGCGCTGTGTGTATCCTATGATACAATATTGATATTTATTTATTTATTGTTTAGAATATTATAAAAAAACGTATGAGTACCTAACTATAAGTTGTCGTTTTATTTTCAATTTTTGAATGCCGGCAAGGAGAGCTGTCGAGTCGTCGCAGCGTACAAACTTTTAGGTCGCGACAGTATTTTAATTTATTTGCGTATTTTCGTGTACCTAAGTATCTCAAAGGAGTGCTGAGGCAATTAGCAGGCAAGTTTCGAGGACTGCCAGTACTAACTTTCTATTTGATTTTGAACGTTTTTCGCTCTAATGACCACCGGCCTCCCTTAATGGCGCGCTGATGGCTCGGCACTTATTGACATTTTAGTACTGGATATTAATATTTATTGTCCATGCCGTTTTAATATTTCGCCTTTAATTTGATGGGGTCAATATTGGGGTGGAGTCGTAAAACGTAGTAGGTTTATGACTTTCTTGTTTACGAAGACAACTTACAAACTATGATTGATACTATACTATACTTGTGTTAGGGTTGTTGAATTTTAATCTATTTGGCGTCTATAGTTAATTACACGAATTTAATTTTTATTTTTATTTCTTATTTTTTACAGGCACTTGGGTGCGGCAGTATATTTTTGCTGTGGGTAAGTTAACAACCTCATATTACTTCTTCATGAACATTCTTCTACATTACTGTATGTTTCATGGAAGTGTATACAATGTGAATTTTTTTTACGATAAGATCAAATCCAAAACTCCGCTATAAAAATCAACTAAGCATTGTTAAAAGTCATTGACATTTATAAACAAAAATTTAAACAAATAAATTAATACTTAGTCATGGTCGAACCGTCGTTTGGTTTAGAATAGAATAGAATATAACTTTATTATACACTTAACACAAATTACAATGAAATACAAATATAAAACAAAAAAAAAAGAAGAAGATATATAACATAACAAAACAACATATAATATATATTTGATGCATGGAAGAGCAATGTTTTGGAGCCGCAGATACAGATCACGCTTAGGTATTGCTAAACTACCCCGGAACACCCTATATATGAACCACATTGTATGTAAGATGTGACATGAAAACAACTCTGGTACCTACATTTCAAGCGTATTCCATGATGCCACCGTAAACAGCGTCTTAATATCTGGTGAGATGGTGGACAAACACAAACCTATATAAAAAAATATACCTTGTATGCGGACGTAATAGCATTTGGGTCAGTAGCGTCAGCCAATACAATGGGTGACATGACACGTCACACGGCCTGACCCGAAGACGCACTTTGCAATGCTTGCTTACGAGTACTTTCAATTTTTTAATACCGTTGAACGTATATTGGCAGGCTACCCATATTGGCGTGTAGTTTAACTTTCTAGCTTGCGCCGCGACATCCTTGAAGGTTGTTCGGATTAAAATCACTCTATTTGTCTAATTTTATGAAACTTTGTAAGATATAATAACAAAAATGAACACACGTGATTTCGCGACATTTCGTAACGGTGATTTTTTACGGACGACCGTCTAGGTAGTACCTCCACAGTACTATACTGTGGAAGAGCTATTGAATCATTGAATGACAATAACAAAAATAAATAATGCACCAAAGCAGTGATGCTCTGGACTTTGTTTTGTTACTCAAAGTTCTGTGTATCGCTGCAATGGTCATGGGCAGGCGTTATCTCTTCACCATCAGGAGAGCATCTCGTTCGTCTCATTATTTTTTAAATTAAAAAAAAGAAAATAAGTAGGTAAGGAACGCCAAAACAGCCAACAGTCCGGACTTAGTTTTGTTATTCTAAAGTTCTGGGAGGTGCTACAACGGTCATCTTAGACTATTTCTTACCATCGGGAGAGCGCTTCGTTCGTTTTAATACTTTAAAAAACCGTATTACCTGTATTAACATATAGAATATTATGTATATCAGACACATGTCATATTCCTGTGGGATTATTAAAAAGCGAATTACAGGACGTGCATATCTACGTCCTGTAGTTCGTTTTTTAAGTAGGTATGCACTTGAAATTTGATACAGATGAGTCTATGGAACATTATTCAAGGATTAAAGGTATCCTTTATTTTAATCTAATAACAAAATAGTGCAAGTTTCACGACTATTCCTTATTTATTACTTGCACAATATGTTTCTTTTATCTCTGAACCTTTTCTAGAATTTTAAAGTTAACGCGAACAAAGTCGCGGGCGTAACCTTGTATGTATAAGTACTAATACAATTGAAGACAATATTTTATATTATTCTACCTAATATGTACCTACCCTTTATGAAACCAGTGCATTGCTGTGCAGGGAAAGTTGACAATCACACGAATGAGTACACCAGAAAACATAATAATATAGCTTTCTACAGGGTTATAAGCTTGGCGCGTACAAAGCCGAAGGGAGGTTGTCATACTCATTATTTTATACAAATTTCATTGTTTTAAACAGCTTTGAAATCAAGAGAAAAATAAAAAGTTTCATATATCTGGTCAAAGGTTAACGTAAATTTTTTCACTGATCACTGTTTTCTAGGATTTCAGAGTTGAGTTCATTGTAAAAGTTTGTCATAATGATGAGTATAAGGACTCCCTTTCGTGTAACACACCTTAAGCTTAAAACCTTGTATGACTTAATAGCAGTTTAGCCATAGAATATCTGCCTAAGTAACAATTGTGAGACGTTGGAACTATAATAGTTTTGAATCAAAGTTACATAAGACATAAGATATGGAAAAGCATCTTCACGAATGAATAGAACAGTTAATTTTTTTTATGATTAACAGGCTAGGTATTTGACCACAGCTCACATGATGTTGAGTGACGGTGTGGAATGAAACTGGCACTCTAGTGAGGCTGCCGAAACACACCGTTAGGTGCTTGGCGGCAGATTTTCAACTTTTTTTTGTTGTACCAAATAGGCTTACGTTTGACTGCCATCTCACTTGATGTTAAGTGATGATGCGGTCTAAGAAAGAGATAGATAGGACTTGAGGATGGTAGCTAGCCAGCCGAGTACTAGAAAGTAGCCTAACATCATGCTACGGTCTCCTCACGTTTGTTTTTGGATTTAGAAGACAGCAATAACCAAATCCTAACACGGATGTGGATTGTAGAAGTCTGCTATTTCTTAAACACCATTATGTTCACTTTCTGTCTAATTACTTACAGCTGATATAAATGAATTCGTTGCATGACCGTCCAGCCATTTATTATAATTTTAAACGCATTTTATTTGTTTGGGCGCGAATAAACTTTAAGAATACTTTCACCTAATCTACAACGAGCCTCGAAATATACATTAGATACTTATTTGAATAATAAGGTAGCGAGGTAATTTGTGATTTTAACAGATTCTTGTATTGTAAGAGACGACTTATTAATTTTCATACTATTTTTATCTACACTAATTATAATGAGGAAAGATTTGAATTTTTGTTGGTTTATTTGTTTGTATTGAATAGGCTCCGAAACTACTGGACCTATCTGAATAATTCTTTCATGATTAGAATGCTACATGATTTACCCGTCTAGCGCCAAGCCGCCAAGTGACACAACTCTTGCCCTTCCTTGCCTGTTCCGAATCAATTAATTATTATCAACTGAGATAAATAAAAGAAAATAAATATTGTAAGACATTTCACACAGTATCTAGCCCCAAACTAAGCAAAGTTTGTATGGGAACCAGATAACTGATAGAGTACATACATATATTATACATCACAATTTTTTAATTACTAGAAAAAACCATTCCGTTATCTACTGCTATAACTGAACTCATCTATGAAATATTACATCATCTGTGAAAATATCAACTGTGTAATTATAACGGTTTATGAGATAGAGCCTGGTGACAGACGGACAGACGGACGGACAGCGAAGTCTTAGTGATAGGGTCCCGTTTTGCCCTTTGGGTACGGAACCTTAAAAAATCGATAGGGGGAGATATAGACTTGTAGAAGTCCATCACTGTTGTTACTGAAACGACTGTTAAGCGGAAATAAACTAAATATATACCTTGAATCTTTATACATAAAACAAAGTCAGGTTTGTTACAACACTTATAACTCGAGAACTGCTGAACCGATTTTCATCGTTGCTGATTTGTTGGATTTATCTCCGTCTCGGTTAACAGAATAAATAATAAAAACAATGGAAAATTGACTAAGAAAAAAAATATGAACGAAAAATCATTTGTTCCCGGGTGGACGATATTAACTTTTCTAATGTAACCTTATGGCGTCTGACATAGCTGTCAGTCGTTTGACAGAATGTGTGCTACAAATAAAATAAGATGCATGGTAAAATAATTAATTTTCTTAGTGCATATTTCACATTAAGACATGACAACGTCTGTCGGGTTAGCTAGTATTATAGTAAAAGTACGTCAATATCATCTTAGTTAAAAAAAACAGAAGTGCGTGCCGTGGGTTTCGAACCTACGTTCTCTAATTCGGCAATCAAACGGTCTCGCAACAAGGCTAATTTTGTTCCTATCAATGAACAAACTGATTGCTGCGTATTATATTGATTCACGCACTATTACCATTGATGTAACAAAAATGCTCAGAATAGTAGTTTGTGTAGACTATAGGACTAAAGATCGCGTGTGTTTGTTACGTTGGGTTTGTTCCGCTTCCGAAGAGGCGACGAGGTTTGTAGCGATGATAGCTCAGTGGTTAGCGCGGTAGGTTCGCATGCCGAAGAGCGTGGGTTCAAACCCCAACAATGAGCTTAAGCTGCCGGTGAAGGAAAACATCGTGAGGAAACCATAGCATGGTGGTAGGGTACTTTCTAGTACTCGGCTGGCTAGCTACCACCCTCAAGTTGAAAATCTGCCGCCAAGCATCTAACGGTGTGTTCCGGCAGCCTCACTTGAGAGCCAGTTCCATTCCAGGCTAGGTGTGCTTTACCATCTTCGACCACACCTTCACTTAACATCAGGTGAGCTGTGGTCAAAACAACTAGCCTGTCAAACCTAAAAAAAAAAAAAAAAAAAAAAAGAGGCGCAATAGTTCTTTTACACCAAAGCGTGTGAACAAACATCGCTTAGAAATGTATTAGGTAGGTACTACGCTAATTTGTTATTCATATTGTTAGGCATAGAAAATTGAACAATCAATTTTCCGCACATTTAACGATTTACTAATTTTCCGGATAATTTATGTTTTTTTTTTAAAAAGGCTAGGTGTTTGACCATAGCTCACCTGATGTTAAGTAACGGTGTGGTTGAAGATGATAAAATATACCTAGCCTGGAATGAAACTGGCTCTCAAGTGAGGCTGCCGGAACACACCGTTAGATGCTTGGCGGCAGATTTTCAACTTGAGGGTGGTAGCTAGCCAGCCGAGTAGGTACTAGAAAGTACCCTACCACCATGCTAAGGTTTCCTCACGATGTTTTCCTTCACCGGCAGCTCAAGCTCATTGTTGGGGTTTGAACCCACGCCCTTCGGTATGCGAACCGACCACTGTTGATGTTTAAAAATTGTATCCTACTAAATGTGATTACAAGCGCGAGTATCTAAATGCCTGTGACAGATATTATCGGAATAACTACACGCCACTTCACTTGCGCTCTTCACGCCAGAACAGTAGCTCACTTTATACCAAGCACAAGTTCGATATTACATGGAGTACTGTTCCCACCGTTGGGTCAGTACTGTTAAGTACGAGTAGTACATAGTCTATTGAGAAGCGTGCCAAAAAGTATCAGTAATGATTGTATTGTTCGATCTAGGCTCTAAAGCCGCGAACACCGAAGCAAAGTTGCTAGTATTATCTCTCTATTGCGCTTGAAATCAGCATGATCTAATTCCACCCTACCCATTCTACTATAGAACCACCAGGAATTCTGAAAAGCCGTTTCATTGTCGTTGTTCCTAAAACTCGAACAAAACGGTTTGGTTCCGTTTTCATCACACGAAGCGATATAACAGTGGAATTCGCTGCCCGATATCAGTTCCGGATAGTTATAATTTGAATGCCTTGTTGTTGTCTATGAATCGGAGTATTCTAGGCGAGCATGTTCCATAATAGAGCGCATCTTCGTTTAACATAAGGTGAGTTGGCAGTAACGCAAGCCTATATATATATAAATAAGAAGAAACTGACTACAGACTGATTCACTGACTGATCAACGCACAGCCGAAACCGTGGGGTCTAGAAGCATGAAATTTTGCACAAATGTTCTTTAGGTGATGGTATGCACTAATAAAGGACTTTTTAAATACCCCTAAAGGTGCAAAATAGGTGTTGAAAATTTGTATGTAACTTTTTTTTGAAATTTGTATGAAAAATTTGAATGAACTTATTTTTATATGCACCCTTGCGAAGTCGAGGCGGGTCTGAAGTTCAGTGATAAAAAAAATCGTGTTGAAGCTGTATCCTGGACACGGCCGTGTGTACTACGTGAATACGTGTACATTTTTGTACACTAATAAGTCCTTTGGATTTCCATGTTTCGAATCCTCACTCAACGTAACCAATTCTTTAATCCTTTAGCTATGGAGTGGTGTAATTAAATATCGAATGTAGCTACAACACCAAACTGCATCCTCCGATTTTGTTAGAATCGGTTTTCGGAATTGCCAAGACAAACATTTTATAGTATAAATAAATGTTTGTTCTGTGTCTGGGTGTTCTATGTGTATTTACAAAAAAAATCTATCAGTTGTCTGACTTCCATCACACAAGGTCTGATTAGTTTGGGGTCAGATGGCACTGTGTGTAATTTATTATTATTGCCTTTCACAAATTTAAAGACGTATTTACGTCGAAGAAATAACCCGCCACAGCACAAAAATACTGAAGAGCAAAATTAACATGAAAAGATAAGAACGTGTATGTACTCGCGTCATTCAATGCAAACTGTACGAAATAGATAAAAATAGTTCACTTATTTTTGTGATAATAGGTAATGAATATTCCACTGTTACTAAGAATTATAGCAACAGGACGATGACACCTGTAAAAGCGTGTGCTCAAACACTAGGTATTTGGCATTAAGGCACCTTTACACAGGCACTCAAATTACGTGAAAAACACATTCTTACGAATTTTAAAACTAATAAATCCGTGAAGGTAACGCTTTTTTTAATGTTTAAGTAGTAAGACGAACGGATCGATTTCCTGATCGTAAGAGATAATGCCTTACCAGTCCAATACCAGTCCAGGGCATCGCTGCTTTAGCGCTCATTACTTTTTATTAAATATTAAATCCGTTTTTGTCTTAACAGCCCCGTAATTTCGCTAGCTGCAGTACCATTCAAACCGGAACACAATAATGTTTATACACGGTCACTTTAACTATCTACTAACTATCACTAAGTGACCCAAATAATATCTGTTTGTCATTTTGCGTATATTATGTAAAAAAAAATTGTATGACATAATACGCATTTTGCCCAATATCGTTACTTTCTTTTTGCGATTGCTTTGAAACTTATTGTGACCACAAAATAGTGTGCTTAAGGGAAGTTTTACTCGCAACATCTTATTAAAAAAAATTGCTTTTTGAAAAATATTAAAAAAAGAAAAATTTATCAGCATCTAGTATCCCACTACTGGGCAAAGGGATTCTTTTCCTCCTTACAGATATCCCAGAGTGTCTATTTGTTTCTATTACTTTGAAGAAGAATGAAATTTAAGAATAGTTCATCAGCTCATGTCTACACGTGTCTTTAGATAGCTGTACAGATAATTATCTACATTTAGGGTTGTTCAGAGAACTTTTTTATTATTTTAATACTCATCGTTTTACTGAAGGTTCTTTCAGTCTAATTACTTTCTAGATGGTTGAAGCGTGTGAAGAAATATGTCTTTACATAAAACTTACTTACTTATAGACTTACTGTAAATAAATAAATATCATATGTCACACAGCGTTATCTGTCCCCAAACTAAGCATAGCTTGTACTATAGCAACCAGATAAAATATATTTATTTCAGGCAACAAGACCCATATAAAAATACAAATACAGTTAAATTGAGTAAAAAAAAAGTAACATACTTTTTTTTGTAAATACATACAGAACACCCAGACGCAGAACAAACAGTTTTGCTTGTCACACAAATGTTTGTCCTGAGTGTGAACCCACACCCTACATCTCTTGAAGCTGATACATTACCAAATAAGCTAAGTGATAGGGCAGTGATACGGGTAAAGCTACAAATACTATTTTAGTCGTCTGTTACCAGTAAGAACAGCCGAGACGACGAATTTGTCTTTTGGTTAGTAATTATGTTTCGGTTGTCTGTCGCCCCTAAATATAAGCATAGATTACATCGTTACACAACTAATATAGGACAGTTATACACTGTCATTGTCAGAAGCGATTTTGTTGGGGCGTGTCGAGTCCCGCAGCGGTCTAATTCGAGGGGACAACCTATAATGATAATTGAATGTTTCCGTTACTTATTATTCTGTGAGATGTTTGGCAGTCGGAATTGTTGTTTTGCTGGGTTGCCAGCAATTTCAAGAGGTAGCATCAGAAGATCCAACTTAAGTGAGTTATTAATTTGCATTTTTTTGAATAATAATATAAATTTGTCCCCCGAGAACCAAAGTCACCGTCATAGCTCAGCGTATTAACATACTGAAGTGGCAGTAGGCTGGTTGTAGAACCGATGACCGTTGAGGCAGATGTGTTCTAGCGTGGAGCCCGTAAATCAGAGTGAACGCAATTCTTTTCCAGGTTAGGTTAGGGGTTTACCATCTTTGACTACACTGTCACTTACCACCAGTTGGGTTGTGAAGAAAACACCTAGTTAACCATAAACAACTTTGTTGTTTTGAGGGGAAAAACGTTTCATTCGCATAACGTCCCATACGTCACTGCTTGAGATAGATTTAATAGGCATGCTAAGGATATAAAAATGTGCCGTAAAACGTATATAAAACTGTTACAACGAATTTGTATAAAATTAAGCGTGGAAATGGGATATTTCAATGTATAATACACCCATTATTACTATACATAGTCGCGAAACAGATTTTCGGCGAACAACTTCACTTTTTGAAAGGAAGTTTTTTCTAGCAGCAAAGGTTCCGTAGCAAATTAGGAAATACGATAGTTTGGTTTGGTTTCTAATATGCTACTTTCATCATCATAATCATCAGCCTACTTTTGCCCACTGTTGGACATAGGCCTAATGCACGCCACCTATATCTTTCGCTTTTTGATTAATTATTATTATATTAGTTGTTGACAAAATATTTTTTTAATGTTTTTATGTGAACAGCCACAAACAAGCGACGTGCCACCTAATAGTAAGTAGTGACGGCAGTAAATTAGTATATAACAAGCTAAAATTCCTTAATAATTATCACTCGCTGCTGAAATTTAATCTTTCGAAGAAATTTGTCTCAATTTCAAATCCTCAATCGGCAGATCGGATCCAAGACAGAATCAGATCTAACAATAGCAAACATTGAAAGATTTGGACTACAGTCGTTTCCGAACAGGAGACAATCCGAAAATCTGCAATCTCTGATTGATAGATTCCATTTTTTGATTGACCATCTCTTCACTACCTGTGAAATTTGCTAGAAATAGATGGATATTTCAATCAAAGATCGCCAAAAATTGATTAAAGTAATTTATTGTGTTGGCTGAACAAAGTAATACATTATCCTACATAAGTAATTTAATGTACCACCAATAAAATTTCAGTTTTACGGAATCTTTTATGTAATCATAATACGTAAATATTTATTCTTAACCCTCTCTAAGTAGGTCTCTATCTACCTCCAGTTCTTACCTCAATACAAATCGCACCGAATTGCGAAAGCTTTCTTATTATACGACTTTAGGTATTATGAAATGCACATTTTATTCCCAGTCCCCCGATAGCATTACTCTGCGATGCACGAACAAAATATAGCTATTTCCTTGCGCTCTGTTATTCCGCCACTGCACTGAGATTTCTTTGTTTATACCGTAACTCTAGGTCAAGACCTGCGATGTAACGATTTGGCTATGCACCATATTTCAGTACCCGAAGTATGGTGTTATGCCCCATCTTCTAGCATGAAGATTTTTTATTGTATTGAGATGAATGAGAGGTTATTCTGATGATAAGAGATAACGTTTGTCAATGATCATTGTTACGGGATCTAGAACATTTGAGTAAGAAAATAAATGAAAGGTTAGCGCTCTTTACTTTCATAAACTGCCCCACTGCTGGGCGTGGGCTTCTTCTCATTGTAAAAAGGTAAGATCACCACGCTGGGCAATATGATATTTGTGATATTTATTATATGATATATGATATATGATATTTGTGATATTTATTACTGTTTGAAGTTGTTGACTTATAGTGACTTACTCTGTAGGTGTATATAACTTTACACGATAACAATTTTTTTTTATGCCACAGGTGGCAATCAAGCTAACGGGTTGCCTGATGTTAAGCAATCACCGTCGCCTATAGATATCTGCAATACCAGGGGTACTACAAATACGTTGCCGACCTTTTAAGATTCTATTAACATGCCTTTTGGAGAACCCAATGTTGTAACTCCGCGGGAATACGGAAGAAGGAAGATCATTCCACAATTTGCAAGTGTTTGGCAAAAAAGATCGCTATAATGATGGGGAACTTTATAACCCTGTAAAGTTATCAACACGAGCTATCTAATAAATAAATAAACACACAGGGCTATCTGCCCCCAAACTAAGTATAGATTGTACTATGGAAGTCAGATAACTGATAGAATACTTAATTATTTTATTGTAAATACATTTGTTTATGCAACAAAATGTTTATCCTGGGTAGGAATCGAACCCACACCCTTCACATCTTGGAGCAGACATACTACCAATGAACCAACAGGGCTGTCAATAAACAAAAGATAAAACATTCAAGATTAACTTTGTTTTCTGTATCACATTGTGTACGAGTATTCTTGCATTATAAACGATTCCTAATAAAATTTACTGTCTAATTGTAAGTAAAATGGTTAAATAAATAAATAAATAAATAAATATCGTAGGACATTACACACAGCGCCATCTGATCCCAAACTAAGCAAAGCTTGTACTATGGGAGTCAGATAACTGATAGAATACTAAATTTTTTTTTTTTTGTAAATACATACTTATAATACATACAGTACACCCAGACACAGAACAAACATTTGGTTTATATCACAAAATGCTTGTCCTGGGTGGGAATCGAACCCACGCCCCACAGCTCTTGAAGCAGACTTGCTACCAATGAGCCAACAGGGCTGTCTAGTACGGGTTACGTAAAAGGTGGTAAAATATTTCGTTCAAATACCGCGACAAGCTGTCAAGTGCTTGTTTGTATATGTGCTAACAAATAGAACCTGAAATGGCCGAGTCCTGTAGGCGGTGGTTTCATAAGCCATTAGCGCTTGACCGTACAGAAACGAGTTTTATTCAGATTTGTTGTTTGTAACTAAGCAGTTATTTGTTATTACACATGCAACTAGACATTCTAAACTATCGTGACATATGTTTTATGTGTTCCTTACTCGAAAAGCGTATAAAACGGTTTAAAAGAGATAGAAAACACCTAATTATCAAAACAAAACAACAACATTTATTAGTGTACTTTTCCCAAATCACAATGCGATTAAATACAATCGTGACCAGGAAAGGAAAGAGCTTTCGTTCCGATTGTTTACACCCGAAATGTCGTCGTGATGTCGATAGAGATCTTTTACATGTGCACATCCGTGAAACTAGAAGTGACATTAGTAGACTAAGAGCCAACGGCAAACAAAATAATCTCTACTTTGTATGAGTGAAAAGTAACGTACCTATATACTTTACACTTTACTGTCAACCGTTCTGAAACTACACCGCGATACGAGCATTTGGTTATTACGTATTCAAATCGCAAAAAAATAAAAATAATACTGGGCAACCTGTGCTAGTTTACAACTAAAAAAACAACAACAACAAACAGGACAAGCTAAATAAAATCGTTAATAAAAACATAAAAATTCAATGTTACGTCTGTATTTTTTTTTTTCATATCCGTGAAATTTTTATGCCGCTTGATCTTAGTCTATGTTTAGGTACTTAAATTAGTATTCAGCTCGTGCGTGGAACAGTCTCTTCCCGCCTTATTAACACTGACACACTTGGGTACGAACTACTATAGCCCAGCGACGTAGATAGAACTGAGTATGTAATAAATGGTGTAGGTAGATTACTACCTATATTTATTGTAAGGCCCATTGCACGTGTTAAATATTGATGCTTTTAACGAATGCACAAGCTATTGTTCCGGACATGACCGTACAGGCTTCGTATGGAATCATTGTGGGTAGAAGCCAAGAGATGAAAAGATATCAGATTGTTTTGAAATAATATGGATCAATCTTTGTTCAACTTATTCTACCGCGCCCATTATTTGATGTTTTGCTTTGCTCTACGCTTTTTTGGACATATTTATTTTATGTAAAGTTTTCAATATATGTAAATGTCACAACATTTTTGTGATGTGTTTTTTTGCTAGTGGAAATTTTTGACTTTTGTTTTTTGTAAATGTTTAAATTCTGAGTGTTTACCTACTAAGTAATATTAGAATAATTAGTTTACTGTTGTTAGCTGTAAAGTAATAAAAAATGTATCCCAAATGATTAGTGTTTCAGAGTTCAATTGAAAAAAAAAATGTTTTACTTCTGACTCGATCATAACTTACTTTGTATGTGACTCTTGTCAATGGCAAATGCACATTGTGCACAAAAAAAGTCTTGAGTTTGGCGTCGCATTTTGTTTTTTAACTTTACAATGGAAGGTGTCAGACCATCAATGATTGAGACTTCTGGGCTGGATTCTCTAACTATAACTACAAAAAAATAGAATCAACCGCTTAACCGTATTGTTAAGATAAGATAAGATAACTCTTTATTGTTTACATAATAAAGTATAAAATACGTATTGATATATAATAGACACATCTTAATAATAATACGAGAACTGGCGGCTTTTCGCTTAAAGCGATCTCTTGCGATAAGCGATTGTTGCACGGAAGTACGCAAAGTTAACTCGCAAATCTGATTTAATTTACTTTACATCTAGGTAGGTATGTAGTGACATTACATATAATGTTTAGGTTGGCCAGCTTTTCTAGTTGAGATTTATTTATAACTCTAATATAAAGTATATTGTTGTGACACAATAGAAAACCAATACAGTCATCATGCCAATTGTCTCTGAAAATTGAGAGTGGGCAAAACTGAAGGTTTATGAAGTGTTAATTTACGAGCTGTGAATAAATATGACTTTGATAGTATTGAGCGCGGGACCATTTTTGTTGTACTCTCTAAATAATAGACACGTAATATTGTGTAACCCAATGTCACCTGTTCGCACGTTGACCATGGTCATTAGCCATGCTCTTGTTTGTTCACGTATAGAAGGCCTTGTCATTAAAAGGACAGAAATTAAACCAGGCGTAGAGACAATGTTTCAAGTACTTAATTGATTTACACGGATTGCTGCCCAAAGTTAACTGAGTTACACACTAATAAATAACATGTATTACATCTGAGCAATCATTCTCTACTGGAATCTGTACGAAACGAATCTGTCTTCGGATTCCTTATAGGTTACTTGGCGGTAGATATTCTTAGCAGGAGGTCGTTTAATTAGCTAAAAAATTACAGGGCTGTCAAGACGAACCATTGAAAATCTCAAAGTAATGAGTGCCAAAGCAGCGATGCCCTGCACTTTGTTTTGTTACTCAAAGTTCTGTGTCTCGCTGCCATGATCATGGACTTGCGGTATCTTTTACCACCAGGGGAGCGTCTCGTTTATTCTGGTAAAAATATACAATATGTGGGAGTATAATGCAAGATGAACTCTATTCTGTTACAAAAGTACGAGTAAACAACTCAGAGAGAGTAAAGACAGAAAAAAAGAGAGTAAAGTTTATAGGTACGTTACTGACCTACCGTATAGTTGAACTAAAAGATAATATCATGAATCATAAAAACAAATTTCTTTATTCGATACACAGTGATAAAATAATTATAAACCAATTGAACTGTGTCTAACTTTGATTTTATCCCTCGACCGGATAATTGATAAAATAAAACGGTAGCAATTACTCGTCGATTGACACAATTTAACTTAACCCCTAATTTTCCATGAGGTTGACATGGGGAATAGCAGGGCAGTCGCTTAGGCGTTCTTAATTGGGGCATTACGCCCTCACTTTCATTTTCAAAGCAAATGTGACAAATATAGGTACATGTACCGATATACGCATACTATATAGTAACAGTAAGGTTTTGTTAAACGTCTTTAGTACCAACAATATGTTCAAACACATACTTTACTCGGTGGTAGATTTTCTTAGCAGGAAGACGTCTAGGTAGATACCACTGCAGTGCCAGATATGCTGCCGCCAAGCAGTAGTGTGTAAATATTACTTTGTTTCGGTTTGAAGGGTACTGCAGCTAGCAAAATTACTGGTCTGTTGAGATTAACTATCTCAACAGACCAGTAAGTCTCAACAGACCAGAAAGTCTCAAAGTAATGAGCGCCAAAGCAACGATGCCCCGGGCTTTGTTTGGCTACTCAAAGTTTTGTGTATTGCTGCAATGGCCATGGACATGCGTTATCTCTTACCATCAGGAGAGCGTATCGTTCACCTCAATACATTTATATAAAAAAGCTAAAATATCACTAAAATACTTTTCAGCACTAGTATGTATCAATGTGTGAGTACAATAGTATATCATTAGTTTTAATTATAGAACAATCAGTACATAAACGACCCTCTAAAACGTGTTTTGGTACTGTAAAGTACGGTTCTGGGCAACCGCCTAGATAATGACAAAATTGATGTTGTTAGACTAACCTAATTAGGTACCTGTACATTTGTTTGATTGTCTTATAAATATGTAATGAATGCAATATCAGAACTGAAGTTCTAAATGGCTTAGAGAACGGATTTCGAGTTTTAAATACGAAATGTTAGCCTTGGAATTAAATAGTTGCTCTAGGCGTTGATAAAGTAAAATTAAGCTATTTATATTGGCTTTGCTCCATTGACTGACTAATTTATAGTGCAACATAACTAAAGTGCAAGTGTATTAGTACTTAAATTTGAATGTTCGTCTGGTTTTCGTCGGTATATACATATAGTTATACATATAAGTAGAGTTGATAATTGGTAATACTCTTATGTCGAAAGATATAGTTATATTTCGAAACTCTACAGCTAATTGGTACCTAGATTAACTAACAGCGATTTTAAAATATGAACTTACTTCATCTTCAGTCTGTCGAAGTCCACTGCTAGATATAGGCCTCTCCCGATAGGCCTCTTTTAAACGTAGGCCTGTCCCAAAACCTCCCATGATAAATTTACTTGGTATCTTCTATATTTTTTCTTTTTCAAGCATAGAATTCAAATCGCGCTTGAAAGGACGATTTAGAAATATTTTACCGATATCGGCACAGATAGAGAGCGTTTTCTTGTCTCCCACATGAGATAGAAATGCAAAATTAAAACTCTTTACTTTGCATTTAGAAGTGTCAAGGAAATTTAAATGTATTGAGAAACTGTGAAGTCAGGAAATGAGTTTCTTTCAAGCTTTTTAGCACTTGAGTGACTGTTTGAGTCCGAGCTACAGTTTAGAATTTCTTTCGTAGTTTTTGTTAATTCGTGAATGAGATTGCAAAACAGAATTTAGTTTCAAACCAAAGTAGAGAAAACATTATTTTTCTTTTGACATTCGTCTATCATGTACAAGGGTACAAACTTATATTTATTATGTTTCTTACCAATTGGATAGTTTGGCAGGTAATTAATAAGAAGTTTCAAACTATAGCGTGTTTCGGAGAAGTGTAGTAACATTTAAAAGTGTTACTCACCAATTTGACCAATTTCTACCTTGATCCAACCCTGAAATTGCGAAAAAATTTGCTAACTCACAATTATATTTATCTCTATTATATATTACGGCTTAGATGAGGTCACTCCGAATCCGATAGGAACACTCATTTTGGGAAGCTCAATTTAAAAGCAGTGCACAAAAATGTTTATTTATTTATAAATAAATTAAGATTTTCTTAACATGATCCAATGTAAGATTGATTTTTATAATGCGTAACAGGGTAGTGTTTGACCGCAGCTCACAAGAATTGGATCTCAAGTAAAGCTGCCAGGACACACCGTTAGGTGCTTGGCTTAGATTTTCTACTCGAGAGTGGTTATTAGTTAGTCGAGTACTAAACCACTATGCTATGGTATCCGCAGTATTTTCCTTCACTCGACTCACTTCAACTTAAACTCGTTACTGGCGTGTGATCCGACCGCGCTATTCAATGAGCGTATACATTTTTGATTACCAAAAATTTAGTTAATATGACTGACAAGTGATTTAAAGAACAATCACGCATATTGGTTCATCGATTTGCACATACTTTTTTATTTTGAAGGCCTCTTCTAAGCACATAGAACCCGTTGCTGGTTACGCTTAGCATTGCCATGCTGGCAATGCTAAGCTTTTGACCAAAGTAGATACCAGCATTCTGGTCACCTGAAGCCTCCTCTAAACGTTTGACCAGGTCCCGATATAGATCGAGAGCGGCCGGCCCCCATGGACCTAGTTGTCTTTGTATTTAATATTTAATTTAGGTACGTTACGCTAGAACCTTCTGAGTCTGTCAATTCTACTTGAGTGGGAACGACCTTACATATAATATTTAGTTACTAATCATTTGCATTAGATTAAATGAACTCACGCTATGTGCGATGACCATCACAATTACATGAAAAAAAACGAAATAATTGTTTTGAAGGTTAATAAAGTGCTTAAAATTGTTCTATCCGTCTGGAAGGAAGCAATTTATCTTTCTGTTTTTATTTTAACAGCCTTTTTTAAATTCCGTGTAGTTTACTAGAAGAATGATAAAGATTACAATGTACATTGTTTCTATTATTTTTCTAAAAAGGAAACTAACTAATTGGCATTTCCAAATAATATATTGATTTTGGCAATCATTATAAATATTAAAACAAAAACGATTTCTTATTTTGTTTCGTTTAGTTACACCTCTACAAATTCCAATCTATTGGTTATTGAGTATTTCTTACAATTCCTACTAGGGCTTAAATGTTGTAAATTTCGTTAATAAAGTTGTTTATGGGAATTTTTGTGTTAGAAAAGAGAAATAAAATATGTGCAAGTAACAAATAAGTAATAGTCATGAAACTTTTGCTAGTTTATTTTACTAGATTAAGGTAAAGGATACCTTTTTTTCTTGAGCAATGTTCTATAAGACACGTCTATACCAAATTTCAAGTGGAAACGTCAAGTAGTTCGTTTTTTGATAATCCCACAGGAACCGAAGATTTTTCTGATATAAAAAGTATTATACTTGTTAATCCCGGTAATAAACTATAATGTGTAACCGTTTTTGCGTAATTGTGTAACAAACACCCAAACAACTAAACATACAAGCTTTCACATTTTTATAATGTTAGGTTTATAAGGTTAGGATAGGATATAAAATTGGGTTTGTAAAACGTTACTGGAAGTATTTACTTTGTATTTACTAAGTATTTATTATTTATGATAGAGCAATTTATTGAACCAGTTTTCGTTCGATAAATAATAGAACCTTTACTACTAAGTTGATTGGTGAACGTATTTCGCACTCATCGATAGCGGTTTTCAATCAAAAAGTGGTGAGAACATTTTGCACTAACTGTTATATTAAATGGCTAGTCCTATTTATTTTGGTAATTATGAGCGCTTGAAGCAATTACATGGCACACCTATGTTCATATGAATCGTTGCATGTAGCCGTGAAAACACAAGTAAGTAATTAATAAATATTTATAATAAAACTAATAATTAAGTATTTGTCAAATAAAATATTATACTTTATCCGCGTGGAATTTTTCAGTTTACAGAAACTTTTGTTTCACTATTAAACTATGATACCAGCAACGTAATGAAACAACTGTTACTTTTAATCTTTTTTATGGTTGGTTGATAGGTTGATTCATCTGATTTTAAGTCACGGTGTGATCGAAGATGGTGAACACGCCCGGCCTGAATTCGGAACTGGCCCCAAGTGAGGATGATTGATTAATTCTTTATTGTACATACTAAAATAATACAATACAGAAAAAATACTATTAAGTATTGCGGATGCTGGAACATACTATTAAGTGCATACTAAAACAACAAATGCGAATATTTTTGTGCTTGTTAAACTTTCTGCTGAGCAGACTTAAATGATTAGGATAAAATTAAGAATGCTGATATTCTGGACTACCTCATAAACTACTTTTGTTGTAGTGTTATGTAATTAACATGTATAAAGATTTTGTCACAGATATATGGAAAAGTGTGCACGCGTAAGTTTTTGCATTAAGAGATGTCGTTTGCTAACTTATCGTTGCGAAAAACTGTCCTATTTCACATGGGAGTTTTCCTACTTATTGTTCAGAGAAAGATATCAGTGCAGCGTTTTAATTAGTATTTAATTGTGGTTGTATCAGGTAATGATTGATTCAATTTGACTGTATGATTTTATTTTATATTTATAGTTGTTCTTTATGCAACCATTCTTTTCAAGCAACTTTTCAATATTCTTTAGCTATATTTTCTACACTAATAATAAAGAGGAAAGATTTTTTGTTTGTATTGAATAGACTTCAAAACTACTGGATCGATCTGAGTAGTTATTTCATCATTAGATTACTACATTAAATACAAATACAAATAATTTATTAATAACACCCTAGTTACAAGTCAAACATTATTTACTTATTTAAAAATTAATGATTATATTCTTTACGAATAAATCTTATCGACATTATGTATAATTAAATTAATTCAAGAAAAATCTTTAAGCTTAAAATAGTCCCTTAAATCATAAAATTGTTTCTGCATTAGCCAAGACTTCAATTTATTTTTGAAGGTGGCGACGGAAGGTGCGCCTCGCACGGCGGTAGGTATTCGGTTGTAGACACAGCGTTCATTATCATTGAGTAGCATAGACTATATTGTTAATCGAGTTTTGTTTACCCGTGCGAAGCCGGGAGGGGCCGTTTGTCTGACATAAAATAGTCTCCAACTGTACATATATATATATATTCACGGCAAATTAAATACATCCAAAGATCCGTTTTATATATAATATGTTTATTCGAGAAAGGTTGGGATCCATGGTCGGGGAATTTCGTAGTCCAACGTATGTATTTCGCTGGCGATCCAGCGCGGGAATGCCGTCAGTTTGATGGCTATTTTTGGTGGCGGGCTCGATCGGTGGACTTACATTTCCCTTAACGTGGATAGTCATGTATAATAATAGTTAAATATTTAAAACAGAATTGCATCAACACAATATTAAAATAGCAATTTATTTACACGTAAATGTCACCGACTTGAAGTCGGTGACATTTTTGCTGAAATATGTTGACACTACAACGTGGGAGGAGGAAAATGTCAACTGGATATTAAAAGTATAGTTTGAGCAAATATATTTGAGACGAAGTATAACACCGTACCAATCATAACAAGTCTATGATAGAGACACAATTTACTTCCTTCTTTTAATGTAGGTACCTACCATATGCATGTAGCAGTCAATTGCTTCTCTAAGTAGTAAAAAATTATGTCGTGTCTGTCTGTATCTCCACTTATTGGTTCTAAACAAGCAACAGATTTTACTGTCATTTAGAGATTTTTTTCGGAATATTTGTATGTAAAGTACATTATAATAAACTTGTGTAAAAGCAGATACATTCATTGTTTTGTAATCAAGTCGCTTTTAAATTGCACCCATGTAAAGCCGGAGCAGGTCACTAGTTCCAAAATAAATATAATAGGAGATTTCGCACAGCGCCATCTAGCCCCAAACTACGCAAAGCTTGTACCAATGGAAACCAGGTAACTGTTTTTTTTTCATGTGACAAATAATGAGACGAACGAGACGCTATCCTGATGGTAAGAGATAACACCTGTCTATGACCATTACAGTGATACACAGAACTTTGAGTAACAAAACAAAGTCCAGGGCATCGCTGCTTTGGTGCTCATTACTTTGAGACTTTCGATGGTTAGTCTCAACAACCCAGTAATTTCGCTAGCTGCAGTACCCTTCAAACCGGAACACAGTAATGTTTACACACTACTGCTTGGCGGTAGAATATCTGGTACTGCGGTGGTACCTACCTAGATGACCTCCTGCTAAGGAGATCTACCACCAAGTAAATACTTCTATACTTTTTTATAAATACATCTAGACACAGAACAGACATTCATCGTCATATAAATATTTGTCATGGCAGGAATCGAAACTGCATCCTATACAGCTCTTGAAGCGGTTATTCTATCAAATGAGCTTATAAGGCAAATTATATTTTACACAATTTTTATACTAAAAAGATCAGATTAAGTTCTACCTATAAAATTATTTACAACGATAAATCGCAATAATCGCACGTGAGTATATTAAAAGAAATTGCAAGTTATCAAACCGATCTATCCCAAGCTAAATGTATGAATGGTATTTGCCCATTGTTCCCCCACTGAAAGCCTAAAGACTGTTGCGTGCTGCTTGATACTTATGGCGTTGTTTTCATAAATTGTTGAGAACGTGTGCTTTACGCGATTCTTTTGTTTTGTTCTTTGTAATATCTGAATAGCCGGATTATTTTTGCAACATTAGCTCACAGATAAGAAAAATAGCTTTGACTATTGTTATGTTTCTCAAGACTAGGAAGATCGTTTTCGGTGTTGCTTTTTTGAAGGAGCATTAGGATAAGTAATAACCGAAAGCAAAAGATGAAGATGTTTTAGCGTTTATTACAGTATTTCATTGCTACAGTTCTCGACTATTGTACTCTATTATATGTATATATTAGAATGTTATCCACTAGTACTATTGACATATGAGTTTCTCACTATATTCATCATACAAAATATATTTTTCTAATGTAAAAGTAATTTTGCTAGTTGTCAAATATAACCTATGCTTATATAGGGTGTCATATAAGTGTAACTGTATTAAAGGTTCTGTGTTTGATTCCGAAGCCGCCTCGTGGGTTAGGTATATACTCGTCTGATATGAAGCAGCTACCAAGCTAGGGGGCTCCAAAATGTCGCGATACGTGGCTGCATTTGAAAGAATAACAATTATAGGTTAATCACTGACCTCCAATTCGGCGACGCGTCCCAAGTAAATGCGCCTCGACTCTTCTTGCCTTCTTTTCTTCTTCACACATTCATTTTCATGCTTCGAGAGCATGGGCGTGGGTTCGATTCCCACTCAGGGCTAACATTTGTCTGACCAAGATCGATGTTTGTTCTGTGTCTGGGTGTACTGTTATAAGTATGTATTTACAAAAAAAAAGTATTTAAGTGTTCTGTCAGCTGTCTGGTTACCATTGTACAAGCTTTGCTTAGTTTGGGGCTAGATGGCGCTGTGTTAAAAAAATGTCATCCAATATTTATTAATTTATTTTATATTTGTAATTATTTATCAACCTGTTTTGTCCCACTGCAGAACAAAGGCTTTCATTCTCTACTGCCATTCTTCGGTGTTTTCTGCAGTTTGTTAACCTTTTATAACCATATGGCTATTTACGCCCCGTGGTTGATGAGAAGAGAAAGTTTTAGTTACTACTGTGCACAATAAAATCAATCTCCATCAAAACCATCGAAAGTCTCCAAAGTAATGAGCGCCAAAGCAGCGACGCCCTGGACTTTGTTTTGTTACTCAGAGTTCTGTGTATCGCTGCTATGATCATGGACAGGCGTTATCTCTTACCATCAGGAAAGCGTCTCGTTCATCTCATTATTTTCTACATTAACAAATAATGAGACAAAAAAAAAATCTAATAAATCGAGACACTGAAGAGTACTTTAGTACCTAGAAATACTAATGTCCCGAGCCTGCAATCAATGGAATAATGACTAGTCTAAACCGAGTGATCCGTGAGTTTAATAACTGCATACGCATTGTCATTGTGCAAACTGTTTCCCATAGACTTTCGCATTAAATAAGCCAGATTGCAATTACGCAGCGCAGTGGAACGGATAGTGAAAGAAAAACTGGTCAAGTGTGAGTCTGACTCGTGTAGTGAGGGCCCGTTTTATGACGCTTATGTTTATGCAAAAAGATTTATTGAGATAAAAACTACTATTGGAAAAATTATGCTATTTACAAAATGTATACAAAAAACTTAGTCTAAAAAACCGTCAGAGGAGGGATATGTGGCCAAAATGCTGGCAGCATTGCCACGCTGGATGGCAATGCTTAGCTTTTGACCAAAGTAGATACCAGCATTCTGGTCACGTGAAGCCTCCTCTAAACGTTTAGCCAGGTCCCGATACAGTTCGAGAGCGGCCGGCCCCCACGGACCTAAAGTTTCAACCCCAAACGGCACAAAAAGATACATTCTATCCAAATAACTATATTTGTGCCGTTTGAGGTTTTCAGCTTTAGATGCGGCAGCACCAGCTTGTCCCGAAGTCACAGGAAGATGAGACGGCGCCAAGGTGTCGACACAAGTGGCGTCCCACTCAAGAGGCCGTCCCATCTTCCAAGGGATAAGGGTCATCCCGTCGGGTCTCTTGCCGTCGTCACGCATCAGTCCGTTTGGTTCTAAAACTGATGGGACGCCGGCACTGACAAAAGCCCGACGGATGACGTCGTTTAAGCTGGCGTGCCGCGATATACGCCCAGCACTCCTACTGCATGAAAGCGCGTGGTGGCCGAGGCGATCCGCTATTTCCCTGCACGAACAGCGATGAGGGACCTGGCATACTGCTCCTAATCTTAAAGAAAGATGCTTAGATGCTCTTGTTTATGCTTATTTATTAATAGTGCTTACAAAAAACTTTTTTTTGTTTCGGTTGAAATCATTAGCGCGCGCCTAGCTCACACTTGGACTGTTTTTATGAAGTACTTTAGAGATTACGTTGCCTTATTAATAGAAAAAGGCGGAATACGTATAAATAGCGGAAATAAGACGTTTTTGGAAATGATTAAAATTTCCACTTTTTTTGTAGCTATTTGTCCAAACAATCGTAATATGTTTTTAAACAAGTCAACAAAAAATGTTAGTCTTGGTTCTATACTACGATTTTGTGTATTTTTATGCCAAATTATTGGAAAAAAAAAACTTACAAAATGATGTTTGCTTCTCATGTTGTTTTTAACGAAATTTCAAATTTCAAGGATTATTTTATAAAATCAATTACAATTAAAAATAAACTAAACCTTAACTTGTTGAGCTATTTCCATAATTTATATTGTAATAACGTTAATTGTGTAAATCTACAAATACAATAAAATAAGCTTTAAAAAGTAACATTTTTGGTACATCTTTACGAGTAGGTACGAACTTTCTCATATTGGCCCCCAAATCTTATGCCATTATATTCAGAGGTATAATAAAAAACTTTATGAACTATGAATAAACTTTATTTTCAATGTAGAGCAAGTCTAGTGACCAGACTAGAATATACTGAAAATATTAAAAAAAAAAGTTTATTTTACTTGTGTAATAAATTGTTGTATTTTTTTTCTAATTTTTTATTTATTTGGAAGTAATGAGACGAACGATGCGCTCTCCTAGGGTTAAGAGATAACGCATGTCCATGACCATTGCAGCGCTACACAGAACTTTGAGCACCAAAACTAAGTCCGGGGCATCGCTGCTTAAAAAAAAATTACTTATAACAATATTGTCTTTACCTTTGTGCATCTAATGCATAACGATAACGTGGTGTTTTCCTAGCGCTCGTTCCGTGATCTTATTGATCCTGATGTCAGCTCGTAAATTAACACCATTATAGCGTAGCTTCAAATAAATATCAAAATACGAAAACATTATGTATGCACATGTACAATGTTCATGTTATCATTTACAGAGAAATCCGACCTTTGCATTGTCATGATAGTTCACATTTCTGTTCACGGAAAACATCGCGTCTAATTATTATTTATGTAAGTAAATACGGTTTCGCATTGCTTTGTAAATCGATCGTTTTTACTGAGAATATTGTAATAAAATACTGATATGAGTAGGTATAGTTTGCTTATCTTTCACTATTAACTGTCAGCTTAGAAATAATTGTGTTCATATGGTTGCTTATATTCTAAATTTTCTTCCAAAAGAATTCGTTAATCTATCTATACTATTATAAAGATCGTTGCGATGATAGCTCAGTGGTTAGTGCGGTAGGTTCGCATGCCGAAGGGCGTGAGTTCAAACCCCAACAATGAGCTTGAGCTGCCGGTGAAGGAAAACATCGTGAGGAAACCATAGCATGGTGGTAGGGTACTTTCTAGTACTCGGCTGGCTAGCTACCACCCTCAAGTTGAAAATCTGCCGCCAAGCACCTAACGGTGTGTTCCGGCAGCCTCACTTGACAGCCAGTTCCATTCCAGGCTAGGTATGCTTTACCATCTTCGACCACACCTTCACTTAACATCAGGTGAGCTGAGGTCAAAACACCTAGCCTGTCATCCATAAAACATAAAGAGTAAAGATTTGATTGTTTGTTTTGAATAGACTACGAAACTACAAGACCGATTTCAAAAATTCTGTCACCGTTGGGAAGCTATACTATCGCCGGGTGGTATAGGCTACTTTTTATCCCTGTATTCCCACGGGAACGGAAATTACGCCGGTGAAACCGCGAGGCGTCCGCTTGTCTACCATATTTTAAAGACGTTTCTGTGCACAGTTGAGATTGTGGTTGGTGAAAGAGTGTTTATATGATGATGGTAATGATTTTCTAAATAAAATGTCGTGTCATTTACCTACATGTTAACGGATGGGCTTGTTAGTTAATTTAATAAAATTGATGTATACCTTATACTTTTATTATGTAGCGATAATAGCTCAGTGGTTAGCGCGGTTGGTTCACAGGCCGAAGGGCATGGGCTTGAACCCCAATAACGAGCTTTAGCTGCCTCTTGGTGATGGAAAACATCGCGAAGAAATAGCATGGTGATATTTCTTATTTTAATCTGTCGCCAAGCATTTAACGGTATTTTTCGTCACCCTTACTTGAGAACCAGTTCTATTTCAGGCTAGGTGGGCTTGACCATCTTCGACCACACACTCACTTAAAATCAGATGAGCTATGGTCAAATGTATAGCTTGTCAACCATAAAAAAAATATTTGATTGGCAGTTAAATAATAATAATAAATATCGTAGGACATTACACACAGCGCCATCTGACCCTAAACTAAGCAAAGCTTGTAAAAAGCAAAGCAAAGCAAGTAAAGCAAATTAAAAAGTAGATTACGAATAATTGATCTAAGCTTATAGTAACATCATTTAAACAAAATGTATAAAGTGCGATGCCAAAAACAACAAAAGAAGAAAGTAAATTTTACCTACAGAACACTATCCAACGCTAATTTGTATTGAAAACAACAGACTAAAGAACGAACCACATAAACGCATTCAACTTCGGTGTTACATAATAATTAAATTTCAAAGTTCCAATTATAAACTTTTGTTCGTTTCCAGATTGAAGTACTCGTGTCACACTCATGTCATACAATTATTTTTTACAATGAGACTTCTTTACGAACGTTGACAGCAGCCTATTATTTTTTACCCCACCACGTGGAAAAGGGAAGGTTGTGAATTTATTCTAGCCGTCTGTTGTAAGTTTATTTATTTTATTCTCTAAGTAGTAGTATCTTCTAAGCCACCGTAATATAATATTTTGTAGCGATGATAGCTCAGTGGTTAGCGCGGTAGGTTCGCATGCCGAAGGGCGTGGGTTTAAACCACAACAATGAGCTTGAGATAGATATAACTCTTTATTGTGCACACCATAAGAAGAAAAAAGTACAGAGAATAAAAGAAACTTATGAACTAGTGCCACAAGTGGCGACCTTATTGCTAACAGCAATCTCTTCCCGGCAACCAAGCTTAAGCTGCCAGTGAAGGAAAAACATCGTGAGGAAACCATAGCATGGTGGTAGGGTATTTTAGTACTCGGATGGCTATCTACCACCCTCAAGTTGAAAATCTACCGCCAAGCACCTAACGGTGTGTTCCGGCAGCCTCACTTGAGAGCCAGTTCCATTCCAGGCTAGGTGTGCTTTACCATCTTCGACCACACCTTCACTTAACATCAGGTGAGCTGTAGTCAAGCCTGTCAACCATAAAAAAAAATATAATTATATATATATAGTCGTGCTAATATTATAAATGTGAAAGTTTGTATGTTTGTTACTCAATAACGCAAAAACGGCTGTACGAATTTCGATGAAATCCAGGTAATAAACTATATGTGCACACATATAGTTTATTACCTGGATTAACATCTAGGATATTTTTTATATCAGAAAAATCACGCCATTCCAGAACTTTGTGTAACGAAGCAAAGTTTAGGACATCACTGCTTTGGTACTCATTACTTTTAGATGTTCGATGGTTATCTCAATACACGTTTAATTTAGCTAGCTACAATTTGAGCTAGAATACAGTGATGTTTACACTCTACTGCATGGTTTTGACAATATTTGACACTGCTACTGTATGTATGTATCTATGTACTGATACCTAACTTAATGTTAACTAGACGACCTCCTGAACGGGCAAGTCTTGTGAAATAAGGCAATCGATGTGTTTTTGTCAACATTTTTGTGCCGTTATACATCATGTGGAAGTTTGAAATTAATGAATACTATAGTACATATCCTGAATTATTATGCTTGGAGAAAAAATAGTTTCAAACGCTTTTCGTTTCTTGAAATTATGAAATAGAATATGGCCAAATTATTTTTAATCCGTAATCTTGACATCAAAATTATTATAGGAAAGGCGCAATTTTATAGATGCTAACTTTGATGCAGATACATTTAAGGCTTAGACCTTTTATTGTACGTTTTGTTTATTCTATTAGCAGATAAGTACGGATAGTTTGATGAAAATTTCTGATAGTGCCTGCTGAAAATCTCTTTTCTGCGTTACGTCTGTTGCTGTTTTATTTTGGTAGGCGCTACAAACCATCGAGAATCTCTGAATCTGACAATCTAACGTCACGAGTCTCGTGGTCGTGTATAGCACGTCACGAGAGGCCGCAAGAGGTGGGCGCGCGGTGGCGGCGGTACCGAGCACCGCGCGCATGCTTCCCGCCCGTTTTGTATTTGACACTTGACACTGGCAAATATTCAAAACGCGATGCCAAAACAAAAAAAAAAACATCTGTCATAATGTAACAGATAATCAATGTAAAATCCGCTTCCGGCAATAGGAATAAACATTCTGTCTCCTTCTTGCTCGTGGCTATAGTAATTTAACTCTCCTTATCTATTTTAGCGTGACGTCAATGTATTCAAATCTAACGTTAGACGTATGTACGTCTGTGTGAGTGGAAAATATCAATGTAGGTGTTCAAGCAGAAGTTCCCACGGTCGAGGACTTGGCCCTTAAGGAGGTCTAGCACCTACCAATAGGTACTCGTTGTCTTGTTAATTTTACTCGTTTTAATAATATATGATAGGTACGATACTTTTACAATACAATTGCAAAATTGTTTTTTTTTGTACATTAGTCATAGTTATAGTATTTTATTGATAACATAAGTTACAAGTCAATTAAAAAAAAAAAAAAAAAAATAAGTGGATTAAATTTTAAATGTCAATTCGATGTTAAAAAAAATTAATCAAAAATTAAATTAAATTACAATAAAAAATAAATAAAAAATTATATAAAATAATAACAATTAATTTAATACAAAATAAACATAAAATGTACAGTACAGTTGTCTTCAAATGAAGAGTAAGCAAGTTCCTCCTAGGCAAGCGTGTTCCATATTAGACCACATCGTTGCTTAGCATTTGTCAAGATATGGTCAACAGCGAACCTATTCCGTATTTAAAAAACTTTTTTTTAAAGGAATTTATCCACGTCCGTAGTATAAGGAGTGAAACCGCTGGGCGCAGCCAGTATTACACACAAAGATTCACCTATTGCAATAACTTAAGGCAAGTCGTTGGCCTATTGGAACCCCTGAAAGAATAGGTCCCTCGACGAAAACACATTTAGGTCCCAGCGTAGATCAAAACAACTTATCTAAAGAAAGGTGCTCAATAGCTCGGGACTCTCCTTTGATTTGGGTTGAAGAAAATTCTGCAAACTCATTTAATCGTAGTAGTAGAGGTCATTCCGCCCCATTTGAATGTTTTGTGTATACCCGCAATTTTTTTTATATCATGCTTCGCGATCTTTTAATTCAGATTATAAACATGACCTCAATCAAAAGTATTAACGTTTTTATACTTTGTGTTTTTTTACCTGTTAAGTTTATGCGTAGACTTAAAATATTGTCTTTAATTGTAATGTAATTTACAAAGTTTATAAGAAAAAATCAAAAAAATTAACACGCAATATAAAATTTAATCTCTTTAAAAATATTATACCTACTTATTAAATACACATGGAAATGTTACTCGAATATCATGTATTACAATTATTGTTACTGTAAGAGCCATTTTCCTTGATGGTAGATTACCTTAGCAGGAAGTCGTCTAGGTAGGTACCCCCGCAGTACCAGATATTCTGCCGCCAAGCAGTAGTGTGTAAACATTACTGTGTTCCGGTTTGAAGGGTACTGCAGTTAGCGAAATTATTGGGCGTAAATTAACCATCGAAAGTCTCAAAGTAATGAGTGCCAAAGCAGCGATACCCCGGACTTTGTTTTGCTACTCAAAGTTCTGTGTATTGCTGCTATGGTCTTGGACATGCGTTATCTCTTACCATCTTTTGTCTCATTACATTTAACATTAAAAAATAAGGATTTAGGTATATCGTGTTATAAAATCTACATTTTTGATTACACGGTATATTCGTAGACACCAATTGCTGTGTTGATGTTTTATTTAAAAAATGTTTTGTATTTCTCAAATATTTGTGCATCTGGTGCCACTCAGACTCCAATATTGCGCAAACAGAGATTTTATTCTACGTTTCGAAATATAAAAAGCAATCAAGCACATTCAGTTCGATGCCATGAACTTATGTGCCAGTGCATTTTCTTGTAAATATTGAACGACGTTTTATTTTAAGACGCTAATTTTTCTATCGAATTTTCGAATAAATATCTACTTCTAAAGTGAATACTAGTTTAATTTATTCAAATTAGTTTTATATTCTTACAATTAGATAAGAGTTAATTTTCCTCGACAACTAGATATGTATTAGGTACGTACTAGGTTTGTTGTAGGCACGTACAAAAAGCTATATGATAGCATCTAATGAACCCCGAAGGGCCTATTTCCGGCGCTAATTTAATCAATTGCTCGAGCTTAATCTTCAGTTAATATCTTGCACGTACTCATAGATTCTAATTGAATTTAACCATTGAATACAGAAAATCGAAAGGTTTAGTTTGTTTTATTGGCAGTATTTTAAAATGTTACCTTTTTCTTTAAATATAGTCCAGCTTATTAAATACGTGATCATAATTTTGCAGTACTTAGAAATTAGGGGGCATTCAATAATAATTAATTATTATTTATTTAATTTGTATTTCCTCTTTAGTGAGATTTAGTGGGGCCACTACCCTTCAAAGCACTAAATTAAACTATTTGTAATGGCTATGAGATTTTTTTTTATCCAGTTATGTTTTTATCCACTCCAAGAAAGTAAATGAATTTGTATAGATTATACAAAAAAGTCTTGACGTGTGATTTTTAATCACCTCAGTTTAAACGAGATTTGACGATATTCCATTAGAGCCACCTTCCCCCTATTTTGAGCCCATGTGAACAATATCTGCCCCCTTATGCATATTTTATCAATATACGGGTTAATCAGTAGGTACCTTATCATTGTCCAAATATAATAGGATTGGTTATATACCTCTCCCAAGAAACATCTCGTGTATCGTATATCGTCAATCCCCCTAGTTTAAGGATGTCCTACACTACGTAAACTACGTTTGCCTATTCGCGATCTCCACTCAAAAATAAATCTAACTCACTGGCTATCGGTCCAGCGACAGACGCGGTCAACCCACTGCCACTTCAACTTACTAATATGCTGAGCTACGCCGGTGACTTTAGTTCTCTGGCGAACAAAGTAATAACTTTGTTCTGGATATAATCTCTTAGAAAAACATCGAGATAATATTTATAGTAATATATAATATTTATATAATACGTATAGATAATAATAATAATTCCAGTTCCATTCCAGGCTAGGTGTGCTTTACCATCTTCGACCACACCTTCACTTAACATCAGGTCAGCTGTGGTCAAACAACTAGCCTGTCAACCATAAAAAAAAAATTCTATCATCTGCCGCTTTTATCGTATGCAATGTAATAAGGCGGCAAGTCCGTATCATGAAGAAACTGATTTACCTAGATAATATAGATAATTGGATAAACATATATTGTCAACCTACCAATACGTTTATGTATAGAATTAATTATAATAAAGTGATCGATAAACAGGGTCGATCGATGACCTTTTGCAATCGCATGGTAAACACACGTGTCTAGTGATGAAGCCAATATTGTTGTATTAATACAATGTCAGTTATAATTTGGATGCATGCATAGATATATGGTAGTGGCAGTGGGCAGGGCACATAGCACGCAGAACTGATGGCCGATGGTGCTGCAAAGTTCTGGAGTGGAGACCACGGACCGGCAAGCGCAGCGTAGGACGTCCACCCACAAGGTGGACAGACGACCTAGTAAAGACCGCAGGAACGCGCTGGATGCGAGCCGCTTCCAACCGGTCTTTATGGAAGTCATTGGGGGAGGCCTATGTCCAGCAGTGGACGTATTACGACTGAAATGATGATGATGATGATGATAATAGATATGTACAAACTTATTACATACCTGTTTTGCGTCACTCATATGAGATGATTATATTCAGTGTTCTTCAATAAAACATGCCACGAGTTTTGACTGCGAATGCGGAAAATGTTTGTCGCCGCATTGTATTATTTCCCAAAACTAATGTTTTTTTTGTGTTATGTTTAAAAGTAGTGTTGTTTTATTCATAAAGCATTGAATTATAAGCGCGAGCGTGGAAAAATTATGTAATGTGATGAAACATGACGTATCGTACTGTTTCTAAAACTCCATCGAAGGTTTTAGTAAAGTCACCATTTTATGGCACAAAATCAAAATTTGTATCACTTTAATTGTAACTTACACCTGTTTCAGTAATTTTTGCAAAATATACTTAAAAATATCGAAACACTTGACACTGGCATATGCGTAAAGTGCGACGCCAAAAACAAAGAAGAGCTTTTCGAGTGCATGGATTTCAAATGACTATTTTTTTTAATATTTACACTACGTGCACAATTGTAAGCAAATTATAGAACATGAACATGGTGATAGTTAGACATGACCGGACTTAATCGCGACTTGGGTATTTTGTGAGGCTTTCACTGCGACTGAGATATATTCAACTTACTTTTTTTTAGTAAACACTAGAAAATATTAGCATGCTCATCACTGGAAAAATGTACAAATTGCAATGTCATAAATAAAGAAAAAAAATTATCGTAAGAAGCTTTCTACATGTGTCACATATCACTCCCATTTAATTTGACTTTGGAAAGAAAGAGATGAAAACAAAATCGCGTTCTCTAGAACGGGATCTGGCTCCTTCGAGCCCATGTTTTCCCAGGCGAATCAATTTCAAGCACCGCATTGACTTTCAGGCTCTTAATACAACATTTATAATTACAATGCCTTCCCTTTATTCTTGGAGAAATACGTGGTTTTTTACAAAATGCAATACATACCTAACTATACACGTACTTTTCAATGTTAATATTGTATGAAACGTTCAAACAACATTGTAAAAATACACTTATGAAAATTTAAATAGACACTAGCTACTAAATGGGTGACTGAATAATGTGGTGACCTTTATATCTAGGTACGCGTGGCGATAACATATTGTATAAAATGAAAACATGTTTAGATGAACTACATTGTATCAATAATTAATTCATAGATATAGAATAAACTATTCTTAATTATTATCTATTTCTCAGTTTGCACAGTCAATAAGGTCTCCAGTAAAAGTTTGTCGCTTTATTTTATATATAAAAAAGTATGTAAAGAAAGCTAGAGAAAAATGTATTAGAATGTTACATGACAAATATATCCTCATCACACATTGTTACAAAAGTTAGATTTTCCTTATCCGCCTAGTATTTCTAATCTCTTTAATTTCCTCTCGAAATGTTCTATAAATATTCCACTAGCATTTGTATAACCTGATTGATAAAACTGTCGTGATCTTTAAACTCTCGGATTGGATCGAGTACGTTAGAAAGACGTGATGGCTACGTTTTCAGAATACCTAACTATCAGCTTTCGCTGGATAGTCCAAAAGCGAGAGTGCGTTAAACTCCATCCGTGTTCATTTTCATGACATTTTGTAGGTACGAGTATAATGTGGGATACTTTATTTGTTTAGTTTAGGTTTTTATTGACAAAGTTCATAGTTTAAAAAAAAATAATAATATATAGCTATGCTCCACAGACTCCGGGGTCTGTGACCTTTGTCAACTTTGAATATTTTTTTTGTACAATAGAGGGAGAGGAAAGTTAGTTCATCATCATCATCATCATTTCAGCCGTAGGACGTCCACTGCTGGACATAGGCCTCCCCTATTGACTTCCATAAAGACCGGTCGGAAGCGGCTCGCATCCAGCGCGTTCCTGGTATTTACTAGGTCGTCTGTCCACCTTGTGGGTGGACGTCCTACGCTGCGCTTGCCGGTCCGTAGTCTCCACTCCAGAACTTTGCAGCCCCATCGGCCATCAGTTATGCGTGCTATGTGCCCTGCCCACTGCCACTTCAACTTGCTAATCCGTTGGGTTAAAGTTAGTTAAACTATCTTAATCTAAGTTTAAAAAAGTATTAGTTTGTGTATACACTGTGAGCAAACCAGCGTCTCGCAAGCAGCACCCGATCACGAGATCACGAGAGCACTGCGCGAAGTGTCCTCCGATTTTAATTATTTATTTGTACGGTTAAACTTTTGCATTTAATCCCACTAATATTATAAATGTGGAAGTTTGGATGGGTGGATGTTTGTTACTCTTTCACGCAAAAACTACTGAACGGATTTGGATAAAATTTAGTATGAAGGTAGCTGAGACCCTGGATTAACACATAGGCAACTTTTTATCCCGAAAAAATGTAGGGGGTGACACAGCGGGGCGCAGCTAGTCTAGTAATATAATTGATCAAACTGAAATATTTAACTACGTGTCAAATCACAGAAAAAGGTGGCATAAACTCATTAAAATAAAAAACAACAAGCAGAAACTAACACTTTACGAATGAAAAGTCTATTTCTTAGAAGACAGAACGCTAAGTCGACATAATTAACGCATAGATGACGAATTTATAAGTTGGATTTGTATTTCGCAATGTTACATTTTTGTATTTAGTCTACAAATAAGGCTGGTGTCAAATTGGACGCCATCAGATATTTGTCGATTTGTCGATCGATGTGAAAAATTGTACAAAATAATAATGTAATATCTTTCACCCGCGACTTCGTCCGCGTTGACTTTGCAATGAGGTTCAGAAAGAAAAAAACACGTGTAAGTAACAAATAAGCAATAGTTTCATAACAGTTGCGCTATTTTATTATTTAGAATAAGATAAATTTAGAATAAGACCTTTTATCGCAAACAATGTTCCATGAGATACATACATCTGACAGCCCTGTTGGCTCATCGCTAGCATATCTGCCTTATGAGCTGTAGGGCGTGGGTTCGAGTCCCACTCAGGGCAAACATTTTGTGAATAAACAAATGTTTGTTCTGTGTCTGGGTGTTCTGTATGTATTATAAGTACCTATGCATTTACAAAAAAAAGTATTTATGTATTCTATCAGTTATCTGACTTCCATCACACAAGCTCTGCTTAGTTTCGGGCCAGATGGCGCTGTGTGTAATGTCCTACGATATTTATTTATTATCTATGTATATATTTAACAAATTTCAGTTGGATACGTCCTATAGTTCATTTTTTGATATTTCCCAAGAACCTAACATTTTTTCGAGATTATATTATTCTATAGGTTAATCCAGGTAATAAATTAAATAGAAAAAACGAATATGAAATCCATAAAAACAAATACGAATCGAAATCAAAATAAAAAAATCCAATTTTAAAAACTCGAATTTTGCCAAACTTCATTCAAATCCACTCAGCCGTTTTCGGGTGATTGACTTACAAACATCTAAACATACAAACTTTCACATTTACAATATTATATATGTAGATAAACACGCTGAGCTAATGCAGTGTTTGCATTTGTGTAAGTAGAACAATGTGTTAGCGTTTTATATCACAAGTTTGCCTTTTTTTTTTTTATAGTAGATAGGCTTGCGTTTGAGCGCCATCCCGCCTGATGTTAAGCGAAGATGCGGTCTACGGTGGAGTACGCTCGCCTAGAAGAAACCGAATTGCCTATTAAATATTAGGTACTTATCACAATATTTTTTATTAAAATTGCAGATTGTGTGAAATATGTTAACAATTATTTACTTTTAGAATGTTTATGATAAATACGACTATGAGAACAATATAAAAAAATAAAGAATTCAATAGTTATTTACCAAGTTACCAATGAATTGGTGTAGGTACAGGTACAGTTGCAACATAGATTACCAGTTTGCTAATGAAATATAATCAATTTATTACGTACTAGCGACCCACCCCGGCTTCGCACGGGTTCAATGTAGATACTAACGCAGTACATTATTTTGATCTATCTCGTAAGGTTTAGCTAGCGTTTGCAATATAAGCGCACAAAACATATTTTTTACGACATCGCATTACAAATCTTTGAAATTTTCGGATTTTCTTTACAATAACATTATAAATGTACTGTTACATATAAACCTTTCTCTTGAATCACTCTATCTATTGATGCAAACCGCATAAAATCCGGTGCGTAGTTTAAAAGATCTAATCGTACGGCGGGAAGCGACTTTGTTTTGTTTGTTTTTTTTTTTTAAATTTGTGAAGATAGTATTATGTTCTCTTCATACCTAGTATAATTCAAAGTCGCTTTCACTTTCGTTACGAACAATTTTTTTTCTGTAAACAACAAAAATATTATTTATTGGAAAAGATCATGAAAATATAAAAAAATACTTAAATGCTATAAACCTCAAATGCCACAAATACATATACCTATATGTGTCGTTATTAAATAGTTGTAGTTGCAGAATGTAGTTGTGGGTTGAAACTTTAGGTCCGTGAGTGCGAGCCGTTTACGAATAATGTATAGAAACACCATGCCCGATAATTAAAAAAGACGTCAGTTAGCCAGACTGCTTTGGTCAAAAACTTAGCATTGGCATCCAGCCTAGCAATGCTGCCGGCTGTCTGGCCAAATTTCCTCTTACTCAAGTCTTTTCTGGTTTTGTTTGATTTTTATCAGTTTGTAAATAATAGGCATATAAAACCTACTGTTTAAATATTACACATTTATTAAAACGAAAACCCTACTCTCATATATGTGGTATGTAGATATCAATGTTAACTTTAAAGAACATATTTTCCGATAATTAGCGTTCAAATGTTTCAAGTATAGGTATCGTATTTAAAATCTGAATCATTGTTTGCCGACGTTAGAATGAAAATTTTTATAGCTTATTACATGATAAGTTATAACCTAATGGGTTAGAACATTTTGTTACCTGTAATTGCGTACCTACAAGGTTGTTAATTGATAAATCAAGAAACTTTTCCACTTGCATTTCAACTTCAATATAGTTAGAGTAGGTACGGTAGGGCTGCATACCTGCCAAATTACCAAGTAAATAATAAGAAAAAATAAAATAGTGAGAAATATTGAGTGGTAAATCTCAACCCGCAATTGACTATAGGTCAATAATCAATTGTAGGTTGAGATTTAGCACTCAATATTTCTAAGTACCTAATGAACGCTAAATCAATTTGTTTCAATTCAATTCAAGTGATGCTCAATTTTTATTTTTATTTATGGAAATTAATAATACGAACGAGACGCTCTCCTGGTGGTAAGAGATAGCGCCTGTTCATGAGCATTGCAACGATACACAGAACAAAAAACAAAACAAAGTCCAGGGCATCACTGCTTTGGCGCTCATTACTTTGAGACATTCGATGGTAAGTCTCTGAAGTAATATCGCTAGCTACGGTACCCTTAAAACCGGAACACAGTAATGTTTACACTACTGCTTGGCGGTAGAATATCTGGTACTGCGGTGGTACCTATCTATACGACTTTCTGCTAAAGAGATCTACCACCAAGTAAAATAGTTTGCATGCATAAAATATTGTCACAGAAATATGATATATATCAGATCTAATCTGCTTCTAGTGTAGCTTTGAACACAAACAATTTACATAATAATAGTAGGTATATACAGGAATAGCACATAACTCGCGCCTCTTGAAAACTAGCACGATGCACGAACGTGTTAAGGTCGAAGAACGCAAATAAAAAAACAGCCACACACCCCTTATTGTTGACTAGAGGGGAAATCTTCAAATGATACTCGACTGCGTTATGTAGGGTTTTGCTCACTGAAACACCTCTGGTAGTCTGCCTTAGTGCACTTTTTATGTTAAAAAGCAATGAGATGAACAAGGCGCTCTGCTGTTGTTCACATGTTCATTTGCAAAGGTATGCAGAAGTAACAAAAAAAAAATCAAAGGAAGGAGGAGGAGGTCGAAGGAGTTTTAGCGAGAACGCAGAAAAATCATGTTTTCAATTCATTAGTATCCAAAATTTATTTTTTAAGTTTAAAATAGTTGTGTTAAAAACATAAATATGCTTTTTCAAAACTCCGTAAATACTTCTAGTCAAGTCACCACTACTTTGGACTTACTTTATGTAACTAAGATATAATTATATTTATTTATAATACTATTGAAAACATTAAATACTTGGCAATGACAGAATTCACAAAGTGCTATGCCTAGAATAAAGAACATTAGGGCATCGGGCGCTTGTTACTTGATTCCGGGATATTCAACAGAATGTAGCGGACAGGCATCCATCCACTGGAGCTACTTTGCCAGCGCCCCAGAGCCTCGCTCCGATACTTTAAGGAGCTAGGTTGGCTCGGGTAGTCGCTGGTAGGGGGAAATGCACAATACACCCCAAGCGGGACGTCAGCGCAGGACTTATCGCCCCCATTCCGAATAAGAATAAGAATGTATCGGAGCCCTCAGCAACCCCCCTAACGTGCGGCGCTTGTTTCAGCGTAAGTGGGTGGGCGCGCGCGCGGTGGCGTCGCCGACGCGAGTGCGCGCGCGACGCTAAGCGGTCGCCGACGCCCGACCATGCGCGCAGTCAGCCCGCGCCGCGCCGCCACTCCGCGCGCACCATGCTCAATATGAAGCTAAAGGAGCGCCTCGCGCTCGCGATCAGCGCCTTCCTCGTTCTCTTCACGCTGATGCTGATCGTCGACCTTCAGATGGACTATGGCATCTCCGGACACAGGGTCCCCTTGCACGGCCGGGTCAAGATCGGCGACGTCGAGGATAAGGGACGCTCCACTTATATAGAGTTCAGGAAGAGGCTGCTTCAGAAAAGGTTTGTTGTGATTCTTGGATACAGTGGTTTTTGTTTTGTGGAAGTTATTTTTTCGATTACGTTTTTGTTTTTTTTTTTGTGGTAAGTTGTTTTTTTTATTTGAGTAAAACTAATTCTGGGTAATAATAAATATTTCTATTAACTACATTATTTTTGTGACACAAAGTATTTTTCCAATTTGAAACAATATTCTAGTTATCTTATCAAATGTAACAATGACCCTTCGATAGCACAGAGATAGGGTGAGACGCAGTACCTATCTACAAAAGTAAAGTTTCTTGAGAAATAAACCGGTTAATGAGCTATTTTAATTTAACCGTAGAATAAACATAGTAAATTTCTTTACATTATTTTAGTTAGAAAGTTTTTAATTTACTACTTAAAACAAAAATGACGTTTATCCAAAATCATTAGTATTTTCAACAAATACTTTTGCAATACATTTTGTATCAAAAATAATAAACCTAAAAATGTACCCATGAGATCTCTTCACTTAAATATTTTTGATCAAAACAAAACAACAACAAATAAACTCCTTTTTGAAAAAACGCGCCATTATTTTTACCACATTAAACCAGATCAAATCTAGATATTTAGGTTACGTGCGTGTACATTACTTAAACTTACGTAATGACTTATAATGGTTTTTTTTTTTTTTTTTTTTCTTTGGTTTTGGCGTCGCGTTTTAGCATTTGCCAGTGTCAAGTAATTATATATTTTCAAGTTTCAAAAGTTAAATAAGTGCCATCGTAGCTAGTTTTAGTCAAAGTCGTCTATGTCAAGTCTTGTTCGTGTCAGTTAATTCCAGTCATGCTTTAGTAAAGTAGTGGCAACTTTACTACAAAGCTTCGATGAAGTTTTGGAAGCAACACGAAAACTCATGTTTCACCACATTATATCATTTTCCCACACTCGCGCTTGTAATTCGGCACTTTATGAATAAAACACCACCATTTTTATGCATAAACACTCGACAAAACACTAGTTTTGGAAAAAAATACAACGGAGCGACACGACTCTTCCCGCGTTCCCGCCAAAACTCCGACTTATAATGGTTAATTATTTATTTGTGTAAAATATTTTTTTACGTGATATCAGGCACAGAATATAAATTATTTAATTTTGTAATTAATGCGATCACGAAGAAAAAAAATTAAAAAAAAATCAATAAATACTTTTTGCTATTCATTGCATTTGACGAGCTAGATCGTTTTCTTGCTTGTAGGATAGAAATATAATGAGCTATAATATTAGTATATTTTTATTTACACTAGTACTTTATCTCGGTGTTATCAAAATATTTGAAGCTGACATTGACAGCGTCTTGTAGATAACAGTCAGTGAGTTTTGTTAAAAATGTAACGTAGGTATGTTTGTACGTAAAATAACCAATAGATGATTACAAAATTTACCTAGAGTAATAGATAGTTAACTTATTAGCGGCGGGCTCGACCGGTGGACCGAGTTTTAATTTTTTTTTTTTTTACATGTATGACCGGTATAGTTAGATGCATGACTGTATTATACTTAATGAATATTTATTTATACATAATTATATGAATTAGATGATAAATTAAATTGTAAACTTAAAACTCAATACCTAATAGCTATGCATACTTTGTTAACTTATATTCCGTTTCAGTTTTTCCGTCCGAACTATGATTTGCGCTATAATTTCTTACAATTTATGTTATCCTTGGGAAAACGTACCCGAATAAATATATAAGAAAACTCATTTTTATTTAAACAGCTGTTTCTTCCGCCATTTCCAAAATAAAAAAGCCTGTGTTAATTTAGCATATAAGCTATCTGTTTGCCGAATTTCATCAAGGTCCGGCGCAAAGAATTAACAATCATACATACATACAAACAGACAAACTTTCACTTTTACAATGTCTTAGTATCGAGAGCTGGTTTTTTAACATAATCAAGGTAAATTTTCCTTACATACTTTAAAAATGTCATGCAAAAGATGTCCGTATTTCTAGAGTTGTCTAGTTTATTATCAGGAATTTCTTTTCAAGAAGAATGATTTTACTCGGAACACTGCATTTGGTGTCATCTTATCTCCTTAGGGAAAGAATGTTCCACTCTGTAGGTAGTGGAACATTCTTACTACTCAACTACGTCGTTTATATAATGAAATTTATGTACAATTTTAAGCAACTAGATTGACTAGTTTAAGTTGTTCTTTATCAGTCAACGTTAAAAATAAATTCAGTTATATTTAGAGCAAAGTTACGGAGACATTTAATGAATTTAATAATTATAAAGTCATATGGCAGGTTAATGTGTAATCAATGTCAAATTCTACGAATTCTTTAAAATAATAAGTGCCATTCATCCGAACGTAACAAGTTATTCTTGTAACAAATTTATAATATTTAAATCGTTATTTAAACACGTGTTAATGAAAAATACTGTTTATCTTTCAATGAAGTTGTTTATGTAATGTTCGGACGTTATTTCTTTTATGGACGACAGTATGGTGGGTTTGTACATATTTGTAAGAATAAACAATAAAATTGACAATTAAGTGGACGAGTATTTTAAAATGTAATTGAGTGAATGTTCTAAGGTCATGTTGAAAGATATTACTAAGTACTAAAAGATACTTATAGCTTTATTACTTTGTTGATCAGTGATTTTTGCAAGAGTAACGATACTGTTATAATTTTAGTTTATTTTAATTTTCTTATTTTTTTAAATATCAGTAGACATTTCACGTGGTAGGTATATCACATTTAGCCACAAACTAAACAAAACATGTTTTAAGTTAAAATAATGAAATGAACGAGATGTTCTCCTTATGGTAAGATTAATACATGCGCATGGTCATTGCAGTGATACACAGAACTCTGAGTAGCAAGACAAAGTCAGTTAGTAAAAGATTAGTGTAATTTCGCTAGCTACAGTACCTTTCAAACAAGAACACAGTAATCTTTACACACTAGTAAGCACTTAGTTTTTTTTTCCTTCTAATGATGTATCTGTTTTTTTGTTAGATACCTCATTGTTATTACAATCTAGCCTAGTTAAGACTAATAAGTAATTTTAATGTAACTTAAATTGCTAAGTAGAGTCCAATCGAAGAATGCGTCCATCGACACTTTTCTTACTGTCTCTATTAAGGGGAAGACACTTTGTTCACGTGTTCTATAATATGTAACACACTAGTAAGTACTTAGTGGCAGAATATATAGTACTGCTGTACTATGGAAATTAGAGAACTGATAGAATACTTAAATGCTTTTTCATCCAAACACATAGGTACTTATAGTATGACAGAACCACACATTACATTCGTCACATAAAAAAGTTAATCCTGAACGATAATCGAACCCACGCCACTTACGAAGTAGAGCTACTACCAAATAAGCTACCGGGGTAGTCACGCCAAAACGGAATATACTTACAATCATCCAGTAGCCTCACTTGAACCAGTTACAATTCCAAATATTGAATAGTGTTTTGTATCACATTTAACAATAACATCTTATTTAAAAATCTTATCGAAGATTACATCATATCGTGTATCAGTTTATGGGAAACTTGTTAACACATATTATAGTAGGTATAAAAAAGGAAAAATAAGTTAAATATTATCACTACTAACTTAACTTTTATATTCAAATAAATAAATATCATAGGATATACACACAGCGCCATCTGGCTCCAAACTAAGCATAGCTTGTGTGATGGAAGTCAGGTAACTGATAGAATACATAAATACTTTTTTTTTCGTAAATACATACTTATAATACATACAGAACACCTAGACACAGAACAAACATTTGTTTATTCACAAAATCTTTGCCCTGAGTGGGAATCGAACCCGCGCCCTACAGCTCTTAATGAGCCAACGGGGCTATCGTTTCTTTATTATTTGTTCCAGAAATTATTTTATGTACGTTTTCACGTGCCTAATTTATAAATAAAAAGCTCCAGTATACAACCTATTACGAACTATTGTTCATTTAAATTAAACGTTGAATAAACCAAGATTAGGAGAATTCAGTAGGTTATTTATGTTTAAAACAACAACGATTTTGGTAAATTTGCAGGGATATTGTTGCCTTGATCGTGAGTAGGTACGATCTCCTTGATCACCCGTTGAACTCTTTTACTAAGCGAAACATGCGCACGCCAATCATTGGAGATAGACAAGAAAAACATCATTAGGGTTCTAAATTAAAAGGAAAGCGCAAGCAGTATAGTGCATGGAGTACCTACTGTTCGTGCTTATCTATGGGACGACTTGGAGCCGATCGAGAGACGCGTCAAGAGACTAATTGGCAACGATACCTTGCTTGAGTCTCGGCTTCAAAGCCTTGAGCATCTTCGTAGAGTTGTTAGTTTGTTAATTTTTTACCGGAAAGTGTGACCGACAACTGCACTGTTTGATTCCACCTGTATTTTTTTATTAGCTGCCGGTAAGACAAACACGACTGTGTGTACGCGAATATGTACGGACGAATACGCAAAGCGTTTCAAATCCATATTATATTCGCACAGCGAGATTGTGGAATCTATGCCGAAGTCTGTGTTCCCTGAAAGATATGTATATGATAGATACAGATATATTCATCATACAAATCCAGAGTAAATGGAGGGTTTCTGTGTAAGCGTGCTCCATTATAAACCTCTGCTTAAAATCAGGCGGTGTGTGGTCTAACGCAATGCTTAACATCAGGCAGTGTGTGGTCTAGGTTTACAAAAAAATATTGTTCACATTATTTGTTTGTTTAGTTTATTTTGTTGAAAGTGACATGCTTCTACATTTCAAGGTAAGTTTTCTATTGACAGTTACATTTTACGAAAGTATAAATTGAGCAGCGTGACAGAATGTCTATTAAAAATTGTAAATTATATAACTAGTTTGTCAAAATTCATATTTGTAAAGAAAAGCTAGCCCTTGAAGATTAATAATTGTGTCTTTTGCTAAGCGTAAAACCCACATACCTTTATCTACAAGATCTCTGGTAAAACCACACAAAAGAAAGAATCTGTTTGGAACTGTGTCACGTCTCTGTATTGACAATAATACATATATTTACAAGAACCTCGTCATAGTTCAACAACACAGTTTTCATATAATTATCATAAAGCAAACAAAGCTTAAGTTTGTGTACAAAAATTATCCACTATCAGTTTATTTGAGATATGTAGATAAAATTACTAATTTTGACACATCACGTTAACCTGCTATCACCAAATCGATTCTGCTATCGAGTAATTTTGCAAAACCTTATTCGCATATTTCACTAGAGTGTATAGGTAAATATAATGTAGATAACTAAACACAATTATCTATTAGGCATGTGTCTATAGGAATGTAGCCTGATCCACGAGACATCGACACATAATTAAGTTACGTGAGTTTTTTATAGTTGACAGGCTAGGTGTTTGACCACAGCTCACCTGTTAAGTGTCGGTGTGGTCGAAGATGGTAAACACACAGCCTGGAATACACACTGTTAGATGCTTGGCGGCAGATTTTCAACTTGAGGGTGGTAGCTAGCCAGCCGAGTACAGAAACAAATACAAACACCGTACTATACGTAACAAAACATGAATAATCGTAAATCTTCGACCACTGTACCGCTGATTCGAGTAACATAGCCGTGAACATTTCGCTTAAAGATTTCAAAAACCTGTATTTAGCAAATATATATGTATACAAGTATATATAGAATCTAGCGAACGAACATATACAAGAGTTCACTATATTTCACAAAAACTATTAATGTGATCAACCAGTACCTAGAACCTACCTAGAACAAACAGATGTGCAAATAACTACTCTCTAAGATAATTCGTATGAAGAATTAATAGAATTTCTTTTTCCATCCGTTGACTTTTCAATTAATCATAAATATAAAGTAAAAACAATGACAACACAATTGTACAAAACAAATATCTAAATCCAAAACGATGCGCTGTTGACATTATTTGTAAAATAAAATATCGTCACGTTGCTTATTTTACAACCGGAAAGTGTCAGTAATTTATCCAAGTTGACATTTAAGATATTTGGGAAGATAAAAACAGTGATTTCTTATCTAACGTCAGTATTTTCCGTTAGTCATAAAGAATACTTCATAACGTAATTGTTTTGAAGTTTAGTTTCAAGGTACTTACATGAATATTTGATCGAACATCGGCGGATTCTTTGCTTACTTTCCTGCAAACAAATGCAAAACCGTCTTCTTCAATCGGTTCCTCATTTCTGAGGATCGTGGTCACTGGAACCTCTCAGACGGACAATCTGCTTCCATCGACTCCGGTTTGAAGTAGCACTCACCACCTGGTAGAACTTAGAAGAGGAGGCTTCTTTCACTTAGTCAGACCATCGTGTTGACGACCGGCATCGTGTTCTCTTTCCTTTGGTATTGTCAACAATGACCAGCTTCCCCTCTTTGTATTATATGGCCGAAATACGACAGCAATTCCTGCAGACACATGGTGGACAGTCGGGTCTCAATGCAAAGTTGGGAGAGAATTGATACATTTGTGCATTTGGCCGTCCATGATATACGTAGCATTCGCTTCCAGCACCACATTTTGAATGCATCTATTCTGTTTCTCTCTTGCTTGGATTGTCCACGTCTCTACTCCATAGAGGAAGATCGGAAATATTAAGGCTAACTAACCGAGCTTTTGTTTTGTAACTTATTCCCCGATTCATCCAGATATTTTGTAGGTCTGTCATAGCGTCTTTAGCCATTGCCATTCTATGCTTAATTTCTGGTACACAAAATATAAAACATAAAAACCTTAACCTTGCCTTGCCTTTATATTTTCGAATGTGTAATGTTTGTACGAAAAACCTCAACTTGTTTGAAAATTTGAAAATAGCTCGTCACGGGCACAAAATTTGTAGACCTAAAAGTAAAACAGCGTTACTTGCTAATAGCGTACTATGTAAGGCTCCAGAAATATGTAATCACCTGCCGAAAGGTATAGGCAAAATTGATCAAATTTCTATTTTTTTAAATAAATTAAAATATTTTCTACTGGAGAAGGCATATTACACTGTAAATGAGTACTTGACAGATAAATTTTAAATTTGTGGGATTGGTCTCATCAAATTAGTATTGTATTTTATTGCTTGACATTTTATATCATTGACATTGTTATTTTTTTTTTACTTTTGATTTGACGAATCACTGACTGTATTTTTTTTGTGTAATGTTTAATCTTGTTAACGTTAATTTCAAGTTTTGCATGCCGCAAGGCAGAATATGGCGCTCGTAATCTTTGTTAAATATATATTATACCCATATACGCAATAAATGAATTATGAATTAAAATTGTACAGTTTATAGTAGTTTTTGGTGTACCTTGGTGTCCTTTGGTTTTGTAGCGATGATAGCTCAGTGGTTAGCGCGGTAGGTTCGCATGCCGAAGGGCGTGGGTTCAAACCCCAACAATGAGCTTGTGCTGCCGGTGAAGGAAAACATCGTGAGGAAACCATAGCATGGTGGTAGGGTACTTTCTAGTACTCGGCTGGCTAGCTACCACCCTCAAGTTGAAAATCTGCCGCCAAGCATCTAACAGTGTGTTCCGGCAGCCTCACTTGAGAGCCAGTTCCATTCCAGGCTAGGTGTGCTTTACCATCTTCGACTACACCTTCACTTAACATCAGGTGAGCTGTGGTCAAACAACTAGCCTGTCAACCAAAAAAAAAAAAAAAAAAAAAACCTACGTACTGACTTGCCATCAACTACGTCACTCGATTCTTATTTGTCAACGGAATTGTACCGGCATCCCCGAGTGATCGTAAGAGCTATGAACTACAAATAGTATCACGCAGTTATGTGAAGGTTTAAAAAGAATCATATTTTTGGGTAATTATAAAGTGTGTATAGAATAGTTCGACCATGAACGGTCGGCTTTGGTTACTTTACTGATTCTCTATTGGGAAAATACAGTATTCTAATTATAGGGCAAAAGTTCTGAGATGTGTGCCGTATGATATTAAGATAATGTAATCGATTCACTTGACTCAGATTTAGTCGGAATAAAAACTACCATCTTTCAGGTGTATACCTAATAAACCCTTAGGCATCAAAAGCGGTATTATGTTTTTCATCAATAAAATGTTGTAAATAAATGAAAAAAGCAAATCTGATTACAATGAAACGTTAAACACCGACTCACATTTCTTTATGGTTGACAGTCTAGTTGTTTGACCACAGCTCACCTGATGTTAAGTGACGGTGTGGTCGAAGATGGTAAAACACTCCTAGGCTGGAATGGAAATTAAACAAATATTATTAATAACATTAAAAAAATATTCATATCCATTGATAAATAAAGTTTTTTTGTATAAAATTAACATATCCATAAAATTTTATTACAAACATGTTTATTTAATCGGTCAGCGATTAAAGAAATTTAATAAAGTCTATGACTTCATGACGTTAACCATATTCACAATGAATTGATACGTCAATATCTACGTCATAGCGAATTTGTGTACGCAACAATTGTTGTCAAAATTGTTATAATCGTGTTGTGACGTACTGAGTAAATATGTGTTGAATGTACAATATGTATTTGTAAGAATTCACTATGTTTGTGAAATACATAATGGTAAAATGCCTTATGCTGCTAAAACCACGGCTTGGCCTGCTGAAACTGCTGCGGCTTATAGTTTGACATTTCTGTTGGTTCATTGGTATCTGCTCCAAGAGCTGAAGGGCGTGGACCCAGGATAAACATTTTGTGGTATAAATAAAATGTTTGTTCCATCTCTGGGTATTCTGTATTTATTATAAGTATGTATTTACAAAAAAAGTATTTAAGTTATCTGACTTCCATAGTACAATCTTCGCTTACTTTGAGGTCAGATGGCGCTGTGTGAAATGTCAAAAAAAAGAGTGGTGGAGTAGTTAATACGAAGAAACCGGTCAAGAATAAAAGCGCTACCGCACCTATGTGAGTGAGGCATTATTCATTTATTAATTACTAACGGACACCTCGCGGTTTCACCCGCGTAGTTCCCGTTCCCGTAGGAATACAGGGATATAATAGAGGCTATGACACCCGGGGATAGTGTAGCTTCCCAACGGTGAAAGAATTTTTGAAATCGGTCCAGTAGTTTTTAAGTTTATTTGTGACATACAAAAATACAAATCTTTCCTCTTTATAATATTAGTATAGATATAAACGGATAAAGGATATACAGATTAAACCAAAACATGTTTAAGGCATTAAATATATTTAAATAATTATAACATTGAAATATCATTAGCGTCAAAATACACAGCTTTGAAACAGTATATTGTTACTAGAAAAAAAGATGTCAATTTCAGTTTCTTACAATCTTGCTTGTGAGATATCTTTAAAATTGCACAAGTTTTGACTCGTGTTTGTTCCATTCCAGACAAGATGTGTTTATCTTCCAAACAGTCTTTTAACATCAGATGAGCTGCAGTCTAAAACCTATAGCCTGACAGCCCTAAAAAAACTTTCAATATTTTAATTATGTTTTTAAGTTTAAAAAGGTTTCTTACAGAAATCAGCACCTGTTTCGTGCTATTGTAGGATAGCCCGCAATTTAACGACAGAAAAAAAATAAGCAAAGATGTTTTTTCTCTATAAATTTGTGTCTGCATTGTACAACAACACGCCAAGTTATGACTGTTGTACTGTATTTGCGTATCATTTTCCGTATTATGACTCAATAGCAACACAAACGTTTGTTGAACGCTCTTAACAAGGTGTTGAATGAATTCAAAATGAGGATTGTTGTGTGCGAACAACCTGACATAGCAAAATGATATTGATAGACAGTGAACGAAAGATGAGGGCTGTCTAAAGTTAGATAAATTTCAAATATCTAGTCACGAGTATAATAAGAAGGTCATCTGGTATCACTATTTTATAAAAAAATCCTAAACTTACAAAAACCTGGTCTAAAAAAACTATTTTGGCTATCTAGAAAATTTGCGCATCCTATGTAAGGAATTGTCGGGTTTCTAATTTTGAGGGCATGTGTCACAATCATAGGGCATGCACCTACCTCTGTTTTGTTAGCGTGTCAGCCCTGTTGGCTTATTGGTAGTATATCTACTTTAATAGCTGCAGGAGGTGGGTTCAATTCCCACCTATTTTGAACCCACTTTTTGTGGTATAAACGAATGCTTTGTTCTGTGTCTGGGTGTTCTGTATGTATTATAGTATGTATTTAAAAAAAAAATATTGAAGGTCAGTTTCAGTTATTTAACTTTCATAGAGAAGAAGATTTGTTTAGTTTGGGGTCAGATGTGCTGTACGTAATGTCCTCCAATGTTTACTTATTTTATCTGAGCTACGTGCATAATGTTAACTGCCGGTAACTTCAAATGGTAGTAGGAAAACGTGGTAGGAAGATCAAGGAGCTGTGTGAATTCTACCAACCCGTACTTGGCCAGCGACGTAGCCTTAGGCTTACCGTCTCACAAAGAGACGTGGTCCACGCCCTATACCAAGACGGTCTCTACAAAGAAATAAAGATTTTTTTAAAAAGACACTGGATACAACAACGAATAACTAAAAACTAACATACAGACACAACAAATTTTAAACGAAACGAAACAAACAACATATTCAATTTTTTTAAATCTTTTTAAACATTTCTATTCTGGTAACATACTTTTTCTCCTGCCTACTAACATAAGTTATCATAACATAATAGCAACAATATAATAACATTGCCTCACAAGCTCATTGCAATATGTTAGCGTAAAAACTTTGTACAATAGGATATTGTAAATCGCGGTTATAGCAGCTGTCCTTGTGAGATAAAAATATCTGACAATCGTCTCTAACAAATTTAAAAGTTTTAACACTTATTTTTGAATTTTTCTAGCATTTAGTAACTACGTGTTATCTAATCTATTTACTAACGTTGATCGTTAGCGCTGCGACATGTGTCCAGGTTTACTCAGTCATTTTGAATAGGTTTTGATTTTGCAATAGTTTTTATTCTTAACAGGCTAGGTGTTTCACTAAAGCTCACATAATGATGGTCGAGGATGGTAAACACACCTATCCTGGAATGGAACTTGCTCTCAAGTGAAACACACCGTCACGTGCATGACGACAAATTTCAACTTGATTGTGGTAGCTAGCCAGCCGAGTACCTGCTAGAAAATACCCTACCACCACGCTATGGTTTTCTTCACGATGTATTATTTTACCGGCAGCTCGAGCACATTGTTGGGGTTTGAACCCTTCGACGTGCAAATCGGCCGCACTAACCGTTGAGCTATGATCGCTACAAAATCTTGCAATTATATTATACTGCATGTCATCAAAATTCGAATTTATCATAGTTCCGTGAATCAGTAAACTAAAGAGGATCGATGTGCTGATCAATTCGGAGTTGAAAGATCAGAATAACTATTCGACTCATTTTAGTGGACTGAGCCGTTTGAATATAACAGTTCTCATTTATATTCAAATTGCAACTCTCAAATAACAATAGTAACTGACCGTGATATGAAGTAGCTAAAATACGATGAAACTTAAATTAAATTAGCTAAAATTAGATTATATTAGCTATTCTGTTAATCATATCATTTTAGAAATGTTTTCCATTTGTTATCATTTCGAGTTTTCTTTATGGACTTAATGTGAAGAGAGCCTTTTCAAACACAATCTTTGATTCACTAATTGGTAGACTATTGTTGAATTTAAATGATTTTAAGCTACATTTTCGGTATAAAATAGGTTTTGAAAAGCACTTACAATGAAACAAATCACTGGTTACCTATTGTCATTAAAGTAAACAGGTTTGTTTTGTGATTTTGAACAGCTATCAATAAGTATTTTCCGAATAAATACGTAAGCATCGCAATTATACGATAAATACGAGTATCTTACGTTTATCAAAATGTTGGAAGACGCGTGTGAGCTCACCGATTTTGAAATTGTACGAATCTGAAATGTAAATGTAAGAGTGGAATGTATAACTAAACTTCGAATAATGTTTTAACCAGTGGATATCTGTGTGTATTGGAAAGATTTCATCATCGCCAAATGTGCCCCATTTCGATACGTGTTTGTAAAGATTACAGATTAGGTACACAAATAACAGAACAGAACTTTGCTCTGATCTTCAGTTTATGGTTTAATTTTATAATAGTTTGTGTTGGATGTGAAATTGATTTCTATGAAATTGGAACTTGACTGCTAGTTAGTTCTATGGAAGTAAAGGAGACGAAATTTTTTTTTTTTATTGACTGAAAAGAAGGAAGTCTTCAATTCGGTTTTTATGTTTGTTACCTTAAAATTCCCTTATGGATATGTAAATAAAGTGCGTGACACTTCATTTAGTTTTTTTTTTTTTTTTTTATGGTTGACAGGCTAGTTGTTGGACCACAGCTCACCTGATGTTAAGTGACGGTGTGGTCGAAGATGGTAAAGCACACCTAGCCTGGAATGGAACTGGCTCTCAAGTGAGGCTGCCGGAACACACCGTTAGATGCTTGGCGGCAGATTTTCAACTTGGGGGTGGTAGCTAGCCAGCCGAGTACTAGAAAGTACCCTACCACCATGCTATGATTTCCTCACGATGTTTTCCTTCACCGGCAGCTCAAGCTCATTGTTGGGGTTTGAACCCACGCCCTTCGGCATGCGAACCTACCGCGCTAACCACTGAGCTATCATCGCTACAAAGTAGTTTAGTTTGTACAGTTTGAATTTGCCGCGTAATTTTTTTTTTTTTATTAATTTGCCCCATCGGGCAGGCTAAAGCTGTAAAGCCATACTGCCCTGTCTTAAGTGTTATTTCTTAGTCCAGTCCAGTCATGCTTTAGTAAAGTATTGGCGACTTAACTATAAAGCTTCGATGGAGTTTTGGAAGCAACACAAAAAGTCATGTTTCACCACATTATATCATTTTCCCACACTAACGCTTGTAATTCGTACGCACTTTATAAATAAAACACCACCATTTTTATGCATAATCACTCGACAAAACACTAGTTTTGGAAAAAATACAACAGAGCGACACGACTCTTCCCGCGTTCCCGCCAAAAACTCTAAGCTCAGAATCTTGCCGCGTAATAACTTTGAAGTATAATAATTTATCTGTGAACTTGTTTGATTCTGTGGAGCGGTCTGTCATATTGACAGCACGGTACATATAGAGATTATGTCAGGTTAAACAGATGAAAATTATACTGTAATTGAAAGAATAACGATTTATAAGAACTGGTGAAAATGTTGTTTCTCTTTTGGGTGAAAATTGTGATTTTTTTAATAATGTTAAAGAATGTTTTGTAAAAGTGTTAAGCTAGTTTGTGTACTGAAATAAAACTCCATTTTTTTTCAGAGCAACTCAATTTTGGTTATAGTTTTACTATTCACCATAATATCCAATGATAGCTATAAATAACACATTATAGATATAAACTGACTTAATTTTTTTTATTCGAAATATTTTACTTTCCGATTGGTGGTGACATAGAAATTTCATCAAAATCGGTTCAGTAGTTTAAGTTTAAAAGCAAAATAAGTAGAGAAAATATGTTAGCAAAGTAAATGAAATTGCGTATTGCTTTCCTGTGACTTTTCAATGTTTGTACTTAGTGGAATAAAGTCGTTTTTTTTTGGAAAAATTATTCCTTATCTATATATTTTTAGGTTACATTAATATTATTGAAATAACCGTTTGTATGTTTGTTGCTTCTCCGCACTGTCCCAACGGATTTGGATAAAATTTGAAATGCAGATAGCTTGCACCCCGGGAAAACTGGAGAACGTAGCTGGTACTTAATAATAAAAACAAATGTGATGTAGCGTTAAACTTCTCAGAGATAATTAGACATAATTTCTCCAAAGGCTAAATTTTTACTCAAAATCGTGAAAATAAATCAGGCAACCTTGTAGCTAACCTAATTAGCGTGTAGATTCAAATTGTTTTACTATTATGTTTCTTAGTGTAGACCATTTAGTACTTTAGTACTTAAATCGTTACTTTGTCAACAGCAATGCTAACGGATCTCGTGAATACGAGCAGTCCGCGGCGAGTGAAACTAGCGGCGGAGACGCGGAGGCACACACTCCCGCGCCGCCTGTCGACAAATACGAAGATCTGCTCCGGATTCTCAACGACCAGATGCTGGGCAAGGGAGAGGACAACTCCGTCATCATATCACCGCACCAAGACATGAACGTGCTCCGGCCAGAAAATCCCACTATTGGTGAAATGGAGGATTTAGAACCTAGGTGAGTAGTTGTTAATTTATATTTAACTTGCTCACGCCCGCGACTTTGTCCGCGTTAACTTAGGGGTAGAATTTCGGAAAATCTTTTCGTATTGGATGCCTACGTCATACAAAGAACACACCATCCAAGTTTCAGGTTTCTACGATCAGCTATTTAGGCAGTCAGGACATAACATTTATATATGAAATTTGCATGTTTTTTTTGAGTTACAAAACAACATACTTCAACGCTCATTACATTGTGACTAGGGATTGAATACCGGGATCCCGGAATCCCGAAAACCGGGATACCGGACCGATTTTCTCCGGTATTACAATACCGGTATTAGTAAGACAATACCGAAATTTCGGTATTTGAGAAAAAAGGTTTTACCGACCAATATCATCTTTTCTGTTCTATTCAAATCTCGACAAATGATTGTCTTTCATGTATTGTTTTCTAAACAAAAGTTAATCTCATTGCTTTGAAAATAACTTCACGCTTAATTAGGGATTCAATTTTCAAATGGTAGAAAAGATACACAATCTTTTCGAAATAACTCGTACGCGATTCAGGGCTGTTCCTTCAGTTTCGAAATTGATTTTAGAAATTTTAATCCCTTAAGATGATTTCCTTTGAGTATTAGGTTATTTTCAGAACAATGAGAGTAACTTTGTCGAAATCAATAAAACAATAAATCAATCGAGAAAAATAACTTGAAAAGACAATTTTTTTTCAAGACTCGAATGAAACCAAATAGATGTCACGTGTAACTTTTTTTCCATGAATACCGAAATTTCGGTATCGACTAATTGTTGATTTGTTAAATTTGACGAACGAAAATAGATAATTATAATAAATGAATGCAACAAAACCAAACAAACGAAACATAAAAAATTATAACAAATTGTTTTTTATTTACATTTATATTCGATGCGTGTTGTGCCATTTGTTATTGATTGTTAATTTGAACAAATTTTAATTGTTATCATAATACCGGTATCAATACCGGTATCCCGGTATCATTCAGGTACAATACCGAAATACCGGTATGGAAAAACACCTTCGGTATTGCAATCCCTAATTGTGACATTCAATAGTTACTGTCACTAGCCCTCTAATTTTGTTAGCTGCACTGCCATCCAAACCCAAACAGTGATGTTTATACACTGCTTGGCGACAATATATCTGATAACCTAGAAAGACGAAACTAGATAATTATTAGTGGCGAGATTTGAGTAGCTTTAGCGATCGAAAATATTTGTCTATATTAACATCTTTTTGCTAGGAATAAGTTGAAAGTCCTTGAACCATATACCACACTAGTTGTAATTCATTTGTAAACGCATACATTGTTAATGTTTTTAAAAGATATGTGCCTACTTTAAAAAAAATGTAATAGTAATCAGACGAACGAGATGCGTTCCTGATGGTAAGAGATAACGCCTGTCCATAATCTTTATATTAACAGAACTTTGAGTAGCAATACAAAGTCTAGGGCACCGCTGCTTCGGCACTAACTACTTTTTTTAGAGTTTAGATAAAAGATCAGTGATGGTTGGTCGCGCGAGTCTGAATCACACTTTTGTAGCGATGATAGCTCAGTGGTTAGCGCGGTAGGTTCTCATGCCGAAGGGCTTGGGTTCAAACCCCAACAATGAGCTTGAGCTGCCGGTGAAGGAAAACATCGTGAGGAAACCATAGCATGGTGGTAGAGTACTTTCTAGTACTCGGCTGGCTAGCTACCACCCTCAAGTTGAAAATCTGCCGCCAAGCATCTGACGGTGTGTTCCGGCAGCCTCACTTGAGAGCCAGACTAGGTGTCCTTTACCATCTTCGATCTCACCTTTACTTAACATCAGGTGAGCTGTGGTCAAACATCTAGCCTGTCAACCATAAAAAAAAACTTAGGGCTTTATTTATAAAAGTAAACTTGCTTCTATGCTTAAATTAACCTGCAGCATTCTTTATCCATATTGAACGATTAATTGTTGAGAGTAAAGAAATGAAAGAGAATATTTATTTGTTTTTATTTAAAAAAAAAAATTACGTTGTAAAAAAACTAGCCGTCAAAACTAATAACGTTATATTTAACAAAATAATACCTCCTCTAAAGATACTTCTTCTTGGGTTTAATATGACTTTCTATGCTACATGCCCGAGAAAATGTTACGAGACCGGCTTCCCTATTATTTTTCTCTATACATACGTAAGATGGTAATCTCACGGCTTATCATAACAGTGTAAAATGTTACGCTATGAACGATAAGTACCTCCCTGCGTTACGGTTTGCGTAAAAAGTAAACTAACTTTTATTTATTTTATTGTTATCTTTATTTAGTATGAAACAACTTAAGTTTTTCCGATAAACACTTTTGCTTTAAATATTTATTACACTAATGTTTTATATTTAATATTTGCATAGTATATTTCCATCTATCTATAACTATACATGGATGAAAAACTACTATGTTTGACCTTTTTTTTTAACACGTTTAAATCCGCGTTTGACCAACAACTGTTCTGTTTGATTATCACTGCAATGGCTATGGACAATTGGACATGCATTATCAGTACTTTTGCATTAAAAACGGTGCTATAAGTAGAAACCTTTACGGTCAACAGTATCATATTATGAAATCTAATAAAAAAATACTTTCGGAAGAAAACTGATCCAAGTAATTCTTAAAAAAAATTATTGCTAGAAAAAAACAAAAACATCAACAAATAATTACGTTTTATTCTTAACCAATAATGCGTAATAATTACCTAACTTACATGTGTACTGTAGATAAATTAATAAATGAATATCGTAGGACATTTCACGTGGTGCCATCTAGCCCCAAACTAAGCAAAGCTTATACTATGGGAACCAGATAACTGTTAGAATACTTACATAACTTTTTTTGAACTAACATTTATCGTCACATAAATGTTTGTTCTAGTGGGACTCGAACCGACGCTCTACAGCTCTTGTAGCAGGCATTCTACCAAATGAGCTAACAGGACAATCGAATATAATCACATACATACATACCTATTTACTAAATTATGTGAGTCAAATGAAAACGTGTAAAATAGTAAAGAACTTTTCCGGAATTTCTCTTAAAATAATAATTACGTATTCTAAATATTAAAGTATTCTCAACAATTTAAGGTATTACAATATTCGGCCGGTCGAGAAATATTAATTAAGATATTCCTCGGGAAAGGAGTCGGAAAGGACATTACAAGGAAAATTCTGTAAAGTTCCCGACAGCTGACATCCGCAAGTAGGATTTATGTAGCGCGCCGCCAGTCGCCAAATTAAATTGTTAGTTGCCTCGTTATTGCAGCAATTTAACTTTGATGGCGCTAACATCTCGGACGCACTCGTAGCTCACGAATTGCCACTTTACAACTTTTTTTTTAATACATAATGCTTTGAATCCCTGAAACACAACGTAGAATTTAAGTTTTGGCCAGGACATGTCTCGCTGCATGGTATAATTTTCAAAGACATAATTATGTTTTATCGAGTATTTATATACAATAATATTAGTGGTTCGTTCATAAAGTGCTGAATTACGTGCATGAGCGTGGGAAAGTAATATAATGTAATAATAATAAATAATAATAAAGCTTTAATAATTCCATACAGTGATAATATAAATAGATTCATAATTGCATTCAGATTAAATAATAAAAATAAAAAAAAATATAATGTGGTAAAACATAAACAATGTAAAAAACTACTTTTTGTGTTGCTTCCAAAACTCCATCTGGGTATCTAGTAAAGTGATCACTGCTTTGCTAGAGTATGCCTGACTTGACACTGACTTGTTTGTGTGACTTTGACTTTACTTGACTTTTCATTGAATACTCGCAAATAGAAATAATTAAAATTAAAAAATGCACGAATTGTGATGCCTAAAAAAAAGAAAAAAATAAAAATCTAACGTTTAAAAATCTAATAGTTATGTATTTCAAAGAAGCAGTGTTGCCAGCATGCCGAGTTTACTGCCAACTGCGAGTATGATTGTTTCTTTTTACTGGCCAAGAGCCTACTAGGACAAGGCTTAAGTGTAGTAGGTCTCCGTGGTAGGACAGAGTCGTCTACCACTCCTCTACAGCAGAAACCAACTAAATCGTGTAAAACAAAATACATGTAGGTACAATCATTTATTGTGTAATTAAACACAAAAATAATTGGATTGCCTATAGACAGATAAAACTCTAAAGCCAATTCAAATGCTCAAACTTAACAATAGAGCTTTATTGGCAGCACATATTACGTAGTACAACTAAACGATTTCAGCAGCACGTGCGTAGCGTTCACGCGCAATGTTTTACGGATGCCAAAATAAACACACTGGCTAAGATTGAAGACTAAAGTATTATAAAGCTAAGTCTCTTCTCGAGTTATGTAAGGCGGTACTATAAAGCGATACCTTTTCACTCGCCACGAATGTCCCCGCAGAGCACTGAAGTATGCATCAATATCAAACAGGTAGGTCGCGGCCGGCCTCTGGTGGCTGACGTAATTTCACCAAAGCAAATATTAGACCAAATCTCGTAGGACACTCTGAAAGCAATGAAAAGAATATCACATTGCGCCACTCGACGACCCGCGCTATCAACGTTTCTTTTTTATACATTACTATAAAAAAGGATCGCATCATATTTCTACAAGACGATGATTCTATAATACGAAACAGACAGGCGACCTTTCTTTATCTTGTACTCGGCGAATTTCACATGCCTACCAGGAATCTTATTTAAAATCCAGTTACGGGCTCCGGCGAGATAGGCGCGGGTCTCTGACAATAAAACTAAATGGAATGAATGCACGATGGCTTCCTCAAAACGTAGCGTATTATGACGCGGTCTTTTAGCCTAAATTCATATAAGCAAGGGCTACTTTGATGCATGGTAAAATTTCTTATGAGATTGGTGTCATTTATGTAAGCGTGAAAAAGAGATGAGCGAGCATTGTCCCGTTACAATGTTGTCATTTTGTGAGAAAATGTGTTTCCGTAGCCAGCTGTGAAAAGCTCTGAGCGCTAATCTGGGCCGTGTCGCAGTCGTTTAGAATGCTAGGCGCCCGTTTGTCATGGAATTCCCACTCGGGACGGTTCATTGTAAAAGAGAGTCGATAAATTTGAGAATATGTGTCGGGTTGATTTCTGAATGCGGGTTATCGGAGCATGCCACAAATCGAGAGCGTCACATGTAGCCTTCTTAGTATTCCGCGCGATGAGGCAGCGTCGCCTGAGCCTCGCACCTCAGGCAGTAGGCTAGGCACGTCCACTTATGTGTTCCACGCAGCCAAAACCAACACGCCTCCATCGGAAAATCTTCCATGTAAATCTTGACGTTAACGACCAGGTTTAGAAGTATGTGCTAAAAATTTCAAGCAGGTCGAATAACTTGTTATTATTTTGAAACTTAATTCGTATAGTAATTACTTATTTATCAATCTATATATATATATATATATATCTATACTATTATAAAGAGGAAAGATTTGATTGTTTGTTTGTAATGAATAGGCTCCGAAACTACTGGACTGATTTCAAAAATTCTTTCATCGTTTGGTAGCTACACTATCCCCAGGTGACAGGCTACTTTTTATACCTGTATTCCCATTGTTTGTTTCAGTATGAACGCGTCGAATCTAGAGAAGTTCCAGCTGAAGATAGCCCAGCACGAACTATACGAAGATGAAGAGCCTCTAGTAGATGCTGTGTTGAAAGATATGGTCCAATCCACGATCCTACACGTAGGTTAGTCTTCTAATACCCATTAATAGTTTACCTTGATCTATTACATTATCCGTACAACCAACAATATCAATCACGCTGTTTGGTAAAAGTCATGTGTCTACTTAATTACCATATATAATAGTCGACTGAAATTAAGCTTGACCGAATTGGATAATGTCACTTACTTATAAAGGGTTATGAGCTTAGGGTGCATTAAGTCGAAAGGGTCACCAACAAATACTTTAATTTTAAAACAAAATAACTATGACAAAAAACAAGGCAAGGTATGATCGATAGTAGTAAAGCTGGTAATATAAAAAATATATACTATGAGGTCTTGTAAAATTGCTTTTGTTGCACTTGTAATACAAAATCTTAAGTCCTTATTTCTAGATCGAATGACACATGAAACTTAAAAATAGGTCACTAAACGGAAAGAGATAAACATCGTCCAACTTATCTGGCTTATTCGAATCATTAACCATAATCGAGTACATACATTTTATTGGACAGTAAAATACTGGTATCGAGAATCAATTTCAGTCACTACCTAACCCGTTGTTATAGCCCTGATCTCAATTTAAGTATGTAGACTAATAAAATATTCAGTGAGCCGTTGATCGGACTTAGAAAAGCAATTACGTTTTAGTTAGACAGAAACCTTTTCGTCGGTAGTCCATCGTTGACCGTTGTTCGATTGGAAGTTCATTTTAATTTCATAAAGGTTAGGTATTTGCCAATGTTATTCAAATCGACGCCAATATATCAGCTTAAGTCATAATTTTATGTGAACGAACAGAAATGCTAATTAAAATTACCATATTTAAGATGAATGACATCTAAAAACGCATGCACCTAATACTATTAAACGATTCCGATGAGATTTACAATACGTGTGTTTTTGGGGGCAAAAGTCGATCTACGTTTTCTCATCTCTGGGAAAACGCGTTTTCCGAGTTTTCAATAATGTTTGCATACACCCAGCATTGCTCAGTTGCTCAGGTACTGTACAATGAAACGGTTAAGTGCAAGCCGCGATAATATTTAACTATTTCTTTTCGTATTGGAGTCCTTTCCTCTTTCTCAAATCAGTTAGGTACAAAGTAAAATTAAAGCGCTGATAAATTATGTAAAGGTTTATATAAAGCTAAAATAGGTAAAGGTGTATGTATTTTAAATGAAGTCGGGTCTGCAATCAGTTGTGGGGTTAGCGGTCCGCCGGACAATAGTGCCACAACAATCTCACCCTTTACTTGGGATTGGACTTAAATATTTAAACCACTTAAAACGGATTTCATTGTTGATCCGACTTTATCGAATTGTATAATTATTTTTGGTACCGTCATACTTTAGAGCTTAGGTTAAAATTCTAACAACGTTGTTGGAATCTTCACGAAATAGAGTTTCAGTCATGAAAACTATTCACGTATAGAAATAATTGAAAACTTCTGATACTAATTGAGGTAGTCAATTGATATTCCTAATAATTACCTACGTGGGTTACAAATTTGGAGGCTACTTATAATAATTGCTAAGTATTTCAAATCAAAGTTGGTATTTGTCTTGTACCTAGAATGACTTGCTAGACATTGTTTTTTAATCATACAATATGTTTTACAGAACAAAAAGAAGGAGGAACACAGTTGAAGCTTATTATAGATTACCCAAATGGAGTACAAGCCCTTTTCAAGCCAATGAGGTAAATATACATGATTATTATAAATACAATTTATGTTGTATGTAATGTAAGATATAGAAAACAATTAGTACATTGTACTAATAATGTACGTGGTACTTGGTGGTAGATTTCATTAACAGGAAGTCGTCTAGGTAGGTACCATTGCAGTACCAGATATTCTGCCACCAAGAAGTAGTGTCTATACATTACTGTGTTCCGATTTGAAGGGTACTGCAGCTAGGGAAATTACAGGGCTGTTGAGACTAACCATCGAAAGTCTTAAAGTAATGAGTTAATTAGTGCCAATGCAGCGATGCTCCGGACTTTGTTTTGGTACTCAAAGTTCTGTGTATTGCTGCAATGGTCATGGACATGCGTTATCTCTTACCATCAGGAGAGCGCACCGTTCGTCTCATTACTTCTACATTAAAAAAAACGTAATTTTACCATTCAAAATTTTCCTAGTCGTAGTCGTAACAACAGAATATAAAATTTTACAATTAGTAATATTAACTAAGAGTAGTAAAAGGTCTTGTGAGAGCCGATCACATCAATTAGGATCGAATTCATTAAAGTTTAATTTCACTATAAGTTTCTGAGTATACCGCGCACGTCATGTCCCTCTAACTTTTATTTCACACTTTTGTTCGTTTAGTTTGGAGCGCTCGCGTGGTGCTGAAGCACTTGCAGAAACTTCTGTCACCTTACGTTGTGCGTCGTCGGTTCTATTCACGAAACTTCCAGAATGTTCTTTCACGATCGGCTTAGCGGCTTGCCCACTCCTCACCGACTACGAGCACTGTTCGAGTACTTACTCCTTCAGAACTTGTGTTACTTACGCGCTTACTGAAACTCGTGTGCCATTGTTAGAACTTCGTTATTCTATAAATTTATTTCTCCGAGTGAGGCTTCATATTTTCAAAGGAATTTATGGAAATATAAAGCTTCAATCCTACGGGGAAGATAAATTACGTCTACCTTTGAGCGTGCGTTCTGCACATAATATTCTGAAAGGCTATCAAATACAATTTTTGTCGTGACAAAGGATCAGACATAAGACTCCAAAAATTTGCTCGCGGGGCTGTAGAAACAGTCCCAGTGGGCATGTATATCGAGTAACAGAACGTCTTAGCACTTCGCCTCCCTTTTTGCTATATTCTTTCAAGTAAAATATAAAAAGACAGGTTGATACAAGGCACAAGGCGCAGTAAATTTTGATAGAAGTTTGAACTTCGAAAAGGCTGTTAATCTCGAAGTTGACTAGGAAAAGTTTAAAAGTACTCGTTAATTTCGCGCTAATCGTTATAAAAGTTTCTGGATGCCTGGTTCTTTTTTGGCATCAAATTTATTCATTGTAACTTACGGAAAAGAGATTTAAAAATCAAAATACAAAATCAAGTGTCGGGATCATGCGGAGATCGAGTAGGCTGTATAACTTTCCGATAAAAATTATGGACTCGTGGGGTTATCCCGACGACATATCAAGGGGACCTCTCGGATCTAACAATTCCCCGGCGAGCTATAAATAACGAGGTCGTCGATGGCGCCTTCTAGTGGTGCGAGCGTGTATTAGTTTTATCGCCTAGTACGCAAGTTAGCTCTATTCGAATACCTGAGAGAATGATACCGTAGATCACGTTTTGTTTTAAAATTATACATGTATAGAAGTCTTTACAATTCAGTTTTTGATGAGAAACTAAAGAATTAATTAATTACTTTAAAACTATGTAATCCAATAATTAATAAAATTAGACAAGAATATTGTTATCTGAAGGCAGCATATTGAATACATACTACATTTTTATTAATTCATTTTATTTTATTCAGTGTTATGAGCGTAGGGTGTATTAAGCCAAAAGCTTATAACCCTGTATAAGAATGACTACTTTTACTATTTTGGTAACCCTATATTCCCGAATTCCCAGAAGCTAAACCAATTTGAATCACTTTTAACCGAATAAAAGCGATCGTGCAAAAAGGTGACGATCTAAAATGCTTCTTCCGTACCTACTTAGTATTATTACTTATTTTTTGCTCGTATCATCAAAATAACGTTTAGTTTTAAAAAATGTCCAGATGTTGTCTCGATATTTTAGTGACAGTGTGTCTACTGATATACTATTATCATAACCAAAGACTATCAAAAGATAACAATTGTTTAGTAATGAGATAAAAAATCAAGAACATTCCATTTGTCTTTGTAATAATAAAAAAAAAAATCTTTAAAAGTTTAGTTTTATTTCATGTCAAAGTAATAAAACAAATGGGACGCTCTCCTGATGATAAGAGATAATACCTGTCCATGACCATTGTAGCGATACACATAACTTTATGTAGCAAAACAAAGCATTTCTGCTTTAACACTTATTTCTTTGACACTTTCGATGGTTAGTCTCAACAGCACTGTAATTTCATTAGCTGTTTCAAACCGGAACATAGTAATGTTCACACAATATTGCTCAGCGGCAGAATAGCTGGTACTGCGGTGGTACCTACCTAGGCGACCTTCTGCTAAGGAGATCTATTAACAAGTAAAACTACAGTTTGAATTAAAATGTCATATAATACATATTATATGACATTTTAATTCAAACTGTACTTTTACTGTTAATCTATTTGCTGATCTCTTCGGGCGAAGCCTTCGTATAATTATGGTAGAACTTCACTTACACGTAAGTTCATTTAATCACTAATTATGAACTACATGTGTTATCATTTACTCGAAACAACGCTGAAACCTTTTAGTGTATTAATTTAATGGTATCCACTAAAATCAACTGACTAAACTAAAAAACATTGTAACTATATTATTACAGGCCACAGAAAAAAATATTTCTTCGTAAGATTAGCAAACTATGTCAACAATCTAAATAGTTTCCTTGAAATGAATTTAAAATACTCTCATACATAAGGTTAAAACTATTACTTCCAACAACTGCTAATATATCTAAAAAAAATCTAAATCTATCGAAAGTCTCAAAGTAATGAGCGCCAAAGCAGTGATTCCCTGGACTTTGTTTTGTTACTTAAAGTTCTGTGTATCGCTGCGATGGTCATGGACAGGCGTTATCTCTTACCATCAGGAGAGCGTCTCGTTCGTCTCTTTACTTATTATATTAAAAAAAAAAATTATCCTAAAATTATTTTGTAAATTATTCTTGTTTATAAATTATGTTATATTAATTTTCGTTTCATTGTTTCAAATATCGATTAATGCAAACGAGGTGTAAAATGGACTTTTATTCTTGAAAATATTTAAATGTGTTTAAAATTGTTGTTTTTTAGTTATCAACACGTGTGTTTCCCACAAAATAATTATTATACTTACTTTTACAATAGTAAATTACAATACTCAAAAATCCAACGCTTAAACTGGAATGTAAAATACGCGATTTTACCTGAATTTCGGTATCACGTAAGCCTGAAAGGTATTTTGTTCAGAAACACGTGTATTTATGTAAGATAGATGTGATAGATGTACCTGTAGATGGATGGATAGACTAAAGGTACTTATTTAATCTCAACTTACGACCCGCCCCGGCTTCGTACGGGTGCAATGTATATACTAATGTAGTGCATTTGCATATATTATACATATAAAACATCTTAAATCGCTCTGTATATTGATGAAAACTGTATTAAAATCCGTTGCGTAGTTTAAAAAATCTCAGCGTACAGCGACGGCGGGAAGCGACTTTGTTTTATACTATGTAGAGATGTTTGATGTTAATTATAGCGTACATAATATCAGACTAGAAAAGTATTTGAATTCGAATTATATATTTTAAGTTTACGACACATTACATTAAAAACTAGAAAGTTTATATATTTATATAAAACTCTATATATTTTGAATTTATTTTGTCTCTTATAACTGTTTATAAACAGACAAAGCACAGACAATGTAAAGGCAGTGCATTTGACTTCACTCTCTTAAACTGCGATCTCCTTAGGACGATAAATCGGAAGCTACTGTAAACTACATTACTGGAATAGCTTCTATCTAACCAGATTCACAATTTAAGCACCGCTTTAATTGTCGTATATCTTTGAAAGTAAAATAAGAATTTGTTTTTGTCTAAGCATATGTATGTACTTATTAGCTGTAATCTAACGTAGTTAAAGTTTTAAAACAGCATAATATAGGTTTTATATTATGTTGTTTTAAGTTATTGTCATGTTATACCTTATACCTATCTATAGTTATAATAAAACTGGTAGAGGTCAATGACAAGTTTAATTGGGGCACTTTATTATCGATACTGAAGCAAAAGATGTAATTAAATTATTTTTTGTCTATCTGTATCTTGAAAAAGCATCACGTTTAAACTACTAAAGGGATTTGAATGTAACTTGGAATGATTATAGTACATACTATGAGGTTAGTTCTTGGAAACATAATATCCCTAAAATTCGGCATAATTCCCGTGGGAGGGGAGATGAAAGTCAAACGTTTTTTTTTTTTTTTTTAATGGTTGACAGGCCATGTGTTTGACCACAGCTCACCTGATGTTAAGTGAAGGTGTGGTCGAAGATGGTAAAGCACACCTAGCCTGGAATGGAACTGGCTCTCAAGTGAGGCTGCCGGAACACACCGTTAGATGCTTGGCGGCAGATTTTCAACTTGAGGGCTAGCCAGCCGAGTACTAGAAAGTACCCTACCACCATGCTATGGTTTCCTCACGATGTTTTCCTTCACCGGCAGCTCAAGCTCATTGTTGGGGTTTGAACCCACGCCCTTCGGCATGCGAACCTACCGCGCTAACCACTGAGCTATCATTGCTACAAAAAATGAAAAAAAATGTTTAAATGTTTACTTAGCAATAACTCTTTAACGCGTAGTCCGATTTCAATTATTCTTTTTTTGTTAGAATTGCTAAATTCTAAGGGTTGTACAGTAAAAACTTCATAGAAATGGTAGTTTACAAATGATCGACATCTACAGTTCAGTCATATAAAATAATCTGAATGTAGAAAAAACTTTGAGGGCACTGCAATCGGCAATTTTTTTTTTATTTTTTTTTTATGTAAAAAGTAATGAGACGAACGAAACGCTTTCCTGACGGTAAGAATAGCGCCTGTCCACGACCATTGCAGCGATACACAGAACTTTGAGTAACAAAACAAAGTCCAGGGCATCACTGCTTTGGCGCTCATTACTTTGAGACTTTCGATGGCTAGTCTCAACAGTCCAGTAATTTCGCTAGCTGCAGTACCCTTCGAACCGGAACACAGTAATGTTTACACACTACTGCTTAGCGGCAGAATAACTTGTACTGCGGTGGTACCTACCTAGACGACCTCCTGCTAAGGAAATCTCCCACCAAGTAATTGAATTAAAGTGTGTATATGATAGCTATACAGTCACACAATATTCACGTGTCGCAAACGAAGCTGTGGGTACAGCTAGTAAATGGGTAAAATGGCAATCTATACTATTAGAAAGAGGAAAGATTTGATTGTTTGTTTGTATTGAGTAGGCTCCGAAACTACAGAACCGATTTCAAAAATTCTTTCACCGTTGGGAAGCTTTTTATAGTAGATAGGCTTGCGTTTGACCGCCATCCCGCCTGATGTCAAGCGAAGATGTGGTCTACGGTGGAACACGCTCGCCTAGAAGAAACCGATTCACTCGCGACTTGAAGGTACCCAAACTATATTCACTACACTATCTCCAGGTGTCATAGGCTACTTTTTATCCCTGTATTTCCATGGGAACGGGAACTACGCGAGTGAAACCGCGAGGCGTCCGCTAGTAAATTATAAAATCATATGTAAATAAATATCGTTTGCCATTTCACACAGCACCATCTAGCCTCAAACTCAACTCAGCTGATAGAATACTTAAACACTTTGTTTTTTAGATACGTCCCTATAGTACATAAAGAACGGGTGTTTTGTATGTTGTGTTGTTGTGAATTTGTGTAACGAACTGGTTAGTTCGTTACACAAATATTAGTCTTGAGTGGGAATCGAACCCATGCCCTTCAGCTCTCGCAGTAGACCTTCACCAATTGAGCCAACAGAGCAGATAACAATAACAGTGACTTACTATAAAACTTACCACTAAGTTTACTTATAGTTTATTTTTAACATAATAAGAGACGCGACACGTCTTATCAATTCACGACATGTGCAGTCCATTACTGTTAGATATATTTACTCGTAAGTACATACTGATAACAGTGTTTGCATGTAGTGTTAACTTTATTTGTATAGTTTTTTGACATACTGTCATCTTATAAAAGCAGTTCTCATTGCAGATTGGCTTCAATATTTTCTTTATTGCGTACTTATAACTAAAAAGGTCATATGTACAAAAGGACTTATTGGTAGCATTTCTTACTTTATCATCATCACGGAAACAGAATTAAAGATTTATGATAGAGGACGTGAATTAATGCAAAAAAAATAAACTTAATTTTGCCCTAGATTGATTCTATGAAATATTCTTTCCCGTATTAAAATTACACACGTAATCTTGGCGAAGATGTCAGCAAAACAACTTTAAAATCATGACGACGCCTCCATTATATATGATGTACTAAAAAAGAAATTTGCCTAGAAAGGTTTTAAATGGATCCCATATTTAGAATCTCTACCGACCATTTGTTCAAGATATGCTTCCTCTAAATTTTTCAAAGTAATAAATTTTAAACACGGGTCTCTTATCTTCTGAAGTCGATATTTGATATTCCTCTTTAATGGATTTATATTACTTGGTTTCAATTTACGTTTTGAGTAAGTACCTGTCAAGTGCCCAGTGGAATAAGTAAATTATTGTTAAGTATTTTATATTTATACCGCTTCTACCTACCATTTTGGGGTCGGAATTTCAAATTTAATTTCCTCGTTTTTCTCGGCATGGTATTCGACCTTATCTGTCTATCTTCCAAATTGCAAGGCTTTTTGCCACGCCTTGGAATAAGAAGGGCTGTAAGAACAATCTATATTATGTGAATTCAAGGCTTTGCGTCGAGACCTTACATTCGGTGTATAAATAAACTATGAAAAATAGCCATGAAGTTCATTCCAGTTTTAGCAGCGAAATCTATAAGGCTTTGTAGATTACGCTTGTAGAATAAAATGACTGTAGGTAATTAAATCCGGATTAAGAAGAACATTTTTTTTAATCATTGAACACTTGTATAATGGTAAATGTAACTGTCATTGCCAGTCATTAAAAATAATTTTTAAATAAGAAACAAAAATCAATCTTATAGTCTAGCAGTAAGTATGAAAAATAGAGAAGAAATAGCCCATTCCTTTTTTTAATAGTGGAAATGTATTTTTTTTTTAATTTAAATTTTGTTTATCCCGAAACTGCTTTGTATTAATTTCAATAAAATATATACATTGAAGGCACAAATAAAAGTAAACTTCAAATCACAGAAACCGCAGAAAGATTCAATGAACAAAACTATGAATTTCGAATTCAAGCAAATATTGTGACTTATAATCAAATCTATTAATTATTAACTATCGTGAAAACTATGATACATTTTATATTCAAAATAGTTGGTCGCTATTGTCACACAGGGCCACGTTGAGAATAATTTTTGAGACCTGACTAGATCGATTTTTCGCCCCCCCCAATAGCAAGTCTCAGCAAAATCGTAGAGTAGTTTTCGAGATGTCAAAATATATTATTGTGTATGTGATTTCTTGGTGTGAAAATAAGCTGTCATTGTTTCAGGTTTTAAATTTTATTTATTACAAATATTATTGAAGTAGTTATATATACCGCCATGCTTCATGGCACGGGTGTCGCTCCTTCACAGATACTTAGAACATACAAAGTCATCGCTGATGATATCTCTCTATACTGTACAAAGCGGCATTGAAGAGGCGATTACCTCAACTCTGATCAATCTAGCAATCAGTCACAAGAGGTTTGCGTCAGATAGGGCACGATCTTTCAGACTCGCGCATGACTCTTCGATAACAGTTGATTATGTATTTTGCTTATACACAACGTTTATGAATTCACAAACCCAGCTATGCTGCTACAAATTCTTTACAATTTTGAGGGAACAATTTTAAATTTTTAACGCAGATATTTTTATGTAGAAGTAATGAGACGTTCTCCTGATGGTAAGAGAAAACGTCATTACCATTGCAGCGATATATAGAGCTTTGAGCAGTAAAACAAAGTCCAGTACATCCAGCGATGTCTGTGGCTTTAGCGTTTATTACTTAGAGCCGTTAGATGGTTAGTCTCAACAGTCCTGTAATTTCGCTAGCTCAGTATAGTAAGTACCCTCCAAACCTAAATACAGTAATGTTCTCACACTACTGCTTAGCAGCAGAATAACTGGTACTGCGGTGGTACCTACCTAGACGACCTCCTGCTAAGGAGATCTGCCACTAAGTAAGTTCGTGACTAGATACTATTTATTTGTTTACACATGTTTCATTTCTCTCTGAACCCAATTCTAAAATTAAAGCGGACGAAGTCGCGGGCGTAAAAAAATGCAACCTTAGAAATATAATTATACCAACTAAGAGTTTAACATTTGTTGACAGGTTTCCGCGCGACACACAGACGCTGCCAAATCACTTCTACTTCTCTGACTATGAGCGACATAATGCTGAGATAGCTGCTTTTCATTTAGACAGGTAAGTCCAACACTTTAATTATGAACGGGTTTTTCGACGGGAACGCGGAAAGAGCCGTGTCGCCCCCCATTGTAATTTTTTCCAAAAGTGGTTTTTCGAGTGTTTTTGTATTAAAAATAGTGGTATTTGGTTAATAAAATGCCGAATTATAAGCGCTAGTATGCGAAAGTGAAATAATGTGGGGAAACATCGTGTTGCTTGTTGTTGCTTTGTGTTGCTTTCAAAACTCTATCGAAACTATAGTAAACGCCGCCACTACTAAATCTCTAAATCGCTCAAATTGATATGCTGGCTCCTCGTATAATTATGCTAGATTATGAATGATGCACTCGGACATTAGCTTAGGCGTTATTCCGCCGGACATATTGTAACCTCCGGTCGGTCATGATGCAGCGATTAACTCAGATAAACATAGAGTTTTGCGATATAACTATTATTGAATAAGTTTATACTTGTCGTTATTTAGTAAATATAGTTTGAGCGTAGCATAGAGATCATGCTCGGCATCAAATTCCGACACAATTACCGAAATTTAACAAAGTACGAGAGTTTCGAGTCGTTAGGAAACTAAAGAAGAGCTGGATAGAATATATCACTACTGCCCTGAGACAAGCCGAAGACAGGGTCGCGTGGAAGCAGCTAGTGAACGCATCAGTGAACACACCTAAGTTGAAAATCTGCCGCCAAGAATCTTACGGTGTATTCCGGTGTATTCCGGCACTTATCTAGATTAGCTTGTGTTTTGAAAGTTTCTGTGCATCGTGTTGATAAGGTTTCTGTCAGCTCGACATGCACAAACTTTCGCTTTTATAATATTAGTGAGAAGTGGAATGAAGTACTCATGCTTAAACAAATATTTAGTTGGAGATTTGGCGGGAATGCGGAAAAATCTTGACGTTACACATTTACGAGTGTTTCCGTTTAAAAAATATTTGAATTTTGTAGTCTACTTTGGTGACCATATTTTGCTATTTAATTTTGCAATGAAGTTTCGATTATCTTAAATTCTTATAAAGTTGCTGATGAATAATTATATTTATAATATTTGTTTTTTAATTTAAAGATGACTGTTTTTAGAACATAAAAGTGCCAAATTACACGCACGAATACGAAGAAATACATGTTGTATTTTCATGGCGTTCCCATAAGTCCGTGGAAGATTTTTACTAATGCGTTTAAGTCCAAGTTTGACCAGCAACTGGCCTGATGATAAACAACGATGTATTTGAGGATGAAGCACACATATACCTTAGGAGATACCTATTCACTGTGAGCCAGAAAAAAATGCAGATTATATGGAAACAAGGAATCTTCTAGTAAAGTATACATTACTAGGACGTGAACTGGACTCGACTGTGACTATATTTACTTTGACTGTTATTAAGACAAATTTCACTTAATATTATTATAAGACACTTGAAAATATGAAACACTGGAAGAAAGCACAAAGTGCAATGCCAAAAGTAAAGAAAATGTATTAATTTCTTTGCTATGTTAAAGCAAACCTATGTTTCCAGGATTCTTGGCTTCCGACGTGCCATGCCAGTCGTCGGACGGCTGGTGAACATGACCACCGAGATTTATGACGTCACCGAGGGTGACATCTTGAAAACGTTCTTCGTGTCTCCAGCTAACAACTTTTGTTTCCACGGGAAGTGCTCGTACTACTGTGATACAGGACACGCTATATGCGGCAACCCTGACATGTTGGAAGGAAGCTTTGCTGCATTTCTCCCGTCTTCTGATCTTGCTGAACGTAAAGTGAGTTTGCTTTTGTAATGTATATAGCTAGCGACGTTACAATGCTACTGATACTTATTATCGAATGTCTTTAAGTAATGAACACCAATGCAACTGTGCCCTAGAATCTGTTTTTGAATAGCGCTGCAATGGTCATGAGCAGGTGATATCTTATACCACCGTTAATAGAACAGTCATTCGTCTAATTCGTTTTTGTTGGATTGCGGCAAGTTCAAAAGTGCGGGTTTGTTTTTAGCAGTCTTTGTCTGTATGTATGTATTTTTGTATTTACGTCTGTTTAACGGTAGCGCTAATATTATCCGATGTCGATGAATGAGACGTCAATCAGTTCGTTATCATGCTGAGGGTGACATAAGCTATTTTTTTTTCTAGTATAGTTTTTTAGTTTAGCATTGTAATTATATATTGTTCATAACTTCATTATAACATGCTGACTATCTTTAAATTTATTGTGACATTTGACTATAAATTTACTTATTTTCTACAAACTTTTAAATCATAGGATAATGTACATAGTGATCTTTTTTCCGAAGTCGTGTTCTAGTTTCATGGACTTTTTAGCTTGTACATAAAATAATAGGCTTAATATTTTTTATGGGTGATTTAAAAACGTGTATTTTCGTACACAAAAAGTAAAAAATCATTTAAATAATCTATTTTGGTTGCTATCATATTATTATAATCACCTCGTTAATTAGATAACAATTGAATCAATTCAATCCGGTTTGTGATACCATTAAAGCGTAAATAATGTTTCGATCGTTTAGATTAATATATTTTTTATTCTATTTAAGTAAGTACGTGCCAAAATATGTCTCAGATTAAATCTTTTATAGCTTATTTACATACAATAGAAAGGGCTACTTACTTTCAGTAGCGATAAATACAATATCTTGTTTGATAAAAATTGTATCTTATCAAGTACTAAGGTAATAGATATTAATAGGCTAAGTATTGCAGCAAATTAAATAAAGACGTACATACATACATAAACCTATATTTCTAGTTTCTTCAAGATTTCTTACATGGTTTGAAAAAAAAGCAAATTCTGCTGCTTAATATTACATTTACACATGTTTGAACTTTGTGACAAATAATAGTAATTTAGATTTGTAGCGTTGATAGTTCAGTGGATAGTGCGGTCGGCAACCCCAATAATGACCTTAAGCTGGTGGTAAAGAAAAACGTGAGGAAACCATAGCATGGTGGTAAGGTACCTAATAGTACTCAGCTGGGTACTCAGTAGTCTTAATTGCCCTCGAGTTGAACATTTGCCGCGAGACCGCAACTCAACAACGAAGTCATTCATAATTACAAACGTAAAATAATATAGTCGGAATATCCGATATAGGTAAAAGTTATCTCGTATGCGTAAAACAAAAAGGAAATCACAATCCAAATTGTAAGGCGTTGATTTTTTTTATAATAGTCGTATGTCCAGTTAATATTATGTTTAAGTCTTATTTTACCAAGTTTGTTACAATTTTTTTTAAATGTTTTTTTGAAAGGTATGGCGTCACCCGTGGCGGCGATCATACCACAAGAGGCGGAAAGCACAATGGGAGATACAGTCAGACTACTGTACTTCGGTACGTTTATTGTTAATTATGGGCTTTATTTATAAACATAAAAGACACATTTAAAGTAGCTAATCACATTTGTATTTGTTTCACGTTAGCGAAAAGTTGACAAAACATTATAAACATTGGTTAACTTATAAGTAAGGCCCTAGATTATTTTTTCGTGCCATTACGTTGGTAAAAGAAAATCATAAGTATATTTTTTCATGTAAAAAGTTATCTTGACAAGGTAAACATAAAGCATATAGTGTACGTAAAGGTTCACTTGGTGGTAGATTTCCTTAGCAAGAAGTCGTCTGGGTAGGTACCACCGAAGTACCAGATATTCTGCCGCCAAGCAGTACCTATTGTGTAAATATTACTGTGTTCTGGCTTGAAGGGTACCGCAGCTAGCAAAATTACAGGGCTGTTGAGACTAATCATCGCTGCTTTGGCGCTCATTAAGAGCGCCAAAGCAGCGATGCCTCGGACTTTTGCTACGCAAAGTTCTGTGTATTGCTGCAATAGTCATCGACATGCGTTGTCTCTTACCACCAGGAGAGCGTATCGTTCGTCTCATTACTTTTACATTAAAAAAAATTGTTTTCTAAAGCGAGTGACAAAACCCGCAAATCGTTTCAGTATGTTGTTATCGTTATTTATTCTTAAACGTACTCGTAGTAAATCATATTAATGTAATCGTTAATTGTTGGGTCGCACTTAATTGTCACATGAAATTATTATTATCCAATATTAGGAAGCCTTGTAAGTATCGATATGTTTCAGGTTCGGACGATGGCACCGTATGACTCCGGTCGTCGACTGCTCGACCTTATGGACATGTCTATCTTCGATTTTCTTATTGGGAACATGGATAGACATCACTATGAAACTATCAAGTACGTATAAAGCATTATTTTTTTCTTTGGTTTTGGCGTCGCGTTTTAGCATTTGCCAGTGTCAAGTAATTATATATTTTCAAGTTTCAAAAGTTAAATAAGTGCCATCGTAGCTAGTTTTAGTCAAAGTCGTCTTTGTCAAGTCCAGTTCGTGTCAGTTAATTCCAGTCATGCTTTAGTAAACTTTACTACAAAGCTTCGATGGAGTTTTGGAAGCAACACGAAAACTCATGTTTGACCACATTATATCATTTTCCCACACTCGCGCTTGTAATTCGGCACTTTATGAATAAAACACCACCATTTTTATGCATAAACACTCGACAAAACACTAGTTTTGGAAAAAAATACAACGGTGCGACACGACTCTTCCCACGTTCCCGCCAAAACTCGTATAAAGCATTATTCACGACTGGAGTACTAACAAAATATTCGAAATTTGAATTCAAGTTCCCTTGTAATAAGTAATTATTCATCTTTCTATTCCCAACTAAACGAGATTGACAGTTATTCTGTCAATTTTTAATAAGTGTGTGTTGGCGCTTGTATTTTATATGATGAACGAGACATAGAAGTAGATAAGATTTACAAAGTTATTTCATTTTGGATTACTCACAATAAAAACAGGTAAAGCTAAAGATGGGATCTGGATGAGCCAAGTCAAACGAAATATATCGTTACTTAGGATAATACTTGATAATGATCGTGCAAATGGTTTGAAAAAGAGGCCTCGTCTGGCTTCGTACTGCGGGCCGCTCACGTGGAGACAGCGGTTGATGTGGGGGATTGAAAAACCGTAACGTAGTTTAGAAGAACTACGCGAACAAACATACTGATACGCAAAACACTATAATAGTGAAGTGATGATTCGTTCACTTGGCTCGCCTAACTTAGATCCAAGGTAGGCTTATTTATGAATCAGCTGATTAACCGCTGTATTATGTGTGTAGGATGTTTGGTAACGAGACGTTTACGCTGCACCTGGACCATGGGCGCGCGTTCGGGAAGCCATTCCACGACGAGCTCAGCATCCTGGCGCCGTTGCTGCAGTGCTGCCTCGTGCGCCACACCACCCTCGCTGCACTACTCAAGTAAATTAACTCGTCATCATCCATTGATTCGAAGCTTCATTACTACAAGTTGGCCAAAGTATATTGCACACAACCATAGAAATATTTAAAAAAACAAATGTCCAAAATTATTAATATAAAATTTCAAAGTATGATTCAAATAAAACATTATTAAATGTCCAAAAACAAATAGGAGAATTAAAAGTACACAAAGTCCCTCCCTCCCAACAAAAAGTTTCTACCTAACAACGAAAAGTCCCTATACACAGTCTCCAGTACTTTCACTACGGCATGGGTACTAAGGTACTTGCACAAGATATACGCAGCAATGTCGGAGAAAAGCACACTCGAATCTGGCCGCAACCATTTGCAAAATGGTTTTCAAGCTGGCCCGAACTCTGTGCACCAATCGCGTGCGACCGCAAGTTTCATTACTTCCCCACTACACATGAAGTTAACGACAATATGCACAAGCACATAGGCAAATCAGAAAAGACAGAGGTGCGTGCGTGCTCTCTCCGTTGCCGTAACTTCTTTTTTTATCTACAAATACTATTTTGAAAAAGAAACATTTTCATGTATATATTTGTAGCCGCCACTTGTGGCACTAGTTCATTCTTTAGTTCTCTGTGCTTTTTTCTGCTTATGGTGTGCACAATAAAGAGTTTTATCTATCTATTTATTTGTATATATATGTTTTAAAGTGACCTAAGTTTACGAGTATAAACTAAATCTATTTTTATTTCACAGATTTCACAACGGGGTACCTATGTCGAAAGTCCTTCGCGAATCATTGAGAGTTGATCCCTTGGACCCCATTCTCTGGGAGCCTCACCTTACCGCCATCGACAGAAGAATCGGCATAGTTCTAGCCGCTGTCAGAAAATGCGTGGAAAAATTGCAAAACCCACTGCTAAATGATATCAGCGACTTCGTATGACAGTTCTAAAAATATTTAGGACCTTGTGATTGTTATTGTCTTGAGAATTGTGATACCGATGCTGTGACTGTGGAATATTTTACTTCTCGACGTGGGCGTTTTATAAGATGTTGATAGTTTCACATTATGGTTGCTCAAATGCTCTCGCTTTGTTGTGAATGTGGATACAATTAAAATGTGATTCGTGAAGTGACTCCCTAGTCGAACTCTCTCATACACCGTGACTTAAAGACTAATGTCAATGCAATGTTCTACTCTTTGGTGCGGTCTGCTGAGCCACAACAATCCTTAAAACTATTCTTTATCAGATACTAGCTAGATGCGCGGTAGCGCTCAGTTTTTACCCTTGCATATATATACAGTACATATATCACGATCGTTTTGACTCTAGAATCAGCTAAATGATGCTTGTTGTACGTACATTGTTGTTCATAACTTAAAATGCGCTTACCAACAAACATCGTTTGATTTGTATTTGTATAGCTTATGAGATGGCTTGTATTCCTAATGACGCGATTACAAAAATAGCTATTTTATAAAACCAATATTCAATGTATTTGAATTCTGATAAAGGCTAGAATAAGGATATTTTAAAGATCAGATATAATGTTAGACATAAGGTTATAGTGCCAAAGATTGTCCAAATGAATTTTTAAAATGTTCATAATATAAGAACCATTCCACGGGATATAATTGAATTAAGCCATGATATGCCAAATACAGACAGCATTCTTTACATCTATTCGGATATATACACCGGCGTCAACGCGTTATGAAATTTTAAAATTTGAACAGTATTGATGAATATGTTTACTAGTTAGATAGGTATATTTTCTCTTTGTATATTTTGAATAGTTGGTAATGAAATAATTTCTAAAGAGACTTATAAGCGAAAGTGCAATTGTAAATGTACATAATAATAAAATGCAGTTACTGTAGTTTGTAAGGGTATTTAGTTATAAGATTTATCTGCTACTATTATAATTTTTGTTTATAAAATCTTGTTACCATAGCTGAAAGCTCAAGAAAGCACATATCATAGAAAGCGGTTGAGCTGCGTGTGATAAACCCTACAGACCACGTCTGGTTTATTTTGATAAGGTTTAATTTTTTTTCGAGGCTAGTAAAATAAAGCAAACTAATTAGATACAACTTTTTCGCATCTCATCTACTTACCTACCTGTATACGTTATTTATACCCATGCTAACTAAATTACATATTTATTAAAGTTAGGAGCATTTGTTGACTTGTATAAAAGTACAAATGTTCTTAGTAAATTAATCAGTTGATCTCACATCAAAAGTCTCATTTTCATATAAACTATTTTAGGTGACCTACTTATTGTTGTATCTTCAGTTACTTTAAATGTTATTTCTTATGCTTTTATGTTCCAGGGCTTCGTTTATATTTTATTTACATTTGAATCTGATAGTTTTACTCGCAGTTAAGTTCAGCCGTATTTATTTTACTTAATTTTATTAATTAGGCATGTGAAATTGAATGAATCTATTTAGTTTACACCAAATAAGTATGGAATTATAAATCCGATAATATTTTCGCAGATCGAGAATTTCAGAAGATTAGTTTCTAACACTTGTTGTGTTTAAACTCTTTCGGATTAATTGTAATTGACTTGTATGCCTTCTGTCTTGATCTAATCACTTGATCGGTGTAAACAAAGCTTAGCGTTAGATTTGTTTGAAATAGAGTCGACTTGCCAAAGACGTACCTAAAATTGTATTAATGTGTGAATATGTTGTATAAGAAAATTGTAATGCAAATAGATGCGTGTTGACTGTTTACAGATTAAATGTTAAACAATCGAAAAATTGAGGTTTTATTACGAAAACATTTTATTAATAAATTTTACATATTATTATTTTTTCCTTTACCGTTTGTAGCTAGCGGCTCTATGCAAATAACTTTAAAAAGGCTGAGATATGTGCCTTAAGATTTGAACCCATGACTTCCAGGTTGCTAGGTGTTGACTACAGCTCGATATAATAGGAAACGACCTCTCACTTCCAGCATTGGTGAATTCAATGCTCGGCTCTGAGAGGTCGTGGGAGGCGGTGGTCTCCTTCTGCGAACACACTATTTTGCAGAAGGAGACAGCAGAAAGAGAGCGCGAGGTCACCACTGATCTCCCAATGCGCCGCCGAAGAACCGGGCGTCGGAGGAGAGATTATGCTCTCCTTCAACCCCCATAGTAGGGACCTCTGGGTGATGGGTTCGGGGGAACCTATCGCCCATTGAATGAGTATCCCGAGGATGAAGGATGTGTGTTGTGTTCCCACACATCTTCGTCAAGCCGGGTGGAGCAAAAGCTTCCCGAGAAGGAGTCTGGGAGACTAGCGCTATCGAGGTAGCGGACGAATGCGCAAGCGTACCCGCTACCCCGGTTCAAGGCGCGGAGACGGAACACCCCAGGGTTTTTAGTGGGTATGCCGTCATTCTTGACGGAGAGTCCCACATAACCACCTGCCACCCCCGTGGCCGGGTGGTATCCACAAAGGATTTTCAATGGGGGGAAAAAAAAAAGAAAAGGTGTTGAGTACAGCTCACCTGATGTAAAGTGACGTTGTGGTCGTAGATGGTATACACACCTAGCCTTAAATGTAACTGGCTCTCAGGTAAGGCTGATGGAATACCATTAGATACTTGGCGGTAGATTTAGGGGATAAATATTAGGAGTTAAAGTATGAAATTGCCATTTTAACGCATTGGCCACTTATGTTCAAGTAGAAGCACGCAAGTAGCAGGAATTACGATTGTATTGTAGTATCCAGTCAAATAAAACCAAATTACGAGTATACGTCTAGTAAAAATACTATTTGAAGGGTCAATGTTCCCGTGTCGCATAAAACTCAAGAAACAGAGATACGTCGGTCCCCTATAAAAACGGGAATATGAATAGTACGGATATTTGATATAACGTTTTATGGCTTTACGACAGTTTTGTTGTTTATTAAAACTGATATAAAATTCAAACTTAAGGTGTGCACGTGTGTCGTTGGCTTATGATACACATTATATGGCAGAAGTTGTACAGGGGAATTCATAAAAGACTAAAGGTGAATAGATAGATCCTAGGCAAATGATCTATCTTCGATCATTGTTCGTCACTTGTTCAGGTGTGAACGTGGCCAAACAAATACCCGATCAGTTGTTCTTTGAAAAATCAATCGCCAAGCATACAAATAATATTAAAATAAAATAGCTAATACGAATAAACGAATATAGCTTTATACATATAATCAGATATAGGTATAGTTTAACATTGTACGACAGTTATATTGTACTATAGTCAAGTTGGGTAACTTTGAACACTTTTTCAGATTTTTACCGATGTTAAAAAAATATCGGTCATACTATACAATATATTGTATGAATTCATATTCTAAATTTAAATTGAATAGCATAAATATACATTTATTAGTCATGTATTGACGTTTTAGCGGATGTTCAACGTTACAATGACTTTTGGGTAACTTTGAATAGAGTTATTTCGGACAAATAAATTTGTAATTGACTTCTTATGTAAGGCGGGTAAGATTAATCTGTCTTTTTTAAGTAGAATATGTATGAAAAATAAATAAATTAGTCAACAACTTACCATTCACTTGGGGATACCATCCCCTCGAGTATAAGCCATAAAAGTTGACATTTAGAATATTTCATTGTTCCGTTTCACGGCGATAATAACCAAAAAGTGTGTTGAGAAAAAAAAATCTTCAAATTTACACAGAAATTCAAAATTACCCGACTTGACTCTATTGCAATTAATATTACATTCACAAATTACCTTTTTTAAAATAGATCTCGGTTTGTGTAGCATATAAAACAATAGCATTAGCATATTATTTTTCTGTTTGTGCAAGCGCAAATCGAATATTGCCACATTTATATTTGACAAAACAAATCGTTGTCATGCATAGATATCATATTATTCAAAAAATATTTCAAAACAGCAGACATTGATTGGTACTTTGTACAATATTTTATTTTGCTGCGATGCTACTTTACATTTTGACCAAGAAATCTAAGTATGTAAATGACTACCATATTGTTTCCGATTTATATGCGGCGGCATATATTTATCTAGATCTACAATTTATATTCTAGTTGCTTGAATTTATTTTTGAATCCAATTACGTTTTTGCTTTGAATAATACGAACAATAGTAACATGCGTATCGGAGTATTTTTACTATTTAAGCAATTGCTATGAAGACTCCATTCTGAATGAAATCAAGTTATTTATTAAATTTCAATTATAGGTAAAAAATGATGTACACATAAACTTGAAATTGAGTTGACCATAAATGGTTATGTGTACAATTTGTTTTCAGAAACAATTTCAAAATTAAAATTTACAATTAAAAAAACCGACCCCATGCCCATAATCTCGAGCACGGCTAAGTTTTAGGTATTAATAAACAAACAAATTGTTCCATAAAAACAGCGAGTTTCCGGAGTAAACGAAAATATCATCGATGTACCTATACAATTTATAGATCTTTGTTGATTTTTTAAAAACCACTTGACTGATTTCAATAAAATTTAAATGAGACCACATGGGAATGGTAGATACCCTTTGAAACAAAAATGAAATGAGTAAAATAAATCTACACCTGCGTAGCAAGTCTTAGGCGCTATTTGGGTTCTTGTCCCTGCAACGCGACGGGCCCGGCACTCGCACGGTACCATTGAATGCTAAAAAGATTCGTCTGACATTACTATCAGTTGGGCTGGTATAAAACGTTTGCGTTATGTACATCAAATTAGAAAAAAAAAAATATCGACAAAAACAAAACACATTATATTGCAAACTTATACTGTAAGAGGAAAAAAGTCTTCATAGATCGTATTCGAATTCATTTACCTTCTACAATTTCAAGATTTTATTGTGTTTTCCTCCTTCATAGCGTCACGTCGACTAATAAGAATATTATGTTTAGATATAAATACATTTTTTTTTAATTGGCCTTAGGAATTTGAAAATGTCAACAACGTGCTCCAATGAATTAAACCCAATATATCAGCAGTTACCGTAGGTTCGTCATAAACAAAAAAAACCACTAAATATCAAATTCACACTGTGACCGATATTACTGTATTGTACTGTATTCTTAGATACATAATAATGGCAGATTTATGATTGTAATTTCAAATAGCTAGCATGTAAGAGTAATGCATTGTTCGTGGTCATCCATTACCCGATCCAGCGTGGCTATCGCAGGCTCGATAACCGTAAATTGTCCCCGACAAGATGGGAAACTTTGACTCTACAGAATTTCCTACAAAATTTGTTCAAGTGACGGTCATTTAAATTTGATCAATTTGATGTGAAAGCCAGTTCCATACCAGGCGAGGTATTTACCATCTTCGATCACGCCATCACTTAACATCAGGTGAGCTGTGGTCAAATACCTAGACTGTTAACCATAAAAAAAATCTAAATATTTATCTTAAACACTCAAAATGATCTACGCAAAGTAACGTCAAAGTCAATCAATTATAAAAAAAATGCTATAATTACACAACTATTTGCTACAACAGGATAAACAATGTTAATTTTTCAGTATGTCACATTTCATACCAATCTAAACGGAAACAATCCAAATCCAAACTAATTTAATTAGCAACGGACAATCTATTAATAATTTCGTATATCAGAGGGAACAGATTTCCATACAAATGAACATTGTAACATTGAGGTTTTATCTCTGTTACTATCTTTAATAACCATAAATCTCAAAATGGAGTGAGCCATTATTATTTATGACCTAGAAAAAAATTGGGATGCCGTTTCAATTCCATGCATCGCAATAACGGAAATACATGCATGACTTCTCTTCTAAATGATCGTGTTTTAGGTAAGGGAGTTTAAAAAGGATACACACTGTTTATATGTGTGGCTTTAAAAAATCACTAATCACACAAATATTGCAAGGGGTACATTTGTGGTGACAAGTTAGATAGGAACTCGTTGTTAGAACTCATTAAGCCATAAAACGATCTATTCCAAGCAACCATAGGATTAAAATACAAAAACGCAAGTAATATGATGTATGCGTATATATATACGCATACTTACCCTACTTACTATATACGTATATAGTAAGTAGGTAGGTAAGTATCATAAAAATAAGCTAATGACTTAACAATGTTGTTTATTACCAAGCGTCGATATGGGTAAGATAATAAATACACAAGATAAGTTCTATGATCAACGTGAGGCCTAATTAGGCTCTATATTAATTGACTTACTTAATAAAAACAAAATATTGTGTACTTAATTTATGCGCAAAACGAAAACAAAACAAAAAGTCTAGTTTAGTATATATAGTGGGATCGAAAATCACTAGCCCTATTTAAGTATGTAGTTTTAGTGATGCTATAGAATATCCAACCTGTATAGTATTCTCGTTCAATTGTTTTATCATAATACTTTCAAGAATTGGTTCGTTCTTGGTGAACTATTGGTTCTCTATTGGTTTTCTGGTTGAGCCTTATTTTTATTAACTGTCACCGCAGGCCTCTACCGATTAAAGCAATGGTCCAGCCTTGTTTTTATAAATTGTACAACAGCTGGTCGCGGGCCTCTACTCATTGTACATCGGGTCTAAAACCCTGTCCAAGTGCGGGTTGGGAACTTTCAGTCATGGAGGTTTTCTCACGATGTTTTCCTTCATCTTATGAAGTCAGCGGCAATGCGTGCTTAAAAAACACAGGTGGTATTTGAACCCAGATTACCCAAGTAGGCTGCCGTTGGTTTTACTACCATAAAATATGATTTGTGATAATCACTTTCAATACCAACTTGTGTTGCATATCTCGCGTTCACATCTCAATACAAGATTTACATCGCCGTCAACTACAGCGCATGCCTCATTTGTAATAGCCATCGGACAATGAAGGGGCAATGCTGTCCACGGTCAATGTCCATGTAGTGGATTGTTGTGGAGTCCACAGTGCCCCCCGATAAATCTCCTGAAACAATAGCGTCCGAATAGCGCTGGCCGGTGTAAATCACTCCGAGCCTGTATGGACAAGCTGTGCATTGAAACAGAGGCCGTTGAAAAATATGCCGTAGACAAACTTGGCTTTTCCATTTACTTAAAACGTGAAGAGTAAAGTTAAAACCAGAAGAGTAAAGTAATCAGGGCTCGCGTCTTTGGTCGCTTTCTTTCTAGGATCGTATTTTCCGGGATACAACAAAAAATGTGTCTCAAATTTTATCTCAATTCAATTTTCTTCCGCAAAACTTTCGCATTTATAAATCAAATGTATTCGCATTTATAAATCAAATATAGCGTACGCGTAGCATTATAATTGCCTTATGGAAAATAAATTAAGAAAAAAATCTTTTATTAATATTATTTTCAACTAAAGTACTTAGTGTATCTATTAATCAAAATTGTACGGGATACAATTGAATTAAAATTACGTGTTGCAAAATTGTACGAGATACAATTGAATTAAATTACATATCAATCAATTAAAATTTTACAAGATATAATTGGATTAAATTACTTGTTGACGTACAATTGTATCTATTAAGTAAAATTGTAAGAGATATAATTGAATTAAAGAAGGCACTTAACGTTTCATAAATAAATAAAAATCACTAATGCATCGATGCAATATAAATTACTGAAAATCTGATAAATGTTAATGTTTTTAAGTAGATATTTGAATAATTATTTTTTGTTTTCCTTTTTAACACCGCCATCTCTGTTCCATATAAGTGATATTTATTCATCCGAGGTTTTTTTGCACAAAAACGCTCTTAGCGTTAATACCCCCTTTTGACCCTATTTTAATTATACTTATTATAGTTGTGTAAAGAGTTATTGTGTATATTGACCTCGTTTTCCAGGTAAAATTTCTTACATCTATAGATACACGTTACCAATAGCAGTTGGACAGTTTACAAACCGAAGTTTGCCGGATAGGATGTCTGGACAGTACATGCATCTGACTTGTTGACGTAGCAGGACTCCCGAATTTGCGTAGTCAGAACATTAGGTAAACAAGTTTTCCGTAAACATACGAGTTCATCTATAATATAATGAATGTTTGGTTTTTGATGTGAATAGGTACTTCTTTAATATTGCTTCTATAGTGGGAGGCTATTCAGAGAATTGAGGATAAAAAAAATTGAGGGACAATTTGTTGCATTTGTATATCTATCACATTGTCTACATAAAAAATGTAACTACTCCACGCGATAGCTAAAGGATTAAAGATATCGTTACGTTAAATGGGGACTTGAAACACTCAAATCCGAAGAACAGCTTCGCGTTCAAAGACACAAGTAGGTACACACGACACATAATTATGCAAACATAAATTTTATCATTAAACATTACTATTTTAAATTAAAATGTATCTTGTGATTAAAAACTTAACCTGAAAGGATTATTTTACGTTTGAAAATACAACCAAAAAAGTGAACTTACTGTTAATATTGTTTGATTAATTTATTAGTCTGGCATTGTTATAAGAAACACATTTTTTTTAACTATCTAGAAATTACATCCTAACATACAAACTACAGTGTTTCTACAAAGGCACTAACACATAAATTAAAATAAAAACTAATCTAAAACGCCGCTGTCAATGGAGATAGTTACCAAAACGCTGGCCCCATTGCCACGTTGTATGGCAACACTCAAACGCTGGGCAAAATAAAGGCCAGCGTTTTGTTCACGTGTGGCGTCGACTAGACGAGATGACAAGTCTAAATTGTTGTAAGATTGTTTTGTATTTTTCTTGTATAAGTACAATTTTTTCATGCAAATAAACTACTTAATCTACACCTGGGTTGAAATATTTCTAAAAAAGGTTTACAGGTATGAGAAATATAATGTAGCTCTACTTATCTTAACTTTGACCTGACCTGTACCTATATTCGTGTAAATAAACCATTTGAATTTATTGCAAAGTATACCAATGGGTTATTGTATATTTTTTCTCATGCTAAACCATAAAAAAGACGATATTTAAAAACTTTAAGTAATTTTCTAACTGGTGTTAAATAATGTCATTCTTAAATTTAAACCAATTAGAAAGCGTAATATTGATTAAGCGAGTTTTGTACTTGCGTACAATCTTTACATCTATGCCCAATGATTAAATATCCAACAATACAGTTGATTGTAATTTCCGCTTATTTAATAAAGATTTCAAAGAAAACCCAACATAGCGTTTACAAACAAAATAATTTGAAAATTAATTAAAGCCGTCCGTCCAACAATGTCCCTAGCGCTGGTTTTAATTCAATGTTCACAGAGTAATTTCACAGCTCATTATGTAAATGAATATTTCTTAAAAATAGGACTTTCATTATTTGAAGTGGGCGTTTACGTCAACCGTTGTAACAGGAACTGTAGGTCGACATCGGACGTAACTGAGTGCGGGGTTACTCGGCTTATGAACCCCAACCTAAAACAGAGGTTTTTGATTGTCTTGTTGGCTCATTAGGTATCTCTATTTCACATTTGTAGGGCATGGATTCTATCTGACTCAGAGCAAACGTTTAGACGTTTGTTCTCTTCCTGCGTGTTCTAATGAGACGCTCTCCTGATGGAAAGAGATTACGCCTGTCCATGACCAATGCAGCGATAAACAGAACTTTGAGTAGCTAAACAAAGTCCAGGGCATCACTGCTTTGGCGCTCATTACTTTGAGACTTTCCATGGTTAGTTTCAATATCCTTGTAATTTCGCTAGCTTCAGTACCCTTCAAACTGGAACACACAATTAATGCGTATAATTCCGTTTCATTTTATCTTGATCAATATGGGAAGGACTATCTTGACTTATATATAGAAGACTATGCATATAAACACACGTAACGTATTACCCTCAAGTTGAAAATCTGCCGCCAAGCGCCTGTCGGTATTTCGGCAACCTCACTTAAGAGCCAGTTCCATTCCAGGCTAGATTTACTTACCATCTTCGAACACACCATCACATCATCAGATGAGCTGTGGTGATCAACCATAAAAACGTTAGTTCGAGTAGGCCATACTTGCTTTTTGATAATTCTGGACGCAAAACCAGTAAATAGCCATATGTATATTCCGTTGCCTTGAAAATCTGAGTATCGTTAAATTGAGTCTAAGCAGATATGTATTTCAGAGGTTCTTTTCCCTAGAGCCCCAATCAATTCGTTCGGCCGTCCTGTAGTGACTCCCTGGTGCTAAGCGTCGACAACTGTCGTCAGGTTTCACGATAATTCCCTTTGCACAACTCCTGATGGCGTCTTTCTATTATTAAAATATCCCTTTATATATACACCTTACCCTTCAGAATTCTATAGACTACGTACAACGTTTGTTAATTGTAAAATCAAATTTGTTCAATCAAAAGGTATTGTTTACCTACTCTTATAATATTTTTCGGTGAATACCTACTATAGTAATAATTATAAATTATTATAATTATAAATAATCATAATTAAAAATTATTTGATGGTAAGTGATGACTATGATAATGTTATTGGTAAGTAGCTGAGAATAATTAAATTAATTTCAGCTTTTTTCCCTTCTAATGATGTATTTGTTTGTTGTTAGATACCTCATTGTAATTACAATCTAGCCTAGTTGAGACTAATAAGTAATTTTAATATAGCTTAAATTGCTAAGTAGAGTATAATTTTTTAGCTGCTTATTTTTTTTTTAATGGTGATATTTCGAAAGAGGTTTTATGCGAAGGCAAAAGCCGAGGTCTACCACGCCGGGCATTCAGTTAGTACATGATGTTAATAAAGATAATGGTGCATAAAGTAAATCAACCAGACCGAGCGAGGTTTCACCGATAGTTAAAATCTGGGTGCGTGCAAGTCGCGAGTGAATTGTTTTTTTTTCTAGGTAAACGTGCTACGTCATAGGCCACATCTTTGCTTAACATAAAGGGAGTTGGCAGTCAAAATCAACAATAAAAAAGGCAAATATTAAGACACGAAGAACTATGTTATAATTATCTAGTCTTACTAACTATAGGTAAATGATTGCTATAAGTCATCAGAATAGTACGATAAATACGATAAAAATAGTACGATAAAATTATACCACTTCTGAATATTTTGATATGTTAGTTCGATCAAATATAGTTACCGCTTGTTAGCATTCCATTGGCAAATGGAGTCGGTCTATTTGTTCATATCCACCTGAGTTCGATGCAATTTGCCTGATTAAATTACAACATCAGTGATTTAATATTCGTTACAAATTAATCTGCAGAAACTACTTATTGAAAGTTGCAGAAACTTATTATCAAAGTACGAGAAAGATGAAACTATAATGGTACCACCGTGCGGGTGCCGAATCCATCGTGTTTTTTTTTAATGTAAACGTAATGAAACAAACAAAACGCTCTCATGATGGTAAGAGATAACGCCAGTCCACGGCCATTGCAGCAGTATCCAGAACTTTGAGTAACAAAACAAAACTTTGAGTTACAAATCGCTGCTTTGGCGCTCATTACTTTGAGACATTGATGGTTAGTCTCAATAACACTGTAACATCTCTAGCTACAGTTACCTTCAAACTGGAGCACAATAATGTTTTCACACTACTGCTTGGCGGCAGAATATCTGAAACTGCGGTGACGGCACGGTTGCGGTGGTGTTGCAATGTGGCGTTAATTGTTCAATAAAATCATTATTTGAATGAATGAATGATTTATTTGTCTACGAAACTAGGTACAGATATAATCTAGGTATATAGATTTTGTCATAATTAAAATAATTCTCTAGCTTCTACCCTGGAGAGGTTTACAAACCTGGTTTTGAATACTTAATCTAATGTAATAAATAATGAAATAAAAATGACATAATTATATTACTAGCAAAACATTTAACAACAATCATAAGTCGAAGCTCAATACATAACAATGAAATAAACATTTATATAACATCCACTACATTATAGATCCCACAGTCCAGTAATAGTACCCTACTACGAAAGGCAATTAAGTTATTTCACTCTGAGCTAGACGTATTGTACATAATTAAACTTATTTATCTTCTGAAATTTAGAGGGGAGGCTATCTATATTCACTCCAGCACATTAGGTGCATAATTAATTATGTTTCCGCTGAATTCTGCCGCATGAGGTCATGTCACCGGTTACCGGTTCTAAAAGTTTTAGTAACTGAAAATGAGAACCGTAGTTTTAAAGTTGGTTTTAAATCTTATCCAGAAGTAATTGATCTTCTTTTTACCCACGACGAAACGGAAACGGTATATGCGTTTGGGGTGAGAGGATGTTTGTTTGTGCAAATACATGTTGCCATTTTTCTCTAAAACTACTAGTCCGATTTTGCAGCCCCTGACGGATTTTCTTGGGTTTTTTTTATTAATTTTATATATAGTTTTAAGTCGAGGATTTTTAAATTATGTTATCCTTTTTCAATTACATTTTAACCGTCGGTCGTGGGTTTTATCAAAATTTTTAATTTTGCTTTTTTTCTATATTGGGGTCGTAGACAATCTTGAAAGACAAGAGATTGCGAAGAGGTCTTACCTCACTTCTGTACAAGGTTATAAGTTGATTTTGTTCTAAGTCTATGGAAGGTCATTGTACTCAACTTTATGAACAACTTTTAATTTGAGCACAACTCTGAAGTCGCGAAAACAAAATCAGTTGTTCCAAATATTTTGTTGATGATGATTGACATTTTTCTATGGAAAATTTTGTTTACGATTCCAGATATAGTAAAAGTTGTTCATAGTATTTCATGTTTATCATCCCGTGTAGAAGCTGTGTTTATACAGTCTACGCAACGTTTGTTAGTGCTTTGAATACAATTCCTTATAATCTTAATAGTAAAACTTGTACAGTTGACCTAACAACGTAATCTTAAAAACTTATAATAGGTAGTATAAATCCAAAAGGCAAAATTAATTTATGGAAATCACACACTGGACGATTAACGCGTTCTTTTTTGCCATACATTTGTAAATTGTGAACGCACACCTAGATCTAAAGGGAGCTAACTCAAAAATCTCGTTTTTTTAGTTAAGCACACCATCGAATTTCCTATGTCAATATCTACCGACCAATAAAACAGATTTAAAAATATCTTTACTACTCGACGCCAGGTGACGCCAAATGCCCCTTTTGTTGAACGAGCGAGTGAGCTCCACCCCCGAGCAAAACAGGTACATTTCTAGTTGCAAAGAGGAGCGCGCGTCTCGGTCGAAAATAAATTGGAGATATTTTGAGTTGCAGCCGTATTGTTAAAATTTTGATTGGAATAATTTTTAGTTGTCGCCATTTTGATGGTTAGTGCTGAGTTAACAACATTTTGATACCACAACATTTTGAGTTGAATCAGTATTGCTGGCAGGGTGAGTACAGTTTTTATTTTTATTTAGAATTGTTACCGTATTGTTGAATTATTTTTGAACTTTGAGTTGAGTCTGTTTTGTTGAATCATTTTTTAAACGTTTATATTTCTTTAAAAAACAAACAAAATTGACCTTTTTTGCTATTGGCAAATGCAACCTTTCCATCTTAATTTTATTTTATTTTCATCCTAGCAACTACAGTGTTTTTTCGTTTTTACTGATACATTTTTAAGTTAGATCTCTTTAGGTTGATTTCACCAAAATTAATGTTAAAACTTATTTTATGAGATCAAAAACGTTAAACTTATGGCTTTTAAAATCGATTTGGTGCATAGGACCTTGTAAGTTTATGAAATAAACATGTTCTATTTCAGGCAAACGATGAAACGTGGACGGTTTTTAGTAAATATGGTAGAAGAAAGGGACAAAGAAAATATCACTCCTCCTATCATACTTATTCAACATGGATCTCTGAAAGATGACATACAGATGTCATAAAAACCTTCCGAACAAGCCGGTTTCCGAAAAGGTTACAGTACCATAGATCACATCCACACGCTAAGACAAATTATACAGAAGACTGAAGAGTATAATTTGCCTCTATGTTTGGCGTTTGTGGACTATGAGAAAGCCTTTGATTCGATCGAGACATGGGCGGTGGTTGAGTTTCTCTAGCGATACCATATTGATACAATCACCTTCAGTTTGCCGACGATATAGTGGTCATGGTAGAATCGTTGGAAGATCTCAGCACAATGCTCAAAGACCTCAATCAACCTCACCTCTCACCCAACGGGTGGGTCTTAAAATGAACATGGACAAAACGAAGGTAATTTTGAATGCCCATGTTGTGCCCACCCCAGTATCAGTTGGAACTCGATTTTTGAAGTTGTTGACATATACATTTACCTAGGACAAGCAGTCCAACTAGGTAGGTCCAACTTTGAGAAAGAGGTCAGTCGTCGAATCTAACTCGGCTGGGCAGCGTTCGGAAAACTGCGTCTTCTCGTCTGAATTACCTCGAGTGCCTCAAGTCGAAAGTCTTCGACCAGTGTGTGTTACCAGTGATGACTTATGACGCTGAAACGAACCAAAGTTACCGACATAGCCCAATGGATTAGCAAGTTGAAGTGACAGTGGGCAGAGCACATAGCACGCAGAACTGATGGCCGATGGGGTTGCAAAGTCATGAAGTCCTTCGCTGCGCTTGCCGGTCCGTGGCAAGTACAGCGTAGGACCCACGGACGTCCACCCACAAGGTGAACAGACGACCTAGTAAAGACCGCAGGAACGCACTGGATGCGAGCCACTTCCAACCGGTCTTTATGGAAGTCAATGGGGGAGGCCTATGTCCAGCAGTGGACGTCCTACGGCTGAAATGACGATGATGATGATGAAGTACCATTTAAGTAATTGTAATTTAAATAACGATGATCGCAAATTGCCATTATTAGTGTTTAAAGTAAATTCATAAGTATACAATTGATTATTTCTCAGCTCACCTACTCATGTGATCTTTTTGTTTTATTTCTTCTTGTGATAGTTATTGAAAAAGTATTTAATACAGTTAAAAATCAAGACTATCAAATCAAGATTATAATATGTATTAGACTATTTTAATGCCCTTAGGACATAACGATACTAATAAACTTTTACAAAAACAGTTATATTGCTATAATTGTTTTTTTTTAAACAGTGTCATAAGTACCGTTATGTAATAATAGCGTTATTAAAATCTAATAAGAGAATTAACTCATACTTAAAGTCAAATGTGATTTTTGATGTGCATTTAAAACTATTATTCATAAAACGGAAGATTCCTATATTTACTGTTGTGTTCAATTTATAAGAAAATTTTATTTGTTAGTATTTATTTTAAGAGACTGACTTTAGTTATTTTTTATTTATAATATTATAAAATTAAAACAATGATTTATTTCAGTACTTCTAGTGTTTTTTGCTAATTCATCGCCCAATATACCCCTACTGTTGGTCACAGACTGCTCCATGAATGGGAACTAATTATAAATAACACAAAATGTTACAACATTTTAAGTTTGTTGCCCCTTCAAAAGAGAGCCAACTAAAAACTAAATTCATCAAAAGGGGCTTAACTAAAAATAATTAAACAAATATACATATTTTAATAAGCAATAGAGAAATAACTCAAAAAATCCAATTTTCAGTCCAAAAACATGATTAAAACACAAGACTCCTACTCCTATCTTTGTTCTACCTGCATATAAAATGTATAAATCTACACAAAAAAGGCCTGCAGTGCACAGGGAAACAGGAATCAGTTTTTCGCCTTTTGCCAAAAAAGTGTTTTTTTGAGTTAATCGCTGTTTAGATCTAGGGGTGCGAAATGATCTTCCATCCTCAATATTCTTACGTTGTTGCAATATTGTGCTCTTCAAAAGTAGTGTAAATAGAATTCTAAAAGTTCGGCAACGTATTTGTAGTGGTTTCCCATATATCTATAGGTGACGAAGATGACCATCAGGTAATCCACCAGCTCGTTTGCCACTGATGGCATTAAAAAGGCAACGTTAAAAGCATATTTGATTTTATTTACATATATTTACTTTTTCAAGTTTTACTATATACGTGAACGAGTGAAAAAAAAGGGTTTTGTTAGTCTAGCATTAGCTGTATAGGTTGTACAATGTACAGTTAAGTTTATTTGACAGCCCCGTTGGCTCATTGGTAGTATATCTGCCTTGAGAGCTGTAGGGCGTGGGTTCGATTCCCACTCAGATCAAACATTGTGAATAAACAAATGTTTGTTCTGTGTCTGGGTGTTCTGTATGTATTATAAGTATGTATTTACAAAAAAAAAGTAGGTATTTATATATTGTATCAGTTGTCTGACTTCCATCACACAAGCTTTTGCTTAGTTTGGTGTCAGATGGTTTGATGAATACTGTATAGTCCTACGTTATTAAAACTAAATTATAATAATTTATATTTATTGATTAGGTGTATACTCGTACCTATGTTCTTTTGAAAATTTTTTTTTCCTTGGCAAGTTTAATTTTATGATACACAATTTCTACGAATAATACTAATATACACATTGCATACATAACTCCTAATCCATAGAAACATCCAGTGAGAGTCCCTAGCGCGAGTGCTTTAGCACCACGATTTACTTTTGTATCTACAGCTTTTGCCCATTCCCAAGAATGCTCTCTGGTAACTTTTTCCACAAATCCATTTTCTATCATCTGTAAAAGAATATCATCAAAATTTGCAAAAGCTGGCCAGCCCGGGCGCATACAAAAACAAATAGGCCCTGTGGTTACTGGATCATCGTCTAGTATTTGGATATTAGGAGCCGAATCTAGACCCAACTTCCTATCCGTCGCTATAAGAAATCTTTTTCCAGCTTCCAGAGCTTTCAGATTGCCTGTTATATTTCTTAACGGTATTACCTTGAAATTCCTATAATAAGGGGTGCCGTTGAAAAAGTCTCTAATATTACGAACTCCTCCATATCCATCTACAAGTTTAACCGCCGATTCAAATGAGCGAAGAGGAGTCTCCAGAACAGTTTTTTGTAACCCATCTACTAAATCACCTTGATAAGCGATGCGAACAACTATACAAAACCAAATCCATAACATGAACAAACAATTTGTAAGAAATGATTTAGTTTCAAATTTTACTTCGTTACCCAAGAATATAACAAAAGTTTGAAAAACCACACTGTCCCTAGATTGAGAATTGTTAAGTCCAAATCTACGGGCAGCTATGACAACTACAATAAACACAGTAGCAGTGCCAAAGATAGCTGGCGTAATATGTGATACAAACGGCTGCAAAACGCGCAACCATTCGCTCATTTCTCTCCTCCGTGGACCAAACCAAATCAAATTCGCCGTTTCATGAGGATGAGAGAACTGTACATAAGGGTATCTTACATGAGTCATAAAAAGGGCAGGCAACAGTATATCAGCTTTTTTGCGTACGAGATCTGCAAAGGATCCAGTTGCAGTACCGTTTACTATCGTTCCTAGTCCGCCATGGTCCTGGGCCGATACAACCTTCATACTTGCATTAAGTATATCGAAAAGGGAATTCAAAACATTTCCATCGATTCCGGACATAGACACAAACCTATTATTATCAAATTTCAATCGGGAATATGGTGACATTTGAAGCAACGTCGTTCTTATTTCACATCTATGAAAATTGATGAACTTTTTTGGAAACAAATCTTTTGTGTCAGAATTCAAATTTACTGGAGTAACATCACTGCATGTATTATCCTTGTACGGAAAATAAGTTGTTAAGATAATATTATCATCGTTAGAGCTTACTAACAAAATGTCAGTAATATCATTATTCCAAGCAATTTCCAGTAATTCTTTCAGTTCCGCTTTAAGGTATACCGTTGGTTTTGTCAATATAACAATTAGGCGAATAGGTTTTAGCATATCTTTATACAAAAGTGATATAAAATATCCCACGTCATGAATCTCAGTACCGATAAACACGGTTTGCGTAAAGCTTTTCTCAACATTAAATTTTCTTATAATTTCATTGTTAATGTTATCGTTCTTCACTGAAGCAACCACGATGCACCCATTAAACTGTTTAATGAAATCTGCGACAAACTCCGGCTTGTCATGCCACCACACTACTGACGTGATAAAATCTTTAAATACTGAATTTGCAACGAAAGCTGCCTTTTCTATTAACAAATATGAAGCATTTGAAGATTTGACTAAGAGAAAAAATAAAATTATAGCTTTAAATTTCATGACTGAAAATCCGATTGCTTCAATGATTAAGAAAAGAATGGACCAAAAAGTAATTAATAAGAAAGAGTACAAAGCCAAAGTAATTAAGCCTTTAAAGTAATTTTATCGACTTCATTAATCACGTTATTTATGTTTATTTATAATAATAACTTATCATTCTATAATAGGGTTCAAACCAAATCTGACACGAAATTATACAATGATTGCTTTCTGATTCTGATTCTGAAGTTTTATTTTTAGATGCTCTGGAGTAACATCTCTATTAGAGAGTATTTTCGCTTATAAGTCGTTTTGATTGCCATAAGGACGAGGATTTAATTAATCTAAAACGACTTATAAGGATAATACAATAGAGATTTGTCTCTCGAATAGCAGAAAATGAACTTTCGTAAAGTAACGCTTGAATAAATCAGTTTTATAATTTGTCTTTTTAGTTAGCTCGGTATAACCCCACCATCTCACCTGAAATCAATATAAGGTTCACGATGGATAAGTCGAAAGGAATAAGTTTCTTTCGACATAAAGTCACCCAGATTATATCTATTGGTAAACAAATAATATATATCGTTGGACACACAGATAAATACATACTTATAATACATACAGTGTTTATGTATAGAAATAGTGTTTTATTCATAAGTGCCGAATTATAAGCGCCAGTGTGGAAAAATGATATAATGTGGTGAAACATGATTTTTTGTGTTGCTTCCAAAACTCCATCGAAGCTTTACTAAAGCATGACTGGATTTGACTGACACGGACTGGACTTGACCAAGACTGGACTTTGACTACTTATGAAACTTGAAAATGTCAAAACACTTGACACTGGCAAATGCACAAAATGCGATGCAAGAAGAACTAGGGAGCTATATTACAGATGACATATCTATTGATTACCTCTGATAGCTGTCACTTGGCTGATCCAGTCCTGCAGATCTATCCGTACTAAAATAATGTGATGAAAACACGCGAAATAATGCGTTACGTAAATTTTTTCTCAAGCATTTTTGGTGTAAGGAACATGTATTTACATAACTATATTAATTAAATAAAAAACCGCTTGATCGATTTCGATAAAATGATACCACCATGATATTTCGATATGAGACCACCTCTGAAGTAAAAAAGAACATACAGTCGAATTAAAAACCTCCTCCTTTTTTGAGTCGGTAGTAATGATAAAGATGTAAAAAATATTATAGACATAATACTTTATAAAAAGTTCTTTAGTTTTATTAAACAAAATAAAAATAATTTAAAAAACGGAACCCTTTATGAACACATTTTTTGTCACTATAACGTAAACTATACTTGCCTATTCTTTGTTTTCTTTAGTAAATATTGACTTTTACTCGGCCAGATGTTGTTTTAGTTAGAAGCACCTATGGATATGATAAATTACTCCATTAAAGAACGTAAGTATAAAATATGGTTTTGGTTTAGTACACGTCAATCTTATAACGATGTATGCGTTTGTATTTAGCACTAACAGCACCGTGCGATTTCATCTGCCATCTTAAGGGAACCAACGCTAACATAAGCCTACGTAAAAATGTATACAAACATAACTAGGAAAAAAAAATATTTGCTTTAATTTGTTTTTTATTTAATACATTTATATAAATGTTTATTTTATTGAAAACACTATTATCCACATTATTACCGTTTAAAATGTCTTTACGACAACATAATTTTCAATTAAATAACAAAAGTATGCTCTTTACTACATAGGTTAACTGCAAAATTCTAGAACTAGTGACCATAGCCATATAATAATAGACTTAAATTATATTTATTTTAACTTAAATTCTATTAATATAGTACCTTCTTTTGAAAAAAGTTTTTCTATTATCATGTTTAATTCTGTGATATACAATTTCTACGCATAACACTAAAGTACAAACTCCATACATTAATCCCAGTCCATAAAAAAATCCAATCAAAGTCTCCAGGGTAAGCGGTTTTGCACCACGGTCATCTTCGATGTCTGTAGCTTTTGCCAATTCCCAAAAATGTTCTCTCCAAACTTTCTCTACGAATCCTTTTTCGATCATTTGTACAAGAACATTGTCAATATCTGCAAAAGCTGGCCAACCTGGACGCATACAAAAACACAGAGGTGCTGTTGATATCGGTTTATCTTCCAGTATTTGGATGTTAGGAGCTCTATCTAGACCCAACAACCTATCAGTCGCTATAAGAAATCTATCTCCAGCCTCAATGGCTTTCAAACGTTGTGAATGGTTTCTAAGTGGGACTATCTTGAAATTTTTGTCATGTGCGTCAAAAAAGCCTCTAACAATTTCATTGCCTCCGTAACCGTCTACAAGTTTTACCGCCGATTCAAATGTACGAAGAGGTGCTTCCAGAGTAGTCTTCTGTAGTCCATCGACTAAGTCACCTTGGTAAGCGATGCGGACCACCATAGAGAACCAAATCCACAACATAAACAAAAAATTTGTGAGAAAAGATTTCGTTTCAAATTTTATCGCTATACCCAAGAATATAACGAACGTTTGAAAGAGCACACTATCCCTTAAAGAAGATCTGTAAAGTCCTAGTCGATTGATAGCCATAGTGACCACTGTGAAAACAATTGAAGTGCTGAAAATAGCTGGTGTTATTTGTGACATAAACGGTTGTAAGACGCGCATTTCGCTCATTTCCCGCCGTCGTGGACCAAACCAAATTAAGTTAACCATTGCATGTGAATGACAGAACTGGACATAAGAATATCTCACTTTAGTCATAAAAAGTGCAGGCGTTGATAAATCAGCTTTTTTATGCACGAGGTCCGCAAATATACCCGTAGCAGTACCATTCACTACTGTTCCTAGCCCGCCATGATCTTTAGCCGAAATAATCTTCATAGTTGCATTGAGTATATTAAGAAGAATGTGCAACATCTGCCCTTCGAGTCCAGATATAGAAACAAGGTTGTTATTTTCAAATGTCAATCGAGAATACGGTGACATGTGAAGCAGTGTTATTTTTATCTCACATTCGTAAAAATTAGTAAACTTTTTTGGAAAGAAATCTTTTGTGTTGTTATGTAAATGTACTGGAGTAACATCGCCACATTTATTTATCTTGTACGGAAAATAAGTTGTTAACATCACGCTATCATTGGTAGAAGTTACAACCAGAATATCAGCAACGTCGTTTTTCCAAGAAAATTCCATTATTTCTTTCAGTTCTGCGTTCGTGTAAGTTAGTTTTGTTAACACAACAATAAGACGAATAGGGTTTATCATTCCTGGATATAGAAGTGACACAAAATTTTCTAATTCGTGGACTTCAGCACCAATAAATACAGTCTGTGTAAACATTTTGTTGGATTGAAATTTTCTTATAATCTCATTGCTAATGTCGTTGACCTCCATTGAAACAACAACAATGCTTCTATTGAAAAGTTTAATGAAATCTGTAACGTGATCTGGCTTATCATGCCACCACACTAAACATGTGACAGTATCTTTAAAGGCTAAATTTGCAACGAATGCTGCTTTCTCTATAAATATTGCACAAGAACTGTTTGTAAAATTAACTACGATTAAAAAAAATACTAGTTTTTGAAACTTCATTACGGAAGCTGTTCCTGTACCGATGCGCATAAAAGACGTTGCAACCATAATAGTTATTTTCGTGTATCTATATCTTTAGAATCTATACATCATTATAGGTCTATTTATAGAATGTTCTGTATCATTCTTCCGTTTTAGAGTTCCAAATTAATCTGAAACAAAACAGGTATGATCACTAAAATGAATTTAACTGATGTAAAATAAAATCTCAAAATTTCCCGTATTAGATACGCAAAAAACATACGCAACATTCAATATGCAATAGAATTAGACAAAAAATACATTGAACGAAGTCATGTATAGTAGATTTGATGGTAAAACACAGACTTTTAGGTACGCGTAAAACCATCATACTGAACTAAAGTTCAAAATTTATATGCAAATCAGATTTTATATAATCAACTTGAAATATTTAACTATGTTTTATTCGGAAAACAAATAGTATTCATTTCTAAACAAATCTGTCTATACAATTTAATACTATTAAACGAGCAAAATTTTCACATGTCAAAAAATGTTTGTATGTTTGTATATAAAGTATATTTTGAAATCTAGAAAACTGCGATTCGCTCCACCTACTTGCTATTTGGGGGTAAAAAAAGTCGGAAAACACGTTTCGCAAATTTCATTAAACAATTTAGCAAATACCGATAAATCGGTCACCTAGGTAGGTAGATATAAAATTGTGATAATTTAGCACTGTTTATATATTTGTAGTCCCGCCTAAACAAATATACATACATAAACATATGTACCTATGTATAAATAAAATCAGTCGACGTTGAAACAGTAAATTAAGTTTTAAAAACACCACTAAACTTGAGGAAGCCATAAAATAAAGAAAAATGAATCGATTTACAAATTAAAGAGTAATCAGCTCACATGTAAAAAGAATATTTCTCTGTTCCTAAGAATCCAATATACATTCGTATCGTATGAGTTATGCTAACTGAATGACTATTTTTTTTGATTTTAGTTCTCAATGTTGACTTTCACTCACCCACATATCAATATATGTAGATATTTCATTGCAACCACTATTACTAAAATTAATGTTATACTAACGCAAAGAAACCAAATTTTACTTTAGGATAGGAACAAAGTAGTTAATCATATATTTCCTACATAATATCTAGTTGTAATCTGTTTTTTGTTATTTGCTCTTCAATATTGTTACAAACAAATTATATTATTATACGAGTCTTACAACTTACATTGCTAGAATTATCCCACTAATATTATAAATGTGAAAGTTTGAATGGATGGATGGTTCTCTTTCACGCAAAAACTACTCAACGGATTTGGATGAAATTTGGTATGGAGGTAGCTAAGACCCTGGATTAACATATAGGCTACGTTTTATCCTCAAAACATGTAGCGGGTAACACCACGGGGCGCAGTTAGTATGCAATAAATTAGAATAATTGCATAGTTGTTACAAAAGTTCGGCTATATTTTTATGATTTTATCAGGTCCCCAGGTAAAAAGGCGAAACAGCGAGAGTCAGGCAATGATAATAATACTTATAGAATTAAAAAGGTTCTTATGTCATTAAGAGTTTATTAACAAAAAGTATAAGTAGACAGACATCAAAAATTCTAATATGAATATGCAAAACTTACAATTTTACCACTTACAATAAAGACATAAATGGACAGTGATATTAAAATATAACTTGAATCATAATGAACTGAACGTATATGCTTAGAAATTAAATAAATTAAATAAAAAATAGCTTACGCAGTACATTTCGTGAAGGCATGACAGGTAGATCAATGCTAGTTATTAATATTTATCTTAACTTAACTAATTGTATTAGAAAAACAAATAAATTAGTCATTTTGCTTTTTTTATCAAACAACAATAATGTAACTAATTTTACTAAACATTATATTGGGAACGCCTATAACAGATCTCGCCTTAATTACTTTGATATAAAGAATTCATATAACTACATAGATGTGACCATTAGTTCAGATCTATAGTACCTTAACTTATCCCTAACACGTATGTAATTTGTAAACCAACCTGTAGCTTTTGTGATATTAATTGTTATCTTATTGAAACAATTGAAATTATAATATCAGTTATTTATGAATCAATAAAATCGTCAAAATCAAGTAATAAAACACACTTGGTATCATATCAACAGTTTCTTAAGTTATTCAAATAAGTAATGGTTTGTATCAAAATTGTTCTCGCTGTATATAATTTTTAATTAACAAACGTTTACATTTTTAAATTCAGTTTTACAAAAATACATTTTCAAGGCCTCAATTAGCACACTCTTAAACAGACACACCGACAAGCAAACTTTACGATATACTTAGTTTTAATTATGTATAAGACTTATTTGACATTTACAAATACAGTATTTAGTTTTAGGGTGTCGACTGTGTCACCTTAGTTTAAAAATTGAAAAGTACGAGTATATCAAATAAATATTCTATTGTTTTATTAACTTCGCCAAATTTGGTGAAGTTAATAAAACATGTACGACTTATTTAAAAAAAAAAGACAGACAGAATCTCTACTTGAAACTTACTCTAAAAACAGGGAATCTAATCTATAATATAAAAAAATGAATTGTAACTTATATTAGCAAATGATGAAATATTTAAAAAAAAAAGACAGACAGAATCTCTACTTGAAACTTACTCTAAAAACAGGGAATCTAATCTATAATGTAAAAAAATGAATTGTAACTTATATTAGCAAATGATGAAAATAAAACTAAACAAAAAAGTACTTAAATAGAATATTTGATCGATCTGTTTCGTCAAATAGTAGCACATACTGTGTATATATAGTAGCATGTACTAAACGAACGAAACTACTAGAAGTCGGTATCGCAGTTATGAATATCAAGTGGAGCTGGGCGGAGCAGGATGCTAGGCGAAGTGATGACAGGTGGAGTAAGGTTGCAACAGAGTAGGTAGCCTAGGCAAGGTAAGCGGAGCGTTGGTCGTCCAGCCGCAAGATGGGTCGACGATATTGTCCCCGTGGCGGGTCGAACCTGGACCAGGACCGACTCAGATGGCATAACAAGTGAGTGGCCTATACCCAGCAGTGAGATAAAGAAAGCTGTAGATGATGATGACTGTACTGTACTGAAGTATTTTTTACTTATAGTACTAGGTAGGTACGAGTAGTTTGTTTCACAAGGAAACAATGAGGTACTTAAACTTTCAAATTACAGTTTTGCAACAGTCATAGAACATTCTTTTTTATTTTATTTTATTAAAGCTTTGCGTGAGGTGGAAACTTGGAAATCGCATAACCGAATGTGAACTAAAATAATGTAGGTGGGTTATATAAAGAGACTAGCCCCCTCTCTGGGTGAGGACGGCGTCGAGCAAGAGGACAGCCCCGTTGATGATGGCTAGCGATGCCTTCGCGAGGTTCTTGTCTCGCATGTCGCTCTTGCCGTAGTGCTGGAACCTGTAAAGAAAAATATGATCTAATTTAATATATCAGAGTAAATCTGTATTATTTGTCACAATGCCGAGTTGATGTTAGTCGGATTAGTTGTTTGATCTGTTTGTGTACGTCGTTGCTGATGTTGGTTTTTATTTTTATTTTTATTTTGTTTTATTTTATATACATAATTATATATAATAGCCTATTATATATGTATTAATATATATATATTACAATATTTTTTTTCTTATTAGTGTTACAACATTTCCCGTCTATCTCTTATTTTATCTATTGTGTTTTTTGGATGCCTGGAAGAGATCGCTCTTAGTGATAAGGCCACCACTTGTGGCACAAGCTCATAAGTCTCTGTACTTTTTTCTGTTTAAGGTGTGCGCAATAAAGAGTTTCTATCTATATCCATGTACAATTTTTTGGGCTCTAAAATAGGTTTGAAGGGAACATAATTATAGCTAGCGAAATTACAGCGCTGTTGAGATTTACCGTTGAATGTTTCAGAGTAATGAAGTAATGAACGTCACAGCAGCGATGCCCTGGACTTTGTTTTGCTACTCAAAGTTCTCTGTACTGCTCCAATTGTCATGGGCATGCGTTATCTCTTACCATGAGGAGAACTTCCCGTTAGTCTCATGACTTTTACATTACAATATATGTATATATATATTAAGCCTGGAATGCGAGGCCATCTAGGCTAGGTGTGTTTACCATCTTCCATCACACTTCACGTCAGATGAGCGGTGGTCAAAAACCTAAGCTGTCAATTATAAAAACAAAAAAATCCCCGTTACGCGAGTGTGATTTAATATCCAGTCTTTTCATCCCAAAAAAACAAGACAGAATTTCCATTCATGCATAAGAGAGACGAATAAACATCTATCGAACACTTTTCAATTTCATCTGAGTATCGTTAAATAGAAATTAAAAAAGATTCTAAATAAGAACCATTTCAAATCTTCCAATTTTTTAAATATTTGAATGTGTGTATTCGTTTTCGACCTATCACTTTCATTTACGTTTCAAAAAGATATCCAGCCCGCTTGCAAGCAAGTGTTGCCATTGTGAGTCACAAAGGATAACAGCGAGAATAACTGGTAATTGTACACAGGACATGACCAATACACGTTATCCAGTGATATATATTTATATGTAGGTAGGTACCTACATACTAACACTAAGTGCAAGATGACGTAAACGAAAACTCACTCCGTACATTTTTTTTAATCATTTTTCGGCATGTGGAAACGGAGTCTTGAATGCCTTATTTTTATAATTATGTACTTCGATTTTTTCAAACTATGTCATACATCTTTAGTAACAGTCAAAGTACAGTCTTGGTAAAGTTCAGTCCGTGCCGGTCGAATCTAGTCATGCCTTAGTAAAGTATACGAAGTACGACTCTATTATTAAGCTTCAAGGAGTTCCGGAAGCAACAAGAAAATTCATGTTTCATAGCCCCCGGCCCCGTAATCGTAGTTCCCGTTCCCGTGGGAATGCAGGGATAAAAACCATGTCACCTGGAGATAGTGTAGCTTCCCAACAGTGAAAGAATTTTTGAAATCGGTCCAGTAGTTTCGGAGCCTATTCATTACAAACAATCAAATCTTTCCTCCTTATAATGGTATAGATAGATAGATATTTATTTATAACATTTATATGGGTATTATAAATAATAAATAAAATAAATATTGTAGGACTATACACACAGCGCCATCTGGCCCCAAACTAAGCAGAGCTTGTGTGATGGAAGTCAGATAACTGATAGCATACATAAATACTTTTTTTTTTTGTAAATACATACTTATAATACATACAGAACACCCAGACAAAGAACAATCATTTGTTTATTCACAAAATGTTTGCCCTGAGTGGGAATCGAACCCACGCCCTACAGCTCTCAAGGCAGATATACTACCAATGAGCCAACGGGGATGTCTACTATAGTTATGTTCTATTCTAAAATATGGCTCAGTAGAAATGTACCTGTCAATGATGACGGCACCGCTGGCGACGAACAGGGCGACTCCGATGAGGGAATAGAAGATGTCGATGCGTTTGTGGGAAGGAGTCTGCATTACGTAACCTGAAAGACGAAGATGCACATTGAGCATGCACATTTAACATCAAATAACAAGCAACATCCTTCTGCAGCCTACATTACATTGCATCATCTTCCTGGCAAATTGTCATCGTGAAATTACTTTATTTTTGTACAGCTTGTATCAAACCTATTTTTATACCAATTTGTACAAACTGCCGATTTTAAACAGCATCGTATACAAAAAGATTTTTTTTTAATGTAAAAAGTAATGAGACGAACGAGACGCTCTCCTGATGGTAGAAGATAACGCCTGTCCATGACCATTGCAGCGATACACAGAACTTTGAGTAACAGAACAAAGTCCAGGGCATCACTGCTTTGGCGCTCATTACTTTGAGACTTTCGATGGTTAATCTCAATAGCCCAGTAATTTCGCTAGCTGCAGTACACTTCGAACCGGAACACAGTAATGTTTACACACTACTGCTTAGCGGCAGAATGACTGGTACTGCGGTGGTACCTACTTAGACGACCTCCTGCTAAGAAGATCTACCGCCAAGTAAGAAATTGTTATAATATACAAATTTACAATATAAAAAACCGACTCCATGGCCTTTAGGCCAACTAAACGCACTGCTCCAATGAAACAGCGAGGTTTCGGAGTAAACGAAAATATCGATATATACAATTTTTAGATATTTGTTGATGTTTTAAAAATCGCTCAATTCGATAAAAATTATCAAAATCGATTTATAACTGGCGGAATTATTGCGGAACATACAAACAAAAAAAACACACACTCGAATTGCGAACGTCCTCCATTTTAAATCGGTTAAAATTGGATGACATACGTTTTCCTGCTATATAGGATTATATTTTCAGTGCCGAAGCATAGCGAGTGACATCACGAAACAGTAGTGAAGCTATATTATGAGAAGTAGTTATATTTTGTAAATATCTTACCAGCAGCAGCGCCAGCGAAGATGATGAGGTAACCGACGAAGGTTCCGGTGACAAGCATACCCAGGTCAGCGTCGGCGTTGTAGCTGTGGTAGTGGAGAGCGACGCAGGAACATGTCAGCGCCTGAAAATAATACCGTCAGGAATAAGATTTTATGCGTAACAAGATCCACGAAAGTACTGACGAGAATGATATTATATAGTAGTATGTGTCAGATAGAATAATATATGATAAATAGCTACTGAAACTTTTCCCCCTATTCTCTTATACTATCATTTACGTGCTAACGTATTTATCGGAAATATCTATGCTAGCCCCTCTGATATAATACTATACTATTCCCTATGCTGGGTATAGAATGGTATAATATGATATGTATAATCTAACGTTCTTTTACGAAACAAATTAGAAGGGCTGGCATGAAAGTTTGGAAGAATTACGTGGTCCAGAAACGAAGGAAAATGTATCAAAAAGAGAAGTATCAATATTTGCTCTGATAGCTCATCTTTCTTTCTTTCTTTTTTCTTTTTTTTTATTAATAACACCAAAGTTACAGCTCATTTTTCCATTCATATTTAAAAATTATTATCAAAATCATTACATATGTCAAAACAATGAAAATGAAAATGTCAATAAAGTAATATGTCACATATAAAATGTCAATAAAATTATGTCAATATAATTAAATGTCCATAAAAACAAAAATATTATAATTACTTACTAGTAATTCAATAATCTCTTAGTTTTAAATAATCGTCAAAGTCATAGAACAAGGTCTCTTGAAGCCAAGATCTTAGTTTGCTTCTGAAGCACGCGATGGAAGGTGCATCCCGGATGGAAGCGGGTACGCGATTGTAGACCGCGGGCCCCAGAATGTGTACCGACCTCTCCGATTTGACGAGCCGATGCGACGGCGTTACTAGTTGGTCTTTCTTTTTATTACTGCGAAGATCCAACGTGCTGTGGACGCCCCGGCGTTGAAATTTATCTATGTTTGTATGTGTGTACAGGGCTACCTGGTAAACGAACTCACACGGTAAAGGCAAAATCTGTAGCTCCTTAAACAGATCCACGCAAGAGACGTCGTCCTGAACCCCGCATATGGCACGAATAGCTCGCTTCTGCATAACAAAGGCTCTATTACGATCGGCAGCGCGGCCCCACAGCTCCAACCCGTACGTGATGTTACTGTGGACGGTCGCGAAGTAGCAGGAGCGCACTACGCTGCGGGCAGCGGTGCTCGCGAGCCGCCGGAGCGCAAAGCACGAGCGGCTCAGCTTCCCGCACAGCTCGTCTATGTGCGTCTCCCAGGTCAACGCGCCGTCGATATGGAAACCTAGAAGTTTCGTACTGTGGACTTGTTGGAGAGCGGTATTGCCGACTGCTACCGAATGAGTCTCAGTCGCGTGGCCATTGAGGTTAAAAGCAAGGAAGCAGGTCTTATCTTTGTTTAGCGCGAGCCCGTTCGATCGGAACCACCTATCTAGTTCGCTCACCACCCCATTCAGCCTCGACTCTAGTTCACGGTGCGTCGGCGCGGTGATCACTGCGGCGACGTCATCGGCGTACATATATATCTCAGCGCCATCGATGGCGCCGGGCAAGTCGTTAAGGAGGAGACTGAATAGAGTATTAGATAGACAGGAGCCCTGCGGGACGCCCATCACATTTTCCGCTTCTGACGACATGACGCGACCTCTATCACCCACCACTACCTGTGTTCGCTTAGACATGAAGGAGGACAGTATGGACAGGGCAGGGCCACGGATCCCATAAAATCGCAGCTTGTTTGCGATGAGGGCGTGATCAGCGGTATCAAACGCGCGCGATAGGTCGCAGCAAAGTAAGGCAACCTGCAGTTTTGCCTCGCGCGCAGTTAACACTCGCCACAACACCTCGCGCACTAAGTCTGTGGTCGCGCGACCGGCTCGGTACGCATACTGCCGCTCCGACAGGACACCACGGTCCACGACAAAATTAAGTAGCCTTCTATTGAGACCGACCTCAAACACCTTGCTAATAGCGGGGACAAGGGATATAGGGCGGTAAGACTTGGGGTCTGCTTTTTTGCCCTTTCCTTTGTACAAGGGGCATATTTTTACTCTTTTAAGCGCCGCGGGATACATACCTTCCCGCAGGCATGAATTAAATAAGTAGCTAATTACGGGTGCGACCGGTTCTATGGCGGTTTTCAATATACTTGCAGACAGACCGTAGAGATCAGTACTTTTCTTAGGGGCAATACGTTTCTTCGTTATTGTAAAAACTTCGTGGGGTGAAAAAGGTTCTAATCTTATAGACACATCGCTCGCGGATGCCTCGTTCCCGAGCGCGGCCAAAGCGCTGACGCTATCGGCCGCGGGCGCTCCGCACCTACTCGCCGCCGTCACAAACTCCAAGTTGAGAGCGTCAACCACATCCTTTTTTGTGATAAACGGTTGGCCATCTGCATCCCGCACCAGGTCTGTGAAATCGACTCTCTCCCGAGTACCGCGACCTAGCTCGGAGTTTATAACACGCCACATACGTCGCGGATTATCCTTAACCATATTAGAGAAATGGTTAAATCTTTTTTCTTTTAATAGAGAGTGATATTTCACGGTAAGTTCATCGCACTTACTACGCAGTACGTCGTCAGTTGGAAAGTTCCTTTTTAATTGTGCAGTGTCATGTAGTAAATGTTTAAAGTTGTGAATTTCCGTGTCAACCCAATGTTTTTGATGAGTCAGTTGTTTTTTTAACGGAAAACAGATATTAAATTTATTAGATAATATATTAACTATACTCTCAGCCAGCGAGTGGCAACAATTAGCTTTACTAATAATTCCCTCCCAGTCGATAGACGCTAGCGCGCTAATAAAATTGTATTCGTTGGTCGTAGTGAAGCTACGAGCCAGACAGTGGGCGGGCGCGGGCGCTGCCGCGGCGCTGTTCGCGAGCGTGAGGCGCTGGGCGCCGTGGTCGCTGAGCGGGCGCGTGTCGACGGCAGTTACTGCATTTACGCGTTTCGCGGGCACGTTCGTGTACACATGGTCGAGTAGCGACTTGCGGCCACCTACATCTACTCGCGTGGGGTCGGTCACTAATTGAGTAAAATTGAAGCTAACGAGCATATCTACTAACTGCTTTTGGGCGCTAGAACTGTCTAACAAATCGATATTAATATCACCCATGATGACGCAGTCTAGGCCCTCGTCTGTTACTTTACAAAGAAGGGTCTCAAATAACTGGAGGTACTCACCGTGGCTCGTCAAGTTGGAGTGGTACACACCTACAACCAGGATATCGTCATCAAGTAAGTGCACGGCGCACACGTCAAAAGTTTGTTCCCGTGTTAGGTCACAGTAATCCTGTCGGTTGACTGCCATCATACCTGACCGTACGTAGATGCAACTTCCACCGTGCGCTATACGTTCTCTACAGCTAAATGACAATAAATCATAGTTACATAGTGTAACAGAGACCAGTTCATGTTTCCGTAACCAGTGTTCAGTTAAAATGATTATATCGCAGGTAAGTTCCTTTGTCAATAGTACTTCTAGTTGCTTAGTCTTGTTTGTTATACACCGGATATTTTGGTGACAGATCGTTACAGACGAAGGTTTACACGGTCTATGTGGCTTTCGCGAAGGCGCGCGGCGCGGTGCGAGCGGCGCTAGCAGCGCTGGCGTATGTCCCTTGTTGCGACTTCCCAGGGGCGACGGCGTCGGCGGTACCGGTGGTAGCGCCGTCGAGGCCGCGCGGTTGTCGTCGCGGCGCGGAGTGCCGGCGGGGGGCGCCTCCTGCACGCCCGCCGCTCCCTCGAAACCACTCGCTGACTTGAGTGCTTGTCGGCCAGTTCTCGGCGGACATGAAGAACTCAAAGTGGCTGCCTGGTACTGAGATGGAAAACGACGAGTAGTACGAGTGAGCTAGTTTCAATTTTTCAACATGGTAGTTATCGCACTGTTTCTTTTTTTTCATGTACGATATTATCGTATCAGCTGTAGTTTCGGGCGCAAAGAAACAAGCGTGAATTTTGCGTGCTCGTTCGACGGTTTTCAGTTCGTCGTCTGACGCGCCACTTCCTTTAATCACGGTTCGTCGTCCCTGACAGCCTCTTCTACGATTCTCGACTCTCACCCATTCTTCATTGTCGCTGATATTGGTATCCGCCGCAGGCGTTGCTGTTGCCGTTGTCGAAATGTTCGGTTGATTAGCGCAGCGCGCAGTTTGCCGTCGTTTTTCGCTAGAGGGCGCCGGAGTCGGGCTGGAACAATCGGCTGATACCGACGTGTTGACGTAAGACGACTGTGATGTCGACAGCTTTTTTGACTTCTTCCGTGAATACACGCAGTGCTTCTGCTTGGGGGCTGCCTGTGTGTTCAGAGGGGGTCGTTGTTCGAGTGGGGTGGGCGCGCACGTTGTCTGTGTTTCAATATTTCTGGTATTAGGCCGCATCGAGGTTCCCGTCACTACATCACTGGGCACGTGCGAGGGGTGGATTTCGGCACGGTGTTCTTCGTACCTCGTGATTACCGCAACGAGGGTCTCGATCAACTCTGTATATTTTTCTATCTTCGCTTCTTGACTGGCTATTGAGGTTACAGCTTGGCCAAGTTTAGCCTCGTAGCTTTCAATGACGTGAATGGAGCAGCTCAGCTTACAGTCGTAACTTGCTATCTCGTTACTAAACTGTTCTCTCATAAACGTCATTTCTTGGCGTAGTTTACAAATTTCCTGTCCTAACACGGTTGTATCGCCGACGTTTTGTGGACGTACTGGAGGGTTTGACGCTACTTTCACCCTCTGGGTCACGAAGGGGTCTCGGGTTTTTTTGGAGACTCCTACCGGTGTTAAACTATTATCGCCTCCCCTCTTAGCAGCGCACCGGCACTCGGGACAGGTCCACCGCTCGCGTGATTCTTGAGCTAAATTCTTTTCGCCTATACATAATGTGTGATATATTTTGCCGCAGTGAGTTTGGTTACAACTCAAGATTTCCTCGGCATCCATTATTTTGTTACAGCATGCGGAGCAGACCATATTGATGCAGTAACAAATAATAGCAGGCACTTTAGCTAAGGGCGCGCGGACGGCGTATGCTAATCGTACCTTGATGCACAGAACTATGCACGCTACACGACACGAACGTCGGCGCAGATATAGCTAAGTGTGCTGAAAACAAAAATTGTTTATCACACAAATGTGTACTATACTGAGGATCGAACTCGGTTCCTTCGACTTACAACGCAGTCACTATAGCCCCTCGGCCAGTCAACCAATGTGAGTGATAGCGAAATACCCGGTCGATTCTTGTAGTGGGCTCTTATGCTGGATAAACAGCCGTTATAGGTGACTCATGCAGTGTGAGTCGTCGTATTATTCACTGTTGCCGCGCACTCCGTTGATATGTTTTAACACTAAAAATGAGGGTGATTCGAAAAAAATAGTTCAAAGGATTATTTTAATTATTGTAAATTTTTGATTTAATTTAATTTAACTGCTCAGTCTTTAACACTGTTCCCTCAGTTACTATATATAATCACTTTACAGTTTTTATGTCCAAAATCAATACCACTGAACCACACTGATACTCCCTATTATAAACAGCTGTGTTTGTAGCTTTTGGGGAAAATTACGAAATTTACACTGAATCCAGTAATATTTTACATTTAAAACACTGTCACTGTTGTTGTTTTATTTATATTATACTTTAAATTATTGCACAGACTTTAAACCGACACAATATATTTTTAAATATTTTTACATTCGGAGACGATACACTCGCGACTACAGACGACACTCGACATCGAGGCGTTGCTGTTTTTCTATTCCTGGCTCTCAAAGGGTCTACGTGAAAATTTGGAAAAAATATTTCAGCAAATTAATGATAACAATTGCACATTGTTATCCTAGGCGTGAAAGTAATTTATTTAGTCGCGCTGTCATTGAGTGGCCGTATATAAAGTTGGAACATGGTTCAATAGAAATGGGAAAATAGAACTAGTTTTTTTTTAATAATTTGACAGTTGTCAGTTGAAAACGATTCTACCTAGGACTGAAAAGTATTACTTTCAACCCGCGCCTCAGGCAACTTCAGACCTATTTTCCGAGTTTTTAAATTGACCATAAAAATTATAGCACTTTTCGTTCCCTTTACGTCATCCAGAAGCGACAATTTATTTTTCATGTATTTTAGAATCGAAAACAGCAGATTTTTTTTGCAACTTGATTTGCTAGACGTTCAAGTGATCTAAATTCAGTTGCAAAAGAATAAAACTAAAGTAAAAATAGTCATGGAATTTGTTACACTACATGTTTTACATTCGGTATCACTAAAGAATTAGTTCTTTCAATTTGAACTGTGCGCTCACGGACCTTCAATCTTTGAAGCCCTGGTCCATTTAAATAATATTCATTTGAACTGTAATAGTACAATGACATGATATTTCAAAAAACGGTTTGACTAAAAAATTAAAAAAGATATCACAAGTTATGGTCGAATAAACGTATTTACAAACGCTGTATTGTCCCAACATAATTAAAACCTCCGCTACGCTTGATCAACTATCATAATCTTTGCAGCTCTTCAATATCTATTTCAATTTTACTTAGAACTGTTTGTACCTACTTTTTAGCGCTTGATGAGTATTATATTTTATGACGTCATAGCTTGCTATACAACCTGTTTCGTTCCGCACAGGAAACGATGACATGAGATGATGTCACCGCCTGTATAAAAGCGAATGATTACGAGGTCGCCCACTAATCTAGACCTTGCGGCCTAGATGATGTTATACGAAATGGGTCAAACGAAATGGCTCGTCTTTTTATAGTGGCAAGATGAATATCTAAAAATAGTGATTCCTATGATTGTCGTCATTTGTGCACCGTCAATAAGGCATTATGTTTTCACCTCCTCAGCGAATCTTATCATGAAAGTGAACTATAATATTTTTAATGCATTTTTGACAGCCCTGTTGGTTCATTAGTAGAAGCCTGCTTCAAGAGCTGAAGGGCGTGGGTTCGATTCCCACCCAGGACAAACTTTGTGGTCTAAATAAAAAGTTTGTTCTGTGTCTGGGTGTTCTGTATTTATTATAAGTATGTATTTACAAAAAAAAAGTATTCAAGTATTCTATCAGTTATCTGACTTCGTTGACTGATTTGGTGTCAGATGGCGCTGTGTGTAATGTCCTACGATATTTATTTATTTTATATCAGTTTTCCAATTTTGGTGTAAACAATACAGTTGTCTATTATTATTTATAATGTGCGTAATCCACAAAATAATAGGTAGTTTGCTAAAACTCAAAGTTGCCGATCAACAGCCGTTAGACACGTCGGGTAGTTAAAATGATTTCGATGTGTATAAATATTTAAGTTGAAATAAATTATTAATATTAATTATATAACTGAAAGAACAGTTGTTTTGAAACACAAATTTGATAGAAACAAAATCAAGTGACCTCGAAAATAATACTGAAGTTATTTGTAACAAACTTATTCGTATTAATTTTATATCAATTGTAGCATAAACACAATACTTTATTTGATGGGATGGGATTTTATTTATTGCGCAATAGTTGCGCAATCATTATCAAATAAATAGTTTGTATGAATCACAATATCGACGCGTAAGTGCAATATTTTTGCTCAGCTAAATGCGACACTATGACTTTTGGTATATGCTTTGTAATTAACTGTTGTACCAAAACGAAACTTACGTTAACATCATAAGCATGTGTAAATAACTACTATTTTATAAAACAAAAAAATCAACCTAAAGCCAGATGAAAAATACATACCTACAACCGCTAATTCAAATAAATAAGATTAATATTGGGGGATATCTCACACAGCGCCATATAGCCCCAAACTAAGCAAAACTTGTACTATGGGAACCAGACAGCTGACAGAATGTTTTTGTTAATACATAATTATCTATAATACATACACAACACTCAGACACAGAACAAACAATTTAAGGTTAATTTAAGGATTTTTATTTTAATTTATTTAATAAATAAATTTCTCAATAAAAAAACAAGAACAAACATCAATGTTAGTCACACAAGTGGGATTCGAACCCACGCCCTTCAGCTCTCAAAGCAGAACTTTACCAAATAAGCCAACAGTATGTACTCTGGTTGGCTTTGAGACCTTTGCTTAACCTAGACCTTCGCTTCTATAACTGTCGTTTTAATGGAAGCGAAAACTCTACGGGACTCAAAGCAAAAATATATTTTTCTAAATGTTGCTGGGCCTTTGTAGCCTTTCGTGTTTTTAAAGTATTTTTTTTTTAATAAAGCTTGTTCAAGTCAAACTTTATCATCGTCATCTTCATAATATACCTATCGTAGTCGAGATACAGTAATTTGCATGGTAGTAGGGTATTTTCTAGTACTCGGCTGGCTAGCTACCACCCTCAAGTTAAAAATCTGCCGCCAAGCTCTTAACAGTGAGTTTTTTTTTTTTTATGCCACAGGTGGCAAGCAAGCTGACGAGTTGCCTGATGTTAAGCAATCACAGCAATCAGTTCTGGCAGCCTCAATTGAATGCCTGTCCATTCCAAGCTAGGTGTGCTTTACCATCTTAACACACCGTCACTTAACATCAAGTGAGCTGTAGAAACACCTAGCTTGACAATAAAAAAAAATCATGATATATTAAAAGTTATTTACTTTAATGGAATCATGAATACCTTTCAATCTACATTTATCAGAAACAGCCTATATACGTGTATAATCAAGTTAATCGCACGCTGTTTTGTAAACACATTAAAGTTAAGGCCAGAAAGAGCTTGCCTTGATCTAATGCATATCGTGGAGGGGGTGCCCATGTAGAATTTAAATTATAGTTCGTACGTTGTCGTAATTAACCTTACCTCCATACATGCCTAATTTGCGTTGCCCTGGATTTAATTTTACATTATAACAACAGTATGAACATTTTATTACATTTTTGTATACTGTGTATCATAGAATGTGCTTTTTTAACGAGTGAGACGCTCTCCTGATGGTAAGAGATAACGCCTGTCTATGGCCATATTTATTTTACATGTATATATAAAATCATATAAATAATACCAACATCTTGCGAAAGCTATTATGTATAATTGTATATAGTAGCGATGATAACTAAGTGGTCAGCTTGGTCGGTTTACACGCCGAAGAGTTTGGGTTCAAACCCCGACAATGAGCTTGAGCTATAGCATGGCGGTAGGGTATTTTCTAGTAGGTACTCGGCTGGCTAGCTACCACCCAAGTTGAAAATCTGCCGCCAAGCACCTAACAGTGTGTTCCGGCAGCCTCACTTTACCCAGCTATTCCAGGCTAGGTGTATTACGACCCCCTTACTTAACATTCGTTTAGCTGTTGTGAAACACAAGCTTATCAAACATAAAAAAAATATATTAAGGTAACAATAAATTAGAACATGCGATCAAAGTAATAAATCGATAAAATGACCTAGTGATTCCTAAATCCCAATTTCGATTGGATTTGAACAAAAATTTGTAAACAACTCACAAATTAGATAATCAATTAGCTCAAATTGCACCTAATTACCACACGAAGTATCTTTTAATTGTTTAAAGTATTGACATACATAGTTTTGTTTTTTTTTTTTGACACGAAATTTAGTTTCTTATCAAGAGATGACGAAAATATGACATGAAATGAGATTGCATCAATAAGCGACCAGCGCGCATACATTGCGCGTACGTCTCTAAATGATAGAGATCATTAGAACTGAGCAGGTGAGCAGATATGAGACAGACGTGGACGGCAACTTTGTTTGATTTTGATAGGAGATAATTAACAAAAGTAAAATTAATATTGTGCAGTCACTGTTTAATGTAATACCAACCTACATTTACACTATCGTCCCATCCATTAGATTTCAGTTTGTGCAAACAGACAATGGCCCACCCACGGAATTGCCTTTCCAAGCAGGTCATGGTTTTATGAAAACTGATACCTATGCTTTCATTTGTTTAGAGTCGATGAGTGTAACGATATTATTAGCGACCCACCCCCAATTTGCAGGCGTGCAATCTAATTTGGCAACATGATATCAAACAATGATTTTTTATTTATACAAAAGTTTATCAGAATGTATTTTATATGCAAACCTACCAGGAAAAAAATATTACATACTTTAAATACTACATAATCGCCGTTGCCAACGGTTTTGCTCACGTAGACATATTATTATGTATATGAAATTACAAAAAAGTAACTGATGTTAATCCTCATAATATAAGTAGTAAGTATCTCTTTGTTAATATAGTCTCCTAGTTATAGTAAGATCAGATTAGCGCGTTTAGGCGTGAAAAAGTTACAAACAGAAAGAGTGATAGAGTTACAAACGTGTTTATAATATTTATAGTCTGGATTAATGTCCCAGTGAGCGAAGTCGCGGGAGTCAGCTATATGCCATGCATACATTTAACTCCAGAATCCTACTAATATTATAAATGTGAAAGTTTGGATGGATGGATGTTTGTTACACTTTCACGCAAAAACTTCTGAACGGATTTGGATGATATTTGATATGGAGGTAGCCGAGACCCTGGATTAGCACGTAGGCTACTTTATATCCTAAAAACATGTAGCGGGTAACACCGCGGAGCGCGTTTAGTAAATTCATATTTTTCATAAGCAAAATCTTCGACCATAATAAAAAGGAGCCGTGAAAGTGTAAGCTGAATAAAAACAAAGTTAAATCATTGCTCAAACTTTGAATCTCATCCACAACTGTTTGTTATCTTTCCTCGAAACACGCGCGGCGGTGTGACCTGTTGGTAAAGGTCGCGTGGTTCGAGGCGTGGGTGGAGCTTATTGTGTTGTTTGTTTACCCTAAGAAGAGTATGTCAGATACTTTTAATGTACACTAGTTACGACACGCGGTCTCGCCCGTGTTTATCGGGATAAAAAGTTTCTGTGTGTGTTAATCTAGGATATACTTTTTGTATTTCAAATGCCATAACAATCAGCTCAACTGTCACAGCATGAAGAACTAACAAACATACATACAGACTTTGGTATTTATAATATCGGTGTGGTGAGGCACGAATTAAAATGGAACTCTAATAAATGAAATTAGAATGAATTCATTATTTATTCTTTTTTTTCGGTAAAAGTAAGTACTCCGACACCGTGTACTTAACCTATTACCTATTAACCCTTTTTCTTAAATGTAAAAGTAATGAGACGAACGGCACGCTCTCCTCGTAAGAGACAGAATTTTGAGTAGCAAAACAAAGCCCAGGGCATCGCTGCTTTAGCGCTCATTACTTTGAGACTTTCAACAGCCTAGTAATTTCGCTAGCTGCAGTACCCTTCAAACCAGAACACAGAAATGTTTACACACTACTGCTTGGCGGCAGAATATCTGGTACTGCGGTGATCCCTACTTAGACGACTTCCTGCTAAGGAGATCTATCAGCAAGTAAGCATTCTATTATTCGCAAAAAGTGTTTACCTATTACTAAAAGGAACGATGAGTAGCTTCACTCATCGTTCCGCATAATTAGGTACTATTTCCTGTTTCCAAGTAGGTATCTAGATACCTATTCTTGGTGATTCAATGTCCGACACGTCTCAAGTCACGCAAGCGTCCAGAATAGCAGCAATTGTAACATGACTACGCCGTGTTTATGAGCAAATAGATAAGCTCTGTTTGACTAAAATTCTCGGACTATGGGCTATAAAATTTTAATTTGCCAGCAATAAATTAGGATCAAGTTAAGCCTTCGCATGGTTTAGTTTCTATACTATACATATACCTTAACCTATATATGTATCTATGTGTGTAATGCTGTCCATTCGTTTGAGACTTTTTTCTTTGAATGTTTTTATCTTCCAAAGAGGTCTCTATCTTTTTTATTCCATTTACTATCTTTTGTTTCTTATTATGTTATTATTTTTAACTTAATTGCTTCTTATCGATAATATTCTCTTCGAAATTGTTTTTCAAGAGTTTTGTTCGATCGAGCAAATGTTTCTAGTTGTTAACAGTTTTATTACAAAGTAATATTTATGAAAGTACATAACTTGTGACGTCGCACGAAAGCTTCGCGGCCTATCACACTCTGGGACAATACGTATTCATCGATCCCATGCGAGGTTCTGAACTGAGGCGATAGCAAATATACATGCACTCACGTACCTGGGACTGCTCCAGACCTCCGATGACGTTTTCTCTTGTGTATGTTGTCTTTTGAATGTTCTGCACCGGTGCGTATATGATTTTTTGTTGAGAAACACTTTGTCGACCGTTTTGTCTACAACTCAAAATGATCTGTCGCTCCCATTGGACGAGTGCGTGGTGCATGACAGCTGCTGTCAGCTGCATTTCACTACCGCCTTAAGAGCTACAGTACCCGCATTAAAAATCGATGAATACGTATGTTTTTGAGTTGCGACGTTCCTACCGGGACGGTACATACCGCCCACCAAAATGCCTATGGTATTTTCTGGTCAAAAGAAAGAAAATAAAATAAAAACAATTTGGGGCCAGCATTAATCGATGTTTGATAAAAGTAAGATAATATTCTATTGATTGACGATAGATAGTAAACAATTTGAAATAAAAATGGTATAATGATACGAATGAATTTAATGATTAATACGATACGTTGAGTTTGGTGTGAGCTAAGTTAATCCTCTATAGGCAGAGGGCTTAGCTCAGCTAAAAGTCGCTGGATGGTGTGGTTGTTCGCGAGTTTAACTACTGCGTTCCGAGCTAGCCCATCAGGGTCGACCAGTGCGTTCACTACTCCGGCTAGAGACCAGTGCAGAGGCGCGCGGTTGTCGTCTTTGAGTATCACCACTGGATCGAATAGTAGGAAATTTCTGGTCCATTTGGTGCGATGCGTTAGAGAGTTTAAGTATTTGTGTTGCCATCTGGACCAAAAATTTATCGTGCGTTTAATAGCAATTACCCATAACTGATGTGCTTGTAGAAAGCGTGGTGTAACGATACTCTGATACAAGTAGTTAAAATTAACAGTAAGTCGGTAATCGAACGACGGAAAAGCTGAGTAACATTGTTCGTATTCTAGGCGTGATCGCGAGAATAGGCCGCCCACCCTGAGGACACCTTGGTTGTCGAGAAATGAGTTAACTTTCTGAACCGGTTTCTGAGGTGTCTTGTTAGCTATTTTAGTCGGAAACGTAGTGGCCTGAAAGTGTTTGACTATTTGTAGCAGTGTGTTATGACGTTTGACGTTATCGAGAAATTTAGTGCGATTTTTAACCTTTACTTTCTCTAGATTTTCGGGAAACATATGACTAGAATTGATCGGCCAAGAGTCATGCTTCTCATCAAAAGGTTGCTTAGAATTATCCGTCAACGAGATATGAACTACTTCAGACGGGTCACGATGAGGATTCGATATACATTCGTGTTTGCGCAGTGATTCATCTGAAGTTAGCGTTGATAAATTAGGAAAAGACTCCACTTCCGAAGAACGTTGAACCGACTGTGTTTCTTTATCGGTCTCTGGCAGTGTATGCAAAAGAGTACTCGATATTGTCGACTTGATGCATGTCTTACCCAAAAGAAGCCAACCGAAAATAGAACTGAGCGCTGTCGGTTGGTTGACACTTCCTTTAATATTCTGGCCAAGTAGGGAGTCAGCGAAAATATCTGCAGCCAACAGTAGGTCGATTGGAGCCGGGATGTCAAAACTAGGGTCGCTCAGTGGCAACGATTTAATATGTGACCAATCCGAGGTGTTTAAGTGCGCTATAGGTTGATCGCCGCATATTTTAGGAATAACATGCATATTTAGATTGAACAAGACTTGATTGTTTGTACCTATAGAACAAGTGACGTCACCGATTATGGGAGCAGCCGCTTCTCCCAGCCCTTTAACGTTAGCGTTGGTGTTTGTCACGTTTAAATTTAACTGTTTTACGGCGGAATCACAGATGAAATTGCTTTGAGAACCGCTGTCAAAAATGGCGCGGAACGATTGCATATTGCCTGAAGCATCCTCGATTTGTACAATAGCAGTCGCTAGTAACACTGTAGCATCCGAGCGAGAACCTGACACCAAAGCTGATGCCGCGGGATTAAAATCATTAGAAGGTCTACATAGTAAGCTGTGATGTTTCCGTTTACAAGTTTTGCACGAAAATACCGATTTACAGTCTTTCAGTTGATGAGATGGCTTCAAACAATTGTAGCACCAGTTTTTCTTGGTCGCAGTAGCCATACGTTCGTCTATAGATTTTTTGAGAAAAGCTTCACACGAGGAAATAGAATGTTGTTCATTACAATAAGGACATTTACTTGCGTACGAGTTAAACTTACTATCAGCTATGGCTGGGCGAGAATCAGTCGCCGCTACGAGAGTGTGCGTCAAAGCGCTACGCTTCGGCTGTTGTTGCACAGCGGCGGACCTCGGCGCGATCGGGGTAGTCGGTTTGTTCCCTTGGCTCAATTCAGAGAAGTGAGTATCTCGTAGTAACGCTGCACTTTTAGATCGTAGAAAACATCTTAACTGTTCATATGTTGGGAGTTCCACATCTGAATGTTTCTCTTCGAAGTCGCGACGCAAGTCTTTGTCTAGTTTCGATAAGATGTGATAAACTAAGACAAAGTCCCATCTTGCTACCGGTAACTCAAGCGTTTTCAAGATGCTCAAATTCTCTTCAAAGAGATCTAACGATTTTTGGAACTCGCGCGGATTATTATTTATAAAATCAATATTTAAAATGTCCCGCCAACATGTAAAAGCTAAAGTACGCGCGCTCTGATAACGCGCGACTAGAGAGTTGTATGCATCGCGATAGTGTTCGTGAGTCATAGGATAGCCCTTTACTACCAGTAACGGATCTTCGGTAAGGGATGACACTAAGTAATGAAACTTTTCCGTGTCCGTAAGTTTGTCAGAATAATGAATTAAAGCGTTAAATAAATCAATATACTTAGGCCATTCTTTAATATTGCCAGAAAATTTAGGTAAATCAATTTTAGGCAACTTAATATTCGATGCGGAGGCGCACGAACCACTACGAGAGTGAGAAGGTTCGCTCTTTGAGAATAATGTACGATGGATCGATAAAACCTGGAAGTACGTGTCATCGAACTGTTGTTGTATTTTATCGTCTTCATTGTCTTCGGTGTCAGAAGTTCCGGATTGACAAGTTAACAGTTGGATGATTGCAAAATGCGCGCTTTCAAAGTTTGAGACGGTTTGCTTAATTTCTTGATAGTACGATAAGAACAAGTCGCGCTGCGATGCGTCAATTACAGCTGAGTTACCTACTTCTAAAGTTTTAGCGAGCCGCTTATTTGCGATAGTTCGCTTCCGACGCAATGCCGGTAAATCCTTAGCCGTAAACTCATCTTTAGATTTAGATTTAGTTAGCATACCCCGACGGGAAGATGACCCTTTAGCTAGAAGGGACATAATTAGTTAACGAACAGAAATTTAACACAAACGATTAATTATGAGTGCAATAATAATAATTGCTTGTTGCTACGTTCAGTCGATTCGTGAACGCAAAACAGCCAAACTGATTTCGACCTTAACGTTGTGAGAATAATGCTTCCAGTACTAATACGTAATAGGCACACGGTACTTATGACCTTACGTTACGGTAGTATTGACAGCGCGTATTAGTAACAAGAGTGAGCAGGACAGAATGTAGTCGAGCGTCAAAACGGAATCGAATGTTCGAAATGAAATAAACGTTGTTGTTTGTATCACATACAAAACTACCTTCAAGTTCAAAGTATTAAATGAGTTGCGGAGATGAGTTTACAATTTTATGATAACTTGTACTATGAATAAAAAGTAGGTAGGTAGTTACGTATTAGGTATAATGTGACTGAACGATTAGAAATTGTACTGATTTGAAAAGTAACGATTTTATACATGAATTAATTATTATTGTAAGCCGATATGATATTATTTTGCACTGAGTAAGATTTAGTAATTATAAAATATGATTAGGTGAATTGATCTTACAATGAATAATAATAAGAAATGGTCTAAGTTGAAGTTTTACGTATGTTCGATGAGAAATAAATTATTGTAAGCCGATGAAATATTGTTGTGCACCGATTTGGTAGGTTGTGATTGCACAATAATACGGAGGTAGTTCTTACAATAACTTGCGATTGAATAAAATCTCGAATGAATTTGAATAATTGCAAGCCGATGGAAACTAAGCACCGATAAGATAGTGATTGCTTAGCTAGATCTTGCAATAATTCCCGAGTGCTATTCAAAGGACCTGTTCGATAGTGATGATGACGAATAGATGTGACACGTATGGCAGTAGGTATGATGGAATAACTCAGAACGCAGTTGGAAACGATTAGATTTAGATTGATGTAGATAGGTACTATGAGCTAAGTTATTATCGTTTATGACCAGAAATACCACAAGTATCCGATAATTTCGGTTTAAAAGAAAACATCCCGGGTTTCGGCACCATAAAGAACTATGTGACGTCGCACGAAAGCTTCGCGGCCTATCACACTCTGGGACAATACGTATTCATCGATCCCATGCGAGGTTCTGAACTGAGGCGATAGCAAATATACATGCACTCACGTACCTGGGACTGCTCCAGACCTCCGATGACGTTTTCTCTTGTGTATGTTGTCTTTTGAATGTTCTGCACCGGTGCGTATATGATTTTTTGTTGAGAAACACTTTGTCGACCGTTTTGTCTACAACTCAAAATGATCTGTCGCTCCCATTGGACGAGTGCGTGGTGCATGACAGCTGCTGTCAGCTGCATTTCACTACCGCCTTAAGAGCTACAGTACCCGCATTAAAAATCGATGAATACGTATGTTTTTGAGTTGCGACGTTCCTACCGGGACGGTACATAACTATTTATTAATGTAGGTATATCAATCTAGTTTACATTGTTGTAGGTTATTGTAGAGATGTAAGGTCTAATATCTATTATGTTTGTGATCTTAGTAAGTACTTCGTTGTCTGTGTCACTAACTCTGTGATAAGTTATATAAAAATATAATAATAGTACCTAAATGAGTTATTAATGTTGTGGCATTCTATGTTTGTAAGCAATTACTGGTTACCGCAATGATAAATACAATTCATATGAATACCTGACTATAATACAATACATTAACGAACAATAAACCCCCTTACTTGACGAACGTATTTAAATAGAATGATTTAAATTTCTCTAAGCAGAAATTGAAATACTTAACTGGAAACAATGTTTGATAGTAAAGAACTGCGCAGACGAGAAGTCTTAGTAGACTTATTTAAAAATGGAGACCGTATTATATGGAAACGTAGACAACTAATAGATCAATACTAGACGCCCAGTAGATTACTGCATACATTTAATTCTCCATTTTCATCAAACATACCTAGGTACAGCAATTTAATATAGCCATACAACATAGGAAACTGTAACTTTAAATGACCTGTAACGTTGGTGTTATCAGTACACAATTAGGTATAATGTTCCCAAGACATAAGTCTCGTGCTTAATTTTGGGTCCAATAAATAATTAACATTTTATACTTTGATTTGTAATGTCAAATATCACATCTAGATGTACTAAGTTGATTGTATTCTTTTCTCTCTATACTATACCTTTTGTGAATTAAATATATCATTATTTATACTATTATAAAGAGTAAAGATTCGATTGTTTGTTTGTTTGTACTGAATAGGCTCCGAAACTACTGGACCGATTTCAAAATTTTGTTCACCTTTGGGAAGCTACACTATCCCCGGGTAACATAGGCTACTTTTTATCCCTGTATTACCACGGGAACGGGAACTACGCTGGTGAATCTGCGAGGCGTCTGCTAGTCTTAAATAAAATATTTATATTTGTATTAGGAATAATAAAATGCATAAAACAGTTTACATAGAATTGGGATGATAACAGACATAGAATTCTAACATATACATAAAGGTTAGTGTGATGATAATGAATCAAATATTGTCGCGCCTTTATTTATAATACAGCCGAAAATAGACAAAATGTTTACTAGAATAGCTAGAGCCAATCCATTAACAATCTAAACTCAATCCCATTATTACGATTCACGTTATTTTCTAGTAAAGTCTTCAGCTCCATCGTTGCTTGTGGACGTAACCCATTTCGTATTTAAGAACAATCACCGGAACATTTCAAACCGGTTGAGCCGAGAACCCTTTCATATCGAGTTTGATAGAGCGAGACTTTCTTACTTTATTTTTAAGTTCCGAGAATTCAACTACAAAGTACGTGTGTTGTATTGCATTTTAGTAATAAATCTGGTTTACTAGATCACGGCTAAAAGGAAGGAAGTATAATTATAGCTTTACATTAAAATTACAAGAAATAAATATTCTTAACTTTAAAATAAGGAAGCGATAACTCGAAAGTTCAAGTTGTGTAGTTTTAATTTGTTTAATGGCTTTATCGCAACTGATGCGATCGATGACCCTTACGATAACAGCAATACAGAGAAACCACTCTTTCTAAATCCATATTTAACTAATGAAAGTGGAGTCAACGCCCGCTTGTGGGACTGTGGATGCTATGTTTACGACAAGCCACGCAAGTTGATAAAGAACTCCTTATAAGTCGTCAAGCGGAACACCTTAAACTATTCATGATATACGAAATGAACGATGAATTTTGGCTAAAGTAATGCGGACAGGGAGGTTTCCAAACCAACTGTTATGATGAATACATCCGCTCCGAACAAGCTTAGCTGTTGGGATAATCTGTCCATAAACTTTATTAACTGCCAGTTACTAAAATCAACAGGTGGTGGTTTTTCAACAGAAAGTAAACAAACGTTCAATACTTAAATAGGCGGTACCGGCGTAAAATTATATACACAAAAGAAATGGTAGGTATTAATGAAGAACTAAACTCACCAACTCAAGAAACTTGATGATAGACAATCTGCTGATGGCCATGGCTGCAAGCGTCTACAATAGATATTTCGAAGGAAATTCAAGTTGTTTTGGAAGTGTGTTTACACCGAGGCACGAGCGAGCGTCGAGGGTTCGCTACTGAGACTGCGCACCGCATTTACAACTCGCCTTGAATGGCGCACGATGAGATCATTCAAAAGTGTGTCCATGAGATTTAACAATTCAGGATAATAAAAAACAACAAATAGTGACGACACCAATAGTCGAGGTTACTACAAAATAACTCGGAAATCATTCTGCGTTGATTTATAAATGACAGTTGTAGGTAAGTGTCATGGGAGTTTAATCGTAGCACTAGTTTTTTTTTTTAAATACCCAACTTATTCTCCATTTTTAAGCAATTCATGTATCCAGATCTACATTCGTAACTGTTTTAACACAAGTATAAATAAATATTTTCAATCCTATCGATACCAGTCACACAATAATACATAATTATGTACTATTTCTTTATTTAAATAAAAAAGAACGGAATTGTTAAATAATATTGAAACGGCTAAACCTTTTTTATTTTAGCTAAGAACACTCAAACAAGTCAATAATCAAACAAAAAATTTAAAAAGATCTGTTCAGTCGTTTGGTAGCTACGGTGCCATAAACAGACACACATACATTCACGCTAGACATATAATGTGTCTCAGAGGCATGAAAATATGCATCTATGTAAAACTTTGAACATATTTCTATCATAAGTATTACAAAAAATATATCTAATTGTATCACTTATCTGTTTCCCATAGGTCAAACTTTGCTTGGTGTAGGGCTCTAGATATTATTTAACTTCGAAACTAAAATCATCTGTACTAACATCATTCTTACATGGTGGATATTCATCATCATCATCATCATCATTTCAGCCGTAGGACGTCCACTGCTGGACATAGGCCTCCCCCATTGGCTTCCATAAAGACCGGTTGGAAGCGGCTCGCATCCAGCGCGTTCCTGCGGTCTTTACTAGGTCGTCTGTCCACCTTGTGGGATATTCCCCGTGTACAAAGCGTTTTGATTCCACGTTTTTTTATTCACGCAACGAAGTTGTGGAACTCTCTGCCGGAGTCTGTGTTCCCTGTTAGATACAATATAGGTGAAACCTATTTACTCTAAATTTAAAGATAAATTTAGAGTAAATAGGTTTCTTCTAGGTAAGCGTACTCATCTTAGACCGCACTACTGCTTAACGTCAGTCAGAGTGTGGTCAAACGCGAATTGAATTAAAAAAAAAACTAAATCGTTGGAGACCCTAATACCTTCCTATTTCAAGTTTACTCCTTTGCCACCAGCAATGACATCACTATTTGAAAGATCAATATGGCGCGACTGTGTAGCGACTTAAGGCTAAGTATTCTAACGCGTCAAATAGGGTTTAAATTTCTGCATGCGAAACTTCGATTTTTATGGTTTTTTCTCACATTTATGTAAAAAAGTAAAAAATAAACTCAATTAGTCAATGGGGGACGCCTATGTCCAAAGACTAACCCAATTAGGTATAAAAAAAGTCATAAAAAGGCTTATGTATTTCTAGACACACATTTTTTACAGTGGAATTTTTTGGTAGGTTTTAAAACACATTTTTATTTATTATATAATGATATAAATCATGTTTCCCCTTTTACTAGACCTGTGAATAAATGATAAATTTTAGTACAATTACATTTTTATACAAAAGTTAAATGTCAGTAGATAAAACTGTAAATCAAAACTGCTCTAAAATTCAGTGAACATGGCCTTAATAATAATTTTGCGAAGCGAATGTTTTCAACGAAATGATAAGATACAAGTATCACATTTACAAGAACATCAATACTATCTGAAACCTGTAATATTTATCGCAATTTCTTGAATAAAATGAACAATCATAAAAATACTTGTATTGACAAATCGATTTATTATCATGTTTATCAACTTTTTCAACTACATATTTATAAGTAAGAGTCGGTACACCTGTGCTTATTGTACTTATATACAACTTATTTTCTTATAAGAATCTAGGTATATTTTTATTTTTATGTAAAAAGTAATGAGACGAACGAGACGCTCTCACGAACGAGAAGCTATCGCTGTTCTGGTGCTCATTACTTTGAGACTTTAGATGGTTAGTCTCAACAGCCCAGTAATTTCACTAGCTGCAGTACTCTCCGAACCGGAACACAGTAATGTTTACACAGTACTACCTACTTAGCGGCAGAATAACCGATACTGCGGTGGTACCTACCTAGAGGGCCTCCTGCTAAGGATATGTACCACCAAGAAAATTTATCCCTGTATTCCCACGGGAACGGGAACTACGCGGATGAAACCGCGAGGCGTCCGCTAGTATATGATAAACAAAGCAGTGGTCAGCAGTGTCGAGCGGGTGACATAATCACCAACATTGATAAACAACTACATAACTATACGATTGGTGAGTAATCTTTATAAATAACTTACTACTATATATTTCGGGCATATTACTCAAGATATAAATGAAAACAACAATTACGAACCGCCCAACCTGATGCTTAGGTAGCGTATGATATCATAAAAGAATCTACAATGATCACAATTCACAACACAACATGATTGTGTCTAGCTAAAATGTTATATTTCTGATGACTAAATATATTTAATGGATGTTTTACTTAGTAGCAGACTCCTCGCGGTTTTACCGATGTAGATCCCGTTTCCGTGGGAATACAGAGATAAAAAGTAGTCTATGTCACCCGGGGATAGTGTAGTTTCTCAACGGTGAAAGAATTTTTTAAATCGGTCCAGTAGTTTCAGAGCCTATTCAATACGAACAAACAAACAATCAAATCTTTCCTCTTTATAGAATAGAAGAAGTACAAATTTAAATTTTTAGCAATCTCCAATCTATTTTTAACTACCTGTTACTCGCGACTTCGTCGGCGTGGAATTTAACAAAAAGTGTGTTCAGTTTACAATATTAAAAGTATCCTATATGTTAATCCTGGCCATAAACTATTTGTGTGCTAAATTTTATCCAAATCCGTTTAGTAGTTTTTGCGTAAAAGAGTAACATACATCCATCCTCACAAACTTTCACATGTATATTAGATAGATAGATATATATATATATATATATATATATAACTCTTTATTGTGGACACCATAAACAGAAAACAAAAGAACCTTATGAACTAGTGCCACAAGTGCCTTAGTGCCTTATCGCTAAAAGCGATCTCTTCCAGGCAACCAAGAAAAGAAAAACGCGAATAGTAGGAATATTGTAGGAATTTACATTTACATTTTTCTTTTTATAAGAAATGTGGTTTAGGTTTTTCATGTATTATCTTTTATGATTTTGTAACATAAATGTAGGTAGGTATGCATAGTTTTTTATGTCAATAAAATAATTTGAATTTGAATTATAGCATTGTAGCGTGTTTTCAATTCCATTTTATCATGCTTTGCCTGCCCTTCGTTCACAATACGTCTCTAACACTGCTTTCGGCATCTTCATTAAACCTCGGTCTAACTCCATCCCACGCCTCTGTTTGAACCATTAGCACATCTAAGTAATCAAACATTCCAAGGAACAATGTATCGAAATAGAATCATTACAAAGTACCAAGCTTTTGTTAATTAGACAACAAACATCTTTTTGTACGAAGCGAATGGTGAGCATACTAGAACTTTGTCCATGTAAGTTTTCATGGCATATACCCAGCAGTTCCTTCTGGAATAGTGTACAGTTTTTAATTGCGACACAGTTTTTAAAGTAGGTTACGTTTGTAACTTTATTTTGTGTTTTTGTAATAGTAAGGGCATATCACTTTAAAATAACGTCAGACACATGACTTGTGATGTTTTAGATTAATAAGTACGCTGTAAACTACTCGTAGTAGGTACCTATATATAGTATCTACATAGAAAAAAACAAAGTCGCTTCCCACCGTCTGTACGCTTCGATCTATTGAACTACGCGACGGATTTTAATACGGTTCAAGAGACAGCGTGAGTCGAGAAAAAGGTTTATATGCATAATACATGCATATACATACGCACCATATTAATATATATCGACGTTGAACCCGTGCGAAGTTGGGTTATGAATAATATTACCCGTACAAACATATATTATATATTGAAGGGCATTTCACACAGCGCTACATAGCACTAAATATACCAAAACTTGTACTATAAGTAGCAGATAACCAAAATAAGCATATAAGAATAAAATTATGCTCGTCACATAAATGTCATGTGTGAGAATCGACCTCCCCCCCTACACGTCATGAAGCAGAGCTATCTAATGCGCTAACGTGTCAGAGGTAGTCCATGTCGTTTTAATACAAGCGTCTGGGTGTTCTGTATGTATTATAAGTATGTATTTACAAAAAAAAAGTATTTATGTATTCTATCAGTTATTTGACTTCCATCACACAAGGTCTGCTTAGTTTGGGACCAGATGGCGCTGTGTATAGTCCTACGATATTTAAAAAAAATTAAATTATTTTTTTAAAGTAGTTATGCAAAGCATTACGCCATTTTAAAGTACCTAATATTATACTTACACCTCGCTACACTATTACTTTTTTATAGTTAACAAGCTGATTGTCACGCCTCAGCTCACCTGCTCTTAAGTGTGGTCGAAGATAGTAAAGCACACCTAGACTGGATTGCAACTAGCTCTTAAGATGCTGGAACAAAATATAAGGTGGTTGGCGTTAAATTTTCAACTTGTGGAGCCAGCGGAGTACTAGAAAGTATCTTACCACCATGCTTTCCTCACGATGTTTTCCTTCACCGACAGCGTAAGTTCACTGTTAGAATTTAAACCCACGCCCTTTGGCGTGTGACCGACTGCACTAACCACTGAGCTATCATCACTACAATCACTTCTGGCTACGGTAAAGTATTTATTTATTATTTTATAGCGAGTTACCAACATAGGCGGAACGGGAAATTTTTACTTATTTCAAAATAGATGAGGAAACTGTGAATATGTTTTGATCATTAAAGTAGGTAGGTATATAGTTGAACTGTTTATAAAATATTTTATGCTCATTACTATAATTATTGTCGATACATTAAATATGAAACGCAGATCTGAAAAAGGGTATGACATATTTTGCTGGGTCGGCTATACAGACTACAAGCTTAGGACGTACTGAGCCGAAAGGGGGTCATTACTCAACATTCTGAACAACTAAAAAAAAATTATTATTAGCACAACAGTAGATATCTCTGTAATCGCGAAAATAATCCGACTGCTCTATTCGAAAATGGTTCAAAAAATATTATTTATGGAACATTTTTTTTCACATAGCATACGAGTGACCTTTTAACAAATTTTTGCACAATATCACTTTCGGTAAAATAACCCCCAAGCTTATTATTCCAGGCCTATATTAGTTTAGGGCGCCTGCATAGTGAAATGTCACAAATGTGATCCAAATACAATTAATTAGATTTATATTGCTTTAACACTGACGATTTAGTTTTGTCAAAATATATCATTATTTTTCAGCATCTTTGGCGTTTATTCATTATTTTTTTTTATGTTTTTGTGACATATTCTCAATTATTTTTTTAAGTTTTGTTCCTGCATCGATTTTTTAAAACTTTTTTAATGACTAATGTAATTAGTGTATTTTAGCCATTTTAGTCAATAAATAAATAACTCAGTAATTTATGAATCGTATTTTTATCCCTACTATTATAAACACTAAAAAAAAAACACAAGTTCATGCCAAAACCTCTAACAGTACAACGCCATCTGTACAACACACATTAAACCTTCATTCCTTCATGCCTCACGAGGCTGATACAGGCCTCGCAAGATTCAGTGCACAAGCTAGTTCTGCATAAACTTGTTAGATGTCGCTTCTTAATTTCAACTTAATGATACACTTTTGTATAATTTTTTACTAGACCTTTACTTTAAACCGCAGATCTACGTCACAATGGTCACGGTTTTGTAACGAATTGTATCAAACCAGCTAATAAATAAAACAAGCGAAACGAACCCAAAAATATTTTTAGCAAAAAAACTTATTTCTTTGGACTCCACATTTAATTGCTTAGTTATGTAGCGCAAGCTCTGAGTGACTTGGTGCGCAGGCTGCTACCATCTCTATGTGCAGAACAGAACGCGATGGTGGCGTCGACGAGCATCAGCGAAGCGACTGCCAGGGCACACACCGTGGATGCCTGCAATGAAAACATAGGTAGGTACAATCTACCCAGTTAAAAAAGTTACAGATTGGAATTTTATTCGCTCTGTTTGAGCCCACTAAAAAGAAATGAGTTTTTTTTTTATTATAAGGCTTGCGTTTTGTTCCGGATACGATCCCTCAGAGAAACACCGAGCATAGCCCTTTCCGTATCTCGTTGAGCGACTTTAAATCTATGAACCGTTTCAGCTGTGAGTGTCCATACGTTTCAGCGCCGTAAGTCATGACGGGTAGAACGCACCGGTTGAAAATGTTTCTTCTGAGACTGCGGGATTTGACGAAAAGACTCGACATAGTTTTCCGAAAGCTGCCCAGGCCGATTGTATTCTGCCCCAGGTAGATATACTTTTTAAACAATCTCAAGAGCGAAACCATTAAAGGTAACCCGTCCCGGAACAACGTGCTCATTGTATACGACCTTGGTTTTATCCAAGTTTATCTGGAGACCGAAATTTAAATAAATAAATGTCAAAAAAATATTATACCCTACAAACTAGTCGAACAACCCGCCCCTGACCGTTCCCAGTGCAAAGGTGCCCATTTCTACGTTGAACGGCAATGCTCAATGCTCGGCAATGAGCTTCGATCACGAAAATTTTCTAATTCGTATCGTAAAGGTATAGAGTCCTCGAAAGCATACAAAGCTGTACAAATCTCATACAATTTTTTATCGATGTCGATACGAATACTTTTTCGGAAGTCGTTCGTGATCGAGGCTCTGCACCAGAAACGAATCGAAACGAGAGTCACCTGTTCTATCTCTAAGAATATGTAACATTAGGTGTTTAGTACACCACCTGTGCGTGAGTTTTGCGCAAGCAAGCGGGTATGTCACGCCAGGCATGCAGTGTGAGGCCGCCACATGCAGCAAACAGCGCCGCTCCGCTTGCCGACCACCATGCGTCGATGTACGCGTCGGCCGATGCAGACACCGCTTCAGCTGGAACAAAGAAACTCTTTACTCTAATCTTTAAACAAAGATTTGACAGCCCCGTTGACTCATCTGCCATCAGAGCTGTAGGGCGTGGGTTCGATTCCCACTCAGGGCAAACATTTTGTGAATGTTTGTTCTGTTTGTTTCTATTTCAAACAAATGTTTGTTCTGTGTCTGGGTGTTCTGAAAAAAAGTATGTATGTATTCTATCAGTTACCTGATTCCATCACACTAGCTATGCTTAGTTTGGGGCCAGATGGCGCTGTGTGTATAGTCCTACAATATTTATTTATTTATTTATTTATTTATTAACGATAAAATGCACAAAATAGATCGCTGTTTGTTATTACCAAGTTTCTGATTCGTTATATGAAAGGAACTAGCGGCGACGAAGTGTGCACGTCATGTTTAATAAGATGTCGTTGCTTATCTTACCTACTTAGGTGCTGGCCTCTAGCGTGTACTGAAAATTGTTTATTTTGCCTGGAACACCCCCCTGTGTTCCAGGATGCAAACTCAAATAATTGAGGTAAGCTCTGCTTAAGAGCAATGGGAAAAGTAAGGAAGGAAACGCAGCGGTAATGCTTCTGGTGTGCTAGTGTCAGTTGTCTTGCGGCGGTTGTAACCTTACCATAAGGTCAGCTTTTGCCTATTGCCCATCTATCGTATTAAAAATAAAGTTAACCATACACAAAAATCTCGATTACAGAAAGCTAATAAATAATAAAATTATATTTACTAATATATAAATAAATATATTTTACTAACAGCCATTTTAAAGTCCATAAGATATGAAATACTAGCTAACGTCACGTGACTTTAAGGACATATAAATTAGATCAATCGTTAAATTCGTTAACATAGTCGCATTTAAACTCTAATTTTTGTATTTAGATCTAACAACAAAACAATGTCGAAAATCAAAAAAGTTTTAAAAAGCTGTATATTTTATTAAATACAGTTTAGAATTCAGCATCACCTTTACACACTGGCTTCATCGTCGTATTCTTCGGAATCTAAGTAAGCCAAACTGAGATCGAAGAAGAAGACGATCGCGACTGTAACTGACACAGAGCCTAAGATCAAGGCTGCGGTGTGGTCGCCGGTTCTCGGATAGGGGACGCCTTTCATCCTTGCCGACAATATCATCCCTCCGTTCACAGAGAACAGAACGATTCCGAGCAACCCGAAATACATGTCTTGTACGAGATCCAATGGCGCGAACAACATCTCCCCTGAAGAAAATAACGAGTGTCAATCACTTGGATCGTCGTCACCTTGAGCCTGCTTTCTACTACTATGTACATTGTACTGCAGCTAGCGAAATTACATGGCTGTTGAGGCTAACAATCTAATGTTTGTCATAATGTTTTCTCCGGAAGGCATTTTATAAGCTTAATGGCTTTATGAAAACTAATTTGAATGAGCAATCTTTTACATGTGACGTTGACTAATGCAATTCATAATGTACTTATACCTCTCTAAATTTATTATTTAATTAATTAATTGAAAACCCAGCAAAAATAGTAACAGAAATGGTCATCGAAGAGCAAAAAAACCACACAGTCTCATAAAAAAAGCAGCTGTGATGCAACGAACAGTTATTGTGGAAACAAATTTACTAGACTAAACTATATTAAGCAATATTTTAATAATAATTCAGAAATATAAAAGTGCCACTCATTATACTTATGGTTTTAAAATGGTACTTTTTATATCACATTTTAAAGGTAACATTTTCTGAGAAGCTTTAGAACCAAACCTAAGTTATTTATCTGAAGCCTAATGCTAAGGATAGGACTGTATCAGCATTAGGGGCATAGCAGTCTTATGAATGTTTCCGTCAGTTTCCTTTCCTTATTTATTAATCAAAGGTAAGAAGGATAAATGCGGCTATATTAGTAGTTTACTCCAACATAATGCCAGGGGTTACTCAGCAGAATGACTCTAAGATTAGACAGAGTACCTACGTACAGAAATAAACTACCTTTCGTAGATAAAATAGGTACAATTTTTGTACATAATTAAACCATGGACATAGTTAAAGCTTTTTATCTTCATAGTAGGTGCGGTATAGGTGGGTACTGTTGTACCTTAAATTCTACTAGCGGTTCCCATAAGATTGGAGGCCCTTATTCTCTAATTCACATAAGATTCTTTATCGAAAACACTCGATATCGAGAACAATCGATAACGACATTTCCGTAGATAAAAATCATTTTACTTGAATTTAACCCGAATTGCACCGCGTTACACAAACACAGCTGTGTTATATGATCATATAGAATAAGGCCCCAGCGGGTGGAACAAGCTGAGCTTGGCGTGTCCTGTAGTTACTACAGTTGTTTTGTATGGATACGGAATCCTTGTTGCCTAATCTTTGTAATCACTTCAATTTTGCCATTTATGTCGAACATTTTGGTTACAGTCAAAGTCCAGTCCTGGTTATATCCAGTCCGTGCCGGTCAAGTCCAGTCATGCCTCAGTAAAGTAGTGTACTTTGACGGGTACAAAAAGTCATGTTATACCAAAAAGTCACTTCCCACACTCGCGCTTGTAATTTAAATTTAAAACTCTTTATGATTAAAACACCAATATTTTTATTCATAAAAAACCGAAAAAAAAAATAAAGTTTCAAAATATAAAATTGGGAGACACGACACTTTCAACTCTCTTTTAGATGTTTGGCGACATATGGCCAGCGAGTACCCTAAGCTACCACCATGCTATGACACGGTTTACTGACGATTTTTTCACTGGCAGCTCGTTATTAGCATATGAACCTACACACTAAGAAAAGCCTGAAATATGTGAACCAAATAACTGATAGAATACTTATAAACTTCTTTTTTGTAAATGCAAACCTACTACTAATATACACAGAACACCTAGACACCGTACAAATATGTATCGTCGTATAAATGTTTGTCTTGTTGGGAATCGAACCCGCTACTTACAACTCTTGGACCAGATATTCTACCAAATGAGCTACCAGGCAGTTGTCGAGATAGCAAGTCATATAGAGTCTTTAGAAAAAGTGTAATACGAGTAATACTGACAGTGAAGTGTGCTTGAGTTTACCCATCAACATAAACTATTTTTAGTACAATCCGGCCCTGAAATCGCGACAAAAAATTGATTGACAGTCATTGATTTTCAATAAAATGTATAGAATAGCTGATTTTTCTCGCCATTCCTTTCATTCGTTCGGTGTTACAGTGAGAGTTGCTTACTGCAGTATAACTACACTGAAATGAAACAACGTACTTAATTTTCAATGTAACGTTTGGACTCACCAATAATCTCTCCGGATAAAACGATGATGTAGCCAACATATGTGCCGGAACATAGCATTAGTGTCGGTAGGTCTGTGAGATCGTAACAGTAGTGGTGGAGAACTAGACATGCTACAACTAATGTCTGAAATGAAGGAATATAATATAAAGTATCAAAAAGAAAGAAAAAAAACAATCGCCTCATCACTTAACATCAGGCAAGATCTAATGCAAGCTTATTCATGAAATAGCTATTACATTTATAAATCACTCGCGGACGCCTCGCGGTTTCACCCGCGTGGTCCCCGTTCCCATGGGAATACAAAGATAAAAAGTAGTTTATATCACCCGGAGGTAGTGTAGCTTCGCAACGGTGAAAGAATTTTAGGAATCGGTCCAGTAGTTTCGGAGCCTATTCAATACAAACAAACAAACAAACAATCAAATGATTCCTCTTTATAATAGTATAGATAGATAGATAGATAGATTACATTTCCACGCACATATAAAATCAATCATTTTAGACAAGTATACTCGACATACAATATTAATGTTCTATTGTTTCGTAAATTTTGAACTTTCTAGAATGGAATGATGTGCAAACATTTCTGTGTTTCGGATTTGAAAGGTCCTGGTGCTACGGATATTACATGGTTAATAAGATTCATTATCAAATGTCTTCTAAGTAAAAAGCGGAAACGAGAAGCACAGTTTGTTATACTCAATGTTTTAAGTAACTTGGCTGCAATGCTCATGGATAGACTTTATCCTTAATTATCACAAAAACATCTTATATATCTCATCATTATTATTATAATCAGCCCATTTTAGACATAGGCCTCTCCTAATGCATGCCACGTAGCTCAATCTTCAGCTGTTTGTTTCCAGTCACCAGCCTTACGTATGTAATGTACCTATATAATCACTCAACAGTCCTAGGATCTCCTATACTACTCTTATTTGTCTTATTGACTCTATTATCTTACTTGTCAAGCCTACAAGGTTTGTTCTGGCTAAGTGGGCAACCCTAACGTCAGAGTTAATGTCCCCGAAGGTCTCCGAGTCTATTATACGCTTTAATATGTACTAGTAATGAAACGAATAAGACGTTCTCCTGATGGTAAGATATAACGCCTGCCCCTGGCCATACACAGAACTTTGAGTAGTAAAACAAAGCCCAAGGCGTCGTCGCTTTCGCGCTCATCACTTTAAGACTTAAGAAAAAAAACACAATTAAATCCGCTACTTCACTAACTTATTCACAATTTATAATTTGCTTACAGGTGCTTAAAGGCAAGCAAAGGTAATCAAAGGTAAAAAAACGAAATATTTCCTACGATAAATATTAGATAAAGCCTTTTTGTTACTTACGAACTCAAGTAATTTAACCATACATGTCGGTATTAGCATTTTGATATATAAAATATAAGAATTAGTATAAAAAAGCCGAAATTAAATTACAATAAATACATGACAGATTCACACTTGACAAGAGGCGACTGCGTTGATTAATTGGGTACGTCAATTTTTTCGATAGATACGAATATAAAGTATTGATAGGCAACAAAATATACAAAAGAGTTTTAATTACGTAGCAAAGACACTTTGATTGGACGACACGAGAAATCTGCGAGGGGTATACAATTGTAAATTTTGACATCTGTATCTGTTCATTACTCAGACGAATAATCATGAAGGGTCCAAGGTTCTTTAGTTGCTAACTATTTATTTATTTGATGTGTAATTAATCTAATTTTCCAATTGTTTTTCAACGGAGTTTCTGAATGGTGGGTACTTTCTAGTTCTCGGCTGGCTATCGACCACCATCCACCATCAAGTTGAAAATCTGGCGCCAAGCATCTAACGGTGTGCTCCGGCAGCCTCACTTAAGAGCCAGTTCCATTCCAGAGTAGGCATGCTTCACGATCTTCGACCACATCATCACTTAACATCAGGTCAGCTGTGGTCAAACACCTAGACTGTTAAACATAAAAAAAATTTGGAAGCAACATGAAAAGTCATGTTTCACCTCATTATATCACTTTCCCAGACACGCATTTTATGAATAAATAATAATAATAATAATAAATTACATGACGCACATATACCATCTCCGCCCGCTCCGTCAACTCCGAGCGCTTCGTCGGGGGATGAAGAGTTTGCTACACCCCTGGCAACAAGCGCCTCGTCGAGCAGCAGCGACGTGAGCGGGCCGCGGACACCGGCGCCACCACCACCTGCGCGTCGAGGACGGCCGCCGCTGCCGGCACGCTTGGGGCCTGCAGGGCAATCTGCTTCGCGTTCGGCTCTCGCTGCCGGTGGTGTAGTGCGACGCATGCGATGGTCACAGACAAATAATGAGAATTGCATGCGCGCCTATTATGGGGCTACAGAGGGGGGAATTAACCTTTCAGCGTACCGTGCCAGGATGCTGCCTTTGTTTCAGGCCCTTGAACCGACCGTCGCCGTGTCTACCCAACGACTATCGGATCAAGTGCGGGCTATCCAGCGACTTCAGCTGTTGGATCAGTCCGTGCTTGATCGGCTCCGCCTGGAGGCACTTCCTGCTCGCCCAACGCCTGTTTCGACACGGGATTCGCCTGTCGCGTCGTCAGCTCCGACACTGGTGTCAGTGCCGACGTCGATGGTGACACTAGCGACACCTACTGATCCCGTAGTTGATGCAGGCGAATGCACGAGCATGGGTGTATGTAGCCAGGTGAGTGAGCATTTGAGGAGGACTTTGGAAGACGCGATTTGTCAATATAGATTCGCACCCGATTCTAGGCCGCGACTACCACGTTTGCCCACCCATAGACGAAATTTAGCGTTGATGGGAGCCTTGAACGCTTTGCTAGCCCCGTATTTACGGGCTAGCGAAGATTTGACTGATACCCACTCGATATTATACTGCGGTGCCATCGCGGCGTGTCGCGTTGCACGTGTTAAGTTTCCGGACACTAACCGTGCACCGCGACCCGCCGGGAATGTGCCCGCATGGCAATTGCGGATCGAGCGGCGTATCAGTACGTTCAGGACTCTCATTGCAAAGCTGATCTGTTTCAGCCGGGGGAATAATCGCCCCCGAGTCATGCGTTTTGTGACACAGGCTTTTGCTGGAACGGGTATTAGACCCCAGCACTATCTAGCCAGTGTCACGGAACGCATTGACTATCTGAAGCAGAAAGTCTATGCGTGGGCAAACCGTATTCGCCGCTATAGAGAGCGTGCGGATAGATATTGGCAAAATCGCGTCTTTCAAAGTGACCAAAGGAAGGTGTATCGAGATTGGGAAGAAACCGGCCAACGTGTGAGTGACAGGCAGCTACCGGATACTAGCGTCATGACTGAATTCTGGCGTGGTATCTGGTCGCTGCCTGTCGAGCACACCGAGGGTGATTGGATGCGTGTTGTCGAGCGGGAATGTGAGTCTATCGAATCCATGGGGTCTGTTTTAATAGACCCCGTAGACGTTAGTTGTGCGATTCGTACGGCACAGAACTGGAAAAGTCCTGGGCCGGACGGATTGCACAACTTTTGGATTAAGTGGATTCGTTGCTCACATGACCGCTTAGCGACACAATTCCAAGAAGCCCTCGAGCTTGGTTCCCTTCCCTGTTTTATGACCACTGGTGTCACCTTCCTGCTCCATAAGACCGGTAGTACCACAGAAGCAAAAAATTATAGACCCATCACGTGCTTGCCTACCATCTACAAGCTCCTTACGTCCATTTTGAGAACAAAAATTAACGCGCATGTTGTCGCAAATAACGTTTTGGCTCCTGCTCAAAATGGATGTAGGGTAGGGTCCCGTGGTACTAAGGAGCTTCTCCTCATCGACATGACCATTAGCCAGCAAGTTCGGCGGAACAAGGGAGCCCTTTCCACTGCCTGGATTGACTATAAGAAGGCCTATGACTCAGTGCCTCATTCATGGCTAGAGAGAGTTTTAGAGTTATATAAAATTGATACAACTCTAAAATCTTTCTTAGGCGCATGTATGAGGCAATGGACCACAGTCCTTCGTCAACCAGGTAGTGGAGATGGCTCTTCTGAGCCGCAGGACTTGATTAGGATCGAGCGAGGCATTTTCCAGGGTGACAGTCTGAGTCCATTGTGGTTTTGTCTAGCACTGAATCCTCTCAGCACTTTGCTGAAGGAATCAGGGCTAGGCCATCGACTTCGGAGAGGTGGTGAAGTCATTTCTCATCTGCTGTATATGGATGACCTCAAGCTATTTGCACCAAAACGTCCAGATTTGATGGAATTGTTAAAAACTACACAGGTTTTTAGCAATGCCATCAAGATGGAGTTTGGGGTAGACAAGTGTGCGGTCATGCACGTACAGCGAGGGGAAGTTGTAAATTGTCCAGATTTACAGCTTTCCGAGACAATGACTTTCAGATCTCTCTCCGAGGCCGAGACTTACAAGTACCTCGGTATGTCAGAGTCGTTGGGTATAGCGGTAGTGGACATCAAGCGATCGGTGAAGGAACGCTTCTTTTGTCGCCTGACAAAAGTACTTAATAGTCTTTTGTCGGGTGGCAATAAGGTGCGTGCCTTCAACGGTTGGGTGATGCCTCTACTGATATACTCCTTTGGCATACTGAGGTGGACTCAGACTGAGCTGGACGCCCTGGATAGAAGAGTCCGTCAACAGCTCACAACTCATCGCATGCTACACCCACGCTCGTCTGTTATGAGACTGTACATTCCACGAAAATTGGGGGGTCGTGGCTTCTTAAGCGCCAAGAACCTCCATAATCGTGAAGTGTGCAGTCTCAGGGATTATTTCCGCGACAACGAGTGCGGGATGCATCGAGATGTTGTGGCAGTTGACAAGGGCCTCACGCCGCTCTCCTTAGCGAACGAGAACTGGCGCAAACCATCGGTGCTAAGCACCGAAGACCGCAAGGAAGTATGGAAGAGCAAGCAGCTGCACGGGCGGTTCTATCGGGTCCTAACGGGCCCCGATGTGGACATGCTCGCGTCGGTGAACTGGCTACGTTTCGGAGACCTCTTTGGGGAAACTGAGGGTTTTGCCTGTGCGATTGCGGACGAAGTTATCAAGACGAACAATTATCGGAAATATATCATGAAGGACGGTACGGTCGACATCTGTCGGGCATGCCACCGTCCCGGAGAATCGCTCCGACATATTATTTCCGGTTGTTCGCATCTTGCTAACGGTGAGTATTTGCACAGGCACAACCAAGTAGCCAGGATCATCCATCAGCAGCTTGCTCTTCAATACGGCCTTGTCGAGTCTGAGGTGCCGTACTATAAGTACGCACCAGCGCCAGTTCTCGAAAATGGTCGTGCTTTGCTCTATTGGGACCGGTCTATCATCACGGACAGGACTATTGTCGCCAATAAGCCTGATATCGTGGTGGTCGACCGAGCTCAACGCCGGGCAGTGCTCGTCGACATCACCATCCCACATGACGAGAATCTCGTGAAGGCCGAGAAGGACAAGCTCAGCAAGTACCTTGACTTGGCTCACGAGATAACCGCCATGTGGGATGTTGATTCGACGATCATTGTCCCGATAGTTGTCTCGGTAAACGGTCTTATAGCGAAGAGTCTCGACCAACATCTCAAGAGACTCTCGCTAGACGGTTGGGTCAAGGGTCAGCTTCAAAAGGCAGTGATCCTTGACACGGCGCGCATTGTGAGGAGGTTCCTCACTCTGCAGCCCTAACCACCGGCAGCTTGAGCCCTGCCCCGCTGCCGGCGGCACCCTAGTTTTTAAGTTTTTTTATATTATTTATGTTGTTTTTTATATATATCTAATGTAAAAAAATTTAAAAATTAAGAAAAGAAATAAATAACTGGATAATAATAATAAAATCATTTATTTCGGATTTCGGTCCATAATTATTTACAATATCTCATTAAAACAAATTAAATTAAATTAAACATATAAATATACAAGCATGTCAGTGATAAAAAAAATAATAATAATAATAATAGTAAATCAATGTCAAATACAATACAAATTAAAATAATAAGAACAAAAAAAAAAAAAAACATTTTAACGCAGTCTATATTTTGGTTTGGATCCAGAGTGATCAACATGCAGCCTGTTCCAGTGCTGCATTATTGGGCACTCCAGATCCATCCTCGAGGCGAACAGCTGGAGGTAGCCGTTGGAACCGCCCCTCACGCGGCGCATCAGGGACGCAACTCGTTTGCGCACTATCGCTGCGAATCCGTCAACATGAAATAAATCAATATAAAACATCGTTAGGTATGTTTATACATAAACACTCGACAAAACACACGTTTTGGAAAATACTTAAGTTATAATACGGCGACACGACCTTTCCGCGTTCTTGCAAATACATAGCCTACATACACAAACACAATACAAATATTTTAACCATAATACCAAAGTAACAAGTCTAATTCCGTAATGTAATTTCAAACATTACATTAAATATGTCATAAACACTGATTACATGATACCTACGCTTGAGTAAATGTGTAAGTGGTATAATGAGGTAGCTATTTATATATAAGTGGGCATTCCATCATGTTTCTTGTATTGTGTATTAATTTTAAAACGTATCTACCTTTCTAATATTTATTCGTTTCTTTGTCATATGTAAGATACATAGATAAACTCTTAACTATGTTCACCAGAAGGTATGCGTAATTTGGAGTGCGAGTAAAAAGTATAGCGTATGTTTATCTATAAATTTTATTTTTTACTTATTTAATACTTTAGAAACTGACGTAGTTTTGCCCCTTTTTTGTTTTACTTAATTATGTTTTTTTTTTTTTTAATGTTTGACAGGCTAGGTTTTGACCACAGCTCACCTGATGTCAAGTGAAGGTGTGGCCGAAGATGGTAAAGCACACCTAGCCTGGAATGCAACTGGCTCTCAAGTGAGGCTGCCGGAACACACCGTTAGATGCTTGGCGGCAGATTTTCAACTTGAGGGTGGTAGCTAGCCAGCCGAGTACTAAAGTACCCTACCACCATGCTTTGGTTTCCTCACGATGTTTTCCTTCACCGGCAGCTCAAGCTCATTGTTGGGGTTTGAACCCACGCCCTTCGGCATGCGAACCTACCGCGCTAACCACTGAGCTATCATCGCTACATATGTGGGATTAGCCGCGCCCCGCGGTGTTACCCGCTGTATGTTTTCGGGATAAAAAGTAGCCTGCGTGTTAATCCAGGGTCTCAGCTGCCTCCATAACAAATTCCATCCAAATCCGTTCCGTAGTTTTTGCGTGAAAGACTAGCAAATATCCATCCATCGGAACTTTCACATTTATAATATTTATATTTATATATTAATGGGATTACTCAGATTTAATTATACAAGAACAACGCGCGCGCGGTATCGTCTTGTTTTGAGTTTCGTCTCCATAAAGAATGCTATCGGATAAGGCCGAAACTATAGTTAGAGTTAATTAAAAATCAGTAACCCCACATAGGTAAAAAAAAAAAATTATTAGAACATTTAGAAGTTAGTGCCGCCCTTTCGAATTCGGGTTATCATTCAAACTCGTACTACGTATATTAACAGTGAGGCAATATAAACGCCCTTATTAAATCGACATCTAGACACCATCACGGATGGGAACCAAATATAGTAAGTTTGTATTATTCTGAACAAAGAACCATCCTGCTCCGTGACTGTTGAAAGTTCAAGGAGTCTCGCGGAGAATATTGCTTTTATTTCCTCTTCATTTAGCGCAGTATTGCCCAATGCACTGGTAATATAATACCAGGTCGAAGTAAACTAAAATATATCGACACTGCCCGTAGCAAAATGTTTATATTCACGTACTTATTATTAGTATAAGTTAATATTAAAATATCTTCACAGTTCAGTCAAAATGATGCTGCACTGAAATCGGATTTCTAACTAGCTATGGCCGCGGTTCCGTCCGCGTGGAAGTCCTGTAAGGGCGTAATTTTATGTTTCAGCAAAATCGGCCTAAGCGGTTTTCTAGTGCGTTTTATTTCAATTAACTTTTTTGTTTGTGAACCGATTGGAATGAAAAATACATCAGTGAAAACTGCAATCAAATTCGGTTAAGCCGTTTTTGACACTAGCGTTCATAAACGCACAGACAAACCGACAAAGAGACATAAATCTACAAACTATTTTTTTGGTGTCGGTAATATGGGTGTAACTAGAAATTGGGCTGAAATGATAAAATAGTGTTACGATTTTTAAATAACCCGCTAAAATCTTTTTTGTGTCAGTTAGGATAGACAATATTTTACAAATTCTACACTATTTTGTAGTCTTGACTTACCTTATTTCACTTTTTTTTTTCAGTCTGCTTATTGTCAAGTGCCAAACTCTAATTTTACCTACAAAACGATATGTAGAACTTCAATGTGCATTTAAACGCTACGCTTAGTTATTACAATAAATACCTTATTATTTTACTACCTAAACAAAAAAGCAATTTAGGATATCAGTGCTCTCAAATATCAAATCCATTCTATTTCCAAACAGACTTGAAATACCAAGTAAATTGTTTTCTAACAAATTCTGTAAGTACTAAAATATAACCTTTGTAAATTATTCCAAGCCACAAAAATGTCAATATCTATTTAAATAAAAGTAGAACATGGAAAAAAGAGTATGTATATAATTATATATATACATCCGTACGTGCGTTAATTATTATTTTTTTACCATAAAATTAACTCTCAGACATTAGCGACACCTGGATACTTTTATTTTTATACGTAACCCCTCTAACCATGAAATGAAAAATTACATTTTTAATTTTCATTTTGGCGGTAAGAACAAATTTCCATCAAAAACCGCCAGGAGACCTCGATAAAATTTACATAGAAAAGACATTATAATTTTGCGGACGCTTCATTACCTCCAAAGCTATTTTAATAAAAGTAAGTTACTTACATATGTGAACTTATGATATGTAGGTACATAAGGACATGTAAACGTGAGAAGCGAAATTATAATCAAAGGTACGTTTTATGTTACCTTTACATACAAACACCATAGTTTATATAGTTGTTGGTGTGGTAATTGATATAAAATTGCAGTGCACCTTTGCGCTATAATGTATCAGTTATACAACTACTACCAGTAGGTATTGCCATATTCCATATCAAGCCTAACGATTGATTAGAATCTAGCTAAAAATGTAAATTTAAAATCACAAAGCATCCGATTTTTTTTGTAATTACATTGTTCTAATTCAATAAATGCATCCATAAGCTTTTTAGAGATTACCTATTTTTTCGTTTATTTCTCTAATTTTGGCCACTGGACAGATTTCAAGAAAAGGATCCTTCGTATCCTACTAATATGATTAATGTGAAAGTTTGGACGGATGGATGGATGAAAGTTTGTTACTCTTTCACGCAAAAACTACAAAATGGATTCGGATGAAATTTGGTATGGAGGTAGCTGAGACCCTGGGTTAACACATAGGCTACTTTGTATCTCGAAAACATGTAGCAGGTAACACCGCGGGGTGCAGCTATAAATGTGAAAGTTTGTGACGATGAATGGATGGATGTTACTCTTTCACGCAATAGCTACTGAACAGATTTGGACGAAATTTAGCGCATTAATTGTGTATGGCCAGGATTAACAAGTAAGATACTTTTAATACTGCAAACTAAACAAACTTTTAGTTAAATTCCACGTGGACGAAGTCGCGGGTAACAGCTTGTGATTGCACGCCGACAATCGATTATATTTGATATTATAACATAAGAAGATTTTTAAATTATAAGAATCCTATTTTGGCCTTTCCATTGGAAATAATAGAAAAACTTATGTTTGGCATAAGTAGCTATAGATTGAGACAAAATATAATCCACAAAGTTTTAACTTGTTCAGTACGTGAGGGACAATAATATTCGCTTTATCCTATTTTCAAGATTGCTTTTTTGGAGTTAAACAACATTGACAAGGGTTGCTTTTTGTTATTTAAGGTACTCAATAAATTTTGATATAAATCGTCAGACCTACTAACCTTACTAAAAATCACTCAACACGCTTAAATAAGTATTCACCTATCAATTATGTTGTTTTTTAAAATATTGTTAATTATTATGAATATGAATAATTATTTTTCGAAAATAATTCGTACGAATCACAATGTCCACACACACGTTTCGTATAATCAACTGCACAAGAGAATCAATAGTTAGTGCCTTATTAAAATAAGTACTACTTAGTAGACACTGTCTTTCACTGTGTATAATCTGCCCCTATAAAATGTGTATTTCTTAATTCAGCTCGTGCCTATAGCTAAGTCGAAACATAACTCGAAATATTTATGATTCATCCATTGAACACTGATACAACTTCATTTATCATGTTCGCTCCCCTATTCGGAATTCTATCATCACGGCTTTAGATTAAATAAATGATTTGTGAGAACAGTGCAATCGATTGTGATATTGGTGTTCGTGAAATATAGTTTGCATCCAACAGCCAAGAGCGTCGACGCGAGATGTTCATATTTTTCAATACAACCCCTAATAATAAGCGCCACACGGTTTCATTATCACACGCTATCTTACAGAAACTGTTTATTAACTAGTAATCAAAAACAACCCGGAATAAAATAAATGAAAATTTGAAAACATTAAATAAATAAATATCACAGGACATTACACACAGCGCCATCTGACCCCAAACTAAGCAGAGCTTGTGCTATGGAAGACAGATAACTGATAGAATACTTAAATACTTTCTTTTTTTTTGTAAATACATACTTATAATACATACAGTACACCCAGACACAGAACAACATTAAGATTACAATTAAGTAATCTTAATGGTTATAAATGTATGTATTCTCAAAGAAAAAGAAACGCTGAACAGAAAGCCCGCTGACTTTAAAACATATTATGTTAACAATTATGTGTAAATATAAATAAATATCGTAGGACTATACACACAGCGCCATCTGGCCCCAAACTAAGCAGCGCTTGTGTGATAGAATACATAAATACTTTTTTTTTGTAAATACATACTTATAATACATACAGAACACCCAGACACAGAACAAACATTTGTTTATATACCAAAGTGTTTGTCCTGAGTGGGAGTGTAACTAAAGTTACACTCCCACTCAGGACAAATGCAAAAATAACAGTCAATTGATCCCAAAAACCTAAGATTAAAACTCTAAATGTTCACTTCTAACTACAATTATACGGGTGCTGCTTGCGTGTCGCTGGTCTGCTCGCGGTATACACACAATCTAGTACCTACTTTAACCTTAGATTAAGATTACTAACGTAAATTACAATTATATTTTTTGAACCGAAATAGTCTACTTACTATAAAGTACTTCCATAACTTGTAAGGCTAGATAACGTCGCGGTTATTAAGGTTACATAATCAAACTAACTGAAAGTATCTAACTCAAATACTTAATAGTAAGTACATAATTTAGCTCCGTATGTAGTATGAAGTCACTTACTATCTTAAGCAAAAAGGTTCTCCAGCAACAATCCTAGTATTTATATTTAGCGGATTTTGCCTTTCTAAATAAATGTGCATTTCAGTGTAGCGACAAGACATAAGAACACACCTAGTCCTTGCATCAGAAGCACCATTAAATATTTAATTTAAAAATAATAACGGTCAAACGCATGTCGAACTCACGAACCGAGGGTACCGTATCAGGACATAACTTTTAATATAGTTTATTGAAATAATGTTGTCCTAGTCTAATAGATCGCAATAAAAAAGATAGCTAAATTTTTAGTAAGTTTCTATTTGACACCTACAGCTTCCAAAATTGGCCTTAATAAATGTACCTTTTATATTTTTTATTATTACCATATTTATGTAGGATACTTACAAAAAATAATGGGGTTGTTCTTTTAGTTGCGACTTTTATAAGAATGTAAGTTTTTATTTTTTGTTTAATTTAGATCATTAAAATCTCACTCTTCGCAAATACTCGTTTACTTATAAATATACGAATATTTATTATATTTAGCAGTATACAGTTTTAACGATGGTTGATCTAAACTTTAATAAGCTCGTTTCTTGGGTTCCCGTAATTTTTGTTTTTTATTTCTTATAATTTGTTTAGAAATCGTCATAATAATGCATAGTTCCTTTTTTTTATTAATGAGACGTACGAGGCGCTTTTCTGACGGCATGGTCAGGCGACCATGATCTTTGCAGCGTTATACAGAACTTTGAGTAGCAAAACAAAGTCTAGGGCATCGCTGCTTTGACGCTCATTACTTTGATACTTCCGATATAATTAATCTCAACAGCCCTGTTATTTCGCTAGCTACTGTCAGTACCCCTGAAACTGAAATACAGTAATATTACACACTACTGCTTGGCGGCAGAATATCTGGCACTGCGATTGTACGTATGTATTGTAAGGTCTACCATCAGGTAAAAGTATCAGCTATCTTATTTACAGAGTACTTACAAGCTTTGCTTCATTTGGACCTAGGTGTCGCTGATATTTATTTGTTCATTTATTAAATTATTTTCTTTGACACTATGAATTGTAATTGGATGGTATTCACATAAGCATCCGTGGTGAGATTCTACCACTCTGGCACAAAGCGTGTTGGACTCACGAGTACCATTGCAATGCTTTGCCGGACACGTGCCGAAGGACCAACATAAAAATTTTCACGAAACACGTAGTACACAATAAATAAATCGATAATGTGTATGGAAACTGAGACAGCAACGCTTTATAGGTATATCGAGCGTGAATGGAAACTGCTCTTTTATGTCACGTACTTTCTAAGTATTTCTCAAAAATGTATACGCTAGCTAGTTAGGTCAACAATTCATTCATTCACACGATTCTTCACAAATCAGGCAGTGATGATATTTTAAAGTAATGTAATCAAACCAGCACGGAACCTCAAATCAAGGTTTTTACTCTTTCGATGCGAAACCCTAAAAAGCGTCAATTTTGCAAGTGCAAGTAGCAATGAACGGTTAGAACGTCGCGTCGTGATCGGAACAAGATCATTTTCGAGTAATCGTTGATGACACGAGTGGAACGCCGCTCGAATGGTCACGGACGCGATCTTCAATACCTTCCACCAACCTTCCACGGCATTTACGCAAATGTATCGACTTCCAACATTGTGCCACACATTCGTTTATTTGAATCCTAGTCTAGACAAATAAAATGATACCTACTTACTGCAATGTATGACAATGTTTTGCTACAATACTGTTGTTCTTAGTTTATTTAATTTATGTAAGTTACTATAACTTATATGCAGAACATTTTTTAATGAAAATACAATTCGAAGAGCTGTACCCACTTTGTTTTTCTCTCCTGTTATTCAGATATTTTTTTCATGGTTGGCAGGCTAGACGTTTGACCACAGCCCCCCCTGATGTTAAGTGACGGTGTGGTCGAAGATGGTAAAGCACAACTAGCCTGGAATGGAACTGGCTCTCAAGTGAAGAGAGCGGAAGACATCGTTAGATGCTTGGCGGTAGATTTTCATCTTGAGGGTGGTAGCTAGCCAGCCGAGTACTAGAAAGTACCCTACCACCATAGTATGGTGTCCTCACGATGTTTTCCTTCACCGGCAGCTCAAGCTCATTATTGGGGTTTGAACCCACGCCCTTCGGCATCCGAACCTGCCGCGCTAACCACTGAGCAATCATCGCTACAAAAATATATTATTATGGAATTTGCAATTTTACACGTCAAAATATTTTTGTACGTTTTTACCTCAGATAGCGTTACATTTACAAGTCAATTCGAAATTTCAAGAAACCCTTAGAAAGTCTTGCTAGTCTATCATCAGGGATATAATTTTATTTTATTAAAAATAATGAAATGGCTTTTTCCTTCAAAATATGATCCGATAATTCACTAGCGGCAAGTTGGTTTTTTTGTGTAAAAACAGCGGTGATATATTCATGAAGTATTGTAATGTTGCTTATGTATTTTAGTATTGTTTTCAAAACTCCGTAGAAAACTCCGTTTTCTGTGAGTTTTGATAACTTGATTTTATCATGAGATCTTTGAATATATGCAAATTTGTACACTGGCAGAATATGCAAAATACAGGGCCAAATATAAAAAGAAAAAGGTCTGCGCTTACACTTTAATATTTTTATGTGCATTCATTATATAAAAAGATAAATTTTATTCAGAATTAGAGATAAGTAAGAGTACAAAAAGGATCTGTTCAGGGTCCCTGATTATCTCGATTTGAATCGATTAAAAGGACATCACAATAATTATTATGGAATTACAATACAAAAATATAAAATTTATTGAGTTCCTGCGAAGCAGATGATCATTTTCTTCCCAAATATATTTTGGAATTCAGCTTCTTTAGTAGTAAATTTTCCATTAACTCTATAAAATACGCTTTTGATATTTATCTCTAAAGATTTAAACGAGTTCTTTTTACAAAAGTTTGTCAAAGAGAGTAGGTGCTGGTTTCATTAATGACTTCTTTTTACATTCAACTAAGGCGTTAACTTAAGCCGTTTGTAGTCTTTATTGCAAAAGTTCATTTCAGAGAAATGCGATTTCGAATTCGAATGCCTATTTCACTTTGACATACTAGATAATATGCTTACTGCACCGTACACACATTCAGTAAATATCTGTCAGGATCATACGCAGATGAAGTGGAATAAAGATATATGTCAGTTTACCTTTTACTCAAAGAAGATGCCTCCAATGCATGACAGTGGCTGCAGTGAAAAACATTTATCGATGATTTAATACATTTGTGATTCTGATTAACTTGTGTACGTGAATAAGTAACAAGTTATATATTTAAAATACAAATGTGTGTGCGCGCGCATTCGTGCGTGAGTAGTGTGTGCGCGCACGTGTCCATGCGTATGCGCGTGTGAGTACACGCGGGCATCCATACGTGTGTTTGTGTGTGCGCGCACGTGTCCGTGCGTGTTTGTGTGTATGTAAGTTATGTGCGCGCATGGGCATGTGTTTGTAGGTATACGCATGAGTACGCACATGTATTTTATTTTTTTTATACACCAGTCTTATGCTATCTTAGATTTGCAGAAGTGGTTAATCCACATAACTAACTAATTTCGAATAAACATAAAGTTCTGAAGATTTTCCTCTCATCAACTAAAGAGACATCAGGTTCTCCGAAAAATGTACTTGTTGATTGAAAATCTTGTCTATGATGTAAGAATATTTTGGTTTGTATATTTTTTACATGACCTTAGCACTTCGAGTAGTTATCTGAGCCTTGTGTTAACTATTTGGTCTACTGTATGTAATTGGATTCGATGCGAATTGGATCCAACTTTCCTCTTCTCTATTTTCTAAACAATGTAAAACAATATTGCTGTCTACGTCTGACTGTATGTTCGCTTATTTTTCTGAACCCTGCAACAGATTTCGATACGATTTTTGGATATACATCTTATGATACATCCTAATTAAACATTTGTACAAGTACCTACAGAAATCCAATGGTTTGTAATTTGTAATGTCATGTCGTAAAAATAAAAATACCCGTGCGAAGTTATGTAAACGTCTAAACTATTCATAATGTTTAACCACTGTTAGTAAACATAATTGAATAAAATTAAATAAATCTTGTGTGCAAGTCTGCCCCATAAAATTGACAATAATAGTTGCAGCCAATATCATTGAAAATGTCTAAGTTTAATGTTCTTAGTCTTCTGTTAGTTGAACTTCAATTACGTAAACCAACTTTGAACTATTCCGTTCTAGATCTCTGGATATGAATACTTACAAATCTCAGAAAATCCATTGGACCACACCATAACAAAACACAAACGTGTGCACAGCACAAATGCTTTTATCCTCTTGACCAACTTATACTTTGACCTAAATGCATCGGGGAGAACTTATATGGCTTCCAAACTGCAATACCATACACGTTTTTCTTTAGGATGTCGAAATGTGGCATCCTGGAATACTTAAGGTAAGTATTGAGCTCCAGGCAAAGAATGAAGCACGGATTCGTCTATAGTACGCACAAGGTGAGGCAAGCGAGAAAGGGCAATCCGGAGCAATATAAAACGAGGCACATCTTCGCTAACCGTATTCAGCAAATAGCTGAACAAAGAGTCACTTGACTAAGAAATATAGAAATGACTACTGTAGTGGTGAGTATTGTATTAGGTCGAATTAGTTTCTAATTACTATTTAAAATGTCCAAAAAAAAGTTATACCGTTCCCCAGCTCAGTGCAATCCTTATCTAGTGTAAACATTAGAACATAAATAGGTCATTGTTCCTATTTTATTTGTCGATAATTAACCATTCCGGTTAATTATCGACAAATATCATACTAAGCCTAATCAAATATTCAAAATTAACTCTGAAAAATATATTCTTTTCAATATTTTGTATCCTAGTTAATTTTTAAATGCAAAAAATGTATTGCGATTTATTTATTTTTTTGCATAGGGGATTTAGTGAGTGTGAGTGATGTCTAGGCTATTTAATATTCCATAAAGTTTTAAAGGCTTTGTAAGACAGTTGGTGAAACCGCGAGGTGTTGTTGTAACTGTTAATGTGAATGATTTAAAACCCTTTTTATATTTATTTTTCCAGTTGGTTTTGTCGGCTCTCATAGCCGTGAGCTCGTGCGGGCGTCTGGAACCGCAGTACTTGCCTCCGCGTCCTGGTGGTGGCGGTGGCGGCGGCGGCGGCGGCAGCGGCTTCGGGGGCGGCCACGGAGGTGGCAACGGGGGCGGCAATGCAGGTCTAGGCGGTGGATCAGGTGACAATATTATTGCTAACACCACAATCATGATTATTATCAGCAATGGTAGCTCATTCAGCTGACGGCAGGGAATAATCTTTCCTCTATATACTTCCATCATACAAGTTTTACTTAGTTTGGGGTCAGATGACGGTGTTTATTCCTACGATACTTATTTTATTTTTGGTTATAAAAACACTTAACAAAAATAGAGAGAAAGGTAGAAAGGTCTTTTTATTTTGACGTTATTTTGGATTTGAATATATTATGTACTTGCGTAAGTACATGCATTAATAGGCTGCTATTTAAAACCAAGGGGTACAGCTTTATTTTAGTTTTTCTAATAAGCAATTTTATCAAGAAAAGTAGCTGCTCAAATGTAGCAATTTAAGTAAATGACCTTATTTTTGAATGTTCATGTTTCGTTTTTGTGCGACATTCTACGGCAAGAAGTTCATTAGCAGTTATTATAGGTCACGTATCGAAAGTAATAGTTTACTTTTTGTACTGTTTTGTATGAACGTGTTTCATATTATTATGTAGAGGTTTTAGTATTTCATGTTGGTTTTGGTATATTTTGTATGATTAAGTAAGCTGTTGCTTTTAGGTTCCGGCTAATAAGAATGAAATTGATTTATCATAACTTTTTTTACGCAATCAAGTTTTGATTTTAAGCGGCACATAATAACGAAATGTTCTACGATATTTATTCATTATTTATTCTGTACTAGGATAACAGTATTTCCCTATTCATAACTATAGAATAGAATACAACTTTAGTACATACCAAAACAAAACACAAAAAACAACAACATACAAATACGAAACATATAAAAAGAGATACAGAACATAACAAAACAATATAATACATAAATGGTGTATAACGCGTGTTCTTATCTAACTATGAGTTTATATTGAATCAATCCTTTTATTCGATTTTTGAATCTTCAGGTTTTGGAGGCTCAGGAGGAGGTGGTGGTTTCGGAGGTTCTGGATCAGGCGGCGGTGGATCGTTCGGCGGATCTGGCGGCAGCCATGGTCAGATACCGATCAACAAGTTCGAAAACGTGAACAATGGCGACGGGACTTACCATTTCAGGTAAACTTTTTTTTATTTTAAATACAGGATTGCGTTTGAATGCCATCTCTCCTGATGTTAAGCGAAGATGCGGTCTTCAATGGATCATGCTTGCCTAGAAGAAACCGATTCATTTGCGACCTGAAGGTACCCAGATTTGTCTATTGAGAATCATCCACTTGTGTACCAAATTCCATTTTTCATTTCATCCAAACCCTCCACATACTAATGCCACTGACAAAGCCGTGTTATGCCGGTGAGGGTTTTTATACTGGCACAACGCTGGGTTCATTTTTATGCAACAATTTTTTTATGCAAAAGTAAGGAAACGAACAAAACGCTCTCCTGATGGTGACGCCTGTCCATGACCATTGCAGCGATACCCAGAACTTTGAGTAAAAAAACGCAGTCCAGGGCATCACTGCTTTGGTGCTCATTACTTTAAGATATTCGATGGTTAGTCTCAATAGCTCTATAATCTCTGTAATACTGCAGCGCCTTTCAAACCGGAACACTATAATGTTTACACACTACTGCTGGGTTGAATATCTGGTGGTACCTACTGAGATAGTATCTATCTAGAAAAGCTCTTGATAAGGAAATGTACGGCATAATATATGTATTCGTTTGTAGCATAGCATTATCGGAGACACGGCGTTAGTTTTTTTTAAAGTTATGCTTAGACAAATTTACTGTTGCAATATTTTTTAATTTTGATAAATGGCAATAAAATCAAGTTTTGTTCTACTTTTAAGTTTCATTTGTCAGATTTCTTCAAAAGTTCAATTTTGGAGATATACTATTACTAGCTGCGCTACACGGTGTTGCCCGCGACATGTTTTCAGAATAAAAGTTATGAATGATAACAGCCGATGTGTTAAAGCAGGGTCTCAGCTACCGCCATACCTAATTTCATCCAAATTCGTTCAGATTTTGCGTTCGTTCGTTTTTGCGTGAAAGAGTAACAAACATCCATCCTTTCATCCATTAAAAATTAGTGGGGTTACAGACATACAAATACGTGTAAATGTGCAAGAAATACACAAAACAATAAACGAACATTGCGATTGTTTACTAAATAAGTAAAGCGGTAACTCGCCGGCGTCAGTTTGACTGTGTTAGTGAGTTTAGTAAATGATCCGAGGTGTAGATGCTATCTTGTTTAGTGACATATTACACCAACGTTGGATTCTTCAGAAGGCGTGTTAACCGAGTTTTATTATAAGGTCAGCAACGAAACTTTGGTGCCGCTTATCTCAGGTCTAAACAATGATCCATGGACCACCCTCTCTTCTTTGCCCCCGTTGCATTGCAAAAGTACAGAAATTAAGAACTATTGATGTCGATAAAAATAATCATGTATATTGACAGCCCCGTTGGCTCATAGATAGTATATCTGCCTAGAGAGCTGTAGGGCGGGGGTTCGATTCCTACTCAGGGCAAACATTTTGTGAATAAACAAATGTTTGTTCTGTGTCTGGGTGTTCTGTATGTATTATAAGTATGTATTTACAAAAAAAAGTATTTATGTACTCTATCAGTTATCTGACTTCCATCACACAAGCTCTGCTTAGTTTGAGGCCAGATGGCGCTGTGTGTATAGTCCTACGATATTTATTTATTTATATTGTCAACATAAATATATTTTATTAGCATGCACGAAATTATTTAGCTACAGAGTTTTTGTTTTTAATTTCTACTTATTGTCGCTTTATCGTGCACTTGTGGCACTAGCTCATAAGATTACTTTATTCTGTGCTTTTTTTTTGGTGTGCTCAATGAGGAGTTTCTATCTTTCTATCATAAACTTCGTTGCATATTGTGTTAGCTAATGACGACTAAATGAACTATATAGATTACGTTGCTTTTCTTTAACAATAATTACTTTGAAAAAATAATAATATTTTCAGCTACGAAACCGGCAATGGTATCTCCGCCCAGGAGAGTGGGGCCCCCCGAGCGCAAGGTCCCGAGGGCCCCGCTGTCACTGCTGACGGAAGCTTCTCATACACTTCCCCTGACGGCCAGAAGATCGCACTGACTTACACTGCTGACGAGAACGGCTTCCACCCAGTGGGGCCCCACCTACCCACTCCTCCTCCCATCCCAGAGGAGATCCTGCGCTCCATCGAGTTCAACAAGGCCAACCCGAATGGGTAAGCAACCAAGTTTACCCTAAAGAACGAGCCGATTATCTTTCTTATTCTTTGATTTTGGCGTCGCATTTTGAGCATTTGCCAGTGCGAAGTGTTTTAAATTTTCATGTTTTAAAAGTTACATAAGTTGCCTTGTAGCTATTGTTATAGTCGAAGTCCAGTCATGCTTTAGTAAAGTAGTAGCGACTTTACTATAAGCTTCGATAGAGATTTGGAAGCAACACGAAAAATAATGTTTCACCACGTTATATCCTTTTCCCATACTCGCGCTTCTGATGCAGCACTTTATGAATAAAACACCACCATTTTTATGCATAAACACTCGACAAAACACTAGTTTTGGAAGAAAATACAACAAGGCGACACGACTCATTCCACGTTCCCGCCAAAACTCCCCGGTTATCTTTTCTTGGGATGTTAATCAGTATATCAACCTCTTTCCACAAAAACGTATCTAACGTATCAATTATGATAATTATAATGGGGGCAAAACCAGAAAGCGCGTCTGGTTTAAATTGAAAACTTCTACCGTTTTCAACAACTTCAACTAACATAAAATTTGCTTGTAACCCGAGGTCATCGCCTCAAAGCTTTGAATCCGTCCCTGTACAAGTTGCGTTGCAGGTTTGCAAGTGAAGCCACATTTGCATAGGTTAAGTTGATAAGTTCGGTTTCACCTGTGAAGTATGAAACTGTAGTCGTAGTTGAGGGAAACACGTTACATTACACATGAGTTTGCGTTCACAGATTTTCAAGCTTATACACGTACTAGCATAATTGGATCACTGTATTTGCTAGACAAACATGTATAAAAATTATAATGAATGTATATGTTACTGTTTATAGTTCCATATTTCATTTATTTTATTACATTTTCGTGAAAATTCTCAATACAGGACTGCCCTGGTAGCTCATTTGAAATATCTAAGTCAAGAGCTCGGTAGAGTTAGGGCTCAGGATCGATTCCCACCAGGACAAACATTTATGTGACGATACATGTTTATTCTGTGTCCGGGTGGTCTCTATTTATAAAAAAAAAAGTATTTAAGTAATCTATCAGTTATCTGGTTCCCAAAGCACAAGTTTCGTTTAGTTTGAGGCTAGATGGCGCTATGTTAACGTCCTACGATTACGATTTATTGCGGATATAGGTATACAGTACAAATGGAAATAAGGCTTAAGGTAGCAGTACGCGCCATAACAAACACGAAAAATCTTTTCATTCCGCAATAATCAACACAAACCACAGGTAAAAAACTAGTAGGTAAAGCACAAAATATAGATCTAAATAAAAAAAACTTATTACAAACTGATTACAATATAAAATACATGGGAATATCCGTTACTTAGTTACCTAAAAAAAAGAATACTTGACAAATTTTTACAATAGTTGCAGAATCAGCTTTGGGTTGTAAAAATAATGTTTTTTTACTGCACTGATTTATTTTTGCATCTTTATCTTCCTATTCCAAAATCTAAACTCAACGACTTATTTATTTTCAGTGAGGGGTCTTACAACGGTGGCGGTGGATCTGGTTCCGGAAGCGGATTTGGCGGCGGCAGCGGCGGCGGTGGTGGTAGCGGTTTTGGAGGCGGCAGTGGCGGCAGTGGTGGCTTCGGCGGCAAAGGCAGCGGCGGAAACGGTGCCAATGGCTACCAGTACTAAACTTTTTATGATCTCACAATTTTGCTACCTCCTATCACGATCGCAAGAATCTTATCGGACAATCAAAAGAAGCAAAGCTTGCAAATATGTTACACCATAGAGCATATTACGCTGCACGGATTTACTCTATATTTCTTCCGCTACGCAAACTATGATAGCAGTTAATGACAAACTTTGGGAATGTTAGTTTATCACCATGTTGACTTATCTACTTTTTTCAACTTAGTACGGTTACTTTTTCAAAGGCAGAAATGTAATCCACGTTCAGATGTGTTCGCCACTTGCATTTGGACTAAAAGACTTGCAAACGTCTCGTGCTGTGGCATTTTAAATGGTTTACTATAATCTCTAGTACGGACATCGCCCACCCGAGCAAGATAATTGAAGCCTATGAATGTAACAATAAAGGCTAAATTACAGCTTCATGGCTGATTGGTCTCAAAAGCAGTAAACGCTAGATAAATCTGGATCGTTTAAACCGCTCTAAGATACTTGAAAAGCCGTAACTTGAACGTTTTGTAAATCGTTGTATAATACTTCAAAAGCACACATAAATGAAGTAAATTTTGTTGGTTAAAAGTGTTCACGACTTGGAGACATACTTTCTTTTCGAAAACAATATGCAAGTAATGAAATATGATGTATGTTACCAGCTCGTAAAGTACTTATTACAGTTATTAAAAGATGAAGTGAATTTCTGCGATTGATAGGGGATGCAATATTGAACACTGACGAAAGCTTGACTTTGGATATACTTATACTGTGATACCACAATCTAATTCGCACTGTAATATAGGTTAATTTATATGTTTAATATAATTTATCGATGTAAATAGGCATGTATAATGAATATGAATAAACGTGAGGTTTTGAGAATTTGGTTGTTTTTATTCTTGTCTTGATATGTTTTCGTGTTGTCTTTACAATTATTATCTATAAATCAACTATCTATGTACTGCAAAAGTAGTACATAATATGCCTTTAAAAAGGAAAGACGTTCACCATCAGGCAGATGTCATATTATTATATAATTATGTTAACAGACGTCATAAACAATTTTCATGCGACCAATAACTGTAAAAAATAAGTTAAAAAATGTTAGTTTTTTTTATAATAAGCTAAACGAATTTTCTGAAAATAAAGATAATAATGATGTAGATAATGTATCAAACGCTAGAAAATAATTTGGTAGGTCTTAGGTAGGTGTGGTGTACACTGAAAACATAACTTTTCGTGATGCTTCAAAAACTCCATCGAAGCTTAAACTTTCCCACTATTTTACTAAGGCATGACTGGATTTGACTAGACTTGACCAAGACTGGTCTTTGACTGCAACTATAGTTGTTAAACATGAATTGCAAAAACCGAAGGCAAGGCAGTATGGCTTTAAAGATTTAGCCGGCCCGATGGGGCAAATTAAGTTTTTAAAAAAATATTCAAGAACAAAGTGCCATGGACAGACTTAAAAACAAAAGAATATTAACCTCTGTGTATTTAAATACTGGAAGTAATATATATGCGTGTATGTATGTAAGTGAGTGTGCACGCATGTTGTGTATAAGTGTGCGTGCGTACTCGTGCATTCTTGATTTTATGATAAAACTAAGTAAGTATAATATGTTTTAAACTATTATAGTCAACTGTTAGGTAACTGCCAGGTTAGTACAATTTGTTACCATATTTTTATATCGAAAATCTATTGTACCTATTACATAAACCATTTCCATTTTATTTCATTTTTTTTCAGAGACGGAAAGACACGAATCAGCAATTCAAAATTTTCATAACGTCTTAGTGAAATTTCGGTAATTTGATTATGCATAGTTATTGCATAAAACTAGCTCACGAGATTATCTGATCTTAAAACGCTACGCCACATAAACGTCTACTAACAAAAAACATTTACTCAAAAAGCTTACAGAGGATCTTCAATTCTCTTTGTTATTTAAAAGAGGCAATTAAGTGAGCTTGACGTGTTTTAATTACCAGAACACACCATAATGAATAAATATTACACATGGCTAGGGGAATTTAGAGCATGCCTAAATAAAAGAACAAATTTTTGATTTTGACTAAAACTACTCAGTTTGATCAACGGTACAATTTTTTTTGAAAATGTAATGAATTAATGAGATTCTCCTGATGGTAAGAGATAACGCGTGTCCACGACCAATGCAGTAATACACAGAACTTTGAGTAACAAACCAAAGTTCAGGACACCGCTGCATTAGCAATCATTAGGTACTTTAAAAGTTTTCGATGGTTTGGACACGGACGGATGGATGGATTCAAGGATTGAACACGCTTACCTAGAATAAACTTATTTATTTTTATTTACTCCAAGTTTAATGCAACCCCAAGCAAATCTTTTGGGGAAAACCATAACACAACTTTGCTCGCTTAAAACACTAACCAGTCTATAACAAGATAAATAGTTCCATTCCAGGCTAGGTGTGCCTTACCATCTTCGACCACACCTTCACTTAACATCAGGTGAGCTGTGGTCAAACACCTGGCCTGTCAACCATCAAAAAAAAAAAAAAAAAAAAAATAGGTACATATACAAGTATATACCAATAAAATAAAAAGTAAAAGATAGAAACTTACCTACATTTTAAACATACAAAAAAATGTCATTTGTGGCTTATGAAATAAAATATAAATTGTTTGCTTTAATTCTGAACTAAACAACAAAATCGACAAAAGGCATCATATTAAAATCTTTGACATTTAATCTTAAGCATTAGTTACAAGTTATTGGAGATTGTACGATGTACGTGTACAGATCATAATGTAAGTATAGCTAGAACAGGATATAAATTATTAGGTACACAGAATAGATCAACAATAAGCTGCTTGTTTACCTACTTTTTAAACAGAAATCTCCATTGAAGTAACTATCTACTGCTCCTGGATAAAAACAAAATATCGTAGGACATTTCCACACAGCGCCATCTGACCCCAAACTAAGCAAAGCTAGTACTATGGAAGTCAGATAACTGATAGAATACTTAACTACTTTTTTTTTAATACATACAGTACACCCAGACACAGAACAAACATTTTTTATACCACAAAATGTTTATCCTGGGTGGGAATCGAACCCACGCTCTTCAGCTTTTGGAGCAGACATACTACCAATGAACCAAGAGGGCTATCCAAGTAAGTCCAGGACTTTTGCTGGCGAAGCGTGCTTTAACATGTTGATAAGCTTAAGATATACCGGTTAAGATATATAAGCCGAAAGGAGGTTGTACTCATCATTATGAGTAACTTTTAGTATGGGCTTGGGCATAAATCTATAATCACGAAAAGTAAAGTCACGTGTTACATTTTGCTAATTTATTGGTCAACTTGCTCGTTCTATGTAATAGCTTGAAGCTTCAATTTGTAAGTTAAAGAACGTAAGTTCGATTCCCGCCCAAGACAAACATACATGACTAACATAGATGCTTGTTCTATACCTAAGTGTTCTGGTAAATATATATGTACGTATTCTATTAGTTATTTAATTTCCATTATATAGAGCTCTTACTAGTAACAGGGCGGTAAAATCAAGGTATCCAAAAAATTCTATATTTTTAAAGCCAAAGTCATTTCTCCGAGAAAACTGGACTTTTTGTAGATGCAAGATAATTAAGATAATTGCACAAAAGACAATGCACCCATGTAGCTGAAAGACATCTACAACTTTTAACAACGCCAGTCATGGCCTCCACCAAAAGCACTAACAATCGACACGCTAAATGAATAACGAAGGTGTCTTTAAATCTAACAAAAGCCAGTAAAAATAAACGCTCTGAATATTCTAAACATCCTTGTATGAACGTGCTATCAAACAATTGGCCGCGGGAGGTATGGCCCCATCGGAATGCATCATCTCCGCCCAAACTATATCTGCTACAGTCGAAATTTTTATATTGTGCTAATACCAACTATAAATCATTCTGTGGTGATGTTGTACATCAGAGCAAGGTGATGGGTGAAGGGTTACAATATAAAAGAGTGGTGAACTCTTCGGATATCAGTCAACGAACTGCCTTCAGTGCTAGTGTTTGTAAATCGGTACAACCTACTTCGGAATATAACAATGATCGCTTTTAAGGTGGGCATACCTTTTTTTACTAAAAATATGATGTGTGAAGTTTCGATGTGCTTAAATATATGTGATGTGTAAAATCCCAAATCCTAAAAGTTCTAAAAAAAGTTCTTAAAACAGTGCAAAACATTTTCTATCTGACGAAAACGATCTATAACCCTTCTATACTTGATCCTTTTTTCTATCTTGTCTTAAAAGGCGTGCAAGCAGCTCAACCTTGCTTTATAATAATAATTAATTGGCATAAGTATTTTATAAATAGAGTTTAAACTTAAAACTACGTTTTCCTATTCATCATCATCATCATCAGCCTATCGAAGTCCACTGCTGAACCATATGTCCAGTCCTCTCCCAAGACACGCCACTCATTCCAGTTTTCCTATTCATTCCAGTGCATCTCCGCTCTCGCGGCTCTGTCTATGGTGTCTGCGGGTCACTCTGGCTTCCAATACAATGGTGGCTATAACTCTGGCTCCGCTGGCAATGCTGGGCCTTATAATACCGCCTACAGCGGCAACTACGGTGGCGCACATATCCCCATACTGAGCTATGAAAATATCAACAACGGCGACGGGACCTATAGATACAGGTAAACGTTCCTTGAAAATATCTGAATGGTGATATTCTACAGAATTGTATGCTTTATTAACATATGTATTTGATTGTGAGGAATAAGTTCTTTGATTATAAACTCTGTTGTTATCTATGACAACTACAATGTCATCCAGAATTATCAAAATCTTTTACTGCATTTCAGTACACTAGTCGATCTAAAATAAAATAATTTATTTTAGTTGCATCATTATAACGGGAATTAAATTCTTCAGCCCGTTTAACATGGCCTGTAATTATTAAAGTTATAACAACTAGACTTTACTATAATCCGTTGAATAGTGTCTAAAATCAAATCAAATAAGAAACTGAATAGTAATTTGAGTGGTTCTTAATATTTTTTCGACAGATACAAATATAAGTTATTTCGTAGCAACGTCATTAGAAGGCAAATAAATTGATATAATTCTTTATAACTGTTCAATTTTTGATTTCCAACACAATAGACACAAAGGTCAAGGTAAATCAAGACCTCTTTAATTTTCAAAAAAAATACTAATTGTTGCGTAGGTTATCTCATTATATTTACGAGCTATGAACCACTGAAACATCTCAAATTACGTTCTGACTTCATATTTAATTACACATTTTGGGCGAATTAGCGTCAATAAAACAGTACAAACTACATGCTGTTTTTTGCAATTGACTAATGTTTCGGTTTGCTAGTCAAATTACTGGCCGTAATTATGCCCACTAAACTGCTGAGAGACGTGAGAAGATAAGAGCTATTATCTTTACTCTGATAAAACATTCTCATTACTTTATACTGATTTTAGAACCCTAAGTCAATGTCATGTCAATCAATGTTTTGTAGCGATGATAGCTCAGTGGTTAGCGCGGTCGGTTCGCACGCCGAAGACGTGGGTTCAAACTTTAACAATGAACTTGAGCAGCTCAAGTTGAGCTGCCTGTGAAGTATAGCATCGTGAGGAAACCATAGCGTGGTGGTAGGGTACTTCCTAGTACTCGAGTGTCTAGCTAAAATTTGTCGCCAATCACCTAACCATGTTTTCTGACGGACTAACTTGAGAACCAGTTCCATTACAGGCTAGATATTTTTACCACCTTCGACTATACTGACATTTAACATTAGGTGAGCTCTGGTTAAACAGCTAGGCTGTAACCACAAAATTCCCATCGGCGGACAAGCTATTTTTAATATCCCCCTATATCCTTGCAGTTGTGGAATACGGAAGGTTTCAGCAAGGGAAAGTTTTTTTCTAAATGAGTTTGGTTTGTGTTTAACCTTAATAGAGCTGATATTAAACTAGACGTCCATGTTTCACTTTTCGGGAAAGGCTGGAAGACAAAACATTCCAGCTAAAATGCATTTTAGTTGTTGACTGTTGCAACTCTATGGTTTTATTATATTAATTTCAAACTATCTGATAACTTTTTTTCAGTTATGAGACTGGTAATGGCATCGCCGCGCACGAGAGCGGGGCTCCGCGGGCTCCAGGCCCCGAGGGCTTAGCTGTCACCGCTGACGGAGGCTTCTCGTACACCGCACCCGACGGACAGAAGGTTTCCGTAGCGTACACCGCTGACGAGAACGGATTCCACCCCACTGGCTCCCACATCCCTACCCCACCCCCAATCCCAGAAGCCATCCTGAGGTCTTTGGAATTCAACAGACAACATCCTTCTTCGTAAGTAATCTACTAAATACAATAGGACGCCCGTAGTTGTTGTTAAATATTCTCTTACAAAAGTCTTTTTAATTTCAATTCCATAAACAGTAGGTTTTGTAGTAGTTTAGTCTAGTATTGCAGAAGTTTTTAAGGAACGGTGACCGTTACCATCAGGTAGCCTGTCCGCTTGTTTGTCATTGTTACACTAAAAAGCACTGCAGCTAGCGAAATTATAGGGTTGTTGAGATAACCATCGAAAGCCTAAAAGGAATAAGCGCCAAAGCAGCGATTAAGTTACTCAAAGTTCTGTGTATCACTGCAATAGTCATGGGCATGCGTTATCTTTTACCATCAGAGATCGTCTTGTTACTCTCATTAATTTAACAGAAAAAAACCATTTCCTTCTATTATTTATCTGAATGAAAAGATAAACACACACTAAAGCATAAACTAAAAATATACATAAAACTTAATTTTTCAAGGTTTATTTTTAAGGCTTTAGAAGTTGATAATGACGAAGACATTAGTGTTTTGGGAAGATGTTATGTTATTCGCAAAATATAACAAATATGGCTTAATCAACTATGTATAATTGTATATTTACTAGACTGGGTCGATTGCCAGAATCACTATCGTGCTAAAATTTAACTTTCTTTTGTTTTTCAGCGGTGAGGGAGCTTACAACGGCGGCAGGCATCACGGCAACTACTACTAAACGTTACTTACTAATATCTAATCGAGTTCGTCAAATACCGCGGCTTACCTCTTACAATATAAATAATGATAATTTATTGCAATTTTTGTAATTGTTTTAGCTATGAAGCTTTAAATAAATTATGAAATGGATATTACTTATGTCGTATTTTTACATATTTTAGTATCTGCTCTTCTCTAAATAGTATAATAGTATATATAATAACATCAATTTCAGCACCACTCCATATCAATTTTACTAATTCAATACTATGTTCAATTCTTAAAAAACATACATTAGGAACGATGTCAATAAATTCTAAAAAATTAATTCTAAGTAATAAAAATGACAAAATATAAATAGTAATTTAATAATATGTCAAATAATAATAGTAGCTGTATAAAAATGACAAAAAATATATCTTACTTGATCTAAACTGTTAAAACCGCCTTTATTGTAAAACTTTGTCGTAGGCCGCTTACTTCTCCATTAATAATATCTTTAAAAAGTTCTTCACTGTCATTTAGATATTTCTTAAACGATACACATCCACGATAAACTTTTGTATAAAAATAAAATGTTTTTGTAATCAATTCGCCCAAATCATTACACCCTGTGCATGATCGCGGTAGCAATTTAACAATTTAAATGTACCTAACATTATTTTTGTCATATCAAATGAAGAGAGTGCCTAACTTGCTCTCCTACATATTTTTCTCACTCCTCGCAAAATTCTTAATTAATCAGAAGTACTAGACGACGTCAACACACACTTTATTCCTGTTCAACTCCAAATCAGCGTATATGTACAGTTTAAACACTGTTTAGTGTTCTACAGAAAATTAATGTGTGTGTTTCAAGTTCTCACTTGACATAACAAACTCTTTGATATTTTGGTTATCTCGTGGAGTTAATGTTGGATGTAGATCATAAATTTGTAACTATAACACCAAACTATATGCCCTGAATTTGTTATTATCAATTTTGTTAGTGACTCCCACTATAGGAGCTAGTTTAAATAACTATTCACGTCGAAAAAAATATATTAAAATAAGATTTTAGAATATGAAGTGAAGTATATTTCCTCGACAATAAGAAAAAAACAAATGAAAAAATAAAAAAAATTGTATTTGAATTTAATTTTGAATTTGACATGCTATTTACCGTTTTATAAGTTTCACTTTGGCATAATACCACATTTTAATTTTAAAATTTGTTTTCTGATTAATTAAATTATATTTTTGTGATATAAATGTAATAGATTAAATGTAATAGATTTATGCAAATAAATATATTTTTATGATTTATGAAAAAATAAAAACTATAGCATAGCCATTGTCTAATATCTAATATCGCACTCGATATCTATGGGCATGATATATATATAATCTAATATACCAAATATTGTATCGAAACGCCAAATCTAACGAATCTGCAACATTAGTTACGTCCTTTTCTCTCCTCGTGACACATGTCGCACATCCTGTTAGATTAAATACCAGTAGCGGATTAAGGCTCAACTTAGTGGCGGCCTTAGGGGGTGGCAAGCAGGGCAACCGCACGGGGCCTCGCTTCGTCATAGAAAAAAGTATTTACCATATACCTACCAAAGAAAAAGGGTCTCATAATGATCTGTCGCCCCGGGCTGGTCGCCGCTGGCTCAACTATATGTATATATAAGAAACCCCTTTAAAAGTAATAGCTTATATACTCTCTTGTCAAGTACGATACGAAACATTTACATTTGATAAATAACACGTTAATATCAGAAAACTGACATAAGCACTAATACATCAAGAGTAAAACCTGTCAGTTTAGCATTCAGGCAGGCAGACTTTAAGAAATAATTTCAGTTGGTAATTTTTCTTCCTGTTCCACAAAAGACGTTTGTTTTGGAGATTAAAGTGAATATTTGTTTTGCATTAGATTTATTTCGTATTCATTTAATCATTGCTCCCACGTAAAATGTTTGGTTTAGAAAGATGTTTCATAATTTGACTTTTTGCTAAGTTCACTGAACTTAGCACCTTCGGGGTGCTACATTTTAGCAATTCATGATCGTAGGTACACGAACAGAGAAGATTGTTGTATCAAGGGTTTATTTGTATCAAATAGGACGAACGAAACGCTATCCTGATATTAAGAAATAACGCCGGTACCCAAAACTTTGAGTAATAAAACGAAGTCAATTGCAGTTTTGGCGCTAATGAGTTTTATAACACACTCATGAAAGGGTAAAATGGTTGTGTTAGAATCAAATCGAGGCCACACGTAGTATTTTCCTTTGACTTTTTAAAAACGGTCAACATACGCGACTGAAACTGTAGTCAGAGTATCCACTCTAACGTAAGTAATCTGTAATCTCGTATAAGAATACCAAAAATGTTAAAAATAATTAATATATATATATTAATAATTCACCCTACTTTTCTTGTTTGTAATGTATTCTTGCCATGTTTTTAGTTGTGTGTAAATTTCGATAATTGAGATTTAAGCGTAAATAATCACCAATATCTTTGGTAGGTACTCTTTTTGAATTGCTTTCCTGACGTATAAATAACATAAATTGTCAATTATTTTCATTTCCTTTTTAATTATTTGTTTCAAGAGGTCATTTATGATATTAACCTAACTGTAGGTGGCTATGTAATTTCTACGGGCTGTTATAAGTGTCAAATAAGTAGAAAAGAAAATGCCCATGCAACAACGAAATGCTCACGAAATAGCACCAAGTAGCTTTGGTGGGAAATCGGAATAAACATGCCAGCGCATTGTATTATTTCCCAAAACTTGTTTTTTTTTCATTTCATTCATGAATTGCCAAATTTCGCGCGTAAACATGATTTTTCGTATTGCTTGCAATCTGCAATCAAAGCTTGTAGTAAAGTCACCACTACTTTACTCGGACATGACTGGGCTCCATAATGGCTTACGTTGTTAATCAGGCTGTTTTTTTTTTCTTTGGTTTTGGCGTCGCGTTTTAGCATTTGCCAGTGTCAAGTATTTTTCAGGCTGTTTTTAGAATAACAAATCATGTTAAGCATCATCACAATTTATTAACTTTAAAGCACAGGCATAATTATTACAATAAATTATTATCAACTTGTAATACAGATATCACAGTCCTTTTACATGAGGTACGCTATAAACATTTTTACACAGAGGAGTTACTCATGACTCGAGATAGTTTAGTATCGATAAGAGCTCCTTCCTCCACTGTAAGACCCAGATTCACTGAAACAAAAGAAAACTTTTTTTATTTTATTTTTTTAAATATAGTTACTATATAGAGTATTTAATGTGCAGTCATTAAAGTTCGATTGTTAATTTTTGTTTTATTAAAACCTTTTTGTGATTAATAACGAATTTCCCAGGCTGATGCTTATCTCAGATGAATGAAATATGGCAGAAAATCTCTACTCGTTGCAGTCGACGGATGTGAGCAAATCTTTTTACGTATAAATTGTAAGGCAGCAACTGTACACTAACCTCCTTAGATATAAATGTTTCTTAGCAACTTTTTTAGTTGCCTAACGTTTTTTTCTTTTTGTTTCAAGTATGCCACTGTGTTCAGAAGAAAGAGAGTGAAGCACTATTTCATTTTTCTTCTCGTTATTTTTTTCTTATAAACGTTACTTATAGTTAGTCATTGCTTAAAACGGTCTATCAACTTCTCGCTGACTTGAGATGTGATTCATTAAAACGTGACAGTCTACTTTAAGCATAGATTAGGTAACTTTAAGCAACATTTATAATTAAGGGCCCACATGAGGAATTTGTCGGTAAAGACAAATCGATGACAACAGCAAACAACAGTTCTCTGCCCTCTTAAACATTGATAGAAGTAATCTTACGAGGAGGGATTTTGCCTGTTGAACTCCAGCGACCGCTGAATGGCTTCAGGGATGGGCGGTGGAGTGGGGAGGTGAGCCCCAGATGGGTGGAAACCGTTCTCATCCGCAGTGTAAGTGAGAGAAATCTGCTGTCCGTCGGGGGCCCGGTACGAGAATCCGCCTTCAGCCGTCACCGCGGGGCCCTCAGGGCCCGATGCGCGTGGGGCCCCGCTCTCGTGTGCCGATATACCGGTCGGTGTATCGTAGCTGAAGACAATACATTTTATGTATTACAAATTAAATAGTAATAGTAAGTGTTCCTTACAAGAAATATGCATGAATTTAAACATTTCCCGTAAAATTTAAACAGAAATAAAACCTATTTTACAATTGATGGTGATAAATAAATATCGTAGGACATTTCACACAGCGCCATCTGATCCCAAACTAAGCAAAGCTTGTACAATGGAAGTCAGATAACTGATAGGATACTTAAATACTTTTTTTTGTAAATGCATAGGTACCTATAATGTTGATAATGATGATGATGATTCTACAATTATTACCTGAAGCGATAAGTGCCGTCGCCATTGTTGATGTTTTCGAAGTTGAACGGCTGGGCACCTGCGCCGCCTGTGGGAGCGTACCCATGCGGCACCAGGTGGTCCAAACGCTCCGAAGACGCACCAGCAACTAACACGACCGCCAACCAGATATTCTGAAATAAATTGTCAATTGAAAATACAAGTGTTAATAAAGGGACTCCCTTTCGGGTTAAGTTTTGCTTTTAGGAAAACTTTCAACCTAGCTCAACTTTGTCAGCACCTGCATAAGATGCTATTCACAGCACTACAGATATTGCTCCATGATTTTGAATAGTCTAGGAAAGGTCAAATCAAATTCTACAGACAATAAACTTCGACATTTTGATTTGCACTTTGAAAATTGATTTATTGATGGATAATGCAAGGTTAAGTGTTATTTTACAAAATGTATATAGCGCCTTAAATTCTTGAAACTTACGCTATAAATTTTCAAGAATTAATTATAAATTACTTTACTATTCGCAGAAGTAATATAAAAATATGACGTTGTGAGAATTTATGCTTAATTTTGTACTCTATGTTTTTAAACTTATATTAGTCGTGTGCATATTTTATCAGATAATCAAAATTCTCAGTGGCAAAAATGCAAATTACATTTTCAAATTAATTCAAATCACAGAAAGAAGTAGGCCATATAATATGTGTATACCTACCATTAAAATGAAAAACTATTTTCATTTAAAATTCAAATAAAAAAATAACTAGGATCAGAATTTCATATTATGTAGCTAAGATTTGAACAGATTCTTTAAGGAAAGTTGCTGTTGTGTTTAACACACTCTTATCCTTTTTTAAATTCAAATTCTTTTCCTGAATTCAAAGTACACAAATATAGTGTTCAAATTTAGACTCACCAGTTTCGTCATTTTCTTACAAGTGGTGTGTCGGCTCAAGTCACTCGGCTGGATATACTGACTGGCAGGATGTTCTCGGTATATATCCGAGTAGGCTGCCCTTTTGGTTGCCTCACCTTGCCCGGATTGTTACTGCTTAGGTGGGCTTGGTGCGAGCAATAAGAGGTTGCGCTAGTTTGATAAACAGTGAAAACTTGATACTCACTCACAATTTACGTTTTTCTCCATCTATTTTTTTTTTATTGTTACTTCTATCATTTTTATTGCCGGCGCACTACCAGTGCGTATATCCTTCATAACTTACGGCGCCGAAACGAGGACTCTCAACAATCGATTCATTTTTGTTTAATGTTCTAGGAGGAGGAGATATCCAGCAGTGGACTAAAGTGTATGATGATTAGTCGACCAGCAGAAATACAATAGGAAGTTACTAAAAAAAAGCTCGATACTGGAACTAATATAATACATTAAAAAATAATGAATGTAGTCTGCTGCAAAAGTATTTCTTCTAAATTTTTCATTCTTATTACCAATCGGTACTCGTATCAGTGCTCGTCAGTTATCCCGATAATTTTTGATTAATTTTCATAATGACGTAAAGGTTTACCTAATTCTAAATCGCTTCAGCCTTTTACTTAGCACCCTGACATAAAATACTGAGATTCTTTAGTGAGCCCCGCCCCTTATCTGCTAGGTGACGACTAACTACATTTAACAACAATAGAATTCGTTGTTCCCCCATAAATTAGGTATAAGTTTTGTAGGAATTTGTGGCGGTAACGCGGAAAAATCATGTTGTTATATCGTATTATTTTCCAAAACTATTTTTTTTAAATCATAAAGTGCTAAATTATGTACTCATGTCAGGGCAAGTGATGTAATGTGTTTTGATACAAAAAAGTTGTTAATACGCGACGGGCAAAAAAAAGTACTTTCGTGTTGTTCCTTAGGTATTTCTAGTAGGTAAAGGCGCCAAAGTTCTAGTACTTTAGGGCGTGTACAGGATCGGGCTTGACCGTGGAATTACTTTATAAGGCCTTTTTTTTAATGTGAGGTGTTTGAAAATATGAACTAAGTACTTGACATTGGCAGAATGCACAAATTTACGATGCCAAAAATAAAGAAAAAAATAAAGATTTGTATTGATTCTTCTTCAAAATTACTTAAATGATTTGCACATACATATCCCGTACAACCACGCATTTCGGCCAGGTAATTAGGTTACCACGATTTCGCTCATTGGCAGCTCATACAACCCATTGTAATCTCGTTCCTGATTCGCCAACCTTCCCTGGTCATTTAAATTTTTAAGGTGTTGTGCTGTTTTCCTTTAATTAAATTCTAAATTGTAAAATGACTTGAGCGATAACAAATGAATTAAGTTATATTTGGTTATTATTGGATTTCAATTTTACGCGCACTAGGTTTTACAACGCACTTTGAGAGAACCTAATAAAACTCTTAAGGTTAGGTGAGACAGTGTAAATTTAAAATTTCAACCTTAGCTCTTGTAGAATAGATGTGAATTTACAATATTTTAAATGAAATAGCAAAAGGTGGACTAAAATCATTGAAATAATACCTAACTACATTAAAAATACCAAATTTTTCACTTTATACACGCAATAGTGTCTTTGTGTAGCAATTTAATTCCGGTGATAAACGTAATCATTATTAATTGATTACTTTTTATTTTTATGCAAAAAGAACAAGTAGACGGGCTCCAACTGCAACTTTGTAAGGGTTATGGGTTATGGGAATGCGCTGTCTGTCTGTTCTCTGTGTCTGATATATACAATCTAAGTGTCTTCAAGTCGAGAGCAAATTAGTATCATTTAGGCAAACGTGCTCAGTCGTAGATTGCATCTTCGTTTAACATCAGATGAGACTATAGTCAAACGCAAGTCTATTTGTAATAAAAAGTAACCTACGTGTTAATCCAGGTTTTTAGCTACCTCTATACAAGATTTCATCAAAATTGGTCTAGCAGTTTAAGCGTAAAGAAGTAACAAACATACAAACACACTTACTCACTTACAAACTTTCGTCTTTACATAAATAAATAAATATCATACGACATTACACACAGCGTCATCTGACCCCAAACTAAGCAAAGCTTGTAGTACTATGGAAGTCAGATAACTGATAGAATACTTAAATACTTTTTTGTTTGTAAATACATACTTACAATACATACAGTACACCCAGACACAGAACAAACATTTGTTTATACCACAAAGTTTGTCCTGGGTGGGAATCGAACCCATGCCCTTCAGCTCTTGAAGCAGACATTCTACCAATGAACTAACAGGGCTGTAAAGTATGAGTGTGATTATTATAAAAAAAAATTGTTTCATTGAATTACTAAAAAGTAGATAGATATAATATGTCTTTTATTTGTATTTAAACTAATAATTTAGTATCATTTACCTCTAGCGGTCCATGTATACTATATTGAGAAGTCACAAGGCGAAAGCAGAATTCCAAATGCAATAATGTTATATCCGTGCCAAACGATTTGTTCATTGTATCAACCACGTATCAACATTCCAGCAGCTAAGCTTTGAATCGTGATCTTGACAGAACATAAAAGTGAAATACTTAAGAAGTATAAAAAATTACAAATTTTATTTAAGCGATTGGACATAAATAGTTAGAAACTGCACACCAAGAATAGAAAAAAAGTACAGAAAACAAAAGAATCTTATGAGCTAGTGCCAAAAGTGGCGGCCTTACATAGTAGTTACCTATATTTTACACTAGCAGACGGGTCGTGGTTTCACCCGCGTACCAGTTTCCGTGGCAATACAGGGATAAAAAGCCTATATCACCCGGGGATAGTGTAGCTTCCCAACGGTGAAAGAATTTTTGAAATCGGCCCAGTAGTGTCGGAGCCTATTCAATACAAACAAACAAACAATCAAATCTTTCCTCTTTATAATATTATACATTTCTACATAGTACCTACTACATTTTTACACTGAGCGATTTCTACCAGACAACCTTCGGATGAAAAGAAACATAGAAACAGATATTATAAGTATAATTTGTAACTTCTGACTGTAGCACACACCGTTCTTTACTGTTACAAATTTTTTTTGTTCTAAGGCTACTTGGAAGAGATTGCTTTTAACGATAAGGCTGCCAGTTGTTGCACTATTCTTAAGCTGTTTCTGTCGTCAATGAAGCGTGGACAGTAAAAAAATATCTTATCTTATTATTTCTTAACTGATCATAAAAAATATAATTAATCATTGCAAGAAAACGAAGACGACATCATACATAAGCATCGTCAGTCTATCTGCAAACGAATCAATATAGTTGACACTATTGTGAATATATGCCCTAAATTCACAATAAAGTAAAGGGTACTAAAATAGAGACCCGCTCGTCAAAGCATAGCCTTATCAAAGTTTCCGGAACCTAAATAGAACACAAAGTGTAACATCTCCCAAGTTCAATATTATAAGGTTGGCATGCGATCTGACATACATGTGTTCCTTTGAGACAATAACTAACATTTACGAACAATAGAGATGTTTAGGAAGATAAGTTATAAACTGACTTTCATTATACATAGAAAATAAGAGATATTGTGGGATTGTGTTCTATAAATAATAATTTAAGAATTCAAATTTTGAAAAATTAATTCACAGATTTAACGCCTACAAAAAGGTTATGGCAAAACCTCTATCACATTTTTATCTTCATCAAAATGTGCACGTAAACTAACAGTAAAAAACAAACAGAAAAAATAACTAACTCGATTTGTATATGTTAAAAACACATTTTTTTTGTATATTAGACAAAATTGCATAAAGTCTTTTTTTCAAAAATTCAAATTTTTTTTTAAATACGGAATAGGTTCACGTTTGACCACACCCTACCGGATGTTAAGCAGGATGCAGTCCAAGATGAAGCACGCTTACCTAGAAAAAAACCTGTTTACTCTAGATTTGAAGACACCCAAATTGTACTTCGCGGAAAAAACAGACGCTGGCAGAGAGTTCCACATCCTCGCTTTTAGAGAACAATTCTACTTAGATGTGCAAGATATATTAATTCCTCTCAGGAAGACTAAAACTTATTCTCAGCTAACCAGTTACAGTTATAAAATACAGGTAGTTATTCAATTTTCATACCGCAAAGTGCATTCCACTATACGATAGCGAGAATGTTATTCACCGCTAGGCATCTTGCCAAAGCTAAACAACTAGGCAATAAAATAAAACCCTAATCGAACGAGAGTGGAAGTTTTCTGCGATGTAACAATTCTGTGGGTATACAAATATTTATGCATAGAAACATCAACAAACACATTTATAGGTTATCCATGGTTGTAGCCATAGATAATAAATACACTATGTTGTAGCGCCATATAGTCTGACGCACAAACAGTATTGGCACAAAGTTTGATACACCTTTTTTTATTTTTACCATACTACTAACACAATTTTGTAAATGTGAAAGTTTGTATGTTTGAATGTTTGGATGTTTGGTACACAATCACGCAAAAACGGCTGAACGGATTTGGTTCATAAGCTTATTTATTCATTTGTACTGAGTGTACTGTATGTACCTATTATAAATATGTATTTGTCAATAGGGGAGGCCTATGTCCAGCAGTGGACGTCCTACAGCAGAAATGATGATGATTTACAAAAAAAAACTACTTAAGTATTCTATCAGTTATCTGTATAGTACAAGCTTTGCTTAGTTTGGGGGCAGATGGCGCTGTGTGTAATGCCCTGCGATATTTATTTCATTCGCATCATTCATTCGTTCATTCATTGATTAATTTGTTCAAGAAAATCGTTCACCAAACATAGTGTATATAATAGATTTTATGGACAATAATGGAACAAATATTTTAAAAACACGAAGAAACAATCCACAAAGAAAAAGGATGAGGTTAAGCTTACCATGGGTACTTCGTTGTGAGGAATAAATACATAATTATCTATTTATTTATTTTTTTTATGTAAAAAGTAATGAGACGAACGAGAACGCCTGTCCATGACCATCGCAGCGATAAACAGAACTTTAAGTAACATAACAAAGTCCAGAGCATCACTGCTTTGGCGCTCATTACTTTGAGACTTTTAGTTGAGTTAGCCTCAACAGCCCAGTAATTTCGCTAGCTGCAGTACCCTTCAAACCGGAACACAGTAATGCTTACACACTACTTACTGCTTAGCGGCAGAATAACTGGTACTGCGGTGTTACCTACCTAGACGACCTCCTGCTAAGGAGATCTACCACAAAGTATTATTAACTATTCGTATATTCTGCGAGCTGAAAAACATTTTTACTAAATTTCACCGCGGACAAAGTCGCAGGTAGCAGCTAGTTTTAATATATAAAAATAATAAGATGAACGAGACGGTATCGGATAAGATAACTTTGAGTAGTGAAACAAAGAGTTGAGCAGTAAACTTATTTCTTTATATATTTTATATACTTTGAATAATTTTCGCTAGCTGCAGTATTCTTGAAATCGGAACACATCAGCGTTTACATACTATTGTTTAGCGACAGAAAATCTGGTACTACCTACCTATACAGACTCCTTAGCAGGAACTAAGGAGATTATCACCTAGTAAAAACTAGAAAACCACCTACTTAGTATGAAACATGTTAGTAGATTTTTTGGCGGGAACGCGGGAAGAGTCGTGTCGCTCCGTTGTAATTTTTTCCAAAACTTGTGTTTTGTCGAGTGTTTATGCATAAAAATGGTGGTGTTTTATTCATATAGTGCCGAATTACATGCGCGAGTGTGGGAAAATGATCTAATGTGGTGAAACATGACTTTTCGTGTTGCTTCCAAAACTCCATCGAAGCTTTATAGTAAAGTCGCCACTACTTTACTAAAGCATGACTGGACTTGACTGACATGAACTGGACTTGATTAAGACTGGACTTTGACTAGCTACGATGACACTTTTTAACTTTTGAAACTTGAAAATATATAATTACTTGACACTGGCAAATGCTAAAACGCGACGCCAAAACTAAAGAAAAAAAAACATGTTAGTAGGTAGTTTTTTTTTTACTAACATACCTACTCGGATGTACCTACCTGAACAGATCAAATTTTATAATAAATATCTATGTACTCAATTAATTTATTTTCTCTTTGCTAAGCGTAGGCCTACCCTTGAAAGGATAATAGGCAATGTTCTACAAAATTATTTCGATGTGGGTCATGGTATTCACATAGTGAATCACTGGATATTTATGTAGGTAGGTAGGTATACCTACCTACATAAACCACATATGCTATGAAAATTGTTAAATTTCAAGTAATTAATAATTATTTATCTCTTTGATAGTTGGTTGGCTACTTGAAAGATTGTATGTACCTACGTTTTTTTTCGATTTATGTAGTTGTAACTGTTAGCCAGTTATTTTCTATGATAAGAGGTGATTTTCAAACAAACTAATGTATCTATATATACTAGTGGTATTATTTTCGGCTGTAACATGCTATTAAGGAAAGCCTTCAACTCAATACGCTGAGGCCTACGATATTGTAGCAATACGCTTCTTCTTTTTGTTTGCGTTGAGTCGCGAGTGAATCAGTTTCTTCTAAGCGAGCGTGCTCCATCGTAGACCGCATATTCGCCAGGCCAGTTGGCGGTCAAACGCAAGCCTATTCGTAATTTTAAAAAAAACTCATTGTTTATCGCTGTCGGTTTACACGCCGAAGGGCAGGTTTCAAGCCCCAACAATGGGCTCGAGCTACCGGTCAAGGAAAGCATCATGAGGAAACCCTTGTGTGGTGGTAGGGTAGGTACTCTCTAGTAGGTACCAGGTAGGTACCCTGACCACTTTTTCCGTTTGTTTCCAACAGCCTCGTTCCATTCCAGGCTAGGTGTACTTACAATCTTCGACCATACCGTCACTTAACATCAGGTGAGCTGCGGTCAAACATCTAGCCTGTAGATATATCGTTGATTTTTGTTATCTGAGGAATTACTTCGTTCCTAACACCATTTTTTAGAAAAAAGGCCGAGCATAGCTCTCTCCATAGCTCGCTGAGCGACTTTGAACTTGTGAACGTTTCGGCACGTTTTATTTTTAAACACATATATTTCTTTTAGGTTGACATACTAGACAACATCATCAAAGCGAAGCTAAAAGCGAAGTCAAGGTTTTAAAAAAAATCTCGGTTATTTTATTTGTGATTCAAAAAATACATAATTTCAGTTAAGCGCGAGTCGCGTTCACGTACAAAGGACCACCATACATAACAAAATATTCTATTGTATGAGTTGAAACGTATATATGTAAATTTGGCATTTACTAAGTTACATCGTTATACAATACTTATATTAGGAATATGGTTCAAATTATTAGCGCAAGGCCAATTCGCATTTTTCAGTTTTCATTATTTGTTGTTATACCTCAGAGTGTGTTTTGTTTCGATTCATCTTTGGAGGTTTTCTTTCTTTCTTTGGTTTTGGCGTCGCGTTTTAGCATTTGCCAGTGTCAAGTAATTATATATTTTCAAGTTTCAAAAGTTAAATAAGTGCCATCGTAGCTAGTTTTAGTCAAAGTCGTCTTTGTCAAGTCCAGTTCGTGTCAGTTAACTCCAGTCATGCTTTAGTAAAGTAGTGGCAACTTTACTACAAAGCTTCGGTGGAGTTTTGGAAGCAACACGAAAACTCATGTTTCACCACATTATATCATTTTCCCACACTCGCGCTTGTAATTCGGCACTTTATGAATAAAACACCACCATTTTTATGCATAAACACTCGACAAAACACTAGTTTTGGAAAAAAATACAACGGAGCGACACGACTCTTCCCGCGTTCCCGCCAAAACTCTTTGGAGGTTTTACCGATTTGTCGAGAAAATAAAACCTAAAAAACTCGTAAGGTCGTATGGACCACCACATGAATTTTTTCCTTAATTTTAATTTATTTTCTCAGCCTATCCACCATAGTAGGTAACTCATAATTCGGAAAATGTCAACCGCCTGTTAATCACGTTTTAGGGTATTATTAGACTAGAAAACAAAAAAAAATATAGACATAGAAATAGGCATAGAAATGTCTGATGGGAGCCAGTTATTGCCTTAAAAAGGTAACTAAACCACAATTAAAAGTGATAGACGGAACTAGTTCGATATAATTTACTCGCACATGTTGTGATTGTGTAAACATGATTTGGCAGTGCTATGGTGTTATTCATCTACTTCGTCGACACGCTGTCCAGAGGGAACCATGCGTTCAATGTTGCCAGTTTTTGAAAACAATCATTTTTATCGTATCTTAGACGTCGTCATCGTATTCAATAATTTATATACATTCTCTTTTAATATTTAATTTGAATATGAATACATATTTTAAGATCCATATTCTACTAGTACCTAATTTATCCAATTTCTCATTCACTTTTTAATTATTTTCACATATCGCCGACGTCACGTTAAGACCACATCATTTTCTATAAATATACTTACCCTGTTGGAACCGTGGAAACCACCTAGTTGAAGAGAAAGTGTCTTTACAATTGTGAATTTTTAAGTTCCATCCCCGGTCTGTAGAAGCGAGTTTACATACGAATACTTTGTATGTAAACTCATTCAGAATTGAGTAGGATTTCGCCCAAATCACCTTTCTACGGTAGATTGCTTTATTTCTAGCAATATGATGCTAAAAGATGATTTATGGATAAAATAAAAAATGGGATACAAGCACATAAATAAAAGGGTACAAAAAAATATTTTTTTATCAAAATAATTTTTAATATCGCTACTGGCAACCCAGCTCTCGAGCGTCGACCTTCGTCCTACTATTTACGCTGCGCATGATTCGTCCCTACATCGACCTGAATTGATTCCAGGAACTGTAAATAAATCCACTTCAAATGTAATCGTGCTCTGAAAACAACTTTAAGACGTATTACTAGTACGATGGAGAAACCCTGAAATAATTCTTGGCCATTCTAGACGTTACTAGATTGTAAATAAGGGTTATAATGAATACGTCATTGGGCATATAGTTTAGTCGGTGGAATATTGAACATCGGCAGGGTTACGTGAACTATTATTTTATTTAATGTATCAATGTTAACAACTTTTACTATGAAGTCAGAAATCGCGAAATAATCATCTATTTTTATACGTTTTTTCGACTGTAAATGAAGTTTTTTTTTGGAATGGCAGATTTTCTTTCGCGCTTATAGTAAAAAGTTGTTATTATATTAAGAGTTCTTCTTGGCTTAGTGCTACCGTGCCGCGATACCTGGTATTTAAAGCCTCCGCCTAAGATCGTGATAAAATCTAAATCTAAGTCTTGATCTTATCCTGTAACACAGTTGTTTAATTAGTAGGTATGTCATATTGTCTAAGCAATTTACGTATAACTAGAACATTTCATTAGTACGAGTAGCTATTGTAAATACACCATTGTTGCTTATATCTACACTAAATAAATACAGGTGCAAGTATATACCTTGTATTGAGCTTTTTGGCCGATTTCCAATAAAACAATCAGTACAAACAAACGTAAGTATACAAATTACATGTCGAGATCGATAAATTTATTGATATAAATCCAGATTCGCTTTTTTATGTTCAGCTTTTATTTCATTTGATGTTTAAAATGTATGGTAAGCAAAATACTAGTCTGTTTGTGTAGAAGCTGCTGAGTAAGCATTTTAAATCCTCACTTTTCTAGAAACTTCTACGAAGTAAATAAGCTTAGTTTTTTTTGCATCTCACTTTGTGTATCCTGCCTGTGTCAAAGAGGTCGTATTTTCAAGTGTCATATAATAAAATCAAGTTAAATACATAGTGCCACCAGCTTAGCTGTTCAGGTGGGCAAAATTGGAACAACAGCTGTGTCAGCCGTTTTGACAACGTCATTCTGCTGTCAGTTTCTTTCTTGTTGAGTGCCTCCGCCTGCAAAATAAACTATTTTTAATCATTCATTTTTTTTTCATTTCTTAGTTTCATAATATTAAATATCTTATGTTGTTTGTAGTGCAGAGGAATGATTGACCTGAAAGACTGATGTCATGATTTCCCTTTTTCTTAGTGAATTTCTTAGGTGGCAATACCAAACTATCCACTAGCGACACTGTCAACTGAAGGTGGGACTGTAACTCTCTTACACAGTTAAAGTCACAATCAAGTACATACCTTAAAAAAAGTTGTGGTGACTTTACTTTACTTTAATAACTGTAATAAATGAATCCTTTAGATTACTAATTTTACAATAAGACATACAGAATACGTTTATATATATTTTACAGGTAAACTTAAACGTACTTTAGTGTGGATCAAAAATAAGGCAACTTTTTACAAAAAAAAACATAGATAGGCAAAATAGTACATAGATAGATAGAACATTATTGTGCACACCAAAAACAGAAAAAGAGTACAGAGAACAAAATAATCTTTGATTTTCTTAGGTTTGACCGCCATCTCACCTGGTGATGTTGTCTAATATACAGGATCCTTGCCTTGAAGATACCGATTCACCAAGAAATCCAGACTGTTTCTATAGGTGAACAATCACTAAGGCAGCGAACTCCACTGTCTAGCGGTCCGCACAATAAATGTTGAATCAAATAGTTTCATTCGAGCTTTTAGAACATCGACCATGAAACCATGCCGCTTTTTCGAGCTTCCGGTAGTCCAATAGAAAATGGACATATGGGAATTAGACCATGTAGTTTTGGAGCATACTCTCCAAAAAAATCTTATAAAATTAAAATAAATTAAAGCTCACACAATTTTTAAGCTATACATTTATGCATTATGCAATAGCCATGAGAGATTATCATTAATTTGAGACACTCGTCATCTTACTTAAAATTAAGTTTTTTTTAAGTAGTATTTTCCAGTAACTTCATAAATTATATAAGTAATTATCTTTATGAGCGCGACTGGCCATTAGAAGTCATTATAAATACCAAGATAGACTGAAAATTACTTCAAAGAATATTTTTCACTCAAGGATCTTAGGATAAATTTATTTAGATGGGCTCCTACGAATGTCACATAGGTGTTTCTAAAAAGATTTAGAAGGTGAAGTTGATGTCTGTTATTTTTAAGGCGTTTTAGAGTTTTGTTCATAGTAAAAACTGTTGTTTTTTGTATGTGCAAATATAAACTTACTTGCGTGATAAAATACCTAAGTAAATAAATATCGCATGACATTTCACACAGCGCCATCTAGCCTAAAATTAAGCCAAGTTTTTACTTTGAGAGAAAACTAGATAACTGATAGAATATTTATAAGTAGATATACAAAACAGCCAGACACAGAACAAACATTTACATTCGTTACATATATGATTATATGTATATTTATCCAGGGTCTCATTCGAACCCAAATCCTGCTCATGAAGCAGAGCTACCAAATGACCTACCAGGGCCGGTCTATTATTTAATACTTGTTGCTTACCCAGTTATTCCTGAATTTATTTCAAGATTTTGCCTATTTGTTTATCTAGGGTATAAGCAATCTCAAAATTTCATCCAAATACGTTTCACTTAAAAAAATAAAACCACTAACATTCATAGAAACGTGTACATGTGATCTTCCCAACTACTTTGTATACACAAATAAGTAATATAAATTATTAAACAAACTTGCGTATTTTTATAATATTACTATAATTTTCGACAAAATCGTAGAACAAAAGCTTAAGATTACTTCACTCATGCCTTGACCTATTGTGAAGCTTTGACGTGAATGAATTACCACAATACTTGTGATGTAACGTGTGGAGCTTTTTCTGTCGTGTCTCGTGACGAAATGACGTCATCTGGAGAGTTCTCGTCGTAGAAATCATTTTACACTCAATTATAATAAAGAAGTTACAATTTTTTAATTTGTATAAGATTCAAATACTTAGTTCCTTTACACGCTCGTAGTGATATAAATATACTACTTATGTTTTACATTATGGTTCAAAATGCAAAAAAGGCACGGCTTTGATTAGGTTCATTTATATATCTTGATTAATTTATTCATAAGCAATGCAAACTACGCATTTTGTACTTACTGTATAAAAGCTTCTGAAAGTAAGTAGTTGTTTATGCTAACCTCTTTCAAGTCGCATTGACCTCAAGTAATAACAACAGTCCGCCTTCTCTCTTTCTATGATACCTACTTACTTATAAGCATCTTTGGCATAATTATTTATAGGGTTCCGTAGGAGTGTCTAATGGGTCTCTATTACTGAACATGTACTGTCAATCTGTCTTCGTTCAAATTTCAATAATTCGTGCCTAGGGTACCTTACAAGTTATAAAGTGATTTATTGCAAAACTCAACAAATAAAATCTAAATCAAAAAAAGATGTCTAAAGCTCTTCTAATAGCATGAGGCATCGCCTGTCCATGATCATTACATCAGTACCCAAAAATTTGAGTAACAAAACAAAGTGATACGGGATCCGTTGTCCTCAAAGTCACACTTGGCCTGCTATTTTATAACTGCTATCAGATATAAAATTATACAACCTTGTATGTTTACAAGCAGTGCAACAGAATCGGCCGGTGGTCCGCTGGCGCCGACGACATTGTCAAGGCCGCTGCATTGGCGCCGGCGCGTGCGCTTTCCACAGAACATTCCACCCACACTAAGTTACATATAGAAACTGACTTGGATTTAAACTTGGATTACATCATTCTATAGTATTTTCAAATAAGTTTTCTATGGTAAGTAGTAGTGAGACTAGGTGTTATGATAGTAAGAGATAACGCTTGTCCATGCCCATTGGAGCGTTATCCAGAACTTTATGTTCCAAAACAAAGTCCAGGTTATCGCTGCATTGGCATGTAATTCTGCGTACGCATTAATGTTAGCAGATCCTTTATTTAATTAATTATTTATGAGCCTTAAATATCTATTATACATGGACTGTAATTAAAATAGTATTTTAATGTTTGTACGAGCATAGCGCCATCACTCGTGACATTTGTACGCCTGACCGGCACAACATGACTCAGCCGTATTAAGTACTGGAACATCTTTTATGCGTATATTGTATAAAATTTCTCATGTTGTATACAAATAAATTATCAAAAAAAAAAATTATCTTATCTTAGTATTTTAAGCATGACAATTTGTATATTGACTTATAACATTGGTGTTATGAATAAAATATTTGTCTTTGTATTTGTATTAGGTTGTTGGGTAAGTAAAGTACCCTACCTAGACTTCTCGCTAGAAAAGCCTAGTGTTTCTCAAAATATCAAAAGTATGTATATATGTGAGTGTGTTTATGTTGCATGTGCGTGTGTGTATGACTAATGAGTGTAAAGGAGAAGGTTTATTGCGCAAAGGTTGATAAAGCATTATATTATATCAGCGTGAAAATACCACTGACTTAGGCAACTGCCTATCACTTACGCTAACCCAGATTTTAGTCCCAAAAACCTTAAGGCCTAATATTTCCACGTAGTGTGATATCGCGATGCAACAGGCGTTACATAATCTGTCCGAATGCGTTCTGTTGCGCAAGCGCAGCGTCCGGGTGCGGTAACGGTGCGCGCACAATCCGGAATGCCAGTGATGGCAGCGATTTGACGCGGGTTGCCTCACAGCATGCCGACGACTTAATATCCTATAGACACTCATTACACCAAACCTGCACTCAGTAGGTAAAAATCTATGCCTTAACATAATACAGATTATGCCTAATGACAGCGCTGTTAGCTCCTTTGTTAAAGTCCTGCTTCGAGAGCTGAAGGCGTGGGTTCGATCCCCACTCGGTACTGACATTTGTGTGATTAACATAGAGTCTGTGTTTTTGTCTGGGAGTTCTCTGTCTGGGGTCTGGTTTCTATAGTACAAGCTTTGTTTAGTTTAGGGCTAGATGGCGCTGAGTGAAATGTCGGCCTATTTAATTTTTTTTAAATGAAGAAACATCATTACCTATATACAAAAACGTTACTACGGCAAATCGGGCTATTCTTCAGTCTCTTTTAATATTTAAGCTTTACGTTGGACATTTTGTAATAGTGAAACGTGAAATCAATAGATAACGCATGGCGTAGGCTAGCCCCTAAGTAAAGTTTGTGCTATGAGAAACAGATAACTGATAGAACACTTAGTAATATACTTTTATATAAATACTTACATAAAATATATTCAAAACTCCCAGGCATATAATAAACATTTATGTACCTATGTCACACAAATCTTTGTCATGGGTGGAAAACGAACCCACACCCTACTGCTCAGGAAACAAAGTTACTACCAAAATTAATTATCAGGGCAGTTCACATTGTGAGTGACATTAGCGCCTGTTACTCAGTTATAGGCTAAAGCGTTGACTGAAAAAGCTTGCTCTTTGTCTATCTATAGGGTGACACGTCGTTGCAGCTCATACTCGTCGCATAGCATTTGTTACTTATTTTGTATCGAAGGTCGTCCATTTGACGCTGGTCATCAATTATGATGCCGTTATGGACGATTGGTGGAACAGTGCATTTGGGCTGATGCATTTAAGTGCTTTAAGTGCAAGGGCTAATACATCAACTGCACGTTTTATTATTGCATCTCGAAAAGTTAATTTTACATATTAAGTTCCAAATTAATAAAGTTAAATAAACTTATGTTTAGGTTTTATTCGTTTAAAGTTTTTTTGATGATGAAAAGATTTGCGTTTGTTCGCCATCTAACCTGATGTTAAGTGAAGATGCGATTTACAATGGAGTACGCTTGCCTAGAAGAAACCGATCCACCCTCGACTTGAAGACACCTAGGTTGTATATGTCAGGGAACATCCACTCGTGAAAGTTAGTACGAGAAATATGATTATCATTGGGACTTAATCAGGATTTAATCATGCACCAAAAACGTGACTACAGCTATCTTAACATGGCCAAAAAATCGAGGTAAATAAATTTTAATAAAACCAGTTTGTAATATTTTGTATGCGATAAAACGAAAAAACAATGTGTTCTTGTTAAGGGTGTTTAACCACAGCGCACCTGATGTCAAATGTTGGTGTAGTATGCTAGTAACCTGCACTTCATCAGTGTTGTGGTGTATGGCTTTACCCTTCTCACAATAAGAAGAGACACTCGCCCAGCAGTGGGATTGTTAAAAAAACAGGGCTAATTCGGTAAACATCTTTTGCTGTCGACACAACTAGAAAATCGAGAAAAAGTAAATGTCTAATTATTTGATTATTTATTTTCATAGCAAAATACCATCACCCGACCAACTGTTTTAGTAGCCGATTTTTTTTCTAGATTTTGAATAGAACACGTATAACCCCGTCTGTATAGATCTGGCATATTGCGCATAGTGAGAAACTCTCAATATCCGCCCTCTTGAACTAACGACGACCGGACAGCTTACGAGCTTGACGTCATTCATGTGCCAATACCTGATGCACTGTCTAATAACTTCCTGCCTATCGACCTCATCGCTGCAATTAATATACATAGTGTACTACAACGAAAACGTACGCACAAACTTCTATTTTATAATAAACTAGCTGTAACCCGCGACTTCGTCCGTCCGCGTGGAATTCACAGCTTGGGTTATTATTGACGTTTCCATACAGATCCCTAACTGTTTTTTAAATAAAATATAGCCTATAGCATTCTAATAATTAAAGAATTATTAAGATCGGTCCAGTAGTTTCGGATCCTATTCATTGTAAACAAAAAAAAAACAAATCTTTCCTTTATTAGTGTAGATATCGTAGGATACTTTCACACAGCGCCATCTAGCCCCAAACTAAGCAAAGCTTGTACTATAGGAACCGGATAACAGATAGAATACTTTAATACTTTTTTTTGTAAATACACACAGAACCACCAGACACAGAACAAACAATTATCATCACATAAAGTATTGTCCTGGAATTGAACCCACACCCTACAGCTCTTGAAGCAGATATTCTACCAAATGAGCTAGCATGTCAGTCAATTTAAAACATAAATTTGCTGGAATTTGCCCCCTGAATGAGTGTTCCTCGATACAAATACAAATACAAATATTTTATTAAGAGCACCAACGTTACAAGTCAATTCAACATTTCAAATATATATGTCATTATTATGAGTTTTAAAACATTGATTACTACATGTCAATGAATAGAAAACAACAAAAATGTCAAAATAGGGTATATCAATATACAAACATGTCAAAATATAAAAGAATACTGTCAACATAAAAATTCTGTCAATCTAAAATATACAATTTGGATGCCATCAAGTTGCAAGTGAATCAGTTTACTTCTAGACAAGCGTGCTCTATTTTAGAAAACAGCTTTAATTCACATCAGGCGGGATGACGGTCAAACGCAAGCCTATTTTATCAATAACTAGCGGACGCCTCGCGGTTTCACTCGCGTAGTTCCCGTTCCTGTGGGAATGCAGGGATAAAAAGAATCCTATGTCACCCGGGAATAGCGTAGCTTCCCAACGGTATAAGAATTTTGAAAGAATTATTCAGATCGGTCCAATAGTTTCGGAGCCTATTCATTACAAACAAACAATCAAATCTTTCCTCTTTATAATAGTATAGATAGAAAAATAATAATAGATGCAAATCAACAGCTCATAATTCGTACAAACCCGAAGTATAACAAAAACAATCGTATATTGACAAGCCCATATCCACTTTCACTAATGAATAAGTAGACCATTCTGAAATATCACTCGAAAGCCGAGGCGCGGCTCTCTATCTATACTCATTATTAATTAGGCAATCAAAAGGTTCAGGGCTGGTATGAGCCTTTGTCTACATCTACACTACTATAAAGAGAAAAGATTTGATTTTTTGTTTGTTTGTTTGTATTGAACAGGGTCCGAAACTGCTAGACCGATCTTAGTAATTATTTCATTATTAGAATGCTACATTATCCGTGATGGATATAGGCTATATGTTGTTTAAAAAAACAGTTAGGGATCCGTATGGAAACTTCAATAATGTAAGCGAAGCTTAACGAAAAAACCCTTACTTAGCATGCGCATAACTATTGACAATAGAATAAAAAGACGTTTGGTTTTTGGCGGGAACGCGGGAAGAGTCGTGTCGCTCCGTTGTATTTTTTTCCAAAACTAGTGTTTTGTCGAGTGTTTATGCATAAAAATGGTGGTGTTTTATTCATAAAATGCCGAATTACAAGCGCGAGTGTGGGAAAATGATAAAATGTGGTGAAACATGACTTTTCGTGTTGCTTCCAAATCTCCATCGAAGCTTTATAGTAAAGTCGCCACTACTTTACTAAAGTACTAAAGCATGACTGGACTTGACTGACATAGACTGGACTTGACTAAGACTGGACTTTGACTATAACTAGCTACGAGAACACTTATTTATCTTTTGAAACTTGAAAATATATAAATACTTGACACTGGCAAATGCTAAAACGCGACGCCAAAACTAAAGGAAAAAAAAAAAAAAAAGAGACGTTTATAGAGCAAATTGACAGCTACAAATAAGTCCGCAATATCATATGTCTAACTATTACAGTTGTCATCTACATATACATCTAAAAGATTTGATTTTTGTTTGTTTGTATTGAATAGGCTCCGAAACTACTGGACCGATCTGAATAATTCTTTCATCATTGAAATGCTACATTATCACTGAGTGACATAGGCTATATTCATATTGTTAATCGAGTTTTGTTTTCTCGTGCGAAGCCGGGGCGAGCTGCTAGTAAATTATAAATAGATACGCATCTTGGGTTAGCAAGTCTTATTAAAGCTTTAAGAGATTTACGCACAGCGTTCCATCTCAGTGATAAGTAGTATATCAGTGGTTTATTAGGGATTAGGTGAAACTCTATAACCTTGTCTTGGGTACTTGTACGATAACTTAATTCTCTATCATAGCGCACTTGGGCTGCATCTGCGTCGCTTACGTAGCAAGGGAAATCAAGTTATTTTTCAGAAATCAGAAATCACATTTTTGACACAATTACGTCTCTTATTTGCTTCCTTAGTAGGAGGCAATTCATAAAAATGATGATTCAGTTACAGTTTTTTGTTGCAGCTGCATATCTATAGATGATACTATCTATACATCAAATATTTAATTACACACACACACACACATTCCGATTTGGAAAGAGTGAAGTTGAAATATTCAATTTCAAAATCTTCAAGAATTTATTTTATTTTTATTTTACATGGAAAACAAACAGCTTTGAGAATTTAAAAAGAAAATTGAGAAAGTAAATAGCTGATCACACAAAAGCCTAAAATATCTTTACTTATGCTATATAAACTAAATTTAAGTGCCACGAGCCCACACCGGCATGGGAACAGATGTGACAATTAAAGTACTATAAACATAAACAATCTATAAATATAAATTCACAATATAAACCTCATTAAAGTTTTGTAAAATTTCCTTGGCTAACCTTTTCTTTTTAGTTTTTTTTTTGCTATCAAAGTCAATTGCTTTGGTGTCAATTGAAATATATATATATTTAACATTGCAATATTAAGTTTGTTCATTGGTAGTGTGTCTGCTTCGAGAGCTGAAGGGCGTGGGTTCGATTCCCACTCAGGACTAACATTTGTGTGACTAACATCGATGTTTGTTCTGTGTCTGGGTGTACTGTATGTATTATAAGTATGTATTTACAAAAAAATAAAAGTATTTAAGTATTCTATCAGTTATCTGACTTCCATAGCACAAGCTCTGCTTAGTTTGGGGTTAGATGGCGCTGTGTGTAATGTCCTAAGATATTTATTATTATTTATTTAAGTATAAGTATGTTATAACTGAATGCACTTAATCAATTAAGGGCCAAGTCCTCGACCGTGGGAACTTCTGCTTGAACACCTACATTGATATTTTCCACTCACACAGCCGTACATACGTCTGACGTTAGATTTGAATACATTGACGTCACGCTAAAATAGATAAGGAGAGTTAAATTACTATAGCCACGAGCAAGAAGGAGACAGAATGTTTATTCCTATTGCCGGAAGCGGATTTTACATTGATTATCTGTTACATTATGACAGAAGTTTTTTTTTTTTGTTTTGGCATCGCGTTTTGAATATTTGCCAGTGTCAAGTGTCAAATACAAAACGGGCGGGAAGCATGCGCGCGGTGCTCGGTACCGCCGCCACCGCGCGTCCACCTCTTTCGGCCTCTCGTGACGTGCTATACACGACCACGAGACTCGTGACGTTAGATTGTCAGATTCAGAGATTCTCGATGGTTTGTAGCGCCTACCAAAATAAAACAGCAACAGACGTAACGCAGAAAAGAGATTTTCAGCAGGCACTATCAGAAATTTTCATCAAACTATCCGTACTTATCTGCTAATAGAATAAACAAAACGTACAATAAAAGGTCTAAGCCTTAAATGTATCTGCATCAAAGTTAGCATCTATAAAATTGCGCCTTTCCTATAATTATTTTGATGTCAAGATTACGGCTTAAAAATAATTTGGCCATATTCTATTTCATAAGTTCAAGAAACGAAAAGCGTTTGAAACTATTTTTTCTCCAAGCATAATAATTCAGGATATGTACTATAGTATTCATTAATTTCAAACTTCCACATGATGTATAACGGCACAAAAATGTTGACAAAAACACATCGATTGCCTTATTTCACAAGACTTGCCCGTTAACTAACAAACAACACTTTACTTTTACTTGACAGTTATTAGGTACTCATACGAGTCGACATACCACTCGTTGCGATGCAAGTCTTCTACGTCGTTGTTTTTTTTAATTTGAACCTCGGTTATTGCTTTCATATTTTTTTTAAATCATACAATTATTTTGGCTCTACATCAATGGCATACATTCGTAGTATTAGTATTTTTTTGGCTACATTGCAAAATATAATGTAAATGAGACATTAATTTTCGTAGTTTTTAAAATTGTGTTAAGCAACATTTATTGTATTATCTAGTTATGTTAAGAATCCAATCGGTACACTGACCTTTCGAATTTAATCTCGATTATTTGGGCGTCCTAGAATATTATAAATAATAATCGCCATTAATTTAAGTTTTACATCTAAGTAGGTAAACAATTTAGGCCTTTTCTAAATCTCCCGTAATAATCCCGTATTACACGGTAAATGTTAACTGTATGGAAAATACCAACAGATGCGGTCGTACTAATAGCTAGTTCCTTCTCAGCAGTGTTGCTTGTTTTAGATACCTGCGTACTATAAAAAAATAAAGCATAGAATTAAACACTTTTTTTATAAATAACTAGCTAAGAACTTATAAATACCTAACTAGACAGAACTTTCAGCTCATTCGGTAGAAAAAAATCTGTCAGTTCAATCTAGCTTCCATAGTACAAGCTTTGATTGCTTTGGCGTAATGTCAAAAAAGCAATATTTTCTTGTTTACAGCCGGTAATGATTAATAATTTTTTCATTGTTAGTAGTAAAGCAATTTTTAGTTTAGTCAGTTGGACAAACCTCTTACTAACTTAAGCACATCATAAGCTTTTCTTTGAATATCTAACTTGGCATCATGGGTCTCTCTTTTCCTAATATTTTCTTCGCAGATTAAATTTTTTATACAATCCGCGACATTCGTGTTTACACATTTATAATTTTCAATCAATGTAAAAAATATTAATCAAATTTACTGTAAAACAGACACTGTTCTCAACATTATCTTATTAATAGGAAATAAAAATGAACTTGGTTTTGATACTATTACTGTTTAATTAATGGGATTACTCACCTTTGATTATATTGATACTTGACTATATTCGGGTAAAATCCGGAATATTTTTCATTAAAAAAATCACATCGTGTTCAACTTTAACTTCTTACGTAAGGTAAGACCAATATAGACGAAGAATCTAACAAAAAACTAACCTGTAAAATGTGAGTTACTTCGTACAAGTAAAATTACAATTTTCTTATTACTTACTTAATAAATATATAGATCGTCCTGGCAACACTAATAAATAGACGTTGAGCTGTGCAAATAAGTATATCTGCAATAAATACGGATAAATAAGTCATCAGTCATTCGGATAAATAAGTCATATAGGTCAACAAATATGCAGAGCGTCCTGGCAACACTGCTAAGCTATGAGGTATGCAAATCAGTCTATCTGCAATAAATTCGGATAAATAAGTCGTCAGCCATTCCGATAAATAAGTCATATAAGTCAACAAATATGCGGAGCGTCCTGGCAACACTACTAAGCTATGAGGTATGCAAATCAGTCTATCTGTAATAAATTCGGATAAATAAGTCATCAATCATTCGGATAAATAAGTTATCAGTCATTCGGATAAATAAGTCATATAATTCAACAAATATGCGGAGCGTCCTGGCAACACTACTAAGCTATGAGATATGCAAATCAGTCTATTTGCAATAAATTAGGATGAATAAGTCATCAGTCGTTCGGATAAATAAGTCATGTAAGTCAACAAATATGCGTCCTGGCAACACTACTAAGCTATGAGGTATGCAAATCAGTATAGCTGCAATAAATTCGGATAAATAAATCATTAGGTTTGAGTACCAGCGGTGCATCTGATGTACCGTTAATAGTTTATACGGCTATTTGTTTAGATAACTTCATCTTAGTTCCGGGCATTACGGCATGCTACGGTAAGCCGCCAGTTTGCTCGTCAGGAATTCTCGCTATCAGTTGGAATGGTTGATTGTGTGCAGACTTCTAGAAACAACCGTTTATTGCCAACCATTCGTAAAATTACTCATGTAGCACTTCTCAATAATTTCAAAGATATTTGGGTAATTTAAACTGAAAGTAATACGTATTTACCATAAACACGAGTAACTCATAATGTTATAAGCAATACTTGTTACATATGTCTCATTTTTTTGTGAATACATGCATTATAAATTCTAGACACAAAACAAAGTGGTAAGCGGTTTGATTCCACTTTTTTCATGCGTACCGCTAGACATTGGAATCTGCTGCACGAGTGGGTGTTCCCCAATGAATATAGTCTTCTTGAAGGTACCCTTCAAGTCGCGAGTGAATCGGTTTCTTCTAGGCGAGCGTGCTCCACCATAGACCGCATCTTCGCTTAACATCAGGCGGGATGGCGGTCAAACGCAAGCCTATATACTATAAAAAAAAAACTATATTGGTAACATAAATGTTCGTTCTGAATAGGAATTGTACCCACACCCTACAGCTCATGAAGCACACCTACAATCAAACGACAAGGCAGCATTAAACTTATAGTATTCGAAGAATCAGGTTAGGTTTAGGTTTAAAGAACTATTGAAAGAACTATTTATTATCATCGAAGACTATTATTTACTATTGTTTATTGTCACTTAAATAATAAAATGATTGGACTTAAAAAAAAAGGTCTTAACTATGCATTTAAATTTTACGAAAACAATAAATTAACATAACTTTACAAAGTTTGAGGCAAAAGATTAAAATGAACTAGGCCCGTTCAACGCACTTATTTAATTACCAAAAATTTAAAAAGAAAATTAATTTTAAACCGACAGAATATATGTATAATAACAAACTTTAAACCAGTTAAAATCAGTTTAAAGACATTTATTTCTCCAAAGAATTACAATTAAGTTAAAATAAGGTGTTCATGATAAATAAGTTGCTATCAACGCATCATTAAAATGACGTTTACACAACCGAATCGTTAACTTAGTGTAAACTACATTACATCCCGCCAGGAAGGCGCCTGGTACCCAACGTTGCTTACTCGGCACAAATCGTCGGCCCCGATCCTAATACGACGCTTCAATTTCCTACTTGCTAATGCAACCCTTGACTAAACAAACCTTGTAAGATGCACATTGTCCACTAGCTTGTGAAGCTAAGGAACCTAATTGAAATTATCGTGGAGGAAGTTTAGCGAGAACGCGGAATAAAGACGTCGCTGCACTGTGTTATAGTATTCTTAAATCATATTTTTTTATAATATTCGTATATTTGAAGTGAAAACTTCTTTAGTCGCGTTGAGTGATGTTTCGTAGGTAAAACTTATGGGTTCGCATCACCGAATTTTGACGTGTTTTAAGTTTTTACTTCTGTCAGCAGTCCTCATGATTATCAAACTTTATTTTTCCTTTGTTTTTTATTTATTTTTTAACAAAATGTCAATCAGTTGTCATAATGTCAAATGTTATTTTATAGAGTAATAAGTAGAATTGTATAAGTTTTCTTTTGAGATAAATATTACCAAAGAAATTGTAAATTTTAGTAAAACTATTTTCTATATTTTCAAAGATTCCGGGGTCCGTGCCTCTTTTATTAATTTTTTTAATTTTTGTATATTTTAGGTACCTACTACTTACTATTTTTAAATAGAACTAAGAAATTTCTACGCAAAACGCGCACACACAAAATATATATAATTGCATATTACTAAGTTTCCATGTTTAGATACACCGAGAAGTCCACCTCCCGCAAGTAGCTTCCGTTTACGAGTTGACGCATGTGCCAGCGATCACTCTCCTCAACTATAGATAGATACATATTAGAAGGAAGAGGGCGCCCCGCCACACGACACCGCCGCAAATCTTTAAGTAACCGTGACTGCTCTGGGTATACACACATTGGGTATAATTTCTGTAGTTATTCTACAGCATACATTATCAGTTTCCTTGATGTTATCATGCGAAACTTGCAATTATATTAATTTACGATTCCATGCCCATAAGCTTGAACACGGCTAGGTTTTAGGTATTATAGTTTAGTAAACGCACTGCTCCAATAAAACTGTGAGGTTTCGGAGTAAACGAAAATATCATCGATGTATACAATTTTTAAACTTTTGTTGATTTTTTAAACATTCGATAAAATTTTAATGGCACCACCTGGGAAGTATATACCCTTTAAAACAAAAGAATAACTTTTCAAATCGGTTCAGGTGTCTTTCAGTAATCGGTGAACATACATTAAAAAAAAGATTCCGACGAATTGAGAACCTCCTCCATTTTGAAGTCGCTTAAAAATATTTAACACTGGCAGAATGCGCAAAGTGCGATATCAGAAATTCAAAAAAAGACGAACGAACGACGAGCGAAATCGACATGGCGATAAAATTAAAGATAGCCCGCGTCGAATGTAGGCTCATTTGTTAGTTAGTGCGGTCGTATCACATGCCGGAGGGCGTGGATTAAAATCTCAAAAATGAGCTTGAGCTGCCGGGGGAGGTTCTTATTCTTATTCTTATTCGGAATGGGGGCGATGAGTCCTGCACTGACGTCCCGCTTGGGGTGTATTGTGCATTTCCCCCTGCCAGCGTCTACCCGAGCCAACCCGCTCCTTGAAGTAGCGGAGCGAGGCTCTGGGCCGCTGGCATAGTAGCTCCAGTGGGTGAGATGGAAGTGTTAGCAATGATGAAAAGCAGTCACGGGGGAGGTTATGATTGTAAGGAAATCATAGACTACACAGCTGGCTTGCTACCACCTGCCACCAAGTACGGCGTGTTCCAGCAGTCTCACTCGTGAGCCAAATTTCCATTGCAGGCTTACATAACATCAAAAAAGCTGTACGCAAACATCTAGCCGGTTAAGCAGAATAAAAAAACTTAAAAATACTTTTGCCGAAAATTACTAAATATATAAATATCGTAGGACATTACACACAGCGCCATCTGACCCCCAAACTAAGCAAAGCTTGTACTATGGAAGTCAGATAGCTGATAGAATACTTTAATACTTTTTTTAAATAAATACATACTTATAATACATACAGAACATCCAGACACATAACAAACATTTTTATACCACAAACTGTTTATCCTGGGTGGGAATCGAACCCACTCCCTTCAGCTCTTAGAGCAGACATACTACCAATGAACCAACAGGGCTGTCAATTAATACTCGTCTTATTAATAAACCATAAAAAAGTTTCCGATGTGGAGAAATGCGACATTTTATATTTAGCTTATCAAAAAGGTCGTTATAAAAAAGTGCGTTACCTACTTACTGTGTGTTACAGAGTAATTCAACACGACTAGGAAATATTTCTCTCACTTGTGTACATAAAGTAATAAAGCCATGCAATACAAGCAATCGAGAAATGAACTCATGCGAAGGTCAAAACTGTGGTGTTTGCTTCGTATTCTCCAACTGTTTCAGCATTAAAATATTACTCGCACAGCATACGTAATCACAGGTAGCAAGGTTGCAATATAAATAAGGAAGTCGGCTAATCTCAGATATTCTTTTATAAAGATCTGCCAATCAAAGCAATAATCACCGGAAACTCGATCGATACTCGCACCTATCTCATCTTCGATGCGCCCGGAGTTATATCCAGTAATCCATTGATCACAAATGCATTTCCTGCAATTAGATGTAAAACGACCGGAATCGAACGATTTCTTATTCAAAATGGTTCCTAATGAGCGCACGCGACTGTCGGAAGCCACGAATTATGTTGGCACTACCGTAACGACAGCGTGATTTGTGAAAAAGTTGACGTATTCTATGTTTGGATTTTGAACACGCATCATCACGTGTTTTATCTTGATTTAAATAATATGTTTTGATTTTGCACAGCAGCAAAATGGCATGGTGATCTTCAAAATATTGCATGCGTGCGCTGTTTTTACATAATTCATTTTTTAAAAGCAATCTTTCTTTTCAAATTTTATTCTACGTAATTTTTGCGGGAAGGATTTTTACACACCTACTCTCTCGTATTACTTTTCAGGCTGTATAAATATTTGCTCTATTATACGTATTTTTGTAATGATTTCATTAAAAATGTTAAGTATTCGAAGGGGAAAGAGAAGGTTGAGAGATAAAATTACTGTATTCAATTTATTCAGGGTTTATTTGTATTCGATAATACAGCAGTTAAGTAAATACATTTTTAACATTCGCAATGAGGTCAAACTTCTTCGCACTTTCTTTGCTACTAAGTTTTAAGTTTTATACTCATACTATCAGACGCCATGCGGTTTCACCCGCGTAGTTCCCGTTCCCGTGAGAATACAGGGATAAAAAGCAGTCTATGGTACCCGAGGATAGAGTATCTTCCCAACGTTGAAATCGGTTCAGTAGTTTTTGAATTTATTCGTTATAAACATACAAAAATCAAAAAATTCAAAAATACAAATCTTTCCTTTTTATAATATTAGTGTAGATTGCATGAAGCGCTGTGAGCGAGTCAAGTACAAAACTAAATAAAACGCTTCAAGTTTAAAGTAATCCAACGTTAAAGCATAGAAAAGAAAATGATAGAGTAAACCTTATAACTTCACTTACGGGTTCGTAATAAAAATGAACGTTAGTTAATTGGAATCTGTTTTATTTCATCTTTCGTTCGATTTTTTTTTTTAATTAGAATAGTTTATTGAGATATTTTTATTACTCGATTGCACCCTTGTCATAGTTATATCCTTAGTAAGACTGTTACGAATAACTTGTGTATCCTGCTATAAGATAGCTGTTATCCGTCCGCGTGGAATTTAACAAAAACTTTGTTCAATTTGCAGTATAATAAGTATTCTATAGAATTAAGCAATTAAGCATGTCGAAGGGTGTGGGTTCATGTGGGTGTTCGTTGGGGTTTAAAGCTATTTTATTCGCAGTTTGGATTTTATAAACTCTTCCGCTAGTCAATTGAATAAGTTATTTAACCCCTTTTGCGGTTTTGTACAATCCTAGCTTACAACCCTGTATATTGATTCAGATAAACGAGTAGAGCTTGCGGTAATTCTGACTCACTTCCAACAGGTTGTAAAAAATATTTCTCTTCCTTCATTGGCATCATAACAAAAAAACAAAAGTAACGAGAACAAGATACCTGCACACCATGGGTGAATCATCGATGCTGGGAAACTAGCGCGGTTACAAACATTTTATCAATAAGAAAGTAAATAGTTTCTAATAATGTTTACAGGACAAGTTTCAACAATTAGAACTAACTATTTTACTTCCTTCTTCTGTTTATGGTACCTTTGAAACTAATTATGGTTGGTAGTCAGCTCTGGCATCCGGCAACTTTTTACTTTAAACAACTTTTCGTTTTTTATGTATGGAGCTTTGTTATAAATATCAGAATAGTAAACTAGATATTAATGTAAGTTGTCGCTCGTATTTCGATATATTTACAATGACAATTTCTGGCATTGGTCATGAGCTGTCTGAAGAATACGAACGAAAATAAGGATGTTTTGATGTTCGACTAGGATAAGGTAACTTACGTAAAAGCGTAGAATTATAACCACAGGACGTGACACTTTATATAGTCGGCAAGCTAGATGTTTGATAACAGCTCAGCTGATGTGACGCTGTGGTTAACGTTAGTAAAACCCCCTATCTTTGAACGGAAACCGCTGTTTCAACAAATTTTTTAGACTATTTCAGAGAGCAACTGTGACGGAGTTTTTTTATCGATATAATATAATCCCGCATAAACACAGCAAAAGCTTCAGATATTTTGTTAGATAAGACGCAAAAAAGTAGTAATTACTTGTAGTAAATGTTTTTGTTTTAATAAATTAACCGGTAGAAGAAAAATAGCTCTAAGAAAATGCAGTACGAATATTATATACCTAGGTCATTTAAACACTCCGATGTTTACAAGAATCGTCGATAGAAAAGCAGACAGTTGGGCGCGCTCTCTCAAACCACTACAGACTATGGCTACTGTAGTGTATAGGTTCCCACCGAACTAATCGTCTTGTTGGCAGACAATCTCCACCTCCGACTTCGACCTGTCAAACATACACCTGACTACAATGTTTACATTTTTTTTCTGCTTTTCCCGCTAAATCACATCTGTTTAATCATGTCTTTGCTATTAATACCGTACTGAACATGCAATTTGAAAGTGATCATTGGCGCTGCGTTATTTGGATGAGTCAGTACGGAAAAGTAGATTGAGTATTAGTTATAGGTGGTTTTCTTTTACATAAAATTTGCTTTTCACTGACGCGGCCTGTATTAGCGGTCGTGATTTTTTTTGTCGGTATCGCACAATTTGGTTTCCTTTGGGGTATTTTCAACAGTAAAATTTGTTTTACAGCACACAGTTATACATTTATATTCATGGCAGCTATATCATTTTTTAATTTACCTTATACCACTTAGATATTATTGTATTATTTATACCTCTATCTATTCTTAAAAAAAGAGCTAGATGAAACCCATCATTATTTACTTGTAGTTGAGTATAAATTCTATGCGAATTAGCTTAGAATTAGTTGAAGTTGCAGTGGGCAGGGCAAATCGTACGAAGAACTGATGGCTGATGGGGATGCAAAGTTTCGGAATGGGTAACACGGACTGGTAAGCGCAGCGTAGGACGTCCACCCACAAAGTGGGCAGACGACCTAATAAAAACCGCAGGAACGCACTGGATGCGAACCGCTTCCAACCGGTCTTTGTGGAAATCAATGGGAGGCATATGCCCAGCAGTGGACGTCCTACGGCTGAAATGATGACGATATTGTTATACTCTTTGGTACCAAAATTTCCTAAGGCAGTGTCGGTCATAGCATCTGTCCTAGGTGAGAAAATGTTCAAACTATGAGCTTTTTCAGATTTAGTTATTTTCTTTACTCGGCCGCAGTGTAGAACCACTGGTATGCGTCATGACGTTGTCGTTACGCGCTACAGAGTATGCGTCATTATTAAATACCTAATGGTCATAGAACTATAGGCTCAGTTAAAAACTTCAAGGGGTCAAAGCCATAATATTATACTTAGGGAATTTGTTAGCATTTTTAAAGTGTCTGTGATTCAAGTCACGACCAAGCAAAGTTGTGAGTATTTATGACAACAAGCGTCATAAGATAACGGAAAAACAAAGCCTAACTTAATTTCGGTCCGATGACACCTTGTTTATGTTATTGTTGTTTGTTTTATTTACTAAATACAGATACCCACGGGCATGTCCTAACAAAACTAGTAAAGGAGAAATTTGTGATTTTTTTAAATTTTAGTTATATTCTTATACAAATTTCGTACTGGAACAGCTCTGTTTTTATAAACTGTCCCACTGCTGGGCGTGGGACTCTTCTCACGGTGAGAAGGGCCATAGGTAATAAAAAGAATTACATTGTTAGACGGTGAATAAGTGAAAATAGTTATAGTGCTATCCACTATGTACTGATATAACTACAGTCCATCATATGCCATATAATCTAAACCAGTGTTTCTTATAGTTGGGTAGGTGTACCTACCACTCGGTGTACGCCAGTTGATCGTACAACGTTTACGTAATGACGAACGCTTAGCGACGAAATAAAAAAAATATTCGTTGTATCTGAATTCAATAATGATAGATATTGAGAATCGGCTCCATCGGCAACAAGCCCACCATCACATTAATTTCTTATAAGTTTTTCAAAACTTTATTTATTGTCAAACCATTAACACAAAGAACGCAAGTGGAATCCTGGTGACCTTTAATTCAATAACCGCAAACCCAGCCCCTACTGGCCAGATCTTGACCCACTTGCACATACTAACGCCCAACCAAATAAATCAAATTTGCACAATCACCTTTGATGTCCTGACATACACAGTTGAAACGATGCTCGCAACAAATATTCTGGTCATTTAATCAAGAGACAGCTTGTAGGCGTCTTTGTTTGATTTAATTTATTTTAAAGTTTGCACCTGCAAGTTTTGATTTCTAAATAAATATTACAAAAGACATAATCATTGTATCAGGAGTTACCTCAGTAATAAAGAGATGCCTAAATTTTAATGATTTCTACGTTGCGTTCGATCAGGCGTTTTTTTAATTATTATTTTTTTATGGTTGTCAGGCTAGGTGTTTGACCATAGCTCACCTGATGTTAGGTGAATGTGTGGTCGAAGATTGTAAAGCACATCTAGCCTGGAATGGAGCTGGTTCTCAAGTAAGGCTGCCGGAACACACCGTTAGATGTTCTGCGGCAGATTATCAACTTGAGGGTGGTAGCTAGCCAGCCGAATACTAGAAAGTACCCTACCGTCTCACTATGATTTCCTCACGATGTTTTCCTTCACGTGTGTGTGAATCTCTCGTGTGAAGAAATATACACTCTTTTCTTTATATTCAGAAGGCAGACAATTTTTGATAAAACTTTTTTTGTTTTTGTTTTCAATATTTAGATAAATTAGGTCATCACCCTCGGTGCACATTAAAGGAAACTGAAACTAATGTAAAGTGCTTTAAAGCTATCGCGATTTGAACACATAAATAAGTTTACCACCGGGTTGGGTTGGTTTTGTGCGCGATTAAGACCCGGCAATAAACATAATGAAGTGTTGTAGTTTAAAAAAATAAATTAAAACGGCTAAAACCAGTTACATTAATTAATCATTTCACAATACCAAAAAAAGGTAAATCTAAAAATATTAAAATAACAGTAAAAACTTCAAATAAATAATTACAATTTAAGTACGTATAATAATACATACTTAGTACATACTTTTGGTTTCGAAAACTTGACGGTTAGTTGCATGACAATTTGCGGAAAAAAAAACGTTTCGGACCACTAGAGAGAAGTATCTGCGTTTTTTAACGATACTTAGGTTTCCCCGTTTAAAAAAAAAAAAAGAAAAAGTAATCTGCCAGATACTCCTAATACTTCTCCGCCTCTTTACGTTCCCTAACCTCACTCAACAAAGAAGCAGAAAATGAAGTTTCCAGAGAAATGAAATGAGATTTATTCACTAAAAATAGGGTTTAGGGTGTTATTATAAACATATAAGTCATTCCTCCTATTTTGCCGTAACTCGGCATGTGAATTAATTATTGAACAAATTTATTAAATATTATGATTAAAATAAACAATGTCAAGTTGATACAAATAAGTAATATAATAAAAAATTAATAATTATGTTAATGTCAACCAAACAAAAACTTGACACTGGCAAAAGCACAGAAAGTGCGACGCCAAGTCCTCCTCGGAGGAATAAGAAGAAAAAAAAAGTATCTGCTCGTAATCAATACATAATAGTCTACTTCTAAATTGAAACAATAAGCACCAACTACCTTGAAGTTCTTAATTATGCCGAGAAACGTACCATTGAATTAACTTCCAACTCTCTCTCATTCGTACAATTCCTCACTGACACCGGGGATATCTTATTTACACAGACCAGTTAAAAATTGGAAGCTCAACAGAAACAAATCGGCACTTCTGTTCGCTAGCTTAATTAATCGGAAAGACGGTGAAACAAGCAAATGCACTTTCACCGAATACTAAAGATAACATTGTAATAGTGAGTGTTGAGGCTTTCTCTGTTTTAAGCTCACGTGGTAGTTTGTTATGGGTGTAAATAAAACAACAAATAAAATTGACGGTAACAAAACCATTTTCTAAATATGGTATAGTAAGAAAAATCTGTTAGCGTAGCGTATAATTTTGCTGCCAAGATGTGTCACATAGCCTATTGCTGTAATTGTAACTGTCGAAATGCTAAAACTAAACCGCTAAATTACGACCCAAATGATTAACCAAATATATAATATATAACAACGGATAAAGATTAGCTATTTTTTAAAATGATCATTATTTCTACAGTAGTATGAAACTGAGTCGCTTCCCGCCGTCTGTACGCTTAGATCTTTTAAACTAAACGACGGATTTTAACGCGGTTTCCGTCAACTGACGCTGTGATTCAAGAGAAACATTTTTATGTATAATTGCATATACACCACATTAGTATCTACATTGCACTCGCACAAAGCCGGGGCGGATCGATAGATTTTTAATAAATTTTAGACGCACTTATGCTACCTAGACTGTTTGTCTCTGTTTGTTCTTATTTTTGTTGTGTTCTGTGTTACAAAATAAAATTATTTTCTTTCTTTCTTTCTCTCCTAATATTACACTTTCTAATTTTTATTTTTTTGTGTATAAATTGAATGAGGTGAACGAGATGCTCTCCTGATAGGAAGAAATCACGCGTACCTTTGATCGTTGCAGCAGTATTCTGAACTTTGAGTAACAAACTGAAGTCCAGAGCATCGCCGCTTTACCGCTCATTAAAAAACGAACGGACGGGACGGGCTGCTAGTAATACATACAATTATATTAGACTATTATTTCGGCCACATCTGGTAGCCTTCTTCATGGAGACAAAGCTGGGTAATTCACGCACTCGGCCTCGGCTTGCTTCGCACTACGGGCCGCTACGGACTAATAAGTCGGAGTATCCGATATAATTAAACGTGAGTAATCCCGCATAAGTAAAACAAAAACGTGTCGAAACCACGTCGGTTTCCATAGTTCCATTAGTTTGTAAAATTACACAAAAGTAATTTTTTTAGGGTTCCGTACCCAAAGGGTAAAACGGAACCCTATTACTAAAACTCCGATGTCCGTCCGTCTATCTGTTTGTTCGTCTGTCACTAAGCTGTATCTCATGAACCGTGATAGTTAGACAGTTGAAATTTACACAGATGTATTTAAGTTACCGCTATAAAAACAAATACTAAAAAACAGAATAAAGTAAATATTTAAGGAGGCCCCTATACATCAAACGTGATTTTTTGCTGTTTTTATAGATAATGGTATGGAACCCTTCGTGCGCGAGTCCGACTCGCACTTGGCCGGTTTATTTTTTAACTTTTTCGAATTGAAAACATGGCACCGTTTACTATCGAACACTAACACACAATTTGGGTCGCTGTATTATCAAACTTTGTTACGAGTTTTATTGCACTGTTTTCTATAATATGTGGATTTTACCAACCGCTCCATAGTGAGAGTGAAGCCCTGAACATTGCAATGTCGCCTGCAGCTGAAGTTCACGTGGCCTGCCCACGTTGCCCGCTGTCCCCTGAGGCGCACCAATGACGCTAACTCTGCCTGAGACGTTTCGCTCAACTTCCGAGAAAATACTGAATCAAGTTTATCTGCGGTATATGATAGTGGTTACAGCGGCGTAATGTTATTTGAAGTGAGGTTCGTTTTTTACGGTTGACAGACTTGGTGTTTGACTACAGCTCACCTCATGCTAAGTGACGGTGTGGTCGATTGTAAACATACCTAGCCTGGGATGAAACTGGCTTTCAAGTGAGGCTGCCGGAACACGCCGTTAGGTTCTTGGCAACAGATTTTGAAGTTGAAGGTGGTAGCTAGCCAGTCAAATACTAGAATACTAGAAATACTAGTTCCCTATCACCATGCTATGGATTCCACGTGATGTTTCCCATCACCGGCAGCTCAAGCTCATTCTTAAGGTTTGAACCCAAGCCCTTCGGCATGTGAACCGACCACTGACCTATCATCGCTACAAAAGTTCGTTACATTGATAACTGCTACTAATTAGCTGAGTTAACATGTTTGGTTTACGCCACATTTATGACTTGAAAACCTAAATTTTGTACAGTACTAGAGCACTGAGCAGTGCAAATTATTATCATTTTACCACAAACCTTGACAAAAAACTCATAGTATAAATAATTTTGCCGTTTTTAATTTCTTTATTCTGCCCCTCTAGCATGCAACACACGATGAAAGTCTTCCCACGAACGAAAACGAGACAGTCGTACTCAAGATTTGTCACGTTTTCTCGCAGCGAAGACCTTTACAACTTCATGCGTCGAACGGCAATTTTTCTATTTCATTAAACTTCCCGAGTTCATCGTACCATCCTGTTGGAACTGATGGAACACAACTTATATTTACACATGTAAAAACAAATGAGTATCTCTAATAGCTCTGCACCTGTACAATGTACATCAAAACTAAAACAGAAATTTATTTCTTAAAATAAAAATTGTCTCGAAAACTCTATAATGTACCAAACAAATAATTTAACAGCACGGATGTTTTAATATTTTGTTCACCCAAAACGATAAAACCTAAACAAACAATGTTTAACAATAAAAAGAAAACCAATCTCCTTAAACCCAAATAGGAAGGCTTCAAATCATAACAGCTTCATTTCTCAATGAAAACACTCGTAAAGATTAAGAAGTATGAACGCAAGGGCGACACGTTTCAAATAGTATGGGAGATGGCGAACAATGAATTTACCGACTGAACTTGTAATAAACAAAAAAACAATTATTTTCACATAATTGTTTAGCTTTATGTTTTAAGCGCTTAGAGTGCCTATTTTAACATATTCATACTACATTAAATTATTATCTATCATTTATTATTACTGAGTTTAGCTCGCAGGAGGTAGAATGTGCGTAAAAAGTCGGAAAATGTGTTTTAAAGTGATAAGACCTAGCTAGATCAAAACTTCCGTATAGCAAAATCCACTGAAATTGTTAGAGCCATTTCAAAATATATAAAAAAACACAAAAATATTGCTGATTAACTAGATTAGGGTTGTCCAAAATAGACACGATCTTTATCCTGAAAAATAAATCGACTGTTCCAAAGAATTTCATTGGGCTAGGGTCAACATCACGCTTATAATCCTGTATCAAAAATAAAACATAATCAATGTACTTTTATTGCTTACCTAAGTTGAATAAAATTACTTACGTTCAAAAAATGTCTTCTATTGATCAAATTTTTCATTTCAAAACTTGCTGTAGGCTCTGTTACACTATCTTACGGGAACTATAAATGTTCCCAATGTGTGTGTATGCAACATAACAATTGAGCTCTAGTTTTGAACGCCCATCAACATCGCACGAAAGGCATATTTGTATGTAAAAACCATACGGGTGATTCAAAAATTGAGCCCTATGTTTCAAGTTTTCAAGCGCGTGCTGTAACGCTGCGTTAAAAAGAAACACAAACAATTCAACCGACACACTTTTAAAATGCATGTATTTAGATTAAAAATTTCTAACTACACAATTATAATTAATGGTTCACAAAATGCTTGAAGTAACTAAAACTACCATGCTCTCCTAGTCTAAGAACAACAATGTTTTTTAAACATCAGTCACGAGAAGGACGTCGTGCTGTTCCATGAAATAGTGCTCACCAGCCTCTAAACATCGAGAATAGTTTCTTTGAGTTTTTATTTTGCGAGCGACTTGCTTGTGTATGTTAAGGGATGAATAAAAATACTTGGTTATTTATAAAAATTATCATGAGGTACTATTACGCTAGTTTGAGTTATGTCTTTTAGAAATGCATATTACATAGGTTTGAGTGTAGGCACCTACCACAATTATTATTTGTAATTATTAATCATTCAAAAATTTTCCGACAATTTAAATAATTTTAATAATTGATTGAAACTATTGATTACTTGATTTGAATAAAGTTCAACAACAAATTTTGAAACCATTGGCTTTGCAGCGCAATACGAGTACGGTGGGTATGGTGGCATCTTACCCTTTTTAAATGACACAAAAGCCGCAGCGACAGCGGCACGCATTTTTTTATTTTGAAGCAAACAACAAATAAGAATAATGATTTTAAAGTAAACTCGGCAAGTACAGAATTCTTACTGCAAAATGAAAAGCTTTTTCACAACAAACGAAACAGTGAAAAGTAATTGACCACATCACACCTGATGATAAGTGACCGTGTGGTCTAAGATGGTAAACACACGTGGCCTGGAATGTAACTGGCTCTCAAGTGAGGCTACGGAATACACTGACTCTTGGCGGCAGATTTTCAACTGGAGAGTGGTAACTTGCCAGGCGAGTACTATGCAATAAAAATTACCACCATGCAATGATTCCCTCGCGATGCTTTTACTCCCAGCGGCTGAAGCTCATTGTTAGGGTGTAAACCCAAGCCCGCCGATGGGGCGTGTGAATCCACTGAACTACCATCGCTACTTTTGAAATTTAGTGAGATTTGGGAAGACCCAAAAGTGAGATTTACACAATTGGTCAAGGATTTTTTGAACGTAAAAGTTTTTTTTCTGTAATTATCTGTATCATAACTAATGTAACAAAAAAATTGACGCATGATTTTCAATTACGCTCCCCTCAGGCTATATGAGATTTTATTAGACAACAATTTTTGAGGTCACGTAATTAATGGACCCTCCATCAAATTATCTCACGGTAATATTTGTAAGTACGTCTATGTATCTAAAGAAACGATTTACTTTTATTTATTACTAATTTCTACAAACATACGAAATAATCACTCGAATCGATGACTCAAGCTAGCCGGCAAGCATCCAATGGATCTGTGAATCATAGGTCCGAGATCTCGATAACTACTTATAAAATATCATAACATAATTAACAATAATATATTTGCAATTGGATACTTAATCTGATTTAATCTAAGCGACCCATTGTGGCATACATTCCAATATTACTTAAACAGGCTTTATTTAATTACTTAACTTCATGTGTTTGTAAATTTTCGCACTCTGTAGTTAAACTTCCTGGTGACCTTGCTATGTGAAAATGTTTCACGCCTTCGTTGCAGTAATACGAATAATTAATTATTTTAGTGGTAAGACCTCACATTTGACACATTTTTTGGCGACGACACTCTGGCTACTAAGCGCTTCGATTCCACATTCTTCATACGTACAGCGAGGGTGTGGAACTCTCTGCCGGCGTCTGTATATCCCGCGAAGTACAATTTGGGTATCTTAAATTCGCAAATTTTTAAATTCAGTTTTTTTCTAGGTAAGCGTGCTTTATCTGACACTTCACCCTGCTTAACATCAGGCAAAGAGTGTAAACTTTTATATGAGTAGAGAAACTAAAAGATTAGTACCTACTCAAGTCGTCAAAATAAGTTGTATCAGTGCAAACCCGGGATGGGACGCTAGTTTACTATAATACAATCCATAAATTGTATCAAAGGCCTTAAGACAAATTCCCGGATAAAAAGTAAATGAACTTAGCAAATGAGATAACGACAATATAATTTATGACATAAGGATCAAAGGAAAAAATCTTAAAAAATTGCTTTGCCGACCCCACTTAAGAGGGAAAAGGGTAAAAGAACAATCATGATGGATAACGACCTGGAAATGTTGGAAAATGATTGTTTGTACCTACATGCAGTAAGGCTGGTATGGACGAAGCACGTGCCAAGTCACCTGAGTAGTCGTGCTAATACTACCGACACGTGATTATACCGACATATGCGCTACAGGTTGTGAGATAAGATCTATTGATTAATCTTTTATTAGAAAACTATAATCTGAATAGTAAAGTTCGACATGTAACTTTATAATTATTATTTATAACCCCCGATGACGACTTATTTTTAAAAAACAACGGGGTGTTGTAAGTTTGACGTGTATGTAGACAGTCTGTGGCATCGTAGCTCCCGAACAGGTTAACCGATTTTGAATTTGTTCTTTTTGTTTGAAAGGTGAATTAGTCGGGAGTGCTCTTAGCTATGTTTGATGAAAATCAGTCCAAGATGGCCGCCACCACAAATTTTTTTTTCAAACCTCTCGATCTGGGTATCAAATGAAAGGGTGTGACTAGTAGAATATGATAGGTAAACCTATCGGGGGGTTTTTAAAATTTTAAATTTAATCTATAGATTCTATAGATTTCTGTCAATACTATTACTATAAAGAGGAAAGATTTGATTATTTGTTTGTATTGAATAGGCTCCGAAACTACTGGACCGATTTCAAAAATTCTTTCACCGTTAGGAAGCTACACTATCTCCAGGTGACATTAGCTACTTTTTATCACTGTATTCCCACGAGAACGGAAACTACGCGGGTGAAACCGCGAGGCGTCCGCTAGTTATATTCATTTTATCACAAACCTAAACCAATGTTATCTACAACAACCCTTTAAGTGGTACCAAAAAGCGGATGTGGTTTGTCTCGATTACCATCATTTCGTGCTGGCATATATAGCCAAATAAGTTATTCTTGTGCTTTATTTATAAATATTTTAATAAGTATATCAAATAGATATTCCAACTATAGTTTCAGCCACATCCGGTGGCCTTCTTCAAGGAGACTGGCCACATATTATAGATGCGTGGAAGTCTCCTAACGATCGATTTAATCGTCTGTTTCTTGGGCGCACCTGTCTTATGTGGAATGACTTACCGCCTTCGGTTTTTCCAACGAATTTTGTTTTACTTCGTTTCAAACAAAGGGTGAATAGGATCCTTAAAGGAAGGCTACGCACTGACAATATCCCGGGTATTGTAAGTGTCCATAGGCTGTGATGACCATTTACCATCAGGTGGCCCGCCGCTTGTTTGCCACTTTACACATAAAAAAACACAAAGCAGACTACACCGCCCGCGCGGCCTCGTCATGCTTCGCACTGCGGGCTACTGCGAACCTCATACGTGAAGGCAGCTGTTGGATGGACACAGCTTTGTCTCCTTGAAGAAGGCCACCGGATGTGGCCGAAACTATAGTCAGAGTATACGACATAATTAAACATGAGTAATTCTGCATAAGTAAAACACAAAAGTATATCATATGCAACAATAAACAAAAATATTTACCTGCATTGAAAAATAAACAAATAACTACGTATTGACATGTAAGGCATTATGTAAAAACAATATGTTTTGTGAACCAGGCGACCATACTTGGCATATAAAAAAGGTTGGATAAAAATTCGTAATGAGATAACTGATATTCCAGCAGAAAAATTTACTGTTCTTACAGTAACACTTAAACACATAAAAAATCTTTTACATATTTTTATGTCCCGTTTGTTCTTAGTCAGTAATCTCTCATACCTGGTTGCCTGGAAGAAATCGTTTTTAGCGATAAGGCCGCCATTTGTAGCACTAGCTAATAACGTTTTTGTTTTGTTTCTGTAAATTATTGTATTTCTGGTGAGCACAATAAAGTTTATATCAAATCATAAATTAAATTAAAAACTAAGATTAGAAAACCATCTTAACAAGATTAAATGAAACTCGTACCATTAAGATCTAATGACTACGTCATGCTTTGGTATATGTACAATATCTTATGAAAATCATAAAATTAACATCTCACGCTAAGTGCAGCGTAATTGTCCCCTACTGCCGTCAATTTAGCTAAAGAGCAAATATCACTTATCGCTAGCATTAAGTCTATTCAATCATCAAACGCAAAGTCGACTCAAGATATGGCATCCGCAATAACCTTCATTTTATATCTGTCTTGATAAAACCATACAATAAATATAAATAACTCTAAAAGCTTCAAAGGGAAACGAGATGCACAAATAAAAGTGACCCCAAGTGCATTAAACAAAATGGAAGACAAATCATCCACTCGATGTAAGTGGGGACATCCGTATTGAGACATTAAAAGTTTTAGCGCAATTCGATTGTGTGAAGAACACACTTCTTGCAGAATAAATAATAAATAAACATCACAGGACATTACACACAGCGCCATCTGACCCCAAACTAAGCAAAACTTGTACTATGGAACTCAGATAACTGATAGAATACTTAAATACTTTTTTTTTGTAAATACATACTTATAATACATACAGTACACCCAGATACAGAACAAACATTTGTTTATACCACAAAGTTTGTCCTGGGTGGGAATCGAACCCACACCCCTCAGCGCTTGAAGCAGACATTCTACCAATGAACTAACAGGGCTGTCAGACTGACAACAAAATAACTGCTGAGACTGTGCAGATTTCAAATTATTATATGAAAGAGGAGAGAAAAAATACTGTAAGCTATAAAATCAGTATTTATTGCTTTAGTTTAAGTCTATTATTGCGTTTGCTCGTTATTCGTGTGTAATTTGCTTATGCAAATAAAAGTAATGAATAAGGATCGTAGGAAATGAACTTCTAGGCGGTAGATATCCTCAGCAGAAGATCATCTAGGTAGGTACCACCGCAGACCAGATAGTACCCGACCAAGACCAGATGGTACCAGATAGTATGTCGCCAAGTAGTTGCGAAGCTAGCTAGAAGCAGCTAGCGAAGTGACAGGGTTGTTTAGACTAACCATCGAAAGTATGAAAGTAAACCAGTTGTCGCAGTTACAAACAAAATAGTAGATATAATCTCTGCTTGCACTGTTAAAAGACGTGATTGTATTATTTGTATGTAACTTTAATGTAAACAATAAATAGTTAACCATATATAAGTATTAATAAATACCGGAAAAAGTATGTTGATAATTTTACTCGATATTATGAACAACTTTTACTACGGCACTGACCCTGAGAACGCCAAAATAATTCAGATTTTTTTACGATTTCAGACTTGGTCTAACAACTAGAGTAGTTTGAAATGCTGACCTTCATTCGGCTCAGTACTTCCATCCCGATGAGCATCGTATAGGAACTTACGCCGAGTAATCTTCTATCAAGTTTGTGACGTGTACTTGTCAGTAAGCTACAGACATTTCTGGTAAAGTGAAACTGATCGATGTTAACGATGAATTTTGGTCTTTGCAATAGACACAAGGACGAAGAGGGCCGAGCAGAACCTAAGTATATTGTTTGGAAGTTAACGCCAAAACTTAATTTGATTATATTCATACTAACTAGCTGTGGTGAACCTACAACATTATACATACCAAGTTTTTAACAATAAACTATATCAGATTTCCTATATTTCCACAAGTCAAACGTGGCCACTTCGCCATCACATCCCCATGTACGCACAAAGCGTTTTGATTCCACATTTTTCATTCGCACAGCGAGGTTGTGGAACTCTCTGCCGGAGTCTGTGTTCCCTGTTAGATACAATATGGGTGTCTTCAAATCTAGAGTAAATAGGTTTCTTCTAGGTAAGCGTGCTATTTAGACCACACTACTGTTTAACATCAGACAGAGTGTGGTCAAACGCGAACCTATTTTGAATTAAAAAAAATCACATTAACTCTATAAATGCTTTTTACTATATACTATACATTTGTGAGTGTATAAGTGTGTTTCTATGTTTGTTACTGCTTCTCGCTCAAACGGCTGGACTAATTCTGATGAAATTTAATATGGATGTAGCTGACACCCTGGATTAACACATAGGATACTGTTTGTCCTGAAAATGTAATATTTACGTGGGAACAACGGGTAACATTCCAGGGTAGTTCCATTCCAGGCTAGGTGTGCTTTACCATCTTCGACCACACCTTCACTTAACATCAGGTAAGCTGTGGTCAAACACCTAGCCTGTCAAACACAAAAAAAAAAACAAGAAAAACACCGCGGGGCGCAGCTAGTGCTCTGCCATAAAACTTCTTAAGCCCTAAGTGGATGATAAACTTTAAAGACATCATTCTAGGTCTAGGTCTTGGCCACAGAATACTCACGAGTTGGTATGGGAAGACGTGAATCAGCAATGGTATATAGGTGACAGTTCAATTTAACAATTGAGGAAGTTCTAATAAACATCATAGATTTATTTTGTAATATTCCACACACAGACCAAGTCTTAGAACCTGTAAATTTATAAATTATTTTTATTTTTCACTAGCAAGGTGTTTGACCACAGCTCACGTGAGCTGTGGTCAAACACCATTAGATATAGATAGATATAACTCTTTATTGTGCACATCATAAATGGAAAAGAGTACAGATAACAAAAAACCTTATTAACTAGTGAAACAAGTCCTTATCGCTAACAGCAACAGCGTCTCTTCCAGGCAACCAAGAAAAGAAAAATACGAAATAAAAACGTACGTACGTTACGTATTGTAAATGACAGTGTAGTAGAGGACAGGAATATGGAACGGCTCTTAAATGAGAGTATTGGAACACATCGTTAGCTTGCTAGCCGACCACTATGCTATTATTTCGCCACTTTTTCCTTCACCAGTTCAAAGCTCATTGATGACTATATTTTGGGTACATTTACATGTGTAGCGATGATAGCTCAGTGGTTAGCGCGGTAGGTTCGCATGCCGAAGGGCGTGGGTTCAAACCCCAACATTGAGCTTGAGCTGACAGTGAAGGAAAACATCGTGAGGAAACCATAGCATGGTGGTAGGGTACTTTATGGTACTCGGCTGGCTAGCTACCACCCTCAAGTTGAAAATCTGCCGCCAAGCATCTAACAGTGTGTTCCGACAGCCTCACTTGAGCGTCAGTTCCATTCCAGGCTAGGTGTGCTTTACCACCTTCGACCACACCGTCACTTAACATCAGGTGAGCTGTGGTCAACCCCCTAGCCTGTCAGTCATTAAAAAAAAAATTACTTTGTGGTAGATCTCCTTAGCAGGAGATCGTCTAGGTAGGTACCACTGCAGTACCAGTTATTGTGCCGCTAAGCAGTAGTGTGTAAACATTACTGTGTTCCCGTTTGAAGGGTACTGCAGCTAGCGTAATTACTGAGCTGTTGAGACTAACTATCGAAAGTCTCAAAGTAATGAGCACCAAAGCAGCGATGGCCTGGACTTTGTTTTATTACTCAAAGTTCTGTGTATTGCTGCAATGGTAATGGACAAGCGTTATCTCTTACCATCAGAAGAGCGTCTCGTTCGTCTTATTATTTTTCATATAAAAAAAAACAATTTTAACGGTGTGTTATCATTCGAGCTTTTTGTGATAACATTACCTTGACAAGGTCAGTGATACCAGTCGATAACCAAGGCTGATGAGCGGATAAACCAATCCAGCGGTATCTGCAAATTGAATTTGTGTAACTAATTTCGCTGTCGTATCCTAATAGGACCACTCGAGATATAACTAACGTCAGTGTGAACGACATTGTACCATTATCTTTCAACCGTGCTGTTGGTACCTTTTTGTTTTGCGTCAAATAGAATTTTTCGTCTAGATCTTTTGTGATTTATTAACTACTTAGCTAATATTTTCTGTTTAGAAAACTAAAAACTCTTTTCGTGATCAATTGTTTGTTTTTGTATTTTTGAACATACTGGTTTTAGATTCTTTTTTCTTTAATTTTGGAGTCGCATTTTGAGCATTTGCCAGTATTTTATGTTTACAAGTTTCTTAAGTTAAATAAGTTGCCTCGTAGCAATAGTTATAGTCAAAGTCCAGTCTTGGTCAAGTCTAGTCATGCTTTAGTAAAGTAGTGGCAACTTTACTATAAAGTTTCGATGGAGTTTTGGAAGCAACGCGAAAAGACATGTTTCACAACATTATATCATTTTCCCACACTCGCGCTTGTGATTCTGCATCTTATAAACAAAACGCCACCATATTTATACATAAACACACGAAAAAATACTAATTTTGGAAATAAATACAACGGAGCGACACGACTCTTTCCGCGTTTCCGCCAAAATTCTGGTTTTAGATTCAAGGGTTAGTACGATAAAGTTAGTACTCACGCAGAAGAAATAGCAAAAATATTATTTTTAATATTTTTAAGATATATTTTGAATGCGTTTTGGTAAGTAAAAGCCAATTATTTTTTTATCAACACATTAATAAAAAGAAACTCGAAAGGAATAAATATCGATATACGTAGGGTAGGGCAGCTGGCGGTGGATGGAAGCGAAAAGCCAAAGATTTGGCTGAATGGCGTGTCTTGGGAGAGGCCTATATCCATTTTTATTTATATAATATCGTTTTCTTACACGTACGAGTATGTTTGTCACTGAAGTCCTCCTGGCTGGACTGATTTTAATGATTTTGTTTATGAGTACTTGAGCGTGTCCCTGGATGGTTTAAATTTACAATTGGACCCGATAGATGGCGCTGCAATCATACCCCGGATACGAAGTACCGGGCATTCAGCTAGTACCTACCTACTATAAATAAACTGAGAAAGTATGTATATGGTGTGAATTAATCGCCAACTCCAATTATTTAGGTCGATGCAATAGCACAACGATGCTAATCAAGTGAGCTCTTGCGGTGAGGTTAATTGCCCCATGTTCAATTATTAATTAATTTAAATCTATTGAATAAGCTTTGCGTTTTGTTCATTATTGCCTGTATGTGTTCACTTTAATTAACTTTAAAAATTTGATTAAAGTTACACGATAATCATAAGTAGGTTAGAGTGTAAACGTATTTTCTAATTCTGCAGCTTCATCTTCAGCCAAATCCACACTCACGATTAGACTAGTTGATAAAAGGCGGGTTTTTTTTTGGTGACAAGTTAGTTGTTTGACCTCAGCTCACCTAGTGTTGAGTGGCAAAAATGGTAATCACAAACGCGTGTGGAAAAATGATATAATGTGGGGGGGAAACATGATTTTTCGTGTTGCTTCCAAAACTCCATCGAAGCTTTATAGTTATAGTCGCCACTATTTAACTAAAGCATGATTGGACTTGACTGACACAGACTGCACTTTGACTATAACTATAGCTACGAGACAACTTATTTAACTTTTAAAAGTTGAAAATATAGAACACTTGACACTGGCAAATGCTCAGAATGCGACGCCAACACCAAAGAAAAAAAATGTTTTTACTTAAAAATAATAATTTTGAACTTGAACAAATGTTTATTGTATTGAAACATGGGCGAAATCAAAATCATGGCTTTGAAATATTGCGTCTGTAATATGGGTAGGTATTTACACAAAGGATATCTTGAATGCCAAGGGCGTTCTTTACCGGTCAACCTTTACGCGAGAAAAAGCTCATGTAATAAATTTTTGTCGTTCGGTCTCTACCTGTCCGAAACGTGTTACTAGTATCTTTCCAAAAAGTTCAAACTAGATACACAAAATCATTTTGATCGAAATTGGCACCTAAGATTTTAGCACAACTGTTAAATACCCAGCTGTTTTGTTAAAAGCAAACAATATACATAAGGAAGTTAATATCCCAAAAATTACATTAAATACATACATTTTAACAGACTGATATGTAGTCTTAGCAAAAGTATCGATCTCATTTATTTATTGTATAATAATAAGGAACGTTACAGCGTAAATAAAAAATATTTTTTTTAATATAAAAGCTATGAGAGGAACGAAACACTCCCCAGATGGTAAGAGATAGCACATGTCCACGACCACTGCAGCAATACACATAAATTTGAGTAGCAAAACAAACTCCCAGAAAAACGTCACGTTGATCATTACCGTTAAAAAAAGGTAAAGGTTTAGATAGAAAGTCAAGGTTAAAAAAATTATTAACAGAAGAGTAGTGTATATTGCTCGCAATAGACTAAAATGTTTTTAATTAACACTGGCTATTTATCAGCAAAAATTTCAACTGCTTTTCGAAGGTGCGTTTACTATTTATGACCACACCGTCACTTAATATCAAGTGAGTTGTAGTTAAAAACCTAGCCAGACAAACATTAAAAAAAGTATAAATCTTAATCAATTTTACTGTTCTAGATGAAGATTAAGACAGAAACAAGAGTAACCCTTTACCACGTAAATCGCCGACTGCAAATAATGCTGCAATCTAGATATATCTTAATATTATGAGAGATGAGATGAAAGCGTAGTCGTGACATCTGTTACCATTGCTGATTGCGTACGAGCCTTTCTACGCAAAATTGCAAATTGTTCTGTAGAAATCCTAGATACAACGTATATGTTTACGACGCAGTTTAATGAAATTATAACAATTGCAATTGAATTGTTTTCTTCCTCTTTGTTTCTATAAGCTACGTCTTGCGATTTCACCCGCGTCATCCGTGATAAAAAAAATTACCTATGTATTAGTGTGTGATTTGGGTGTGAGCTAGCTGTGCTCTATTTTTTTCACGGATAAGTCTACGTTTGACCACAAGCTTGCTTGTTGGTCTGCGACGATGTGGCCGAAGATGAAGCACACAGACTTAGGTGATACATGTATTACATCCAAATACGTTAGGTAACAAGGATATGTACAAACTGTCAAATTTTCTCTAGATAGTATAAAACAAAGTCGCTTCCCGCCGTTTGAACGCTTAGATCTTTTAAACTACGCAACGGATTTTAATGCGTTCCAACCAATAGACAGATTGGTTTAACAGGAAGGTTTACATGTATAATACATGCATATGCGCCTTATTAGTATCTAAATTGCACCCGTGCGAAGCCGGGACGGGACGCTAGTTTGTAATATATCAGTGTGACTAGCTAAGGTACCCGCTACGGGAACCTTAATTACGAGATGAAAAGTAGCTACTGTGTTATTCTATACTTCTATAGTATAAGCTATCTCCTTTCTGAATTTCACTTAAGTCCAGTCCGGCTTTATAGAGTGACAAATAACATTAAAACTTAGCAACTTTCAGTCGATCATATAATTTTGTGATTAAATGGACGAATTAGTATCAATATTCGTTCTCAACAAACTTAAAATGTTTCTGGAACTCTACACTAAATATTGTGGCGCTTTATGTTAAGTGTTATGGTAACTTTATACTAGAATTAGAATTTTAACTAAACTGAACAAAAAATAAGAAACACAAAATAAATAACGATTAAGAATATTCATAGTGCTTTCGTTTGTATTTTAGGTTTGTAGATCGACGTGACCAATCCATCTAGCAACATCTAGATATTTCTAGTTTTAACTTAACAGTCATAGAAAAGAAGCACATTGAACAATTTGAATCAATTGAAAAACATTATTTGTAATTGTAGGTAATCACTGTGAATGAAATTTTCTTTTCGTAATATTTTACCATGGTGAACAATGACGAAATAAAACTTAATACTGTAAAGGAAAACATCGATAGGTTATCTTACGTAGTTATATAACAGCCGTAGTTGGACAGGCAAAGGGGTTATAAAGAAACCAGGTCAGTAGCAAGCACATGACGAATCATTTGACAGATCGTTGATCAAGATCGGTCCACTTCCTTGGGCGCTGCTCCCACAACGAGAAAAGGAGCAACTGTCACATTTGCCTATACCTATAGACACTACGTGAAAATAAACAATATGACAACGTTTTGACAACGATATGACAACGATGATCTTGAGACTAATTGATTGATCCATGCGTTACTTTGCGGAAGTCCATTTTGAGTGTTTAAAGTATATATTTAGTTTATTTCCGTTAACGCTCGTTGCAACAATGATGAGGATTAAAAATACAATTTTACTATATGGATGACAATTTAAAGAACTTAACTTAATATCTATAATTTAACATAAACTTAAATCTAAAACAAAAAACTAATTAAAATATCTATAAGTCTTTCTATCCTCTTCTCGCTGCAGTAACCACTTGCCGACACGTGTTTCGCCAGCGACTACTTTGCTTCTGTAGTGCATCGGAAATGTTTACACATACCCGAACTGACTGCTTTCACACCGTCATTAGAAAAAAGGTGGCATCATTGGTAAGACTGCGGAGTAGTAGCATCGTCATCCTTAAAAATTGCTGATGAGAATTCGATGTCTCCAATAACTAGATATTTTGTGCAGACGATGGTCAGAAGAGTAATATTAAGAGAGAGAAGAGAGAACCGACGTAGTCAGCGCAAAAGTCATAAATGTGTTAAGTTTAGATTTTAACAATTCTTACTATGGAAACTGACGTGGTTTTGACACATTTTTGTTTTACTTATGCGGGATGACTTACGTTTAATTTTATCGGATACTCCGATTATAGTTTGGCCACATCCGGTGGCCTTCATCATAGAGGCAAAGCTGAGTACAACGCGCCCTCGTCTTACTTCGCACTGCTTGAATCTTTCGTCTATGGATCAAATTGTACGTAGCAAAATAAAAAAAAAAATTATTTGTAATTAATGTTCACATAGGCTGAGTGGCTTTTTTTTTGTAAAAGTAATGAGATTAACGATACGCTCTCCTGATGATTAGAGATAACACATATCCATGACCAATTGACCATTGCATCAATACACAGAACCTTGAGTTGCAAAACAATGTCCGGTTCATCGCTGCTTTGCTGCTCATTACTTTGAGACTTTCGATGGATAATCTTAACAGTCCAGTAATTTCGCTAGCTGCAGTACCCTTCAAACCAGAACACAGTAATATTTACACCACTGCTTAGCGGCAGAATATCTACCTTGACTACTTTCTGCTAAGGAAATCTACCATCTAAGTTTACAAGTCTAAAACTAAGTCACGCAGATGTGAAGCGCACTCTCCAAAATGCATCAAGTTTCAAATTAAAACGCTAAAATTATTTTCAGGCAATCCGTTGGTGACTATTATAAAACAAGAATCTAACATGTTACAAAGTCTGCATCACAATTTTTTTTTTAAAACTTACTCCGTATTTATAAACTAATCGATTATAAGTTTCTGATTGAAAACTACTTTCACTATCTCTGTCTTCTTCATTCAGAATGACAGAAACCATTTTCATGCAGCTTTCGAATCTGCAATTTCGAAACTGGACCCTTAATTGCTGTGAACAGGAACACGTAACGTATCGCGTTTTCAGGAAGAAATCTTAGAGCCCTGTTGTTTTGCCCTGCGGTTTTGATTACTGATGTTAAATATCTTCTGCTTAAAATTGAACTTGTCTAGAACAGTCCAGTAACAATATTTGTCCAGCAGAGTCGTTGGCGTTGTTTCTACACTGATTGGCAGTTAAATCAACGTTATCCATCACTGTCGGCATATCAACACCAGATTGTTGATACACTTTTATAGGTCAACAGGAGATCTGACAAATTGTTAATAAACAACCGAAGGAAAGAGTTGTAGCTGCTTACATAGAATTTTCATCTGTTTTATTATTTTTTCAATTTATTGAAGCAAGTATTAGTTTGGTTTCATACGTTATACTGCAGTAGAGGAGAGTTACTAAGTATTGCTGTCTTTTTCATTACTGTTCATTAGACAAGGACGGCAACATTTTTTAATAAGTGTAATTTAAACATAAAGAACTAGACGAAGAGACGTTTTCACTTAGTTTTAATTTTTCTTGTCTTGCTTCACCAATTAGGTGATGACGAAGTTAATGGGACTTTAGCACAAGTCCCAGAAAATGTATGACGGCCGTTTTATGTTCGTCAATTTTTATTGCAACATTGTCAAGGGTTGAAAATGTTAAGGGTTGAAAAATCCCCGAAAAAATAAAGTGACGTACAATTAACATATTTTTTCATAAAAATAGGTTTGCGTTGGACCACGCTGTCTGAAGCAGGATCTAGTCTAAGATGAAGCTCACTTACCTAGAAAAATCCTGTTTACTCTGAATTTGAGACCCCAAACTTTTCCGAGAAACAAAATTGTATACAGATTAGACGTTAAAATACGGTATTTCCAAAAAAAACTTATTCATTCAGTAGGAGTTTCCTTTCGACTTTTTCCTTTCGACACCTTGACTTGACCGCAACAGGCCGTAGGAAGCAAATCATTACAAATTTCGTAAACACAATGAAACGTTATAAAAAATTATCTTTTTTCTAAGCTGACAAAAGCTCACCCATCATTTAAGACGTAATTAATTAATTAAGTGAGTTGCAAACTGGTTTCCCTGTAGATATCCGTGTCCTACATTTGCGAGGTTTTGTTTGGAGGGGTTTATGTTTTGACCTTCGCATCAAGGCTTTATGAACCCTGCAACCCCCAAAAGTAATCAACAGACCCCAAGGCATGCGGTACTTAAACGGGGTGATTTAAGGAAGTGCTGTTGTTTATAAAAATAAAATTATGGCATTTATGAAAAAAAAGTCACCAAATCGTAATGTTTTTGCGCTCGGCTTGTTTAATTGTGATATAGTAGTTGCTTTTTTTTTTAAATGACACATCAAATGACTGGCCTCTGAATCTGAACCTAACAGATACATATACTTTTTTAAATGAATGCCACAGGAGGAGGATAATTTTATTTTTACTGAATACGAGGCAGGCAAATCGACCGCTTAATGGCAAATTCGAAACTTGACTATAACAATTGCAGTAGGTACCAGAGTAATACTTAAATCTAATTGTATTTTTTAACTTTAATAACTATATTAATAACATCTACAATCTCCCACTTCTTGTCAGTTGAATAATATGTAAAGATTCCCTAAAGTTTTACACCATAGAGCATTATCACAACAACAGGGTACCTATTACAAAATATCGCTAACAATCCTTTTAAATAAATTAGCACATCTTTCAAAGCTATAGCTGCCGACTGGGAGCGCGTCTTCAGAATGCAAAAAAGAGCCGTACGAGCAGTTGTAAGAGTGTCGCAGGACACGTCTGCTCTGCCGTATTTCCGGTCCATGGGAATACTGACGGTCCCGGGACTCGTGTGCTTTCATGCGGCAATGTACGCCAGGGACCACACCGAGGAGTACTCGCGGCTCGGCGACACGCGCGCGGGCGAAGCGCCCCGCCACGCGCACCGCATGCGTGCCGTGCAGCACAGACTTGCTAAGACGTCTAAATTGGTGCATGTGACGGCGCCGGCCATATACAACAGGCTGCCGCACGAAATCCGAAACGCTCCCTCTAGACAATTGTATAAACATAAATTAAAGACTTGGCTTATCGAGCAGGCATTCTATAAGTTTGATGACATGATGGAATTAAAAACTATATTATAATTTATTTATTTTTGTATTAAATTAATCAGGTAATTGTTATTATTTTATATAATTTGAATTGTTTGGTTTTTTTTTTTACTACTTCTTTTTACTTTTTTTATTTTAATTTAATTTTTTGATTATTATTATATTATTATTTTATTTTTAAATATCGAATTGACATGTTAATTGAACTCTAATTATTTTAATGTAATTTATTTGTATTATTTGACTTGTAACTTATGTTATCAATAAATGACTATGAGTATGACTATGACTATAGGCAGTCAGTCATAAAGCACTTGTGCGTGATCGGTGCAGGCGACAGAGGTGTTATGCTAATATTAGTTTAAACTGCCCACCGGATGTCGGGACTTCGGGAGATGTCTGATTATATGCATATTAGAGCGAATGCAGTCAACGTGCAGTCAATTTTCTTTTTGGATGCGTCGCGGCACGGAAACGACACGTCTGGATTGGCGGGCGAGGCGGAGCGGCCCTCGCCGCCGTGCTCCGGGTATTCGGAGCTCGGTCCTCCGTCGCAACCATTCGATGCGAGACCGCCGAACGCGACGCACGCACGCCGCGCTCGTCCTCGACAGCGAAACTTTGTACGCTCCGTCACAGTTGCGACGCGAAACAAGTGGTGTGTTTGACATATCTCCCGAGCCAATACCGCCGATAACTTTCATTTCGCGACGAACAGTTTTGGTTTTGTGTTGTTTATTTTGTTTTTTGTGTCCGCACATTGGAGGTGATCGGTTTATTTTCAATTCTGCCGCCTGTTTGCGGTAAGTACGTGTTGAATTTTGATATGTTTATGTAGGTTCGACCAGCTGATATGCGCTGGCCTGACTGGAGATCGCGCCGTGAACTGCATTTTGTGATGAAGGTCGGCCGAGCTCGTGCGCCGCCTGTATCAGTTTCTATGCCATTATTGGTGTTGGGTCAAAGAGGTTCACTTATCAGCTAATTAATATTTACCTGCATTGTAATTAGCAGTCATTAATTGTTTTTTCCAGACGTATTCTGCGCATTATCAGTTACGTAAATAATCATTACTAATGCAAATACTTAATTGATAAAAGTAAATAAATGGCTATGATATGTTCGAATCACATTCAAAACTAAAATCATGACAAACAAAATGTAACTTAAAATTAACGATGTGTTTCGTGAGATCACTTAACTTTTGAACCCATAACAAAACTGATTCTAAATGGATTTAGTCATCAAGCCCGCTGCGTCTCTAAAATTTAAATACATGTCTGTCTGCCTCAAATGTACAATAACATCAATTTGTATTATTATTTTACTAAATCTACAAACATCAATAAATCGATAAACGTCGAACTTGCAGTAATAATTGCCTTCCGATAGCGTGCGTTGATGTCTTTTCAATGAAAAAGGCTAATCCCAACACATCGCTTCGCTTCGCCAAAACATGTTCGCTTAGTGATATAAAACTAGTAGTAACATATTTTTTCCACCGATATGTCGGCTTTGTAAACATCCAACGTCCGCATTCAATATAATCAAAACAAACAAACACCATTGTTACATTAGAATAATTAAATATTGTTGAATAGTGTTATCTTGTAATGACACGACACTTGTCTCATTTTGATCGTTGCCTTTCGTAATGTCACTTCACTTTCCTTGTAATTGTTTGCTCAGTAATATGTTCATTCACTGGATGTTGATGATTATGTTCTTAGCTACTTTCACATCGATCAATATTTGCTTTTTAATATCGAACTCGTTTTTTCGTTCAATTTAAATTCAATTTCGTGTTATAATAAGTAAATTAACATATGTTAAAAGACATTTCATATAGTGCCATCTAGTACTAAACTAAGCAAAGCTTGTATTATGCAAAGAAAACAGCTGATAGAATACTTACTTATATGTACCTAGATATACAATACTTTCTTAGGCTTCCGTACCTCAGAAGGAAAAAGAAACCTTAATAGAATCTAAGAGTTATATCTTTAGTTCCGCTTAATCGTCGTTTTGGTTTAAACGACTTAACTTTACGAAAATACACTAAAGATGTAACTCTTAAATGAACTTCCGCAAAGTAACGCCTAAATGAACAGTTATCTTAAACGATCACGTCATTGTACGTCTGTCTGTCTGTATGTCAAGACATATTTTTTGAAAATACGTACTAAGCAACCAAACATATTGCAAACATCTACATTTGGCACACAAATGTTAGTCCAGGATGGAAATTAACCCCACATTGTTTAACTCTCGAATCAGAACTAAATGCTAACACAGCAGTCAGTGTATAAGTGAGCCCATCATTTTCAAATCTACAATTAGTTTAATTTTTACCAATTATGCCATAACACAGCGTTGAGCCGATACTTAATATTTATCTTAAAATTTCATACGTCGTCACGACCAAGGAAGTATTTAAAAAATCGATGACTTAATCACAAACTTTTATAAATTACGAAAGTACCATGATAAATCATATACAAGGTTGTAAGCTTGAAAAGTACTAAGCTGATAGGGGGTCATTGAACTCATGATTATGGACCACTTTTACTACGGGCAATGAAATTATTAAAAAAATGGCTGTTCCATTGAAAAAGTTCGTTGACCCTTAGTTAAATATATGAAGCAGCGGTTTTTAGCGTTAGTTCACCTCTAACTTGTAAACTTGTATAAAAACTATGACCTATTTTTTGTCACACCTATGCAAACAGTTAATCACACATTTCAAGCACGCATAATCAACCTGTCACCTGCACACACCATGTCAAATGTTAACATTTTGTTAGATAACAACAGAGCTGTGTGAACTTCAGGATTTTTTTCTTTACCTTTGAAAAGATCAAGTAGTTATAATAAAAATGTTTAGCATACTTTCATTTGTGTGTAATCAACATAGATAGATATACCCTTGTTCGTAATCAAAATCAACAATATCGAAACATTTCAATCATGTCATAAGACAAAAATTTTATAACTATTGTATGAACACAAAATACTTTAAAAACGTAATTTCCATTAAATAATGTTCATAAATTTAATGTTACTGAAGTACGAAAGTCTGACAAACTGTTTGTTAAATCCAAGTAAGTCTAGAACACCCAGATTCGCAGAATTTTCTGAAATTGAATATAATTATGAAAACTGAAATAATAAATACTAACAAATTCAGACTTTAGTACATAGGTATAAACATAGTTTTGCTGTAAATTAAACTATGTTTATCTAAGTAAACTTTACTTTGGAGGCAATTCAGAAAACTGATAATAACAAAATCGGGGAATACAGTTTGGCATTACATTGCAGTTACATAATTATTATCTATGATCTACATCCAAAATTTAATTACACCACTCTATAAGAATTCTTTACGTTGAGTGATGTTTTGAAACATGGTAATCCGAAAGACTTCTTAATGTTCAAATACGTACACGCACGCGTACACGGACACCGCATCCCGTATTTTTTTAATACTTTCCTTCAACACTAAAACGTAATATTTTTAGCACTATAATTTTATGTTAAATACATTTAAAATATCATAGGACATTACACACAGCGCCATCTGACTCCAAACTAAGCAAAGCTTGTGCTATAGAAGACAGATAACTGATAGAATACTTAAATAGTTTTTTTTTGTAAATACATACTTATAATACATACAGTATATCCAGATTTAGAACAGACATTTGTTTATATCACAAAATGCTTGTCCTGGGAATCGAACCCACGCCCTTCAGATATACTACCAATGAACCAACAGGGCTGTCAATAAAGTTTGTGAGTACCTGACGTCTAAATCTAGGATGTAATCCAGTTACTATAACGTAAACAATCGTAAGATGGACAGTAATTAATAAAATATTCGTCAAAGCCGTGCCTTTGTGCAATTAATTATATAGTTTACTGATCATGCCACTCCTATAATCGTATGCAAACAGCTCGCAAGACATTGTTTTGTTACTATTCACCGTAAATAGTTTTGTTACAGGAATGAAATATAAACAAAGTAGCTACATAGTAAAACTATAAATGCAGAAATATGTTTGTTTGATTAATCTAACATTGCAAACACTGAATTGCTCGTGAAATTACAAGTCTATTGAGACTAATTTTGTGTAATGCCTAAGAGCGCCAGGCATCGAAGCCTTGGACTTTGTTTTGTTACTCAAAGGGTACCGCTGCAATGGTCATGGATAGGTGTTATTTCTTACCAAAGGAAAAGCGTTTCATTCTTCTTATTGAAACAAAAATTAAATTGCCGTGTAGGCTACTTTTTACTCTTAAAAAACACATTTACTGTTGCCGTAGATAACACCTATAGGCGCAGCTAGTTAGGTATTTTAAATACCTTCTTAAGATAGGCATCTAAAGAAGCGATATACCTATACATACATGTATGCAATATGTTATGACCCGCTCAGGATGACATTATAGTTGAAACCATAAATCTCAACTGTCACAAAGTTTCTCAAACTTATTAAGTTTGTACATATTTTTAAGTTTCTAAAAATAATATACTCAGTTTGTCTGATACTCGTGTTTGGTATAAAAAAATGTGAATAATTGCATTGCAATGAAGCTACGACCAACATAGCAATATAGTATATCGATTAAACTTACCTATGGTTACCGGTTTTTATGGAAATGTTTCAATATACAATTCTTTTTTTTTCATAGTCGTTTGCACTCCTGACAAAGTGGTCGTGGTCGTCGGTTCCGATGCCGGTAGTAGCTCGCCTGACAATCCGCCATTCTCCGGGAATGAACGCTTTTCTTTTCTTTCTTAACAATAGTTAGAGTATTAACTAGCACCCGAATGTGCTCCCCGATAGATACAATATGCATGCCTTCAAATCGCGAGTGAATCAGTTTCATATAAATAACGATATACAATGTGTGTGAGCTAACTCTCCGAGAAACACAGCATCAACTAAAATGACTATGGTATTTAACTATTTGAAATTATTGCTCTGATATAATTAATTCTATTCACCTTTACTCGTTACCTTTGACTAAGATTACTTTACCTTTATCCAATCCCTACAATAAAATGTCAAGAGCAAATTCTACGATTGCTACGATACGATTCTGTTCTGCTTATTTTAAAGAAAAAGTTTTATTTTAAGAGTCGTTTCTCAGGACTTATATAGTTATCAAACAAAAATGAAAACTAATAACTTGGTTGACTTCCATAGTACAAGCTTTGCTTAGTTTGGGGTCAGATGGCGCCGTGTGTAATGTCCTACGATATTTATTTATTGTAACAGGCCAAGCAATACAATTTGCTTATTTTTTATCACAGTACACATAATAGAGACAATGCAGTTTGTATGTAAACATGTGTGGCTGGATCGCGTTGAGTTACTGTAACTGGCAGATAGATGAGAGCACAATCATTGTTTCTCACCTACCAGGTGAGACTACTACGAATAACTTGATTCCAATATGAATTTGAACATTCCAATACGAATCAGAGTTATGCTTATAACTAATCTACTGTTTTATTCAAGCGATTGTGATTTACCGCAAATAAAGACCAAAATAAATGCCAGCTGTGATTTCACTGTAAAATTATGCTCTATTTGTCCATAAATGGCAAAAATTTATTTGTATGGAAATCGAACCACCTTAAATAATCCTTTGTCACAACAAAGTAAATCAAGGTCGAGTCTTGTCATGCCCCAATAAAGTAGTGGTGATTTTACTACGAGCTTCAACGGAGTTTTGGGAGCATCACGAAGTCATGTTTCACCACATTTTAATACCACTTTCCCACACTTGACTACGCGTAATTTGGCACTTTTTGAATAACAACACTATTTTTTACACTGTCGAGTGTTTATGTACTCGTATCATCGTCATCAGCTTATCGAAGTCCACTGCTGCACATGAGCCTCTCTCAAGACATGCCACTCAGCCCGATCTTCGGCTTTTTGCTTCCATCCACCGTCAGCTGTTCTACGTATATCGTCACTCCATGGAGTCTCAGGGCGCCCTACGCTACGTTCGTCAATTATGTGTGTGTATAGAAACGTAAATTTTGAAAAATAATTTAATGAAATGACCTTTCCGCTTCCCCGCCAACTCCCGCCACTCCCTGACGAGCGGTTATATGGTAAAATCCCGAAGGTTAAAGGCAAGAAAATGATACTCGTAATATTTTTTCCCAGCAATTGAGCTCTATTCAAATAATACAAATCAATAAAACATCAGAGGAAAACCAGAAGCACTCCGACGTGTATAAACAAAGCCGAGATAACTAGTTCTGTTTCCGTCTGCCTATCTACCTGATCTATGGTGATATGTAGAGATGTGTGAGATTACTCACTAGATTGATGCCCCACAACATCGCATTTCAAAATGTTTTATCGGGCGGGGGTATTTACCAATGCGCTTTTAGAAACTAAAACATCATAACATTTGAGTTAAGCTTAGTTAGATAGCTTTTGTTTTCGTTTATAACTATGCCATTAAAAGGATTTGTTTTGTAAGATTTGCTAGCCTATACTTGCCCAAACACTCCCTTCGTTTGTCCGTTTTATCAAGTAATTATTTTAACGTGAATATGTAATTTAAATGCTTCCATAGTGGGAGGCAATTCAGAAAACTAATGATAACAAAATCGGGGATACAGTTTGGTGTTGTAGTGAGGACTTCAAATAGGTATAGTTTATGTTAAAAAAATTACATGTATAAACACACGGCCGTGTTATTCATTTACTACTTTATTTTTACTATAAATCTTTTTACTACGAAACTTTATAAGTCTAAAAAAAATACACAGTTTTACTCGTCTAGACTACAGACTGAAGAATGTTTGTTCATGCTGAAATGACGTGATGTTTTCGGATGAAATTTCGAATGAATATAGCCTACCTTGGATTAACACATAGCCTTTGTATCCGAGAAAATGCGGGTGAAACCGCAAGGTCTAACATAACAACATAACATGTAACTTTTGGTGTTATTAAGAAGATATTGTAGTAATGTATATTTTTGAGATGTACGGCTTTATCCTCATTTCATTAACTTCGTAGATATACTTAAACGTTCAAGTCCTCCTGTTCTATTATTTTACGTAGAATAAAATAGTTACACTTTTCGTTTAAACTCCTACTTTTTTTTTAAATATAAAAGTTGTAAGCTAAACTCGTAGAACGTTTAAAACAAGCATTGTTTCGCAATAAAAGTAAAGCAAGGTCAAGTTTGTCTTCGCTGACATTGGGGGCCCGAGGCGATCGGGCCCAGCGCAGCGAAATCAGTGAACACCTGTCGACAGCTCGCTCAGAAGCGGCACACAAATCGAACCAATGATCTTCCACTTTTATTCCAATTACACGCGGTGAAATTCACGAATAAGTACGACTTAATTAGAGAAAACCGTTCGATTGTCGATACTAAGATGAGATTCAAATTTTTAATGTTTTATTTTTTAACGTTGTACTTTTTTGGCGCTTTAGGGAATTCTGGTCAGTGAATTTTCTCTATGTGATGCGCGCGCCGCCTCGCATTATGTGATGTTAGTGAGAGTACGAGGCGAAAAATTCTTAGCATTCAATGGTATAATCATGCGGATGCCGAGTCCATCGCGTTGCAGGGATGGGAACCTAAATAGTGCCTGGGACTTGCGACTCAGGCGTACATAGGTTTAAGGGACTCTTTAACATATGTACGTATTAACGCTCACCTTCACTTCCTGCGTTCCTATCCCTGCCAACATGCTATTTAAAGTCGTTTATTAATCATTCGACTCAGTCCAAATTTCTTTGATGATTTTTTTTAAATATTTCTTTACGTTATAGAAGTTGTACCTACTTCATACTACATAAGTACATACACGATTTTTTCAAATTTATTTTTGGTATCGCACTTTGTCCATTCAGCCATTGTCACGTAATTCATATTTTCTAGTGTCACAAGTTAAAATAAATCTTAGTCACATAAAGCCGCTAAGTCTATTCCGTATTTTAGTAAAGTATTACTGTGTTTACTAGAAACTGCCACATTATATCATTTGCCCAGATTTGTACGTATAATTCGGCACTTTATGGTTAAAACGCAACTATATCATTATGTTTAAACATAAGCACTCGAAAATCCCAAATATGCAATATCATGGTTTTTCCGCATTCCAACCAAAACTCCAAATTTTCCTAATTATTTATTTCTACCACCTGTACGGGTAATTTTTTTTTTTTTTTTATGTAAAATAATGAGACGATCGAGGCGCTCTCCTGATGTTAAGAGATAACGCCTGTCCATGACTATAACCTACAACAAATAATAAGCCGTGATCGAAGAGCCGATTTAGTGTGAACTCGCATCCGGAGTCGAAGCCATTCGATTCATTTATGTTACGGTTGATGTTCTGTTCCTGTTCTGCTATTTTGATCACGACGAACGTTTTTGCGTTTAGGCATGTCTGTTCACATGGGCATAGAGCTACATTTTCCCGCGGTGGAGCAGGTCGCTCCCGTGCTCACTCCCACGGCTTACCTTCCGTCTACACCTCATGGACGTACGAATACAATAGACACGTCACTGCTACGGTTTTTCTCCACCTTTATTGTGCACATTATTGTGCGTCGAGCATTCCTAGAAATGAAACTTGTCTTTTTCTCTACTCTTTGAATCGATTGCTTCCGCGTATCTGCATTTTTCGCTAGTCTGCATTTTTCGCTAGTCAGCCCTTCGAGACAGGCGCCGACCTGATTCAATTCTTATATGGAACGCGATGATTAGCTTTATTTAGATATGAACGGTGCGTGAATATGACGAGTCATCGGGAGTTCTTTTCTAGTTAAGCTACGTAGTCGTTTTAATTGGTCGTTGTGTTAATTAAAACAACGGCTTCACGTCTCATATTGTGGCAATCGTTGCATTAACTGGATATAATTTGTGGTTAAGATGCGTGATTATTGGCAAGCGTAGCGTAGGACGCCCTGAGACTCGATGGAGTGACGATATACGTAGGACAGCTGGCGGTGGATGGAAGCGAAAAGCCGAAGATCGGGCTGAGTGGTGTGTCTTGGGAGAGGCCTATGTCCAGCAGTGGACTAATATAGGCTGATGATGATGATGCGTGAGGGGTGATCTTCGCAGAGCTTACTTCTCATTTAGAGAAACCACAGTGCTTGGGAACTGTGCCACCTGGTGCCTGTAAAGGTGACAACAGCCTGCGATTAGTTTGTACGTTGCCGTTTCAAAACACAGGGTAATACTTGCGATGTTCTCACAGACGCCAATGGCAGCCATGGAAACTTTATTCAGTATCGGCTGAACGTTGAATGTTAAAACACTATAGATGACTTGCTCGTGTTGTACGCTTGCTGATTTTAATTATAGCTATCGCATTACTATATCGCGCTCGTTTGCGGTGCCATACCGTGAAGACAGGGTTTCGACCTTACGCGAACAAAGATTACCGTTGCTTACCGTCATTTTTTTCTTTATTTAATTCCGCGAAGTGGTGTAACGGTGTTGTGTCCATTTGTTTTGGTTCACCATCGCCCCACGAGGCCGCACGGCGGGTTGCGTTATTCGAACTTATGTATGCACATGCATACCTATCTATTATATCACAACTCGTTACTTTTGCTCGTCTGATGCAAACAAACGTTTACCATCTGCATGAATTTGAATATTTTATACGTATATTTCAATGCATTTCGCAAGTTGGTGGGTATGGGCTTCCATACTTTACCTTTTCACTAAAATTTCGCTCGACCTCTAAAACGTACGCAGTTAATGACTAAATTAATTGTATTTTTTCTAGTTCACTCATTTCACCAGACAGAGTTTGTGTGGTGATTTAGTTTATGCGAATAATGCAAGGCCGTGGGAAGAATGGTTGCGATGCGTGGAGAATCACGCGGGACTGGTGAAATGTGACCTGACTACAGACTCGGTCTAGTGTCTACAAGCCATTTACGCATTTGAATAAGTTCTGCATATCAGCATATCTTGGCGCCATCCCGTGCTACTAAACAGGTACATAGATATGATTTCAACTGCATACAAGGTTTAATGTACAGTTTTTTACCGATCGATTTTGATATTTGGCTGTACATAGGATCCAAATGTCATAATTTAAAAAAATCAGGATGTTGCTGTGTGTTGACACGACCGTCTCTACACTAGTGAACACGTGTACATTTTTGAACACTTCACTTCACTTAAGAAGAAGTCCTTCGAAACCATGTTTCAATGGAGCAATCATTTCATTGAAAATCAATTCAAAACGGCGTGGTCATGATCAATCAAGGCCTATGTGTATTCATTTGTGATTAATTTATATATAAAATGGACAATGAACAGATCGAGTAAACCGCGAGTCAAGTTCAATATTTAATTAATACTAACGAAGGTTATCAGTTAATTACGATGACATTAATATGTGTAGGCTGATAAGCCGACAGCACGCTAAATAAACATTCCTCCTCCTTAGCTGAACATTGGATAACTTCGGACTTTGCAAAAAATATACATAGAATAGGATATAACTTTATTATACACCAAAACAAAACACAACAACATATAAATATGAAACATAAAAAAGTAGAGATAATTAACATAACAAAACAATATAATACATATTTGATGTATAAGGGCGGTCTTATCGTCTAGAGCGATTTCTTCCAAACAACCTTTGGATGGAAAGAAAAACAGAAATAGATATTAGGTTGGTGTATAAAAGAAGAACAATACAATTATAAAATATTATTATTTATATTATTGTATTTTCTTAATGGTGGATTAGCTAGCTGTTTGCTCATAGCTCACCTGATGTTATGTTGGTGTGGTCAAAGATGGTGTACACATAGCCTGGAATGGAACTGGCTCTAAAGCGAGGCTGTCAGCATACACCGATAGGTGCTTGGCGGCAGAGTACAAGAAAACACCCTACCACCATGCTATGGTTTCCTTTACCGGCAGCTCAAGCTCATTGTTGGGGTTTGAACCTACGCCCTTCGGCGTGTGAACCGACCACGCTAACCACTGAGCTATCATCGTTACAAGCTATTATAGTACTTATTCTAAATTAGCCCAGGCTGGTCACGGCAGAACTCTTTTAACCGACTACTTTTGTTTAATTTTCTCGTCAGTCTATACAGATCATATATATCAATGCACTGAGCAACTGTCAAACTGTTTACATACAAAAAAAAATGTGAGTTTTATTTTCCTTGGGAGAAATGAATAAAAAATAACATTTTACTTTGAAAATTTAAACTAAATATATGTTCTGACTGTTTCTGTGGGCCGGCCACATTTCTCGAAGAACCGATAACCGATGGGGTAGATGAGTTCTTGAGTGGAGACCGCGTATAGGCAAGCGTAGTGTAGGGCACCCTGCGGCCAGGTGGTGTGATGACCTGCGTAAAGCAGCAGGAAAGCAATGGACGCAAAAAGCTGTCGACCGAGCTCAGTAGCGTGCATTGGGAGAGGCCTACGTCCAGCAGTGGACAGCGAAGGGCTGATGATGACGATGTTCTGACTGAATTTATCACTAGGACGAGGTACCATGGATACTGCAAGCAACAAGATATATTGATACATGACCGAACAGCTCGCAATGAAAGTGACAACCTAGTACTATGAAAGTGACTCGCTTGATTTATTTACATTTCGAAATAGAATACTTCTAAACTAGTGGCCACTCTACATCTGTGGTCGGTAGCTATTTATATCGCTCCAGGCGAAGATCTATCTCCTTTTTCAGCAAACTAGTATACAACTCTGCATTAAACCGTCAATATATTTGATTCGCAAATTAAATACTCTACGTTTTTCGTTTTGAACGCTCCGAGCTTGCGTACACACAAGTGACTTTTTACTCACGGGTTCACTGAACCTTTTAAAGGGCCTTTGTCGAGTAAACAATGCCACATGAGATTTGAAGGCTTAAGTGTATTTGCGGTTAGAGTTTACTGTAACAATTTTTGTCCTGTGTCCGGTTCCTTGTCTGCATACCTATATGGGATAAAAGTAACGCGTACCAAGCCATCGCCCGTTGACTAATAGAAACTGGAAATTGTGTTTTGCCCGACGACCAGACAAGTTTCAACTGACAGTATGTGAGTATATATCAAGTTCAAACAGTAACCACGTAAATAGAGCAGTCGGTATCAGGGTATCCATAATTTGATCTCGACGGCGGGTGAGAGCCATAAATTGATATGTGCTTAATACAATCGGATGTCACATACTCACGTGATGGAAGGGACGAATGTATCCAATAAATAAATCAACGAAACTCCGTACACTCGATTCGATTATGCAAGACGCTACAAATACTCAAAATGACGAAATCTGTACTAAAATGAAGAATGTTGATTACGTCGTCCACAAGTGCACGATAAAAGTACCCGAGCGAGAGGAGTCTCAATTATCAAAACTACCGAGAGAGAAATGGAATGCCTCTTGTATTGAGTTAATTTCGATTTCCTTTTATAGAAAGTAAATCTGTTTTTATCAGAAGGCAAGCTGGCTAAAAGTGGCCCCAGCAGGAACCTGTTGTTTTAAGGTGCCTATAAATATGGGTTTAAGACCACTGACATTGAATTTTAAGATTGTGTTGTATCTGTTTTGTCAACAGATTAAAAAGTGGCAAGGATTCTAAAATTACTCTGATTTTTCTTGAAAATACTTAATTCAAATTCAAGTGTAAAAATAAACAGAAAACAGCATAGAATAACTCGTTCGCCAGCACGAAGAAGCGGTTAAATAGGAAATATATCTCGAATTTTACCGCTTAATTAAAATAATTAATTAAGGCAATTCTACACGAGGGCGCTAATAAAATGGCATTAATGCTAAATTCAATATCTCGTTCGCTCATTTATGTTGATCGAGTATATTACTCGAGCATTATTTTAGTCCCATATTAACGACTTGAGCGAAATCTGTCGAATAATATGACATTTCTGTGGAGATTACTATAAGAGTCATACATTACTTACCTAGATTTATAGTTGCCGGGAAATATCTTTAGTATGGCTTATTCAATTCCACGGGGCTCGTTGACCTTTTTTATGAGACATCAGTTTAGCCGTTTTATTGTTAACCAGTTAATAAACTTTTATATTTAGTCGGAAATGCACAGTTTTGGTGGATGATGTGCTATCGATATTACAAATATGAACATAAATAGTCATATTCATGGGTCCCTGCAATTTTGACAGCCCCGTTGGCTCATTGATAGTATATCTGCCTTGAGAGCTGTAGGGCGTGGGTTCGATTCCCACTCAGGGCAAACATTTTGTGAATAAACAAAATGTTTGTTCTGTGTCTGGGTGTTCTGTATGTATTATAAGTATGTATTTACAAAAAAAAAAAGTATTTATGTATTCTATCAGTTATCTGACTTCCATCACACAAGCTCTGCTTAGTTTGGGGCCAGATGGCGCTGTGTGTATAGTCCTACGATATTTATTTATTTATTTATTTTATTTATTATGAATCTCTAGAGCTACTTACTATTAAATCTTTAGATTTTCAAGTAACTTTACGCTGACCTTATTACACAATGTCAATGAACTCAATTTTCATTCAAGATTGTGCACTAAGGGGTTCCTTACCATCTCAATATATTCATGGCTGGTGAAAACATTTTTTTTATTCATTTCCTTATCTCAAGCTCGGAATTTATCGTGGTTTTTATTATTTAAGTAGTAATTTATTAACAACCAAATGCTTCATTATCTCGATTGAATTTATTGTCAGCCAGAATAAGACGTAAGTGCTTGGTACTTGATTTTCAAATTGTGTGGTAGCTATCTAGCTAAATACTTATTTTTTTGTAGCGATGATAGCTCAGTGGTTAGCGCGGTAGGTTCGCATGCCGAAGGGCGTGGATTCAAACCCCAACAATGAGCTTGAGCTGCCGGTGAAGGAAAACATCGTGAGGAAACCATAGCATGGTGGTAGGGTACTTACTAGTACTCGACTGGCTAGCTACCACCCTCAAGTTGAAAATCTGCCGCCAAGCATCTAACGGTGTGTTCCAGCAGCCTCACTTGAGAGCCAGTTCCATTCCAGGCTAGGTGTGCTTTACCATTTCGACGACGCCTTCACTGAACATCAGGTGAGCTGTGGTCAAACACCTAGCTTGTCAAACATAAAAAAAAGGTTTGGTTTTTATGATGTTTTCGCAACTCAAGCTAGAATTTGATCGAACCCACGACCTTCGGCGTGTGTTCTACCCGGGCTAACTACTGTCATTGTTACGATACTGTTTATTTCGCCTTCGTTTAAGATACATATTTGTATCTATAAGAATAGTTATAGCCATTACTTTTCCAACCGTAAGTTTCGTGTAGCTAAGATAGAAACGAAGATTTTACCCTAAAACGAATACCTGCACCGAAACGTTACCACAGCGTACCGTGCATAGGTACTCCCAAGAGGGAAATATCTCAGTTTCCCCTATACACCAATAATGGACGACAAGCGAGAGCATCCGAGGTGAATACACCGTAATTGCGACTACAAACCCTAAAGAAAACATTCGTGAATACAACCCCACTCTCCCCTGCTCTGTGTTGTCTATTTTCCTGTAATAAACATGCATTAGTTTTTCATGGCTGCCGAAGCTGAGTGCAACATGCGACTAATCAATTGTTTTAGAAATAAATAAAATTTTGCGTTGATTTTACGGTTTGATAAAATAATTGTCTATAATTATGGAAATTTTTATCTACCTATTAAACTATATCTTGATTTTTCGTATCTATCTTGATCATGATTTTTCGAGTAAATAAAAACAAAAAAAAACTTTTATGCAACGCAACAACTGGTTGACAATAAGATATTCTTATATATGTGTAAGTATATAAGAAACCAAAGTCTTTCTACTTCTTCTGTTTCATAGTGTCACCTATATTTATACCTGCCTCTTACAAAAATGATCAACATTATCAACTTACATTTTTAATTGGTTTTGCTATTCACCCAATAACGATTGTTATAGAGCAACAGAGCGATACATACTTCCAAACAATGGTAAAATCTATAGCCACTAGAAACTAGCCAACAAACACTACGGAACGATAGTCAATTAAGACAATAACTGCAAAAAGTATTTTAAAACACTAAACTGGCCCTGAAATTACACGATAACTAACGAATTGCAAATATCCGGTGATCGATGTACGGCAACAGTTTACAAATAAGCACCAATACACACACGTCATTTCGGAAATTAATAGTGTGGTTTTGATAAATATGATTCAAAATCAGTGAATTACTTATAATGGAAAAATATTTGATAAAATAATTTTAAAATACCTAGAATATACGACTACTACATAATAGAAACCACCACCAATAAATTAAAATTAACATTGCAGTTAACACTAGAAAGACCCCAAGACACATGCTATGCCAAGTTTAGACCCTTTCGCTAAACCAGTATGAGATTCAGTATTCTGTTACATAGATTAACACAAAAAAAACTATAATTATGTAAGAAGTGCTGGCTTTATTTCTTAAAGCAATCTCTTCCAGGCTATCTCGAGACCTTAGTTACTTACTTTATTAAAAGAAAATATTAATTTAACATTAATCTTGTCCATGATATTTTTGTGCTAACAATTTATACATACCTACTATAAACGCACAGAGCGTTTACATTGGTGTTTCCAGTTCATGCAATTTACAAGGAACAAGGGCATATTCAAACCTAAATGGGTTTTCACGTTCCATTGCAGTTCATAATTATACGACCATGAAATTATCGTGTCTGCTATAATTAAGTACCTAAAATAGTTTTTTTACATTTTAGCCATCATCATACATGTATCTTTATAAATCTGAGACGATAAAATTTATCACTTTACTGAATCAGTCTGCTAGGCCTTCTATCGAACTTTCATTCGCGAAAAATAAATATACAAGTAAAACATCGCTGACTAAAAAAGACAATATTTTCCTTGTCCATCTTGGCCTTCACAATAAAACTTCGCACTAATTCGAAATAATTGGATATTGAATAAAAACCCTCGTCATCGAGCAAACCACGGAGAAATGAAACATTATTAGTACACGAAGTATTTCAAATCGCATTGTGACCTTTGTATTTTGGCATGCGTAAATGCGTATCCAATATTGTCATCTCAACTCCTTTGTCAAATGATACAGTCAAGAGCTAGATTAGGCATCTGTTTAGTTTTCCTTTCCTCAAAGTTGCCAATATTGATTATAACTGATAAGATACTAGTAATTCTTCCCGAACTGGAACTTTGCGACATATCCCATGAATTACGAATTACGTTTTCAGCATTACTTTTTTGTCGACGGCAAGATATTTTTATAAATTTTATATTTTTTAAAGGATTGTGCGACGTCTATTTTGACTTAAAGAAGTGCCGTCTACGGCAGCTCAACATAAATACCGAGCTACCACAGATAGAGTTTTTAAGTTTTTTTTGTCAGAAACTCGGAAAGGTCGTGTCGTTAACAAAAAACATAACTGTGTTTCAACTGCATTAGTAGCAGCTTCGTTGGTATGACTATAAAATAAAATAAATAACAACAATTTCCAAAATATATTTTTTTTCGTATGTTTATATATAAGCATTGTGTTGTTTTATTCATAAACAGCCGAAGTACAGGAAATTGATATAAAATGTAGTGAAATGTGACTTTTCGTGTTGCTTCCAAAATAGAAGCTTATAGTGAAGTCGCCGTTACTTTCCTAAGGCATGACCGGACTCGACTAAAATTAAATCGGCCGTTTAAAGATCATATTAAAAAAATAGAACTTATTCCAAAAAAATATTGGGCCAAATACCTACCTACAATTGTCACTAACTAGAAAATCTAATTTTACTAATATTGACAAACAAGTTAACTACGGTACTGAAATCTCTGTATTGGCACAATCTGAACTGTAAATAATAAAGTTATCATGGAACTGATCTTACGATTTCATGGCACTACTTATCGCAAAAGTGCAAGCATAACATTTTCAAAATTGCATTAACATGTGAGAAAACAGATTAATGGTAAATTGTTTAATATTAAATTAAAAAGGATAATTGATTAAATAAAAAATAAAATAAATATCGTAGGACTATACACATAGCGCCATCTGGCCCCAAACTAAGCAGAGCTTGTGTGACGGAAGTCAGATAACTGATAGAATACGTAAATACTTTTTTTTTTGTAAATACATACTTATAATACATACAGAACACCCAGACACAGAACAAACATTTGTTTATTCATAAAATGTTTGCCCTGGGTGGGAATCGAACCCACGCCCTACAGCTCTCAAGGCAGATATACTACCAACGAGCCAGCGGGGCTGTCAAGATTGATTCAGGCGTTACTTTGCGGAAGTTCGTTTTTAGTGCTTAAGGTATTTATTTAGTTTATTTCCGCTTAACAGTCGTTTCGGTTACAATAGTAATGCAGATTTAAGTTAAACAATTTAACTAATTTGACGACAATTTAAAAAAATCGTCAAATGAGTTAATTTTTTTGCTGTTAAGCGGAAATAAACAAAATGCACTTGTTGAGACAGAAACAACGTTATTATTTATGTCATTGTTTTCATCAGTGGACGGGAGCACATATTTTTAAAACAACATTCTTATTATGTAAATACTTGTTAAGCCTCTATATGCCAACGTTTTTAAGGTCTCAAGGAATAAGTACTTCGTTGAACCATATTTCCGAACACTGAATAAATAAATAAATATTCAAGGACATCTACAACGTAGCCCCAAATTAAGCAAATCTGATAGTATTGGGAACCAGACAACTGATAGAGTACTTATAAACTTTTTTGTAAATAGATACTTATTTATTCTTCTATGTCCATAAAAATCTCGTGTCACGGTGTTGTGGTCGCACTCCGAATCGGCTCGACTGACTTTTATATTTTTCGTAGGTATGAGAATAGGTCGTAAAGTATATTTGATACCGCTAGATAATTAGCTAGTTTTAGTCCCAAAATAATGTAGCGGGTAACACCGCGGAGCGCAGTAGCTAATACATAAAGACCCTTAACACACAGACACAGAACAAACATTTATCCTGTTACACAAAACTTTTGTTCTGAGTGTGAATCGAACCCACACCCTACAACTCTTGAAACATATACCTATACTACCAAAGAGCTAACAGGGCAATTTTAGTCAATATATAATTATTTTACGAAATATCTGATCACTAGGAGTACGAGCATTTTGGTTACTTTTCTTATATTTTATGATGTTAAGTGACGGTGTGGTTGAAGATAGTAAACGCGCGTGTCGGGAATAAGTCTTAATATAGACTTCCATCTGCTCTGAAATCAAGCAGATGAGTTAAATATTTTTAAACGTTCGATGCCTCAGTTTGGTGATATTCTTTTCTAATGTGAAACGTTTTTGTTTATCTTGTAATTTATGCATATAGCAGACTCGCCGGTGAATCGTGTCCATAAAACATCTGTATAATATTTATATTTTCAGAATGGTAAACTTGCTCAAGTGTTTTGCAATTGCGTACTCTCCTATATCTACGAAGATAAAATCTATATAGATACGTATTATTCTATACTTTTTTTTTTATTATTTATCTACTATCGGCTATTAGCCATAATCAGATCTTATCTGCGATAATTTAGGGTGGTTGCAGTTCCATTAAACAGCACCGTATATGTATACAAGAAATTATTTAGTTTCTCTGGTCTAAGTTTAAAATTTGCCATCTTTTTAGGCGAGTTATTTCATTTTGTGGGGTTAATAGGTTCTTAGCCAATTCATTCTATACTAATAAACAAAACGCTGTGTAACTAATCTGTTTTTTTCTTATTTTTTTTTCGATACAGCAAAGCCAAAATATAGGGGTTATGTTATTAGAAGTTTATGTACTATGTATGTTCCATCCAACGTAGTGCCGAAACTAATTTTCCGATTTTGATAAATGTGTTGGTATTTGATTCCTTATTATACTCCGGGTAATAATGACTAATTTGTTTCCCTTTAAATTTTAATTACTTTTTTGGTAGTCGGGTTAGAATGTTTTTGAACTTTATAGCTTGTTATAAAATTTGTCTGTGAATATTTTTATGACTGGTGTTGACGACAGCTATGGCAGCATAAACCCCAATCTGGAAGGGAAAATAGTGTTCAAATGAGGTTGTTAATTCGTTCATCTTTTACGTAGACCACATCATTGTTTATAAATCAACATGCATGCTAGTTCTAATTGGGCTTTAAAATGTTTAAAAAAGGTAGCACGTTTTTTTTTAATTGTATTTTCTGATACAGTAGTGTAAGAGTTACCAAACATGGCTGTTTTCTGGCGAGGTTTTCGTGATCATTTACTAATTGTCCATTCAGACAATTGTAACTATTGTCCGAGCGTAGAATAGAATAGTCAAAGACAAATAATACCAGTCGTGCTGAACTCGGTAAAAGTTCCATCAAACAATGCGTCGGACTCTTGATTCTTTGCTTTCCCTTTTGTCAGTATTTGAATGAATTTCGTAATAATACCTACTGTTCCGGTTAAGATTCCTTGGTTTTCTTGAATTCATGGCTCGGTAGCGGAACTGACTGTTTGAGGTTAAAGACCGGAACAAAAACTTCATATAACTAAATACATGAGTTATTTAAATGTTAGATCGAGAAATGTTTTATTCAAAATCCCTATGCCTAGGCCTAAATATGATTGTTTACATTTTCTGATACTTTTTTTTATGTTTATTCCTATACAGAAAACAATTTTTACATCACCAATAAGTAGTTGACAAAAAAGATTCGATCTAAATTATATTATTTTTAGAAAAGGGCTTCCAAAACCTAACTAGTAAATAATCAGGTTTTTAATAGTTACCTACATATTTATTTAATTTTGGCGTAGGTGCATAATTGCATCACACTATACTACACTACCTACAAAGTCTGAAGACAAAAGTCTTCAATCAGTGCGTCCTACCTGTCATGACCTACGGAGCCGAAACGTGGACACTCACAGCGGGAATGGTCCGTAAGTTCAAAGTCGCTCAGCGAGCTATGGAAAGAGCTATGCTTGGCTTTCTGTGAGGGATCGGATCCGAAACGAAGTAATTCGCCAGAGAACTAAAGTCATTGACATAGCTCAGCGTATTGAAGCTGAAGTGGCAATGGGCTGGACATATCTGTCGCAGAACCGATAACCGCTGGGATAGACGTGTTCTAGAGTGGAGACCGCGTATTGGCAAGCGTAGCGTAGGACGCCCTGAGACTCGATGGAGTGACGATATACGTAGGACAGCTGGCGGTGGATGGAAGCGAAAAACCGAAGATCGGGCTGAGTGGCGTGTCTTGTGAGAGGCCTATGTCCAGCAGTGGACTAGTATAGGCTGATGATGATGATGATGATACTACACTACACTTATACGATATATATTTATTGTATTAGAACCCTTGATTGTCTGTCTAGAATTGCGTACAATTTCATCCAGTAAAACGACGACAAAAATTTTCTTCGAAAATACATTTTTTATTAAAAATATACACAGACACGGGTTAATTCCAATTTGACCATGTCAACTTTGGATTTCATTTTTTTACAATACAGGGAGAGGAAATATAGATAAATTAATCTTAATCTAGGGTTAAAGTTGGTAAGTACTAGTTTGTGTGCGTGTTAAAAAAGGATTTAGACACTTTGGGTACGAACTCTATAAAGTACGTACTTTATAGAGTTCGTACCCAAAGTGTTTGTAAATGACAACCTACAAGTAGTAAGAAATATACACCTGTATAATAAAAGCTTCAGCATTTAGACAACAAAACCCATCATTAGCGGGAATCGTGGCAATGGCCCAAAAGTACAATTTTCTTCGTAAAGGTACATAGATACATACGTACTTGCGTCAATCATCTATTAATAAGAGGCGAGAATTTAACAATACACGTTAATGATATTCATCCTCTTCAAATGTTAAAATGTTATTACTATAGTAAAATGATAAACAGATGATGAAGTAGGTACGGAAATATATCTGTAGTCATTTTATTAGGTGAAACGCGGGATGCAGCTAGTAATTTTATTATTTATTTATTATTCTTGCAGGGTTCATAGTAAATTGTAGCTTGAAATGTTTTTGTAGTTAGGTACTCAGCTAACATGACAAATCGAGTAAATATAATATTGTGCCTACAACACATCTTTACAAAACAGCCCTTGACACCTTTAAGTTTCTTTATGACAACTCATCCAAAACGCACGAGTAGCTCTATAGGCCAACTCATTCCTTGTCTACTCTTATTTCTTGAGTCATGGCGTCAACTGCTATCTTAAGTGTGTATCCAATTCGTTGAAGGCTGTATTATCTGTGGTATGTAATTAGGAAATTCTTAATCTACAGTGACCGTTTACAAGTTACACGTAGATGGTTATTAGCTTAATGTGTCCTAAATATTTAATACGAGTATCACGTGTCGTCGGTGTTATGTCGCTAGAAATATTTTTCGTAATGATTTGTAGTTTTCCATTTCATTAATTAGAATGGATCCGTTGTCATGTGATCGGAACTGGATGTAGAGTTCAAATTTTAAATGAAACATCTCAATAAATTGCCTTTACTTGCCTTTTCACAGCTGGTACAGTTTTGTAATTAATGCGAATTTTTTTAGTAGGTAATTGGGAAACTTCGGTACAAACTCGTTAGATTTATTATCTTGTTTGTGGGGAATCTTCTTATTTTTTGTAAGCACGCCACACGTAACGCGGCCGCGTTTACTCAACGTGGTGCAATTCTGATCGAGTGCACGTAAAATGGTATTGCCTGTACCGAAGCCAAATTTAAGCACGGTACAAGGTGTGTCATGTCCTAATTTTGAACTGTCAAATTAAACTTTATAAGCATTTATAAGCAATGACTATACACAAGCGTTTTCAGCAAGAACTCTGATGCGAGTTAGAGAATCAAGCCTGTTTTCTCGAGACGGTCTTGCCTATTTAGGAAATTAATAGACGGCTTTGTATTTTGAGAACTATTATGTAAAATGCTACCAATTTGTACCACTTGTCTATTTTACTTTGGAAACTGACGTGATTTTGTCACATCTTAGTTATCGGAGTAAAAAAAGTCCGATTAGTCGATTACTCTGACTATAGTCGGATATCCGACAAAATTAAACGTAATTTATCCCGCGGAAGCAAATTTAATAAAAGGAACTTTTCTATGTCAATTTCGTAAGAAAATAAGTCTTAAATTTCGTTTTGTTTTGGTATGTCTTTTCTTTTTTCTCACTTCTGAAGCTGTGAACGTAGAAATGTTAGCAGTGGTTTGATCCATTAACCCTAATTTAGAATGGTTTACCCTGTCTTACGTAAATCCTAACATGATTCATTTTAGAAACTTAATGTGAGAACTCTATTGACTAGGTATGCTATTTATTTATGATTGGTTTCTACACGCCTGCGGTTAAAAAACCGGATTGATCGATTCTGCGTATTCATAATTTAATGAGTCAAGTTCAGCGACCATGTGACCGCAGCTGTATATCTAGACAGATATATAACTATGATTAACTAATTTCGTACGTAAACGAAAAAAAGGTTAAACTAATTTCAGATTACTCCAAAACTTAGTTGCATTACATCGGTACAACCTTGTGCTATATAGCCGTTTTGCCATTCCTCTGTAAGGGTAGTACCTATTAGTACTTATTATTAATAGCAAAACGGCGTAACGTAGACGTAGTAATAGTAGTAGTGGTGGTGGTAGTGGTGGTAGTAGTAGTTGTAGCAAGTGGTAATAGTATCAATAGTAGTAGTGGCCGTAGTAGTAGTGGTAGTAATAATAGTAATGGTAGTAGTAGTAGTAGTAATGGTAGTAGTAGTAGTAGTAGTAATAGTTGTGTTAGTAGTACTACTTCACACATTTTGTTTTCGAGTATTCTAGGCACATAGAATTTGTTAGGTAGTAATTGTTATTACATAGAGGTAGATCGAAAATAAATAAATAAAAAATATACTATGTATCTATAGAACAATGTGGAAAAGTGAATAAACCTATGCAACCACCACGCCTGGGTTACATAGTAGGGAAAAAGACAAATAAACCTCATATTATATTCGCAACCAATTAATCAAATGGGTACTTATCAAATTTACTGGTGCTAACTCTGGATTTGAATTATCGCTAATTAGGCAGTTAAATTTAATGTTAATGGCCATGTTGCTGGAACAACATGTGACAAAACATTCACTATCACTGTGCCATCTGTCTGCTATGCTCCGATGACAGTGAATCAGTGTTACAGAATCTTTAAAGAGTATGCAAACAGAAAATCTTATATTAATACTTTTTTCAATTTTATTGTTTTATCTGTGACTCAATTTTGGCGGGAACGCGGAAAGAGTCGTGTCGCCCCGTTGTATTTTTTCCAAAACTAGTGTTTTGTCGCGTGTTTATGCATAAAAATGATTGTGTTTTATTCACAAAGTGTCAAATCACAAGCGCGAGTGTGGGAAAATGATATAACATGGTGAAACATGAATTTTTGTGTTGCTTCCAAAACTCCATCGCAGCTTTATAGTAAAGTCACCACTAGTTTACTAAAGCATGACTGACATGGACTGTACTCGACCAAAACTGGACTTTGACTATAACTATAGCTACGAGGACACTTATTTAACATTTGAAACTTGAAAATATAAAATCCTTGACACTGGAAAATGCTCAAAACGCGACGCCAAAACCAAAGAAAAAAAAAAGCATGGTGGTAAGGTACTTAGTACTTTTTAGTACTCGGCTGGCTAGCGTCGAATCTCCTGTCAAGCACCTGACGCTGTGTTCTGATAGCTACACTTGAGAACCAATTTCATTCTAGGCTTGGTGTGTTTACCATCTTCGATCACACCGTCCATCCGTCTATTAAACATCAGGTGAGCTCTGATAAAACACCCAGCCTGTCAACCATAAAAAAATAATGAAAAATTACATCAAAAAATTAAGATATTCGAACATCCTGTATGATAAAAATGATCAATCATCTGCATTGTATCAATTTGCATCAAACGAAAACAAGTCAAATTACGTAATTAAATATTCCTACCGAAGTGTCATAACATGTTAGTAGCGTTCAGTGCATGTGACAATCACCACCTACCACCGTCGTTACCGTTCCGAGAAACAATTTCACCTAATGGAACCCGGTAATGCTCAGTATTAGTATACTCCTGTCACTTACCGTAAAACACTTACTTTAATTACCCTCTGTTTTTGTGTTTGTGATAATTTTGGATTAATAGGCTATTTTATGGTTTTATGTTAAACCATATGAGCTGCCGGTGAAGGAAAACATCGTGAGGAAACCATAGCATGGTGGTAGGGTACTCTCTAGTACTCGGCTGGCTAGCTACCACCCTCAAGTTGAAAATCTGCCGCCAAGCATCTAACGGTGTGTTCCGGCAGCCTCACTTGAGAGCCAGTTCCATTCCAGGCTAGGTGTGCTGTACCATCTTCGACCACACCTTCACTTAACATCAGGTGAGCTGTGGTCAAAACACCTGGCCTGTTAAACATAAAAAAAAAAAAAACCAGATCACCTGATCTGAAATGATAATTTTGTTGTAGAAACACGTATACTTCTAGGAAGGAAGATCACCTTATATTATTTTAAGGTGTTTGACTACAGTTTACTTGATGTTAAGTGATGGTGTGGTCGAAGATGTTACGCACAGCTAACTTAGAATTAAATTGGTTCTCAAGTGTAGCTATCGGAACAAACTGTAAGATGCTTGGCGGTAGATTTTCAATAGCCAGCCAAGTACTGTAGTAAGTAGTACCCTACCACCATGTTATTGTTTCCTCGTGTATCCAACCTAATCAACCGTGGGTAAAAATAAGTATTAAAATAATGTTAAGAAATCATAAGTAAAACAAAAATAGGTCAGGAAATTTAAGATTTACTAGATGTGATGTCCTCCTGCCAAGAACCTACTATATTTTGTGCCGCTAAGCAACAGTTCCAGTCTAAAGAGTACCGCAACTAGCAAAATTGCAGGGTTATTGACTAATTGCCGTAAAGCAATGACATCCTAGAATTTGTTATGTTACGTTCCATTTTACCATCAGAAAATAGTCGTCGGTCGTTTCATTACTTTTACATAAAAATAATACGAGGGAACAAATTAACATTTACGTACGTACAACTGCAATCATAACCCTCCTTTTGCGTAATTGGAAAAAAAAAGTCATTCCGATTAGTTAAACAAAACAATTAATTAGGTTGGGTTTAGAAAGCTAAATTTGGTACGCCAGGCCCTCCCGCACGCAACTCCTAGACTAAATCTAGTGTTTGAATTATTTAAAACTAATAAAAAAAATACGCAAGCACTCGTTTAACTCTTCCAGATGCATCGACGACAGATGGTTTTGATTTTCGATATATTTATATCAAGCTCCAAAGTTTTTTGTTGCTGTGAATTCAAACTATTTCCGATGTAGGTGGACTGGGTAATAAGATATTCACAGGCATGTTTACTATACTGGGTTATAAGTCTGGAGTATTTATTCTAAGCCAAAAATAGGGCATTGTACTTATTGTTATGAACAACTTTTACTATGGAAACAACTCTGAAGACATGAAAAAAACAGCTGTTCTATAGTAAATAGACTATGCACCAAATGTCAATCAAGTAGTTGTTCATAATTGTTCTGGGTGTTCTGTATGTATTATAAGTATTTATTTACAAAAAAAGTATTTAAATATTCTATCAGTTATTTGACTTCCATAGTACAAGCTTTGGCTTAGTTTGGGGTCAGATGGCGCTGTGTGTAATGTCCAACGATATATATATATACATATATTTTTATAATTATAAGTACAATGTTCGACTTCGTACACCCAAGCATATAGCCATACATATTCAGTACATTAAATTCACTTTAATATTTAATCGAAATATTACGATTAGCATGGCGAACTCTAGACTAGAATTCAAGACTGTCAATCAATCGATTGACAGTCTTGCAGATTTGCTTAAGTCCTCGTATCCGGTCCGTAATGATTGAATAAGATTTATGCACTGAAACACTAATTAAAAGAAATGTCGTCGGTTTGTCGACCGGTTTGTGGGACCATTAATTTTGTTGACGAATTGGGGTATTTCTAACTAATTAGACGGTTGGTTGAAAGTATTGACAAATACTTGTGATGTGATGGGAAAATATTTGTTCCTAATGTTTTACATAATTAAGTAAACAGTATTTACGAAGATTAATAGTAAAACAATTCACAATCTTACTCACCATTTGTATTCTGAATGATAAAGAAAGAAGAAGATAAGATGAAGCAATTCAAACATCATCGAAATTCAAACAACGACCATAAAATCGGTACGAATACAATACCTAAATGTATTCAAGAAAAACACGCACAATGTTGGCTCAAAACTTATGCCACTTACGCCCGGATTGGTCTCGGTGACCATGAACTATTGAAAAATGATAGCAAAAGTAATTCCTTTTACGCTGTATTATCGTAAACAATTTGAGGGTAAAAGACACAGAATCTATATCTATGGGGAATTACCCACTTGGGAACGAAATTCCGCTATTTGGCACTGTGTAAAAATGTCGCCCAATTTTTATTATTTATATCTTTAACTGTATTTAATATATACCTAATCATTTTTAGGTTTTGGGAAATACGTGAATGATGCTAAAATAAATCGATTCAACTAACTAATTAATATAACTCCTTTATTTAACAAATAAGGTTATATATAAACGGTAGTGTAATCAAAACTGTAACTAACTTTATTAAATACGTAGGTTCCTGTTTGTATAGTACCAACGTGGTCCCTCAGTTTCCAACTGCGGAAGGAAGTAATGTCTACGACGCTTTTAGTACATGCATAGAATATTTTATTGACCATCGCACTCATAGTTTGATATAAATTATTTACTTATAAATGTTCTCAGATAACTTACTAGCTGATCGACCAAGGCAGCAATATACATGCCATGCGCAAGGTTGGAATTAAGGTTACCTACTTGCATATGCACTACATATTATATAATATATATAGTGCATATTTACGTAGAATTTATATTGCCTCTAGTAGTGGCCTAGGCAAGGTAAGCGGAGCGTCGGTCCTGCCGCAAGATGGGTGGATAATATTGTCACCGTCGCGGGTCGAACCTGGACCAGATTGGCACAGGACCGAGGCAGATGGCATAACAAGAGAGAGGCCTAAAAAAGGCTGTGGATGATGATGAGAACTTATATTAAACAAACTATGTTTTCCTTGGTGGTAGATCTAATTAGTAGTAGTACTACTAGATACTAGATACTACTACTAGACGAGCTCCTCGTCTAGCAGTACTAGATATTCTGCCGCCAAGCAGTGTGTAAACAATAACGTGTTTTGGTTTGAAGGGTACCTACTACAGCAACTTCGAGAGAAAGTGGATTTAAAATCATTTTTCATTTAGACATATAAAAAGATATCATTTCTATGCCCTGGTTTTTAATAGTCACCTGGCCTGCCATTATTAAAATAACAAATTAAATTGTAATTAATTATATGGCACAAATGTAATGCTTATATGAAGTTTAACACATAATTAAACATATATATATATATATATAATAAAAACGAGTCGTTTTTTATTATTCTAATACAGAAGACTATCAGAACATGCCTCTACGAGTATATGCACTATTGACTCACATTCTAAAGAAGTTTTTTTTATTTGTTCATTTGTTTATTGTAATATCTCATTTTAAATTATCAATATTACGACACTAATGAACCAGTGAAAGTATTCGGGCAGCCCACGCGGAATAAGCGCAATTTTATAAATCTACATTTATAATAAGCAACTATTAATTAATGTCATGCAATGCAGTGATTGTCATAGAAAGAATAGAAAGTAAAGGCACGTGTGCACTAGACTGAGTGAGGCACATCGAGCGGACGGCGTCCATAGAGATGGGCGTCCCTTGACGATAATAAGATTATGTGACCCGCGTAGACATTATCCTTAGACGTCAAAAAGTTTTTACGGAAACAATAATTATGTTGAAATAATCATAAAAGGCCGACTAGACTTGAGTATGACTTTCACTGTGACTGATACTTTCAGAATAGACTTGAAAATATTAAAAAGTTAGGCTGATAAAGTGTGGTGGTGTTCATTACTTTGAAACATTCGATTGTAATTTCGCTAACTGTAGCATCATTGAAACGGGAACATAGTAATGCTTACTGCTTGGCGGCAGAATATCTGGTACTGTGGAACTAGACAAGTTTCGATTAATTTATAAAGTATGTCTTGATAGCTTGATACGCATCCACCGAAGTATGCTTGCAGCAAGGCTCGATTTGAGACGCAAGTACCTACGCAACGCGGAAGCTGCGACGTGACATCCTGCCGCAGGCGGAATTGTTAATCGTCTCATTTATAATACTAGACGAAAGTGAAAACGGCTACTGTTTACCATTGTGAATGAGACCTTTTATTGTTTGAGGGGCCAACCTTGCGTTAAATACTTTCACGGATTGGGGTCGTTAGTTGCGAATTGGGGATTTTGTTTAATTTTTATCTGTTATAGCAGCAGTAAACCGATTTTTCTGGAAGAGATTGTATTTTCGTGCTCTTTAAAAAACTCGATTAAAACTACATTTAATTCTGCACTAGATATTTTAATTTGATCAATACTCGTCACATGACTGTGACTTGATTAAGAATTACAATTTTGTATGAAAGAGAAATCTTTATTTACATTCAAAAGTTGGAGTCAATACAAAGCCAAAAAAAATCTTATAACTACTTAGCTAGTTTTTTATTGTATAAACAATAAAAAAATTAATTCATAATTCATTTATTCATAATTCATAATTCATTTATTCCTTGCAAAATAGGTAAACAAAAAATTGTGGTCTTAAGTCTAGATAGATAGTTAGCACTCTATTTTTGCTTTGAAAAGCATGCATGTATTTTTTTTTTCTAACTAGCTAAGTAGTTACTACTACTATCTACTACTATCAGTAATACCTACAGATTTAAACTCAAACAATGTTTAATTTCATTGTATGTACGATATTTTAAATTAAATTAGCATAAGTATAGAGTTACGAAACAACATTCATCTAGCGCATTCTATCATCGGCCATTATTGGTAACATAATTTGGTGTGACATAATAATATGTATTGTGTGGCAACGCGCGAGTAAAAGTGGCATTGTGACTCGGATGTGCTGTAATCGACCGCCCCCTATGACTCGATATAATATGAATGATATGATGGACTCTACTTAACGTGACTGACATCCAAATACCGGAGCAACGCACTGGCTGATCAAGACTGGTGCAGCACTACTAAGTACAAACATCCTGCAATGTAGCCACGAAAGAAATTATTTTTTTTGACATGACACTTTTTTTAAATTTTCAGGTGTTTGATCATATCAAGTCTTAGTCGAAGCCGAAATAACGGTTAAGCCCAACTAAAGTAGTGGCGCTTCTACAGAGTTTTAAAACCAAAGCTTTAAAAGATATCTTTTAAATTATGACAAAATATTTTTTACATTAGATGTTCGATTTGCACTCACTTATACCCATAATTCAGTACTTAATGAATAGAAGTCACAATTTTTTACATAGACATTTGAAAATATCACCAACTCAAGTGAAAATGTTATTTGCTTAGAGTATACGTTATGTATAGGCTAATAACCGTAAAAGGTAATATCAGTCTGTATTTTTGTATAGATTGTAGAAAATTAAAAAGAAAGCAAATCCGGTCATTTCCAAAATTGTGTTTGAATCATGTTCCTACTAAAGTAGTCAAAACCCATTAAGACCACAAAAATAGTTAAATGTAAAAACGCAACGTGTGCTGTTTTATTGATAAATAGACTTGTGTTTGACCGCCATCTGCGAAGCTGCGGTCTACGATGAAGCACGCTTGTCTAGCCGAACCCGATTCAATTGCAACTTTAAGCCCGAACAAATAAATAAACAATTAAGCGCAGAAGAATCCACACACACTAATATTATGTGAAATAATACAAAAATATTATGTAACAACACCACTAATTATGACATTTTTTATGCACCTAATTAAGCTTTACATGTTACGTAGTAAGAAATGTCACATGTTACTAGCAAAACAACGGCTGCAAAATCGTTTTGCAATTATTTTAAGAACTAATGATCTTGCTGTACGCAATAAGTAAAACGAAATAGGCATGCCTTCATAAACACAAAGAAATATAGGTCCACGTAGCAGACATACGTACCTAGTTGCCTACTTTGAACACAACAACTCAATGAATGAATGGCACAAAAGAATGATTCCAATTGCAACCAAATGAGAACTGCGCGAAATCATTAAGCAGTCCCATTTCCTCGATCAATGTAACAGTTCCACGATGATTCTTTGATTTCACGAGCTGATGCATTATCTAAAAGAAATTATCATCGACCGTGAAGGCAACGGTTATTTTTACATTGTACGTGTAATTATTATTCAAATACATAGATGGGTTTTTGTTTCGTATCCATTACTAAGCTATCCGAGTATCCACATTTCCGAGATGAAGATACGTGTATTGTGCCTACATTCATTATTTTTTGCGAGACTTCTCAATTACAGTCGTAAGAATTCAATTGTACAGCCTTAAACTTAAAGGCGAATGGATATAACATTTTCACTGTTGTGGGATGTTCTTGTACCTTGGGGTCGTTTACACGCAAGCTATTTAGGAAGTCAGTTCACCATAATTCCCATTCGAGAGCAATGGCCACTAAATTCACAAAATGCTCAATTTGTTTGGTACGTTTTGAATTTAAAAGTATTGTAAGTACGTGCACCACGTTTAGCGAGCTAAAACGGATTTACACTAAATCGTAAAGATTTAGTGTTGAAACCTTTCAAGATGGGACCCATATTGTGGTGATAAAGTAAAACACAAAAAGCGATAGTTGTGGAAACTGTCTCTACTAATACATAATCGTGATACGTGACAGAAACCGTTAACTAGCCATGACACAAATACTGGAAAACGATTACAAAAACCTTTTGAATGCTACAAGCGCGTCCCGGCGACACACGGTTATTTAATTCGCTATCCCCCATATTAACGTGCTTACAATCTTTTGCCGACGGAACTTTTACTATCTTACAATACATTTTAAAAGATTTTTTGTAATAATACTTATTAAGGATGTAAGCTGTACACCCTTAAGTATAGCGAATCAAATGTTTAAAAATGTGACCCTTTCCAAGAAGCATCCTATATACATATCTACATAAATTTAAGGCTTATCATTGTCAACCTCTCATATGAGATATTGAACCAGGATCTCAAGGTAACGAACAAAATGATCTTGTACTCGTACCTGTGTAGTAGGTACTTAGATACTTGAAACAATTCAATTAACAAAGAGCAAACTGAAAGATGCTTCTTCTTGTCTTTCAGAAATCGATTTATAAATGCATCTACATGAGTATAAACATGGACTATACTATACCGAAAACGGTTAATGTACCATGATTATGAGAAACTTTTATTATGAGCACAGCTTTGAAATCATACAAAGATCACCTATTTTTTTTTCTTATTTAGGGGCCGTTCAAGTAATACGTTAGCTCTTAAGCACGTAAGTGTTTGCTTTACTTATTTTTGATGACATAGGGAGATCTGAATGGGGATAAACAGTTCCATTCCAGACTAAGTGTGCTCTAATAAATGTTTTCTTTCTTTCTCTACCATCCTCGACCACATCGTCATATAACATCAGGTAAGCTGTGGTCAAACACCAAGCTTGTCGACCAAAACAAGGAAATTTTTTTATTGTTTATTTTCCTTGTTATTGGTACACCACGTTTTCTTCTTGTTCTTGAATCCTCTTGACACTTCGATTGCCTGGAAGAGATCGCCTTTAGCGATAAGGCCGCTAGTTAAACCAATGTTTAAGTAAACATAGGAGGATAATAATAACTTTGCTTACTTTTGCTGACAAAGAGGGAGGGAGAGGTTAATAATTACCAAAATTTTGTTTACGTAATAAATAATTGAATGGTGGATGGAATTATTATAATTGCGCCCATAGTAAAAGTTGTTCTAAATGATGAGTACAATGACCTCGTTTCGGTTTACTTTGTAACCCTGTATAAAATCGATTAGCCACATAGTGCTGGTCTTAGACCTTAGCCACAAGCTTGTTTCTCCTAGCTCTATTTGTAAGTACAAGTAGCGCCGTTCGCTGGCGCCAACTGGCATTCCAGCGTCGGTACGGGAGCAACTTTCATGAATAGTTAACAGACTAGTTTCAGCTTCTATACTAGGTTTTGGATTGGTAGTGCACAGGCGCCACTATTGAAACCAGATCTTTCTATTCTTTCTAGTACTCTACTATACCAAGTATCTAACTTAACTTGAATCAAATGAAAGTCCTACAAAAGTAACTAAGTGTTGACGCGATAAGTTGTACTTTAAGTACAAACACTTACATTAAACTAAAATTGGCTAGACTTTCTTCTTCTTTGTTTTTGGCATAGCACTTTGTGCATTGCGCCAGTGTCAAGTGTTTCGATATTTTTATGAAAAAACAATTTATTTAAATCAAAGTCACATAAAGTAAATCAAGAACAAGACCTGTCATGCCCTTGTAAGTAATGACTTTACTATAAGCATCAACTTAGACTAAATCCTGCTTAACATCAGGCAAGGCGTGGTCAAATGCAAGCCTATTTTGAATTAAAAAAAAACTTCGATGGAGTGTTGGAAGCAACACTAAAAATCACGCACCCCATTATATCACTTTCCCACACATGAGTATGGGGCGCAATCCAGCACTTTTAAATAAAACACTACTATTTTTATACATATACCTATACTCAAAAAAAAATTCAGTTTTGGAAAACAATATAATGCGGCGACGTTACCCTTCCCCGTTCCCGCCAAAAACTTATCTATGTTTTTGCAAGTATAAAAAAAATAACAGCGTTATAAAGTTCTAACATGCGTAAGTGAAAAATAATGGAATACAGATAAGTTTACCACTAAGGATTTGACAGCCCTATTGGTTCATTGGTAGTATGTTTGTTCCAAGAGCTGAAGGGCGTGGGTTTAATTCCCACCCAGGATAAACATTTTGTGGTACAAACAAAATGTTTGTACTGTGTCTGGGTGTCTGTATTTATTATAAGTATGTATTTACAAATAAAAAGTATTTAAGTATTCCATCACTTATCTGAGTTCCATAGCACAAGCTTTGCTTAGTTTGGGGTCAGATGGCGCTGTGTGCAATGTTGTAAAGCTACTAATTTATATTCTAGGCAAATTCTAGGTATCTCAGTGATCTGAAATAAGGACAACTCGACGCATAATTTCATGAGTACCATCTTGCTAGTATTCAAGTAAAAACCAATAGTCTAGTAAAATTGTGTTTCTAATTGAACAGCTGATCGAGTTATACAAATCGAAAACAGTAGCCTTTAAGAATAATATAGTACAGCTACCTATGTAGAGCGATGTTTGATTCATGAATGAAGATTGTCTTTGTTATTGAAAGTATTTATTTACATATCAGTTACGATCTGGCGATGTTGTGTTACGTATCATATTAGAGTACAAAGATCTTTTCACGTAACTAAATATAGGATTTGGGAACATCATGCAATTTACATTTGAATTAACTTTGCACAATACTTTACAAAATTAATATTGGCCGGGCACAACAAAAAAATTGATACGTTATTGCTTCCTCAAGGAGAAATTTTACTACGTTGCATCTTTGTCGAACTGTAGCAGTGTAAATTTAATTTTACAGTTAATTGAAAATTGTATTTGACATATTGATATTAAAACAATTAATTAATTAAGTAATTAATTAAATAATATATTTAATATATAATTTTATTTCAATAAAACGAGTAAATTTCAACCTACATACTTACTTTCAGATTTTTCACAGAAAATCTCAAAGTAATGAGCGCCAAAGCAGAGATATCCCGTACTTCGTTTTGTTACTCAAAGTTCTGTGTATTGCTACAATGGTCATGGGCAATTGGGCATTGGGCATGCGTTATCTCTTGTCATCAGGAGAACGTATTGTTCGTCTTATTTAATTTACATAAAAAAATTATGTGATTAAATTACCAAAAAAATAAAAAATCGCCCTCAACAATCTAGTCGTTTGAGCTACGAACTTTCATCACCTCTTTTTGTACATAGTTATCGCAAATTCAGAGCCATACCTTGTTAATTTGTCATTGGATTCCCTCCCTACGCGGAGTCGTTTAACAAATAACCAGTTGTTAGTGCAATTACCGAAGTGTTCGGGCAACACTCTATTGTGCAATAAGGATGTCAGCTGAACTTTCCACAAAAAGTTTGTGGAAACTGAAGCATTTTTCTAGATTTTCCTGAAACACATTTCATACATTTTATTAAAGGTTCCATACAACACATGTTTTTCATACAAACATTCTATAAGTTTTTTTGAAAATTAATGACAATTTCTATGAAACAGCTGATTTTGGCAATATCAGCATAGTAAAGAAAGAAAAAAGGAAGAAAGATTTTTTTTATTATTTTTAAACACAAAAAACAAACAGACACAAATCAGAGACAGTTACAAAATACGGGTTCACCTCAGTATAATGCTAGTCATACAAAATTATATGACCAACGCTGGTCTTCTGGCGAGCATATGTAAGTATTTAAAGCAACATAGAAATATAAAGCGAAAAACGATTTATCCATAACAAAAACAAAAATAATAAAAAATAGTAAGTAGGGCATTACACACAGCGCCATCTAACACTAAACTAAGCAAAGCTTGTGCTATAGAAGTCAGATAACTGATTGAATATTTAAATACTTTTTTGTTGTAAATACATACATACTTATAATAAATACAGAACACCCATTATACATCATTTTTTATCTAGTTCCTATAGTATATAATTGGCATAGTTTGGGGATGTGGGAAAATGTAAACAATATTTATTCATTTATAAAAACCACTCTATACGATGTTTAACAACGGTAATGGCAGCCCTAACTAATCGTAAACACAATATCATTAAGTTTCTGGTCGGGTTTACCGGTTCAGCGTTTTCGCCTTAATGAATTGCGATCGAGTTGTTCAAAGAAAAACTAAAAGCATAGCTAAGTAATTTTTAATTATTGGTCACCCTATTTCTTCTTTGACAACTAACGTTCTGCCCAAACATATCCGATGGAGTTTTGGCGGGAACGCGGGAAAAGTTGTGTCGCCCCGTTGTATTTTTTTCCAAAACTAGTGTTTTTTCGAGTTTTTATGCATAAAAATTGTGGTGTTTTATTCATAAAGTGCCGAGAAAGAAAACCATGAGTGAAAAGTGATATAATGTGGTAAAACATGTCTTTTCGTGTTGCTTCTAAAACTCCATTGAAATTTTATAAATAAAGTCGCCACTACTTTACTAAAGAAAGACTGGACTTGACTGACATGGACAGAACTTGACCAAGACTGGACTTTGACTATAACTATAGCTACGAGGCAACTTATTTAACTTATGAAACTTGAAAATGTAAAACACTTGACACTGGCAAATGCTCAAAACGTGACGCCAAAACCAAAGAAAAAAAAGAAAGAACATATCCGATTTTCCAATTTGCTTGTTCGGTGGTTCTAGGCTTACTGGAGTGCACTACATGAACATTCATCCTATTATAGGTAGATGAAAATTAATTTGCCCATATCTAAATCATTTTCATCATCAGACGAACCAAAGTTACCGACATAGCCCAACGGATTAGCAAGTTGAAATGGCAGTGGGCAGGGCACATAGCACGCAGAACTGATGGCCGATGGGGCTGCAAAGTTCTGGAGTGGAGACCACGGACCGGCAAGCGCAGCGTAGGACGTCCACCCACAAGGTGGACAGACGACCTAGTAAAGACCGCAGGAACGCGCTGGATGCGGGCCGCTTCCAACCGGTCTTTATGGAAGTCAATGGGGGAGGCCTATGTCCAGCAGTGGACGTCCTACGGCTGAAATGATGATGATGATGATGAAATCATTTTAAAAGCAAAATCATAAAAATTAAGAGAAAGTGCAATACCATAAATAATATCTGAACTTAAAATCTGAAATAAGTACGTACTAAAGGTAACATTGTAATCGTATAATAAACGTTATAAAAATTCCAGAATAACAACTTCTCTGTAAAATTTTAACGACATTGTAATACATAGTGTATCACTTCATAAACCGTTTTACATCCCTATTACCCTATAAACAATCAAACAATACTTGGTGCTACATCGTTTAGGTAGTTAGTACGGCCACGGCCAAGAATTAATTTAAAAAACAAATTATGCTGTCAAACAATAGTGTGTTAGTATTGCTGTTCCAGTTTGACGTATACTGCAGCTATCGAAATTACAGGGCTATTGTGACTAACCATCGAAAGGTTCAAAGGAACGAGCTCCAAAGCAGCGACGCCCTGGACTTTGTTTTGTTACTTAAAGCCTAAGGTATCGCTACAATGTTCATGGACAGGCATTATCTCTTACCAGCAAAGGTGAACGTTTACGTTTGTCGCATTACTTTTACACAAAAAAAAAATATCCGAAGAGAAACAACACTTTCAAGTTCAATTATCATTTCGTGGTGTATTATATTCTTACTTTATCTCTCGGTCTTATCTCATTTTTATGGAAATGTATTTTTTTACAAAGTAATCAAATATTGAAATGAAAATATTTGTTCAAATATATGCACGAATTTAAAAACAACCTTCTTCGTGATAAATTAAAATCGCAGTACAAGTCAAATTCGCCGAATCAACTACCGGCAAAGTAAGTATAAAAAACACTTATTAAGTATTTAGCGGCCTGCTTTGATACTTAGTATGAAAACATATGACTTTATTTTACTGTGTTATTTCAAAATGAAATGAACGTAGCACCGAGCAGCTAAGGAGGTTACTAGTTATCGAAGGTTTTATTCAAATTTCATAATGGCTTGCAAAAAACCAGTGAATATGTTGGCGCGCAAAATATTGTTGTTGGGAGTTTCGACAGGAATGCGGCAAGTTATATCGCTGCATTATATAGTATTATTTTTCAAAATGGTTTTTTTTCGAATGATTAGGTATATTTAGGATGTTGTTTTAATTACAAAGTACTAAATTATGCTCACATTCATGGGCATGGCATATCACATATTGTGGAAATGTCCTTTTTTCATTGATTCCAAAACTCCGTAGAAGCTTTTAGAAAAGTCACAAGTACTTTTCTAGAGCACAGAGAACACTCGACTGTGTTACTAAAGTAAGTCTTATGTTAATTGTGACCAAAATTGTTTTGCTTTTATCATGAGACACTTGGCGATGACAGAATACACAAATGGTGCAACCAAAGCTAAAAAAAAATATATTTGTCTTGAACCTGATTGGTTGATTGGTTGTAGGTTTATCTTGGTTTGATTTAATCAGGCGAAATGAATAAAAATTTAAAAAGGGAGCGTATACAAATATATCTTAACTATTTGAAATTTAAAAACTGGCCAGACTCAAAACACAAAACTTGTTGTCGCCAAAACATTAGATAGTAGCTTGTCATCGCCTAGTTTGAATAATGTATGTCCAACTATTTAGTTTAAAATTCCTCGCATTACCTACTTGAGAAAAGTACTAACTACACAAGCCTAGACCGCAACTAGACATTGATGGACTCACGTATAGTAAGTAATAAAAGTCGTATAGTTTTCAAATTACCGCGACGGCAACTTCCCGACAGCTAAAAGTGTGACCCTTAATTTGTTACGAAACCCTTTAAGGTTTCACTTTATAGGGGCTACGCGTATAGGTAGTATTAATTCGAAGGGAGGTCAGTATCCTCATTGTTTCAATGTGATAAATAGAAAAATGGTGACCCATTTATCGTTGATGTATGTACCAAAGTACCTATTGTATGGAGGATCTGGTTTTTTTTCGCGATTTTAGTTTTGATCTCATAGTAAAAATTCTTATGTCAAAAGTATTTACGTATTCTATCAGTTATCTGACTTCCATAGTACAAACTTTGCTTAGTATGGGGTCAGATGGCGCTGTGTGTAATGTCCTACAATTTTTTTTTTTTTAGTCATTTACCTACTTCAGCTTAGTACTAGCGGTATACTTAGCCTTGTAGAACATTGTTTATTTACTTGCGTCAAGAAAAAAAAAACAGAAAACGACATACACAACAAACAACACACATAACAATGTTTAAAGAAAAACATTAGCTAACAAAAAACTCCGCGTCAATGAAAATCACAGTTTTTACGCATCTCGTACGTTTATCTCTTTGGAAAATTACACTGATAAAATTAATAAACATTAATCATACCATAAGTACTTAACACACAGTAGGTACAAGGACGGTGATATTGCAGAACAACAACCTCTTAACACTTCGCTCCTATTACTTGAAATGTTTCATAATAAGCCCATCAGTAAATTATCCTGTAACGTGCTCACTTTTATCTACAAAGATTGTAGGTATAGAAAATTGTCCAACACGAGCTGTGATAAAAGTATTTCTCCCGCAGCTGGGATATCGATACATTTGTCTCTTGTTCGTGAGTACGTAAGATTTATCACGGCTCGCATGCTAAGGGCAAGTATTGACAAAGAATAGGTAGTAGGTACCTACTAACAAGTATTACTAGCTGTAACCATGTCTTTTATTATCTGATTTTACTATCCGATTTGGTTCGGTAAGTTTACAAAAAGCTCAAGTGTTTAGACAAATTCAAAATTTACATCTTAAACCCAAACAAGGTTGATTCTGATTGTATTTAACGTCACGTCGCAGCAAATCTTACTACATATACCTATAGCGAATTTTTTGCACACCTTTTAAAAATTTTGATATAAGTTTTGCCTAAATCCTGTGATCGACATACACAAGTAACAAATATACATACAACCTTTCGTCTATAATATTCGTATCATCATCATCATTTCAGCCGTAGGACGTCCACTGGTGGACATAGGCCTCCCCCATTGACTTCCACAAAGACCGGTTGGAAGCGGCTCGCATCCAGCGCGTTCCTGCGGTCTTTATTGGGTCGTCTGTCCACCTTGTGGGTGGGCGTCCTACGCTACGCTTGCCGGTTTGTGGCCTGCACTCCAGAACTTAGCATCCCCATCGGCCATCAGTTCTGCGTGCTATGTGTCCTGCCCACCGCCACTTCAACTTGCTGATTCTCTGGGCTATGTCGGTTACTTTAGTTCGTCTACGGATCTCTTCATTTCTGATTCGATCTCGTAGGATAATATTCGTACGATGATTGCATATACAAAATTCGTCTTCGCCGGTGCTAAAACTCTCTAAGCTCTAACTCGTACTAGCTATAAAATTAAAGCGCTTAAATTACTTAAGTGCGTTTGTTTAAAGCCTATGCTCAGTCTAATTAGAGAGCTTAACAATATACACAATTTATAACTAATTAAGTAATTACTTACTCAACACCTATCTAAGTATTTTTAGGGCAAGTACGTACTCAGAATCTAGAACTCCATCTTATCGTAACAGTTAATTCCCGTAGGTTAATGTTTGTAATTTTCCTCGTGATTCATTTTAACATTGTGACAGAGTAAACATAAATGTTTTGACCCGTCTGCACAAAGAGGATGGTTATGATTATAGCACTCTATGCATGTATGTGTTTAGTGCTTTTAAACTACCGTGGGCAATAGCATAATTATCAATTTGCGAAAGTTTCGTAATAATGGGTGCAGTCCCACTTACTAGATTTTTTTCTTTTATTAATATGTCAATCTTACGAATCGATATGCCAGTATTTAGACAAACAAATAATTATATTTATTAACTTTTAAAAGAGTTATCGTCTGTATTTTAATGTTAAGGTGGTTCGATTTCAATACAAATATTTTTCCATTTATGAACAAATGGAGCATATTTTTACAGTGTAATCACAGCTACTGGCATTTATTTTGGTTTTTATTTGCGGTAAATCACTATTGCTTGCTACAATTGTAAAAATCATAAATCATTCATAAATTTTGATTTTATGTTAATGTTTTATGTTATGTCTACTGTTTTATTCAAGCAATTGTGATTTTCCGCAAATAAAGACAAATATAAATGCCAGTAGCTGTGATTTCACTGTAAAATTATGCTCCATTTATCCATAAATGGCAAAAAAATATTTGTATGGTAATCAACCACCTTAAGTAAATACAAAATCGATAAGACCATATTTATGTCCAATCCACTCCAATATTTCATTTCTACCTAAACTCAAGTGGCGCAGTAATCAAGTAACCTTTTGCTCCTTTTATAAGATAAAAAATAAACAATGTATCACAATGTTAATTGTTTTCCTTTTTTTTTGTTTTGCCACCCACATTTTCATATGGTTAATTGGTTATCTATCTTATGTTTATGAGGATTCTGTGATACATCGATCATAACAACAAGGCATTCATTAGTTTAATTACTAATACATAAACTACAGTCTAGTATACAACCCGGATTTGACATCTTTACGAAGCCGATTTATCGGGTGATGGTTCACCATTACTTTGTTCAAACAAAAAATGAATTACGAAGCGAGGCGTCCCACTAAAATTGTCTCCAAATATTGTGGCTACCAATCTTTTGAATTAAAGGTAAATGTGTTCACGCTGTTGTTTTACGAAATGTTTTGTTTCACTCACACGTGTTTTGATTGCGTATAACGAAACGTGATGCAAAATGTGTTGTATCGTAAACAAACATGATACCTACATGAGTAATAATGCAGATATCCGCAGTTTGATCTCACTTTATATGTACACGCTCATTCTTTTCTTGTTCTCTATTTGGAAGTACTACCTACATATAAATCGGCCGGCCGCCTTAAGAATTCATTACTTATGTTATGAGTGGGTAAATACTGCTAAGCATAGAGCCACATACATGATATTGGTATTTGTGTTCAACGACAGGTCTATCATCAGTAGTTAATATAAAACGTTTTCAACCGAATCAAAAAAGAAAGCGGTTCTCGATTCGGTTGCATTTTTAACCATCTGAAAAAGGATGAGTTTTTCAATTCGACTATATGTTACGCGATCATTCCGCCAATTATGAATCAATTTTGATGATTCTTTTTTTGCTTCATAGATGATACTTCAGAGGTGGTATACCTATAAAAATTTTAAAGAAATCGATCGAGCTGTTTTTAAAAATCAGCAAAAATCTAAAGATGGTATACATCGATGATATTTTCGTTTAATCTGAAACCTCGCTGTTTCATTGGAGCAGTGCGTTTAGTTGGTAAATTAATGTATTTTTTTTTTATATTTGTTACCTCAAAACGCCATCATTTATAAACCGATTTAAAAAATATACATTTTAATGGATACATGTCCTTTCGGGTTATTGTTATGGATATAATTATGTCGGGTGATGCTTTGGTCGCATTTGTCTGACCGTTCGGTAATTAAAAAAAACTATCGGTTAGAACTCTGTTGCAAAGAACACTGCATTTTCAATGAGACAAAAAAGAATATAGCTTAGCTCCTGTGTCATAGATCGATGCTAAGCGCATTCAAGCAAACAAACGTCGCGTATCTTTTTATTTGGTTTTAGCGACAGAAATTTACACACAATGTTATAAACGAACGGCATTGCTGTTTTGCTTTCACATTGCTTGCTTGGGAATTTATTGAACTGTTAGTACCTATGTGGTTGAACCATTCCATAAGCTTTATTTGACGGTGAATAAACTGTATAGTTTATATACCTAGTGGTTTCTAATTCCTATAGAAATTAGAAACCACTAAGTTCCTACTTGCAAGTACAAATGTTCCGTTATAGTGGCAAAGAGAAGATATTCTCGTAAAAATATCATCTTCAAGCCAGGTGTCTGAATCGATGTACGTACATTAAAATAATAACAAACACAAACATTTGTCCGAACACCTTTAAACTTTCCGTTATATCTGCCACTTCGCTTTCCTGTAATGACAATAAATAGAAGCATAAATATAACTCAAGCAATGACAGAAGAATGATAGAATAACATAACCATAAATAGAAGCATAAATTAATATAATGTAACACAGCTATAAATTTAAGAGGAATTACGCTCATATTATTTATGCTGTGTATTTTTTTTTTGTTACCTACTTCTTCACATTGTGAAATTAAAAATCAGTTAATTCTCTAGAATCGGAAAAAATGTACAGTTCTCGTATGGAAGCAAGTTAAAATGCTACTTGCATAATATACTAATAATACCAATTTCAGAGGTTTTAATGGACACATCCTTACCAAAAATGTTGCTCTTTTCATTACAGTTTCCAATAGACAAGAACTGAAATAATGAGTTGTATTCGGTCAAGTAAACCCTTCAAAATTGGCCTTACATCACAATTATCCTTATCTAGTAGATGAATTATTAATTTTTTTCACGTTCTTCTCTTTTTGCCCTGAAATACGCCCTCTTATAGTGCGTGGTTGCCCTCAGTCTTTACTTTATCAAGTAATAATGAGTGGCCCCAAATATCGCTCCGTCAAATAGGCTCGCATTGCCATTCCACGAAGGCCTCGAGAGCGACAGTCTTTGTTCCTGAAACAATCGAAAGTCCGTATAACGTGGCCACGGAACGGAATAGTCGGATTCTCGGGAGCCGGCCGCTTGAGACGCCCACTGTTTACCGCCATACAAACCAATATTGACATTCTTTGTCCACTCACTGACGGCTTTAATCTCTTTGTACGGGATATTCTTTTGTTGTAGACGTGTGCTTTTGATTTTCTCTAGCAGCAGATTATGAATATTATAAGTCTGTTTACAGTTTTCTTTAACGTCTCGTAATGTAAGGCTTAGAAAAGCCTACGCACTACAAAATTCCTTGAAAGGCCTTTTTGTAAGACTTTACAAACAAACCGTTTTGATAAATTTATTACGTCTTAAAAAGCAATGTCCAATTATGTTGCATGTTTTATAGAAAGTAATTGCGGCGTAAGTCGGTAAAGGGTGTCTAGTTTCGGGTTAAGATCGTCAAGAAGCGGGCATAGGTTCGGCCGGTTCACTTTCTTGCAGTTTGTGTGCCGCGGTGTCGCGTCGCCGCGCCGCCGCCTGCGCGCTCGCAACATTCTGTGCGTCGCATGCATCACACAGATATTGCTAGAAAGCGTCCCACAGACATGATTCGTCGAGGACGTCTGGAACTTCACTACTACTGAACTACTTGCTTGAATGCTAGAGAAAATTTCCCACTGACCAGCGTCGTTAAATAATAAACTTAATTGCAAGGCTTCATGGAAGTTAGACGCTGTGATTACTTTTAAAATCACATTGGTATTGAGGAAATGTAATTAGGTTTATTGTTATCTCACTTTTTACGATCATAATAATGAAAAATATTAACATGTTTCTTTAGATGCGTATCATATAAGGCTCGATTCATTATCATAGTACTTAAATGTAATGTAAGTATGTATCTGCCTAATACAATAGATTGTACTAGATAGATAATATAATCTATATTGTGTACATCAAAAATTAAAAAGTAAACAAAAAGAAAAAATTCATACAAGCACCTTATAGGCTAGCCTTATCTGATGTTAGCATTGTTGTCATTTAATTGTTTGTTAAATGTCTTCTTTTGAATATAACCAAACCAAAAATTTAATATAACCAAACCAGTTTTTTTTTTTTTTTTTTTAATCTTTATTTTAGAGTTGAAAAAAAAACAAATAAAAAAAGGCAAGGTCGCATGCGCGTCGTACTCACCAGTCCTAGTAATGACTAATTCTTCTGACGGGAGTTTTGGCGGGAACGCGGGAAGAGTCGTGTCGCTCCGTTGTATTTTTTTCCAAAACTTGTGTTTTGTCGAGTGTTTATGCATAAAAATGGTGGTGTTTTATTCATAAAGTGCCGAATTACATGCGTGAGTGTGGGAAAATGATAATGTGGTGAAACATGATTTTTCGTGGTGCTTCCAAAACTCCATCGAAGCTTTATAGTAAAGTCGCCACTACTTTACTAAAGCATGACTGGACTTGACTGACACAGACTGGACTTGACTAAGACTGGACTTTGACTATAACTAGCTACGAGGACACTTATTTAACTTTTGTAACTTGAAAATATATAAATACTTGACACTGGCAAATGCTAAAACGCGACGCCAAAACCAAAGGAAAAAAAAAAATTCTTCTGACCCAAATTTATATATCTTTAAATTTGACGTTTATTTAAACTTCTATTATTCTTTCTAGTTGATGGTAGGTTTTCATTGCCTTGTTCACATCGGTAGAATACCGCCGCTGTAATAGATTTTGCACAGCATGCCCCGAATGCTTGGTTTGGTAAACATTAGTTACTGTGGTTGTGTTTCAAAGGTTCCAAATGTATCAAATTAAAAAACGCCAATGCAGTAATGCATCTTAAAGTTCTGGACACCAATGAAATGATGATGGTCTTGTGATGGTAATAGATAACGCATGTTAGCTCCTATTTATTGTTTCTCGTGAATACAGTTTGTTTCTTATAATTTTGAAAAAAACTTTTTTTTTTAATGGCCTTGTTCTTCTTCGTTTTTGGCATTGCACTTTGTGCATTTGCCCGTGTCACATATAATTATCAATATACTCAAGTTAAAAGTAAGTCTAAGTCAAACAAAGTAAATCTGGTCGTACCCAAGTAAAGTAGTGGTAATTTTACCACAAGCGTCGGTGAAGTTTTGGATTTTTTGCAAATTAACCACATTATGTCATATTTCCACACTCACACACGAATAAAATCAATATTTTTAAACATAAACAAACGGAAAAAACACAAAGTTTTGAAAAAAAAATATTTTCCATATAATTTTTACGGGTTCTCGTTAAAATTAACGCAAAATTTCACGGATTTTTCTATTTCCTAATTTCGCTCTCTCTTGTTGCAGATTCACACTGGGCGAGTTGGTACGCCCGTTATAATGTGACCGGCGTACGCCGACGCGCTCTCCTCAAGGTGAGCACCTCTCTACTAACCAGCAATCCGTACTAGTGTACTAACTTAAGTCTGATGTTTTTGTTTATTTTTGACATTACACTTTGTAAGTACTCCAATATGTCAAGTATTATCAAATATCTCATGATAAAAATAAGTCTTAATCATAACCAAAGTCACAAAAGTAAGTCGCAGTCAAGTCCAGTTCATATAGTAAAGTAGTGATGACTACTAGAAACTTCTACAGAGTTTTAGAAAAAAACACAAAAATATATATTTCACCGTATGATACGTTTCATGCTAATAATCTGAAACTCTTTAATTAAAACACTACTATTTTTTAACATAAACCATTAAATAGGTTTGGATAATAATACAATGTTGCGACACGATTTTTCTGCGTTCCCGCAAAATGTCTTATTTGACGTTGACCTAAGTAGCTAGGCGTCACTAAAAGACTGGTAGACAAATAAGTTAAATAAATTTTAATTTTTCTGTCGCCTGAAGAATCTGAAGCCAAACCTAAGAAGGTCTATTATTTATTTATGAAGTCTTGGCTTGAATAAGGTCGGTTTCAATAAGAGAGAGGCGATACACGGATAAGTGATGCGCCTTTCATGGAATACCGGGCTCTGAATTGTAACGCATAATGATGGCTTTAGAAAAGGCTTTCGTTTGTCAGTTGAAAAACTTACTCTCTAAGAAAAATCTAACTTTATTATTAGATATTTATTATGAACTAGCGGATGCCTCGCAGTTTCACTCGCGTAGTTCCCGTACCCGTGGGAATTCATGGATAAAGGCACCTTCCCAACGGTGAAAGAATTTTTGAAATCGGTCCAGTAGTTTTTGAGTTTATTCGTTACAAACATACAAAAATCCAAAAATACAATTCTTTTCTTTTTGTAATATTGGTGTAGATTACTGTGTAAGTGTAAAGCAATATAAGTAAGGTACGTAGAACTCTGGTAATAAATTAGGTAAGCTATTTGAAAATTCACGCCTCGTTATTTCACGGAATATTAAAATCACATCTGCTTTACTAACATTTATTGGAATTGGTTGTTCCATCCTTTTCGTTCATGTTCACTTTTCAACGATATACATACATGTCGTATTTTGCATTCAAATCACAAATGTCTAGTTCGTTCAACTTCTGTAATGGTTTTTATGAATTAGGTCTTATACAGTTTTATAAGTAAGTCCTGCTAAGTGTGCTAAGTGCCAGATTGAAGTGCTCAGAAATCTTTATTGTTTTTTGTGATCAAAATCAAAAGTAGTAAGATAAACATACCGCTCTCGTGATGGTAAGACATAACGTCTCTCCAATACAAAATTCACGGCATCGCTGCTTTGGCGTTCATTACTTTGAGACATTCTATGTTTTTTCGCAATAGCTCTGCATCCACTCTTCAAACGGGAACAGTAAAGTTTTCACACTACTACGGACTACGGTGGTACCTATCAAAATAACTTTCTAGCTGGAAGATCTACCACTTTATAATTACATTCTAGTACTGCAGTAAACTTATCTAGTTTTAAAATTTTGGCCCTATTTTTCAACACCAGTGGTTTATTTATTTATTTTTAGAACTCTAAAATTGGTTGGCATTAAACGTGCATTACTGAGGATTAAGCGGCAGACGGCGTTATGGCAACGCATTTGGGTAACCTTTACATACATGATCAAGGGTTGCCACTTTACCTTTCAAGATAATAGCCTAATTTTGGGGAAGTGAGGAAAAATCGAGATTTATTTATAACTATAGCGGACGCCTCGCGGTTTCACCCGCGTTGTTTCCGTTCCCGTGGGAATACAGGGATAAAAAGAAGCCTACGTCACCCGGAGATAGTGTAGCTTCCCTACGGTGAAAGATTTTTTTAAATCGGTCCAGTAGTTTCGGAACCTGTTCAATACAAAGAAATAATCAAATCTTTCGTCTTTGTATAGATAGATAGATAACCAGCCAGTAATATGCTACCACAAATTTCCATTTATTGATTGCCCTGCTAAATCAAATGGTAATAGCTCTGCTGCCTAAGCTGAAGAGCGTGACTTCGGATGAAATGTCCACCAATATTTATTTATTCAGGCTTTAAATAGCTATAAAATTATTACTACTAATCTTCTTTGACTGAAGTGGTTAGAGTAAGACTGTGACTCGCCAATATTTATGTATTGTATTTTTTGTATCCACTTATTTAATTATTTTTTTTATTTATTTGTAAGTTATGTTATCAATAAAATACTATTTTTACTACTTTATTTTTATTGCTGAAAGTTCGCAACAAATCACGCGACATTGGGAATCGCGAGTCGTAGGAAGATTATAGAATACCTATACCTTGATGACCCTAACTGAGACGATGCGGTGCATCGCCCCTGAACGCGACAGATTAAAGTATTGTTATTCACCGAGATCTGTCGTGCGCTTCCGTCAAATTGTTTCCTTTCCAAAAATACGAAGATTATTCCAAACACATAGTCTGGCGAGCGCAGCTCCCGCGATCGCGTCGCACGCTTATTAGCGAAACGTCTCCGTGACAAGCTCTGCTAATTATAACAAGGCAACCCTTACAATCAAACTAGAAAAGAATTAAATATTTATTTTATTCTGTTTTTTAGTATTTATTGTTATAGCGGCCACAGAAATAAATCTGTCAAAATGACAACTGTCTAACTATCACGGTTCATGACATATAGCCTGGTGACAGACGGACAGCGGAGTCTTAGTAATAGGGTCCCGTTTTACTCTTTGGGTACGGAACCCTAGAAATACGCTGTCTAACCCGATGTCGATATAAGTAGGTACGTAACTGATGGAATTATACAAAAGAAGTTTCTTAGTGTCACCATGTGTCTTATCAATTTCTTAAATTCAACTGCAAAATGTTAATTATTATACATTTCCTAACACGTAATCTATCTATTACAACCACGCGTTGAGATGGTAGTTTGAAGTAGGAATGAATATGAGTACTTGCCACTCTTCATTCAGTATCAATTACTTTGAATTCATCGAGGCAATTGTTCTACTTGAAGATCTCAATATTATAGACTTGGTCATCTTACGCTTACCCAATCTAATCGAAGTATCTAAATTGATTTGTTGCACTTTGATTTTGGAGTACCTACCGCTCCAATTAGGTGCCACTGGAAATTTATTGCACAAGACGGTTTGAAGATTTTAGAAACTGCTTTGATATCTCTAATTTTGTTTGATAAATAGATAGCTTATTATATTCGTCACATAAATATGTATAGTACGGTAGTTTACCATGAATCTTCTCTCTGTTGTTATGTTATGTGTCTGGGTGTTTTTATCTATATCTATAAAAGAAGAAACTGACTGAGTGATTCATTGACTGATCGATCAACGCACAGCTGAAGGCGCTGGATCCAGAAGCATGAAATTTTGCACAAACGTTCCTTAAGTCACGTAGGTGTGCACTAAGAAAGGATTTTTAAATTTCACCCCTAATAGGGTGCAAAATAGGGGTTGGATATTTACATGAAACTTCGTTATTTTAGTAGTAACGTTTTCAAACTCACAGTAAATGCTCTTTGTTAAAAGTAATAAAAAACGTTATTATTTTTTGAAAGCTACCGTTTTGTTCTAAAGTTAACTCGGACGAAGTTGCGGAAGTAAGCTAGTGTATTATAAGTATGTATTTACAAAAAAAAAGTATTTTAGTTATCTGAGTTCCATCGTATAAGCTTTGCTTAGTTTGGTTAGCTTAGTTAGCGAATATGCTGCAATTTTTTTTTTTAAATATTATTTCTCAATTATGTGTGTTTTTGAATATACCATCTTGTTAAGTTAGAGGTTAAATGTTCTTAGTTTACAGCCAGTAATTTTGCAATGAAAAATGAATAAACGCCCACAAGTTTGCCCCTTCCATGTACATAGGACTAGCGATACTAATAACAATACCCATGCCACGGATTATGTAACACTATATTTCTACCTGCGTTATTACTAGGCAAGAAAATGAAATATGTGTTCATTTTTTTTGGGATTTTATGGTTTGGCTACAAAGGCCTTTGAACCATGTCATTATTTGCGAAGAACGAATTCATGTCTTACATCTATAGTTACAGTCAAAGTCTAGTATTGGTCAAGTCCAGTCATGCTTTAGTAAAGTAGTGGCGACTTTGCTTCAAGATTCGCTGGAGTTTTGGAAGCAACACAAAAAGTAATGTTTCAACACATTATATCATTTTCCCAAACTAAATATGTGTTCAGATATCAGATCTCCACAGATGACAAAATAGAACTTCAAAGAGATTAAAACCTCTTGGATATATGAATAGGCAAAACGAATATAGTGTGTTGTAGGTAAACATTTGTAGAGTTCTTAAGTATTGAGAACCATAAGTAACTTGTTCTTAATATAAACTTCTTCTTTTCATTCTTCTTTATATGTATATTTAATTTTTAATGTATTGGTGTACACTGTGTCGGACTTAATAATGAATAATATTAAAAAAAAATGTCATTGATTCTTTTCTTGCAGTGAAAACTTGCGCTTTGCTATTACATATTGATCGAGGTGGCATCTAAACAATATTTTAAGTTAAGAAAATGTCTCGTCAATATTTGCAGAAATATATTATTGAATTTTTTTAAAAAGGATTTTTTTAGGACAGATTTTAGTAATTTAATCGAACTTTCCCGTCACTAAGAACCCATAGTTAATGGTGCAGTGGATCTGCTATGTGCCCCAACGAATGATTTACCTAAACTCCAAATAACACAACACTGATCTTTGTTATGGCAACGAGTGGAAACGACGTCAAACGAACAGTCGAAAACGAAAGGGAAGATGAATGGGCTCTTTTTATAAATAAACATCGTTTGCCGGTGTCTCCCGCTGGAGGCCGCCGTACCTACTACGCAGCTCGGAATAGAAGCGTACTATTTATTTTTTTTGACATTGATCTGAAGCATCTGGTGCTGAATGGCATCGAAAGTTACCTACCACAACGAAAAAAATGTAACCTAGGTATTTCATAGGCAGCCCGTACACGTTCCGCGCGATCCGCGATCCGCGATCAATGATCGCGATCCAAATTGAACGTGTACGGGCTGCCAATCCGCTTCGTACACGATCAATCTGGATCGCGATCATTGATCGCGGATCGCGGATCGCACGGAACGTGTAATGGCTGCCATACAATTTCGCGACATTTCACCCGTCCTTTTATAACCACGATAGTCACATCTCACAGTTTTCCTCTCTGTTTTTCGCACATAATAACTTGTATAAAAACATAATATATGGTTGGCAAGCTAGGTGCTTAACCTCAGCACACCTGATGTAAAGTGACGGTGTGGGCAAAGATGGTAAATTGTACCTACCCTGGAATAGAACTGGCTCTCAATCTCAACTGAAGCTGCCGGAACACACCGTTAGTTGCTTGGCGACTTTTCAACTTCAGGGTGGTAGTTAGCCAGCAAAATACTAGAAAGTACCCTACCACTATGCTACGATGCCGATGTGTTCCTTCACCGGCAGCTCAAGCTTTTTGTTGGGGTTTAAACCCACGCCCTTAGGCGTGTGAACCGACCGCGCTAACTGAGCTATAATCGTAGCATAATTGAAATGACTCGTAGCTTAACTACAAAAACTCAATAAAGTAAATACACCGTATATCTTAAAACAAATAGATACGAAATTTTACAACTTATTCGTTTGATGATACTCGTTTAAAATTAATTGCCATGAAAAAGGTCGTTCTAGACATCTAGAATACTTAACTGTAAACAACAATTACCTAAGTGCCTACAAAACTGAATGGCATGTAAAAAACGTAGAGCAGACAATCGTAAGCCCCGTGCATCAAACTTTTCAACCCTTCGTTTTATAGTAGATTGCATAGTACATATCCGAACGCAGTATATAAGATGGAGGCATGGGAGCTCTGTAGTGAAATTGTAAGTTTGCACAAAGCAGGTTCAGAATCAGAATCAGAATCAGAATCAGAATAAGCTTTATTGTATCACTGTGTACAAAGGTGTTACAAAATTATAAGTATCAACAGCGATGTCCATCACGGACATACAATATTATTATCATTTATCACTATCACTATTTTAATTATATCTACATACCTACATTAACAATTTTATGAATTATACTACCCTAAAATAATTATCTAAATATTATACAATCTTACATTAAATGGCACAAATGGAAATAAACAAAATTAAATTAAAATTAAAAATTATCATTAAAATATTCTTTAAGGTCATAAAATGCTTTGGAAATTAGCCAGTCTTTCAAGTTGCGTTTGAATTTGAAACCACTTAATTTTTTTAATTCTATGGGTAGATGGTTGTAAACTTTAATGGCATAAATAAATGTACTTCTTTCATATATAGTGTTATTTATCTGTTGTACACATAAGTTATATTTATGCTTAGTGCGCAAGTTACTTGCTCGACTGGATGTATTATTAAAATAATTTTCTTTGTTATTTTGTACAAAAATACACAGTTCTAATATGTAAATGCTGGTTAGAGTAAGAAATCTATCTGCTCTGAACACGTCTCTGAGGGTATCTGTACTATTCATTCTGTATATATTACGCAGACATCTTTTCTGAAGTAAAAAAATCGATTGCACTTCAACAGAGTTTCCCCAGAATATGATGCCATAGCTTAGCTGAGGGTAAACGTAACCATCTAACCATAATAAGCATTTATTGCTACGGCTTTTGATGCAATGCTACTCAATATTGATAATGCATAACAATAACCGTTTATTTTGGTATTAACTTTATTTAAGTGGGATTTCCAGTTTAAATGACAATCTAATGTAACACCTAAGAAATTGGCCTCATTAACTTCATAAATTGTATGATTATTATGCTTGATATTAAGTTTTATTGGGTTTCTTTTATAACTTCTAAATTGCAAATAATTTGTTTTATTGGTATTTATGTTTAAGTTCCCTGAAATTAGCCAATCCGAGATTTTTTCTATTGTTTTATTGATTTCTATTTCGAAGTTGACTAGGGTTAAATTATTTTGAGGTATAAATATGGTAGCGTCGTCAGCAAACATGACACATAGATGTTGTATGGTAGATGGTAACTCATTTACATAAATTAGGAACAACAATGGACCCAGAATACTGCCCTGTGGTACTCCTAAACTGTTAATTTCAAATGCAGACTGGACTTGTTCTATCGTTTTTTTGTTTTTGTTATAAACATTTAAAACAGTAGCCTGGCTTCTGTTTGTAAGATACGATTCTAGTAATGTTAAAACATTTCCTCTAATTCCGACAGCTTCCAATTTATTTAATAACTTTTTATGAATAACACAATCAAATGCCATTGATAAATCTAGGAAAATAGCGATTCCTGTCTTTTTATTGTTCAGTTCATCCCAAACTTTTTTTAACATCTCAAAAATAGCCAAAGTTGTGTTTTTTCTTTTACGAAAACCAAATTGGCTATTGTTCAATATATTATTTATATCCAAAAATGAAGTAATTCTATCGTGAAAAACTTTTTCAAAAATTTTGGAAAAACTTGGTAATATAGCTATGGGCCTGTAGTTTCCCATTTCTACAGTAGAACCCTTTTTGTGCAATGGTTTAATTAATGCTTTTTTCAAGTTATCCGGAAAACAACCAGTTTCAATCGATAAGTTCACTAAATATGTCAATGGTTCTACTATATATTCTATACTACTTTTTATGACTTGTACAGATATACCGTCGTATCCAGACGTCTGCTTATTTTTTAATTGTTTGACAATATTTTTTATTTCCAGGTGACTGACTGGCTTGAGAAACATACTTTTGGGATTAGTATTTACAGTTTTATATTGTGAATTATTTATAGGTTGTGATTGCTTTGCTTTATTAATGAAGTAATCGTTCAAAGTCGAAGCTATTTTATTTGGGTCAGTTATATTTTCATTGTTCAGTTTTATGTTCTCTATAGAAGTTTTAATTGTATTGTTTTGTGATGTATGCCCTTTAATAATACCCCACGTTGCTTTGTTTTTGTTGGCACTTGAGTTGATATATTTAATGTTTGCAATTTTTCGAGATAATCGAGTTACTTTTTTAAGAGTGAATGAATATTTTTTATATGCTGCTACATCATTTTGATTTTTATTACGACGACATTTTAAATACATTTTTCTTTTGTTTTTACTAGCTATCATAATCCCGTTTGTTTTCCAGTTTGGGTTCTTTTTATAAGTTATTTTCACTCTTTCTAAGGGGATACATAAATTGTATATCATATTATATAAGTCATTAAATTCGTTGTATGCTTGGTTAGCATCGTTATAATTGTATACTTCCGCAAAATTTACCTGAGATAAGTATTTAAGGAATGTATTCATATGTACCTGAACTTTTCTCTTGTATGTATACCAATATTTTTCCTTAAAACTTAAATTACTTAAGACTTTTAGTACTTGTACAGTGTGGTCAGATATATCTACATCTAAAATTTTTGTTGTATATCTTTTAAAGTTAGTCAATATATTGTCTATACATGATTCTGTTTTATCTGTTATTCTAGTTGCATTTAGAATCGTGGGATGAATATTAAAGCTTCGTAGTGTACTTACAAATCTGTCACTTCTACTATCATGTTTTAACAAGTTTGTGTTAAAATCTCCTAGTATCACTATTTTGTTCTTATTTAGTCTTGGTCTTGAAGTTAATTTAAGAAGCATAATTTCTAGGTTTTCCATAAAAAGATTAAAGTTGCTGTCGGGTGTTCTGTACATACTTATAATAATGTAGTTTAAATCTGGCAAATGTATCCCACAGCATTCAAAATGTCGTTCAATGGACATTTCTGATATCCACTTCAAATTTCTGTGCGTAATTGAAGGCTTCACATAAATACATACGCCTCCCTGTCGCTTATTTTTCCTACAATAGTGTGCAGCTTTCTGGTAACTTTCAAGCTGAAAGATTTCAACTTCATGATTCTTTAAAAAGGTTTCAGTAAAACAGAATATGTCTAGATCAGGTTCATTTTTAAAAAATAATTCTAATTTATCTTTTTTATTTTTGATGCTCCTAACATTGAGGTGGGCTATATTTAAGTAGTTTGTGTCATTTTTATTGGCCACGAAAAAATTTAGAGCTATTTTGATTGGGTTCATTTTCAGTTGCTTTGGAAGGCTGACTGGCAGCAGTGCATTGGATAATGTTTTTATTTGATTGGAAGTAGAAAGGTATTGTTCCAGGTATTGGTGTTTTGTCGTAACATTGAACATGCTTTTCAGTCATCAAGGCTTGTTGAGACGCTTTAGCCGAGTCGAGTGAAGATTTGGTGTTATTTTTCTTAAAATAATAAGGTATAGTGCCAGGTTTGGGAGGCGGAGGAGAGGTCTTTGCTTTTGTTGTTTTTGTAATGTTACTGCCCAAGTAACATGATTTATAGTCGTTAGTGTTTATAAGGTTATTTAAAGCTGTATACAGAAACATTCCTTTTTTGGGAGGCGGCCGAGAATACTTACAAACGTTGTGAATCGATAGGTATTGGCAGTTTTTAAAACGGTGTAATATTGTTTTTAATTTATGGTTAAGTTTGCCCTCATCCAGATATCTGTTATGAATAACACTTGTGACAATAATTTTCATGTTAGTAAATCTTTCTAAAAATGCGGATATTACAGTGAAAAACTTCGATGGGTTTATATCATTTGAACCTATTGACAATATTAACCAATCGTCTTCATGGAGAGTATCGTTGGGCATTTTGAAGTTCTGCAAAATGTAGTCAGATGGCGCATCTGGAAATGAGTAGCTGCATATATCATAATCTTTGGCATTTTTGCATTTTGCCCTGAGTGCGATCATTAATGAAGCAAGATCTTTACTAGTTTGGTCACCGATTATGGTAATCCTTGGCTTCCGTATGATAGTAGACACTTCTTTAGTCTTTGCGATAGAAATATTAGAGTCTTTAATTGCCGCAGTCGATTTAGAACAATTTTGTACAGTCTTCATTCCCGCAGAAAAATTGTGTGTGATTATTCGAGTTTTTGCAGTTGGCGTCATTAAACAATCGCGATAGCTGACTGGTGTTGAAATACTATTTTTCCTGTGTTGCTGAGTAATTGGTGGTACCTCTACAGCAGTATCACAAGGTGATCCAGGAATATTTGCTTGTGAAGAAAAGGAAGAATGATTTGTTTTTGAATTTTCAATCGGTAATTTGGCGCGTAACGTTTCAATTGAGTTTTTGTTTACAGATCGTTCTGGTTTAAATATTTTACTGCATAACTTTTTTCTTTCAAAATTTTCTATGGACCGCTTCAACTCGTTGTTTTCTACTAGTAGTTTATTTATCTCCCTTTTCGCTTGAACGAGTTGGTTTGTCAATTCCATAATTTCATTTTTAAATTCATTGTGTGTTGTGCTTGAAGAGTTGCTTTCTTGAATAATTGAGCTTGAAGTACAAAGTGTTGCATCTTGGAAGCTGTCGTCCAAAGTGTCATTATTTAGCGATACATTTTCTAGAGATAGACATCGAAATGGTCTTGCTTTTCTGAGGGTTACATTCGCCCGTTCTGTCCCTGTATTATGAGTGCCTACAGGCGTGCTATCTACATTTTTCCCTTTGGGTCGTTTACTAATGCAATTTATACATTTCCAAGCCTTCTTTTTTTCAGGATCCATTATGTAGAATCGTGTGTTTGAAACATTGGAGCAGATGAGATCATAGTTAAATTTACACACCGAACATGTCATATAAAGTCTGTCCAGTATCTTGTTGGGGCACCCATTGCAGTCCAGGCAAATATTATTTTTTGGCGATAGCGCCATTTCTGCTATTATTTCAGCCCAGATTCAGTTTTTTTTTTTTTTTTTTTTTTTTTTTTTTTGTTATTTAATATGGCTGGTTATCTTTCGACTTATTTTAAATAATCATTAATCAATGCTGCCTAAGACTGTATATTTTTAAATAGTTACTTGAATAAAAGTTTACCGTCACAAGGTACTTATCTTTCAGTAAAATGGAATCTATGTAACTGTGAGCTTCGTATACTGTACCAATATACTGTCTTCTCAGTATATGAACATAATTTGTCTATTACGGTATTGACTTCAATTTTAGTCTCTGGTTTCTATTTATTGAAATGAGCGCCCTCTATCGGCGAGTAGTACTACTACCTGAGGAATGTGTTGATATTTACATGGATGTCATAGTTTAAAAATTCACAAGCGTTTATGCAGGATACTAAAGATTGTATAAACTTTAAACTTTACGAGCTATTAGTACTATGAACAGTTGGTCCACCTTTGCAAGCTAATTTGATTGATGAGAGGAAAATTTCCCAATATCGGAAACTAAGCGAGATATGCGTAGATAGTGAAATGTCGCGCCACTTGTTAACGAGTCAGCCAGTAGGTCGCTGCCACTGACACACTTGCCCAAGAAACTGACAAAACTGCCTGCAGCTGCGAAAAACGAAGCACAATTACAATTTATACATATAGGTATGTCTTTATAAAATGAAATGGGAAAACCTGTTTTAATCACGACGTAATTTGGAGCTTTACGTTTACTTTAGTATTTAAACCTTGGTATTTGCTTACATAGTAAGTGTAAGTAGATTACATGGGGATCATGCTTGTCCAAAAAATTGAATCGTAAATATAGTAATCTCAAATTAAAGGCACATTTTTTTTGTTATGAAGTAGATCTGTATCTCTTTATCATTAAAATTGATCAAGGAATAAAGGGCCAATAGCATGACGAAAAAATCACTGAGATGAATGTGCTTACGAAGCTGAAATAATTGGAAGGCGCTTCAAACAAAAATTAATCTGACATGATCTCAGTTAAGATAGGTTTAGAACTCCAGCATAAGTTTTCCCCTTAATAATGATCTATGTGTACTCCATTTGGACTAGAACAAAATTAAATAACAACTTAACATGGCTGTCAATCAAAAACTAACGATATATTTTGTGCCACTCAGTAACAGTTTATGCAACAGATTAAAAAAATTGTAGGTACAGATAAACGTCACGAATCAGTTGAAGAATCCTAGGCTATGTATTTGTGTGACCTTGAGGTGTATGACAAACGAATGTCGTAGAATCAAGGAGTCTTTACACATTTCAGGCTTAGCCAAGTAACATTTGAATAGCGTTAACGCTAGAAAAGCCAAAAATGTACAGGATTGAGAAATGCTGTCGACATGTCACGTGGACGGCCTATGTCAATCCCATACATTTTTGGTTTTTCTTTTAGCGTTTTTAAAATTTTTCTACTCTGTGGTGTATCTATAATATTTAAAAAGCTTGTAGTACCTGGTGGTGATTGCTTGGTATTGACACTATCTGCAACTAGAACCCCGTTTTTTTATTCGGACAAATTAGAAAAAACAAAACAAATACACGCTGTGTAATAGCCGTTAAAAGTTACACTATCGTAAAAGGACATTGTCCTCCAAATAGGAACATCGCCCATTATCCTTCGACAAAGCGTGACCGTAGCACATGACCGTACCCCATCTTTGTTTGCAGTGACACGGTCATTAAGCTAGGAAGCAACACTCTCATTAGTATTTGTAGGTGGTTGCAGTCGTGACAAGTGCCTGGTTACACGTGCTATTAGCGGTAACGGTGATTCGAGGTCTAAACAAGAAGAAACAAAGGAGGTGATCAAAGACACGTTAAGAACGCCACGCTACGCCATATCAAAATCAAATTAAAAAAACTATAGGCATACCTATTAATGAAATAGATATGATCCAAAGTATTCTGAGCTCGGTTATTTTTTGGCTTTTGAGATTGATGTAATTGATCATTATTGTCGTTTTTATCTCAATAAATAAATAAAATAAATAATTTTCAATATTTACCTCCGTACTTCATATGTATGTACATCCAAAAAATATGGCGTAAAAAATATTAAAAAAACTCCTTTTTTTTTACATAGGATTATGCATACGTTTGGCCACGATCTCACCTGATGGAAAGCGACGATGTAGAATAGAATACAACTTTATTACACACCAAACATTGTACAAACATGAAACATAAAAAAGAGAATATAACAAAACAAAACAATAAATATATGCGGCGGCCTTATCGCCTAGAGCGATTTCTTCCAGACAACCTTTGGATGGAAAGAAACATCTTTAAAAACAGATATTAGGTTGGTGTAAAAAAAACTTAATAGAAGGTGAATAGCTCAGATAAAAAAAGACTCATAATAAAATATTTAATGTATTTACAAACAGGAAAACACAGTATAAATTGAAAACACATACAGTATGTAGCCGAAGATGAAGCACATTTGCCTAAGAAATATCTATGAATGAGAGTATATAGAAACTACTCTTTTTTCTTATCCTGTTACGTAGTTCTAGAAAATTAATATGCCAGAGCCTCTGATGTAAATAGATTCCTAAATAGATTAGATAGATCCGGGGTCGCGTCAACTTCATTTTTATTTGTAAGTAATGAGACGGAGGAGACGCTCTCCTCAAGAGATAATGCAAATTTATGACCATTGCATCGAAACTCAGTACTCTGAGTAACAAAACAAAGTCCAGGGAATCGCTGCTCTGGCGTTCATTACTTTGAGACTTTCGATGGTTAGTCTCAACAACCTTGTAATTTAGCTAGCTGCAGTACCTTTCGAACCGGAATGATCCAATATAATCTAATAAACAAACAATCTAGGATTTTGGATAAAAAATACATAAATACATATTTGTTAAACCGAGTAGATACTTAGTGAGTCAGTTGTTAAAACCCAACATCAAAATCATACATCCTTCCTTAATGATCTTGTTAACATGGACTACCTTCAGTAACAAAACTTTCTTCGAAACATGAAAACAACAACTTCCAAAACTTTAACTTCCAATATACCCACCCCAGGGCTACACGTATCGTACATAGAAACTGGCTCACGTCATTTTCACATTATCTTGCTTTGCTAAATAACATACATAATTATCATTGTATGCTCAATGGTTTATCAAAATTCACTAGTAACCTATATTGACACTGTACAAATTTGTTGTTACGGTTATACTTAGGTTATAATTACAACCGCCGCGCCGCCGCCACCGCCAAGCATCTAACGGAGTGTTCACGCCGCCTCACTTGAGAGCCAGTTCCATTCTAGGTCAGGTGTGTACACAGTCTTCGACTACACCGTCACTTCACATCAGGTGAGCTGTGGTCAAACACCTAGACTACCAACCTTAAAAAACACAATTTTTGTTTTTATCAGTATGCATCATAAATCTCTTTAATCATTTTATATAGCAATAGAAATCAAATCATTTATTTACAAAAATTGGGTTACATGTATTACAATAGAATTTAAAGAAGTCCTACCTATTTTGCCATAAATATAGAATGTGAACATGCTTTAAAGCAAAAAATAAAAATGTTACATGTCGATATGAAAAAAAAAAATAGAATATAATACGTCACGTCACGTCAAATAAATGAATACTTAGCATCACTTTCAGGTACAGTTGACATTAATTTATGTAAACAAAGTTAAAAAAAAATCAAGATATCCTCGTCCTGCCAAGTATCCTCGGGGTGTAGGCTCCAGTAGTTACCAAACATGCAAATACAGTCGTGATCGTGTTTAACCAGTTAGCGACAGCGCTTTCTACCGATAGCCAGGGATATTACCACACAATAGACATTAATGGCTATCGAATCACGGTATTTTGAAGACATACACGCGTCATAACTGTGAACCTATAATTGTATTAAGGGACTTATAAATGTTTTAACCAATCCTTTGTTTACGTCTACGAAAAGATAATTTTAAGGATTGATTGACTTTAAGCAAGATTGTTAAATGAGCTCCTGAATTAATAAATTATCTAGGTACTAATTATATATAGAAGATACTAAGTAAATTTAGGTGATACACGCGAAACATAGTAGGATACGATTAAAAAGTAACAAGATACGCAATTCCTTCGGACGTCTTCTGTGTAATTATACATTGATAGATATAATTATTTTGTTATTGAATCAACAAACTTTAAGAGAATTATTAGCATATAGGTATGACTAAGGATCTGGTCTATGACAATTTCAGCGAACTGTCTGGAAAGTAAAATTAAAGTGAAAGGGATATTATCCAAATCAGGTTTTGCCTTAACCACAGGTATGACACGTAATAAAACAGATCATAACAGTAACTTTATAAAAAAAGGTACCGATGTCAATAAATAGCATAGTTTTTGACATCGTGTGGCTCGGTATGGCGATTGCATTTTAGATTTGTATCTATAACTTAGTAATTGCAGCTAATGAAAAAACATGAATACTCTAAAAAGGGATCGGAAATAAGAGCAGGTGTCGAATCGAAATTAAAGAAAAAAACTTTACCTGCGATCGTTATTCGTTAAATAAACAATGATAAATACAGAGTAACACCTGCCAATCCTCGGAGGTGACGCACAAGGCGTGACGATAGAAAGTTCGGATCCCAAGCTTCCCCTACTTGCCCAATACCGTTAATTAAAGTACACGAATTAATTAAAGGAAATGGGTGCACTAATGCGGTGGGAATACTTGGAGCATAAACAATGATGCGCAGCCTGACGCGTAGATCAGATGGGCTGCCAGTTCAATCGAAACGAAATGCATAGGCACAAGACGCTTAAGTAATTAATGGCGCATTTATCTCTGGCTCAATAAGCTCCGCGTCTTCGGTACACGCACACCGATCGCGCCGAGTATTCTCAGAAGCACTCGAATTCGACTGGAAAGCTATTTGCGTGCAACCCTGCGCCGTCGGCGCACCTCTGTTCCGCGAGCGACTTCTCGCTCTCGCATACATGTCAAGGTAGGGTTCAATATTCGAGGATTCAGTACACGCAGATAATAATACATCCGACGGTATACCCGAGGTGTGTCTGTTTTATGTAAACACAATGATCTCATTAGGTCAGACGGGCTGTCGGAGAGATAAAGCCATTGAAGGGTGAGAATGCCGATTGAGTAACACATCTGGGCTCAGTGCCACTTTCTAATCCTTTTCACATCAGACAGTGTGAAGAGTGGTTTAATGAAGCACCCATTGAAACACGGTCAATTCCCGCGTGTCGCTTCCGCGTGCGCGTGCGCCGCGCCTGCTGCGAGATCATTGCCAGATGCCGATAGATCGCGCGCGACGGGGTCAACAGCCATTGCCCTTGTTTTGCGCACTAAATTATTTACTATCAAGCACGGCAGACAAACCATAAACGTGACGTCTCTGAGGTCAAGGAAATTAACACTCCCAGCTACGACAATGCCTTATCGCTAGGCCAGTGCAATGATGTAATCAATAACAGCACCACAAGTACTTGCTTAATATTTAGATATCTAACAATACGTAGGCACAGTTGATTAAAAACCATTTATGATCAAATAATACAGCACACAATGATAATAATTATAATGGAGTCGGGAGCCGTTCTCGTGCCAAACTGGCGTTTCCCTACTGTAATGCTACGCTTTTAAGTTTAGTATAAACAAATCTCTGTTTCCGGAAGACGTCAATTAAATTTAGATATAATTTAGTTTACCTGTATGTAGGTATTTGAAGAATTAATCTCTTGCCATCTACTCTATTAAATCTTTTGTGCTAAGCTCATAGAAATAGAATAAGGTTTATCCTCTTTTCTATAGGTGACAGTCTAGATTTTTGACTACAGCTCACCTGATGTTAAGTGACGGTGAATTCAGAGATGAGCAAACTTAGCCTGGTTCTCTAGTGAGATTGCCTAAACACACCGTTAGGTGCTCGTCGGCAGATTTTCAACTTGAGGGTGGCAGGTAGCCAACCGAGTAGGCACTAGAAAATACCATACCACCATGCAATGATTTCATCACGAAATTTTCCTTCATTGTTGGGATTCGAGCTCACACCCTTCGGCGTGTGATCCATCCGCGCACTGAGCTATAATAATCGCTTTAAACCTACATGCTTTTTATTCTTGGTTGAGTCGTTCATATTTATATTATTTCCACAATATTGTTCAACGTTTCAAAGGGTCATTTCCTGTTCAACGTGGAAAAATAGTTTGTTTTCTGTCGATATCTCCCTGACTTCGATCAGCTATCATCGCATAATACAGTTAGTGGTATTGCCAACCCGTAATGAGAGAAAAACTGGAGATTAGCACCATTAAACTGTGTAAAATATACCAATTTTAGCTTTAATTAAAAAAATAAATAAAACTGGACAAAAAAACTGTAGATTAGGGCTAAAACAGAAAACTTTCTAAAACTGAGACGGCTAAAACCTGTACATCTTCACCTAAAACTTTAAGGTTTGATACATTGTCAGTTAGTATTTATTATTTTAGAATTTACTTCCTCTACAATCGAGTATTCTTGAACTGTTCTAAAGTTTATTTGTCTACTGGAAACATACCTACCAGTTCATGCTCTCGATTAATTTAATGTTGTTTTTTAATCAAACAACATAATTCATTTTAATGTATGCGCTTTAGTATTTACGTTTTATACCAAGTAATAATAATAAATTGAACAGAGTGACTCATCTGAAGGATTCGTTTGAAGATGAATATTATTAGTTAAAAGATATTTATTATGTTTTATGATTATGTTCTAATATAATTTGTGTAGGTAATGTTACCGCAAAATGTTCTACTCTATTTTTCCGTTCCGTTCCGTTTTCCGTTTTATTCAATTTTAGATTCTTAAAATTAATAGCTCATAATTATTGAGTCTTTACTCTACAAATGTTGAAAACACATGAAGGGTGCACATATCGGTACTGTTTGAACCAGTAAAGTTTGCTATGCCGTAAGTATGTGTATACATTTGGTTTTACGTAAACTAATTTACAAAATATTTCTCTTCGGAATATAGCTCCAGAGGCCAGCTAGCAAATAATCAAAATGTGTTGCAAATCAAATACAGTTTCGTTTTGTTGAAATGGCAGCGATGTCTTTATGTATCGTATTGTGTAGATATAGCTACATTTATCAAGTAATAGTAGGTTTCAACTATCCATCAGAAGCGGTTATTATCTGTTTATTAACGTCATAGTTTTCAGCGTTTTTATTACTGGAAGGTTTTTGGCGGGAACGCGGGAAGAGTCGTGTCGCTCTGTTGTATTTTTTTCCAAAACTAGTGTTTTGTCGAGTGTTTATGCATAAAAATGTTGGTGTTTTATTCATAAAGTGCCAAATTACAAGCACGAGTGTGGGAAAATGATATAATGTGGTGAAAAATGACTTTTCGTGTTGCTTCCAAAACTCCATCGAAGCTTTATAGTAAAGTCGCCACTACTTTACTAAAGCATGACTGGACTTGACTGACACGGGCTGGACTTGACTAAGACTGGACTTTGACTATAACTAGCTACGAGGACACTTATTTAACTTGAAAATAGATAATAGAAGGAAGGTAAAAGTAAAAGTTATAATTCAAAAAATCCTAGGTCCTATAGGTACGAGTATTTAACTTCGATATCACTATCTATCACTCGATGTTTTGTTTTTTTTTCATGAATTTCGCTAGCTATTTTTGATGACCTCCGACCTCGAGGCATGTCGCAATAATTGTGCAAGTAAATAACCAAATCTTACCTTTTATATATTTTTTATCAAAAGAAAAGCCGATTTACTTCATATTTACATGTTTATTCAAAGATGATACTTAATTAAATTTTGTCAAGGCTTATTTTCGCAAAACTACGGTGTAGCGGTAAAACAAAAATTGTGGCACGCGTACACAAGCCTTTGAAAATGACCACCGCACGTCTCTGGGACTTTCAATTTGAACTTTATCGCATTCTAATACAGCCGAGTTAGCAATGATTGTCGGCGTGTTGTCAAACGAATCAAAACACACAGGTGCCGATGCCGGCACGCGCCTTTGGTAGCGATGCGACATTACGCCAATTTAATCTTTAACTATCTGGTTTAAGGCTGATTTCACGTTGAAACAAAAGTTATTGTGTAAATTTAAATAGAGTAGGAAAAGGAGTAGCCTTGCTTTGCTACCGCGCGCCCGGCGTCGCGTCGGTCGCGTCGGCCATAACACGAGCGCAGGGTCTTTGAGAGCGCCGGCATCGACGCACCTTTGGAGGTGTCGCATTAGAGGGCGCTCGGCGCCCCCTTAGACCCGGCTTCCGTGTGCGCCGCACACCCTGCACCATAGGTAAAGACGCCTCTGTGCGACGCCAAAACCAAAGAAAAAAAAATTACTGGAAAACCCCGAATTGAGTCTGTCATGCCCGTTACGTTATAATACCGAACTACAATCTACATACATTCGTACGTACGTACACTCACTTGAGTAGTGAAAAGAACAAAAATCCTTGATAGATAGAACTTGTGTTGTGTCTAAACCGGAGGTAAAATGTGCAAAATTTTAAGAAATGTAAAAGGTATAATACCTTGTACATTAGTTAAAATTGTCCTCAGGTCAGCCAAAAAAGTGCATGTAAGGTACTTATTATAATGTCATAGTCATAATATTTTTTTTAGATTTTATGGTCACCTCTTGATAACGGCTATTGTAATATGACCGAAAAGTCGAGGTAAATAAATATAATTAATTTGTCATATTTTGTGCGTTATAAACATTATGTGACCAAAAAAGTTTGGGCATATTTAAATAAAATTAGAATTTTGAACTTTAGCTGCCTACCAAATTCCAAGTAACTTCACTAATCTCTTATATTCACATATTTGATATCTACGAACTAATGAACGGTCAGAAAAATAAAAACCAAGTAGGGATGTTAGGTCGTTGACATATTCTCGTCACGTTGCTAGGTAGGTTAGTTTCTGATCATCTTCTGAGCTGTATTGTATTCTATCATCATTTCCTTGAAAATCTTTATTGACATTCTAAGCATAGGTAGGTACTTGACTATAATGTTCTAACGACAATGTCGACAAAGTATACTATTAATAAATATCTACCAGCCAGTATGTGTCTTACCAATGTCTCGATTGAAACTTATGCGGCGCCGATCTCCAATGTTTGTTTAGAAATTCAAGAGGCGATTGTTTGTGCAAAAGAAACATTCCATTTCGCATGTTTAATGTTTATGTTATCATCAAATGTAATATACAATTTATCGCTTTCTTATTACACTCCAAAACGAAATCAAATTAACAGAAAGTCGGAGCCGTTTTGTATCTTTTTTTATCTTATTAAAACGGATAGTCACAATCGCTTGTAACACATTATTAATTTAACATCCATTACCGAACAGTCAATAATAACATTCGACTGCTATTATGTGCTTATGTGTAATTTAGAGTGAGCCAAAAACAAAGTCGAAGAAACTGTGGGCATATTTTTAACTTGCTTTCACTTTCTACAGTGACAAAGGGCCTCAAGGTCGTACGACTAAAGGTATTTAGTTCAACTCGTTCTAATTTATGTTAATGTCAAATTATACACCTGACCGCTAAATCTATTACGAACAATAGCCAAATTGTACACCGTGAACGTTTGTACACCGATTAGTTTGTACAACGATAAGTAGATACACGCAGGTAGGAGGGTAGAGATCAATAGATCAGACTACAAAGTTGATTCGTGTCCGAGCTATTGAACTAATGGATGAGGCTAAACCTTGATCCGGTTGACATCACACTGTTTCTGAACCTGTGCACAATCTCCCATCTCATTGGATATAGAATTAAAGACACATCGAATATTTGCTCTATCGTCTTATACCTATGCTACTGACTCTTAAGAACTACGTAGAAAATAAATTGTAGTATTTGAATGTATTTTAATTACTAATGTCACAATGAGACCTTTGTGCAGCAGTAACCAACAAAAATTAAGTAATTTCAACAGCACCCTTGTTGCGAAACATTAGACACCTAACTTATCAATGGGTGATTGAAAGGTATGAACTTAAAACAAACTGCGAACTATCGAATAAACCTAGCTTCATCTTATTTCCAGGTGTTTGCGATGTGGTACAAGTGGGTGACGTTGGTGCTGGTGTGTTGCGCACTAGTGAGAGCTGAGGAGGTGAAGGCAGAAGAAGCAAAAGTCGAGGAGACAACATTGGTCGAAGAGGTGACGACGACGGAGCCCGCACCGGCACCGCTGGCTACGACCCGTGCGCCGCCGCGCACTCTCGATCGCCTCGCCGCAGAGCTCGCCTGGAAAACCTGGCTGCAGAGTCCTGAGAGTGGAAACCAGAACGCGCCACCGAGACGGATCACCACTAAGTCACTTTTCATCACGCCACTCGTGTGTCCGAAAGGTCAACGCTTGGATAGGAATGGTTGCGTACAGGTAATTTAAAATTTCTTAAATAGAACTTAATTACCTATGGAGAACATACACAAAAACGAAAAGTGCAAGGATGCTAGATCGCAATTATTTCCCGCCCGCAACAACTGTAGTCGTCATCTGCGCGTATGATAATTATACGCTTACAAAGGTTTCAATTAACATCGTGATTCGCCCACAGCCGCATCATTATGTAATAATGAGGATATTTAATTCTTCACTAACAATCCAAAAATGATATCTTCATTCCAGGCTATAACCATAAACAAGGAAGAGCACGAGCGGAATTTGCTGGCGCAACTGAACGCACTATTCACGCCTGCGCCCGCTATCGGTGGCGAATTATACGACTATGGCGACGACGAGCCTGGCCCACTCCAGCTGTCCATCCCCATCGGGTTGGACCCTCTCGCTGCGCCGCTGCAGGGGCAAGATCCCTTGGCGCAGGTAAACAAATTCTCAATAAGTATTTATCCATTAACGCCACTATTTAATTCAGTCAACTATTCGTACATAATTTAAAAGTAAAGTTTTCGTAATTTTGTTCCACATAAAATGCAGAAAAATTTAAGAAGTGTTTGCGAGCATGTTTAATATTTTTGAGAAAACAATACTAAAGATACAATTTTTTATTTTCAGGGTCAAGAACTTCATGAAAACTTCGTAAAATTTGACAAGAAAGACAAACCTGACGGTGGTTCTAGCATAGAAGCTGAATTGGAGATACTAAAACTGCAGAACACAAATTACACGTCCCAGTTTCAAGGGACTTATGGAGTAGACAACGATTTGACAAACATGCATTTACATCCAGACAAACCAAAACGGGACAGTATAGCCGTTAATGATACTGACGCTGTGACAACCGATAAGACATCAGAAGAAGTTGGACAAAAAGAAGTAGTTTATGGGCATGTTAATGTCGATCCCGTTTTGTACCACCTAAACAACGAGAAATCAACTGACAACACAAATAAAGAAACGCAGACAGACATTTCACAAACCGTAAACGCAGATTCCGCAGATTCTACTATTACAGAAAATATACAAGCAGTGAATAAAACTGATACTGTAACGAATACAACTGAAACATCAAAAGATAGTACCCAAGCATTCAATAAAGATGGAGATCAAACTAAGCTGAATCCTGAGAATGATTACTCTGACATCGGCGAAGCGATAAAACTCATAAGCCGTTACGCTGAAGTGACTACTGATGATAATTTTGCCAAAGATCAAAAGAAAAACGCAGCTACAGATGACGGGATACTTGGTACACGCACAAGGCTACAACACCGTCGCAATAAGCCTAAAGGATCCGGTTCTATGGAAGTTTCACCATCTAATGACCAGCCGAATTACAGTGATAAACCCACGCACAATGTGTTTCCCAACAACGGAGTATATTACAGATATCCCTGGCCCAGTCAACATGTTCCAACTCCACCGCCGGATTACCCGTTCCGTCATCTCCAGGATTACTGGCCCGGCCGCAACAAGTACGGAGGAGTTTACAATACCCACGAAAATCCACGACGCCATCATCACTCGTATCCTCACTCGCTGATACCTCACGGGAATGCTTACGTCGCCTTGCCGAATATTAGAGACGCATACCCTGAGCAGCTGAAAGGCTATATTCACAGAGCGGCGCAACGCCATTTGAACCCTGTGAGACCCCGCTCGAACAACCAGGATCTGTATAGCCTTCTCGGTCTTAAACATTGGTTTAGCAGCGAAAGCACTTCCAAAAGATAGCTTGCTTTTCCCCATGTTAGACAATTTGATGTTACCCGAAGACATAATGAAAGCTATGGCGAATGGAAGTACTCACAAAAAAGTATGCAATATTTTAGTATCAAATAATATCAAAGATCTATTATTTTCAAGCTTTACCTCATTTATCCATAGCTTTCATTATTAGCCTATTTATTTCAAAGCCAAATAATACAGTCATAGTTAAGTTATACTTTTTTGTTAGTTGTCTTTTTAAGTTTTGTAAATACTTTTTTTTTGTTAATTTAAGTGTTGTATTTTGAATCAAAATTTTGTTTCAATAGTATTACTTAATGTTGTTTTATATTTATATTAATTAATTAATTAATGTATAATTAATTGTTCATTATAATTGCCGGTTTGTATTTATTCGATGTATATTATTATTCGTTGTGAATGTACTAGTTGTGTTTAGATGTTTGATGTAATTAAAATGTATTATTGTTTAGTTTACTTTGCAAAATTTGGCACTGGCTTGCCTCTTGCCTTTTCGAGGACAAATTTAACATATTGAATTTCACTCGATGTTTTTACGTGTGTAGATATAGTATTAGGTATTTGTTTGTATTATTAGTTGAAGACAATAACCAAATGCAACATCGGACATTTTAAGCCCACCTTGTTCAATACTGCAATAATGTTTAAAAATACTTTAAGTAGGTAATATCATCACTGCATAAATATTTTACACGATGTAATAATTTCACAACAAAATTGTATCTAGCATCATTCGGAACAAATTTTTTTGCCAAATTTTTCACTAAGTATAATGTATCTAGCACATACTGTTCGACAATGCAAATACTAGTGTTAGAATACTTATGCCTTGACATACCTAGTACCTTTACGAACTGTTAATTATCTCTGTAACAAAGCTTGTTGATATTTTGGAATTCATTCAATTATTTGCATGCAAAATAATTTACGAAGTTGCAAGCTGTCTCTGTAATGATTTTATACCCAAGTACAGTTTGACTATATAATGTGGGCTAAACTCAAACAAATTTTACATTTCTCTATATTTTTTTAGTCTTAAAGGATGCTCTGTCGGATTTTAAGAACAGTAGTTCGGTTACTATGAGGCACATTTGATTAGAATTTTATTTTTTAGTTTGCCTAATGTACCTTCACTCCGGCGGAGTTCTACATCCTCGCTGTGCGCTGTTATCTACAAAAAGACTTAAGCTTGATTTACATTAGTCCTGTCCAAGCACGAAGTACTACTAGGAAGTGTTGTTACGGGGACTGCTATTTTTTTCTCCTTGCACTACAGGTAGTACCATGGGAAATAAAAATCTTCTTAGACAATACCAGTAGCACCCAAGCTGTAGAGTGTCACGTTCGTTTGAGTCCAATTGCAAACGTTTAATCTTGTCACGTAGTTATAGCTAAAGCGATAATAAATGCAAGTCACCTTTGCCATTCAACATAATTATGGGCGACCCAAAATGTTTGTACGAGACTCGATAGAGACCTTCATGTCAGCCCAAGCTGTTCGGGACTGAATTAGCCATTTATAATGTAAAACAAGCCTTAAGTTCCCGACATGTTAGTCACACTGTATGTAGAAGCTTCATAATGTTAGTCTTCAATAAGAGAATGGGTCTGAATACTTACATTGCCGAATATTTACACATAACGATCCCACCAAAGTTTAGTAATAAGTGTTTAGTTTTGTATCAGATAATCTTACTATTCGATATAGAGTCTAGACGAAATAATCGTATTTTTTTTTAAATCTATTACTAGGTAGGTTAATGATTTGAAGTGTAACCACGACACTAGTTAATTGTACCATATTAAAATTATACAAGAATTAAAATCTCTACTTAGATACGGCACGATATGCAAACGACGAATACTTAGATGATGATTTTTTATACTTAGAAATAAAAACAACATGTATGTACATCGATTCATTGTAGGTATCTCATTCGCAATGTATCAATGGTCTAAAATGACATGACGAAAAAAAATTAAAAAAATTATCGTAGGAAATTTCACATAGCGCCATCTAGCACCAAACAAAGCAATGAAAAACGATACGCACTTGCCGTTACATTTAGTTTCCGTTTACGCACGTCAAGCACATTTCTATATTATTATTACCTATGCAATCTGCAGTTCTTCATACTGTCCATATTATTGTATTAGCCATGTAAACTGTGTTACATTGTGAGCTACAGTAAAAAATCACGCAATTCATCAATATTATAGTTCCCAATGTTAAAACTTATCCTTTACTTGATATCGCTGATAGTTCACTTATTCCACGGGCTATACCAGCGCTCAACCAACGAATTCATAATAAAAAGTATCAACATTTAAATAACAGAGTCCTAAAATTCAGTCGAATCCTAAAATGTCCGACATTCAAACTGTCTTCTTTTTAGAACACTACATAACGTAAAATATACATAGGAACTGAATAAATTTATCTATGTACATAAATACCTACTTTTTTTTCGTTTGGAATCTTTAGCTCCACCCATAAACCTGGTTCAAAAAACTGAGGCACCTCACGATCGACTCATTTGCCATCTTCAAGAAACAATGTGTCTTATAACGTGCATATGCAATGTGCAATATGCATTCATATTCAAAAGCAAATTTAATAAAAAATACATAAGGTATTTTTATTAGCTGTGTCGTGGTATGTGTATATTTACGTACGTGGTATATTTACACTCTATATAGTCAGTCGTATAACACCCGTTTCCATAAACATTATTAAAATCACGGACAAAAATAGACTTGCCTCGATTATTCAGAATTGATTAACCCAGCTAACACACGATCAATCTCGTAAAATTTGAGATATCTCAAATGAAATCTCAAATATAATTCTGATTTTATTACACGATTTCCATTGAAATGAAAACTTCTTTAGCCACGTTGAGCGAATTTTTGGGTAGGGGTAAAACTTAAGGGTTCGCGTCACCGACATTCTGCAATCAAAGTTTTCACTTCTGTCGGCAGTAGGTACTCATGACTTGTCTGAAGGAACTTACAAATTGCACGATTAGAATCAAACCAACCATTGCTCTTGAATAGGTAAATTATAAATTGAAAGTGAAACATAACTTAAATATAAAAAAAATATTTAAAAAAATATAGTCGAACAGGTTTACGCATACGCGGATGTTGTTCTGTTATCTTTACACAATGGCTATATCAATTTTGAAATTTTTTTGATTGCGGTTTTTTTTTTGTACCACGAATGAGAAAACAAATTAATTCTATGTTACTATTTGATACTTAGGCTCTATTAATAAACGTAGAAAGATCGAGACGTCCACACGATACATTTTCATTCGTGAAAAAAAAAAGTTTTGCTGTTTGGTATTGCAAACAGAATACGTTCTAGTTTATTCGGTTTGCTTTAGAAATCCGGTGAATTTACGTGAACCCTATTTATCTGTGTAAGTTTGTTTTCAGTGCAAACGACTTGTAAACGGATCTATGTACAATGCATGCGTCAATACTTAATCGATAATACCTACATAATATACTGCAAAAATAGTGAAATAAGACGCCGTGTGAACTTAACCCTACGATCGCCAGCGATAGAATCATTTAGATACGGTTATTGCCACACATATATAGGCATTAGTCTCTGAATCTATTTAAATTCATATTTCGATTCTGTTTCATGATAATTACGATAGCAGATATAGTCAAGATACTTTTATTTCCGAAATGCTCAAGAACTTAAAAAAATAAGTAAAGCCGCACCAGTTTTGTTTAATAAATAGGTACCTACTGATGGCGTTAAAATATTAGACTTATTCATATATTTAAACCAGTGTTTATATACCTACAACGGTTAGGGACAATCTAGTATCTATGCTAACAATTGTTCACCTACTATAATAGTACAAAAACGGTGTGATCTTAAACTACGTCAATTTTCAAATTCGTTTCTTTCACGGCAAGCCTGTTTTTGTACTAAAAGCTTATTGTCAAAATGCATAAATGTATATTGATCTAAGATTAACAACTATTTATGTATCGAGAATACTATTGTACAAATATTTTAAGAATTTAGTGATTTAGCATCGAAACTTGGGAGTCTTATCAGATTATATTTTTTTTTTTAAATATGAGTAAATCGCTTTATTAATATTTGATGTAATATTATGGAACTATCAATGCCAGTATTTTATTGTAAATAGTGAATGTGTTACATTAAAACCAAATGAAATGAAAGCCCTGCATTTTTATTTTCTATTGTTAATTTATGCCGCTAGGGGCGCTGCACTACATAGAATGCCTTATCCTATAAGGGTCGGCACACACTGTCTGAAGTCAATGTCACGAAACGCATAATACTGCCTACTAAAAAACTAGTAATCTTTTGTCTCTTCTACAGTTGCAGTTTTTAGAAATATGTATTTCAAAATATAAAATATAAGTGTTGTGTAGCTAGTTCTAATAAATGTTATAGAGGAATTTTAATATTTTAATACACCGAAAACCCTATTTATAATTTAAGTTTTTTTTAAACAATTGAAATCTATGACCTCAGCACGGCACATATGTAGATCTACGCTTAACCTCAGGTAAGACAGTAGACAAACGCAAGCCTATTTTGTTTTATAATAAAAAATCTAGTCTCCGCGCGAGCGCACGTGGAGACCCATCAATAAATAAATCTAAGTTAAAAATACACCATCGCCAGTGTAGATCTTCCAAGACCATTGCGGTATATCTGCTCTGTCGAGATCCCAGCCATCACAAATAGATAGATACTAATTACAAAAGTCTAGACTGCTCATGCTAATACTGGGTTTAGTTTTAGGACCAAAGTGACAATATTACCAAAATGTAAAGAATTATAATACACTGACGGGCACAGATTAGTCCCGGATCCAAGAGAGGGCAAACCAAAGGGCATCTGTCCCTGACGGCAACGTCAAAGGGGAAAAAAATACATATATAAAAAAATACCAACCAGTAAATAATTGGTTGTTTTTTAACCATTTATCTCGAGTGTTAGGAGCCACCACCAACTTTCTTGAGTCTTATTAGTGAGTATGACTGCATTAACTTAATAAAATAACAGGAAGACAGCTAGCTTATTCCAGTCGATCGAAGGTTAACAAAAAAACTTTAGAATACACTGTAAGACTTTTATTGAAAAAACTCAATTTCATCAACAACATTTTCTTGAATCAATAATTTCTATTAACTTGTTCAAAAATAGAGATATCCTGCACTTGCACATACTTCATCCAAAAGACAACATTGTCTATGGTAACTAACTTGTCTATCATTACTTTATTTTGTATGTATATTTGCAGTAAAAAACGATTATACAATAATAGTAACACAAAACCTACTTACAATCAGGTAATTTGTACAAAATATCACAATTTAATACATAGCAATATACTGAAAAGCTTATTTTAACCACTGGTTGTTTGGTTGGTTACATTTTGTCTCACCGATGTCAAAACAATACAATACAATATTTTTGCAGAAACTTTATCGAACAAAAGTATATGCAAGAACAGATTAAATTATTGTTCATTTATTAATGTACCTGATTTCTTCTTCTAACTGTCTCATTGTCATTTAAATCAAATAATAATAGTTCAGACATCTTCATCTTAGATTACAGAAAAAACTTAGAATTGGTAAAAATCTTTTTTTTTACCAACTTATTGGAGTAAGTACTAACAGACATTTATATGAATCCGAGTTTGTATGGTAGGGTATAGTCATTTCATCTGAATTCATAGATTTGGATGCTGTGTTCTGGTACATGGCTTAAAGTCAATGACTGGTACCTGAAACATAAAAAATATGATGTTCAAAAAATAAATGAATGTCATCCTTCTCCCACTAGGTAGAGTCGACAGCTTATTTCTTTCCTCCATTGTTCTGTCCTTAATTATCTCTATACCCTCATTACCCCTTTCATTATCCATCCACGCTTTTTTAGGACACTTACACATTTTTGTTTATTTTTTACCATAATTTGTTAAACCCACAAAATGAAGAAGAATACATTAATAATTAAAATACATTAATTGAAGAAAATTTTCTAAAGTTATGGCATACAACAACAATTTTACAGACATTTTTAGATATAGGTGTGTACTATCTTTAACTAGACCATCACTTAACATTGGGTGAGCTGTGGTCAAAAACCTTATCTGTCAGCAATAAAAAAAAGTATATCCGTATTACACATACTACTCCCCAAATTTTTTACACTATGCCACAGACATTTTTTCATCTCATACACAAAATTATACTACAGTAAAGGTTAATCTTTGATGGTGTCACTATCTGTGCAAGAGTCTATCTATTAAGTCTATATACTTGACATATAGACTACAGACTATATATTATTCAAGATCAAATCAATAGATAGCTTCTTTTTAAGCAAATTTTCCTTTCTTTATGATGGGATCCCATGACATTTCCTATGAACCTATGGCACGCACATGGTGATACCATTGAATGGTAAAAAGTTCCTTCTCTGGGTGTATTCCCAAATATTTAAAATACAAACATATAGTGACCTGAATCATGACAATGCATAATTTTACTTGTCTTAATGCACATTTTACTAAAATAATCTCTATGGTTGTACTTGTTTGTGTCATTTAATGGCAAACCAAAATCTATTATTTTAAATATATTTCCTTCATACTATAGTGTTATCAAAAAAGTATACATATTCCCACTACTCTTCTACTTTATAATGACAAATAAAATTGGAATAAGAAATTAATGAAATTCTATATCTCAGTAAAATAAAGTTTGCGTAGGATTTATGGGTAAGCAGGTCACTGTTAGTAATTAATAAAAGCAAAAAGACTTACCACTCTGAGCTTCTGTGGTAATAGTAGCCTTCAATTGTTGCTGCTGACTTATGAAAGCATATGTAATAGAAACCAGCAAACGAAGCACCATTTATATCCTTAATTGTATGATCCGGCACTAAAAAGTGCTCTTTCCACCTCATAAATACATAATCAGCCTTTGCAAGTGAGTCGTAGTCAAACGCATCAGAGTTAAATGTCTTTAAATATGGGTAAAAAAGGTCAAACTTACTCTGAAAAGATATTATAGTATTAATTCTTACTATACAGCAACAAGACTAAGGATATTCACATATATTCTGTAAAAATTAACATAATAGAATAACATTTCACATCGATTTAAATACTCTCTACCAGATATCTCACATTATTGTATAATTAGTGGTTAATGGATGGTCTCATATTAGATTAAAAATCTCAAAATAAGTGTATATCAGATATTTCATCATAGAAGGTAAAACCAAAACTCTTACCCAATGTTTTCTATCCACATCTTCATCTGCATCCCATTTTCTTGTTAAGAAAGGATACTTTGAAGAAATTATCTCACCATCAAAAAATGTAGTGAGTGTTGGAAACTCTTCCGTTAAACCTTTTATCTTTAAATAACCACAAAGATACGAGTTTTCTTCATCGACATGCTGCAACACATGTTATATAAACAATAAGAATCACGTAATTATGATTTTGCATGAACAATTGCATGAAATGTACTACAATATAACGGCGAAGAAAAATATTAGTTGTTTACTGTAGTCTTGGACAGGGGCATTGTAAGTAAACAAAGAGTAGGACACGGAACAATAAAGATATCAATATTGCGTACTTTGTTATTGTTACTAACCTGCAAAACCACTTCGACTTCATATGAGTTGCCTTTGCTTTTCTGGTGCCCTTGGAACTTTGACCCGTTATATAGGAGGGACTTAGTAACACCAGGTTGTTTAGAGTTGGCTGGTGGCGGAGGAGTAATATCAACTTTAACTGGCATATTTTTCCATTAAAAACGGTGACCCAGCTTTTCTAATATAAGACAGATGCTGCTGAATATGCGGTGCCTTTGACAGATTATAATTCCTTACTCGCCTTCCAGCAAGTTCTACGAGACGTAGTTTAGCGATCAGCGGAATCTTTGCCAATAGAATTACAACATTTTTTAAAAATAACAAGTCTCGTTTTTTCTCTACTAGCAGATTTATCGTCAAAGGGAAGGAGAAAGTTGCGTTACGTTTTGCGAATGATTACAATATCTTGCAAGTGTGCGTGTATGTGACGGAACGAGTAGGTACAGATCAAAATTCTTTTGAAAAATACAGTGCTGCCAAATTATCGTTTATAAATAGTTACGTCTAGCGTCAAAAATAAGTTTTCAATATAATGTGTCAATTTCATTGTCGTTTTTCTTTTCACTGCCAACCATTAATGATTTTTATTTTCTAATAGATCACTAGGAATGTTATTATCGTACAGACTAGGAAGTTCTACCCAACTTGTACGATAATAAAAATAAATCGATGGAAAACTAAAAGAAACTTTATTCGGCAGAAGTGGTTCGGTCGGCGACAATTTGACGACGAAATAAATTTGTCTATGGTATATAGCTCGCGCACAGAAGAAAAAAATAAACTGCTTTTTTTAATACTATCCGGTATTGGCTTAAATTTGTTGCTTTGTTAGTGAATTTAGACACTACTGCACTATATTTGTTTCTAGGATGTTTAACTGTTGATAACGTCCGCCACGACAAATCTCAGCAGAGGCTTTAATATATTAATTCTTGAGAGTTAGTGATACGTAAACAACAGAATAATATGGAAAGTAGGACAGTATCGCAGTCTGTAGTTGAAATAATCAGAGTTTATGAAAACTGCTTTATTTCATATATATTTGACTACCATTCACCTACTAATTATTTCTCGCTAATTACGCTAGATCCACAGTTTCACTTTCAGCAAACCTAGTCAGCGCAGTTTTAGCCAGCTGCTATTTTGAAAACAGCTGCCGCTGGCTGTACCAGGTTATGTCAGGCTTTCTTTTAATCTATAGTTCGTTCAATTTTTTTTTAATCTTACTGGACTGTATAGTGACTCTATGGTGGAAAATGGTAGGATTTTGTTCACTCCTCGTTTCGTTGGTTTCGTTGACTTGACCGACTGACTTGTGTAAATTGTTTTGTTTTGTGATTTAGTTTAAATTATATTGGATTAATATCATTTCACATGATGAATTTACTAATGATATCATTCAAGACTGTTTTCCAGCACCATTCCCAGTCGACCAACCCTTTGTGATCGTAGAAGCTATCGTGATATTTTCCCACATAATTATGGTTAACTGACGTTAGAGTGTGCATCCTCAATTATGGCAGACCCAGGTTATTATCACAGTGATTATATTCGGCACCCTGTGCTCCACGAGCTGGGAGTCAAGTACGGAATCAAGACTGAATGTATTCCAGAAATAGCTTTGCCATCCAAGTTGGAGGAACTGAAGGATGTGATACGTAGAGAGATACGTAAAGAACTCAAAATAAAAGAGGGTGCCGAAAAACTACGGGAAGTTGCCACCGACAGACGGTCGCTCGCAGATGTCGCCAACATTGTGAAGAAAGCAAACCTTAAACTCAACGAACTGAAATCAGATCTCCAAGAGCTGGAGTCCCAACTACTGCTGTCACGCGGTCAATCCACCCCCACCTCGCCTGAAGACCTCTCTTACGATGACGACATCATACTGGCGTCGGAGGCAGCACAACAACAGAGGCAGTTAGGTGAGGCTACTACAGACAGGAAAGTTGCTTCTCTTGAAAAGCAGCTGAACATTGAACTAAAAGTTAAGCAAGGGGCTGAAAACATGATTCAAAGTATCAGTAGCAGTAACCAATCAAGAGATAAAAAACTTCTAGCAGAAGCTCATCAAATGTTGGCTGATTCAAAAGCCAAAATTGAATACCTTAAACTGCGAATTTCTAAACTAAGTAAACAGCAAAAAGGAGATATTGCTGGTTCAAATGGCGATGGAAAAAACTCTGACATAAGTGGGGTTGATACACTTCTAGATGAAAGAATTGCTGAGCTAAGAAATCGCTTGAGAATTGAAGCTGCTGTGGGGGAGGGGTCTAAAAATGCCATAAGGTTGTTGCAAAGTGACAAAAAAGTAACTGATAAGAAAGCATTGCAAGAAGCACAGATGAGCCTGTTGGAATCCACCCAGAAATTGGATTTGTTGCGTAGATCACTTGATATGAGACGGCAGGAGCTTCCACCTGAGAGTCCTGCCTACATTGAGCTGGGGCATGAGTTACGCAGCACTGGATCCAGCCCTGGATATGTGAGCCTCACTGGAGGAAGTGGTTCTAGGGCTCAATTTCTATCTCCTGCTCCTATGATTAGTCCCTGTGTCCAAGTTACTGGCACATTAGAAGTGCGCTTGATGGGGTGTCAAGACTTACTCGAAGATGTTCCTGGTCGTACACGCCGCGACCCACTAGCGAGTCCTTCAGACTTAAAGTCTTTTGTGAAAGGAGTGACCATTCGTAACTCAATGAAATATACATATAGCATCAAAGAAGATACCAGCAATGAAATCATGGCAGTCTTAAAGCTAGACAATCATCATGTCGCCCAAACAAGCTGGAGACCTTGCTCTCAACAAGCCTGGGACCAAAGGTAAGCCTACACTATAATGACAATAACATAAATCCAAAAAATTGTTTCTTGCTCAATCTTGAAAGAAACAAATCATATTAATTGTCAGCTTTGAATTAAATCATAAAATATGTTGATTAAGATAATGCTACATTTCATCACAAATGTCACATGTTTATAACTTAAAGTCTACTATTTATTAAATCATAATAAAGTGGTAGTATATTACTTAGTTAATTGGGAGGTTATGTCTAAGACAACTGATTCAATTCTGAATATTGTATGACTGATATTTCATAAAGCCACTCCGAGAGATATAAATAAGCTATAGTTTGTTCAAAAAGTATGCCTCTAATAGCAAGTTTTATAAAGGAAACTACTTTAGGTGGCTATAAAAGCAGTATTGTTCAGTTATATATTTTTTACTTTGCCAAAAAGAGACTTCTTATTTGCAAATACTCAGCCTACATTACATTTCAATTATTGGATTAGTAATCTATCTACTAATCTAATAGTACTACTTTAATCATATCTGCAGTAGTAGCCTAATTTGTACCAATAATTATATAATTACTAGAACCAAGTCGTACAGAGTTTATCAACTGTATCTAAGCTTCCTTGAATTACAATCTTTATGATTCCTTAACATATAATAGTCATTATCTCATTATCTTATCAATAGATACATATTTGCTGTGTGACTTATAGTTCAGCAGACACACTGCTTGTTGCCTTCACAATATAACATTGTTTTACTAACCATACTGTAATATGATTGGTATATACAACAGTCGGCAGCAAAATATGCGAAACAAAACACTAACTAAGGCTGTTCTGTTATCCAATTAGGAATTACTATGTTTTCCTTGTTGATTAAATGTTAATTTGTGTAGTTTTTTTTAGTCATGTTTTGGGTATTTTAAGTAGGTGCAGGCACTTTATACCTACTCTATTTAACAACTAGCATTTATTTGCTAAAATTTTTAATTAATCATATTATATATAATTATCACATACGGTGCTCAGACTTGGTCTTTGAATATCAAGCAAAGGTACACACTCGCGGTTTGTCAATGAGTGATGGAGCGCAGCATACTGGGCGTAAGGCTATGGTGGAAAGATGAGCTTGATGCTCACAATAAGGATTGGACCTCAATAGCACCAAACAGAGGTGTGGAAGGGAGGAAGAGAAGCCTTTGCCCAGCAGTGGGACAAAATGGGCTAAAATAATAATAAATTTATAATTTTATTTGTTGGCTGACTAGATAATTTGAGCAATCCAATTATACATCCAATGATAACAAATAATAAAAATCTTTTTGTTTTAATATATTGTTAAATCAATTAACTAAAACATAATTTGGCATAAATCTGTCGAAGTTGATTGTTATTCTGAATAATAATTATTGGCTTTATTAGAGAAGGTCAATGCAAGTGTTATATTAAAGAATTAAAGTTATTGCCATATCATGTCATGGCCAGTTCCTAAATTAAAATAACAAACACGATCTGAGAAATACAGTTACTCAAAGCTGTTTTCTTTAGCAACATAAGAAGAGCTGAGATTTAAAAATCTAAAAATATTGTTTTTTAGATTAATATCAGGCTTGATGGTAGACAAATTCAAGTCTATTTGATAATTAAAATATAACTATCATAATTATGAATTAATTATTTTTATGTTGTCTTTAACATTTTCTCCAATTGCTTATATTGATGTGCTCATTATAAATAATAATTGACAATCACCTCTGTAGAATAATGAACCAGCCTTCTCAGAGAACTACCTCAATACAATACATGTTCAAATTCATGTCTTATAAAATGTACCCGCTTACATTCTTACTGTAACTTTGCTATATATATGCATCATTTACATTAAAATTTTCTCAATTTTCAGGTTTACCATTAAGCTAGACAAGTCAAGGGAACTAGAAATTGGCATTCATTGGAAAGACTGGCGCGGCCTATGTGCCATCAAGTTTCTACGCCTCGAAGAATTTATTGACGATATTCGACACGGCATGGCCCTAGAACTGGAGCCACAGGGACTTTTGTTTGCTGAAATTAAATTCTTAAACCCAATCATATCTAGAAAGCCAAAACTTCAACGACAGAGAAAGATTTTCAAGCAACAAGGAAAGAATATACCGAGACCTTCCTATGGCGAGATGCATATCCCTGCAGTCGTGCTAGGCAGACTACTGAAGCGTTCTTCACCATCCATTCAGAATATACAAAGCGCTCATATCGCTCAATCACCTCAGTTTGAAGCATCATCCATCGACAATCGGGAGGTGGAGAATGCTACAACAGTGGGTGGGATGGCTGGAGTGAGACCTCTAGGTCTACCATCTACTCCAGTCACACCGCAGACGCCCGTCACACCGCCACCTAAGCCCACTTTGCCCATGCACCCTCCTCCCAATGTCTCCACATTGAGAATGGAAAAAGAACTCCAAGAAGCATTTGCCTTTTTGGAGGACTCATACACTCGAGACCATTATGTCCCAAAGGAGCCTCAAACCCCATCGTGTGATACTCCACTCGTCGAATATCCACCATCACCCTCACCCAAATTGGTCATCGATTTCCCTAGCAATGAAGATCAAATAGTGGAAGTGACAAGCAATATGAGGATATCATCATCTCGATCCTCATCTGTGATCGAAACTTTAGGAAAAGATATAGACTCGAGAAGACAATCTGGTGATATGTCCATGGACAGCTTCAGACTGCTGAGTGTGCTTGGTCGAGGACACTTTGGCAAAGTGATCCTTGCTCAGTACAAATCTACTAATGAATACTTCGCAATAAAAGCTTTAAAGAAGGGCGACATAATCGCACGAGATGAAGTAGATTCTCTACTATCTGAGAAGAGAATCTTCGAGGTAGCTAACGCAATCAGACACCCCTTCCTGGTAAACTTGTTCGCGTGTTTCCAGACGGAGCAACATGTCTGTTTCGTGATGGAGTATGCGGCCGGGGGTGATCTCATGATGCACATACACGCCGACGTGTTCACTGAGCCCAGGGCAGTATTTTATGCAGCTTGTGTAGTATTAGGCCTACAGTATTTACATGAGAATAATATTATTTATAGAGATTTGAAATTAGATAACTTACTTTTAGACACTGAAGGTTATGTGAAAATTGCCGATTTCGGCCTTTGTAAAGAAGGGATGGGTTGGGGTGACCGCACGGGCACGTTTTGTGGGACGCCCGAATTTTTGGCGCCAGAAGTTTTGACGGAAACTTCGTATACTCGAGCCGTCGACTGGTGGGGCCTCGGCGTTCTAATATTCGAGATGTTGGTGGGCGAGTCGCCCTTCCCAGGAGAAGATGAGGGCGAGGTATTTGACTCGATCGTGAATGACGAGGTGCGGTACCCGCGCACTCTCTCGCTTGAGGCCATAGCGCTGATGCGCCGCTTGTTGAGGAAGAACCCCGAGAGACGCCTGGGCTCCTCGGAGCGGGACGCGGAGGACGTGAAGAAGCAAGCATTCTTCCGCAACGTGAACTGGGAGCAGCTACTCCTCCGCAAGGTGAAGCCACCATTTGTGCCAACTATTAATAATTTAGAAGATGTGAGCAACTTTGATAGCGAGTTTACGTCAGAGGCGGCCGTGCTCACGCCGCCCAAGGAACCACGCCCGCTCTCTTCCACTGACCACAAGATGTTCGAAGACTTTACTTACATGGCAGACTGGTGCTAAGTCCCTACTCTGTACTTTAAATAAGGATCAGTTCATATTGACGCAAAAGAGTCTTGGTGCCTCTCATTTCTATCAGAATAGTATTAGTAGTAAAATTGGCCTGGCCCAGCCGTAGCAATTGACGTGTTGGCAAAGCTCCAACATAATTGACTTTGTTAGAAATTGTATGATGACAAAGTAAAGCAAATTCTAGGTAAAGGATGTACTTTTATAGGATCTACCTATTGGTAACTTTGCATGTTATAGCAATAAGCTTCCAAAACGAAGTGTTTCACAGTTTTAACAACATTTTTTATGTCATATTTCCCTTATGCGTCCATTTGAATTGATCCTAAGCCTTTGAAGATATTAGTCTAATTTCAAAACAATAAACCCCCAATGCCTTACAAGTGTGTGAACTTATGTATTTTGATGATAACAATGTTATCTTTGCGGAGATCATCTAACATAGATTCTCTTGTTAACTTGTATTTAATGCAGTTAAATGCAATATTTTATAAATTGTGTAATTTAATAAGTTTTAAATAGTGCTAATGTTTATTTTTTTAAAACATCGTGTTATAGATTTATATATTACATGGTTATGAAATTAACTTAGTGACTAATAATAATAACGTTAAGTGAAGGCGTGTCAAATCATATTACGTTTTCAGTCAATTGTTTACTTCAGTGAAATAAAGGTATCAAAAAAAATACTTTATCACTTTATCCTTGGCAGTTAGGATATAAATCCTGTATAAATATACCTTGCCTAAAGTTGCAACAGCCACATCATTTCGATTCAACTCAAAACAATTAGTGGGATGATGTCATTCAGTGCCACGAGAGTATATTACCGTCTTATTAATATAAGCATGAGATAATGCAGTTTATTGGGGTACAGAAAGATGTTGATAATATACATATTGTGTCCAACCCTGTGTCTGCTATGTTCTAGTGTTGAGATAGCTATTTTTCCTTTAATAAGTTAGTGACCTTTTCTCTGCTAAATAAATAACAAAGCTCATGAATGTTAGTCATTTTAAAATTCAATCAATAGGGTTAGTTATTTAACTATAATGGTTAAATAAAACTATTATTGAATCGTAAACTATTTTAATAATGTGTAAATGAGCATAATTATCTGGAATTGGTTTACTGATCCTAGGCGTTATTTACAATTATGTATTGCAGTATCAAGGCATCCAGGTTCAATGAATGTTTGGAAACAGTCCAAACATTTTGTCTTTGTTGAATCTTTGTTAGTCATTATTATACATATTAATTTTCAACAAATTATCTTTCCCACTGAAAGAATAATAATATATCTCTGCTAAAACAAATTATGCTATTATTTTTATACAACTTTGAAATACTTTGCTAAAGATTCGAAAGACTACACTCATACGTAAATCTAGTTTTGCCTTAATATATCAAACTGAGTATTTGTCTAGTTTTCACAATCCATGAATTACAATACCATCAAGTTACAATTTACCTACCATCCAATTGACTAATGAAAATATTGTACAAGCTGATCTAGGGAACTTTTACACATAAAACTGATTAGAAGAAGTACCAGACTGATTACACTCTACAAATATGTACAGGATTCACACCACAGAGCTGACAGTCTCAAAAAACGTGAACCATTTACTGGAGCGCTCACATCCGTGAGCCTTTCTGTTGGAGCACCTTAGCACGGTCTGTTGGTTCAATATCATTACTGTTGAGGGAGCTGCCACATTCACGGCTCACAACACACAAGAATTCAGCATGCTCATCATTGCCATAGTTGTACTGAGAGCCAATGTTAATTAGCTGTTCGAATTTCCAACCATCCGACATAGTAGACACCATCTGAGTAAGTTCTTCTTCATGAAACTGTAACACTCTGTAAACATGTTTTTTAGAGTCCTTAAGTGGCCTTCGCTCTCGATTACATATTCGCTCTTTCACTAATCTTATCAACTCTGTAATATTATAAAATTCGGCTTCCTCGAGGACTCCTTCTTCAGCTATGTCATTGTTGATAACCAGTTTACCGTGACGAAGGTAATTAAGGACTGGTGAGAAGTATGTGGGGTCTCTGTCTATTAAATATGCGCCGGTTTCATCCTGCAACGAAATTAATAAAATTAATGACACACATTAATGAGTAACTCATTAACATATAAAAAGACAATGAGAAATACAAACCCTGTCTGAAATCAAGTCACTATCCTCTTGAACTAATCGATACAAAAACGAATTAGGATCTCTAGATAATGTGGTCTTAGTAGTTAGGAAATATGTTCCACCAACGTTGAGTTTTACCCATTGCTTACTACTTCGCCTTTCATTGTTAAACTTTTGTATATTTTCGTCACAAAAATCACCACTCAATCGCTCCGCCATGGCGCACCATAAGCAAAACAAACAACTTTTTTCAATATTTCTATTCTACCACAGAGTGTTACATTTGTTTTAACTTTTTAGGAGTGTAGGCGATGTGGAACGGCTTCTATTAATATTTTGTTTCGTTTTTCAACTCGAAATAAATGGTAAATCGCAGTTTCGACATTGCTAAGATTAACGAAATACTGCAAGCTCAGACGAATAATCAGAAGGGTTATAATTTGATGAAGGGTTCAAGACTGCAAGCCTACTTTTTACTGTCAAAATACGAAACTCTCCCTGTAGTAGAATTTGGCTGCCAAGCTACAACTAACGGCTACAAATTCATTATTGTTGGCTCCGACGTATGAGGTAAGGTAATGCCTAATTTTTTTTCTTCAACCCCTAAAGCTTTAATGATATTTAGATAAGTTTCTGAGGAGTTTTAGTGAGAATGCGGAAAGAGTTGTGTCGCCCCGTTGCATTTTTTTAAAGTGTTTATGTATAAAAATAGTGTTGTGATATAATGTGATGAAACATGACTTTTCGTATTGCTTCCAAAATTGCATCGAAGCTTGTAGTAAAACCACCACTACTTTACTAAAACATGACTGGAAATGACTATTACGAACCGGACTTGACCAAGACTAGACTTGGAACTTATTTAGCTTATGAAACTTGAAAACATCAAAACACTTGACACTGACAAATATACAAAATGCGACGCCAAAATCAAAGAAGAAGAATATAAGTTTTTGTAGGTTTTTTTGGCGGGAACGCGGGAAGAGTCGTGTTGCTCCATTGTATTTTTTTCCAAAACTAGTGTTTTGTCGAGTGTTTATGCATAAAAATGGTGGTGTTTTATTCATAAAGTGCCGAATTACAAGCGCGAGTGTGGGAAAATGATATAATGTGGTGAAACATGAGTTTTCGTGTTGCTTCCAAAACTTCATCGAAGCTTTGTAGTAAAGTTGCCACTACTTTACTAAAGCATGACTGGAATTAACTGACACGAACTGGACTTGACAAAGACGACTTTGACTAAAACTAGCTACGATGGCACTTATTTAACTTTTGAAACTTGAAAATATATAATTACTTGACACTGGCAAATGCTAAAACGCGACGCCAAAACCAAAGAAAAAAAAAAGTTTTTGTAACAGACGCCGATATTTTTTTGTATCATTCATTCAATAATCTGTCAAACATTTATTTTCAGTTTTCTGAATTCTGGTCTATGTCACACGATCACAAAACTTGGAAATATATTATTGTGGATTAAAATAAAGTTATCAATAAACACATAATATAACTTTTACTGACTGAGAGTGTTCTACTAAAACCGCCTTTCATTATAATGAACGTTTATTACACCAGAAATCAATATGAGCGGTAATTTAGACAACGATAGGTCCATCACGACTGGTAAAATGTATCCAATAGATTTGGCGCCTCAAAAAATAACTATCGTGAAAAATGTTTCCAATTCAGAAGTAAAAATGGCTCATTTGATCTCGGCCCAAACAAAAATATCTGGTTCTAATCAGCTAGGTAGTCATGGCAGCTCAGGCTCTGGACTTATGCGCCCCGGGCTTGCACAGATCATTTCACCAAACACTTCGTCACAGGTGAGGTTTTTAACATTATGATCATGTAAATATCTCAAATTTACTTCGTCCAACAACAGAACTCACCTATTATCACATGCATAATTATAAAAACAATATTTGTTTTTTTAAATTTCAGCCTCAGATGATACTTAGTAGCTCACCATTACTACAAGGTGCTCAAATCGTCAGTCAAGGTTCTCAGTTGCACAACCAGAATACCCAGATTATATCCCAATCACAGATTTTATCCAGTGGTCAGTTACTTAGTCCTGGTACTCAGATTATAAGTCAAGGGACACAGCTATCAGCACAGGTTTCCTCTTCAAACTCAAATACAAATAATGTCTCAAGTGTGACATCTTCAATAGGAACTCAGGTGCTAAATGTGGGCACTCAGCTGGGAAGTGGTACTGGCAATCTGCTGGTTAACACAGGAGTTCGTACCCTACCGCCTACTGTCAGAGTGTTGCCACCTTTGGGTCATCATAACACTCGTCCAGGTAAAATAAAATTTTATACACTTATAGTATGTTATAAAATAATGTTTTTCAAGATAATAAGTACCATAAGCCAAGGAGAAAATCTATTTCTAAACCAAATTTTATGCATTTTTTTATCCTGATATTGAGTTGAGTGTGAATAAACATACTTTAATACATATTAGAACAATATGATTTGGTATCTTGATTCTTGCATCACCACAGTATAAAAATATATTTCTTAAATACATATTTTTAGATATTTATTATAGGGTGAATACTACGAATACTAATCTACCTTCATGTAAGAGTAAAAAAAGATTAGGATTTTTCTTTCCATCTTAATCTGTAATATAATGTATATACTTATCGCTTTACATAATAAAGCCACTTTTACCCCAAATATTCATTCTGTTTAGATTTAATTCTATTGGTTGTAATACAATATGTATGTATTTATTCATTGCTTTTTTTTATCAGCCTCTAATGCCCCTCTGCTAGGCAAAGGCCTGCCTTTCCTCCTTCTTGACTGCCCAGTCTTCGGCTTTGGTGGTCCAGTGACTATAGTGGTGATGTAGTTCATCATTAATTAAATAACTTAACACATTCTGTGCCGCCAACACGCATAGCGTCTCCACACGAAACCCCATCGCGATGCCTTGAGCACGCCAGGCGTGCTCTCGATTTTTCTTGGATTTGGGCATATTTTCTATCTGAAGCCTAAATACGGCTTTTTATGATTTCACCTTTATACAGTGCCAGTGAACATGCCTAGCGTGCCCATGTAATTTCATCTTGCAATACCGAGAGCATGCCTGGTGTGATCGCGTATTATATAGGGTGACATCGCTGGAAACTACTCTAAATTAGTGGTAGCAATGAAAGTGTTAATCACTAAATTTAGCAGATCACTAATATACATTAACATTGATCCTCAGCCGCAATACAGCTCACAAATGTAAATGTCACCAGTGCAAGCAACGTGCTAGTAAGCAAGAGTGTTAATGTGGGAGTGACAAGTCATGTGCCTCGAGGACTCGCTGCCGGTGCATCACTTGCCCTTCGCCCGGTCATACCTTCCTCTATCACACAACCCGCATCTAATCAAAGTAAGAACAAGTTAAATTTATTTTAGAATATAGAATAATTTTGTGCAACTTGAGTCCAGTGTTGTAAGTAGAAGTCAAGTTTGTCCCTTTTGTTCATTCTGGTTTTGGTCGTCAGTTTTTTTTCAAAATTCTATTCTAGTAAAAATTTAAACTAAGATTGCTACGAGTTAAAGCATATCATTTTAAGATGACATGAGCTTACTAAATCATACGAACAATAAATTCCAAGTTTAGCAGAAATAACTGTACAAAACATGTTGGATTTTTTCCAACATACTCGGATTTTTGTGTCTGGGACATGCCACTGTGATCTCCGAACACACTGGTACGCTGCTGCTAAAAATTTAATAACTTATAATACCTATATTAATAAGCACTTTATTTTTATTTAGTTTTATCATGCAGCTTTCTCAATAAAACAAGTTTTATTAATGTTAAAAAAATATATTACCTGTAAAAATAAGAACCTGCCATACCAATGTAAAATTATCAATAAATATTTTGTTTCTTCTTCTTTGAATTTGGCGTCGCATTTTGAGCATTTGCCAGTGTCAAGTGTTATATATGTTCAAGTTTCACAAGTTAAATAAGTTACCTTGCTGTAGTTATAGTCGTCTAGTATTGGTCAAGTCCAGTCATGCTTTAGTAAAGTAGTGGCGACTTTACTATAAGCTTCGATGGAATTTTGAAAGCAACACGAAAAATCATATTCCACTACATTGTATAATTTTCCCACAATCACGCTTCTAATTCAGCAATCTATGAATAAAACACCACCATTTTTATGTACCTATAAGCACTCGAAAAAATACTAGTTTTGGAAAAAATATAAGGGGGCGACACGACTCATTCTGCGTTCCCGCCAAAACCAATGAAAAAATATTTTTTTTATTTATCATGAATGGTTGGTGTAGGCGGCGGATGGGGAGGCACTCGAGGCCCACGTGGCGCACTCGTGTACAATGCCCGTGCGCGCGCGCCTCCACCCGCCTCGCTCGCGGCCCCTGTCTCCGCGCACCAGCCGCACTCCACTGTCGTCACGCTCTCCACTGCTGAGCCCAGAGACTGTAAGTAAGCTCATCAAGAAGAAATTCAACATGGTGGTAGGATACTTTCTAGCACCACACACGAGTTGAAAATCTGCCGCCAAGCATCTAACGCTGTGTATATATACAATTATACATATTTAGATTATGACTGATAACTTAAAAAAATCATATCCATAAAATGTTTGTATTTCTTATTTCTTCTTATGCCGTCCGTGCCCTAGTAAAGCAATGGTGATTTTACTAGAAACTTGTACAAAGTTATAGGACAAAACACGAAAAGATATTAGAAAAGATTACCTATATCATAATATACATCACTTCTCCACATATACCAAATATGCATAATATGATTCGTCACAAAATACCAAAATTTTTAATAATAAAAGTTTTGTTGTTAATTTAAAAAAAACCAATACAGCGACATGATTTTTCTGTATGCCCGCGAAAACTCAACATCAAGTGAGCTGTGGTCAAACACCTAGCCTGTCAAACATAAAAAAAAAAAAACTGCTAATGTTTGTCTGCCTCATGAAAAGTTTGAAACAGGAACAACAAACTATTTTAATAAGAAGAAAATATTAACGTTCCATTAGTTACTGTAATAGCATTCTAGCCGAGACTCTCTTAGACGCGGCCAGAATTCTTTATAATCTAAACCTTAGAATTTAAATTGTATGTACATACCCATAAGCTATGTTTACAGAGCGCCATATTCGTCTTAGCGAAAAAGCTCTTCAAAATTGATTAAAAAAAAACGTTCTGTTGGTTATTCTCATACAAATACAAATCATTTATTAATAACACCAAAGTTACAGGTCATTTTTCCATTCATATTTAACTAAGTATCAAAATCATAACATGTCAAATAATGAAAATGTCAATGAAGTTATATGTCACATATAAAATAATTATGTCAATATAGTTAAATGTCCATAAAAACAACCATGTTATAATTACTTACTAGTAATTCAATAATCTCTTAGTTTTAAATAATCGTCAAAGTCATAAAACAAGGTCTCTTGAGGCCAAGATCTAAGACATAATATTTGTTCCGGTTATATAGGTATTATTTTTATTATTTAAGAACAGGTATGTCGTCCTTAGGTTAGTTGGTTAATCTATGTTGTGTATAGTTAACAATTTGAGCCTATATTGTGGTATTTTAGCCTATATTGTGGTATTTTAGCGGCCAGCGTGATATCAAGCGCTGTTCGTGGAACGTCGCCACGCGCGCCGACGCCCGCGCCCGCTCCTGCACCAACGTCGCGCCCTCTGCCGCTGCTGCAGAGGAACTACCAGCCCGCTAAGGTTACCACAAACATTTCATACCGCATTCAGATCATTATTGTTACATGTCCGAAAGTTTTTTGCGATATTCGATACAGGTATAAGGTACGCCTTATACCTGTGTCGAATATCGCGTGCCTCGGATTTAGGGCCCTGTATCAAAATTAGTTTAATTCGTGACAGTCCCGTTGGCTCATTGGTAGTATATCTGCCTCGAGAGCTGTAAGGCGTGGATTCGATTCCCACTCAGGGCAAACATTTTGTGAATAAACAAATGTTTGTTCTGTGTCTGGGTGTTTACAAAAAAAAAGTATTTATGTATTCTAGCAGTTATCTGACTTTCATTACACAAGCTCTGCTTAGTTTGGGGCCAGATGGCGCTGTGGGTATAGTCTTACGATATTAATTTATTTTAGTTGGGGGCCCAAATGAAGGGTAAAGATTTCTCACCAAAGAAACAAAAATGCTTGCATTAAATTAAAATAAATATTTATCGATTATGGACAGTCGATCATGAGTATGACAGTTTTTTTTAATATGTTTTTTTCCCGGGAAGCACGGCATTAAGTGACATTGTGGATAACATTTAACTAATTTTGCTTACACACGTTAGGGGCCTCTCTAGCCCGGGGGCCCCGTAACATTGATACGGCTGATATGGTAGCTACGTCCCTTGATACAGGATAACTTATGTGCTGCTTTATCGACCGATGAAGAAAACATCGTGAGGAAACCGTAGCATGGTGGGAGGGTATTTTCTAGTACTCGGCTGGCTAGCTACAACCCTCAAGTTGAAAATCAGTCGCAACGTTGAGAGCTAGTTCCATTCCACGTTAGGTGTGCTTTATCATCTTTGTCCACGCCGTCACTTAACATCATATGGGCAAAAGCCTAGCCTATCAAGCATAAAAAAAAACTTTACTAGTGAAACTATAAAATTGTTTTCGTGTTTGGTAACAATAGGTAGTAGGAGTGAGTTCTGTCGGTGTACGCGGAGTTGTGGGCAACAGCGCACCCACACAGCTGTACTACGAGGTGCCGCGCCCCGTACTGCCGCACGCACACCACGGCCCACGCGTGCTCACACCCTACGCACATACGCAACAACAACCGCAAGGTATAGAATAGAACTTTATTACACACTAAAACAAAACACAACAACATACAAATATGAAACATAAAAAACGAGACAAAGATTATAACAAAACAATATAATACATAAATGGTGTATAACGGGTGGTCTTATCGCCTATCTATCTATACAATTATAAAGAGGAAAGATTTGATTGTTTGTTTGTATTGATTAGGCTCGGAAACTACTGGACCGATTTCAAAAATCCTTTCACCGTTGGGAAGCTGCACTATCCCCAGGTGACATAGGCAACTTTTTATCCCTGTATTCCCACGGGAACGGGAACTACGCGGGTGAAACCGCGAGGTGTCCGCTATAAACGAATAATCAAAAATTTTAAACAAATATCGAGAGAAAATATATCTCATATAAAGCCTCACACAAGTTAAATGTTTCTTTTTTGCTTTAATCGTCTTTTTATTATGAAATTAACTTTTGTTTTGTAAAAAAAAAGTTGTGAATTATGTTTTTAAAAGTAGTTTTGGTTTATTGTAAATACTTATACAAATGTGTATTTGGATGTCTTTTATCAATTTATTTCAGAAAAAATCACGTTGCGTATTCTAAAAGAAGTAAACCCCCAAGTAGTAGTGTGTAAACATTACTGTGTTCCGGTTTGAAAGGCTAGCGAAATTACAGGGCTGTTGAGACTAATCATAGAAAGGCTCAAAGTAATGAGCGCCAAAGCAGTAATGCCTTGAACTGTTTCACTACACAAAGTTCTGTGTATCGCGGCAATGGTCATGGACAGGCGTTATCTCTTACCACCACGAGAGCGCCTTGTTTGTCTCATCACTTTCTGTAAAAACACAAGCTTATATTATTTTATAAATTAGTAAATCAAATATCACCCATAGCCTTTTTTCATACTTGTCCTATTTTGTAACCAATCTTAAACATCACAGCAGTGAATGCGACAGTGACGCCTCTACCAGAAAATCGGCAAACTACAGTTTCCATACAGAGTGCACCGCTGCTCGCGGCTCGACCTACCATACTTAGAAAGAGAGACGTTGACGGGTAAGATTGTTTTAAGTACTACTGAGAAATGTAAAATTTCCAGAGAGAAACGACTTGTTTGTTCAGAAAAGGCTCCGAAGCCTTGAAGCCAAGTCTCAGTTACAAAGCCTTGAGCACCGACGCAAAGTCGTTTGCTTGTCTGTCTTCTATCGGATACATTTCGGGGAGTGTGCCACGGAATTGCACAATTTGGTTCCGCCAGCCCCTTTCTATTACCGGACGGCTAGGCAGACTAGTCCTAAGCGCCATCCATGCATGGTGGACATTCCCCACGTACGGACTAAGCGCTTCGATTCCACATTCTTCATACGCACAGCGAGGATGTGGAACTCTGCCAGCGTCTGTTTTTCCCGCGAAGTACAATTGGGGTGTCTTCAAATCTAGAGGAAACAGGTTTTTTTTGTAGGTAAGCGTGCTTCATCTTGGACTGCATCCTGCTTAACATCAGGCAGGGTGTGGTCAAACGCTAATCTATTCTGTATAAAAAAAAACATCGACGCAATTATTAATTACTATTTTATTCCCAAATGGGCGCAGCGTGTTGATATGCTTTCTTCGTTTATAAGATCCTCTGCCGGAACAGAGGTGTACATCGTCCTAGAATATACGGAAGTGTTGACTAAATACAGATATAAAATATATTATGAGAAATGGAAAACTGACTACATCAACATATTTTCACAAAAAGGTATCTGGTACAGTACTTTGCAAGCTGAACCTCCTCGAATACCTTGGTGAACAAACAGCAATATGCAAGGAGGCTTTATAGTTTTAGCACATAGACTTCGGTCTGGCCACATGCCACTTAATAGGTTTGAATATCTAATGGGCAGAGTTGAATCCCCGCCTACTCTCTCTGCGGAAGCCCTGAAGATGTTTTTCACCTCCTGGTGGAGTTCTGACGAACCAAGGCTGTGGGAAGAAATATGTCACTAAAATATTGTGTTAACCCCCGAGATGTTGGCATGTTTCATGGTATCTTGGCCGCACCCATATGTGATGCGGCGAAAGCCTTATATGTCGGCATCTCGGAAGTACTAGTCCATCGAAATACACATGGCATATTATAAATATGTCATCATCATCATCATCATCAGCCTATATTAGTCCACTGCTGGACATAGGCATCTCCCAAGACACGCCACTCAGCCCGATCTTCGGCTTTTCTCTTCCATCCACCGCCAGCTGTCCTACGTATATCGTATTATCGTAGTCTTATAAATATATAATGTTATGTAATTATGAGTTTTTTGTAATACGGGGTTGGCATAATCGCATTGCGATTAAAGACCCAAGTAAAAAAAAAACCTATGCTACACAGGCTGACAAAATATTTTGAAATTTGCTTCTCTGACAGTTTTATTCTGGATACGCTTTAGAGAGTGCTTCAAATCTGCATGACCTTATTTCACCTTGTCCGTTCTACTATCGAACAATACATGTTTGTATAGTTGAACATATATAAATAATAAATAAATAAATTTTGTAGGACATTACACACAGCGCCATCTGACCCCAAACTAAGCAGAGCTTGTGTGATGGAAGTCAGATAACTGATAAAATACATAAATACTTTTTTTTTTTGTAAATACATACTTATAATACATACAGTACACCCAGACACAGAACAAACATCGATGTTAGTCACACAAATGTTAGTCCTGAGTGGGAATCGAACCCACGCCCTTCAGCTCTCGAAGCAGACACACTACCAATGAACCAACAGGGCTGTAATATAGGTCAATTTCAATGTAATTATTAAAAAAATAGAATAGGATTTAACTTTAGTGTACACCACTAAACGAAACAAAATAGCACGAATTACCATAGCTCCATTTTTTAATATGGTATAATATATATGTACTAGTTAGTATTGTACGAGTATTGCATTTGGGCCCTAGGTCACCAACAAAGTCAACCAGTACACAGGCGACAGTGACGTACTCAGAGGGACCCAACACGGGGTGGGAGGATGTAATGCAGGGCGGGGGCGGGGGCGCGGGCTCGGGAGGCTCCACCACCATGTCAGCCTCGTCCTCGCCGCCGCCGGAAGAGGAACCAGAGCCGGCGCAGGACGAACACACGCAGCGCAAGAAACCCAGGAAACAACAGTATGTACAGTTACTTATTTAAGGATATTTCATTTCTGGCGTCATCTGCCCCTAAACTTAGCTCAGCTTATATTATTGAAACCTAATAATTGTTAGGATACATACTCATCATCAGTGGCGGCCTTAGGGGGTGGCAAGCAGGGCAACCGCCCGGGGCCTTGCGTCCTCGTAGAAAAAGTCTTTACCATATATGTACGCAGAACTGATGGCCGATGGGGCTGCAAAGTTCTGGAGTGGAGACCACGGACCGGCAAGCGCAGCGTAGGACGTCCACCCACAAGGTGGACAGACGACCTAGTAAAGACCGCAGCAACGCGCTGGATGCGAGCCGCTTCCAACCGGTCTTTATGGAAGTCAATGGGGGAGACCTATGTCCAGCAGTGGACGTCCTACGGCTGAAATGATGATGATGATGATATATGTACGTGTATCTCGCGCCTCGCACTTAACAATACCGCCCCCTTAAGCATGTTACGGCCACTCGAGCATTCGAAACTAATTTTTTAGTAAAACGGACTCAAAGAAAAAGGTCCTCACAATGATCTGTCGCCCCGGGTCTCGCAACAGCTAAGGCCGCCGCTGCTCATCATCGGCCTTTTGTAGTCCACTGTTGGGCATAGGCCTCTCCCAAGACACGCTATTCAGCCCGTGCTTTGGCTTCCATCCACCGCCAGCTGTCCTACGTATATCGTCACTCCATCGAGTCTCAGTGCGTTTTTATATATTCTGGTTATAAAAAAGGGGAAAACTTATCTATCAATCAAAATATTTGTTTGTCGACAGGTTAACAAACGACGTGAGACACTGCGAATTCCAAGCTGAGGAAATTGCGCCCTCGCCACCGCCCGTCTCCATACAGCCGCCGCCTAAACGTAACTAACTATTAATTTCATGTCATCAATAATTTGATATATTTGAAGTGTCAATATGGGTGTTTTCAAACCTAGAGGAAATAGGTGTCTTCTAGGTAAGCGTGATCCATCTTAGACCACACTACTGCTTAACATCAGGCAGAGTGTGGTCAAACGCAAACCTATTGACAGCCCCGTTGGCTCATTGGTAGTATATCTGCCTTGAGAGCTGTAGGGCGGGGGTTCGATTCCCACTCAGGGCAAACATTTTGTGAATAAACAAATGTTTGTTCTGTGTCTGGGTGTTCTGTATGTATTATAAGTATGTATTTACAAAAAAAAAGTATTTATGTATTCTATCAGTTATCTGACTTCCATCACACAAGCTCTGCTTAGTTTGGGGCCAGATGGCGCTGTGTGTATAGTCCTACGATATTTATATTTATTTATTTAGTATTTTTTTTAAAGTTATATTACGGAATTTATCTTGTAACTTTGTTACAAACCCCGCTCAATCTTGCTGCGATTCAGGCGATACCTTGCGCAATTTCATTTTGAGTGTTCACGGTATAAACTCGTATATTTTTCAGGACATTACACACAGCGCCATCTGCCCCAAACTAAGCAGAGCTTGTACTATGGCACAAACTTGGCTATACATACTATAATAAATACAGAACAAACATTTTGTTTATACCTCAAAATGTTTATCCTGGGTGGGAATCGAACCCACGCCCTTCAGATCTTGGAGCAGACATAATAGGGCTGTCGAGTTGTAGTAATTTAGTGTATTTACGCTTGAAATTAGTTTTGGTTTTATGACTGTTTTTGTTGGTTCACTTAACTGGCTGTTTAAATGGATGGATGTTTGTTACTCTTTCACGCAAAAATTACTGAACGGATTTGGTTGAAATTTGGTATGGAGGTAGCTAAACACATAGGCTACCGGCTACTTTATATCCCGAAAATATGTAGCGGGTAATATCGCGGGGTGCAGCTAGTTTATATTATTAGTGTACCTTAAAACCCACACATTGATACACTCTTTATAACGCAGCAGCCATTCTCTATTACGAAGAAATGTGTTCATATTTAGACACAGAAAATCGTCACGGTGTATTGTTTATGTTATCTTATCAGGTTACAAAAGATGCCGACTAAACCTTTGAGGCCCCGAAACTTCTGAGGTCGTAAACAGCCGTCTTGCTTTTGTTATTGTTAATTGCCTTGAACACGTGCTTGGTTTGCTTGAAAGGATGATCTCGAACTAAACTCCTACCTATCGTATTATCAGTCGTGAACCAACTTTGAAACTGTTAACATGGCCAGTAAAAGAAAAGCGTTAATTTAAGCGTTAAAAAGAAAATTATTGTTAATTTGGTTGTTTTTCTTTCTTCACTCCATATAACGGTAAATCTCTATAACGATAAAAAATGCTCGGTCCCTTGAGTTTCGTTATAAAGAGTTTACACTGTATATAGATAACTATTTGTCTGAGTGAGTCAGTCAGTCATTTAAGTTTATAGAGTTGTAATGATGAATGTTGAGGTATCACGTTGAGCTCGAGCTACGTGTGCGGGTGGCGCAGCACGGCGCTGCACTTCGTGCGTCCGGGCGACGTGCGGCCGCGCGAGCCCAAGCCGCGCGACATCGTCGCCATCGCGAGCCAGAAGCACGTGCTGACCAGCGCCGACGGCTGGAAGGTGCACCACCTCACCGCGCAAATGGACGACCTGGTAACATACACTCTGCGCCTCTAGCTGTCACACCTCACTGGCTAGCGCGTTACGTTTTTTTTTCTTTGGTTTTGGCGTCGCACTTTAAGCATTTGCCAGTGTCAAGTGTTTTATATTTGAAAATATAAAATAAAAAAAGTTTCATAAGTTGCCTCGTAGCTAAATAAAAATAAAATAAATAAATATTGGAGGACATTTAACACAGCGCCATCTAGCCCCAAACTAAGCAAAGCTTTTACTATGGGAACCAGACAGCTGACATAATACTTAAATACTTTTTTTTTTGTAAATACATACTTAAAATACATACAGTACACTCAGACACAGAACAAACATCAATGTTAGTCCAGAGCTGTCAAATGTTCAAATGGCTATAGTTATAGTCAAAGTCAAGTCCAGTTCGTGTCAGTCATTTTTCGTCACAGGCCATTTTTTGTTCACAGATGTCGTTAGAATCGGATGTGGGGTCACAGCTTGCAGGTTTACTGCGGGCCTTGGAAAACGCATCAGGCAAGGCGCTCACCGCACTTCAGCCACACTCGCATGCAATGTTTGAACTACTAAAGGTAATAAGGACTTTTCTAACCAACAGAAACACCAACAACTAACCTTTAATGATAGAGCGTTATATAAAGTAGCTTTAATCTTATCCAGAGTAAGCTATCTTCATTCCATATTTAATCCGATTTTTTTTTTATATGTATGAGGTTAGCTTGGACAAACATTTAACATTGATGTTTGTGTTGTGTCTGGTGGGTGTTCTAAATGTATGTACAGGGTTTTTTTTTCTCTTTCTTCTTGGCATCGCACTCTGTGCATTCTGCCAGTTTCAATGTTTCTGTATTATGTGTACAATCTTCAGCTTCATTATATTTTAAGGCTCTAATTTATATTTCAACTTCATGTAGAGAAAACGGGGAAACCGTAAGACGCGTAAACAGATAATCCCACTAATATTATAAATGTGAAAGTTTGGGTGGATGGATGTTTGTTACTCTTTCACGCAAAAACTACTGAACGGATTTGGATGAAATTTGGTATGGAGGTAGATGAGACCCTGGATTATCACATAGGCTATTTTTTATCCCGAAAACATGTAGCGGGTAACACCGCGGGCCGCAGCTTATATTAAATAAGTTCAAGGGGAATAAAATTTAAAAGGGACTTTGATCAGGAAAGGAGGAATTGGATAAAAATATATAGGGTTATAAGCTTGGGGTGCGCCATGCCAAAAGGAGATAATTGCACTCACACTTTTTGTTCTCAAAAAAAAATCAGGTGTACTTTGTGTCAAGAATGATCGATTTTTTTTTAGTTTGGTTCCAATTTCAACCTACGTTCCGGTAAACAGTAGAATTTTTTTAGTGTATGTTAACTGATAGATAATATGGGTGCCTTTAACACATTCAGTGCCGCCAACACGCGTAGCGTGTCATCACGAATCCCTATCGCGATGCCTTGAGCACGCCCGGCGTGCGCTCGATTTTTCATGGATATATCAAAGATTTGGTCATATATTTTCTATCTGAAGCCGAAATACGCTTTTTATGATTTTACCTGCCAGTGAACACTTCTGGCGTGCCCATGTAATTTCATCTTGCAGTGCCGAGAGCACGCCTGGCGTGCTCGCGTTTTATATAGGGCGGCATCGTTGGGAACTACGCGAAAATAGTGGTGGCAATAAAAATGAATGGTTTGCTTTATCGTAGACCGCATCTTCACTTAACTTCGTGCGAGATGGTCATAAACGCGAACCTATTTATTAATAAACGAAAAACTGCATATTTTCAGGGTAACATCCAGCGTAGCAAAATAGTGTGTGAGGGGATCCAAGAGGCACGTGAAGATATTCTTCGCGTGTTCACACACCGCAAGTCTGTCTCTGACATCCTCACGAGACAAGCCGATAAACGCTGTTTCAGAAAGCACCGCTCGCAGTCCTAGCCGCAATCTCACGCTCTATTTAGAAAACAACAGTTTCGTTAAGCAAACCCATCACAAATCTACATTTGACTACAAATAATATTTATCCTTGACTAAATCGATCGACTAAATAGGTACTTTAAATTATACTATACCAAAACAAGGATTATGATTTTGGAAATTTATGTATGTAATTATTAAGATCGCAGATAATTTTGTCTTTTAAACTACTTAACTTACTTTAAAAACGATATGTCTCCAAATATCAGCGAATATAATTACAAGCTATTAAAGTAAACTCAACAGACTACACGTCAACACGATTATCTATTGACAAGCCAAAATATGGAATAAAAAAAAAACTATCCACTCAAGTTTATAGTTTTTAGTCGTCCTTTATTGTGTTTGTCTCGTGCCATTAACAAAGTAGGTTCGCATCAAATGGTGAACTTTTTTTTAAATTAATAAGACGAACAAAACTCTACTGACGGTAAAAGATGACGCCTATCCATGACCATTGCAACGGTAACCAGAACTTCGTCACAATACCCCTTTTATAATTCGATGTGCGACGAAGCATAGATACTTTAAACAAAGTAAATAACATTGTATAACATTTTGTGTAATTGTTGTCATTTTATTTATTGTAAATGACACTATAGACAAAGCTAGACATGTCAAATGCAATAAAAATTAGGGAATGAGTGAACACAGACCTGACCTGTTTTGGTATCTCACTGTGTTTTGTCAGTGTTTTATGTTAAATCAAGTGAAGACAAAATCAAAATCGGTTCCATTGGCTATGGTGACTTTATTAAAAAACAATATTCCTGTTAATAAATGGTGCAATATAGTTAATAGAGCCAAGAAAAGTCTTGTAAAATATAATAATAAGGATGGATGAAACTGATTGTTCTAATGATAGCAATAAACTGTAAATAACTAGTGTTTTAATAAGACAAGTAAGATTTATAGAATTTAAGTTGGGAAGGAGCCTCGAATGAGTTGTTTTATGACGTAGAATAATTATTTTACAATAAATGCTTTTCTACAATTATTATGATGTTTCTTTGACTTACAAAAAAAACCATGAATGCTGTTTAATCGCGCAAGGTAAAAAAAGATTAGATTCCTAATTAACCATATTGCGCAGAGATCAGTTTTTTTTCTATTTGCCTAAACATTGAACTGCGAAAAATTTATTTAAAAAAAGATAACATGATAGTATGATGCCCTAGTTAGCAAAATGTGAACCTTAGAACACTGATATAACGAATAGCAAATAAATGCAACTGTTTTTAGGTTGATCTCACATATCTTGACGATTGATTATAAAGAATATAAATCAGAGAAACGATCTACAGTTTGAGTTGCTATCCGACTCATGGTAGCATTCACGAGTAATGTAGGAAACGTGTCTTCATCAGAACGGAAATTTGCCTTTACATGGTATGATCCGATTAATTGGTAGGGCATTTTTACTTTGCTTAATTTTATGTCGCCAAAATACTTGTCAGTGGAAATATATATAAGGTGCGATGCCAGAAAATTACAAAATTATATTTGACAGAGACACCAAAATATTTTTTTAATCACATTCTTTATAGTATTTAGTTCTACAGAACGAGAGATCATAACCTAAAAACGTTACACAAATAAACAAAACAAAGAAAAATAAATTATTGTAGGTATTTTAAAATAAGTCATTATGGCTAGTAGCAGACTTGAAAGAATTGGAACAATATTCACAAGGTAAGAAGTTGTTTATTAAAAAAAATATGTTTTAGAACTCCTTTTTTTTCGTTTAAATATGGAATACTTAATACAAAAAACATACTTTAGGCGGGAAAAGTTGATCAATAGTGGTACAAACTTATAATAAGAGGGTACCTACATCGCGTTATATTAGCTAATCCATCATCCTTTTCGATATAACCCAGGTTTATCCTTTTAATCACCACTTCAACTAGGTAACACCTAAAAGTTCAAAAAGGGATTATTCCTCATTAATAAAGATCAAAACATCGTTATTTTTTATAAAAGCAAATCCTTAATCCTTGCTTAAATAAAATTAACAGTTTCATCCAATACTCAAGTAGACCATGGCTCCAATAAAGAAAACTCGCAAGCAACCATCTCATAAGGACTCATTAGATGAGGAAGATGATTATGAAAAGATGATGTCTAAGGTTGTCAATCAGTACCAGAAAAGTATAAAGAAGGTGAAAATGCTCCCCAACACAGAAGTTACTGATATTCTTAAAAAAATACAAGATTTTTACATTAAACAGGAACAAGCAAGGTTAGTATTTACCAATGTATATTGCAATATTCAGTAGCAAATAATTTTAAGTTTTTTCATAACACACTTTACTTTATCTTATAGGAAGCAATATATAGACAACATATTTGAAAACCTCTCAACAATAAGATTGGAGTGTGAATCAGACTACAACACTATGAATAAAAATGAAAAGATACTCAACCAGTTTTCAAGTTCCATTAAGAAACATGTTGGACAAGCTACAGAAGCTTCTGAGCAGAGAGTTGAAGAAATGAATGAAATACAATTATTTTATAAAAAACAGTTAGTAAACCCTTAAATTCGTGTTTTTTTTTATTTAATTAAAAATTTATAATAGTCAGGGAAATAAATAAGGATGAAGAAGTACTTAAATAAAAAATGCTTTACTTTAAGAAAAAAAAATGTTTACAGTAAAAAACTATGATGTAGTAAAATTATCATGCAAGTTACTACCTACCTTATCTTATACCTACCTACATGCTAAAACTATTTTGAAAATTTTCATTGAATATGAATTTTAATAAATGGGCATTCAAACACAGCGGAACATTGCATTTTGTACAGGACCACTGTGTCATTCCTGTATAATCAGGCATCTTGCATCTTAGCCTATTTAAAAAGACCGGCCAGTGATTTATCCTGTCTCTTTTAACATCTTTAGAGGGGAGTGGATGAGTAGATTCTTTTTGCTTCTTTGCCTGCAAATCATGTTCTAAGAACCGTTACTTGGTTGTCCTCTTTTATTTTCATTAGTAGATCCTACATTGCAAAGGGTGTCTGCTAATTCATTTCGAAATTTGCCAAGATTTGGTAGTCGAAATACCTTTGGCAATGCAGTTTTTCTTCATAAGAATTTATGATTTGATTACTGCTAAATCTAGCAAGTGATAAAAGAGGCGAAAGTACCACTTACGTATTTTGTATAATTTTTGGACAAGAAATATCAAGTTTTTGTTTCACCCGCTTTTAATATTGAGTGACTTCCTTTAGGCTGTGAGCCAACATATGAAGACAACTTTGTTGTTCTTCCACCCTGGTGGAAAAGTTAATAATAAATAAATAATGATACCAATTAGGTAGACTTGTTGACACTATTTGTTTGTTAATTCTTAATAAAAGATGCAGTGGATTTGTTAAATACAAAAAAAAGATTATTATTTTGATTAATCTTACTATTTATACTGTTTACTTATAGGGTGGTTTTAGCAAGATTTGTGAGAAATTATGTAGGTACGTTTTACAAAAAAGTATAAATTACAAAACCTGTTCGCAAAACACTAAGCTAGAGCTCTTCAATGATAGGATAATTAGGTATTTATTCACTTATAGGGTGGACAAACTGGAGTTAAACCAAAAAAAGAAAACTGAGAATTTCAATAATGATCTTTGTAATATTATCAAAAAATATGAAGACAAGTTTTGTAAAGAGAGCCGAAGGAAGATCTTGGAAAATGTTAGTCATAATATTTTATATACTATACGAAATGATTAATATTTTTTTTTTTTCTAACAGTTTAAAAAAAAATTGTCTAACAAATTACTTATTGTTAGCATTTAAAATTCCGACACCTTTTCACAATATATTTGTACTGTTATTGTATTACTTTGATTGTTTGAATAAATGTTAATGTTTACTGAAGTAAAATATGTTTTCTTGCGAGTGATTTTTTTTCTGATAGAAAAAACCAGTGAAAAATTTAAACCCTGTAAAAACATAACAATTTCATCAAAGGTTACTTTAAGGTATGGTAAAGGTATATCAATTTGCATTTACAGCAGAACTCTCCCTTACTGCATATTTAAATAAGCTAGTATATAGGCCAGGTCCATTCCAGGTTAAGTATGTTTACCATCTTCGACCACACTGTCACTTAAAATCAGGTGGTCTAACACATTAAAAAAAACCTAGAATTTACAGATTAAAAACAAGAAATACAGATAGGTATAATGTTGCATAGAAAACGGGTGAAGAACCCTTGGTCCTACAATTTCGTATATATAAACTACACGTACCTACCCATCTATTAATTCTTGTTTAGAAAGTAAGCACTCAGAGCAACACTGGTTTGTTCATTATTATATCGATTAAATATAGGGCAATTATTACTGCAGACAGCATCATCTAGCTAGCCTCTAATTTAGCTCCTATGGAACCAGGCACTGATATATGTATATATTTTTGATACATATGTAGTTATTTATAAAACTTATCTGAATTTAAAGCACAGAACAACCATCTATGTTCATCACATATTTATGTAATGTGATATTTATTATTATTTATTTAGATAGTATTTATGTGATATTTGTCTTGGGTGGGAAATTATCCACGCTACATAGCTCACAAAACAAGGCTACCACCGAAAGAGTTACAACTTCTTTTCCCCAAAATTCATTGTATATTTCCTGTTCATTTGTTCTAGAGTGGAAGGTTTGCTCGCTCGAGGCGCAATGAAGCCCGATGACCGCCCGATCTGGCTCGACGTTTACCGCGCGTTCCCGCCTCTTGTAGAGCCTTTGTTCGCCAGACCGAAGCCTGACATCAAACCCATCAGACAGATTTTTTACAAAGAAGACGTTATCAGAGCGTAAGCTTAACATATTCCAGTAATAACATTATGAGTGGTTAGCCACATTCTCAATGATATAGTTTTGGTGCGTTTAGCTTAATCTTAGATGTTACGGCATGTCTAGTTCGGAGACCGTTGCTAGTTGGTGGTCCTTAGCTGAAGGCCATCTAGATGGGTACCAACGCAGTACCAGATATTTTGCCGCCAAGTAAGTTAAGCGTGTAAACATTACTGTGTTTCGGTTTGAAGGGTACTGCAGCTAGCGAAATTACAGGGATGTTAAGACTTACCATCGAAGGTCAAAGCAGCGATGCTACCTAGACCTGGACTTTAGCTACTCAAAGCTCTGTCGCTGCAATGGCCTATGAACAATTAACATGTTCATGATATGGTCATCTTTGAGCGGATGGGGAGCGTTTCGTTCGTATCATTACATTCACATAAAAATAGGAGAATTGAACGGAATAAAAACCGCTATCTAAAATCAAGTAACGGAGCTGCCAAGAAATATAAAAAATTATATAGGGGTTATTCATGAGAAATATCTTATATAAACGTTTTTGTATTCATATTTATGTACGTTTTGCGGGATAAAAGTTATACCTACGTATTTTTATTTTCAGAGAATTTCACTCCAAAGGCGTCGGTCTAGGCACCGTGAATATGCTTGCTCAAAGCAACGACACTCAAATCAAAAGGCTCGTCGAAGAATATGAGAAACTAAAAGCAGAAGGAATCCCAGAAGAAGAGCTCGTTGAGAAGTCTGCAACAGCGGTCGGCGTCGAGAGGAAAGAGCAATACGAAGCGGCCGCCGCAATTAAATCTGCTAAAACCACAGAAAATCCCAACTCTGTTACCTCCGAAGTGTTAGCCGAAGCAGACTTGAAAAATATTTTCAAAGAATAGAATTATATTTAACGCAATATTTTAGTTGTAGCTAGGTACTATTACTTATAGTAAATGATTTTATTTATATTATTTCCAAAGTTTTTTTATATGTACTCCTCTCCTACAAAACAAATAGGTAGATACAAACACAAAATATTTTATTGATAACGTTAATGTTAAAAATCACTTCAAAATTTTAAATATGTCATTATTGTCAATCAATGAGTTTTAAAACACTGATTACAGTCATGTCAAAATAAGGTATGTCAATATACAAACATTTTAATGTAAAAAAATATTGTTTATAGATATAAAAATATGTCAATACTAAAAAAATATTGTCAATATAATAAAATGACATGACAAAATAATCATAATTACTTACTAGTAATTCAATAATATTTAAATTTGAAATACTCGTCAATGTCATAAAACAAGGTCACAAGTCCTATATTAATAGGTAGGTATATAGGTATACTATCCCATTCAAACATGAGTGTGGTTTTGTGGAACGCCGCATCCACGCGGCTTGTAGATACTGGTAGGTCAGTTCAGTCCACTTCTTGATGTCGTCTAGCCATTTCCGTCTGGGACGTCCTGGATTTCACCTTTTTTTTTTTATGTAAAAGTAATGAGACGATCGAGGCGCTCTCCTGATGTTAAGAGATAACGGCTGTCCATGACCATTGCAGCAATACACAGAACTTTGAGTAACATAACAAAGTCCAGGGCATCACTGCTTTGGCGCTCATTACTTTGAGACTAGATGGTTAGTCTCAACAGCCCAGTAATTTCGCTAGCTGCAGTACCCTTCAAACCGAAACACAGTAATGTTTGCAAACTACTGCTTGACTGGCATATCTGGTACTGCGGTGGTACCTACCTAGACGACCTCCTGCTAAGGAAATCTACCACCAAGAAATCTATCTACTTCTCCCGCATCCTTCGAGGATCAACCTTGCAAAGTCATACGGATCCTGTTTGTATATTTTAGTTTACTAAGTGGTTATATGTGAAGAAATAATGAAGACCTATTTCCAATAGTGATATTAGACCAAAATGATGGACAAAAACAAAGAAATCCTGATCTCATTCCATGAATAGATAAACATTTGAGTCAGGTTCACATTTTGAGCTACTATATGCTTTGCGCATTAGTAATCATGGTTATCTTATCTCAAACTTCGCTGATAAGGGCCCCGCGCAGAACACACCTAACACTTTAGTATGTCATCAGTTCTGCTCTATTGTAAGTTGTACTAATTAAAAGTTGCAGTGGAAGTCGTGTAAAACCTTCAAGATGGCACAAAGGAAATCATTTATGTTTTATTTGGCTGTTATACTAGGTAAGTACAACAGTTTGTCTTACAGGAAATTCATGTGACGTATTCGTATTTATTTGTTTCTTCTCGTTATCTGTGTATTTACAATACGATCGTTGAGACATCGTTTACAAAGCTTGCCATCTTTGATATCCCTGACACAAATTTAACTATTTTTTTAAACCTTGCTATAGGGCCTTCGATCACATAGACTTTGTTATAGTTAAGTACTACTGCCACAATATGCTTAGGTAATTCTAGGACCACATGTTTTATGTAAAAGAAATGAGACGAACGAAATGCTCTCCTGATGGTTAGAGATAATCTCTCCATGACCATTGCAGTACCCAAAACTCTCAGTAACAAAGCAAATTTCAAATGATCGCAGCTCTGGCACTTGTTTACTTCCATAGAGCATTATCAAGCACAAACTGTTTTTACTTGGTGGTAGATCTCCTAAGCAGGAGGTCGTCTAGGTGCCACCAGCCACCACAGTACCTACCAGATATTTTGCCGCCAAGCAGTAATGTGTAAACATTACTATAAACCGGTTTGAAGGGAGGCTGTTAAGGTTAACTAACCATCGAAAATATCTAAGTAATAAGCACAGCATGCCCTGGACTTTATTTTGTGTATCTATTTCTGCAATGGTCATGGACATTATCTCTTACCATCAGAAAAGCGATCTCGTTCGTCTCATTACTTTCTCACAAATTAAGTAGGTTCCTCCTGATTCATGTAGATGATCGTTTTAACTAAAATGAAGCACGATCGTTTCAAAATATTGTGTGAACTTTGTTGCTTTCATTTCAGTAATATTGAGTACGCTTACACAAGAGACCGAGGCTCGGCGTAAAATCCTCAGAGGGAGGCGTGTGATGACACGCACTTACTACCGTAAGTACCTTTACAAATTCCATGCTTATCTACTATCGCATCGTGGTAGGTACATACAGTTCCGGATTTATTATCCGGAAACCAAAGATAAGTATCGAAGTAAGTTCAGGAAATGTTTTAGTCATAGAATAGTTCAATCTTGCGCCATCTGAGTTAATTAGGCGACTGATTCGTCCTTTAGAAGAAATATTGTTTACTCTAATATTTCTATACCTACTCTATTGTTTGGTCTTGTCCGTCCACAATCATCATCGTTTTAAGTGATTTAGAACAAACGTTTATTATCGTCATACATACAAATAAACTGTGTGGGAATACAACCCAGATCCTGCAAGCAAAGCTACTATCAAATGAGCTACAGAGCAGTCAAATATAAATAGATAAAATAATATGTTTATATTTCCCTAAATATTAGGTAAATGTCTGGTCTTTACTAAAGGACTAGTACCTACTTCTCGAGATGGACTCTACAAGTACTTATTAGGTACTTTATTCCTTAGACCCTCTAGTTAAGTCTAAGAAATAAGCTTAATTGTTCAGTGGTATATATCAACATTTAATTATTTATTTCAGGTGGTAGTGCGGTACCAGCGTGGGCGATAAGTCTCATGGCTGGTTTAGGAATGTTGTTTATCGGCGGGATCCTTTACGTAGTGATGCGAAAACTGGTGCTTTCTTCTGAGAGTGGTTCCTTAAACACTTATCAGCCAGCAATGCAGCAAGAAGTGTAAAAGTATACTAGATAATATAGTCAGTACAATGTTATAAATATCTTTGCAGTACCTAGTAATTCTTCGAAAATATGGAACTGCAGATAGATTAAGCTCCAATAGAGGTTCTGGCCAGACGCTAACGATAACGACAATCTTTCAATCTCGATCTCTATTATTGACGTAAAGTTTGACGCTGTGTTGAGCTTTGACGCTGCGTCAATGAGAATCGATCCTAAGTTGTATTAGTACATCCAACATTAGAAGAAACACATTCAATGAAATATTTACAACATTTAATGTAAAAATAAGATATTTTGTTGTCCCTAAATAATTTGCTATTAAATGTATTAATTCTGCTCATTATACGTGTTTTGATTGCGAAATCTTGTTTGTATTAAATCCATATTAAGAAAATGCGTTAATTATAAACAAATATGCTTAATCACATAATAATCAGGATGGTCCTCAGAAAATAACTAAAAAGTATTGTAAGAACAAGCAGTTTGGAGCAAAAAACGACTGCCATCTCTGTTTCGAGAAATTCTTAGTTTATTATTGTAAAAGATAAATATAATAGTACTGAAGGTTATTTTTAACTGCCATGTAGGTTAAGGTTAAAACTTTCGGAGCCTTATTAATGTTGTTAGGTTAAATTATGACATCCGTTGTCACGCGTGACATTACTCATTTCAATTAGCGAGAAACTGATATTTAATGACAGCATTTTTTAAGTATTGAATAACTCTATGCAAAGTTTATAAGGCCCTTAAGGATTATTTTTCTGTACAATTTTTACTACTAATATACAGCATGATTAAAATTTAGAACCAAGTGTAACCTATACAACCCATCGATGTTATTTTTGAATATATTTACGTTTTCACGAATTATCTTATTTCTTTTAATTCGACCGAGTTTTCAGCTGTATGAAAATTGTATTTTCTATAACGAAATAAAACTTTTATTTAAGTATTAATTTATTTTATTTGTCTTCAATGAATTAATCAAGATGGATAAATATTAACGAATTCATTTCTATCATAATACATACACATATATATTACGAGAGTGGACATGGATATAATGTTAGTACGTGGGGGGGATAAATTAAAACTCTCTACGATGGTATTTGTCCGGATCGAAGTATGACGTGACCACGACACGATTGCTGAACTTGCGGCCCGTAAGAGTTTGTTGCGCTTTCTGGCAATCAGCAATGCTGTTAAACTCCACAAATACCTGGAAATAACAAAGAAGAATAATGGAACAAGTAACTTTCAGAGAATATACAATAATACTATGTACAGAATGAAGCTTCTTTCTTCCCTCCTAATCCGGGATTCCTCACACTGACATGGATTGTAAAGTTCATAGTTTATGCAAAGGATGCAGTTAAAGAAATTAAATGAAACATTGTTTTAAAATAATCCATCTGTATAGCTATGCAGATAGATATACGGATTGAAATTTTTTACCTTCATAGAAAAAAATTGTGTGGTATGTGTGTGACACAGAAGCGATACAAGAAAGTAATTGGGTCGTGGTGTTAAGTTAAAAAGAAATATTTTCCAAAAAATATTCGTATTACGGTCCCATTACATTCTATTTCGTGTACCTACTTAAAACACCCAAATTGTTTTCTGAAGGCAAAAAAAATATAAATAACAATAATCAACCTGTATTAGTGTGTGTAATATTTTTCCGAGGAGAAACTTTTTTAATTCTAGTTTGACAAATCCGACTTTGTATACTTGTTGCTGTTGTATGCAGCTTGGATCAGTAGTTTGCAAGTTAACTACTGATCCAAGCTGCAAAAGTTTATATTATGTATCTCGCTCGAGGTTTGCAGTGTCTGTGAAGATAAATTATATAAACGTCGCCAAGTCGTAGTTAAGGCGAACAACTAATTAAATAAGATTCTTACCTTTCCACAACCAGGTACTTCAACCCCTTCGATTGGTCTCGGAATCTCTATACTGCGTACACAACCATATTTATTGCATTCCTCCCTGTAATTAAAATTAAATATTTTTGAATAAAATAGCAATTAAACCTAATTATAAGTGATCTTAAAACAAAGTCGCTTCCCGTCGCTTATTAATTTATTAAATCAACAGTAGAAAGTACAGGGTTATGGGAATAATAGAACTTTACTTGGTGGTAGAACTCCTTAGCAGGAGGTCGTCTAGGTAGGTACCACCGCAGTACCAGTTATTCTGCCGCTAAGCAGTAGTGTGTAAACATTACTGTGTTCCGGTTCGAAGGGTACTGCAGCTAGCGAAATAACTGGGCTGTTAAGACTAATCATCGAAAGTCTCAAAGTAATGAGCGCCAAAGCAGTGATGCCCTAGACTTTGTTTTGTTACTCAAAGTTCTGTGTATCGCTGTAATGGTCATGGACAGGCGTTATCTCTTACCATCAGGAGAGCGTCTAGTTCGTCTCATTACTTCTCACATAAAAAAAAAAAAAACTTGTATCTAGCTGAAAGATCATTGTTCTCAGCAATAAACAAATTTTACTCTAGAACCAATACAGAGATCACGAAAAACATCAACTATTGAATCAACAAAATGTATGGAACAGCTGATTACAATGATATTCTGCGTCTAAATCTAATTAAAAATAGGAGCAATGCAAATTTTATTGACATCTCATTCTTTGGTTGTAAAAAGTGGTCAGTATTGGGCTATTGGGATACTGCCCGAGAGTTTTGGCGGGAACGCGGAGAGACGTATCGCCCCGTTGTAATTTTTTACCAATACTAGTGTTTTTTCATGTGTTTATGTATAAAAATGGTGTTGTTTTATTCATAAAGTGCCGAATTACAAGCGCGAGTGTGGAAAAATGAAATAAAAACATGATTTTTTCCTGTTGCATCTAAAACTCTATCGAAGCTTGCTACTTTAGTAAGGGCATGACTGGATTTGACTGGCATGGACTGGACTTGACCAAAACTGGACTTTGACTAGGTATAACTATAGCTACAAGGCAACTGTTTAAATTATGAAACTTGACAATACCAAAACACTTGACACTGGCAAATGCACAAAATGCGACGCCAAAGTCAAAGAAAAAGATCCCAGCCTGACATTTCTGCTTAAAAGTGCATATGTACTTACTTGATATCCTCGAGAATGTCTTCGTACTCTTCCTCGTCGCGCAGCTCGTCCGGCGTGACCATGTTGAGTAGACAGAGCACCTCGGTGGCGGGCCCGGCTCCCGCCAGCGTCAGTCCCGCCACCTGCAGCTGCACCGGCGCTGCGCCCGTCATCGCTGCAATACACATCATACATTCCAGTTACATACAATTCGTGTGTTACGTTACAATATTTAACACTTTCATTGCCATTTTCAAATAGTGCCCAGCGATGCCGCCCTATATAAAACGCGAGCACGCCAGGCGTGCTCTCGGCACTGCAAGATGATTACATGGGCACGCTAGACGTGTACACTGTTCACTGGTACTGTATAAAGGTGAAATCATAAAAAGCCGTATTTTATAGAAAATATGCCCAAATCCATGAGAAATCATGAGCACGCCTGGCGTGCTCGCGGCATCGCGATAGGGATTCGTGAGGTGTCGCTAGGCGTGTTGTCGGCACTGAATGTGTTAAGAGCGTGCTGATCTATCCTATAGGATTAACAGAGTTAAAGTTGCTCTATAAAAAAATGTCTGCAACAGCAAATTCACGATTTCTGGGTTGGCTCGCAGAATGACATGACAATAACATGTTTGTATGTCAGTCTATATGTAGTTCACGTGTCATACTTTGGTGTCTATTGATTGTAGTTTGGTTCGATGTAGTGTACAATTAAAAATGAGGGTTAAGCAAATTTTAATACATTTTAAGCTATTGCATAGCTTCTCAACAGGCGCGGTCGGCCGCATGATCGAAGCATAGATCGGAGTCGTACGATTGCGCGCTCCATGCCCACTTTAGTTCGCGCCCGCCGCCACTTTAATGCGCTCCTTGTCTCCAACACTGATTTTGACATTTTATTTGACAACTGGAAAAGACATCTTAGCATATTTTTCGACTTATTGTGAAAATTTGACCGATCAATGGGATAAGTGTAACAGCTCTATTACTCTTAACGATGTTTTTTACTGATGAATTGTTATTATGATTATTATTATTTTTGCTAACGTTTTTTTTTTCTTTTAATGTGATTTTTTTTTTAATGTATATTTATTAATTATTTTTTTGCTTTTTTTGTGTGACATAATTGTAAATGTGCTAACGTTTTTATGTCAATAAATAATTTGAATTTGAATTCTATCGCGGGCCTTGAGCGTGGAGACCGAATCCAGAAATTCCGTAACGAAAATAACCTAACAGCGGTGATACTTTTTAGTTTTGCCATCTATCGATGAATAGCAGAACTTTTAATGACTTTTTTGAAATATCACGCTTGTCTCTTTAGTTCAGCAACTCGCCTCTAGGTGGCATTGGTTGTATCGGCGTTACTGCGCATGCGTAGATGCGTAAAAAATGCTATGCAATAGCTTTAACGCGTTAAAGCTATTGCACAGTCCCCGAGTGCCACGTCTTTTTTTTTCTTCTTTTAAACTCAGTAAATTTTAAAAATAAGCTAATATGGAAAGAATGGTTGTGTTAAACTGTTTTCACTAACCTAATGTAGAGTTCTTGGCTCCAATGCTTGCCCTCTGCACGATAAGCTTCTTGTCACCCAGCTGCATACCATTTAGTCCGGCTATTGCCTAATTATACAAAGCCACTTAATTAGACTCATTTAAATGTACATTATCTCTACAGTAGTATAAAACAAAGTCGCTTCCCACCGTCTGTACACTTAGATCTTTTAAACTATGCAACGGATTTTAATGTGGTTTCCATCAATACACAGAGTGATTCAAGAGGATGGTTTATATGTATAATACATGCGTATGCACCACATTAGTATCTACATTGAAGGTTCTCTAGTTTATAATAAAGTCCATTTGTATTTAGATGCAGGAAGGAAATACAAATTATTATTATCTTTGTGTAAAAGTAATGAGAGGAACAAGACACTCTCCTCATCAAGAGATAACACATGTCCATGACCGACATACCTGTGCAGCGATACACAGAACTGTGAGTAACAAAACAAAGTCCAGGCAAATCATTACTCTAAGCCATTAGACGATTAGTCTCTAGTAGCAGTATCCTTCATAACGGAACACATGATATTTGCACACTTGCTTGCTTGGCGGCAGAATATCTGATAGCTCATCTGCTTCTGCTATCTCTCAAACTACTGCAGTGTTTATCGACGCATCATAGATATTGTGCATAGTGTTATAGGAAATTTGACATTACAGTCAATCCAATATGGCATATGTTATAAAACAAAGTTGCACCTCAAAAAAAAAACAATTATTGTACACATTTATAATATAAGTTGTTGGAAGTATTTACCTGATCAGTCATAGAAATGTCCACATATTCAGCGAAGGCATATCCCTTGCTAAGGCCAGTCGAGGAATCCTTCACCAAGTTGAAAGCACGAAGTTGTCCAAAGGACATCAGAAGTTCTTTTACCTGTTACGCACATGGTTTCATTAGTATACAGAAGTTTGTCACTACCAAGGAAATACTATACTTTATCTTTATACAATACACAAATAAAATAATAACATTGTATATACTGTTGTATTAATTGGATTTGTAACTATTCTGACTAAATTGTTCCCGTTACGTTTGCTCAAGGAGGCAAACACATTAAGCGAATGTTATCTGACCTGCTCAAATGCGCATGTTAGAATCAGATGTGAATGGAGGAACTTGCCTTGAAGTGCCGACGTCTCATTCAAGTACAAGACGTAAAGGTGAGAATGAGAGACAACAGTGACACGCGAGCGGCGAGTGTGCCAAATCTAAGCTAGGGAGGGGCAGAAAGCAAACTATATCAGTGAGTTGTTTAAAAATGTTTCGAACGTGAGTGCCACGCTCGTCCCGCTAGGGTACCTGTGGAATGCCTGAAATGAAATCGCGGTTCACTGCTGGCGCCACCGTAGCCCTGTCAACTGTTGAATCTCGCCCTGTAACTTGAGGCACCTATACTACCTAATAGGGAACATTGTTTCCACATGTCCATGTGCGATTGTTTACTCAATGATCAATGGTCTTTGAGAACCGAAATGGAAGGTTTGGGGGGAAAATGCAAGTTCCGGCAGCTAAAAGGAATGAACTGTAAAAAGTTTTGTTGGGAGGTGTAAGATGTATGGCAGCTTTTCAACCTAAAAATAAAGAAATGTTTGCATTTGTGGATACAATGCGTAGTCTGGTAACCCACCTGCAACATATAATTTTGCAAATCATAAGGAATTTACAGTAAATTTTATATTCAATAGCTATTGATAATTTAATGCTTGAAAAAATTTGAAATTATTATTCTTGCTTGCCTTATCTTTTAACCTTGCAAAGCATTTATGGAACTATAACTAATATAACTATGCCAATCTAGTTTTCCATATGGGAAATAATTATACAGTTAAATATTCTTATTATACCTGCAGGTCTATAGTAAATATTTTTCTATAGATTGTACCATTATGATAACTTACTTGGTCTTCATTTAGGTAATTGGGTAAACCACCAATAAATATTTTATGTGGTGAATCTGGAACAACAGTGCTAATAACACCAGCTGAAAAAAAGACAAAATCAAATAATAGTTATCCTTTAACATTACAGATTTTTTTTTGACAATCTAGGTTTTTTGATCACAGCTCATCTGATGTTAAGCAAAAGTGTGGTTATAGATGAAAACAATAAACACACCTGGCCTGGAAAGGATCTGGTTCTCACTTAAGTGAGATTGCCAGAACACATTGTTAGGTGCTTGGTGGTAGATTTTCAACTTGCTACCAATTCAAGTAGTATCCCACCACCATGCTGATTTCCTCAAGATATTATCCTTCATTGGCAGCTCAAGCTCATTGTTGGGGGTTTAAACCCACACCCTTTGGCATGTGAACCAACCATGCTAACCACTGAGTTATCATCCACTAAAAAACATACTAGATACTAATAACATCGTTGAGCAACAACTTTAAAATGGTACACAAGAGACATATCACACAGTGATATAGCCAAAGTTCTAGTGAAGTTATGAATAAAGTATAAAAAACCTTATTGTTCTTAACACAGACTTAGAAACCCAATAAATAGAAATAAAATATTACCAGGCACATTGATGGACGGATTCTCCGTGCCAGGCATTGGCTGGTAATCATGCGGTCGTCTGATCTTCAAGCTCTGTCCTTTGAAATTGATGCCATCAAATGCCATGGCCTGTGTGGTCTCATCAATAGATCTGAACTCCAGGAATGCAAAGTTTTTGTCCAAATTAATCTGGCACGCAAGCACTGGGTTGCCGGCTGCTTGCGCTAACCCGGATAGGTGCATCTGCTGATTGAAGAATTCCATAGTTTCCTCTTCGGTGACACCAAACGGAATATTACCGACGTACAGTCGCCTCGCTTGACGCGTGATAGTAGAGCCCACAACCGGCACAGCAGCTTGAGGCGTGTCTGCGACAATGTTGGCTGGTATTTGACCTGCCGCCTGCATTGCCTTGTATTGTAGCGGCGTAATATGTTCAAAGCCCGGTGGAGGGACATCCCAGTAAAGAGAAGGTTTACGGCGACGGGACCTTGTTGGCTTGCTGGGTGATTTCGGAGATCTACTCTTTTTCTTCTCCCTGCGATCTCTAGAACGGGATCTTGAACGGCGTCGTTCTCCTCGAGAACGGGATCTGCGGCGGCGATCTACTAAAAACATCATGGTGATAATTCAGTTGATTGTGATGTCTTTTAAAAAACAATAATTAAATACTTTAGTAACTTACCTTTGTCTTCACCCATTTTGCGATTTATCGTGGATTAATTGAAGTTTTCAATATAAACTAAAACTTTACTCGTCAAACAATGCTTCTTATTTCTTGCACCAAAATGGCTTCCTGCAATATTATTACCACATAACAAAATCTTTTTTTTTTTTAATTTATTCTTGGCCACCAAAATCTTTTTTCTCTTGTTAGTGTTGCAAGTGTCATTGCCGAATATAATTATATTTCCATTTTGTACGGTCGCTTGTAAGTAGTTTGGAAATCTAACCATAGACACCCACGCCAGAATTACGTCCAGTCACCGTCGGTGTTTCACCTTAGAATCACTGAGACTTTTTAAGATATTCAAAGTCACAAAAATCAGTTTTTTGTAATATCTCTTTTCCTGTACCCTTAATCTTTTTTGCACAAATGTTAAAGATGTAAGTCATAAAATTCTCAAAAAAAATTTGAGATAGGTATTACCATTAACCCTGTATAACCATTTACCGATGAAATAAAAAAATATTGTGACCAACGTCGTTTAGGTGAGAATGTCATCATGACATGACTCACTGACAGCAGTGACAGCGTAAAAATCTTGCTGTGCTGCCATTATAACGCTTTAACGCTAGAACTAGTGCTTTTTTGTTAAGTTGGAGCGCCAACTTAACCAAAACAGCGTAAAAACATTTGATAAAATCTGCATATCATAAGAAAGTGAACGAGATTCCACCCTAAGTTTCAAGTAAGAGAAATGACATAATTATCAAAACACTACCATTATTAATACCAACCTTTCTGCAAATCTTTGTAATCATATCTCATCAATGAATCTATTCAATGCGTTTATTTATGAAAACAGAGAAACAATTCGATGCAGATGAAACTTTAAGTTTTATAAGGTAGATATGCCGAGATGTACCGGTGCGCTCCGAAGCCTGTCCTTCCACCAGAGTCCTCCTCTACGTTGTCAGTTATATTCCAGCAGACAGACCTCATTGTGACACCTTCAGATCCACGAACACTCTCGCGAGCTCCATGAAGAAGCCACATCTAGCCTGTAAATGAAGTGGTTTATAAGTGAGACTGCTAGAAGACACTGTTAGGTGAATGACGGTGGGGTTTAAACTTAAAGGTGATAGTAATTTTCACCATCAGGAGATCATCTCTTTCGTCTCATTACATCTTTAAAAATATCTACACAAAGTTAAGCTACCTACTTCTTGTTTGAGTCCGAGCAACACGTCAAGTCATGTTTCACCACATTTTACATTCTAACGCACGTAGTTCGGCACGTTATAACACTACTATTTCTATACTTAAACACTTGAAATAACACAAGTTTTTGGAAAATAATACAACGAGGCGACACGATTATTCCGCGTTCTCGCCAATATCTATTTTATAGCCTGTCAGCAATTTGTATCTAAGGAAGAGTTGGCAGTACTAATTAAGTCGACACTTGGGGTTTTGGCGGGAACGCGGGAAGAGTCGTGTCGCTCCGTTGTATTTTTTTCCAAAACTAGTGTTTTGTCGAGTGTTTATGCATAAAAATGGTGGTGTTTTATTCATAAAGTGCCGAATTACAAGCGCGAGTGTGGGAAACTGATATAATGTGGTGAAACATGAGTTTTCGTGTTGCTTCCAAAACTCCATCGAAGCTTTGTAGTAAAGTTGCCACTACTTTACTAAAGCATGACTGGAATTAACTGACACGAACTGGACTTGACAAAGACGACTTTGACTAAAACTAGCTACGATGGCACTTATTTAACTTTTGAAACTTGAAAATATATAATTACTTGACACTGGCAAATGCTAAAACGCGACGCCAAAACCAAAGAAAAAAAAAAAAAAAAAACTTGTAAGTGTGCTGTGTGAGTGCGACAGAGGATTTGAACAGAACAATAAGAAACAAGTTTAGCGGAAAGTGAAAGTTCGGGCTGATTCGAAATTATTATTTAGCTTATCTTCAATTCTTTTACCATCTGCTTGTTCATATTATTGCGCAAATAAATTCGATGGCGTGTTGTTCACCGCTACATAGAGCACTTGATTTTATAATTTTCATACTATGAACAAAATGGTAAGACCGATTTCATAAAATAAATATTTCAGTGTCTTCGTATTCAGATAAATATTAAAATTTGTATTACGTTTTTTGTAGGATGCCCTAAATAGCAATGGAGACTTCAGAAAGAGGGCTATCAAAAATTCTGATGAACTCCCATTATCTGAAAACAGTACCGATGCAGAGAAAAAACATATTGAGACTTCGTCTACGAATCTTAAAACTATCGCACTTATATTTGTATCCTTACTACTGGATCTATTGGCTTTTACAATGATTTTACCACTGCTACCTTCACTCTTGGATTACTATAACAGGGAAGAAGGACAGGGAAATAGTCTATATGCATCATTACTTAGAGCTGTTCAAAGTTTCCAGAAACTCACAGGAGCTCCAGACCGTTTTGCCTCAGTATTATTTGGAGGAGCCCTAGGCTCTATGTACAGTTTCCTACAATTTCTGACTAGCCCTATTGTTGGAAGCCTTTCTGATGCTTATGGAAGGAAACCAATGCTCTTAATCTGCTTGGTAAGTATCATGTTTCCCTTGTGGCCCTTAATCCAGACTTAGATTAGATACTGGAAAAGCGGTGTCAGATATCATTTTACTTCCACTATCATGCCTTTCTATACATTATCAGATATAGATAAAAAAAAACAACAATGAGCAAGTCAATTCTCTCAATACCAGATAAATTATGGCCTAAATATATTATTGGTTATTTTTCACTGTTTTATCTATTTTAAAAGAATGATAACAAAGAAATAAAACTAATGGAGGTACTTCTAAAGTAAAACTTGTTTAATCGAAGGCCAAAGTAGAAACATCTTCCTTTTGCAATTACAGTGTAAAGTCTATATAGCGACGCTGAGGGGACTGCGTATTTTCTGGCGTTATAGAGAGTTGTCGTTATATGGAGAAGAAAGTTTGTGAGAAACTAAGAATATGATAACGTGTTGAAAATGCATAATAATAACCTAACGACAGTCTAGCAACTGAGGCAAACACGTGCAAAGTAACAAAAGAACGAATTTCTTAGAATCTCTGGTTCGTATAACAAAATGACAAACAAAAGAACGTAGTCAACTGCTGTTCTTATCAATTTCGGCAACTTAGAAACAAACAAACAGTAGGTGCTTTATTAGTTCCCGAAATTACTTGCTTTATAACGACATATTGTGGTCGTTATGTAGAGTGTGCGTGATGCTACATAGAGTGCATCATTGTATGGACAACAAGGCAAACCAACCAAAGTCGAGTAATTCCGACGTTTTAAGGAGTTTGACGTTAAATCGAGTGACGTTACATGGAGTTTACACTGTATATATATATATATATGTACTTGTTTAATTAATGCTAATAAGTAGATATACATTCAATTGTGTAAGTTTAGGTACCATCTTGTTATTACTTCAATAATTATTGAACATTCTAAAAATTTCGGAAGTGGAACAAATAACATCTAGCAGGTGTTTTTATATAACCCACTTGATTGCATTTATTTGTGAACAACACTTGAGAACAGCTTTCTTTTTTTTTTCATGACTTTAGAATGGTTTTGTTACAAGTAGTGTTTAATGTTTATATTCTATGTCTGAGTTTCACAGTTGGTGCAACTGTTCTTTTTTAATTACAAGTCATGTTAACTGAGGATATGTTACCGATTTCAAACTTGAGTTTTCGAAAGTTTGAGACTTCTATATAATGACAACAAGAGTGTGAGCTCTCTCACTTTGATTGATTCTTTAACTCTTTATTGACTGCACCAAAAATTACATACTGTTAAAAAAACAATAGACAAACATAATACAGACAACATAGCTGAGAGTAAATGCTCTTTAGATCCCATAGTCAGATTAAATGTAATATATGTATGTCACAGCATGGGCAGAGGTTAAAGTTTGCTGACAGATTTTGTGTTGATTCTCTTCTCTTTAGGGATACATACATAAAAGCATCAAACAGTATAATTATATGAATTGTAACCACTAGCCAGACAATGCGATTAACCTACCCTCAATTATTCCTACAGATAAGTTATTCATCTATTTAAAAAAAAAAAATATATAGTGCAATCAGCCCTTATTGACATTTAGCATTGTTTGTGTCTTATCATAAAGTTTAGGCATGCTTGGTATACGCCCATTGGCGTATCCACATCAATGTTGCTATTTTAGCAGGTCTTGCAGAGCTACTCTTTGAGCCTCCTGAAAGTTTTTGCTTTCATCAGATTTGACACAATTCATTGGGATGCATCAGGATCCTTTTCTTGTAGACTCTGATTTGTTGTATAATTTCTTCTTTAACTTCCTGTATCTTTAAGTCCCTATGTATATGGTCATTTGTTATAATGCTTAACAGTTTAGATTTACACTTTTGGAGTATTTCTATGTTTGAATTGGATGTTATTATTATTTTTATTTTATTTTTTAAATATCGAATTGACATGTTAATTGAACTCTACTTATTTTAATTTAATTTATTTGTATTATTTGACTTGTAACTTATGTTATCAATAAAACACTATGACTATGACTATGGGTGTGGTGCCCCAAAGCTGTCTGACTAATGATGTATGTTTGTTTCATTCTTTCAGACTGGTATAGCCCTTTCTCATGCGCTATGGAGTTGTGCGCGCACTTTCAGCCTGTTTGTCCTAGCTCGATTTATTGGAGGCCTGAGCAAAGCCAACGTCAGTCTAAGCATGGCTGTCGTAACGGATGCTTCTAATGAGAAAACTAGAGCTAGAGGCATGGTAAGAAAAATAATTACAAAAAAAAAACTTAATGACTCAATAATATGCAGTAATAAAGCTACCGTTTTACTAAGTATCTCATACTTGATAGAACTTATTTTAATAGTAAGATGCACCTATTAACTTTTTTATTTATTACGAAATAAGTTTCACTGAGGTACCTAAAAAAATTGATTGAAAACTTTGAAATTTTATTTTCTAGGCTCTGATTGGTTTAGCCTTCTCGATAGGCTTTATAGTGGGCCCGCTAGCGGGCGCCTGGTTTGCTGTAACTAGTGATGCCTCTTCTGGCCCATGGGGAGAGAAGCCTGCTATGTATGCGTTGTCTCTCTCCCTCGCTAACATAGCGCTGGTTGCGCTGTTTGTACCTGAAACTCTTGCCAAGGTAAATTGAACCTTTTCATTTTCATTGTTTTGACATATGTAATGATTTTGATAATAATTTTTAAATATGAATGGAAAAATGACCTGTAACTTTGGTGTTATTAATAAATGATTTGTATTTGTATTTGTATTTGTATTATGTAATTGTTGTTATAAATATACTTGTGTGACTACCCTCATAACATTATTTTGCAAATGAATTATAAAAATTCTTTATATCATTTCCTAATCAATTTTATATCAGTTGTCTGGTTCCCAAAGTACAAGATTTCCTTACTTTGGGGCTGGAAGGCATTGTATGAAATGTCCAATTATATAATTTTATTAGGTAATCAAATGTTTTCGTTAAATTTATTCTGAATGTATAGTTTAGTGAAATGTTCTAAAAGATTACTTATAAACCTTTAAATAAACAGTCATTAGAACCCAGCAAAGAATATTTTAACTAAACCTAAAAATATTTTTCATTGTATCAAATAAATCAAACTTTTAGAACTTAAAGCACAAAACACCCTTAATTCTTCCTTGCTCTATCATAAAAATCTTACCTACCTACTTTAAAACTAGTATCTATGTGTATCTTAGTTATTAATGTATATAACTATCTTTATTTCAGGATAAAAGGGCGCCACTTTCCTTCTCCCTCGCTAAAACAGTGGACTTTGTTTCGCCTTGGCACTTGCTTAAATTTACTGCTGTCAAAGACTTATCAAAGCACCAGAACAAGTTTTTATCCCAACTTGGACTGATATATTTTTTATACTTATTTATTTACTCTGGCCTAGAGTTTACGATAACTTTCCTGACTCATCACACCTTTAAGTACACTGCAATGCAGCAAGGGAAAATGTTCTTAGTCATAGGTGAGTAAGAATCATATTTATTTACCCATTAGAATCATGTCTAGAATGTCATATCATCCAAGTAACTGGATCATGAAATGTTAGTAACTATTCAAACCATTTAATTATCACATCATGTATTGTAAAGTCATCTTTTTTAGTTATGTTACTTTAAGACTTCTATTTTTTTTACTTAAGGTGGTTTGATTTCCATACAAATAATTTTTTGCCATTTATGGAGAAGTGGAGCATAATTTTACAGTGAAATCACAGCTACTGGCATTTATTTTGGTCTTTATTTACGGTAAATCATAATTGATTGAATAAAATAGTAGATTAATAGCAGAATTTATGATTTTTTAATAAAACTAGATTATGCTAATAGTCTACTGTTTTATTTAAACAATTGTTATTTACCGCAAATAAAGACCGAAATAAATGCCAGCAGTGATTTCACTTTAAAATTATGCTCCGTTTCTCCATAAATGGCAAAAAATTCTTCGTATGGAAATCGAACTACCTTAAGCTAAAAATGTCAACTTTAACACACCATTATTCTTAGAGGATAAATTACAATAATTCTGAACCATTATTTATATTTCTACTACCCTCTGCATCTATTCCGGCGGCGGACCGACAACCAGCTATCAATAAAGTGAGATTAATAGGGAGTTTTATTGATCCTGTTGGACAATGTTGGTTATCAAGTTATCCTGCCTTAGAAATAGTGTTGATATCTAGTAGATTGCATCGGTTATTTTGTAGGTATAATAATGGCGGTGCTACAAGGCGGTGCAGCTCGGCGGCTGGGTGCCCGCGGGGCGGAGCGCGCTGCAAGAGCGGCGCTTGCGCTCACACCGGCGTCCTTCTTGAGCGTCGCTTTCGCCGCCTTAGAAACACCGCCGCTACTGCGGCCGATCGTCTGGCTGTGGCTGGGGCTTGTGCTTTTTGCACTCTGTACGTCTTTTAAGGCATCGCTAACAGCACTAACACATTCTACTTGGCCAAATTTTAAAAACATGATTGGCGGAGGTTTGCCTATAATGTAAAAAAAACCTTAACTTTTTAAAAGTTGTAATAGGCATTAGCAAAACTAGTGTGCATGTCTTTAGTTTAACTTTTTAAAAGTTTTAATAGGCATATGATGTTATTTCCAAGATTTTTTTTTTCGTGTAAAATTTTTGAGATAAACGAAATGCTCTCTTGATGGTAAGAGGACAACGACTGTCCAGACCTGCAGCGGAACCCGGAAAATTGAATAACAAACTCCAATGCATCACTTCTTTGACCCTCATTACTTTGAGACCTTCAATTGGATACCCATCTAATTTCGCTAGCAGCAGTAGGTATATCTGATATTGCGGTAGTCTTTCTAGGCGACCTTCTGCTAACATCTACCTAGTAAAAAATGACAGCGTCAATCTGTATAGCGGCATCTATAAGAGAATGAATTACCACTGCTTTAGTTTCCGTTGTATAATAATGGGAATCAAAGGAAGGTGGACAGACGACCTAATAAAGACCGCAGAAACGCGCTGGATGTGGGCCGCTTCCAACCGGTTTTTATGGAAATCAATGGGGGACAGGTCTATGTCAGCAGTGGACGCCCTACGGCTGAAATGATGACGATGAATAATGGGAATTGCTAAATTTCCAGCGACGGCATTTGCCGTGTCGTGCATGACGTCGATGGCGGCGGGGCAGGCGCCGGACGCGGCGCGCGGCGCCGTGCTCGGGACGCTGCGATCGCTCGGCGCACTCTCGCGGGCCGCGGGACCGCTGCTCGCCGCCGCAGGTAACTATATATTTCTCATCAAAGGCTCACGTAGAATTTAAAACGAAGATAAAATTTATTGGTTCAGACGTTACATTGCGGAAGTTCATTTGCCGATTTCTTGAGTTGCCGGTGAAAACATCGAGAGGAAACCTTAGCATGGTGGTAGGGTGCTTTCTAGTACTCGGCTGGCTAGCTACCATTCAAGTTAAAAATCTGCCGCCAAGCATCTGACGGTGTATTCCGGCAGCCTCACTTGTGAGCCAGTGCCATTCCAGGCTAGGTGTGCTTTACCATCTTCGACCACACCGTCACTTAACATCAGATGAGCTGTCAAACATCTAGCTTGTCAAGCATAAAAAAAAATTGAGTGTAAGGTATATGCTTAGTTTATTTCCGCTTAACTGTCGTTTCGGTTACAACAGTGATGAGGATTTAAATTTAGCTAACTTGACAATTTTATAAAACCTATCCGAAGTATTACTAGGTGTATCTAAAACTAAAATCGGACATAAACTTAAATCTAAGTAAATTAAAAATAACATCAATTAAAATAACCACATGTCTTTATATCTTCTCGCTGCAGTACCTAACCAGTTGCCGACACGTGTTTCGCCTCTACAGGAGGCATCCTCCGGAAGAGTTGACTCGGAATTGAACTGACAGTTCTAAATAATTTGTTTTTTTTTCTTTTCAGTGTACTGGTGTTGCGGTGCAGCGACCACATATGTCATAGGATCGTTTATTCTAATCATTCCAGCTGTGATGATATACAGACTGAACACTTGAACATAATAATTTATTCGCAGATTTTACACTGCCCGTATAATAAGCTAAATAATTTTATTCCGATTTAAGCGTTCCATAATTTATTTTTTATACAATTTTTTTTTTCACTTTGATGTTTTTATTTAAATTATTAAGTACATTTCTATTATATCTCGAATAACAGTATTAAAGATTATTTCTACAGTGGTGATTATTTTATTGTACATGGAATATCTGATAGTTGTAATAAGTTTGATAATGAGGCTTCTTCGTTTTTGGCGTCGCACCTTGTACATTTTCCAATGTCGGTTTCGATATTTTCAAGTATTTTATGATAAATGAAATGAAATACTTCCGAGTTACAAAGTCACACAAAGCAAGTCGAGTCCGATCATATCCTAGAAAAGTAGTAGTGACTACAATAAGCTTCGACGAAGCTTTGAAGATTCTTTCTTTAAATAAAAAAAAGCTGCGATGGAGTTTTGGAAACAACAGGAAAGCTCATAATTATTTTGAACTACATTAGGTACTATTATGTACAATACTACTACATTTTGTTGTATATAAATACCTACTCGAAAATCTTTATGTAATGCGGCAGTACGAATCTCCCGCGTTCTCGCCAAAACTACGCTTTTAAGTCTTGATTGATTTTTTTATATTCAAGGAAGACAAAACACGTCTTTCCAACCCTCCCTAGAGTTACTGTTGTTAGGTTAGGTGTTGTTTCTATAACATCTTTGTAGTGTACAAAAATGTTGTTGTACATAGATAGTCTTTATTAAGGATATTCTGATTCTGACTAAAACCAGAAATGAACGCTCCCTTGACATGTAGGTATCACCATGGCAACGGATTGTTTTGACTTTTCATTTGTTATCATGAGCACAGTAAACCAACAGTAGATAATAACTAAAAATGCCTCTATTTAGCAATAAATTTACAGCAAAATCGATTCCTGTTAGAAAACAGGATACTTCAGTAATAAAAAACGAGCTTGGAAGTGATTATGCTTCAAAGGAACTTTCTATAGATGTGGCTCCTCTTAAACTCAAGTTGGGAGATTTCGAAATCTCTTTTGAAGATGGACAATGGATCCCAGGTATGTATGAAGAGTTAGATATACGTATTTACGTTACCTAAAGTAAAAAAAAAAGTATTTTTTTAAATAAATAGGCTTGTGTTTGAGTGGTATCTCGAAGATACATTCAAACTTGCCTAGAAAAAACGGATTCACTCGCGATTTGAAGGCACCCAGGTTGTATCAGTAGTAAGGATTCGAGTTTTAGCTCAAGTTCAAGTTTATTATAATTATTAAAATAATTTACGACAAAAATTTAATTATGTCGTGGTCTATAGATTTCAGGATTAAGGTCCTTAATTATCCCTCGTTAGCGTAATCAATCATTATCTATTTTTAGCCTCGCTCCCTATTGTTATTGACGGTCGATAACTAATGAGCCTGAACGCTCTACCTGCGTTCCTACTCACTAACAACAAAGCTTTGTTTGTTTTAAATCTAAATTTATTAACTCTCGCCCTATTGGCATGAAATTTGCAGAACAAATTGGTACACCAATCAATTTATTTGACGCATAACGATTTTGCCGATAAGCCACAACGATTTTGAGGTGAGCTGGAACTCTCGAATCCTTACTAGGTAGGTACATGTATCTATCGAGAAACGTAACGCATTAAGAGTAACTTCCATTGAATAGCGGTTCATATGATGATGGTGGAATCGAACCCTTTATCTCGAGTTTATGGAATATCAACCATGAAGCGGTGTTACATTTTCGAGATCCTGGTTGTCCGATAAAGAATGGGCAGGCAAAATTTAAATTATTATCTAAATCTAATGTTAATTTAACAGCATCGGGAAAAGCTGGGGTAGCACACAAAGAGAATATACGTCTTAAAAATGAGCTGGAAAAACTTGAGGAGGAAAACAACATGCTACGGCTGAAATTCGAAATATTACTGGACATGATGACAGATAAAACTGTGGAGTCTGAACAGCAGGAAATACAACGAGCTCAGAGCTTGGGCTCTTTGAAGCAGAAGAGTAAAAAGCAAAGGTGGTAGATACCAAGTTAATTGTTGTTGGGCTTGGAGTTTAGTTCAGATATCATTATAAGTATTTATGGTAACCCAGCGGTCTTCAACTAGACAACTACAGGGTCACGCGTAAAGGCAGTCAATGCGAAAAAAGTACATACTCATTATCAAGAAAAATGTTACTCTCATTATTATTGAAACAAGAAATAATGTATAATTTTACATTTATTATGGCTGCCATTGACTTGACATATTTTGCTCTGGTTTGTCATTGCTTTTTTTACTTGTAGGCATTGAAAGTAGCAACAGCCTACTATGTGACGTCATTAGAAGTAAAGTTTATTTTATATATTTTAACAAAAAATATACCCCGTCTCAGGGTGCATTTACATTGACCTTCCTACCATCGTCGTGACTTCGAAGCGGATATACCCATCCCCAAACTAAGCAGTGCAGTTACGAGGATCAAGGAAAACGTCCCATGGGAAGACAGGTTATACCTACTACTACTGGTCAAAACTAACTCTATTACAGAGATTTGAAAAACTTATCTACATTTACCTACACAAGGTGTCTGAGCGGTTTTAAATGACCTAAACAAAGACATTGGTGTATCTTTATACATACAAGTCAATAGAAATTAAGGCTTAGACTGAGATAAGAATCATTAAAAGAAAAATAAATGATACAGAAAGAACAACATCATGCTACTACTTGAGAGTGAGTCTACTAAGTGTTTATATTATGTAGGTAAAAGTAATGAGACGTACGAGATGCCTAATGGTCAAGATGACGCCTGTCCATTACCATTGTAGGGATACACACAACTCTGTAGTAAAACGAAGTCTAGGGCATTGCTGCTTTGGCGGGACTTTTTTTTTTTTTTTTTTTATGGTTGACAGGCTAGTTGTTTGACCACAGCTCACCTGATGTTAAGTGAAGGTGTGGTCGAAGATGGTAAAGCACACCTAGCCTGGAATGGAACTGGCTCTCAAGTGAGGCTGCCGGAACACACCGTTAGATGCTTGGCGGCAGATTTTCAACTTGAGGGTGGTAGCTAGCCAGCCGAGTACCAGAAAGTACCCTACCACCATGCTATGGTTTCCTCACGATGTTTTCCTTCACCGGCAGCTCAAGCTCATTGTTGGGGTTTGAACCCACGCCCTTCGGCATGCGAACCTACCGCGCTAACCACTGAGCTATCATCGCTACAGACAAAGTCCAGGACATCACTGCTTTGGCGCTCATTACTTTGAGACTTTTGATGGTTAGTCTCGACAGCCATATAATTTCGCTAGCTGCAGTACTCTTCAACCGGATTATAGTAATGTTTACACACTACTGCTTGACGGCAGAATATCTGGTAGGTACAGCAGAGATTGACCACCAAATAAACTTCTTTATTGTTCACCAAGTAATTAGCAGCTGCAGCTAGCGAAATTACTGGGCTGTTGAGACTAACTCTATCAAAAGTCTCAAAGTAATGAGCGCCAAAGCAGTGATGCCCTGGACTTTGTTTTGTTACTTAAAGTTCTGTGTATCGCTGCGGTGGTCATGGACAGGCGTTATCTCTTACCATCAGGAGAGCGTCTCGTTCGTCTCATTACTTTTTACATAAAAAAATAATAATTCTCAATTATATTTTTGATCAGCTGTTTTTTTCAAACTGTCCATTTTGTTTGCCGTGGTCGTCTTTATATCGTAAAAAGGGTCATTACCCTTGTGGTCAAGTGCAGGTTGGTAGACTACAGACATCGAGAACATTATGTAACAAATGTCTTGTTTATTTTTTATGCCTATAAATAGCTTAAGTACATAATTAAATAAAAAAAACAATTAATAATAAATCAAAATAAATGTTTTATTTAAAAAATACTTTTTGTAACTATAGCTTTAAATTACACCAATTCACTATGAATGAACTATACATATCTACATGATGTTGCACATACTTTTAACGTTTTTTTTCTACTAATTTTAATTGCCTTTCTCGCGTCCTCGTAGAAAAAAGTGTTCACCATATATGTATTTGTATCTCGCGACTCGCCCTTAACAAAATCCCCCTGAACGCACGATTTCATTATTAGTGCAAGCATGTTACGGCCATTCGAGCACTCGGAACTAATTTTTTAGTAAAACGGACTCAAAGGAAAAGGCCTCTCAATGATCTGTCGCCCCGGGCCTCGCAACAGCTAAGGCCTCCGCTGCCCACACCCTTCGTTGTGTGATCCGAACGCGCTGACCACAGAGTTATCATCGCTAATCTATTCACAAATGGGCTAGAATTTGGTTGCGTAGATACGTCAATACGGCTACTGCGAGTTGTTATTTGGGCATCTGTTCCTGGTGTGCCCCTCCTGCTTGCAGAGGCCGCATTTTCGCGTTCTACCCTCTCCCCCTGCGCCCCTCCCGCGACCTGCGCCGCCCCTTGCTCCGCCGCGGCCACGCCCGCGCCCCCGGTAATTCCCCCCGCCCCCGCCACCCCCGCCGCCGCCACCACCCCACTCTGTATAAAGAGAACATAGCTGTACAATATTCAAAATTATCCATACTCAATTCCTTCCATCTCATCCTTTTTTTTCTTTGGTTTTGGCGTCGCGTTTTGAACATTTGCCAGTGTCAAGTATTTATATATTTTCAAGTTTCAAAAGTTAAATAAGTGTCCTCGTAGCTATAGTTATAGGCAAAGTTCAGTCCGTGTCAGTCAAGTGTAGTCATGCTTTAGTAAAGTAGTGGTGACTTTACTATAAACATCGATGGAGTTTTGGAAGCAACACGAAAAATCATGTTTCTACACATTATATCATTTTCCCACACTCGCGCTTGTAATTCGGCACTTTATGAATAAAACACCACGATTTTTATACATAAACACTCGACAAAACACTAGGTTTGAAAAAAAATACAACGGGGTGAAACGACTCTTTCCGCGTTCCCGCCAAAACTCCCGCCTAGGTACTATAGACAAGCATAGTCCAATATACTTCTTCTTTGTTTTTGGCGTCGCACTTTGTGCATTTGTCAGTGTTGAGTGTTTCGATATTTTCAAGTATTTTGTGAAAGATTCAAGTTAAATAAGTCTCAGTCAAAGTCTGGTCATTCATTGGTAAAGTAGTATTAAAGTAGGTGACTTTACAAACGTCGATAGTGTTCTTATACACCACATTATATCTCGTTCTCACACTCATGTACATAATTAGTCACTTTGGGAATGAAAAAAACACAAATTTTATAAGTACATAACTACTAAAAAACAACTTTTGGAAAATACTCGTATTAGGTATGTGGTTATATGACGTTTCCGTGTTCTCGACAAAACTACTACCGTTCAGTTGCATACCTGTGGTAGTGGTGGAGCCTCCTTCATCAGCCCATTGGAAAAAGTTGCAACGCTGGTTGAACTCCTTTGGACATCCGTAGAACGGGCGCCCTTTGTTCGGCCCTTCTTTGTGAACAGTAATCCTGGAATAAAAAATCATTCGAGATAACAGAACACGCACAATCACCATCTTAAGGTGGTACGATTTCCATACAAATCAATTTTTGCCATTTATGGACAAATGGAGCATAATTTTACAGTGAAATCACAGCTACTAGCATTTACTTTGGTCTTTATTTGCGGTAAATCACAATTGCTTGAATAAAACAGTAGATTATTAGCATAAAATCAAATTTATGAATTTATGATTTTTGAATAAAACAGTAGATTATGCTTATAATCTACCGTTTCATTTAAGCAATTGTGAATTACCGCAAATAAAGACCAAAATAAATGCCAGTAGCTGTGATTTCACTGTCAAATTATGCTCCATTTGTCCTTATATGCCAAAAATTTATTTGTATGGAAATCGTACCACCATACGTTCAACATAGCCACTTTAAAAGTGTTTTTATAAAGGTAATCAACTTTTTAGAAGTGTTTATAAAGATATGGAATCTTACGTGGTTTTTCACATTTTTGTTTTACTTATGCGGGATTAAGTAATTACGTTTTATTTTATCGGAAAATCCGACTATAGTTTTGGCTACAACCGGTGGCCTTTATCATGGAGACAAAGCTGAGTACACGCGGGCGCGGGGATGGAAGCGGAAGAAATTAAATTATTATTTTCTAGCTGCGCCCCGTGGTGTTACCCACTATGTTTTCGGGATAAAAAGCCTATGTGTTAATCCAGGGTGTCAGCTATCTTCATACCAAGTTTCATCAAAATCCATTGAGTAGTTTTTGCGTGAAAGAGTAACAAACATCCATACATATAAACTTTCGCGTTTATTATATTAGTAGGATAGGATTCTATAGTATAATTACTTTTTGCAAGGCATTCCACAATTGCAGTTGACGTCATCATCGTTTCTTTCAAAGCTGTCCCGAGAAAAGGTGGGTGTCACGCCCCACCCTCTCGTGCTGGTGGAGGGTTGTTGTGACGTTATACCCCAGCCTGTATTGCTACTGGAAGGTTGTGACGTCACGCCGGACGAGGCCGGCGCCGAGTCAGTCTGCGCTGCGTCAGACTCCGGCGCCCAGAGGAAGAAATCGCATCCACCGTTCTCTTTGCCCACTTGGCATTTGTAAAATTTTTTGCCTGAAACATTACGATTATAATTGGTCTTGTAGCGATGCTAGCTCAGTTAACGCGGTCGGATTACACATCGAAGAGCGTGGGTTCAAACCCCAACAATACACTTGAGCTGCCGGTGATGGAATACATGATGAGGGGAACCATAACACTAGGTTAATTTCAAATACTCGTTTGTTTAAACTCGAGAAAGTGCCACCAATCCTAGTAATGTGTTCTAACACATCGCTAGGTGCTTAGCCTCCCTTGAGAGCCAGCTCCTATTCCAGGCTACGTGTGTTATCTTTGACTACACTGTCATTGAACATCAGATACGGTCAAACACCTGGCTTGTCAACCATAAACAATATGCTTGTATTGCACGGCATTGCTGCAAGTACTAATGCCGGAGAGAAAGTACTAGATACTGTAGGGGGCTTTGATTATTTTTAATTTGCTTTTTACCCGACTACGGCGAAGCAAAATGGAGGGTTATGTTTTTGACTGGTGTGTGTGTATACTGTGTATGTATTTTTTTTAATGTAAAAAGTAATGAGACGAACGTGACGCTCTCCTGATGGTAAGAGATAACGCCTGTCCATGACATCGCATTGCAGCGATGCACAGAACTTTAAGTAACAAAACAAAGTCCAGGGCATCACTGCTCTGGCGCTCATTACTTTGAGATTTTTGATCGAGTTAGTCTCAACAGCCCAGTAATTTCGCTAGCTGCAGTACCCTTCAAACCGGAACACAGTAATGCTTACACAGTACTGCTTAGCGGCAAAATAACTGGTACTGCGGTGGTACCTACCTAGATGACCTCCTGCTAAGGAGATCTACCACCAAGTAAACCAAGTAAAGTACAAGTAAGTAAGTATGTTTATTGTATTTGATTTGTACGATGTTGAATTGTATATATGGGCCTTGGTCTCAAATAAATGATTTATGATTATTATAAATATATCGTTATACTTCTTTCGCAGTCGGCAGCTAGACAAACATATTAAGTAATACTGACAGCCCCGTTGGCTCATTGGTAGTATATCTGCCTTGAGATCTGTAGGGCGTGGGTTCGATTCCCACTCAGGGCAAACATTTTGTGAATAAACAAATGTTTGTTCTGTGTCTGGGTGTTCTGTATGTATTATAAGTATGTATTTACAAAAAAAAAAGTATTTATGTATTCTATCAGTTATCTGACTTCCATCACACAAGCTCGGCTTAGTTTGGGGCCAGATGGCGCTGTGTTTATCGTCCTACGATATTTATTTATTTAATATCTGAATGTTATTATTGGTAACTTAACTAGCGCTTACCGAAATTAGCGGTCTGCTTTCGAACGGTCAATAAAATCGCCGACTTATTACATCCGCAAAGCACATCTCCGTCACCGGCATTATCACCCGGTACAGGCGTTCTTTGGTTACTTGCATTTTGAGCTCTATTCACTTGAGCTGGCGGCTGAAATTGTCTTGCATTCGGTTGCGGCAATCTTGATGGCATCACCGGAACTGTGCTGGCTGTATTCGACCAACTATTTGTCAAAGAGTTATCCCAATTGTCAGTTGAAGGATTCGACCAATTGCTGGTATTTGTCGAAGGATTTGGCCTGTCTGGTAATGAGTTTTGTCTGTTTCCCGCTGTATTGTTTGCTCGCTGGCCAGAACTGTTTTGTCTATTGATTGTTGCTGTGTTTGGTCTGGGATTGGAGAGTATTCTAGAACCTTCCGGTGCGCTTCTAACGCTGGATAGGTTTATTTTCATGAGTTCTAAGAAGGTTGTATCACAGCCTCCGAGACAGGCCGTGTAAGGCGGCGGGTAAAGGTGGCTTATAGAGTTGTTACGCCATTCAAACTTGACTAGTTTGTAATTAGGCCCACACTGCAACAAGACATACATTTTTCAATGTTTTTTTGAGGCTGGAAGTTTTTTTAAACCGTCGAATCTACCCTTTAAGATGGTTCGATTTCCATACAAATAAATTTTTGCCATTTATGGACAAATGGAGCATAATTTTACGATGAATTTTACTGGCATTTATTTTAGTATTTATCAGAATTGCTTGAATAAAACAGTAGATTATTAGCATAAAATCCAATTTATGAATTTATGATTTTGTAATAAAACAGTAGATTATGCTAATAATAACATAACCCAAGCAATTGTGATTTACCGCAAATAAAGATCAAAATAAACGCCAGTAGTTTTGATTTCACTGTAAAATTATGCTCCATTTGTACATAAATGGCAAAAAATTATTTGTATGGAAATCGAACTACCTTAATTTCTAAAATTAGAAAGTTGTCTATCAAGTGTGCTCTTCAACCATTTTCCTTGTTTATTGCACGTGGTACTATAGACCTTGTTCTAATTCTATACCATAGTAGCGAACGCCTCGCGGTTTCGCCCGCGTAGTTCCCGTTCCCGTGGGAATACAAGGATAAAAGTTGCCTATGTCACCCGGGGATAGTGTAGCTTCCCAACGGTGAAAGAATTTTTGTAATCGGCCCAGTTGTTTCGGAGCCTATTTAATACAAACAAACAATAAAATCTTTCCTCTTTAGGTAGGTACCTACTTATTGTACTTGTTAGCTGTGACCATGACCATACATATAAACTTTTTGAAGATTTCCTTTTTTATCATGGCTGGCAGGCTAAGTGTGTAAATCATTAAACAAAGCTAATAGACAACAATATACTCACTACAGAACAAGTTTCAGGCAGAACTTGCAACGTTTTGACAATAGTAGGGAACCAGACAGCGTTTTTGCAGTTAGGGTATGACATGCAGCTGATGTAGAATTCGTCCGCGTTGCTTCTTTTCTGGCGCACTGTCATGTCCGAGCCACATTTCGGACATTTGAACACTGGAAAAGGTGAAATAAATAAATTTTGGAGGACATTTAACTCAGCGCCATCTAGCTCCAAACCAAGCAACACTTGTAATATGGGAACCAGAGTTTTTATACACATTTACTTTTTTTGTAAATCGGGCGATAGTTACGTTAGTACGTACGATTGTTACTTCTTCAGGCTGTATCAGCTGCATTTGGATTAAATTTGCAACAGAACGTAACTAGTAGGTAGGTACATAATTATCATAATTATGTTTATAACAACCAAGCACACATCTACGTGTGCCAAGTGAGTTTTTCCATTTACTTTTTTATTTATTTTCGGATTAATGCTAAAGAATGACACAATCGGCGCGAGTACAAGATACCTATAATAGATAGATACATAAGAAGGCATGTTGGGCATATTGATGGCGGTGGTGGTGCATTTTTTTGGGTGCACGTTGAATCACTATCAAATAAGGTAATAATTTTTTTTTAAAAAGAAATGTTTAATATAATTGTAACACATTATTCCTAACTATAAATATAAATGTAAAAATTAAAAAATAATTATCTTTAACGCCACACGTGAACAAAACGCTGGCCTTTATTTTGCTCAGCGTTTGAGTATTGCCATACAACGCGGCAATGGGGCCAGCGTTTTGGGAACTATTCCCATTGATAGCGGTCTTTTAGAGTAGTTATTATTTTAAGTTATTTTGTTTTGTTTAATTGAAGATATTTATTATACTTTTTTTCATAATTTAGCTTGATAGTCGAGTTAACTAATCAAAATAAAGCTTATAAATTAAATAATTTTTTTACATTAAAATTTGTCAATGTAAAAAATTTAAAAAATAAGACGAAATAAATGATCATAATAAAATAATTTATTTCCTCATTTACAATTTGTACAATGTTCTACAACAGGACAGTTATCTGAGTGGCAAGTGAGTATTTCCAGTATTTTTTTTTTCAATTTTTGGCTTAGTGCTAAAGTTTGACATAATCGGCGCGAGCACAACATGCCTGAAGGTATGTCGGGCATATTGATGGCGATGGTGGTGCATTTTTTTGGATGCACGCTGAATCGCCATCAAATAGGGTAATAATTAATAATAATCATTTATAATTTGTACAATGTTCTTTAACAGGGCAGTTATCTGAGTGCCAAGTGAGTATTTCCAGTAACTTTTTTTTAAATTTTTGGCTTTGTGCTAAAGTTTGACATGGGCGCGAGTACAACATACCTGAAGGCATGTCGGGCATATTGATTGCAGTGGGTGTGTATTCGTTGGGGCGCTCGCTGAAACGTTCCGCGAGCGCGCTGTCTATTTTGTTGGCTTCCGCTGCTACAGTTACGTACACTTCCTTGTACTTTGCGATCTGAAATGTAGACAGCCGATGGCATCTACTGACAGCAGCCCCAGATGTAGAGGGGCAAACCGGGGCACCTGCCCCAGGCGGCAGCTTCATCATCATCATGGTATGGTATAACACGGTAAAGCACACCTAGCCTGGAATGGAACTGGCTGTCAAGTGAGGCTGCCGGAACACACCGTTAGATGCTTGGCGGCAGATTTTCAACTTGAGGGTGGTAGCTAGCCAGCCGAGTACTAGAAAGTACCCTACCACCATGCTATGGTTTCCTCACGATGTTTTTCCTTCACCGGCAGCTGAAGCTCATTCTTGGGGTTTGAACCCACGCCCTTCGGCATGCGAACCTACCACGCTAACCACTAAGCTATCATCGCTACAATAATAACACTATTAATACAATAATACTATTTTGAACGCTAGAGGGAACACTGAAATTTCTGCCCCGGTTAAACATGGTTGAACTGGGGAAAAGTGACAAAGAATTGTCATTGAATGCCAATCTGCCATTATTTAATAACATAATTTGACATCTCGCAGGAAAATACCTGTTCAGCTAAAACTTCCCGCGGATTCTTCCTTCCTTCGCTGATAGCCTTCAAGTCGGCTTCCAACTGCGCTCGTAAGTCTGGCTTGGAGATAGTGAGGCCCATCGCATCGTATCCTTCCACAAGGCCCATACCAAGCAAGCCCGGTACAAAATGTATAGCGTCCGCCAAAGCAACGTAAGAACGGTTTTTGATTGTTTCTATATGTTCCGCATGAGTGGCGTCTGTACCTGTTTTGGAAATATTGTATCACCTAGGGTTTATAATAGAAAGAGGTAGCGAGACTATTTTGTACCCATGATAGTTCAGTGGTTAGCGGGGTGCGGTTCACACATTGGAGTGCGTAAGTTCAAGTCCCAACAATGAGCTAGAGCTGCTAATTGATTGATTAACTCTTTATTGTACACACAAAAAATAATAAATAAATAAATATGGAACATTACACACAGCGTCATCTGACCAGATGATGATTGGCGCGAAGATTTTTATTTTTTAATGAATCATGCAATCGATTTCATTGCTTTTTTAACCAACCTATTCCGTGCTTCTCCATTAGTGCTATGAGATCGGCTTCAGTGAGCAGGTTCGGTGGGGAAGTGCTGCCATCTATCAAGTCGATACTTGTCGGGTCGAATGTTTGTCCTACCTGAAAGTGGTCATTGATATAATAATAATAATAAGTACTAATGGGTCCCGATGTTGACATGCTCGCGTCGGTGAACTGGCTACGCTTCAGGGACCTCTTAGGGGAAACTGAGGGGTTTGCCTGTGCTATTGCAGACGAAGTTATCAAGATGAACAACTATCGGAAATATATTATGAAGGACGGTACGGTCGACATCTGTCGGGCATGCCACCGTCCCGGAGAATCGCTCTGACATATTATTTCCGGTTGTTCGCATCCTGCTAACGGCGAGTATTTGCACAGGCACAACCAAGTAGCCAGGATCATCCATCAGCAGCTTGCTCTTCAATACGGCCTTGTCGAGTCTGAGGTGCCGTACTATAAATACGCACCAGCGCTAGACGGTTGGGTCAAGGGTCAGCTTCAAAAGGCAGTGATCCTTGACACGGCGCGCATTGTGAGGAGGTTCCTCACTCTGCAGCCCTAACCACCGGCAGCTTGAGCCCTGCCCCGCTGCCGGCGGCACCCTAGTTTTTAAGTTTTTTTATATTATTTGTTTTTTTGGAAATTAATGATATAAAATAAAAATCTATGAAAATAAATAAATAACTAAAATAATAATAAAATATGTATTTCAGGCACATAAACCCATAAAACACGTGTCTAAATAATTTAATATTTAAAATGCGTGTGTATTTAAAAAAAATATATTTGAAATAAAATGAAATACCTCGTATAGGATAATATCGCAGATAGCAGGTAGTGATGTAATTTATATGTGTTGATAAAAATTGTATAACGTGGAGAAACACGTCTTTTCGTGGTTTTCAATACTATTTATTTAAAAAATATTTTTAACTAGCAAAAAAAGAGGAGGTTCTCAATTAGACCGCTTACTTTTTTGTATAAGTATGTATGTCACGCAATAATTCCGCCAATTATGAATCGATTTTGATGATTCTTTTTTTGTTTGATAGATTTACTCCGAAACCTCGCTGTTTTATGGGAGCAGTGCGTTGAGTTGGCTTAAGGGTCATAGAGCGGGTATTTTTAAATTGTAAATTTATATAATTATCAAATACTTTAAAATATTAAAATCGTTAATACTGACAAAATGCATGCTAAAAACAAAAAAAAGGAATTACATTATATATTACATACAATACATTATTATACACCAGTCACGGCATACAAAATTAAACTTTATGCCTTACCACATAAACATGAATTTCCTTCGAGGACCACTTATCATACGGGTAGACGTCCAGGTAGTTCCGAGCCGTGATCATCAGTCCACTGGCGGTGAATTTCTCGCCTGCGACGTCTATAGAGACGGTGGTCTCTTGTCCTTGCGCGTCCTTCGAGCAGCAGGCCAGGAAAGATCGTACTATAAACTCGTATAGACGTTGCTCGTTGCCGGATAAATCTGCAAAAATACATAAGGAGTTTTTGGCGGGAATGCGGAAAATGAATCTGCATCGTATTATTTTTCAAAACTTTTTTTATGTCTATAATAAATATAGCTAAAGATAATGGTGTTTTAATCATAAAGTGCCGAGTATGAACACGTGAGTTGAGTGGTGAAATCGTATTCGAGTGCTGTTTCTAAAATTCCGAAGAAAAGTCGCCACTACTTTAGTACTAACTCCTACTTTAACTTTTTTTAATTTATAAATTTGTATTCTATTCTACTTTATTAAATTATGGACTAGCCTTGGTCGTGGCTTCCATTGTGTGACTTTGACTGTGACTATCTTAAATTATCTGACTTGAGACACTGAATTTACAATACAATTTTTTAATTCATTTTATTTGTAAATTGAACTATCTGCGTGAAAAATAAAGACGCACACAAACTTAAGCATTTATGATATTAAACAGTGTGATTTTGTTTCGACCACAGTTCATCCGACGTTTTGGAAATTGGTAAACACAGCTAGCCTGGAATGGGAACTGATTCTAAAACAAGGCTTCCAAAACATAGGTACCGTTAGGTGCATAATTAATGCAGAGTTGCCAACCGTCCTGTTTTCCCAGGACATGTCCTAATTTTTGTAGTATCCTGAGATGTCCTGGATAATTTTTAAGCAGAATCCTAATAAGGTTACGTATTTTAAAATTTGCGCGCCACTTTGCAACTGTTTTACGGCGTCCTGTTTTTTTCAACTTCAAATCGTAGTTAAATTTGGGGTTGGCAACCCTAAATTAATGTGACAAGTAATATAATTATTCGATTAATTATTGAGACTTACTGTTCGCATACTTCGTGGGATGAATAGGCGGATGAGCCTTATCACTTTTATTCCCTTGCCGCGGCGTGGGACCCCCGCTGTCCATTATACCCTGTGCGAAAGCTCCCCAGTTAGGGTCCCCTGTCTGAAGCCCTACAAGCTGCCCAAGATTCATCTCCTTGGGATACTCGTTGGTCTCTGTACGTGGATATGATATATAACCCTGTGTGTATAGCTTTTCAGCCAGACGCATGGTTTCTTTTGCATTTATTTTAAGCTTTCTAGAAGCTGACTTTTCTAGTTCCTGAAAGAGTATTGATAGATAAAAACTTTTATTTGTACGAATTTATAGTATTTACCAAATTTAAAAAAAAAAGATCGAACTTGATTTTTTACTTAAATGTGTAGGTATTCTGTCAGTTATTCGAATATATCGAACGTTACTTTGTCGAGACCTGCCTCGTACAGTTTTTGCCCAAGTTTTTTGTGGAACCCGGTCGGACGCATGATATGAAATACTTTCGTTTCTTTAATCGAAAATACTCGTTTGACTTTACACAGGTCTTTAGCTTTATTTTTATTCATTACAAGGGGACGCCTCGCGGTTTCACCCGCGTCGTTCCCGTTCCCGTGGGAATACACAGATAAAAAGTAGCCTATGTCACCAGGGCAAAGTGAAACTTCCCATGGTGAAAGACTTCGGAAATCGGTCCCTACTGGACCGATTTGAATTTTTTTTTTTTTTGTTTATTTACTACAAACATACAAATCTTTCCTCTTTATAATATTAGTGTAGATAATCATCGCAACTTTAAACATAGTCTCAAATAAGGCTTTCAGTAAAATTCAACTCACCACTGTGTCTAAGGGCAAAGGCCTCCATTTAGACTTGGGTTTGGTCTTCACGTCCGACACTTTCGCTATAGGTGTCTCCAGTAAAACGTCGTGCAATATTTGGCATGCGTCGCGGTCAAACAGATGGACTCGTTCCCACGCGAAGTCCACGCTCAGGTTGTTTAGTGTGTGATTTACTGAAAAGAATAAAATTAAATAAGATTTAATTTATTCACAAATGAAACTTAGAAAGAAATCATCATCTACATCATTTCAGGCATAGGACGTCCACTGCTGGACATAGGCCACCCCCATTGACTTCTATAAAGACCGGTTGGAAGCGGCTCGCATCCAGCGTGTCCCTGCGGTCTTTACTAGGTCGTCTGTCCCCCTTGTGATTTATCTTGAAACATTTGAAAATACCGAAATACTTGAAACTGCCGAATGCGCAAAAGTGCGATGCCAGAAACAAAGAAGTAGAAGGCACAAGTTAAGTCCTTAAAATAACTTACCTTTGATTTTCCAGAATGGTTCAGCTATAAAGTTCTCAACTGCCCTGTACCTCTCAACCACAAAGCCCAGTGTAGGGAACTGACACGATCCGTAACTGACCAGGCTATCAGCTAGTTTACTGGGGAACACCTTTTGCAGTCTCAGGGTTTGGAACCTAGTGAACGCTGCACCTGTGAATTTAATCTCAATTATGAAACCATATTATTTCTTAGGTCCATAGTAAAACTTGTTGACAATAATAAGTACAATGACCCACTATCCGCATAGTACAACCTAAGCTGAACAAAAGAATCTTGTATAGTTTGGCTGTCTAAAAATAAACTTTAAGCATAATACAAAGCATGAATAATAAATATTATGAATAATAATTTATTTTAAAACAACTCTATCCCACTAATATTATAAAAGTGAAAGTTTGGATGGATGGCTGTTTAGAATGGATTTAGATGAAATTTGGTATGGTGGTAGCTGAGATCCTGGATTAAGACATAGTCTAAGTTATCCCTAAAACATGTAGCGGGTAACACCGCAGTACAACATACAATTTATCTAGATATTAAGCATAAAAAAGAAAAGGCAGTGTTTTTTTAGTAAGAATAACTTTTACCTATTCGTAAATCCAATTCCTGCCTTACATCCACAGCATCACTAATATTTTTATTAGGCTGTTCTAAATTGTTCAAAGCTCTTTGTACTGACACAAAGGTAATCTCTGAGAATTTGGCTCTGTATATACGGAGATTGCTTTTGATTGCAGTACACACTTCAATGATCTCAAAACCAATGTTTTCTCCTTCTCTATCACAATCCGTCCAGATGATAAGTCCGGCGCAACTGCGCACCTCGCGTTCTAAGGTTTTCTGGAAACATGAATTTGGGTTTACTAGTAAATTATTGAGTAAGCCCCGCATAACATGTCCACACACAAGATGCAAAGACAACCTACTACTGCTGAAATGTGCTGGGTGTGATCGCTTCCAACTGGTTTCTATGGAAATCAATGGAGGAGGACTATGTCCAGACTGAATATCCTGTGATGATGATGATAAGTAAATTTATCAGACAATCATGCCCATTTATTGATCATAAGGTAATATTAGACCAATGATGATCTTGATCTCAATTTATGATGACCTCTTCAAATACTTATTTTCTTTTGGGTGTGATGACCAGCACTTACTAGTTAATTATAATAAGCTGTTGTAATTCAACACATTTATATATTTATATTCAATTAATAATATCAAGTGATCTGTTGTCATATGAAAAACCTGCCCATCATAAAAAAATAGATGTAATAATACTGTTGATCAAATCAATTGTTGTTGAATAGTATCTAAAAGAAAGATAGGAAAGATTACCTTAATTTTATCATAGTTTTCTGGACAGTACTTGAAAACAGGCGCATCAAATAGGCTTAGAGGGCTACATGATTGCCAGTGTTTGTACGCTCCCACAAACTCTAGTGCGAGCAGGTGACCAGACACAGATGTCATTATCATTTGGCATTTCTGCCCCATCAAATCCGCTTCGAACTCATAGATCTTGTTATACTGAGACAATCCTTCTCGCTGAGAATTGAAATATATCGGTAAAGTAGACGTTAAAAGTATAAGTAGTAATTACATGTAAGATATTTAATCAATAAATAAGCAAAAATTTTACTGAGAGCAGAAGGTATAATCACCAACATGAACATAACATTCAATTGAAAATAAATCATTACCCTTCTCGAAGTCCCCCGAGATAGTTGAGCAGCGATGTTTTTCGCAGCATCATTTTTCTCAGCCACATTCAAAAACTTCATTACTTCAGATTTACACCGAATTATTGTAAAAGCATGGAAATTAATTGAATAAATGCCGAAAATTTTTTGTCGGAGGTTATATCCATTACGAAGTAGTATTTTCATACTTTTGCATGTAGTAGCTCATGTCTCATCCAATTAGTAACTTTATGATACACAAAATTTATTAATAAAAATAATTTAAAATGGTATAGTCAGATTGAATAAGATTTGTTTTTATCGTAAACGTAAATACAAAACATGAAAACAAACTAACCCGCCTCTTACAATAAGCGAATGAACGACTGAATGAATTATGTTTTTTTAACTTATTAGTTATTTCATAGATACATTAAAATATCATTGAATCTCAGATTAAACACGCGAAGTATAGAAAATGTATTAAACAAAATAAAATATCTTTACAATTTTTGTATAAATAAATTAATATAAAAGGCCTTCAGAGAAGAGATTTGTGGCCAGAATGCTGAATGTATGAAGTTGAAGTTGATACTTCGCAGCAATGACATTTTAACTATCAGTTTTGTTTTGATACAAATTACAAACCAAACCAATGAGCTGACAGGTCCGTCAGTTTCCCTTTCCCTCATTTTTACAAAAATAGATTTTAACTTCGTATTTATTTACTGTCAGACTATTTCAACAAACTCAAGGGACAATGATACACTCGCGCTCGTTTGCGCACACACGTTTAAACTTAACAAGGATGTGTTTTCTTGTAAATTGTCTTAAAAGGATGAAAAGTTCACAGCAGTGGTTACATCGACAAAAAACAGACCCTTACGTTGAAAAGGCAAAAATATACAACTACAGGTGAACCCACTTTATTTTCCATAATAGTTTGCGTAATAATCTCAACTCTGGTTAGTATTTGTTTGCAAACAATACAAAAATTATGCCATTGTTTTTATTAGGTGTCGGAGCGCCTTCAAACTGCTTGAGATGAATGAAAAAACGAATATACTAACGCCAGGCCTCTCAGTAATAGATCTGGGAGCTGCACCAGGATCCTGGACCCAAGTCGCTGTCCAAAAAACAAATGCTGATGCTGCTGATCCCAGCAAACCTAAGGGAAAAGTACTTGCCATTGATAAACTACAAATATTTCCTATTGAAGTAAGCCAACCTACTATATATTCCAGCCTTTTCTTGTTAAAGCTTGCTTGTAAAGACTAAGATAAGCTAAGTATAATTATGATAAATAACATTATTATTGCCTAATAGTAAGTATACTAAGTACTTTTTGCACAGCTCTTTGACACCATATAATTATATATTGGCTGTGAATTACAATTTTTATTCACGTTTTCATTAAGAAAGAACTATTTTCAACTATTTTTATTATAAATGATTTTTTGTTGCAGGGTGCAACTATAATGAGTAATATGGACTTTAATACTATCGAAGCTCATGACAAGGTAATAAACATTCTCAACGGTAAGAAAGTTGATCTGGTGTTATCAGATATGGCTCCCAGTGCTACTGGAGTCAGAGAATTGGACAAAGACAGAATTCTAGGCTTAGCTTACATGGCCCTCAGATTTGCAGCACTAGTCACAAAAATGGATGGAAACTTACTATTTAAAGTGTGGGATGGCAAAGAAGTGCCTATTCTTGAAATGGATTTGGAGAGATTCTTTAAGAGTATTAAAATAATGAAACCCCAAGCTAGCAGATCAGAATCATCAGAAAAGTTCCTTTTAGCTAGAGGCTTTAAAGGCATACAGAGGCCATTAGAAAATGGTAGATGGGGATAATAAAGATAAACAATCTTATTTAAATCATTGTTTATAGTTTATCAATACTTGAAGATTTATGTGATATTTCATGTTAGTGAAAAGTCGATAAAGCATTTTGATTGACTTTAAGAAACATTATAAAGTAAGGCCCATTCAGTGCCGGATTAAGTAATTGCTGGTCCATATGAAATTCAATCAAGGGGTCCTTGGTCAGCTATGGGTTCTTAAAAGTGCTAAAAAAAATTCAAGATAATCCTGGGGGAAGTCTCTCAGTGACAGGCACCCAAAGTTTTTGTATAGCTGGTTATATTTATCTGGCCAACTCAAATTCAAAACTTACTTTACACAAAAGACTTTTAGTAGAACTTTTGCATTAACCAAATGGAATTCTGTGTTTTAATAATCTTACTAATTGTTTTAGTTGGAAAGTGTGTTATATTTCACATTTTTATGACATCAAGTAAATACCACAAATTGATTAAGTTTTACTCAAAAAATATGCTCAGATGGAGAATGTAGAGTGTGAGTTTTGATATGTATGAATATGTATGTATGTATGTTGTTTTGAGTGTATGTTTTGTTGTGTTGTTGTTTATGGCCCTTTTGCGTGGGGCCCATAGCAATTGCTACTCTTGCTACATGGTTAATCCGGCATTGGGCCAATGTATGCTACTGTTTTAAGTAGATAAGTGTAAATATTTTTTTCAATCTTAACGAAATGTAAGTCTTCCATTATTGGTAGGTTTTAATCATAAACTAAGTATCAAATGTTCAAGTATCAAATGTTATACTCATATTGTAGCAGTACAACACTTATAAGAATTGTTAAAAAGTAAGGAAAGTAAATAAATGACAGCCATATTACAAGAATTAATATTTATTTTCCTTTTAGCATGTACCATTATTGAATATATTTAATCTTAGATAATATTATAGCCGGAGACTTCTAGTCAGCAATAAAATATACTACATTAAAGTTTTTATAATTTTATTTATAGCTAAGCATGATCAACAAATTCTAATGAGTTAATTGTATTTGTTTTGTACCAATTGTATTAATTGAAACTTAATCATAAAATTATTGTAAAAATATCACAAGATATAATTATCTATGCAGTTTTATACATATCACTATATATAGTAAGTATAGATATTTAATGCACTTAACTGCTGGACGTAAACATATGACATCACCATTTTATTTTTGTAGGCATTTCTTAACTTTTTTTTTCTTTATACATTTTATGGCTTATTACCAATGAATTAAGATTATACATACAAAAACAGCCATTGCTAATGGCATTCAATTTATGCAGCCTGTTTGCAGAAAAAAAATAATTTATTAATGATTCAGTGTTGATACAACAAGTCAACCACAACAATGTAGGCAAATCTTATTTGAATATTGTGTATGTTTTATTACAAATACATGTAGCGGCACATTTATTTTTAAGATAATACTTTGACTCACTTTTAAGAACACTCTCATTGTCTGAAAATCACTTTTTTTCTCACTGACTTAGATCTGGTGACGTATTTTTCAGGAAACTTACACTAAAATTCGAATACTGATTGTGCATCCTTAACATCAGTAATAAATAATAATTTATTACTATAACCAATTAAATAACAGTAACAAGTAAAATGACTGTTGTGCCCAAAAACAACAACAACAAACAGGGCAAGCTAAATAAAACCATTTAAAAACCGACTGCATGCCCCTAAGCTCGGTCACGGCTAGGTTTTAGTTATTATGGTTTAAAAATCAAACCACTCAACCGATGTATCATGGGACCATCTGAATGTATATCCTTTAAAATAAAAATATATAAAACACATGCGTCCCTATAAAATGGGACCACCTGGGAAGTATAACCTTTTAAACAAAAAAATAATTTCGCTAACCGGGCCAGGCGTCGTGAGTAATCGGGGAAAATACATGAAAAAAAAGATTCCGAATTGAATTGAGAACCTCCTCCTTTTTGGAGTCGGTTAAATGATAAGCAAACTCGAACAGATCTAGCGATGGCAGTTCTAAGGGCCTAGATAAAGTAACATTAGACCTTCAGTTGTTCACACGCTTTGGATTGTGTAGAATTTGAGCTGCTGATCAAGGCAAACTTCGTGAGGAAACCATACTATGTTCGAGTACTTTCTAGTACTCTAAACTAAAAACCCTCAAATTGAAAATCTTGCCAAGCACCTATCCTTGTGCCAGCCTCATTAAAGTAAGTTCCCATTTCTGTAAACTCCGCATAATGGCTCAAAATTAGGCGAGTTGTGAAACCTAGCCATAAAAAAATAATTAATTGAGATACAACTAATACAGACCTTATTTCGTCGAAGCAAAGTCTATTAAAAGCTTCTTGCAGTCTAAATGCATACTTGCACAGAATAAGTAGATGGATGTTGTCTAGCTTGATTCAAATATTTGCGGCGTAAACCTTACATTTAAGATCACCTTCAAACTAATGAATATTAGCTACTAACTACTTTTACACAGTTCTTATGAGTGCATACATTTCACAATTTCACATTGGTGCATGAAAAAAGCGTACAGTGGCTCTAGCATATTAATTTGTCAGAATTACGTGTAAACGACAGTCTAATGTAGAAAAAAAACGACCAAGTGCAAGTCGTATTTCCGGTGGGTTCCGTAATAACTTGTAGGTATGTAGTTCGTCCCTCACGGGAAATATGAAAGCACCGGACATAGCTCTAACAAAAATAATAACCTGGATTGAGGGACAAACTTAACTTTGCCGTTGGAAAAGTTATCCCATAGGTCGCGGTCAGTTTACAAAATAAACTTGTTCTCGTAAAAAAATGTGTCGTAACTACAGATTTACTGTTTTTAGGACTTTTCTATTCACTTGTACTATAAGACATAGCATCTCGTCAAATTTTATGATTCTTGGTCAACGGAAAGTACCTACCCCGTAGGTTTTGATTCTCTTGCGAGCGTCAAAATATGTGGCATATTTTTTGATAGCGTTGACTTTTGATATCTACACAGGTCCAAAAGATTGCAGACCTAAAGATTTTATATTAATTTCAACTTGATACTTTCACGCGTTCCTTAGAAAAAGGATCACAGATAGACGAAAACTAAATGATTCTATACAGGTTCCTTTTTTTTTGAGGTACGGAACCCTCAAAACAGTTTCCATTTACCCCCGAGAGAGGCACTGCCCTATTTTTCATAAATTTTCTTGTAGTTAGGTACGTAATACATGAACGTCGCAAATTATATGCTAGCCCCTCTGAATACTAACATTATGTTCTTGGTGCACAACTACTAAACAACCTAAAGAACAACCGTAAGGGTCATGCGTCAAGCTGTCGATTAAAATTGACCATGATACAAAATGAGGATAATTACTTGAAGTTCAGCCAATTGCGCTTTAGTGATCGCTATTCTAAAAGTAGTTACCTTTCGCTGTATATAAACTATACAGCTGGTTTATACGAATCAACTGATGGAAATTCAAAGCTATAACTGACCCCGCAGTTATTCTTCTTGCATGTTAGTCGCCATAATATGTACGGATGAATAGTTAATTGATAAGAGTTTTTGCTTGTATATATATTACTTACAAGCGGACGCCTCGCGGTTTCACCCACGTAGTTCCCGTTTCCGTGGGAATACAGGGATAAAAAGTAGCCTATATCACCCGCGGATAGAGTAGCGTGAGCTTCCCAACAATGAAAGAATTTTTGAAGATTTTTTTTTTTCTTTTTTTTTTTTATGATTGACAGGCTAGTTGTTGGAAGATTTACAAACAATCAAATCTTTTCTCTTTATAATAGTATAGAATAGATGTAGATTTAGGTAGCTTTAGGAGTATATTAAACCTTTAACTGCGTGATACTGTTGTAGTTTATAGTTCTTACTATCACACCGGGGACAATCTTGGTAGACAGTAATAGACAGATTTAAAAAGATTTATAGGTAAATGTCGCTGTCTCTTTTATTGCAGTCTTTTAGATAGGGATAGCAACATTTTTAGTCAATTTAGACCTATCGATTAGAATCTTCCGAATTGGCTTTACATATACACAATTACACATGTTTGTATATTATAATACACTACAGTATTAAAATAGTTAAACCATTTTTCTCTGTGACTGTACCTATTTTAAAAAAAACTGAATTAGAAAAAAAATCCCGTAGGTAGGTACCTACTCCTATTGTCTGCCATGTTAGCTCATTTGGGAGCTCTGCTTCTTGAGCTGTATAGGGTGGGTTCAATTCTCACCCAGGATAAACATTTAAGGTGACGAGCATACAATATGTTTGTTGTGTCTGAAAAAAAGTATATTACCATCCGTTATTATTATCGAAGTAAGACTTGTTTGTCACGGGAGGTCCTTCACTCAACTCCCTGCAACTTGCGGTGGTTAACATTGGCGCAGCATACTGGCAGGCATAATGCGTTATGTAAAAATAACGTGTATAAGGTTCAGACGAATTGCGATCGCGTGCCGTGCGAGAGTTTGTTCAGCTGCGCGGCGGAGAGTAAGCTGGAGTGTGCGGCGTGGTCCAGAAGCAGCAGTCGTTCGCCGCGCTCGTCGCTGGAGGCGCGGGCGGCGCGCGCGCACTGTCCGCTGCCCGTTTCGACCGCAAAACTACAGACCGCGCAAATCGCGTACATGAATGTTATCACGAACAGGGCGCATCCGAAATCTGAAAGTTAAAAGTTGTAAAGATAATTTATTTGTATACAACACGAGAAATTTTATACAATATGTGCAATAAAGATGTTCTAGTAGGTAAGTATCTCTTTTCTATCTTCTTATCTCTTTTTTCAGTTTAATAATGTATTGATTGTTGGTGTACAAATCAGATAATTAATCCAGCCTACTTGAAGGTGTACACTGTACAGCCCTGTTGGCTGATTGGTAGCATATCTTCTTTAAGAGCTGAAGGGCGTGGGTTCGATTCCCGCTCAGGACAAACATTTTATGTATCAACAAATGTTTGTTCTGTGTGGCAAGCAGGACAACCGTCCGGGGCCTCGCTCTTGCAGGGGCCTCGCGTCCTCGTAGAAAAAAGTCTTTACCATATTATAATAATTATGTATGTATTGTACGTGTATCTCAAACCCCCCCTGAACGCACGGTCCCATTATTAGTGCAAGCATGTTACGGCCACTCGACTACTAGAACTAATTTTTAGTGAAACGGACAACGAAAAAAAGGCCTCACAATGATCTGTCGCCCCGGGCCTCGCAACAGCTAAAGCCGCCGCTGTATATATGCATAGGCTTATGAGTAAGTTAAGACACTTACGGTATAGATTATGTCCGCCAAACAGATTTACAATACACGGGTACCCGTCCCCGAGTACTATGGCCACGATAAGTAACACAACGGCCACGCAAGCGGCCATGATCCATGGCACCACGTACTCCCGCTTGTATTTGACGGCGCCGTGAAGGAGAGAGATGCAGCACATCAAGTAGATAGAAGTCAAGATCGTGCTTGTGTACAGGAAAATTACTGTCACTGGAATAAAGCGAAAAAATAGTTCTTAATCTGATAAAATCTCTAAGAAAATCTGGCAGGCTTAAAATGGCAGCCGAATGCATTCGAACAGGTGGGCAAAAGGTATCCAAGGTGTGTGCCCCCGAACAGTCGACCCCAAGATTGTCTTCCAACATTATGGCGCGATGAACTCGGAAAGTTGATAAGTACTTAGAAGAAATTAGCCCAGCAGTGGATCAACACAAATTAAAACAAAAAATATTGCTGAAATCTCGGGCGCCTACCACTCGGATTCATGGTAGGGAAACATCAGGGTCGTAGCGTTTTTTTTTTTTTATGTCAAAGTAATGAGACGGTCGAGGCGCTCTCCTGATGATAAGAGATAACGCCTGTCCATGACCATTGCAGCGATACACAGAACTTTGAGTAACAAAACAACGTCCAGGGCATCGCTGCTTTGGCACTCATTACTTTGAGACTAGATGGTTAGTCTCAACAGCCCAGTAATTTCGCTAGCTGCAATACCCTTTAAACCGGAACACAGTAATGTTTGCACACTACTGCTTGGCGGCAGAATATCTGGTACTGCGGTGGTACTTACCTAGACGACCTCCTGCTAAGGAAATCTACCACCAAGTAGAGTTTCCGCCTTTAGGGAGATAGCATCCTCCAGGGACAAAATATTCTTTCGGAGACCTGACAAAGCTTGTCTGTCTCGTTTTTATAATAAAGCTCGCAATGTTTTGAGTTTAACTATGTTATATAACATATGGGTCTGGCGCGTCTCATATACTTTTACAATAAAAAAAAGATTTACCTGACGCAAGATGTTGCGCTTTAGCGAACCTCTTTTGATTATTAGTGCTCATGACGTCTCCTTCGTGGAACGTCAGCGTCTCGCCATACGCTACCTCATAGAAACCACGTCTTTCGGCGTCGTCTTCCATATCGCTGTGAAGCATCGATAGCATCTCTCCCACGTGAGAAATGCCTACTAGTAGGATGATCAATATGAATGATGATAATGCCTGAAATATGGACAAAATATAAAACCGTCCTTGAAACGATGGGTCAAGGCCACATAACGTGTCTCTCTGGCATCGTAGCTCCCAAACGATTAAGTGACTACTGTTCTTAGCTCATTTGGAAATCCGTTCAGCCGTTTGAAGATTTATCTGCCTCTTTCTAGTAGCTAAACGCATGAAATTATTTTTTACAGATCCATGGCACGAAATTTGGTATTCTATTACTGGTCTCGAGGGATTAATGCACGTCATTTGTTTCACACGAGCAATGTGGCTTGATTACATTGTTTCTTAAAAAAATAGTAATACTTATAAGATTTACAAAATCCATTTAGATACCAGTAATGCGCATGAAGCTCTACCAAATTTAAACACTTCTGAAAAGTGCAAGAGTTTAAAGCACTGGCCTAATTATTATTTCTACTTAATGTTTTCTCTAGTTTGGTACAATTTCGGTTCTATTTACATTTTAGTAAAGTTAAAAAAAAAATAAGTTAAGTACTTACTATTTGATGGACGGCAATGAGTATCGTGCCTTGGCGCAAATTAAAAATATACAAAAAGTTGTTGAGGCGTATCATCATCTTGTGCGAAAGTTTGCATCGTTTAGTCCTGTCGAACATTTTGATTTATCAAGTATAAACAGCTGAGGGATTAATATTGCTCACATTGTTTAGGCTCTGCCCAAATAATAGATACGCGCAGGTTTTTTCTCGTATTGATTCCTTTTCTTTTTGCTGTGGATGCGTAACGCGCATGCGTTTACTCGTAGATACATACTCTAGTTAGGAATTTACAATGATGTCAATTTTAGTAATTTCGTTGACAGAGCTAAAATGTAGCTGTTACATTGTGTGAGGATAGCAATACTTATATTTTTTATTTCCTTGGCTATACAAGGTTATGCGGATTGTAATACCTTCTAAGCTAAATGTCATTGTACTCGACTAAATAAACACCTTTTACTATGGGGCCGACCCTGAAATCGTTAAAAAAACAGCTTTTCCATATGTTATGTCGTACATAAAATTCGACTGTTTATGACGGCAATGTCGATAAAGGTGCAATAGCATTGTAAGCTTTCTAATCCACACAGATACGGGAATACGATATTTCAAATGTTTGAAACTAGCGCCTCGTCCCGATTTGGCAAGGATAAATAAATCTTCCGAAAAAAACATAACATTGAAAACCGTATCAAAATCCGTCAAGACTTAAGGCTTGATCCGTCTAGACTCTAGACTGTTTGTTTGTTTTTGTACTTATTTGTTACAAAATAAAATAATTTTCTTTCTTTCTTTCAAGTGGTTTGGATGGAGTAAGTGGAGGAACAGACAGACGTGGCAAACGACTCTTTTTCTTTTATTTTTAGAGATATATATTATTATTTTTTATGGTTGACAGGCTAGGTGTTTGACCACAGCTCACCTGATGTTAAGTGAAGGTGTGGTCGAAGATTGTAAAGCACACCTAGCCTGGAAATTATCTATTACCTTAAATTATCTTTATACCTTAGTTCCTAGTTCCATTCCAGGCTAGGTGTGCTTTACCATCTTCGACCACACCTTCACTTAACATCAGGTGAGCTGTGGTCAAACACCTCGCCTGTCAACCATTAAAAAAAAAACCTACATTTATAATCCACACACTTCTTTGATGAAATGAAACAAATTATACTTAATTATAAATTAGTTTTATTTCACAACTTATAAATATAGATGTAGTTATAAAGTTATGACTGTAACAACCTAACCCAAACTTATAGCTGGCATTAGTGTATGTTTTTGGAGTATGAAATTATCAACTAAAGCTATCACATCATATAAAAATGTATGAAAGCAACGCTTAAATATATACAAAATTACACATACATTACACAATGTCAATTTTAGATTTCAGCTCGCTACAAGTAGTCCATAATAATTAAAGTCAATTTACATCTCTTTATTTATAACCGCATACTTAATGAAATATACAAAACTAAAAAAAAAAAAAACAATTAGTAATATAATTTGGTTCAGTAATAATTACACAAAAATTGATATATACGTATATAAATTTCAAAACAAATATTTAAAACTTCTAGGGACGGACTAAACTAAATTTATGAAGATGAAGAAGGTGAACTAATTATAAAAGATTCGAGATGTGAAAAGTGAATGGTAAATGCAACACACAAAGCGTAACTCTGTTGTATCCACTCTTTAAATGAAACTATTAGTTGCTTTTTTGTTTTTTCATTCTTCAAACTGATGTAACAGGTTTATTGAAAATAATAAATAAATATCGCAGGACTATACACACAGCGCCATCTGGCTCCAAACTAAGCAGAGCTTGTGTGATGGAAGTCAGATAACTGATAGAATACTTAAATACTTTTTTTTTTTGTAAATACATACTTATAATACATACAGTACACCCAGACACAGAACAAACATCGATGTTAGTCACACAAATGTTAGTCCTGAGTGGGAATCGAACCCACGCCCTACAGCTCTCGAAGCAGACATGCTACCAATGTACCAACAGGGCTGTCTGTCAACAGGTTTATTGAAAATAATAAAATAATAAATGAATATCGTAGGACTATACACACAGCGCCATCTGGCCCCAAACTAAGCAGAGCTTGTGTGTTGGAAGTAAGATAACTGAGAGAATACATAAATACTTTTTTTTTTGTTGGAAATACATACTTATAATACATACAGAACAAACGTTTGTTTATTCACAAAATGTTTGCCCTGAATGGGAATCGAACCCACACCCTACAGCTCTCAAGGAAATGCTTCTTTTTATTGTAATACTAGCTAACGCCCGCGGAATCGTCCGCGTTGAGTTAAGAATTGTCCCTTATCACCTAGCGGTATTAAATATACAACCTATTCTCATACCTACCAAATATACATTTAAAAAATCATAAAAATCGGACGCGCCGTTTCGGAGGAGTACGAGATTTTTTCACATTTATAAGAAGTTGGAAAATTTTTAGAGTAAATAGGGTGTTTCGTAATTCACTTGAATTGATATAAAGAGTTTAGAGATGATCACTTTTATATAATACAGGTTAAGCTAAACAATCTCACTGCTGGCTTTTTTTTTTAAACTCTCAGGCATGTAAGATTCTACATATTTACTTTCACTGTTTGTAGTGTCAGTGGCAATACGCAGATAATTTAAAAAATACAGAATGCGTGCCGTGGAATTCGAACTCAGGACCTCGACATTAAAAGCCCTCTCTTTTACTTGGTAGTAGATCTCTTTAGCAGGAGGGCGTATAGGTAGGTAGGTACCACCGCAGTACCAGTTTTTCTTAGTGTGTAAGTATAGTGTGTAAACATTACTGTGTTCCGGTTCGAAGGGTACTGCAGCTAGCGAAATTTCGGGGCTGTTGAGACTAACCATCGAAAGTCTCAAAGTAATGAGCGCCAAAGCAGTGATGCCCTGGACTTTGTTTTGCTACTCGAAGTTCTGTGTATCGCTACAATGTTCATGGACAGGCGTTATCTCTTACCATCAGGAGAGCGTCTCGTGCGACTCATTACTTTAACATTAAAAAAAAAATGATACCGAAACGTTCTAATTTAAATAATGGTACAACAGAATTAAGAACTTTGTTACCTGCTAAATAATCTACACAACCATTACGCATATCGTCGAAAATATGGGAATTAGCTTATGATTTACTTATAATTACTTACAATTATCATTATACAAGATATTTATGAAACCGATATACCATGTTACAATTTAGAAAAAAAAAAAAAAACATTTGGTAGTTAACATATCGAATTAAAATTTATTATATTTTATGTATAGCCAAAATATTTACATATAAGTACTTATAAATATCTTATTAATAGTGGACATGTGATTAAGATTAAATATCCAAATTATTGGATGATTGAAGGACAGTTTAAGATTTAGTTTCTACGTCATACACGTTCTAGCTGTTTATGTTTGGTATTTACTATTATAATTACAATAATTCAGATAAGTCAACACTTTACTAAATGTAGTTATTTAAAATAATAGTGGAGATTGTATTGGATATTTAACCTTCTCTTAAAGTGAATACACACAATAAATAATAGGGTGAATATACAGTTAAAGTCTAGCATTTTTACACGGACAGGTACACTGCTTAAATTCAACAGCGTTGAAAATTATACAAGACATGCCCACATTTTGACACAGTTTAATTATAATTATTATTTTCATAGTAGTTTTGGAAAAGACGTCGGCTGTATTAGTGTGCCAAATATATTCATGGCACGTTTGAAGTTATCTATTCATATTTTTCGTGAACAAAAGTTTAATAACAAAACCATCATGAAAGTTTGTATGCCATCCATAAATTACGTCACACGAGTTTCATGGCTTTCTGACCCTTCCTCCGTCCATGTCACAGCTGGTCACATTTGTGAGACCTTACCTAGTGTGATGTCACATATTTTAGAATTTTACATTTAGATTTAATTTATGAAATTAGATATTTTAAATAAGGTGAATTTGAAAAAATGTGATGTCACAAAGTTTGAGACCCCTCCCCGCCCCTTGTCACACAATGTCACACCCCTACCTAGTAAGATGTCACATGTTTTGGAATTTTACATTTAGATTTAATTTTTGAAATTAGATATTTTAAATAATGTGAATTTGAAAAAATGTGAAGTCACAAAATTTGGGACCCCTCCCCGCCCCCTGTCACACAATGTCACACTATCGACCCTCCTCTCCCCCCTTAACGTGTGACGCAATTTATGAATGACCCCAATTAGTAATTATAAAATATGTAAATAGGAGCCTTATGTAGAAAGAGTATAGTAATAAGATAACACGTTTATTATCAAATGTATCAACATTACTATAACATCCTACACGGTGGCATAGGCAAGGGTGCCCGCGAGTACTTTTAGGCAGGTGCATATAAGTATCTACACATTTGAAGGTATTATTAACCTATAAAATATTATTTAAAGACAACACATGTGTGTTATGTGAATCAAGTTATGTCAAATTCAAACCGCGCTGGTATTTGGTTTTTATTCAAACAGTAACTTTTTTCTAGATGGTAGGTTCACGTTTAACCACACCATGCCTGATGTTAGGCAGCAGTGCTGTGTAAGATGAAGCACGCTTTCTCAGAAGAAACTTATATTTAATCTAGATTTTAAGACAAAAAAAATCTACGCATTTTCTTTCCCGCAAGTTGCCGGCGCCCATGGGCATAGGAGAGCAATTTCAGTCAATTCATTAGTTAAAATAATGCACTTAAATAACGTTCCACCTTAGCCGTTAGAACTTATATTATTATAAGTGGTTCGTGACTTTGAGCGAAACAATAAGCGCCCAGTCTCAGCGCATCTCTGTTAGCTGCCTAAATTAATTGTATTATATAAGTGTTGTTTTGTTTATAGTGTGTTATCCATGGCTTTTGTTATGATAGGAACACAGAACGTTTGCAATGGCGACGTGAGAATTATAAATAGAAATACGAAAGTACACGTGTATTTACATAACAAGATTTATATTTAAAACACAATTATAGGGAATATTAATATGTATGTCAGTTCACTTGTTTTGAGTTAAACTATAACTGTACTCTTTCTACGTGCACTATATAAATATATATATCTCTTTCTGTTACGATTTCTCGATAACGATGTTTATATGATTGGATTACATCACTACAAGTACTACTAATTACATCACTACAAGTAGGTACTACTAATTACATCACTAGCCACGTAACTATAATTTTTGTTAGTATAAAGCTAGAATGTAGATTATATTTAAACGTGTTTCCTATACATGTTTCACAGCTGCAGTTTTAGATAATTTTTTATATTCTAAGTCGTATAGAGATATTGATTTAAAAATAGTTTTAGTTTAGATATATACAGAAAAAAAAGCTTTTTATACAGTTGAGTCAGTGGGTCAAAATTAGATTATAATTTCCCGTATTTACATACGATACGTTATGCATTGCTTAAAATATCAACTTTGACAACTTTACTTGACAAATTTAAATTTACCAAAATATTAACTATATCATCAGTTGTAATTGCAATTTTTATAAGTATAGATCTCACAACTAAGGCCATCAAAATTGATTTTAATGTCAACTCAAAATGTACTGAAGTCGTGTCGTGAAGATGTCTTGGTATATATGCTGATAATGGCTTGCTAATAATTAATTAGCTAAAACCAGCATAACGCCGAATTTTTTTAAGTTCGTTACAATTAACAGTAAACCAATTCCAAATGTCAATAATCAAAATTTGGTTGGCTTTACCTCGGTGCTATAAATAGATATATAAATACAATAACACGTTATTCACAAAAGTTACTGTTTAAGTATCTATAGTTTTAATACTAAGATCTACAAACTAGTCACAAATCCGTTGTCAATTAGGTACAGTCTATTATTAGGATAATTTGGACATATTAAGTCATAAGTAACAGAATAAAAGGTACACTTATTATGTTGAAACATTTATTATTTATCGGAAGAGCTTGAGGATGATATTTTTACTTATAGCTCGTATATGTATCAGTTACTATTAAAATGATATATTTTATCAATACTCCATTGCGGTCAGGGCAAACAAAGGGTCATTAAGATTGAAGTGTGTAGTCGCCATCATAATTATAGCCAATATTAGTGAATCTAGCCAATATTAGCCAATCTAGCTAACAATATTATGGCTAATCCATTTCAGCCAGAGCAAGAGAAAGGACATAAAGATTTAGTTCGATTGAACTGTGGATAATCACCATCAAAATTATAGTCAATATTAGCCAATCGGTTTATTCAGAACTTGTTTTGTGTCGTAAAATTCAGCTTGAGAAATTATCTTAAAGATGGTGACTCATTTAAAATGTAATGAGCAAATTTTCTATTTACTTAAAACATTCAAATAAATTGAAATTATCATTGCGCATTATAATGTTAACTGACTCTGAAGGGCAGTTATTAAAACAAACAGATGTTTGTGTTAATGTAATTTTTATTCTGATATATTGTCAATGTTTATAATTAGTCTAAATTTAACAAAAAGTCAAATGAGACGGCCAATTAACCTTTCGAGCAACTGTTACTTTTTAAAGTGGCAAACAAGCAACGCCACCTGATAGTAAGTGGTCACCGCCGCCTATGGACACATAGAATACCCGGAGCATTAACCGGGTCAGTGCGTTGCCTACCTTTAAGGACCCTATTCATTCTTTGATTGATTTCTAGTTTGATCTTTTAAAAGGATTTTCGCTCGATAATATTTAATTCTAAAGAGGAAACAAGTTAGGGATTTAACAATACGGTATCATCTAAAACCGCTTTGGCCCTATTGTACCACCTAAAATCATGTTACTACAAAGAACTTCAAGTTAAAGTAATTACCACAGATGCTGATATAGCTATAAGTTATTATCATACATTTTGTAATATAATTCTGATCGTGATTACAGATTACAAATATGCTATAAACACGTCACAATCAGAATTTCATCATATACAAGATAATAATAAATTATTCGGTGGTTTCATCATCTGTGGCATTGATTTGATTATGAAGATCTTAACTGTGGAAAGATTCGGAGGTGAATGTGTACCTTTAGTTCAGGCAATGTTACAGGAGTTCCGTCCGGTACAGTTGAGCCGCGAGTGGTGCGGGTGCTTGGTCGTCCTGGCGCGGTGGCGCGACGGCGCGGCAGACGTCGCGTACGACTTCAGCTGAGACTTCAGCGCGGTAGGCAGCGGCAGCCGCTCGAGACCGTACACGGAGGTTCGCGCTACGATCGCTCGGCAGCACAGCTCTTGGAGACTTAGTACTGGAAACATGCAGAAATTATAAATCAGTAATGTTTGTTGGCCATAAATAACAATAATGTTTTTTGTACAAAAAAGACTTACAATTAAATAAATAAATATCGTAGGACATTCAGATAAGCTAAGACGAGAGGCATCGAGAGCGAATCCTGGGCAGGAAAGCCGTGTCAGCGCCTATGTTAACGATTACTTCATAGTTTGTATGTTGGGCTAGATTAATAAGTAGTAGCAGCTCCCTCTGCCATAGATTACTTAGCAGTCTGTATGAGAGTACTTAATGTAAGCATTCCTTATGTTTTGGAGGCAGACGTTGCCAAGCCTGTGACGTGATTAGACGATTTTAAAAAGAACAAGTTGTTAATTTATTACCTCCCTTCTGTCATTACACACAGCGCCATCTGACCCCAAAGTAAGCAAAGCTTGTGCTATGGAAGACAGATAACTGATAAAATACTTAAATGTTTTTTTTTGTAAATGCATACTTATAATACATACAGTACACCCAGACACAGAACAAACATCGATGTTAGTCACACAAATGTTAGTCCTGAGTGGGAATCGAACCCACGCCCTTCAGCTCTCGAAGCAGACACACTACCAATGAACCAACAGGGCTGTCATGTATCAGAGCTTCCGGGGACTTCTGATGAGCAATCAGGATCAACCCTTAACGTTATTCTGGTTTCTATTTAGCTTACCTTTATTGCTCCTCCAGAGCCTCTCCATGCCGTTTCTCGTGAGCGCCATCCGCGAGAGTTCGCAGAACGACTCGCGGATGTTGAAGTCGCAGAGCGGACTCACTTCGAAGAACGCCATGTGGTTCTTGGCCGCGTACAATTCTGCGTCTCGCTCTTGCACTTGTCGCTTGAACGCCAGGTGCAGCCGGTTGCCCACTAGGACTTTAGGCACGCCGGGAGCATGCTGAAATACAAAAAGCTATATTATGAAAAAAAAAAAAAAGACGCCACCATTTCAACTGTCACTTACGCTATGCGATGTTTCACAAAAAAATTATACGTACATATTTAGAATGCACTCATCGGACCTCTATCATTTGATAACACTCGATATTTTTATTTTAATTTTTTTAACGGTGTATTTAGGTTATAATGTGCATGTTTGGTAAAACATTATTAGTAATATAGGTATTGGTCATATTCACATTATAGACTGCTAAAACCATTACTCTAGTTACGTTTTTGTTACTAAATAAGTAGAGTTAAGAGTGTAGATAGACTGGACACAGATCAGAAAATGTAAGTAATCATTAATAAGATGTCATGTAAGCATTTGTCGTAGAAATTTAAGTTTAGGCCTTAGTTGTTCACAATGAGACGAGCAATTTTTTGTAACAAGTGACTTGTAACATTATATAAATATGTATTACTGAATACAACACTGAACACTGAACATATATTAGTTTTCAAACAATTACCATCTCTTAAGTTAAATTGTTGTTTAAAAATGCAATGAAAGTGACTGCTCATGATGACCCGAATGAAGATTGAATGTGGACGATATGTACGCAAAGTGTTGAAGCGGCGAGTTTAGGCAGGACGCGATCGAGTGGATTACGCGACATCCTTTGTCTTCGATTGTAGATGAACGGCTTAGTCATAAGATAAGCCTTTGTTGTCCATGAAATTTAAAACAAAGAATAATACCTTTTCGACCTCTTCCAGCCAACGATCGATACTGTCGAACGACCATTTGTTGGTAATGTCGTAGACGAGCAGTATGCCCTGTGCGCCGCGCGAGTATGACCTGATGATGGTGCAGAATCGACCCTGCCCGGATGTGTCCCAAAGTTGGAGTTTCACGCGCTTGCCGTCCAGCAGGATCGTCGTCGTTTTGTACGCTGCGACGGAGAAAACGATATTTTTTACGGTTGAAAGGCTAGGTTACACAAACATAGACACATACAAACTATTTCATTCATAATACTACTGTTTCACATAAAAATGACATGCATTTCAAAATTCATCCAAATCTTTTAAGCCGTTGGAGTTTGTAGTAGTAACAAATATACACACATACAGACTTTTCCATCTATATTTTTAGTGCGATAAGATTTCCCATGTAAACAAAAAGAATTTCGATTCTTAATTATGTAATCACACAGCGGAGTTGTGGAATTCACAACAAATTTCTCTACAAGGAACAATATGTATTTAAGATACATAAGGAAGCAATAGAGAATGCAATAAATATCAAGTTTCTATGAAATACGATATTTCTCCCTTCAAAAATCGTCTTGTTTGATACTTTTGTGTTACCTTAATTCAATGACTCATGGATATTTATTATGAAGTCATTATCGTACCATAGAAAATAAATTAATACACTGAATATAATTCTTTAGCACAGTGGAATTATGAAAATCCGTAATTTCCAATTAAAATTTCAATTAACAACTATAAACACAATACAAATAGCAAAGTAAACAGAGACAGTATCTATTTGTGAGTGAGTTATCAGTACTTGTCCCGTTGATGTTTATATTTATCATTATCATTTATGATCATTCATATTTCCGAATGATAGAGAATGCACTTTCACTAGATACAGTTTCTGCATAAAAGGGGCCGTTCAAGTATTACGTAAGCACCAATTCTCTGTTTTGCTTATTTTGGATGACATGGGGGGTGGGGGGGGTCTAGATGATGATTACGTCATCGTTAGTTATTTAAGTTTTTTCGGGGATTCCCGCAAATAATACATATGCGTAGGCACTCGCTTTGAGAACTGATTAGGGGAATTACCGCGCATTAGGGAAATTACCGTGCGCTATTCACTTGTCTAATAATTCACTCTCGTGCCGGCCGGCTGCAAGTGCGCATCTATCAGTATTGTTTTGTTTGGATTCTAAACGTATTGTAAGCATTGAAAGTTATCATTTGTGTTTATGTTGATGCAATTAGCCAAAGTTTAACGTTTTAATTATTTAAATTTAAATATCTTATTAGAATGTCATATCATATAATTAGACAAATCCAAGTTATACCAAAAACTGTTCGAAAGTTTTAAAAAATCTCATACTGGGACGAAAGTGCAAAATGTACAAAAGTTAGTTTTAAGTTGCAATAATGACTGACTTTCCAGTAACCAGTCCAGTACTAGTTTATTGACATACAATATGAAAACAGTTTTTTTTAATGGTTAACAGGTTAGATGTTTGACCACAGCTCACCTGATGTTAAGTGACAGTGTGGTCGAAGATGGTAAAGCACACCTAGCCTGGAATGGAACTGGCTCTCAAGTGAGGCTGCCGGAATACACCGTTAGATGCTTGGCGGCAGATTTTCAACTTGAGGGTGGTAGCTAGCCAGCCGAGTACTAGAAAGTACCCACCCTACCACCATGCTATGGTTTCCTCACGATGTTTTTCGTTCACCGGCAGCTCAAGCTCATTGTTGGGGTTTGAACCCACGCCCTTCGGCATGCGAACCGACCGCGCTAACCACTGAGCTATCATCGCTACAAATTATTGTCCCTAAGATTATTGGCCTAATAGGACATTATACCTTTAGTATATACATATAAATAAATTTGTATAATAAATCTATACTATTGTAAAGAGGAAAGATTTGGTTGTATTGAATAGGCTCCAAAGCTACTGGACCGATGTAAAAAATTCTTTCACCGTTGGGAAGCTACACTTGCTTCGGGTGACATAAGCTACTTTTATCCCTGTATTCCCATGAGAACGGGAAGTACATGGGTGAAACCGCGAGTCGTCCGCTAGTAATAAATAACATAGTTCAGTCCTGATCTGTTTGTTGCTTTTTAGAACAAATATTTTATACATACATACATACATACTTTATAAGAGTCAGTAAAAAATTAAGGGTCTACGGAACCATTCTGCATTATCATTTTGGTGAGCATGTGCTCTCCCATCTGGTCATCTTGACTGTTATTGGTGTTATAGGATCAAGTCATACTTACAACAATGGCTAACCTTTGCACCAGGTAAAAGCCAGGGTAGGCTACTAATATTAAACTATAGATTTGCTATTGTTTCAGACAGGAATAAAGCATAATAAATAATGATAATGTTAAATGCAGTACAGCATTACACATGCAAGGTTTATGTAACCAAAACTTACAGGTAATTAGTCACACATTGGTCATAACAGGAATACTGCAAGCTTAAGTATCTTTTGCAAACAAATTTATATAGTTTTCCATAAAAAATTGTATATGTGGATGTAATACATACAGCACTTACCGCTGCCGCTGCAGAAAGGGGAATCAGCAGAGCCATCTTCCAGATCTTGTAGTATCTCCTGCTTCCCGACATCTGAGTCTCCCACAAGGAGCACTTTTAACAGGTAATCATAGGATTTGGGAGCTGCAGGTGGACGACCTGTAAAATGAAATTGAATTTCAGAAAAGCCTTATTTATTTTTCTTTACTATATGTCTATAATGATAAGCCAGGGCTGCATTATACTTTGTTGGAGATTTTTAAAGTGTTTGAACACACTCGTGCATGAGTCTATAAGTTAATTCAAAATAAGCCTTCCTGTTGGTTCATTGGCAAAATGTCTACTTTAAGAGCTGAAGGTTCGATTCCCACCTAAAAAACTTTGTGGTACAAACAAATTTCATGTTTGTTCTATGTCTGGGTGTACTGTATGTATTATAAATATGTATTTACAAAAAAAAAGTATTTAAGAATTCTATCAGTTATCTGACTTCCATAGTACAAGCTTTGCTTAGTTTGGGATGGCGCTGTGTGTTATGTTCTGCAATATTTATTTATAAAATGTGTTTATATTTTGTGGAAGTTACAGAGCTGTTGACACTAACCATGACACAAAAATGCTACTACATTCATACTGAATTTTAAATAGACAAAGATATACATAAAGGTAAAGATATAACATGAATAAGTAATAGGTAAAGATATAACATGAATAATTTGTAACTTGCTATATTTTGTACTAAATTATATAACTGATGGACATATTTAGTTCAGTAAAGTTATAGAATATTGTGACTTTTGAAATTATTTAGCTTTGTTTTGAATACAAAAATATATCCAATTTTTTTATTACATTGATCACTACATTTGTACACCATAATAGACATGTGTGTTTCAGAATGTTTACATCATTACCAGCCAGTAAGTGACTTTGTATGTAGTATACCTACCATGTTTTCTCAAAATCAAAGATTTTGATTAAGTCATGCAGTTTAAAATTATAATCCTATAGCTTTGTAATTGTTATTATGCACTGTGATGAAACATCTGATTGCTATCATTAATAGCTTTCCTATAAATTTGCGTATTTTATTGCCCAAATAATTAAGAAGTGAAAGTTAGAACTTCTACATTATTTATTGCCTGTTTCTCTTTGGAAAGCAAAAGAAGGATGTCTTTAAAGAAGATATTGATGATCTCAGAAGTGCTCAGTAAGCATAGAAAATTATCAAACAAACTCACAGAAACAAGGTTCTATTTAAAAGTTTTTAATTTACCTAAACAGGGCAGTAGCTTTAGAAAGTATAATAAATTTAGTGTACTTGCCTGCCCTTTGGTGATGAGATCTAGGCAAAGTAATGCTTCCATTGGCCACCTGCCCGCTTGCCTGCTGAGGCGCCGCTGTCGTTCCAGATGAGGGGAACATAGTCATGGTGAATCTACCACCACTCGCCTGATCTCCAGGTGGTATTTACCACACGCAAACATCCCTACTGCAAACTTTCAGTGAATATTCATCAAGACGCAATAATTTTGCCTCGTAACAATCACCATAAGGCAGAATGAATCCAATAGAACAGTATCAAAACAATATTATTCCACTTTTCTCTGATCTGCCAGTTGATTATCATACATTCGAGATTACAAGGTCGTCTCATAGGCGGGCTCACATGCACCTTAAATGGATGTTTCCGTCACAATATTGCACTAAATAGCTAATAAAAACTCAATTATCCTAATGAATTGCGGTAACAACTGTAACTTTTAGTTTAATCAACGTTCGACACAAAAACAACCCAATTTCACAAATATTGAACGAATGAACTAAACATAGACAAAGAAATAAGACCGAATATTGGAACAGTAATTTTTAATTTCCTAAAATTCTACATTATCTATCTTAGTTTTTTGGCTGAGGCTTTGGGTTTGTAACACATTTTGTAATCTGTGGCAAGCTTTGTGAAAACTATGTGACCACATCCTTTTTTCTTTTGGCGCCAACGTAAAAAAAAATATGGTGCCGTATTCAAAACTTGCGTGACCTGCGTCATTCCACTTATAGTATTATTGATTGATACATAACTGTAAATATGCAAGTTATAAATTATACGAGTTTATCGTAAAATAATTTCTCGTTCGACTCTGTAGCGAGTGTAAGGATTTGGATACAAGTAACTTATAAGCACTTTTTATCCTTGTTCATAGGGTTAATTTAATTTTCTAGATTGACACAAGTTACTTTCTAGCCCGAAAAATAAATGATTTGATGGCAGGTACTGCTACTAAATTACACGTCTTTCATTCTCACAGTAACATAAAATAGAAATGATGTGACATGATTGTAAGAGCCGAATGATTACGGTTAATAAGAATTTGTAACTTATTAAAAACCTTGACAAACAGCTATAATACAGTAAGTTAGTAAGACTAATCATAATGCCTGAGTGACATGAATCTAGTTTTACAAAGCCGGGTTAGCGTGCTAAAAGCTTTGGTTTGGTGATTGGCTTGCTTAGCCTGGTTTGTAAATTTAGCCTAATGTCAGTCGCGAAAAGACAGAAAAACTTAGGATAAAATAAACATACAAAAAACTTTTTATAATTAAAGAAGATTTTATTTATAATAATTTGATATACACAATTGATTGATTACATGTTACCTATAATTTTATTCGTATACCTACCTACGAATATTTATAGACAAAACACTTAGATATGCTTTATTTAGTTTCAGATATTTATTTATTTTATTTATTTATTTAGATACCTATTTGGTTACGATTTTTTAGACACCTAGCCCGTTTAAATAAAAGTGAGCAAAATCAAGCTTAATATTGGTCAAATCCTGGCAGAGGGAAAGATCGACTGAAATTCTCAACTTCTTCTTTAAGTTTGTGAATCTTGGTTTTAATTTCAGCATTTTCTTCAATGACATTGTTAAATTCTGCTAAGTTGGAGCTGGATATCTTAACCACTTCTTGGGCTATTTGAAGAGCTCTGTCGATGTAGTCGACAACTTTGTTGATGTCTGCTTCTTGGAGACCTCGGGTGGTTAAAGCGGGTGTGCCTGTAAAAATAATTAGTTTATTAATTCATTTATCAGTCTTTTTTGTTTGAATTTTTACGTTAGGGATTTATTTATTTTATGACATCTATAAAGTTGAACTGGCATACTAGTGATATCAGCGTCATAATCATGGATATTGTTTTTATTTATTTATGTTCATAATTTTCAGCCAGTAACGGCCGACAAGTTGAAGCTCTTTCTTATAGTAGGTATACCATTTTAGATTAAAAATTATTTGATTGTTATTACCGCAGTTATTTTCCAATAAACTATATAAGACAAACATCGACAAAGATTATAATGCAGCGAAAAACAACTTTATTGTCACGTATAACTACCATTTTGACCCTGTATAGATAAAATCGCAATTATTTGATTTTTTTTTCTTCGATAGCGGCAATTATAAACCGTGAACCAATTTGAACCAACTGTAACTGGCCATTTAGAAAATGTCACTTAAAAGTTTATCGATATTTTAACGAAAGCCAACAAAACCGCTTAATATTACCGGTTCTTTTAACAAAACCAGAAAATACTAGTTACAAAAGGTAGATCACAGCTAGATCTGCTGATTTTATGTTACTTGATAAGTTTGAGCAATTTGGTAGTGACAAGTTTTTTCCTAGAGTCCACCGGAGATTACCAGACCTTTGGTAGGTAATGTAGACCTAAACTGACGGGTTAGCATTTCGATTTATGTACATTATAGATTTATGTACTACGTAAGTATATAAGTACCTACGTACCTACGTAGTATTGATATTTTATAATATATACAGTAGTATTCATTTTATAATTTATTTTCAATGTTTTCTTTCAGCACACACCGTCCTTAACTTATTAGAATCCTCTCCATACTAAGGTTACCTGGAAGAGATCGGTATTAGCGATAAGGCCGCCAATTGTGTCCACTAGTGTTAAGTTTTAAATTGGTTGAAATCATTGTGAACAATAATGAGCTATATTATTATTCCAGTTATTTATTTCTTTTCTTAATTTTTAATTTTTTTTACATTACATATATATAAAAAACACATAAATAATATAAAAAAACTTAAAAACTAGGGTGCCGCCGGCAGCGGGGCAGGGCTCAAGCTGCCGGTGGTTAGGGCTGCAGAGTGAGGAACCTCCTCACAATGCGCGCCGTGTCAAGGATCACTGCCTTTTGAAGCTGACCCTTGACCCAACCGTCTAGCGAGAGTCTCTTGAGATGTTGGTCGAGACTCTTCGCTATAAGACCGTTTACCGTGACAACTATCGGGACAATGATCGTCGAATCAACATCCCACATGGCGGTTATCTCGTGAGCCAAGTCAAGGTACTTGCTGAGCTTGTCCTTCTCGGCCTTCACGAGATTCTCGTCATGTGGGATGGTGATGTCAACGAGCACTGCCCGGCGTTGGGCTCGGTCGACCACCACGATATCAGGCTTATTGGCGACAATAGTCCTGTCCGTGATGATAGACCGGTCCCAATAGAGCAAAGCACGACCATTTTCGAGAACTGGCGCTGGTGCGTACTATATTATTATTATTATTACGTAAACGACGTAAAGATAAATTTAATGGAAAGTGGGACAGCGGCCCTGTCGGGAGTAAATAGATACTGCGTTTTATCATACATAGGTATATTAGCCGAATGCAAGGTACATTGTACTCGATGCGGTGTTCGGCCTTTACCCACGTATTCATATAGTTATAGGTATATAAAAACCTTTTTCGAAGTATCACGACCATTTAAAAAAAACGCTTAATTGGTTTAGCGATTTAAGTTGTGCGTTTACCAACAGACATCAATTGATTTTTTATTTATAGGTAGGTACTTATATGTAGATGGATAGATAGATGTAGATTTCACTATCGATTACATACTAGGAAATTCGGGATCATTAATATGGAGTCACAGTAGCCGTAAAAACAGCGCTAAGGTATATATCACTGCATGTACTTGCATTTATTTCTTTCCTGATCTTACCCAATCGGATCCCACTCGGCGAAAGAGCGCTCTTGTCTCCAGGGACAGTATTCTTGTTGCAAGCGATGCTGCATAGTTCCAATATCCGTTCGCCGGGAGCGCCCGTCAGGCCCTTGTTTCGTAGGTCCACCAATAGAAGGTGGACGTCGGTAGAGCCAGCTGTGATGGCGTAGCCGCGCGATTTTAGACCCTCACACAAACGTTGAGCGTTTTTTACTACCTGGCAAAGTTCTGAAGTTTATTGCGAGTCTACTTCATTATTCCAATATCAAATTTAAGAAGGTTGTCGATTCGGGATAAAGAGAAGCCAATGCTTTAATCCAGTGTATAAACTATATGCATTTCATATTTCATCTGAATCCGTATAGAAGAAACAAAAAACAAATATCAAGAAAATCTTTCTCATTTATAATACCTAATATCTAATGAAATTATTAAGAACATTGAATTTAAAAAAACGCTAGACCGCAACGCAACGCTAGGCGTTTGTCTTGCATTCATTCACTGCTTCATGATGAAAAGGGAAAATGTATTTAGTTAGGTACCTACCTGTTTTTGATACTTTACAAATTCTGGCGTGGTGGCTTGCTTCATAGTGGTCGCGATGGCTGCTATTGCGTGGTTATGCGGCCCGCCCTGCAGACCCGGGAACACTGCCTGGTTGATCTTGTTCTCGAGGTCGTACATGACCTTGGTTCCGTTAGCTTTGATGGAGCGCACGCCCCTACGAAAGAATATGACGCCCGCGCGTGGTCCACGGAGCGTCTTGTGGGTAGTCGTAGTTACAATGTCGCAATGTTCGAACGGGCTGGGTATCACCCCTGTAAACATTGAAATCGCGTGATTTTCTCATTGTTATAGTCGCTGAGCTACAGTCGACTTCCTGCGTATAGTGAATTCAGAATTGTCTTTTTTACACACCAGTACCTATGTTTGTGAGCCCATTTATCGTTTCTGCATACATTTGATATTTCCGTGAAGTGTGAATGGAAATTAAAGTTTGTTATATTTTTGCTTTAAATGTTAAAAATTTTGAGATGCATTAGCAGTTGTGGCAACAATAGATTTCGGTTGAAAGTCTGTGAATATAGTATATTTTTTATATGATGGAGGATACTTACTAGCAGCGACAATCCCGGATATATGCGCCATGTCGGCCATGAGATACGCGCCATTTTCATCCGCAATTTCACGGAATCTCTTATAATCGAGACAGCGCGAGTAGCAGCTGATGCCAGCGATGATCACTTTAGGTTTAAACACTTTCGCTGTTTCTGCCAACTTGTTGTAGTCAATCAAACCGGTTTTGGGGTCCACCTGGTGAAACAGTCTCTAATTATACAAATCTAATTACTGTTGACACGTAAAATAGTGACTCTACTATAGTAATTTCTGTGAAATACCTACTTATTCGTAAATGAAGCCGATACTATCCACTCCCGCTAGGAACGTTGTCCCCGCATTTTTCTATCGTTTACCTACATAGCTAGTGCGTACCTACGTAGGTAAATCTCGATTAATAAATTGATATGCTAGCCCCTCTGTTCATTTTTAGTTATCTGTATTTATTAATTTACTATAGGTACCTACTGTTTTCCGCATATTATTATTGAGACTTTTCGTAACGAATGGTTTTATTTTGATTCCACATTCCTGTATTTATTCCACGATATTTATATAAACATAGGTCAGAACAAAGTGGAACAGGTTGGTTGGTTGGTAATAGGGAAAATATCAGAGATCTGTTAAATTGGGAAATATTTGATCCCTCGTTCTTTCGTTATTACTAAAACTTCATTTAACCTTTTTTAGGCAGTTTTTAAGTATTTATACGCCAGTTAAAATTTACCTTGTAAAGCATGCTTTCAAAGAATATAGATGTAGCTGAAATCTTCTTTGTGGCAGTGAAGTATCCATGTGTTAAGTGACCGCCGTCTAAAAAATCCAGACCCATAATTCTGCCGTGAGGCTCCACTATTCCGGTGTACACAGCAAAATTGGCTGGAGAACCTGATAAATAGTATCATTAAAACAGTTACAGTTTTTGGAATTAATGAGACAGTTTATTGGAACCTGGAATTTTGAAATAACATAACAAGTTTCTCATATTACAAATTGTAGGTACTTTTATTATTTCACAAACAATCATAGCAGTGGTTTTAGAATTGGTGTGAATACTTACCAGAGTAAGGTTCGACGTTCACACCCCATTCTTCAGCACTCAGTCTAAATGCCTCTAGAGAGCGTTTTTGAGCCAGTCTTGTTAAGGCATTTGGTACAGTTTCGCGGGCTATTTTACTGAAAACGCTTGAACTGCTCCGAGTTCGTGAACTTCCACTGAAATGGTTCACACCATATTACAATGATAGAGAGTAAACCTTAATGATAATTAGTGATGACGCTAGTGTTGAGTTTGGTGTTCCTCGGGGTAGCTTAATAGGTCCAACCCTCTTCTTTGCCTACATAAACAATCTTTGTGTCTTGTTTGTAACACATTCATCTCTTAATTATAGCTGGCCAAAATTTATTATAAAAAATATATTTTGTCTACGGTTTTTGGAACAAACCTTTGATGTTGCGTTCCCTCAGAGTATTTGTTGTGTAGGCAGGAGCTCAGACATTGCAGAACGGCGACTGATGTAAAGTTTTCAGAAGCAACCATTTCAAGTCCAACTCGCTGACGACCCTTTTCTTTTGTAATAATGTCAAATAATTCAGGATCTATATCACATAGGTTACCGTTCAACAATTGATTATTCGTGGACGCTGTTCTAAAAAACGTTCTAACTGCCAACTTCTGAAATTTGAATAAATTTATTCTCTACACTTTAAGTTTTTGCGTTATTATTTTGACATGAAACAAGACAAAAACTCATAACACAATACTGGTTACTATAAAATTAGAAACACTGACCTCTAACTAAAAAAAGTTGATATACTTTTACTGCTACAGCCTCTTCCATTAGGTGAGTTCTTGATGAAACTCGTGCCTAATCTGTTGTAAAAAAAAAACAACAGAAAATTAACGTTATTATTGGTTTAATTACCTTACGGTCGATTTTAGTTTGCCCTGAAAACAGCCGATTGCCATAAGAATGTGCTGAAAGTCCATTTATTCTTCTTGTCAGGGCATTATAACGAATGCTTGCTAAGTTATTATGCATCCTGATTAACAATTTGACAAAATTTTGCACAATTAGATTAATTTATCTTTATTGATAATCTATTTAGCGTGGCTGAGTAGGGTTTGAGCTGTTTGCAGTATAGAAACGGAATCTTCTAACTTTTTAATTTGGTTGGTGCAGTCACGCATTTAACTGACAAACTAAACAGCACCAGCAGCGGAAATGAAATGAACAAAGATTATACATAATGATATTATTATATATGAACGGAAAAGTTAAACATTAAACAGAATCTTATTACCAATGTCGTACAATGTGTATTTTGAACAACTAAAACTCGACTATTTTTAAACACGTCTCATTTGATACAAATTATTTAAAATGTTATGTTGGTATGTTTGGGGTAGAAATTTAGTGATCTACAGTAGAGACAGCCAGCAAAACTTACTTGAGAAAAACTAGGACGTCTTTCTCGTTGGAGTACAGTGCGTAAAGCCATAGTAGAAAGAATAATGATGATCTTAGAAGTAACTTCTTGAGACGGACTTTTAGATTAAATACCTAGATCATTTTAATAATTTTAATAATCATTTTTAAATGAGGACCTATAATTATTATTCTGCTTACTTCTCGAGTAAGCATAAAATCTAATGAAACTTTTTTTTACGTATAAAATTGTTTTTTTTTTAAGGTTGACAGGCTATGTGTTTGACCACAGCTCAGTTCTTGGTTTTCCTAAGTTTTGGCTCTAAATGTCTACCATTCATAGCTAAAATTTACTTTTGTCATGAGGAAAAAAATCTGGCTAACGTGCAAAAAAAAGATACGTTACGAAATAGATTTTATTTTTAAATAATAAAATAGAATACAAACAGCCGCACTCAGAAACGTTTAATGCAACTTTAAGTCATTACTAAGTAAAGATTTAAAAAAGTTACATCTCAGAGTCAGTTAATCGTCCGTTAGTAAGCTTAATGAGCCCTTAACTTTAAAGGACGCTAGATCCTCCCTTAAGTCCTTAATGAGTGATTTGACAATTGACATTGGGGTTTGGATTGCATTATTTTTAATTTAAAGAATAATGGATTTTGTGGAGTTTATTGAGTTTGTGGACTATGTAAGAAGATATAGAGAAGTAGGACCGAGGCGGTGTTTACGAGATTATTCCGATCCTTTTACAAAATACTCAGGTCAAGAATTTTTTGCGCGATACAGGTTTTTACCTGGAACAGTAAGAAATGTAATATTGCCAATTTCAATGTATTTTTAAATTTTTGATAAAATAATAATACTCCTAAAGAGCATGAAACGAACTTGATTTGAACCGAACCTACAACACAGTAATGAATGACGTTTGACAATTTTGACATTGAATTTTTTTTTTTTTTAACACCCAAAAATAAATGATGCCACAGTGGATAAAAGAAAAAACATTGTATTTTACTAACGTAAAAAAGTCTTTTAATGACTTCTTTTTAGTGGAAATTACGACAAACTAAAGAAACAACTATTAATTAACGCTTATATATCTATTTTTATGTCTTTATCTAATTTTCTTATGCGATTGTTACAAGCTTTTTTTATTTACGGCAACACAGACACTTTGCCGACAAATTATCGATAGAAATTTAGGACGTCGCCTTCCCTACAGATTTTTAAACCTGACTTTAACTAATGAACCCTTAAATTATGTCTCTGTGATGTAAAGATGTTTAACTTATTTAATGTTAATTAGTTAAGTGCCAATTAGGACTTATTTAATTAACGTCTCTGAGTTCGGCTGAAAGAGATTCAACTCTGTTACAATAGCTTAATTTTTAAAGCACTTTCTTAAAATAAAACAAGTCATTTCAGACATTGTGGTTTCATATAATATGTACTTACACTAAAATAAATGCTTTAATTTGAAATGTAGAGATAATTTGGACTTATAAACTATTTTGTGGCGTCAAATAATAGCCGAAAGCCAGTTTAAATATGTGATAGTGAGCCCAGTAACGCTTAGTATTGGTCTAATCCTGGGAGAGCGAAGGATTGACTGAAGTTTTCAACTTCTTCCTTGAGACTGTTTATCTTAGCTTTAATATCAGCGTTTTCTTCGACGACTTTGTTGAATTCTGCCAACTTAGAACCGGAGATCTTAACCACTTGTTGAGCTATTTGAAGAGCTTTGTCGATGCAATCGACAACTTTGTCGATATCCTCTTCTTTGAGACCTCGAGTGGTTAAAGCGGGTGTACCTGTAACGAAGTTCAAGTTATTTTATGAAAAAAAAAAAAAACATATTAGGCATGTAACATTAATTTGAATGTCACAAAATTCTTAGTAGATCGGGCTGAGTGGCGTGTCTTGGGAGAGGCCTATGCCCAGCAGTGGACTAATATAGGCTGACGATGATGATGATGAAAATTCTTAGTTAATTCTAATACTGTCAATATGCATGTAATTATTTATTACTAGCTGCGCCCCGCGGTGTTACCGCTACATGTTTTCGGGATAAAAAGTAGCTTGTGTTAATCCAGGGTCTCAGCTACCTCCATACAAAATTTTATCCAAATCCACTAATATTAAAAATGTGAAGAGGTATCTGATTATATAAATGTACTTATATTTTTTTTTTTTTTGTTTGTGACTACTTTACGGTACTGTAACGGTTGGAAATTGGAACATAGATAGCTGGATTAACTGGAATATGTAGGTGAAACCGCGAGGCGCAAATTGTGTTTTATATGTGTTCATTAGATAATTAGTACTTAAGAATGTATAGGTAAATAAATTCTTACCCAATCTGATTCCACTCGGCGAAAGCGCGCTCTTGTCCCCAGGAACAGTGTTCTTGTTGCAAGCGATGCTACATAGTTCCAATATGCGTTCGCCGGGAGCGCCCGTCAGGCCCTTGCTTCGTAGGTCCACCAATAGAAGGTGCACGTCAGTGGAGCCAGTCGCGATATCGTAGCCGCGCGATTTTAAACCCTCACACAAACGTTGAGCGTTCTTTACCACCTGGCAACAGAGTTCAGAAGTTTATTATAGGTCTATCTCTTTGTTACAATACTAATTCCAGGTTATGCCAACAACCAGCAAAACGAGCAGGTTTAATCAGTAAGGAGGTTCGACAACTAAGCCTAAGCAACTGATGAAACTCATATCACTAAATTTTTTTTTAATTCAATCAATAAAGTTGCAAAACAACTTAATGTTATCCACTTATCTGCTAGGAAATAAGTATTTTTGTGGCCGTCATATAACACAATATTCTTACGTCGTAAAAATATATACATTTTGTGGTCATCACATAAAATACTTACGTACGTCTTAGAAATATGTATGTTTGTGGCAGTCAAATAAAGCTACCAGGCGTTGTTGCGAACAAAACAGAACGAGGTATCGTCCGCTATAACTAAGAGGATGAGGATTTGTCGTGTCAGGCGTGATTTCAAACTTTATAGGATACTAACTGCACCCCGCGGTGTTACACGCTACATGTTTTCGGGGTAAAAAGTAGCCTATGTGTTAATCCAGGGTGGATGAAATCCGTTAGTAGTTTTTGCGTGAAAGAGTATAACAAACATCCATCCATCCAAACTTTTACATTTATGGTATTAGTGGGAAGTATGTGCACTTTCCGAACAAATGTATTAAATAAACATTTACTAACCTGTTTTTGGTACTGCGCAAATTCTGGCGTGGTGGCTTGCTTCATAGTGGTCGCGATGGCTGCTATCGCGTGGTTATGCGGCCCGCCCTGCAGACCCGGGAACACTGCCTGGTTAATCTTGTTCTCGAGGTCGTACATGACTTTGGTTCCGTTAGCTTTGACGGAGCGCACGCCCTTACGGAAGAATATGACACCCGCGCGTGGTCCACGGAGCGTCTTGTGGGTAGTCGTGGTTACAATGTCGCAATGTTCGAACGGGCTGGGGATCACTCCTGTTAACAATGATTTAATTTTGTAACAATAATAGACATACATGCACAAATAAATTTGCTAGTCTTTGTCAAGTTTTCCATGTCAACATCTACTATAAAAAAAAAAAAAAAAAAAATGGAAAATTACAGCACTAATGTTAGTTTCAGATTCTCTTAGAGACGTGGTTTTTCGTACACTTTAGAATCAAAAACTATACGATATTTTGTTTTTGAAAATTGGCACGCTTTTCTCGCGCGTATCTCTAAGAAGGTCAGAATTCTCTTTTGGTCTTTTTTACTCATCAATCAAACCCTTGGTAATCGCCATCTCCAATTTTATTGTCTATGGCACTTACACTATCTAAAAAAAAATGCTTCGTTGCTATTGTTTTTTTATGTTTGACCACAGCTCACCTGATGTTAAGTGACGGTGTGGTCGAAGATGGTAAAGTACACCTAGCCTGGAATGGAACTGGCTCAAACTGCTAAAACTTAAGATCCTCAAAGAAAGATCCTGAAGCCTGTCTGGTAACCTCTGGTATCGTTTCCACCATTAATTCTGCAGTCATATTCTTCATAAGGAGGAGACTTACCAGCAGCGACGAGCCCGGATATATGCGCCATATCAGCCATGAGATACGCGCCATTTTCATCCGCAATTTGACGGAACCTCTTATAATCGAGACAACGAGAGTAGCAACTAATGCCTGCGATGATCAGCTTGGGCTTGAAGATCTTCGCTGTTTCTGCCAACTTGTCGTAGTCGATTAAACCGGTTTTGGGGTCCACCTGGTGAAATAATCATTATTGGTCTCTACATAAGAGTTTAGACGAATGGACAAGGGCATCAAAAACACGCTATCCTTATACTATTGTTACCCACTGACCTACCTATAGAAAGTAGGCACCAACCGCAGGAAGAAGTTAGTGCCCGAATCGCCAGATTTCGACTTTCTTGGTAAACTAAAAATTAAACTAACAATGTAATGTAATTTTTTTCTGTGTGCCAAATAAAGTATTATTATTATAATTAATCAAGTTAACGTATTATATACGGCAATGTATAATAGTACCTACACTATAAATGTATGTATAAAAACCAATAGTAGGGGAGCTCATGATGCTAAATGGGGATTTACTTGAGAGTCGTGGAGACCTATTACGTTTTGTAGATTAGTTGATGGGAAGAAAAAAATAGTTATATAAAGTTTCCCCTTTCATTTGGGGGTTACGCGTCACATTTTCTTTTTAGCTTATAATTAACCCACCTTACCATAATCTGACGTGCTTTTTCGCTCAATTTTTGTTTACTAATCTGATGGGCTACCCTAGATTGGACCCTATGTAAAATTACGCACGGTTCTATATAAAGGACTTATACGTATATGGTAGAGGTACTCAGCAGGATGCAAGGTATATCCTTCGTATTCATCTGCCGCGCTTAGTAATCTCAAAACCCCCTACTACAAATGTAAATACATATAAAAAAATGAAGGAACATTGGATCTTGTTAGTCACTCGTAGAGTGTGAAATCCTAGAAAGAAATTGAAACCGAAAAAGACCGAAATGCTATGCGAAATTAAATACATAAACATCAGGTAAGCTTCACATAACATCGGCATGTTTGCAATAATAAGTGAAACAATGCGATATTTTTTTTTCAACATGAAGCTCTGTTGTGACAATCCACAGAAATTCGATACACATGCATTTTTTATTAGGAATAAACTTGAGATTGACTTCCTAGCATTCTTGTTCCTATGGAAAGAGCAACGCAGAGCGCGTAGCATTTCTCCGAGGGATTGTATGCGGGACGTAAAAATTAGCCAGAGAACTGAAGTTACAGACATAGCTCAGTGTATTGGCAAGTTGAAGTGGCATTGGGCTGGACACATATATCGCAGAACTGATAACCGCCGGGGTAGACGTGTTCTAGAGTGGAGACTGCGAATTAGCAAACATGTCGTAGGACGCCCAAAACCCAATTTCTATGTCTAAATTGATTTTTACCTGACGACATGTAGGTACACGAAGACAGCACATGTGCACACAAGTACTATATTGTATATACTATATATACAATTGTACAAGTAATATAACGTTTTTTAACCATTCCAGGCTAGGTGTGCTTTACCATCTTCGGCCACACCTTCACTTAGCATCAGGTGAGCTGTGGTCAAACACCTAGCCATAAATAAAAAAAAAATAACGAAACTGTCGGTGTGCGAGTGCAACACGCACTTGGCCGGTGTTGGTCAACCTTTTAAAAGCCCTGTTTATCTCTAGCCAGTGGAATAAATAACTTATCGAGAGGTCAGAGTGGCGATTATAGGTCAAACAGAGAGTGAAAATATTTACCCGAGTTACGTCAAACGGGTGTGTCGTGTGATAATTGTATTTTAAGATGGAATGTTTGATGATTAACTAAATTGACTAATTTTAATTTCAATATATAGTTGATATTTTTATGTATTTTGACTGTACAACTTATTATTATTTCATTTAAATAATTATAAACAAATTAATCAGACTTAATTAACACACAAAACACATTCTGTAGTGACTTTAAAAAAATTAACTATAATGTACACAGACGAATAATCAAATAATGTACCTAGACATACCTACATAGTTTTGGAATGTGATACAGAAATGAATAAAACTTTCATTTTCCTCTATTACTTATTTTCTGATAGAATATTTATGTACAGGAACTGACAGGGTTGACGTTGACGGTCACTTCAAGAAGGAGGATAATGATGCAGATGAAAGATCTTTCTGAAAAATTTTGGTTCTATTTGAACACCATTCATAACAGTCATTCTTCTTTTTTTCGGGCGGGGTATCGAGGGGTTTTAGATTTTACAATGGGAGGACTCTTTTCCTTAGTTTTTTTTTTTAATTAATTTGCCTCATCAGGCAGTCTAAAGTTGTAAAGCAAAAACCTGCCTTGTCTTAAGTGTTATTTCTGCTGTCTCTTAGCTATACTTATGGTCAAAGTCCAGTCCGTGTCAGTCAAGTCCAGTCATGCTTTAGTAAAGTAGTGGTGACTTTACTATAAAGCTTCGATGGAGTTTTGGAAGCAACACAAAAACTCATGTTTCACCACATTATATCATTTTCCCCACACTCGCGCTTGTAATTCGGCACTTTATGAATAAAACACCACCATTTTTATGCATAAATACTCGACAAAACACAAGTTTTGGAAAAAAATACAACGGAGCGATGACTCTTCCCGCGTTCCCGCCAAAAATTTTCAGTAAAGGTTTATCTAAATCCAATCTTGCGCTATTCCATCCCAATAAGTTTACTTTACTAGGTAACTATCAGATAACATTTACCTAAGCCGAAACCATAGACACTAAACCACCGAAACTATAGTCGGAGTTTCTGGTAAAATTAGATGATTCTGCATAAGTAAAACAAAAATACCTATACCTATAGAGTTTATTCTGACTGACCTTGTATGGCATGCTTTCAAAGAATATAGATGTAGCCGAGATTTTCTTCGTGGCAGTGAAGAATCCATGAGTTAAATGACCACCATCAGGAAGGTCCAGACCCATGATTCTGCCATGAGGTTCCACTATTCCGGTGTACACAGCAAAATTAGCTGGAGAACCTGATGAATACAATAATATTGTTACAATATTGTGAGTGACTATTTTATTTATAGTAGTAAGATAGATCTACCTAACCATACCCAAAATCATTTTTGGACATTGGCAAAAAATGTTTAATGTTGACAGAACAATTTCAACTTGGTAGATTTCCTTAGCATGTCATCTAGGTAGATTTCACCGCAGTACCAGATATTCAAGCAGTAGTAAACTTTACTATGTTTTGGTTTTAAGGATACTGCAGCTAGAGAAATTACAGGGCAGTTGAGTCCATTGAAAGTCTCGAAGTAATGAGTGCCGTAACAGCAATGTCCTGGACTTTGTTTAACTACTCAAAGTTCTGGGTATCTCTGCTGTAGTCATATTTCTTATCACCAGGAGAACATCTCGTTCGTTCCATTATTTTACATTAAAAAAAACTTATAAATTCTAGTTTGACTATATTTTGTTGCCTGTATACTGATAAGAAAAGTATAAGTTTAAATCATGTTGCATGACGATGCATGCTTATCACATGTATTGTGAGGGTAGAATGTACTTTGTTTTTTTCATAAACATTCTTGGCAATAGTTTACAATAACTTGTTTTTTTATCAGTTAAGGTTATTAACGGCCAATATTGATTTATGACTTTTATTAATATTTAGTACTACTGAGTGACTACATTGCTTGCATGTATGTAAAATGTATTGTTTAATGTAAAGTTGGAAAAAAGTTTTTCCTGAAATGAGAATGACCTAGATCCATCCATCCATCCATATCAAGGTTCATTGAAATGGTTATGAGTCATTTTCGAGATCTTGAAAGTTTATGATTATATATTACAGATATTGCTCATTAGTAGTATTAGATTACTAAAGAAGTTTCCAATCACTCACATTAGTATGAATAATAATTATTTAGTAGACTGCAGTTTTATTGAGCAAATTACAATATTCAGTTCAAAGTGTATACTGTGAACAATCTTAGTTTTTCAACTACTACTTGCTAAGCTGTGGTCAAACACCTAGCTTGTTAACTATAAAAAAATATTAGACTGATTCATACCAGAGTAAGGTTGGACATTGACACCCCATTCCTCGCTATTCAGTCTATATGCTTCTAGAGAGCGTTTTTGAGCGAGAATCTCTATTTCATCTATGTATTCATTGCCTCCATAGTATCTGTAAAGAGCAGCTTTTTATAAAAAAAATTAAAAATATCATAGGACAATCTGATAATTTATAATTTATTCTTAAAAGAAAAAAATAATATTTACACCTATTTTACTTTAATTTACTTGTTATTAATGAATTTTATGTTACTAGTATATTTTATATTAACACCAAACAAAATCTTTCTGATTAACACATGGCAACTAATCACAAAAATTGTTAATTAATTTAGCAAGCTATAATCAAGGGTAATGAGAGGAAAATAAATTATAGTATAATAATAAATTGTTGAGCACTAGTGATGGCTATAGTTTTTGTAACAAACCTTTGATGAGGCATTCCCTCAGAATATTTGTTGTGTAGGCAGGAGCTTAAGCATTGCAGAACAGCAATTGATGTAAAATTTTCCGAAGCAATCATTTCAAGACCAACTCGCTGGCGACCTTTCTCTTTTGTGATAATACCATAAAGTTCAGGATCTATGTCCCACAGGTTACCATTCAACAGTGTATTACTCATGGTTGCTGTTCTGTGAAACTTTCTAACTGGTAAATTCTGAAATTTTAATTAATTTATTTTACTTTTCTATATGTGTATGTGTTGATCTTTTGATGTTTAAACAACAACTGAAGTTAAACATAATTATGGTTGCTATAAAATCAGAAACACTGACCTCCAAGTGATAACAAGATAATGCAATCACAAACAAAAGTTAATATGAGGTTGCTTAGCTACAATAATTGCTCATACTGTCTATTGCATCAATTACTAACCTACGCGTAGTATCTCGCATTTGTACCAAAACATTTTAAAGCAAATTCGGGGAAGTGAAGTGTCATTAAGTAATATGTATATTAAAAAGACTAGGCCGGCTCACATCGGGTAAAAGCACATGCCGGGTAACCTTATAATTTTTTTAAAATATACACATACATAAGTGGGCTTTTAATATATTGGATCAATAGCTAACGTTTTGTTGTAACGTGTTATTGCTTATTAGACTCACCAATATACTTTATACAATTTAATTAAAGAAACACTTATTAACAGCTTACAAACACATGGGACAAACGTTAAATCTCAATATTTTTTTATTTTAACCAGCAACAATAACGTTATCACTAGAGTCAACAATTTTCAATTACCTTACAGTCGATTTTAGTCTGCACTGAAAACAGCTGATTCCCACAATAATGTGATGAGGTTGCACTTATTCTTCTCGTCAGGGCTAAATAACAAGTGTTTGCTAAGTTATTACGCATTTTTAATAAATTTATAACTTCTTACTAATCCAACAAACAATATGATGAAGTTTTCTTCACACAAATACGTTCATTTTATCTTTATTGATAACCTATTCTGAACTCTATTTGACTTGACTGGGACAAGCTTGTACTGTTTGTTTGCTTGACGCTTGACGTTTCAAGATCACACAGCGCGGGAGCGAAACTAAAACTTTTTAATATGGCTAATGCCGTCATGTATTATACCCAGCTAGTCCGCGCGTTATCGGACACAAATGAATTACGAAGAACGGTATAAGTACAAATGCAAATGATAAACAAATCCTTGTTTCTAGTTTTCTTTATATTAGATAATGTCTAATGGTCAATCGATAACTTATCAGTTTTTGTACATGAAATAACATAATATGTCATCATCATTATACGTATATTTATATGTACTGGATTAAATGTAATCATTAAGAAAAAATATGACTGCTACATACATTTTGGTCTAGGGTCAGTGATTTTTTTGAACACTGATTTTCACGATTTCTGAGGTTATGCCCATGTACCTAATAGGTTGTTGGTAATTGTTAGTATAATAACCTCTTTCGGCTTCGCACACCCTAAACTTATAACCTTGTGTAGGGTAACATGGAACGAAAGTACCTACTATGCTGAAAGGAGGTCATTGTATTCAATTCCAGAACATTAAGAATTAATTTTAACTGTGGGACCAAGTTGTGAACAAGAATCAGTCTTTATTATAAAAATAACATTTGCACTCATTGATCTAACTTTAAGTAGGTAGTAAATTGTATTTGCGTATCAACTAATTAGTTGTTTATGATATTTAAGTAATTTAAACTTTCACGATTGACCGAAACGTCTAAGTAAATAAACTAAAAATGTAAAAAATAGGGTTCCCTAGGATTTAGGGTTTCATCAACACTTTTGACACAATATTACTTTACAAACAACATTTCGTATACCGACTATTCACAAACATTTTGTTCCTCGAATGGTTTGTTTTATAAACAATCGCTTTTCAAACATTTACTTGGCAAACACTTCTTTTGTAAAATGTGTCGAATGTTGTACAGTGTTATACGTGTAGAGAGGATTTCTGGGTAGAAATAAAAAACCTAACTAGAACCTATTTTATAATCACCTAACCTATCCGAGAAGGATTTGTCACAGAGCTTATCTGTGATAACTAGTAGGCCCCAGCCCCTGTTTTTCCAACCGTCATAAAATCTAGCATCTACCAAACTCTAATAGTAAAAACCCGAAAAATCGTCTCTTTTTGATAATTTCCTTACATCGACCTAGTCACATTGGTAAATTCTAAAATTTACTTGTAAAATCTAAGATTTTACCAATATACGGAATTTTTCAGTAACATAATTATACACATATACAACACTAGCGGACGCCTTGCGGTTTCACCCGCGTAGTTCCCGTTCCCGTGGGAATACAGGGATAGAAGTAGCCTAGATGTCGCCTGGGGATAGTGTAGCTTCCCAACGGTGAAAGAATTTTTGAAATAGGGTCCAGTAGTTTCTAAGCCTATTCAATACAAACAAACGATCAAAATTTTCCTCTTTTTAATAGTAGGTGTATATGTAGAAGTAGGTATAGATAGATAGATAGACAAGCAAATTATTTTTTTCTATAAGTCGAGAAATTCAATATCTTACTAAGCTGCTAAAACAAAATTGCACCCGAGTGAAGCCGGGACAGGTTTAATTCATTGTAATTTTAGAAGTCGTTTAATTAGTATGTGTGAATTCATTGTATTACACCAAATAGGACAGCAGCAAAAAAGGTCATGCTTCAGTGGCAACACCATTCTTCTGTTTTTTTTTTAAAATGATTTACAGTCAACGCTAATGTATTTGTTGCAAATAATCCCCTTTATTCAAGATATACCGAAGAACCTACCTATTAACGTTGACACTGACAGGTCAGATATTGGAACAAGCAAGTAGAATGTAGATAGATAGGTAGGTACATACATTTATTACACTTTGGAGTTGTCGTTTATTGCAAATAATTATGTAAATATGTATCCATATTATAGGCTGAGAGCTGGCTGTAGAAAACCTCATGTTATTGAGTACATAACAAGATGAGACTTAGGTATATAGGCGTATAATGGTAAAAGTTATGTATAAAACTTGGTTTGTCGGAGCCTAACGGATAGCCTGTCGGATTGTGATCTGTGTTTCATTTGTAAGTTTTTGGTGTATAATAAAGTAATATTCTATTCTATTCTAACCAGGAGCTAAAATGGCACCACTTGATAGTTTAAAACCCCTTTTCTGGGGCATTCGAGATTTTCTCGGTAATTCTCGCTTTCATGATATTTGGATTTGTCGTATAGAATACCAAGATGGCGGTCATACCATCCGATACCAACTATCGCTAGTTAAGTATTGGGTTGTCAGCTATATAAACCTAGAGAACTTGGGTTTCAGCCTAGTTTTAAGCTCCAACTTCTCCAAGCAAAACGTGTCTTTTGATGACTTAACTGATAAAAACAACTACTTATGCCGCGCACGAGATTTTTTTCAGAAAAAAAGTTACGCAACAACTGCACAAATTAGTTCCCCCTGCACCTTTCTTCTACCGGACGGTCAGAAAAACGCGTCCAAAACGTCATACATATAATATGGTGGATGTTCCCTATGTGGACGCACAAAGTGTTTTGATTCCACATTTGTTATTCGCACAGCGAGGTTGTGGAACTCTCTGCTGTAGTCAGTGTTCCCTGTTAGGTACAATATGAGTGTCTTTAAATCTAGAGTAAATAGGTTTATTTCAGGCAAGCGTGCTCCATCTTAGATCAGACTACTGCTTAACATCAGGCAGACTATGGTCAAACGCGAACATATTTTGAATAAAAAAAAACTCACTTTCATTCCATATTTGTTCATGATGTACATACCTAAATAGGTACATCGAATACCAAGTAGTCACTACTTGTTACTCAATACATTCGATAGCCCTCATCAAGTAGTATTAAAAAAATGAGTGGCTTGATTGCATTCGGAATTCGGCCTTTTTACACTACCCATATAATTATAAAGTAGGTATACATACTTATATAGGTCTTACTGTAGTAGGATTCCTACGGCCGGCTCTCAGTCTAATAATAATTATTATCATAATTTAATCGAGGATTTAACTGGACATTAACTTTTTAATGGGAACGATATTTCAATGTCAAATTGTGATTATGCGTCAGCCAAACAATGGAATTAGTTAAGTTGCCAACATAATATACCTATGTAATAATACGTGGACAGTTAGAACACTTTAACATCAGTTGGTGCGCAATCTCACAACTAAATCAAAGTAATTTTAATACTGCTAAAATGTTGTTTAAAACAGTACTATGTATATTGTTATATGCCAATATTTTATCCTGTGAATGTGAATTGACACCAAGAACAGAATTATATGACGCCTTTAACACTTTCGTACGTTTTAGTCCGACTCTTTTCGGTTACAATTTTACAGAACAAGATGAGGAGCTGTACGCTACAAGTGCTAAATTACAAAGCGTTCACTTAGAAATAGACGAACTCATATCGAGCTATGGGTATCCCGTAGAGAAATATGTAGTGAGCACTGAAGACGGGTATAACCTGGGTGTGTTCCGCATCCGCGGCGCAGGCCGGCCCGTGTTTTTGATGCATGGGCTGATGTTGAGTGCTGACGATTGGGTGACTGTGGGTCCGGAAAATGGGCTCGCGTTCCTGCTCGCGGCTGAGGGGTTCGACGTGTGGTTGGGCAACGCGCGCGGCACCAAGCACTCGCGCGCCCATGCCTCCCTGTCGCCTAACTCCGCCTCCTTCTGGGACTTCAGCTGGGACGAGATAGGTCGCTACGACCTGCCCGCCATGATAGACCACGTGCTGCGTGCCACCAATCAATCGCAGCTGTTGTACGTTGGTCACTCGCAGGGGACCACCGCCTTCTTCGTCATGGCCGCCGAGAGACCCTGCTACAATAACAAGATATCGCTCATGGTGGCATTGGCGCCTATTGCCGCAGTGCCCAACTTAAAGAGCCCTATTCTCCAGTTTATAAGCTATGCCTCTTTATTACACTCCGACAAATTATTTGCATTGTTAAGAAAATATGGCGTAAAAGAAATGAGACAGCAAAATGCTCTCACAAAAGCAGTTGCATCGACAGCCTGTGCAAAGTCCCGAATTGCTAGAGCTATTTGTAGCCGCGTAGTGTTCGTGATGTGTGGTTTTAATTATCCCCAATTAGATTTAAAGAGTTTGCCTACAGTGTTATCTCATTTATCATCAAGCGTGGCATTCAAACAAATAGAACACTACGCACAAACGTTCGTTTCCAAAAGATTCGCGCGTTTCGATTACGGGCCGTTGAGAAATGAAGCTTTGTACGGTTCAACAGCCCCTCCAGAGTACAATGTTTCAGCTATTTCAACTCCAGTAGCATTATTTTACGGTGCTGACGATTGGCTGGGTTCAGAAACTGACACACTTATTCTGCGGAAGAAACTTAAAAACGTGGTTGATTTCCATAAAGTTCGAGATCAAAATTTTAAGCATGTAGATTTTTTATATGCTAAAGATGTACGGGAACTCGTATTCAAACCTATGTTAAAACAAATTAAAAAGCCATTTCTCTAGAACAAAATATCATATATTTTTTTTGCTCAGGTACGTGATTGTCATTTGTCAGTGAGCCACTTTCATAATTTTTGTATTTTCCTACTTCGGCTGCACACCAGAGATGGAGACACAACGGTAGACGAAGCATCTCTCAAAGTGCAGCAAGAACTATAAGTATATAAGTTGGTTACGAATTATGTAACTATAGGTACTGCTGTATTCTTGATTATAGTTTTCAGGAAATAATGAGGATGGCAAGACCATCCAGTCTCTGGTGGTTGGCATTGGGAAGAAAGAGGCAAAGCGCTTAGATACGAGCCAAAGGTGGTTGACTGTGCATGAATGTTTTTCATACTATGTATATCCCACTAATATTTGTTAATTGTTTTCGTAATGTTAATTTGTAATATTTGTAAATATGAAAGTTTGGATAGATGAATGGGTGGATATTTGTTACTCTTTCACGCAAGAACTACTTAACGGATTTGGATGAAATTTGGTATGGAGGTAGCTGAGAGTCTGGATTAACACATAGGCTACTTTTTATTCCGTAAACATGAAGCGGGTTCCGCGGGGCGCAGCTAGTTATATACGTATACGTATACGTACGGCTCTGCCAAGTACCAACTTGAGGCATTAGAGTCGATCGAGAGACGTGCCAGGAGGCTAATTGGCAACGACGCTTTACTAGAGTCTCGGCTTCAAAGTCTCGAGCATCGTCGTAGTATTGCCAGCCTGTCAGTTTTCTACCGGATACATTTCGGAGAGTGTGCACTTGAGCTGCACAATTTGGTTCCACCTGCACCTTTCTTTTACCGGACGGCCAGACAAACGAGACCAAAACGTCATCCGTACATGGTGGATGTTCCCCATGTACGCACAAAGCGTTTTGACTCCACATTTTTCATTCGCACAGCGAGGTTGTGGAACTCTCTGCCGGAGTCTGTGTTCCCTGTTAGGTACAATATTGGCGTCTTCAAATCTAGAGTAAATAGGTTACTTCTAGGTAAGCGTGCTCCATCTTAGACCACACTACTGTTTAACATCAGGCAGAGTGTGGTCAAACGCGAACCTATTTTGTATAAAAAAAAAAAAAAAAAAAAAAAAAACGTATATTAAAAATGTACTTATAGCAAAGAGCTACGTTGCAATAATATTATAGGGTGCATGTATACTTATTTATTATTTTATGAACTGTAATAAAGTACTATGGAAACTAACGTGGTTTTGACACATTTTTGTTTTACTTTTCCGAGATTAGCACGCGCGGCTTCGCGCCTCGTCTTGATTCGCACAAAAGACAATCCAAGGTGAGGCCGCGCGTGCGTTGTACTCAGCTTTGTATCCATGATGAAGGCCACCGGATGCAGCCGAAACTATAGTCGAAGTTGCCGATAAAATTAAACGTGAGTAATCTCGCATAAGTAATACAAAACTGTAATAAAATACTTAGAATAATAAATTTCACCTAACTATCCGCCTGATGCTATCACATTTATGACATTGTTTAAAGTATAACTGGCCAACCTATATGTATACTAAGGCCAAAAGTTGAGCTTGAATACGGAAATATATACTTACTATATTTAACTATTGGTATTTCAGGTTTTGAAGGTTTTTGAGACTGGGCAATGCTTCTCTTCCGCCTTTCAACTATAATGAGATTGGCACACGGTAGCTTTTTTTATTAATTAGATAAATTTACATAAAATAGAAGGTAGAATAAATGTAAATGTAAATTTCGTGGGACATTACACACAGTGCCATCTTCCAAATTAAGCATAGCTTGTACTATGGTAGTTAACTATTAAGTAATATAAAATTAAAATCAAATAAAAGAAAAGTTTTAGTTTATATGTACAATAATTTTATTAATGTACCCAACAATGTAAATTGAATCGATACATTTGTCCCAGTATAGAAGCGAGTAAGATTCGCTGTTTTGTGAAATATTAAGCTACACTTTAATCATTGTTATTTCAAAGCCAATCGCGGTCCCGAAGAGTAGAGGAATTTAATCGGTGCCAGTCGGAAAAAGTTTCTCTTTGTGTCCGCAATAAAGGTCTAATCAAACAACCGAACTCACATAATCGACCTTCGCGACGACAAAACAATGGGTTAATTTTAAAAGTACAACTACGCACAGCGCAAAATCTGTGTAAGTAAAATGGCATTATCAAAGTATTAACAAATAAATAATTGAGGAGTAGGGTTGTGTAGGCACGTGTAGAAACTTGGACACTAAGAAGTGTTTCGGATTTCCAATAAGTATCCTTACTAAGCGTAACTTATTCTATCCATCCTAGCCATCGAGTGGTATAGTTACATTTTGGATGTAAGTACATATGTACAATTGTACATAGATGATAGATAATAATATGCAGGTGCAACTAAACAGTATCTATTCTCCAAGTTTGTTTTCATCAGTTTTCTGGATTGCCTCAAACTGCATATGGAAACATCATGTCAAAAAAAGAAACATCCATTTTATTTATCGATCTTTAGGAAAACATCTCTCACAAATTATGACTATAATTTGAATATATATGATAAAAGGTAAAAGTAATCTAAAAGGTCTAAATAATCTAATCTAAAAATAATCGTTAAAATTAAGTATTGGAAAGGGAATAATTTAAAAGTCGCAGTTGTCTAGGTGTGTCTGTGTCGATTCCGCATCTGATACGAAAAGCCCGATCTTGAAAAGAGGAAGCAATCAGACGATTTTAATAAATGTTCTGAAACCGAAAAAAATCTGTTGTCTGTTTGTCTTTCATCTCCGCCATATTTATAAGCATTACAAATAGAAAACATCTTTTATCTCTCACATTGGGGGTATGTATTAGGTATGTTTTATAACGTTGAGCAGATGCGTCTCTAGCCCATGTAGCGCCCGTGTGCATTTGTGCAATCATTACCCTAGCGCCTTCTAGTAAGCGCGCGGTCAAAATGAAATAGGTACAAATGTTAACAAGTCTATATAAATGTTATGTCAATGTTAAAAAATGGAAATTGTAAAAAAAAACGACTTTCATACTAACTCGATCAGCTGATCGGTCATTTTGCATGGGGAGTAAATTTTTACAGTTTCCATTTTTTAACACTGGCAAACCGGAGCTCTTTTCACGTAGGGTTGAGTTATAACGCCCGGCGTCATAAACATGAGCGCAGTTTCATTGAAAGTGCCGAGGCCGGCGCTCCCTAACACCGCCGCGCTCGTGTGCAACGCACACCCTGCACCATAAGTAAAGCCGCCTCCGACATTGAGTATCTATTTCTAAATGCTGCCCTGACTGACTATGACTGCCTTGTTAGCTCAGTTGGTAAAATATCTGCTTCAAGAGTTGTAGGGCGTGGGTTCGATTTCCACCAGGACAAACATTTTATGTGACGACATATGTTTCTTTTGTGTCTGGGTGTTCTGTATGTATTATAAGTATATTTTTACAAAAAAAAAGTATATATAAGTACTTAGTACCTATTCTATCAACTATCTGGTTCCCATTGTACAAGCTTTGCTTATAGTTTGAGGCAAAATAGCGATGTATGACGTGACTTTGACTTACTTTGCGCTACTTTGACTGTGACTCAGTATTATTTCACTAAACTTTTCATAAAATATTTACAAATATCGTAATACCTACATGGCAAAATAAACAAAGTGCGATGCCAATAAAAAACCTTGTATAGAGTAGGCTGGTTAAAATTTGTTTTTTAAAGAAAGGCAAAGCACTTCGCCTTCTGTTGGTTGAGTGAAGAAATACATTAAGGAAAATACCGTGCTCGTAACGTTTTTGCTTCGTTAATATTTCACTCTCTTAGAGTTTAAACCCGACTGCGACGACGTGGCACCAATGTAAGCTTTTACGATACGTGGAGGAAATTGGCAAAATATTAAACTCTATATTCTACTCTCAACATGTCATAAACAATGAAGGTCATAAATAACTATATATATGTCATTGTAAAAGCCCGAATATTGATATGTCACATCTTATGAAGCATCTCTTTCGAATATTGTCTATTTCTATATAATAGATTAATGCTATTTATTTTTAAATCAAGCTTTTATGTGTAGGTACTGCAGCGATAAGCCAGGTAATGCAATGAGGTTATATAGTACATCATTGAGGTAATGGAGTAATTTAAAACGGACAATCAAAATTAGTCTATACCGTAGATCGTTGAAGAGTTCATTCGTCTAGAATTCTCGATCCAACCCTGGGTAATGGGTATAGCTGGCTATAGAGTCAGATTACTTACGCTTACCATAGACAGACATGCTTTTTTTTAATCTTTTCTTTTATGTTACAAGCAAACAACAGACACATAATTATAAACCTTGCCGAGGTTTGTTTCCGTGTCGGATCCTTTTCAATTTCAATTAACAATAATACATAAGATAAATAATAGATAGATATGTAGGATTTGACTATATGTTATAATAAAATAGCTACTTCGAGCTAAAAAAAAAATAACAAGTCAAATCAAATCAATAGGATTATGATAAAGTATTTATAATTCAGCTTGCATTATTTGACCTAAACAAACCAACATACAAATATTGTTAAATAAAACGATGTAAAAATACAAACCACGCCATGTTCGCAGCTATAATACCGAACACAAAAGACATTGTTAGTTGCTGCAATTGAACTCTGTACTTAACTGTGTCAGACTTCATTCTTCACACCCACAATGTGTTTTACTTAGGTAGATACATATGATACGAGTTTGTGTGCTCTATATGTATAGTCCAAAACCTGGCTTACTTTGTCTAATTTTAAGTCTGTAGTTTTCTACTGCTAGTCAAAGGCCTTATTTCCCTACAGACTGCACGCGGTCCTTCGTTTTGGTGGCCCACTTTCCATCGAGGTTTCCACTTGAGAGTTGAGATTTTTCAGGGTAGGTAATCAGCGGTACTCACCTAATTTTCCAGTTTGATATTTGTCATAATAATTCTGTTCGTTACAATATTTATGGCTAAGTAGAACCTAACGGGTAAGTGTTTTAATTTGCGAGATTTACGTATTGTATTACGTAAACGATAAAAATTAAATAGATGCTTTTTATGTAGGTATGTTTTACGTATTACGTCATCGCAAATGAATAATATTCTATTTAGGTCGTTTATTTTTTGTGGTAGCCTGTTTTAATTGTTTATTGCTTATAACGTAGTAAGTAGGTACCTATATGTAGTTTTATCTATTTCTATGTCTCTGATAAACATATTCATTTTACTTTTGGCGGAGCACACGCACTGACGCACCGAGAGGATGATTGATTGATCGAGTGTGGGGTTGGCTGCCAGTTTTTCTTGGAAAAAATTAGGGAACAGCCTTCAAAAAGAAATGCCAATAAAATTAAGTGGGGTGTTGCGTCTCAGTCTTCTTACACTGATTTATATGTTTGTTTTTATAGCAATCAATATCCTCATAAGAACTTGTTTAGTACCTATTTATCGTTAGAAGGACGTAACATTTAAACGTAATTTTCTCTTCGTATACGATATTTTTAAACCGTGCTATCTAAACAAAACAAAGCGCAACAAAGCGCAAACAAAGCTATAAGCTATGCGTAAACAAAGTGTTGATGATGGCTGCAACCAATAGGAAAATGATTTAATTTTCAACAAAATGCTATCCCAATGCGAGATTTGTGTAGCTTTTCCACAAAGATAAAACAAAAATTTCCAAAAATTTTGTTAGATGTTTCCTGAAATAAGGTAAATAGGTATCTGAAACACGCTCAAACACCGCGCTACAGGGCGCCAAATTTGAAAAAACCCCTTGTGTGTATTATGTACGCATAATTATTTTATGTCGTTTTTTTAACTAGGTAGGTATGTGGCAAATAGAATGTTTAGTTAGATTAGCTTTTTATTAGAAACGTACGTGACTTATTTCATTTATTTTTTTACCTTTCTTGTAAATATCTATTAGGTATAATGTAATCGAGTCGTCTAGGTACCCGAAGGCGCACTGTTGAAAGTTCTCTCTGTTGCCGATAGTCCAGATAATTGCATCTGCCATGTTGAAACCTAATAGAAATTCAATAGAAGCCTCTACCAAAGGCTAATTGACAATTTAGGCGCATCAACCGAAGTAGTTTCATCTGACATTCTGTATTAGTAATAGTTAGTAAAAATAAAATGAAACTGTTTAAAAACTGCCTTTTCTGTTATGCTCTTCTTCTCTGTTATATATTGTCTTGTAATAGTTAAATCTAAATAAAACAGCAGATCTTTGAAATTTCTTTAGGCGATTTTTTGGTAGGGGCTAAATATGGATTCGCATCACTGAAATCCTAAAGTGATGTGTTTTAAGTTTTCACTTCTGTCGGAAGCCCCCATAATTGCCTATTTACACAAAACTATTTGTACGGAATAGCCCGTAGGTATTTGTTAAATCCTAAAAGTCTGTTGGCACTACCTAATGGAATAGTTTTAATTAATAATAATGAGCTAACATTCATACAGCTGCTCATGCTCTTCATTGTAAGTTTCCAGTTTCATAATCCTAGTACAGAAAAGAAAATGAGACAACATAGAGCGTTACCAAAATGTTGTATTTTATCAAATACAAAACTATTATTAAGTTAAAGTTTACAAATTCTAATATTACAATTGATTGTACTACTGTTTGCTACTCCTAAATAATAAAATACGTAAGAACTACATACTTTCTGTACCAATTTTACTATGTGAACTGACCTGGTTGACCTGGACTCATGTTTAATTTTATCGGAAACTCCGACTACAGTTTTGGCCACATCCGGTGGCCTTTATCATGGAGACAAAGCTGAGTACAATGCGCGTGCTCGTGAGTAATCCAGCGTAAGTAAAACAAAAGTATTTCTGTACCCACTAGGAATACTGTGTAGCATTATAAATCTGTACTAGACCTATGCTCTTAATGGTTCGTCAGGTACTAGCCCGCCGCTGCTGCCAACTTAAGAGTAGTACTTACGTCTCAACAGTTGAACTAACAGAATATTATTGGCGAAGTTCTGACAGTTGGTTGTAGGTACTTCAGACCGGGGTCTGTCTTGAAACAAAGCCAGAAAAGCTTTGTAGGTCGTAAAGTGTTCGTTGGCAGTCAGAATGGTTTATATTGCAGCACTGCGTTCGAAAACTATTTGATTTTAAGAGATAATTTGAAAAACTATAGTTTCTCAAATTTCTAATTAACAATAGTTCTGAAACTAGTAGATTTTGGTTAGTATATGTAAGATAACATAAATACATATCTCATTAGTTATGCCGTTGTCAAGTAAAAATAATAAATGATTGTCGTAGGACATTTCACAAAGAGCCATGTAACTTCAAACTGAGCAATGTGTGTATAATGGGCACCAGTAAACTGATATAATTTTTTGTTGTAAATACATCCATATATAATAAGACAAACATGTATTTTTGTCACGTGAAATTGAATTACTTTTTCTTAACACTGCCTTATGCTTAGGCAATACCTAGACACGACATTAATAGGTATCTATACATTTCTCACTAGATCCTTGTGTAATATTTTTCTATCTTCACTATATGTATGTATATGTATCTACTATATTTAAAGCCTGAGTAAGTATTTTTGTAGCGTTTTATTCTTTAGCTTTAGCAATTTATCATTTCCTCGAAATGTCGTTCATGAAAATGGTCACGAAATATTTCAGTCGTGGAGAACATTTTCAAGTGAGACTACGCGTGAAAAGCGTGGATCACTAAACTCACGTTGGTAATAACCGATTTGAAGTAGCTACGTGATATAACACAATGTTTTTTGAAACATGCATGGGTGTTACTGTGGCCTGGCATATTTTTAACCATCCCATTATTCACTTAGAAAACTAGGTAGCGATTATTTTTTATTTATCTATTTTATCTCACCTGATGTTAAGTGATGATGATACCCATCAAACAAACATATTTACGTACTTTTATGTCCTGCGAGAAAATATACAGGTTGTGCTGTAAGTTAACTTCAAGTGGATACGGCGTTATTGGGGTCATACCAGTTCTGGGAAAATAAAAAACGGTTTTCTTGGTTGAGAGATCACGTTTTCTCATTGTTCCATTTTCCAGAATCTTTGAATGCACACAAGTGTTGTTATAATATTTTGTATTTAAAACATAGTAGCCGGACACCCTTTCGAGACACCTTGTATAATGTATACCTGTGTATTGTGTATCCAGTATCATCATCCTGTTTTAATACTGTTCTACTGTTGGAGTCTTCCTCTCATTGTGAAAAGAGCAAGGCTTGTAGTTCACAAGCATCAATGAATCTTTTAAGAACTTTCAGACAATAATAATTACAATTTTGTTACAATTTTCGTTCACTGCTTGAAGCAGCAAAACGCACATAGCATGGAAAAGATAGAGGTGCGTGTCGTGGGATTCGAACCCAGGACCACCGGATTGGGAGCTAGACGATTTCCTCAACTATGCTGCTGAAACTTTTAATCTAGTACCATATTCTTTTCAAACACTGATCTTTTCTATTTATAAAATTTACCTATACAAAAACCTTAATCTAAAAGTCTGTCAGAGGAGGGATATGTGGCCAGAATGATGGCAGCATTTTCATGCTGGATGGCAATGCTTAGCTTTTGACCAAAGTAGATACCAGCATTCTGGTCTTTTCTTATTTTAGTCTAGACACCGGATTTAATAAACCCTAAAATGTCTTGTTATCTGACAGATTGTTTAAAAAAAATATAATAGCAACATACAGTCAAAGACACTTTACTAACAAGCGAAGTAAGTAGATGTAGGGTTACGAGATAGTTGACCTTTTGTATACGCTTTATTCTATTGATGTAGTAAGATAAGGGAATGTTATGATACTTCCACTGTAGGCTTTTAGTAATAGGATCCCATTGGACACGTTTCAGATACGGAGTTCTTTAAATGATAGGCTTCTTTCCAAGATAAAGCCTGCGAGTAGCAAATACGACCAACTTACTTTGGCTCTTATAAATCTGCAGTTTCATAGTTCATTTGATGCTCAAAAGAGCGGAAAAGGGATGCGAGTGAAAAGCAAAAAAGAGGCACGTCATCAAAGGAACTGTGCATCCACTTATATACTATGTACCTATACTAAACGTATACTATCCAGCTTATCTACCTACTTTATATCAATGTCAATTTAATATTGGTTTCCGATTAAGAAATATAACAGCGGTATAATATCAGTTTAAAATCTGCAACTAAGCACCTAACACTGTGTTCAGGCAATCTCACTTAAATTCCAGTCCAGGATTAGGTGTGTTTACTATCTTCGACTACACCGTCTTTTAGCATCAGGTAAACTGAGCGAATAAACTTGAAAAATACTTGAACTTGAAACATCTAGCCTGTTAAGCATATAGAAAATATATGTATAAGTATAGGCTAATAATTATCAAGTAGTCGCCATTCATGTGTATTTTTGATTTATTTATGCGGAATTACTCGTTTAATAATATCGGGTACTCAGTCTATAGTTTTCGCCACAACCGGTGGCCTACTTTATGGAGACAAGACTGAGTACAATGCGCGCGAGGCCTCGTCTTTCTTTGCACTGACTACGATGTGGCTAAAGCTACAGTCGTAGTATCCGATATAATTAAACGTGATTCGTAATTCCGCTTAAGTAAAACAAAAAAGTGGCACGTCAGTTTTTATACTAAAGTATATATGTACCTATTTATAATAATTGACTGCAGTCATTTAACATCAAGTGAGCTGTGGTCGAGAGCTTAATAAGACAGACGTCTATTTGACATAGGTTGTACGAGTAGGTATGTTCACATTGATGCGATGATTCAATGGCCTTTTTTATCAGCGTGTTTCTTCAGCCGTGAATCACGATAAAAGCATTTCCACTCGCGAAAACGAGGCAGTTGCGTTCATATTCTAGCTTTGTCACGCTTTCGTGTGAGGAAAGTAGATATATTTTCTAATCGGCGCACCCTAAAGGGCAGAAAGAATAAAATATGAATTAAGTTTACTTGGTGGTAGATCTCCCTAGCAGGAGGTCGTCTAGGTAGGTACCACCGCAGTACCAGTTATTCTGCCGCTAAACAGTAGTGTGTAAACATTACTGTGTTCCGGTTTGAAGGGTAGGTACTGCAGCTAGCGAAATTACTGGGCTGTTGAGACTAACCATTGAAAGTCTCCAAAGTAATGAGCGCCAAAGCAGCGATGCCCTGGACTTTTTTTTGTTACTCAGAGTTCTGTGTATCGCTGCAATGGTCATGGACAGGCGTTATCTCTTACCATCAGGAGAGCGTCTCGTTCGTCTCATTATTTTTTACATAAAAAAAAATAAGTACATTAGATTTGGCACCCCTTCTCTCTCATTTGTTTTGTCTGATTAGAATGCTTACATTACCTAAGTTGTAATGAAACCGAGACATATAAGCGAATTGTATGTATTGTATTCCAAATTATTGTTTAATTTTAAACTAAACACTTCTACGAAATGATTGTAGGATATATCTGTATGTTATCCTGAAGTTTTAGAATACTCCAAATATTTATACAACAACAATACATAAAAATAACAATCAAAATATGTTTTTGGGAAATATAGTTTGTTTGTCAAAAGTAAAAAAAGTTATTGTGTTTTGTCGCTGCCGCTGAAACAGTGCCATTATTTCAGAAAACTCTATAACATACCTATATATTTTCAAAAATGTGTAGTTAGATAGTTACACCCAATCTAAATTATGTCAAAAGTTAACAACATGTGCCTTTAGCAAATGGGCAAGTTTCGGTGGTACGAGCGGCTACTTATCAGAACTATCTCAAAACTTTAGACGGTGTGTTGAATAGCGGCCAAAAATGTTTGATCCTAGTTAACATAACTATTTTCAACATAAAAAAGACCGTAGGTTGTTAGTTTTGTTGTCGATATATATGTAGTAGAAATGGCAGCTAGAGTTATACCAGCAAAATCCTTTTATAATTGTACTTAAATATCTCTTCTGCTTCTTGTCCTTTTTTTTAGTTGAACACTCTTGACAGAGTGGTCGTGGCCGTCGTGACTCTAGATGGACAGGGCTGCGTCTCGTCGTCACCGCTGGTTCCCAGGGCTGTTGCATGTCGCGCGATGTCTCTCCACTCATAGTGACTTTCCGCATTGCGAGCACACCGTACCTACTTCAGTTGACTGCGTCTTTGCGTTGTTTTTTCAGCCTGCTAATAACATCTATAAATTTCTAGAAAGAATATCTAGAGCAGCATTGGCAGATTCATATGGAATTAGGTTAGACAGGGATGAAACACGGGCAGTGAAGGTGAGGGTTAATACTAACATATTTAAACCTACACCTCAAGTCCTAAGCAGTGTACTGCAACACAATGGACCCAGCGTACGCACGGGGATAGCATTGAGTACTGAGAATTTATCTGTGAACCTACACCCGTTGTTTAACAGGAGTAGCATATTATTTTAAAATAAGATACACGATATAAAACGGCTATTTTCTAAATTTTGAATCTATTTATTTTGGTACAAAACATGATATTATGATTTGCTATCTGCATTTTCGGAAAAGTCACAACATCTGCTGATTTTTATAACATAAAAGACAAAGTAGTTAACTATTAAGATGTGACCATGTGAAACTACTTCGGTAAAAAACATAGCATTGTCACCCAGGCCGGCAATGCTGCCAGCATTCGGGCGAGATCTCTCTCCTCTTGTGGACTTTTAAATTACAATTTTAAAAATTAGTAAATAATAGGTATGTATGTATAGATATCCATTTAAAGATTTTTTTGTATTGTTAGTTTGGTAACTGGAATAAATAAAAGCAACTATAAACATAAACTTGCTTTTAACTTTAAACCCCATTTCAGATAAGTAGTCGATGAAAAGATATGAGAAAATACCGGTGTGAAGTTGGCGGCCAAATCTAGCAGCCTATAATACGACCAAATTAAAATGACTTTTTTGTGAAGTTAGCGGCCAATGTCTTAATGACCTCTGATCCTTTAAAAACTTTCATGAATGTATTACAGGCGACTTCTGAAATGTGTACACTATATAATAATGACATAAAACCCTGAAATGACAATTTATATTGCTTCATTTTTTGTGAACATCGATTTCCAACAGACAAACATATTGAGCCAAACTGCCACCTGTAAAGCTCTGAAATCATGAATCTTTGCTACTTAATAGCGTTAACAGATATATCCTGCAACTGAAAAAACGAAAGCCAATGCGGCAGTCTGCATTTGAAATCCTGAAATGAGCATTCAAATGCAACGATCAAATTTTTTTGCGTTTCCGTCGATGGAAATGTTTCGAGTAAAACCTGAAAACCTATGAAATACCAAAACTATATAATTCATATGAAAGCTAGTAAATGCAGCTACTAAAAAACAATACATTTTCAGTGATCCAATAAACGTCTCAGGCTGAAATTTTCAGCTGAAAGTGCAACGGAAGCAATTTTAGCCGGTGTAATATTGGCTGCTGGTGATTTTAGACCTGTTTTCGCCTGAAAATTGTTACAAAACTTTTGCAATTTGTAAACGAGTACAGAAGGCTTTCATATGAATACTATTTCAGCTCGATTTGAAAGTCGTGCAAACTTAAAGCTTACACGTGAAATATGCAAGTGTCGATTTTGAGCTGAAAAGTTTGTACGCCAAACTGCCACCTTTAAAACTCTGAAATCGTGAAACATTGCTACTTCATAGCATTGATAGATATATTATTATACTGAAAAAAACAAAGAAAATGCGGCAGGCTGCATTTCAAATCCTGAAATGAGCATTCAAATGCAACGATCAAATTTTTTTGCGTTTCCGTCGATGGAAATGTTTCGAGTAAAACCTGAAAACTTATGAAATACCAAAACTATATAATTCATATGAAAGCTAGTAAATGCAGCTACTAAATAACAATACATTTTCAGTGATCCCATAAACGTCTCAGGCCAAAATTTTCAGCTGAAAGTGCAACGGAAGCAATATTAGCCGGTGAAATATTGGCTGCTGGTGATTTTAGACCTGTTTTCGCCTGAAAATTGTTACAAAACTTTTGCAATTTGTAAACGAGTACAGAAGGCTTTCATATGAATACTATTTCAGCTCGATTTGAAAGTCGTGCAAACCTAAAGCTTACACGCGAAATATGCAAGTGTCGATTTTGAACTGAAAAGTTTGTACGCCAAACTGCCACCTGTAAAACTCTGAAATCGTGAAACATTGCTACTTCATAGCATTGATAGATATATTATTTAACTGAAAAAAACAAAGAAAATGCGGCAGGCTGCATTTCAAATCCTGAAATGACAATTTACATTGCTTCATTTTTTGTGCATATCGATTTCCAACAGACAAACATATTGCGCCAAACTGCCACCTGTAAAGCTCTGAAATCATGAATTTTTGCTACTTAATAGCGTTAACAGATATATTTTGCAACTGAAAAAACGAAAGCCAATGCGGCAGTCTGCATTTGAAATCCTGAAATGAGCATTCAAATGCAACGATCAATTTTTTTTGCGTTTCCGTCGATGGAAATGTTACGAGTAAAACCTGAAAACCTATGAAATACCAAAACTATATAATTCATATGTAAGCTAGTAAATGCAGCTACTAAAAAACAATACATTTTCAGTGATCCCATAAACGTCTTAGGCCGAAATTTTCAGCTGAAAGTGCAACGGAAGCAATATTAGCCGGTGAAATATTGGCTGCTGGTGATTTTAGACCTGTTTTCGCCTGAAAATTGTTACAAAGCTTTTGCAATTTAAAAACGAGTAAAGTAGGCTTTCATATGAATACTATTTCAGCTCGATTTGAAAGTCGTGCAAACTTAAAGCTTACACGTGAAATATGCAACTGTCGATTTTGAGCTGAAAAGTTTGTACGCCAAACTGCCACCTTTAAAACTCTGAAATCGTGAAACATTGCTACTTCATAGCATTGATAGATATATTATTTAACTGAAAAAAATAAAGAAAATGCGGCAGGCTGCATTTGAAATCCTGAAATGACAATTTACATTGCTTCATTTTTTGTGCATATCGATTTCCAACAGACAAACATATTGAGCCGAACTGCCACCTGTAAAGCTCTGAAATCATGAATTTTTGCTACTTAATAGCGTTAACAGATATATTCTGCAACTGAAAAAACGAAAGCCAATGCGGCAGTCTGCATTTGAAATCCTGAAATGAGCATTCAAATGAAACGATAAAATTTTTTTGCATTTCCGTCGATGGAAATGTTTCGAGTAAAACCTGAAAACCTATGAAATGCCAAAACTATATAATTCATATAAAAGCTAGTAAATGCAGCTACTAAAAAACAATACATTTTCAGTGATCCCATAAACGTCTTAGGCCGAAATTTTCAGCTGAAAGTGCAACGGAAGCAATATTAGCCGGTGAAATATTGGCTGCTGGTGATTTTAGACCTGTTTTCGCCTGAAAATTGTTACAAAACTTTTTCAACTTGTAAACGAGCAAAGTAGGCTTTCATATGAACACTATTTCAGCCCGATTTGAAAGTCGTGCAAACTTAAAGCTTACACGCGAAATATGCAAGTGTCGATTTTGAACTGAAAAGTTTGTACGCCAAACTGCCACCTTTAAAACTCTGAAATCGTGAAACATTGCTACTTCATAGCATTGATAGATATATTATTTAACTGAAAAAAACAAAGAAAATGCGGCAGGCTGCGTTTGAAATCCTGAAATGACAATTTATATTGCTTAATTTTTTGTGCATATCGATTTCCAACAGACAAACATATTGAGCCAAACTGCCACCTGTAAAGCTCTGAAATCATGAATCTTTGCTACTTAATAGCATTAACAGATATATCCTGCAACTGAAAAAACGAAAGCCAATGCGGCAGTCTGCATTTGAAATCCTGAAATGAGCATTCAAATGCAACGATCAAATTTTTTTGCGTTTCCGTCGATGGAAATGTTTCGAGTAAAACCTGAAAACCTATGAAATACCAAAACTATATAATTCATATAAAAGCTAGTAAATGCAGCTACTAAAAAACAATACATTTTCAGTGATCCCATAAACGTCTCAGGCCAAAATTTTCAGCTGAAAGTGCAACGGAAGCAATATTAGCCGGTGAAATATTGGCTGCTGGTGATTTTAGACCTGTTTTCGCCTGAAAATTGTTACAAAACTTTTTCAACATGTAAACGAGCAAAGTAGGCTTTCATATGAACACTATTTCAGCCCGATTTGAAAGTCGTGCAAACTTAAAGCTTACACGCGAAATATGCAAGTGTCGATTTTGAACTGAAAAGTTTGTACGCCAAACTGCCACCTTTAAAACTCTGAAATCGTGAAACATTGCTACTTCATAGCATTGATAGATATATTATTTAACTGAAAAAAACAAAGAAAATGCGGCAGGCTGCGTTTGAAATCCTGAAATGACAATTTATATTGCTTAATTTTTTGTGCATATCGATTTCCAACAGACAAACATATTGAGCCAAACTGCCACCTGTAAAGCTCTGAAATCATGAATCTTTGCTACTTAATAGCATTAACAGATATATCCTGCAACTGAAAAAACGAAAGCCAATGCGGCAGTCTGCATTTGAAATCCTGAAATGAGCATTCAAATGCAACGATCAAATTTTTTTGCGTTTCCGTCGATGGAAATGTTTCGAGTAAAACCTGAAAACCTATGAAATACCAAAACTATATAATTCATATAAAAGCTAGTAAATGCAGCTACTAAAAAACAATACATTTTCAGTGATCCCATAAACGTCTCAGGCCAAAATTTTCAGCTGAAAGTGCAACGGAAGCAATATTAGCCGGTGAAATATTGGCTGCTGGTGATTTTAGACCTGTTTTCGCCTGAAAATTGTTACAAAACTTTTGCAATTTGTAAACGAGTAAAGTAGGCTTTCATATGAATACTATTTCAGCTCGATTTGAAAGTCGTGCAAACTTAAAGCTTACACGTGAAATATGCAACTGTCGATTTTGAGCTGAAAAGTTTGTACGCCAAACTGCCACCTTTAAAACTCTGAAATCCTGAAACATTGCTACTTCATAGCATTGATAGATATATTATTTAACTGAAAAAAATAAAGAAAATGCGGCAGGCTGCATTTGAAATCCTGAAATGACAATTTACATTGCTTCATTTTTTGTGCATATCGATTTCCAACAGACAAACATATTGAGCCGAACTGCCACCTGTAAAGCTCTGAAATCATGAATTTTTGCTACTTAATAGCGTTAACAGATATATTCTGCAACTGAAAAAACGAAAGCCAATGCGGCAGTCTGCATTTGAAATCCTGAAATGAGCATTCAAATGAAACGATCAAATTTTTTTGCATTTCCGTCGATGGAAATGTTTCGAGTAAAACCTGAAAACCTATGAAATGCCAAAACTATATAATTCATATAAAAGCTAGTAAATGCAGCTACTAAAAAACAATACATTTTCAGTGATCCCATAAACGTCTTAGGCCGAAATTTTCAGCTGAAAGTGCAACGGAAGCAATATTAGCCGGTGAAATATTGGCTGCTGGTGATTTTAGACCTGTTTTCGCCTGAAAATTGTTACAAAGCTTTTGCAATTTAAAAACGAGTAAAGTAGGCTTTCATATGAATACTATTTCAGCTCGATTTGAAAGTCGTGCAAACTTAAAGCTTACACGTGAAATATGCAAGTGTCGATTTTGAGCTAAAAAGTTTGTACGCCAAACTGCCACCTTTAGAACTCTGAAATCGTGAAACATTGCTACTTCATAGCATTGATAGATATATTATTTAACTGAAAAAAACAAAGAAAATGCGGCAGGCTGCGTTTGAAATCCTGAAATGACAATTTATATTGCTTAATTTTTTGTGCATATCGATTTCCAACAGACAAACATATTGAGCCAAACTGCCACCTGTAAAGCTCTGAAATCATGAATTTTTGCTACTTAATAGCGTTAACAGATATATTCTGCAACTGAAAAAACGAAAGCCAATGCGGCAGTCTGCATTTGAAATCCTGAAATGAGCATTCAAATGCAACGATCAATTTTTTTTGCGTTTCCGTCGATGGAAATGTTTCGAGTAAAACCTGAAAACCTATGAAATACCAAAACTATATAATTCATATGAAAGCTAGTAAATGCAGCTACTAAAAAACAATACATTTTCAGTGATCCCATAAACGTCTTAGGCCGAAATTTTCAGCTGAAAGTGCAACGGAAGCAATATTAGCCGGTGAAATATTGGCTGCTGGTGATTTTAGACCTGTTTTCGCCTGAAAATTGTTACAAAACTTTTTCAACTTGTAAACGAGCAAAGTAGGCTTTCATATGAACACTATTTCAGCCCGATTTGAAAGTCGTGCAAACTTAAAGCTTACACGCGAAATATGCAAGTGTCGATTTTGAACTGAAAAGTTTGTACGCCAAACTGCCACCTTTAAAACTCTGAAATCGTGAAACATTGCTACTTCATAGCATTGATAGATATATTATTTAACTGAAAAAAACAAAGAAAATGCGGCAGGCTGCGTTTGAAATCCTGAAATGACAATTTATATTGCTTAATGTTTGTGCATATCGATTTCCAACAGACAAACATATTGAGCCAAACTGCCACCTGTAAAGCTCTGAAATCATGAATTTTTGCTACTTAATAGCGTTAACAGATATATTCTGCAACTGAAAAAACGAAAGCCAATGCGGCAGTCTGCATTTGAAATCCTGAAATGAGCATTCAAATGAAACGATAAAATTTTTTTGCATTTCCGTCGATGGAAATGTTTCGAGTAAAACCTGAAAACCTATGAAATGCCAAAACTATATAATTCATATAAAAGCTAGTAAATGCAGCTACTAAAAAACAATACATTTTCAGTGATCCCATAAACGTCTTAGGCCGAAATTTTCAGCTGAAAGTGCAACGGAAGCAATATTAGCCGGTGAAATATTGGCTGCTGGTGATTTTAGACCTGTTTTCGCCTGAAAATTGTTACAAAGCTTTTGCAATTTAAAAACGAGTAAAGTAGGCTTTCATATGAATACTATTTCAGCTCGATTTGAAAGTCGTGCAAACTTAAAGCTTACACGTGAAATATGCAAGTGTCGATTTTGAGCTAAAAAGTTTGTACGCCAAACTGCCACCTTTAAAACTCTGAAATCGTGAAACATTGCTACTTCATAGCATTGATAGATATATTATTTAACTGAAAAAAATAAAGAAAATGCGGCAGGCTGCGTTTGAAATCCTGAAATGACAATTTATATTGCTTAATTTTTTGTGCATATCGATTTCCAACAGACAAACATATTGAGCCGAACTGCCACCTGTAAAGCTCTGAAATCATGAATTTTTGCTACTTAATAGCGTTAACAGATATATTCTGCAACTGAAAAAACGAAAGCCAATGCGGCAGTCTGCATTTGAAATCCTGAAATGAGCATTCAAATGAAACGATCAAATTTTTTTGCATTTCCGTCGATGGAAATGTTTCGAGTAAAACCTGAAAACCTATGAAATGCCAAAACTATATAATTCATATAAAAGCTAGTAAATGCAGCTACTAAAAAACAATACATTTTCAGTGATCCCATAAACGTCTTAGGCCGAAATTTTCAGCTGAAAGTGCAACGGAAGCAATATTAGCCGGTGAAATATTGGCTGCTGGTGATTTTAGACCTGTTTTCGCCTGAAAATTGTTACAAAGCTTTTGCAATTTAAAAACGAGTAAAGTAGGCTTTCATATGAATACTATTTCAGCTCGATTTGAAAGTCGTGCAAACTTAAAGCTTACACGTGAAATATGCAAGTGTCGATTTTGAGCTAAAAAGTTTGTACGCCAAACTGCCACCTTTAGAACTCTGAAATCGTGAAACATTGCTACTTCATAGCATTGATAGATATATTATTTAACTGAAAAAAACAAAGAAAATGCGGCAGGCTGCGTTTGAAATCCTGAAATGACAATTTATATTGCTTAATTTTTTGTGCATATCGATTTCCAACAGACAAACATATTGAGCCAAACTGCCACCTGTAAAGCTCTGAAATCATGAATTTTTGCTACTTAATAGCGTTAACAGATATATTCTGCAACTGAAAAAACGAAAGCCAATGCGGCAGTCTGCATTTGAAATCCTGAAATGAGCATTCAAATGCAACGATCAATTTTTTTTGCGTTTCCGTCGATGGAAATGTTTCGAGTAAAACCTGAAAACCTATGAAATACCAAAACTATATAATTCATATGAAAGCTAGTAAATGCAGCTACTAAAAAACAATACATTTTCAGTGATCCCATAAACGTCTTAGGCCGAAATTTTCAGCTGAAAGTGCAACGGAAGCAATATTAGCCGGTGAAATATTGGCTGCTGGTGATTTTAGACCTGTTTTCGCCTGAAAATTGTTACAAAACTTTTTCAACTTGTAAACGAGCAAAGTAGGCTTTCATATGAACACTATTTCAGCCCGATTTGAAAGTCGTGCAAACTTAAAGCTTACACGCGAAATATGCAAGTGTCGATTTTGAACTGAAAAGTTTGTACGCCAAACTGCCACCTTTAAAACTCTGAAATCGTGAAACATTGCTACTTCATAGCATTGATAGATATATTATTTAACTGAAAAAAACAAAGAAAATGCGGCAGGCTGCATTTCAAATCCTGAAATGACAATTTACATTGCTTCATTTTTTGTGCATATCGATTTCCAACAGACAAACATATTGAGCCAAACTGCCAGCTGTAAAGCTCTGAAATCATGAATCTTTGCTGCTAAATAGCATTAACAGATATATCCTGCAACTGAAAAAACGAAAGCCAATGCGGCAGTCTGCATTTGAAATCCTGAAATGAGCATTCAAATGCAACGATCAAATTTTTTTGCGTTTCCGTCGATGGAAATGTTTCGAGTAAAACCTGAAAACCTATGAAATACCAAAACTATATAATTCATATAAAAGCTAGTAAATGCAGCTACTAAAAAACAATACATTTTCAGTGATCCCATAAACGTCTCAGGCCAAAATTTTCAGCTGAAAGTGCAACGGAAGCAATATTAGCCGGTGAAATATTGGCTGCTGGTGATTTTAGACCTGTTTTCGCCTGAAAATTGTTACAAAACTTTTGCAATTTGTAAATGAGTAAAGTAGGCTTTCATATGAATACTATTTCAGCTCGATTTGAAAGTCGTGCAAACTTAAAGCTTACACGTGAAATATGCAAGTGTCGATTTTGAGCTGAAAAGTTTGTACGCCAAACTGCCACCTTTAAAACTCTGAAATCGTGAAAAATTGCTACTTCATAGCATTGATAGATATATTATTTAACTGAAAAAAATAAAGAAAATGCGGCAGGCTGCATTTGAAATCCTGAAATGACAATTTACATTGCTTCATTTTTTGTGCATATCGATTTCCAACAGACAAACATATTGAGCCGAACTGCCACCTGTAAAGCTCTGAAATCATGAATTTTTGCTACTTAATATTGTTAACAGATATATTCTGCAACTGAAAAAACGAAAGCCAATGCGGCAGTCTGCATTTGAAATCCTGAAATGAGCATTCAAATGAAACGATAAAATTTTTTTGCATTTCCGTCGATGGAAATGTTTCGAGTAAAACCTGAAAACCTATGAAATGCCAAAACTATATAATTCATATAAAAGCTAGTAAATGCAGCTACTAAAACACAATACATTTTCAGTGATCCCATAAACGTCTCAGGCCGAAATTTTCAGCTGAAAGTGCAACGGAAGCAATATTAGCCGGTGAAATATTGGCTGCTGGTGATTTTAGACCTGTTTTCGCCTGAAAATTGTTACAAAACTTTTTGAAATTGTAAACGAGTAAAGTAGGCTTTCATATAAATACAATTTTAGCTCGATTTGAAAGCCGTACTACCTTAAAGTTTACACGTGAAATATGCAAGTGTCGATTTTGAACTGAAAAATTTGTACGCCAAACTGCCACCTGTAAAACTCTGAAATCGAGAAACATTGCTACTTCATAGCATTGACGAATATATTATTTAACTGAAAAAAAACAAAGAAAATGCGGCAGTCTGCATTTGAAATCCTGAAATGAGCATTCAAATGAAACGATCAAATTTTTTTGCATTTCCGTCGATGGAAATGTTTCGAGTAAAACCTGAAAACCTATGAAATGCCAAAACTATATAATTCATATAAAAGCTAGTAAATGCAGCTACTAAAAAACAATACATTTTCAGTGATCCCATAAACGTCTCAGGCCAAAATTTTCAGCTGAAAGTGCAACGGAAGCAATATTAGCCGGTGAAATATTGGCTGCTGGTGATTTTAGACCTGTTTTCGCCTGAAAATTGTTACAAAACTTTTGCAATTTGTAAATGAGTAAAGTAGGCTTTCATATGAATACTATTTCAGCTCGATTTGAAAGTCGTGCAAACTTAAAGCTTACACGTGAAATATGCAAGTGACGATTTTGAGCTGAAAAGTTTGTACGCCAAACTGCCACCTTTAAAACTCTGAAATCGTGAAAAATTGCTACTTCATAGCATTGATAGATATATTATTTAACTGAAAAAAATAAAGAAAATGCGGCAGGCTGCATTTGAAATCCTGA